>CM029611.1:28727533-30027533 GCA_017311315.1 Dendrocalamus latiflorus
AGTTGCATAAACTCCTGTATGATTTGGGGATCTCCCCCAATCTTCCACAAAATATTAACTGCGCTAGCAAACAACTGCAACAGATAGACAATTGTCAAGGCTACCATTACAAAGGCCACAATGGGAGAAACAAAGCAGACATTACCTGCTCATTGTATGATCTTCCATCTTTCGAGATTGCAGCTGGGAAGATACCTTCCTTATCACCCCTTGCGATATGGACATAGATGGTGGCAATCTTCCGTGAAAAGACAGTAGCGAAGATGAAAAGGAACTGTTAGACAACAGATCAAAATGTCCTGAACTAAAGAAAAGCTTAATCTCTCCATCAGACCTGTTTCAATAGCTGCTTCGGTTTGAACTCGTACTTCTCAGGATCTTTTACGGTCAACGATTTCCTCTGTGGACCAGCAAGTTGCAAGAGGAAGTAATTTAGCATGCTCGCCACCCTTTCCACCTGAATATAATAAGGATCATTAAATTGCTCAGCATAAAGTGGATAGTCTAACAAATTGACTACCTTTTGGATATTACAGGAAAAGCAATATTGTGTGAAGGTAAGAAATAATACAATATTATTAACTGATAATTCTATAGAGTAGTTCAAAGCTTCAATGATAATACAATTGAGTTTATACACAAAAGCATGATGACATATACATGGATTCAAGGATATGGTTGATGACATTACCATTTCTGGAAGAAGGAAAGGTGCTGGAATTTGTTCTGACGTAAATGCAAGCATCCCAACATCCTCATTTGCCAGCTTCATGTCAAATCGAACAATCTGAAAATACATGGTAAACCATAAATCCACCCCCTAACAAGATTATTAAGCAAATATCATGTGACACAGGAAAGGTAATTGCTGGTCAACAAGACTAACATTCTCCCATTGATGAAATACGCGCAGCCGCTCCTCTCTTTCTTGAGCGGGTCTGCTATTCCACGCAACAGTGTTAGACATTTCAGCATCTATTTCTTTTAGTTCGAGAATTTTGTTCAAACTCTCATCAAGAAGATAGATGCTATCATTGATAAGGAAGTTCAGAAAATTTAAGTATACACCCTTCTCCTCTTCTTTAGCTATCTGTCACATAAAAATGTAGGAAATGTTTTTAGTAACGAGTGCAGCACAAATGCATATCAGATTGAATTACTCACTTGTCTCCATGCATTTCGATGACTGGGAACATCCCATAAATACTCAAGAAGCTCAGCAATATTGTGTCGAATGTTAAACTTGTCAAAGAACTGCAGAAATAGGCAACGAATGTCATTACACCACAAGTCCCAGATGATTTGAGGTAATTAGCAAAAAAACACAAAATAAATAGCAGAAACTAATCATGTCACTCACTTGCGTATGGGAGCCAGTGAATTCGATATCCACATATAGCTTTAGAAGATTTCTGACAAGGTAATCAAGACACAGTTGGTGCCCCTCAAATAACGAGGCTGTGGAATTCAAGCCACTGCATGAATGACATAGGAATTTTTAGTACACAACTTACAGTCAGAAATCATATACTACCATAGTACCATTCAATTTAACAAAATGATGAACCTTCTTTGTGGCATCCAGCAATTCAAAACTTCAACCATCTTTGCTCTTAGGTAAGGATTTTTAATGTAAGAAGAGCTTGCCATGAACATAATGATGAAATTAAGAAAGTCATCCTGTCAGAGAAAACAAGAAAATTGGGACAAAAACCATAAGCAGCTATATAACTCAGGTCTGGTAATCACAATATCAGGGCAACACTAGTATTGCAAAATGGGTGGAAAGGATACTCACCAATGCAAAGCTTTCCAATGCTTTGGGCATTCTAGAAGATAAAACAAGTAAATCCATTGCATCATCAAGAAAATGCTCTGGAATGCAAGAAAATTCCTTGGGGCATTGTGATGGCAAAGGCATCTTAAATCCGCCAACTAGGTCTACTGACCACAATATCATTAATCTGTAGAAAGATAGTGCACGTTGAAGAAATGCACCATCCTGATTAAATATAAACTATTAGTATTGCATAATTTTGAATGAAAGAAGCAGTTAATGCAATAAATAAATAAAGGTACTCAAATAAATGTAAACCAGAGCACCAGAGCAAGAGATTTACAAGACTTTTCCTGACAGAAAAAAAAATCTTTTTTAAAAAATATTCCACATGGTATGTATGGTCACTTCATGTGGAATCATATACGAAATCAGGTAACGGAAAATCAATAGCCTCATCCTAGATAGTGCACACTAAGCACTACAGGGAAAATAACACAGAACTATGGTGTCTTAAGGAATAAAAACAAAGTACAATGTACTTGTGTACATAGTTGTAAAATCAAAATTACCAAGAAAAGAAAATATTGAATGCTGATTGATCCAAAGAGGTATGCAGCTACAAATGTTCAACATTCATTCTATAAAATAATGGGAATATGACTAGAAACAGGTCGCCATATTCCAAAATTTTGTTCAAAGAATACTTGCATGAATAGCTAATCAGATGAATAATACACATGGAGTAAAAAGGTCCGACAGGTATGTGAGCATACTCTAAGTATCTGAGCTTCATAACAGAGCTTGTCTTGTGATAAAATTTCAACTATCTTCTCCAAGCGTTTTATGTCTTGTTCAAGCTGTGGTGAACCTCCTCCTCGATCTCTCATTGCTTTGTTTGATTCCAAATCATCTTGACATCTTGCAAGATCCTAAGTTGGATTAAGAAATGACAAGTGTTCAGTGAAGAGTTGAAGAATTCATGCCTGGCTCTAACAACATAGTTTGCATTCAGTTCACATGTGCCCTAACAATGCTAGGGCCCTGTTCTTTTGGGCTTTTGGCTTTTAACTTCTTCGAAAATCGAAACAAACAGCACAATTTTCTTGAAGCGGATTTTCCAAACGGCTTCCTAAGCCTAAAATCGTGTACGCCATCCGCATCGGCGTCTTCGTCGTCCACTGTCGTCTCGCAAATCACAGACAAAAGCCATCAACTGTTGCCAAAAGCAATTAGCCGCAGCCTAAAAGAACAGGGCCTAGGTATGCTAGAGATTGATTAGCCATGTGCATGGATCAACAATATATCAAAAAGTGATACTTAAAATAGAAAGATAATACAAAGAGAAAAGCAAATCACATAAGAAACAGATGTGAAGTGTGCAAACGGTATCTCCAAACCTGAGCAATATGTTTGAAGTCTGATAGAGCTTTCATCAGCCCCAGATTAAGTACCCTTGCGGTCATGAAGAAACATTCACAGATAAATGAGAAATTTTCTTTCTTTGAGCACCTCACTAGGGGCCCTGTGCTATTTTTGCCAGAGCTTGTGGCTTCCTGTGATTCCACAACGCGAGCTTCTTCACTGGCATTATCTTGAGCATGCTCAAGGCTCCTGCTCTCTATCCAAGATGACACATCTTCTGAAGAAGCATTTATTGCTGTCAAATTCCTAAAGTACAAAAGCAATGTATTAGTTACTGAAATAATGCAAAATATGCATACTATTCAGCTTTGCACACTGAATTTCAGAGAAGAAACTCACTTGAAATCGATTCTATTGTTGCAGAAGAGGTACTTGACATCAATCTTGTCCTTCTTTGACTCCATCCTATCCAAAAAAGGTTCACATAGCCGGAGTATCACAGCACCAAGATTGACAAACATACCTGAACTAGCGCATTTTAAAGGGTCCACCTGTGGCAGGACACAGGATGAGTTTACTATCGCATGAAATACCAGTACCAAGGATTTGAAATATTTCTCATTTTAAATATAGTCGATTACAGCAACACACGCGAATCAGCCATACAGCATGCCAACTATTACAACCTTGGCATTTCACATTTCAGAAGATCCAAACAGTATTATTTTTTGGTGTTGGGTTCTAAGTGTTAGAAGTATATGTATATAGTCCTTAGTATAGGGGGTTTCCTGCTGTTTTGTTCATGCCTTGTACATGCTTATTATGGCACATTTGGCCCATGGAATGAAATTGAGCTCATTCCAAAACATGGTATCAGAGCCATGGGCTCTTCCTCTCCCCAGCCCTAACCCTAGCTGCCGCCGTCCTCAGAGCACCGCCGCCACCTCCCCTTTTCTCCTCCCTCACACTTCCTCCTTGCTCAGCCTGCCGCCACTCGAATCCGGCCGTCTCCATGCCGCTCCGATGTCGCCCCGCCCAGATCCAGTAGCCGCCAACCTTGTCCCAACTAGTTTCCACTGCCGTTGGCCTCGCTCCGCCTGCATATGGCCGTCTCTGAAATTGCCCCGCCCGGATCCAGCCGCCAGCCTCGCCCCACCAGGATTCCACTGCTGCTGGCCTCACCCCACCCAGATCCGACCGTCTCCGCACCAGATCCCGTCGCCCCAAGCTGCGTTGTGCCATCTCCGTGCAGCCCCTGCTCCGGCCGCCCCTGCTGCCCCAAGCTTCGGCCATGCCGCCCCAAGCTCCGGCCGCCTTGCCTTGAACTCCGCTTGTGAGCACTGAGCTAATGGCCACCACTAGCTTGCTATGTAGCTTATGTGTCTTGATCGCTACAGGTTTGCAGCTTCTGCTACTTCTCTTACTGAGCCTACCGCTTATTGTGATGTTGCATCTCATCCTGAATGGCAGCTCGCTATGGCTACGAGTTTGCTGCTTTGGAGCATGCTAGCACTTGGGATCTTGTTCCCCTTCTTGCGTGTGTCACTGCTATCACGTGTAAGTGAGTCTATAAGATCAAGACTCTGATGGTACCATTAAGCGCTAATGTGGCATATGTGTAGTACATTTAGGAGTTAGGACAGCAGCACATGCCCAACACTCATCTGACATGTATTGGACACCTGTTGTTAGTTCCATATCAAATCAATTTCACGTTTGTAACATATCAATGCTGTGTTGAGACCATGAATGGAATCCCCCCCCCCCCCCTTTCTAACTTAGCACTAATCAATTTGACACACGACTGTTAACCAAATTGACTTCTTAAACCTTTGTGTATTTAATGTGTACCCTAGCCTGCGATTTAAATGAAAAGATGATGCAAGGTATGGAAATCCTAGTCTGATAGAACCATTCATTGTGATTCTGTATGCCCAGTTAAAATTTGTCAGTTACCTGCATGCGAGATCTGCCCACATTTTTATTTATCACTTCTGCAAGATACTCGAGAACCTTTTCTCGAGTATCCGAATTTTTAAGCAAGATTAGAAGAACATCCTTAAGGCCATCATATAAGCCATTCATAACACTCTTGATTGTTGTGAAAGACGACAACAAATCAGCCGGCCGGCGTGAAGATGCCTCGGAGAAACACTGTTGCCTGATCAAAAAGTTAAAAATTAAAAGGAAAGGTAAGGCTGGCCTGAATTTGAAACATAGCAGTGTGGTAAATTCAAAACATACGAAATTGGAATACATAAAGTGATAGTAAATCAGAGCTGTATACATAAGATCTAACCTAGTGCATACCTACTTAGGAAATACAATAAAAAGGGGAACAAAAAGACCTTCCATTCAATAAAAACCTTTGTAGCAAAAGGGCCCTATCAAGATCATGAACAAAGAACAAATTTTGTTAACGAAACCACAAAAGTACATGGAGACTTCCAATTAATCAACTTAAAACTTAAAATGGTGACAATTAATTGAAACAAACTATATTTGATACTTCCCAAATCCCAACTAAAGATTGCTATTCCTAACCCTCAAAGTAAGGACATTAAAATCATGCTTAGACTACATCCTGTATACTTGCAAAAGAGAAGATACAGAATTGCCAAACACATAGCCATAAAACTGTATAGGCAAATAAAATTTCCTATTTCGACGATACATTTGAAATTTTAAACCCATGTTTATATCACTTGAAATACAAGAGTAAGTTTGGAATTGAGCATGCACAGCTGGGGAACTACTCAATTTTAAATAATACTAGAGGATTCCCAACAAAATTGTATTTCTTGACATGTAGCTATGGTATAATGCAGAACTAGAGCTTAACAACCAATTGTGATGAAAAATCAAAATACTAAGTCAGCACAATAACAGGAAATAAAGATTATTTGAGTTCGAAGATCAAAATTTCAGTAGAAATATAAATTATCAATAGCCTTCTTCATGATTGGCCATTTTCTCGCATAAAAATATGTGGGCTCACAGCACACTAACCAAAACAAGAGCAAACATATTTGATACTACAAGGTTTTTTCACGATAACAAGAGGACTCCAGAAAACCAGCAAAAAAGATTACTTCACAAGTCAAGCACACCACCAAAAGAATTTTTTTTAGATGATCCCATGTTTGTTCACAGCATCACTTAAACATTTAACTCCAAAAAGGTTGTTTGGAAGTTAGAGCATACTTCAAAATTCAAAATTGAATCCACCAAGGCGATCTTCGAAATTCTAACTTTCATATCTAACTAGTAACAAGAAAGCTCAACTTGCTTGACCGACTCTCTTGAGTCTTGACCTATAAAAGGACAAATTTTTAGACCAATCTGCAAGCTAATAGGCGTATCGATGGTTATAAAGATAGCATAACTCACAAGAACAGTACGCAAGCTAACTAGTAACAAGAAAGCTCAACTTGCTTTGAATCCACCAAGGCGATCTTCGAAATTCTAACTTTCATATCTAACTAGTAACAAGAAAGCTCAACTTGCTTGACCGACTCTCTTGAGTCTTGACCTATAAAAGGACAAATTTTTAGACCAATCTGCAAGCTAATAGGTGTATCGATGGTTATAAAGATAGCATAACTCACAAGAACAGTACGCACAATGCTAGCCTTTTACATGTAAGCAAACATTAGACCACAACTGGAACAATCAATCAACAGTAAGATCGTAGGAGCACTCACCCAACATCAGGCTTGCTCGCGAACTCACGATCGGGGATTGTGCTCACGTGGAAGAACGCCCCGAGCACGCTGGAGATCTCCATGACCCTCCCTTCCCCAATCAGCATGATTTGATTCTTGGGTATCCACTTGGGGTGATTCACCAGTGCCTTGGCACAGTTCGGGATTCCCACCAGCCGCCTCAGCACCCGCAGCGGCCGCTGGAAGTCACCGAGCGCCGACACCTTCTCGACACTCTGCCTCAGGCGCTCGTACAGCTCCCCCATCGCCGGCTCGACGGTCTCATAATCCGCGTTCCCGAAGAATTCCTCCAGGAAGCCCGGCGGCGGCGGGGCGCCGGGGGCCGGGGTGGGGTCGAGCGGGTCGGAGGCCTCGGCGAGGAGGAACACGAGCAGCTCGGCGGCGGGGTGGGGGGCGTTGGGGGGCGAGGGGAAAGTGTCGGGGTTGCCGGCGACGATGCGGGCGTAGGAGAGGATGAGCCCACAGAGGTGGGCGATGGAGGCGGCGAGGCGCGCACGGAGGGCGGTGTCGCGGATGGTGGAGATCTTGCGCGCCTCGTCGGCGGCACGGCGGAAGGCGGCGGCGAGGAAGGCGAAGGGGGAGAGGGAGGCGGCGGGCGAGTCCGGGAGGGAGAGGCGGTCGATGAGGAGGCGCTCGGCGGTGTCGCGCAGAGCGAGGAGGGGGCGTGACTCGGAGAGGAGCTCGGCGGCGGTGAGCTCGAGGTAGGCGACAGCGGGGTTGGGGGAGGACAGGGGCGTGAGGGAGACGAGGAGGATCTTGCGGAGGATAATGTCCTCCACCTCGTCGGGCGTGCGCTGTGGCCGCGTCGGCGCCGGCGGGGAGGGGCACGCCATCGGCGGCGGCTTTCGGCTCGGATGCGGTGGTTGTGTTCGCCGCTGCCTCGCGAAACCCTGCCTCGCCTTCTACTTGTCTTTGGGGGATCGCGTGTCGCGGTAGGTCGGGGAGTCGCTGGTCCGGCTTCGCCTCCAAACGGCGGCTAGGGCCTGTTTGGGACTGCTCCGTTCCAAGTTTTCCAGCTCTGCTCCTAACTTCGCTAACCAAACAAGTCTAACTTCAAAAACTCCGCTCCAAGAAAAAAGTGGAGTTAGAGGCCAACTCCACGTTTTTTATGGAGTTCCTCAAGGGGTACTCCACAAACAAAGGTTTCCAAACTCTTCGTGGAGTTGGTGAAAAATTACCCACCACTGCCATTACACAATACCGATTGGATTTCTTTTCTTCTCCGACTTCTCTTCTCCAGAGGGTGACATCGAGGCCCCGCTCCTCTCCTCCGGCTCGTCATTCTTCCAGGACGCGGCTTACGAGGACGGCATCGGCGAGGACGACAAGGAGCAGCGCCGGCGTCGGCAGCAGTTCCTACTCGGCGGCCGCTCGCAGTCAAACACCACCTCCCAGGTCGCGCTCGTCGGCGGCGACGTCTGCCCCATCGAGAGCCTCGACTACGAGTACGGCTTCCCCCCAGCTCCCAAATCTGAGGCGATTCACCTGCTTGCTTGATTCCATCGATGTGGGATGGGCGTGCAGGTTGATCGAGAACGAGGTGTTCAAGCAGGACTGGAGGGCGCGGGGCGGGCAAACATCCTGCGCTACGTGGCGCTCAAATGGGCCCTCTGCTTCCTCGTCGAGGCCCTCGCTGCTGGCTCCGGCTTCGTCGCCAACCTTGGCGTCGAGAACGTCGCCGGCGCCAAGTTCGTCGTCATGTCCAACCTCATGCTCGCCGGCAGGTAAGCAGCAGTTCAGAGGTTTCTAATACCGAATCGACTGGAATTTAGGTGTGGATGCCCCCAACATATTCTCTCTCAAGACTCTGGTGGTGAAGGTAGTGTTGTTCCTATCACTTTCATTCGTGTTGTTTCATGGCTGACAGTAGTTGGCTCTTTTCTTAGCTTAAAGTAATGAACGGATTGATTTCTTGGCCTGTCATTTGAGGTAGTACTGTAGCAGAGATATTTCTAATCTGCTTGTCCGGCAGTTTTATGGGATTTGCTGCAGTAATATTTTACATCATATTTGTTTTTTGGTTTTCTCGAATAAATTAATTGCGATTATAATATTTTACATCATATTTCAATTGGCAACAAAAAAATTCAGTTACATATGCTCCGCAGACATCAAAACATACACCAAACATCATTCAGGGGCACATTCGACCTTTCTCAGGGAAACCTCACATTCCTGGAGCTGAAGCTAGCTGCGTGCCAAACAGGACCACCTGCTCCAGGAACTCCACAGTGGAGCTGCTCCATGGTGGAGTTGGTGGAGCAGAGCAGTCCCAAACAGGCCCTTAATTTCTTTTTTTTTTGCCTTTTGATTTTTTTATAGATTTTTTGCTTTTGCTTTTTTATCCTCTTATTCTTTTGTATTATTTATGTTCATATAATATTTTTATTTTTTATATATAATTACTTAAAAAACTACCCAGCGTTGCAGCGACAGTGTAAAAAACTACCCATTGAATTAAATTGAAATGCAAGGTATAAAATTGATTGCTTGCGCAATATGGTGCCTGTGGCCGACCAGACAATTTGATGGTGGCGCTCTAAAGAGCTGTGGGTTTATGGCTTCTTGGATTTTTGGCACCGTAACGGTTAAAATTATATTATAACGGTTGTTAGGTTTTTTGAGTAATTAAATATAAAAGTTATATTATTATGGACAATACGAAGAAATAAGAAAAAAACAAATGCAAAAAAAAATCAAAAAAACGAAATTAAGAAGTTAGCGTATTTTAAAATCTAGAAATCAGCAACAGAACTCATTTGAAATAAGACCTAGGAGAGACCTGAATCGGAAAGCAATTTTAAATGGGCCACTGAAGTACAGAAGTAGTGCTAGACATTTGTGGGCTAGTCCAGAAAGAGGTCTCGAAATGCACAAAACTGAAACTAATCTGGACGCAACCATCAAAACTCTTATTGAGTGAACTAGCAGCATAGGCGCGGCGACACGCCGCGCCAGCCACCGTGTGCACCGAAGTAAAAGAGGCGATAATTTGTGAGGAGTTTTTAAAAAAAATCGAGGGCACATGCGTATTTTCGAAAAAGGTAAAAGGCTTTTTCGCAAAAAATGAGGACCCGTATGTAATGAAATGAGGACTCGTACGCAATTTAGAAAACCGCGGGGCGCCATCCTGCAAACTGGAGGGGGTTTTTCAGAAAAATCCGCCGTTAAAAAACCCGCCAGGGACCTCTTCGCGAGAAAAAAGGACCTCTTTGCGAGGAAAATGGACTTGTACGTAATTTCCGAAAAACAGGAGGAAAATCCCTCCCCTGACCGTACAGAAATCCCCCGCCACGCGGCGGCCAGCGCGCGCGGGCGGGGGACGTGGCCGAGCGGGGGGTCGCGCATCCCCCCGGCTATAAGGAGGTTAGTATGTTGTGGAGCATTTGATGCTATGGGAATGAATGAACAGTTGTCATAAGAGACGACAAAAAGTGGCTTCCTCACATGCTCCACGGCTTCGAATAACTAATGTGCTAACAGCCGAAGTACTAGCATGTGAGGACGGTTTTATTAGGAAACCTGAGTTTAGATTTAAAGTCTTGGTCTATGATGGATATCTCACCATCATGCTATACATAAATAGTGTTATTGGCTATTTTGTACATGTATGAGAAAGAAAAAGCAATAAAGAAAGATTAGAAGTTCTTCCTATCTCCGTGTTTCAATCTACTATTTACATCTTCTGTGATTGATTCGTCTTTTGCATAGTAGAGGAATCGATTGGACTGGTCACCAGCGACGGTTCCTCAACACGACAGGGACATAATATTAATGTGAAGAATTTCCCCAATCACGAAGATTTTGTGTGCCCCGCATGTGCCACCGGGAAATTAATTATTAGGCCTTCTACTCTAAAAGTGAAGGGTGAAGTCCCTACATTCCTGGAACGTATCCAACGAGACATTTGCGGTACCATACAGCCAGAGTTCGGTTTACCGGCCGGTAACCGCTGGTAACCGGATGTACCGGCTGCAACCGGTAATTTAAAAACCGCCCGAAATATGAAATTCGAAAATTTGAATTTGTAGATGCACTGTAGCCTCCATTGGATGCTTACTAGTCAGATTGGGAGCATATGGGGTCCATGGGGCTGTTGGTTTTGCTTTTGCTTGTTGTTTTCTCACTTTTTGCATGTGGGAGACAAAAGGGGAGGGTGCAGCCTGGCTGGCAGCAGCATTTGGGAGCCTGGGACTTGTATTACTGAGTTGAGGGCAGCAGGGAGCAGCAAGCAATAGCAGCAGCACGCAGCAAGCAACGCAACAGCAGCAGGCCAAGAAAATTTGAGGTGAGGCTTCTAAAAATTATGTATTTTGTTAGCAATGTGTTGTCTTTGTTGTCCTTGAATTCCTTATGTGCCATGCATGCCTTGAGATCTCCATAATTGATGGCTTGAGATGCTTATATAAATTTGTAATGGTTACATCTTCATTACTTCCCATGTAAGATATTTGGGTGAAAATGTGTTATGAAGATTACGTACTAGATAGATGAACTACTTTAAGAAATAATCTTTTCACAGTGAGCAAACAAACTCTTCCTCCTTCTTTTATGTGTACAACACTTGCAAGTTGCAACAACACAAGGAATTGGAGCAGAGAAAACATTTGAAAGGATTCTGTAAGCTTAGATCAGATCCAATGTTGCCTAGAGCACATTCGAAGTTTTCATGCAATAGAAATGTAGAGTTACCTATATAGAAGCATATGATCCTCCTTGATAGAGCACATACTTGCCTTGCCTTTCTTTGTACAGAAGCATATGATCCTCTTGTTTATTACTGATATATGCTTTTGTTGCTGCATGATATTGTAGTTGATGGCAGGTAGAAGTATCAATGTTTGGGACCATGGAGAAAGACTTGGAGGTGCTGGTTGGAAGTGCAGATATTGTAAGCTTACGAAGTCAGGTGGAGGTGTGACACGCCTGAAAGAACATCTTGCTGGGAAGCATGGGGATGTTATTCCTTGCAGTGGGGTTCTGGCGGAAGTGAGAAGGCTCATGCTAGCAAGTATAGAAGAAACGAAGGCGAAGAGGAAGTCTATTAGAGATGAGCACCTGAGAATGGAGCAAGTTGCTTCAGAGCCTGTAGTGCGTGGTCCATTACGTGAAGATGCCTTTGATGATGATGAGGAAAAACAGATGGAATGGGCTCGGCGAGAGTCGTTGGAGTTGCACCAGCTCGAGCAGAGGGCAAGAGCCCGAGGTGCGACATTTGAACATGGTGGAGGTAGTGGAAGTGCTACAGGAAGGGGTACAGGAAGAAATGCTCTTTCGAGAATGTTTGGTAGGTCGCAGTCTATGAGAGTTTATTCTGATATTTTGCGCAGTCGGGCACCCGTCCAACCCCGCATTGACACAACTCTTAAGAAAGAAGCAAAGTCAAAACTCAGAAAAGTTTGGGCTAAGTGGTTCCATAGTAATGACATTCCTGGAAATAAGGCAGAGTGTCTTTATTTTCGTGCTGCCATCAAGGTTACACAAGAACTTGGTGAAGGTGTTGCGCCACCTAGAGGGCATGAAATTGATGGGCCATACCTTGATGCTAATGAGCTGGAGATAAAGCAGTATGTACGGGAGTTCAAAGATGATTGGAGCATATATGGAGTATCCATCATGTGTGATTCCTGGACAGGACCTACCCAGATGAGTATAATTAGCTTCATGTTGTACTGCAATGGAAGAATGTTTTTTCATAAGTCAGTGAATGCGACCAGTGACGTACAAAATGCAGACTTTTTGTATCGTGAGATCCGTAAAGTTGTTGAAGAAATTGGAGTTAAACATGTTATGCAGATTGTCACTGATAATGGTGCAAACTACAAGAAAGCATGTCAACTAGTGATTGAAGAACATCCAAGGCTAGTCTGGCAGCCCTGTGCAGCGCACACTGTGAACCATATGTTGAAGGACATCGGCCAGTTCAACGAGGTTGCTGCAGTTGTCAAGGTGACCAAGAGGATTTGCAGGTTCCTATACAACCACAATCGCCTGCATAATGAAATGAGACAACAAATTGGAGGAGAGATAGTTCGTCCAAACGCCAAAAGGTTTGGAACGACATTTGTTTTCTTGAAGAGTTTTTGGGATAGAAAAGACAAGTTCATGAAGTGGATGGTATCAGATGTATGGAGCTCCAACCATTTGTCTATGACCGAAGAAGGAGAATACATGTATTCCTGCCTCACAAGTAGATAATGGTGGTCTAGTATGGATTGGGTCATTAAAGTGGTACAACCAATTTATCGAGTACTGAGATTTCCAGACCAGCAGAAACCTGCAACAGTGGCAGGACTGGTTGCAAAAACATATGAACTTCAATTTGAACTTAAAGAGGTGTTAAAAGATGATGATGCTACCTACAATCGTATTATGGAGGTTGTTAATAGAAGAATTGTAATGTTGAAGCAACGCACCTACATCGTTCCAGGCAAGTACATACTTTTGTAAATCATAACACATTCTGTTGCATATTTGTTACATTTTGTCTAATATACTATGTGTGTTTGAACAGCATCGTTGCTTGACCCACAAAGCCACAGACTATATGATTTGGGGAAGAATACAACCCTCGTCAATGCACTGACAAAAGCAATTCAAAGAATAGCCGACACACCTGAGGATGCAGTGCAGGCTCTAGTCGAGATAGAGTATTATCGTAACCGACGAGGCCTATTTGCTTCAAACGAGGCTTACCTTGCTACTAGTCGTATGAGTGCAGGTATGTTCAACATATATTTGAAATACATCAAAATCAACAATCAGTGTTCAACATATTTTTCATGTGACTTGCAGCTGCATGGTGGATGACGTTTGGAGCGGAGACAGAAACACTACAAAAATATGCCTTGCGGATTGTCTCACAATGTGTTTCCTCAAGTGGATGTGAACGTAATTGGAGCACATTTGCTTTAGTGCACACCCAATTGAGGAACCGTCTTGGATACAAGAAATTGCATAAGCTTGTATATGTCCACTACAATCTAAGGCTTCGATTGCAGGAGCATGAGATTAGGAATGAAGATAGGGATGTAGATCCTTTTGGAGATCTCATTAATGCCACCATGTATGACAGCGCAAACCCAATCCATGAGTGGCTTGACAGCTCCATGAGCCACTCAGAGCCTCTGCCAGATGAGGAAGGTGAGCCCCCTATGCTATCTACAGTTGTAGTTAATGCCATATCTGAGCATGAACTTGACAAGACACTTGATGATCAACCGTTGAAGCAATGGACTCAGAAAACTATTGGCAAGTCTCATGTTACAAAAAAAAAGCTTGTAGTCAACCAACTGAAAAATTGGCTCGAGACTTTGCCTCACTTACACAAACAAAGAAACAAGCGGTTGGTAAGAAGAAGAAAAAAGGCATCGATGAGGGTATTGTGAGAAGTGATGAAGAGACAGAAACTCCAACATCTGATGCAGTGGAGTACCAAGAGTCCGACGATAGTTCCTCTTCGTCATCTGATGATGGTACTGATGGTGGGACATCTCACGATGGGGTACAAGGCCAACAAGACACATGTCAACCATTGGAATTCACTTGTGAGAAAACTTTCACACATGCTACCCAGGATGAAGACCATGGTTGTCACGAATCAAGAAGATTCAAAACGACCTACACAAGGGGTAAGGACCGCCAACGAGATCATCCTCAACCAAAAGACTCTTCTTCCTACGCATCATATGGTAGCTCAACATCTTTGCCGACTTATGAGCGTCGAGATGCCAACTTACTATCTTCTGCTGATGATTCTCATTCATCATCGGACATCTCTTATCCTCCCAATGCAAGATTTGTTTACCAGTGGGTGGAACCTGTATACTATCAACAAATTTATACTCATTGGGTACAACATGCTCATCCCACATACACTTGGGATCAATATAAAATCCACCTGGCTCATAATGAAGGACTTGTTCTCATTGATAACAATGAGTACCTTTCACAACCTTCACGTTTCTCAACAATGTATTGGTACAAATTGATCCTTCATTAGTGTTTTCACTTTTTAGTATACAACTCAAGTTAGCATTCATTACTACTAACTTGTGTTTTTATTATTTCAGATGTAACACAACACTACAACGAGAGGGCTTCACCACATGGTCAACACCAAGTTGAATTTATTCAGATGAGGACCCTTTTTGAATGTGGTTCAGTTCTTTTTTACCATGGATATGCCAATTTAGAAGGTTTTGTTATATGCGAAACATCTCAATTACTTTTGGCCTCATAGTTACAAGAAAATGCTTCAACTTTCAATTTACAGCAACAATTAGTTTGATGTAGTCTTATGCGGGTTTTACTTGTTATAAAAAACTTAAGCTTTTGCCAAAATATCCACCCATAACTTTCAATTTACGGTAAAAAAAGTGGAGCTCCAACTTCCATACAAATTCCACCGGTTTTCCGGGTTTCTGACCGGTAAAACCGGTAACCGGCCGCCTCCCGCCCCGACAAAAAAATCGTTTGACAAATTTCTTCCGGTTTTAAACCGGGATTTCCGGTTACCGGGCGGTAACCGGCCGGTTACCGGTACCGCCCGGCGACCGGGATTCTCTCCGGAACCGGTTTTTCAAACCTTGCATACAGCCACTATCAGGATCAATTAAATATTTCATGGTGCTCATCGATGCTTCCTCGAAATGGTCGCACGTATGTTTATTGTATATGAGAAACCATGCTTTCGCAAAGCTGATCACGCAGATAATTCGCATTAGAAATATTTTCCCTAATCATCACATAAAGTCCATCGGAATGGACAATGCCGGAGAATTTACTTCAAAGGCATTTGATGATTATTGCATGGCAATAGGAATTACAGTTGAGTATTCTGTACCGCATGTCCACACCCAGAATGGTCTAGCAGAGGCATTAATCAAGAGAAATAAATTTATTGCCCAACCGCTTTTGTAGAATTGTAATTTATCAGCTACATGTTGGGGACACGCAGTTCTGCATGCAGCAACTCTCATCAACTTTAGACCATCAGTCTACAACATGCATTCACCTATGCAACTGCGCAAGGGTTAACACCGAAAATTTCTTATCTCTGGAGATTTGGTTGCAAAGTTTGTGTACCAATGCCCCCTCCACATTGTACTGCAATGGGTCCTCTCTAAAAGACTAGGATATACGTTGGTTATGAGACAGCATCCATAATCAGGTATTTATAACCCATGACAGGAGATTTGCATACTACCCGTTTCGCTGATTGCATATTTGATGAGGATAGTTTTCCAACATTAGGAGGAGGAAATCAACCCCTTGATGAAAAATATCGGGAAATTACGTGGTAAGCCATGGGAATCCATGCACATAACTCACGCACTAGTGAAACAAATAGAGAAGTTCAGAAGATCATTGATTTGCAAGCATTAATAAACCAACTGCCTGACCACTTTAGTGATTTAAAGAGCGTGATCAAGTCGCATGTGCCTGCACGCAATGCACCGAAAAGGTTTGAAATACCAAAGAAAGTTGAAGGTATCTCTAATCCCGTCCAGAGTCCTCAAAATAAAAGGACGAGAACTCCGGCCCCTCGAACCCTAAGTAACCGGGGATGCCTGGTGAAAAACGATAAGAAGAACTTGACACAGCCGATCACTGAAGTTCCTCGGAACCAGAAGGAGAGCCAGTTGAGACCTGGCACCAGTATGACACCTTTAGAAAAGGGCATTCCAGATCTGAACATTCTTATGGAGGGAGAAATCAGCATAGATGTGTGCGCACACATCAAAGCTAAAAAACCAAAGGGATTTACCACCGCAACTGGAAGAAGTGATGAGCAAGTAGAACACAAGAAGAAGCAACTCATGATGAAATAACAATAAACTATGTGCACACGGGAGAATCCATGAATAGGACAACAACCAATGTTGATATCTACTTTGCAAAGAAAATTGCCACAATCATCGATCTTGATCCAGAGTCTGCATCGCTTGCTGAATGTAAGAAAGAATCAGATTGGAAAGACTAGAAGAAGGCAATAGAAACTGAATTATTATCTTTGACCAAAAGAGGGGTGTGCACCCTGTAGGGCATAAGTGGGTATTTGTGCAAAAGACAAATGAAAGAAATGAAGTTGCAAGATATGAAGCAAGGCTTGTTACACAAGATTTCACTCAACGCCTAGGAGTTGATTATGAATAAACCTACTTTCCAGTCATGAGTGGAATCACCTTTAGATACTTAATCTCAATGGCAGTAAACCTGAACATAGAAATAAAATTGATGGATGTGGTAACTTCATATCTTTATGGAAATTTGGATTCGAAAATTTATATGAAGGTACCTGATGATATCCCTATCCCGAACCAAGACAGAGCAAATAGAAATCTGTACATTGTGAAACTCAAGAAATCACTGTACGGACTCAAGCAATCAAGTAGGATATGGTCGCTTAAGCGACTTTCTATGCAAGAAAGGCTACACGAACAATGTAGATTGTCCCTGTGTATTTATACGATGATCCTAGAATGGATTTTATATAATCTCAGTATATGTAGATGATCTGAATATCATCGGGATCTTGGAAGATATAAAAGAAGCAAGTTCTTACTTGGAGTCAAAATTTGAAATGAAAGATTTGGGTAAAACCAAATATTGCTTAGGCTTGCAGCTCGAGCATGTCCCTGAAGGAATATTAGTACATCAGTCAGCCTACGCCCAAAAGATGTTAGAAAGGTTCGGCTTTGAGAAGGCATACCCATCGAAAGTACCGATGATCGGGAGATCATTACAGCAAGAAAAAAATCCGTACCGACCTAGAGAAGAGGGGAGGAAGTCTTGGGACCGGAATTCTCATACTTAAGTGCAGTAGGAGCACTTATGTATTTAGCGAACTGCACTAGACCGGACATTGCATTTACCGTAAACCTCTTAGCAAGGCATAGTGCAGAACCTACCAAAAGACATTGGTAGGGAATAAAGGACATTTTCTGATACCTCCACGGAAGCAAGGATTTTGGGTTGTTCTACAGAAAGAACCAAGATTTGAATATAACTAGCTATGCAGATGCAGGGTACCTGTCGGGTCTGCATACTGCAAGGTCACAAATAGGCTATGTATTCCTGTATGGTGGAACTGAAATTTCATGAAAATTGTCTAAACAAAGTCTTGTAGTGACTTCGACGAATCACTCGGAAATCATAGCACTATATGAAGCCGCACAAGAATGTGCTTGGCTCCGACGAATGATTCACCACATCCAGTAGTCATGTGGGATGAATATTATGCAAGCTCTCATAATTTTCTATGAAGATAATGCAGTTTGTGTTGCACAAATACATACGGGCTACGTAAAGAGTCATCTCATTAAGCATGTCAACCCCCAATTCTTCTATGATCATGAATTGCAGAAGATGGATGAAATTAAGGTACTGCATACTAAGTCATGTGAAATCTGGTAGATTTATTCACTAAGTCACTCTCATCATCTAGTTTTAAAAGATGCAGATGAGGAATTGGAATGACAAGACTTAGAGAAGTGCAAAATTTAGGGAGAGATTTCTCTCAAGCTCATTATTAAAACTTGATCACAAGATCGAGTACCCAAATAATGAATCCTGAAGGTTAAATAAAATTGGGTGGATTGTACTCTTTTTCCCTTAACGAGTTTTCCTGAAATTTCTTGGCCAAGGTTTTTAATGAGGCAATTCGTGCAACGCAGCATAACATGTATCATGTACTCTTTCTCCTTTTTTAATTGGGTTTTTTATGAAATTTTGATGAGGCATGAACGTGTCGGATAGGTGCCCAAGGAGGAGTGTTAGGAAACATGGGTCTGGACTTAAAGCCTTGGCCCATGGTGGGCACCTCGCCACCAGGCTATAAATAGAGAGTGCTATGGCTATTTGTACATTCATGAGAAAGAGAGATCAATAAAGAAAGACCAGGATTCTTTCTATTTCTATGTTTCAATCTACTATTTGCATCTTCTGTGATTGATCTGTCTTTTGTATAGCAAAGGAATCGATTGGACTGGTCGCCAGCGATGGTTCCACAATAGGTTCAACCTTTTAGCTGCAAATTGGGGGTTTTATCAACGAATTATTGTGGAGACAAAGAACCAAAAATTAGTGAGCTTATGGAATTCCCCATTCATTTCGGTTTTAACTTCTAGCTTCTGTCTTCTAGTTCACTATTCTTTAATTTTGTTTTTTTATTTTTTAGGTTTTTTCCCCTCTTTTTCCATGTTCGTTTGCATTGTCTATGATAGGCTAACCTATTTTTCTATTTTATTTTTAAATTTTAATTACAGTAAAAAATCACCAGCAGCTATATTACAAAATTAATCAATTGTAATATAAAATAAATTATAAATTAACTTATTTCAACCGAACTGAACACATTCCCGGAAAGCGAGGACATCCTGAGCATATTAAGGATATTGAGGTGTTGACTTCGAAATGTACCGACATTCCATCTTTTCACTATGTGTCCTAGGGGTGCTAATGACGCTACTTGTGCCCCTCAAGCGGTGATGTGGCTGAACAGAGCACCATATTTTATCTTTCGTTGTATTCATCGAGATAGTACTCCTTAAGATAAATAGAGCCGAAACTCTTGTTTGAGTCTCAAATAAAGAATTCTATTCATAGCTTAGTAAGGTACTTATAGAGGGGGACTCTAGCACATGTACTTTAGAATCGTTATGCCATCAGAAAAAGTATGAATGGTGTTTTTGAAATTTTCCTGAAGTATTTGTTAATCCTTAGCTACTGAGCTATAAATATTAGGATTAAAAGCTAAAACCAAAGCAATCAATTCAAAAATCCGAGAGTCGGCGAACTAAGGCATTGGCGCTCAGGCCGGCTACCAGGCAATAGTCTAATTGGTGTCAACCGGTCTGACTGGCCTCCTGGCAGCCTGACCGGTATACTGGCGGTCTGACCACTCCTCTATACCAGAACTGAAAAATCAGCCTGAGTTGATGCAACTTTTGGTATAACTCCAAACAAAATAAGTCTAAATGAGATGAAATTTTGCACACACCTTGCTTGAGATCTTAGGAACATATTCTATCCAAGAATCGTATGAATTCTTATCAAAGTTCAGACCTATGTCAAGAACAAGCGAGGTTGCACTAAAATCGAGCAAAAACTAAAAACTCGTAAAACGACTTGCTCGTAGGTAGAGGATGTTCAAGATGGCTTTACATGTCTTCCCACATATCACAGCAACCAAGAACTCTTGAAAATTTGAGGCAAAAGCACTTGAATCTAGAAATTTTCCGAAAAGGTCAAAACCAAGCAAAATTGGACAACTTTAAGAACTTGTAAGACATGATGCCTAGATAGATGGGTTTTGAATTCTATGAGTCATCTCCATCACTTAGATGTCCTTGACATACAGCAAGATCAAGAAGGGGGAGAGAGAAGATCAAAATCAACAAGATCAAGGGCGAATCAATCAAAACAAAAGGACTCCATAAGAGATGAACAAAGTTGATGAATTGCTATATGAGGATGAAGATTTACAACCACTTCACCTGGAGGACAAGAGAGCACACCACATCACTTACACTCCTCAAACACTAACTCTATAACACTTCGCTAGAATGATGAATGGTTGAATGATTTACTTGCCAGTTTCTATCTCAACGAATTAAATATATGAGATAACTAGCTCACATCTAATCCTAATAGACATTATCCACTAGCACATATAGAAAAAAACCCCGTTAACCCTACACAACATGGGATTTACTCACACACTACATTCATGCATGCTTTTCAAAGCCTATGAGCCTGAATCCGCTAAGTCCGTAGTCTTTGATTCAACTTGGGGTATGTTTGGTAAAGCTCCATATTCTCATTTTTTAGCTTTCGTCCTAGATTCTTTGTGAATCCACTTCTCTGAGAATCTGAAGCTGCCCCTAGAAAGTGTTTGGCTAGTAGGTTGGCTCCAGAAACATAAGAGGGGGATCAGAGGCAAATAGACTATAATACCCTGGTTGTAACACTTCATCTGTATCTATGTCTTACTCCTTTGTATTTATACACAATTTATAAAAAAATTTGTTCAAATTTTGTAAGGTCATATATACACAAATTATGATTTTTTTTTTGCAAATTTTATATATACATCGGTCTTCTCAAACTCGCCATATCCTTTATACTCTTGTCAACAACAATGTTATAAGTGAGCATTAGGCCACATATTACAAGTGAGTGTTAGGATCAGTATGAAAACAATGGGATCCTTTTGATGCAGCCCAAGCCTTCAAAACCTCTGGTTCAATTGCTATAATGGCAGCTAGAGAAGAATTTAAACTTTCACCTACAATCAAATCAACACTTTTAGAATATTCATAGCTAAAATTGATACTTACAGGCTTACAGCTAATATATAATCAATAAATCATGAATATTACCATATACAAAGCATTGGGTAATGAACTTGCATTTACCATAGACATTCTCAATCTTCTCTAGAGAAATGTATTCTCCTTGAACTAACTTGAAAATGCTCTTTTTCCTTGAGTCCAGGAAAACATAAACAATTAGTAATTTAGGATGAAAAGTAGTTAGACAATATACGCCCTACAATCTATTTGAACAGGCACAAAGATTAAGAAAATTCTATATTTGAACAATCAACTAGAGAGAGTGAATATTTTGACCTTACATTAAGTGCTTTGAAATTTTTAAAGATTACAGTTTGTATGGGTGGGAATGCATAACTACTTAGGAAAGAGAGTGAAACTAGTTTTTCATCTTTATCCAAAACATCATATTTTGGCAGTCAAGTTAAGAGTGTCAAAATATAGCTAAGTTTACTAGTGCCACAATTTAGTAGACCCCTGCACTTAAAAAGTCTTCCAAGAATGCATGTTCCCATATCGTGCAAATCTTCTTGAGACATCCCAAACTTACACAAATGTTTCAAATAAATGCATCTAATACTTCAATAATCGAAATGTGTAAACAAAAATAGCATTTCTCAACTCTTTCCTCTTTTCAACATTCTAATGCAACGGAGATCTTCGCTGGGCAGTATTTAAGACCTAGAATCATCTAATCATTTGCCACAAGAGGAATATCCGCATACCTCCACTACTAAAATGCCCAAACTATAGGAGATGGAGCAATGTTTTGTGTAACATTTCAAGATATGAATAAGCAAATGGGTTTATCTGCAACAGTTTGCAAGTTTGGTGACATGTTGGGAAGATTTTAAAGCTTAAATCTAAGTGACGCATTGCTGCAAGACCATTGTGCAATTTGCTCCTATGTACACATAGCTAATATAAGAGGGAGGATGTTTGTTGTAATTACAAGTGGTTTACTGAATCATACGAACAACCATAATCCTTGTGATTTCAAATTCCAACATTGGAGTTCTACAACATACAATCAACCTCGGCGACTTTGTTTTTTTCTGCAGAACATCCTTTTAATCAAAAGGTGCATTCCACAATCACAAAATCACATGTTATTCTTATGTAATTCCACCTTCACATGACCAAAATTCCACCACTTGTACATTGCAAATAACAACTCCCACCAATAAAGGATAAGCACACATCATAGACTCAAATATACAAATTTAGAAGACATCCTGGATTAGCTTGTGTGCTTTTCCTTTAAATAACAAGATTACCAAAAATTATCTCCCATGGCACCTATTGGTATGTTCTCAAAGAAACATCACATGTTGGTCTCCATTGTCCTTAGGGGTGAAAACGGATCGGATAGTGCTCAAACCATATTCGCATCCATATTTTTTTCTCAAATTTGAATACAAATTGAACAAACATTAGATACAAATACGGACAGGACAAATGTCGGATACGAATTCGAATTGAATATTTACTCAATTTGGTCAGATCCAGATATTCTCATAACTTATGTAGTATGAAGACATTAATGATATTTTATCCTCGTACAATCACGCTTAATCATTCTAATTCATTTACTTCACCTAAAGAAACACAAATTCACATTAAATTTAAAAACTTGTCTAACTAATTAGTTGTATTGTAATAAAATATGCATAATGCTTCGTCAAATACGAATACAGATAGTTCGGATAAAATAACATTTCAGATGGTAAAAATCCATACCATATTCGCATCCATATTTTTTATGCAAATTCGAATATGAATAGAATAGAAATTGTTAATCAGATGGAAAAATCTATACCATATTCGCATCCTATCGAATACGGTAACCAAATAATACGGATAATTCATATCTACTTTTCACCCCTAATTGTCATTCAATCTGTTAGAAGATTAGAGCCCGCTCTTCAGCAAATTGTACAATAAAAAAGATGAATTATTTTCAGAATACATTTGGTGCTTTGGTAACAAAGATTCATAAAGATCCATAACAATCCCACCGGCCACCACCCACCCCCTATCCTCATGCCAATGCATGCAAGTCAATGTTACACGAAGCGTTGTAGGTGAGCACGGGTGTGGTCGGTGACCGCGAGGCCGATGCTGCAGAAGCGAGTGAGGATCTTGTGCACCTTCTTAGTGGACGCATGTGGCCACTATGGCCACGATGGGCTCTAGGAGGCCGCAGGAGTTGCGGACGAAGTGGAGCGGGAGAGGACGGTGAGGCTGCCCAAGACGTGTTTGAACAAATACGGGAGAGGGGGAGAGCCGCACAAGCCCAGGTGTTTGGGGGAGCTACTACCGCTGCCGAGGAGGGGGAGGAGGGTGCAGACATTGGGGATGGTGGCAGTGGTGAAGCATTTGGAAGGTGGAGGAGGGGAGAGGGGTGGAAGTGGGGTGTGGTGGAAGCGAGCTCGCTGCTCGCTCCGCCAGCTTTGAGTTGCCGGTAGGCGGTGGCAGGTAGGCGTCCAGTTCAAAATTTTAGATGCATATTGGATGTGGTCATGTGGGTGGCAATCATGACCCAAGTTTTTGTATGGGCTCTGCCTTGAAAGAAATTTGTTTTGGGCCTTATTTCCAAATGTAAGCTCGACTAGACATTAGACTAAGCCGGGCCACAATGCACTATAATTCACAGTGTTAAACCTAGCCCACTAATCAACCCAGTTTAAAGTTTCAACCCTAGCCTAGTTAGCGTGCTGTGTACATGAATAAGGGCATGTGCATCCCTAGGTGCTAATACAATTAAATGGGAGAGATAAACTTTTTAGAATAGATACCAATGTAGGGGAGTGCATGCTAAGCTGGATTGCATAACACCGAAGGAAACTGTAGAAAACTGGTCCTATATCACAAAAACTTGAATTTTTAGCATGGGTAGTGCTAATTGTAATATCCCTAAAATTATAATTGTGAATTAATTAAATATTTAATACAATTTGTGTCTAATTGGCTATTAGTAAGCTAATTATCTATAATCTTAAACCTTAATTAGTACATAATGTCCTAAATCTGTGACAATATAACTAAGAGATTATAATAATAATAATGGTAATATTATTATTAATAATAAAAATGATGCTAATAATTAATTTAGGGGTATGAGAGCTGGATGATCCAGCCCATTTAAGCCTTGTTCTATAAGAATGAATTGTACTTGAATTCCTCTAAGGTTGCCTCTCTCTTCCTAAAAGGCAGCTGCCACCTTCCCTAGGGGGCGCTCCTCTCATGGCTTCTTCTTCTTTTCCCTAGGACTTGGCCATAACTGCTCCAGGAGATAGACAGGGAGGCAAGGAAGAGATTGAGAAGGAAGAAAAGAATTTGCGTGTTTTCTACATTAGATTGTATTTGATGTGTGACTAATCCATTAATACTTTCACCATGCGCTATATATAAACTTTTGTACAGGTTAACTTGGTAATTAGGATGTGATTAGCCCTATGGATCATCCTAATTCTAGTTTAGGATTGCTAGGTTTTTATGGTTTTTGCGTAGTTTTGATCTAAACGATTTTTAAGGGCCCTGGAGGTCGAATCCGGAGAGATGATGTATGAAAGAGTTGTAGATAACTTTCTAATCTTTCCAACAAGCTCAAGATCACTAAATTCCATTAGGTATGTTGTAAAATATGATCTTTAAAAATCTGTTGTCCTGTAGATCATTATAATCGAGCGATGCCACTTCTCTAGGAGCTAGTTTCATGGAGGAGTAGACGGGTTAGGCTAGTAAAGTGCTTATAGTATCTTAGTAGTGAGCACTAGCCCTATAGTAGTAATGAGTTTGTAACATGAGCAGTAGTAGACGTTGTGAAATCTTGCATTGTATTATAACCTCATGGCTTAGTGTAGCCTAGGTGATATATGCTTGAGTCATGTCATCACTTATTAGAATGGCTTATGGCCACAATAGGCCTTGTATTGTATTTCGCTTTGTTGTTTATCTTATTTGAATGGATTTTTCATGCTTACAAGGGCCAATTGGCCCACCTGACTAGACTCTAGTGCTAAGTGAGCATAGTCTTCACAGATAGCCACCAAGAGAGTCACCAAGGCCCAGGCTAACACAAACCTAGAGGTGCAAGCCAACATCAATGTCAATTAGGAAGCACTACCTGCGGGACGCGGGAGAGGCCATGGATGAGGAGTCAACCTCCCTTCCCCACCGGTCAACCCCATCATGGTGCAAGTCATGGCACGACAGACACACATCCTACAAGCCATCTACATTGGTCAACAAGCGAATGCCAGCAACTGTAGCTCCAAACAGGCTTATTTCCTAATGACTCGGCCCTTGACTTTTTCTTCTATCGATGAGCCACTGGAAGCTAAGGACTGGCTTCGTGACACTGAAAAGAAACTACAACTTGCCAAGTGTGATGAGGAGCCCCGTGATTGAGGAAGAATCTGAGGAGGAAGCTGAAGAATAAGGGGGAGCTCAAGAGGAAGACACAGAAGCAGAAGAAGGAGGAGTGGCTAGCCAAGCTGGCTAGGCCATTCCTTGGAGAGAGTTCAAGGCGGCATTCAGAACCAACTTTGTTCCCACAGGAATCATGTAAATGAAAAAAATAAATTTAGTACCCTAAAGCAAAGGAACATGTCAGTTAGTGAATACCTGACAAAGTTTAACTAGCTAGCCCACTACGCTCCAAAAGATGTGGCGGATAAGCAGGAGAGAAGATTGATCGTTTCTTTGAAGGCATGAATGAGTATAGTTAATCATCTAAGACTTCTTCAGTTTTCACCATATTGTTAACAAAAACACTTATTATGGAGAATGAAAAAAGAATTTAGAAGCTAGTTACAAGCATAAGCAAGCTGTACAAAGGCCGCAAGGGAGGTTCATTTAGAAGTTTTTCAATAACCCTTTCATTCCAAGGCCAGTTCAACCCTCAAAAATTCCAGCCCCAGTACCACGCCCAAGCAGTAGCGCATTCCAAACTCCACGCCCTATAGGCCAGTCTATTGGGACAAGCCCTACTTCCCATCTTAACTGCTTCAACTGTGGACAAAATGGTATTTTGCCAGCCGATGCCACATAAATAGATTACATGTATGAAGTCTAATCTGGGAACCACTCTAGTCTGTGGTCAAGCTTCAGCACCCGGCAAGGGATATTAGACCCCTCCAGTCAATAAGGCGGCTTCAACACCCAATCATGGTCGTGTGAACCATATCACCACCGAAGAAGTCTAGGAAGCCTCAGGAGTTTTGATGGGTACATTCTCTGTCAAAATAGTACCTGCACATATTCTCTTTGATTATTGGGCTTTGCATTCTTTATAGCAAGGAAGTATGCGGATAAACTTAAGTTGCCCACTTGTAAGTTAAAGAAATCAGTGATACTCAGCTCACTTGGAGGATTTATCTTTGCCACCTTAGTAAGCCCTAGGGTAGAGATTTCCATGACAGATTTTGGATTCCTATCAGATTTATAGTATTGAACTCCTAGACCTTGGATATTATACTAGGAATGGATTGGCTGGCAAGACATCAAGGAGTAATAAACTACGCTACTAGAAGAGTGAGCCTAACCAAATGCCCTGGGTTAACAACAGAAGTAAAAATAGATTGACCCTATTATTGAGGCCGTGCAGTCCATCATTTGGAGGATGTACCCCTTGGAAGGAATGTTAGTGGTGCAAGATTAGCTTGAAGTGGTTCTAGAAGAATTGCCAGGTATGCCACCAGATAGAGACTTAGAATTTATCATCAACTTAATGCCCGGCACCACCCCAATTGCCGAGAGACCTTATAGGATGACCGTCGATGAGCTTGAAGAGCTGAAGAAGCAAATCCAAGAGTTGTAGGATAAGGGTTTCATCAGGTCCAGTTCCTTCCCTTGGGGCTGCCCAACACTCTTTGTAAAGATAAAAGATGACACTCGACGAGGATATAATAATTCTTAAATTATTACGTCATTATATTCCTTGAATATATCCCTTATTGATAAGAGGTAAATATGGTAGGATGGTCGTAAGCTCTTTTACAACCATATAGTAGTAAGACTTACTACGACTATCTATTGGTCGTAAGTCTTTCTATGACCACATTGTCATAAGTCTTATTACAACTACCCCTTGGTTGTAAGTCCTTCTACGACCAAATAATCGTAAGTCTTACTACGACTACCCTCTTGGTCGTAAGTCCTTCTATGACCAAATAGTCATAAGTCCTTTTATGATCAAATAGTCGTAAGTCTTACCGTGACTACTCTATATGGTCGTAAGTCCTTCTACGACCATGTAGTCATAAATCTTACTACGACTACACTATATGGTCGTAAATCTTTCTGTGACCACTAGTCGTAAGTTGTCTGTGATCACCTTATAGTCGTGGACCTTCCTACAACAAATCTATCTTCGACTAACTTATCTACGATGAACAACTACATCATGAGTTCATCTGATAAGGCAGTTAGAACGTGTGTTTATCCAATAACCACACATGATCTCTCTCTGACAACAACTACTACACGGTGAACGGCCTTTTACGTCTCTCTAACAGTAACTTCCATCAGACGGTTATCATCCGAAGCGTTGAGGCATCTTTTAGTGTGGGACAACTGACGCCGCTTCACTGTCTATATAAAGGTTAACATCGAAGAGAGAAAGGGAGGCATTCTGATCGAAGGAGGAGATAGCGCTAGCCATTTGCATAATTCTGTGTTGTAATTCCTCTCTCTGGTAATTAGCAACAACACAGGACATGGGGTTATTATTTCTCAGGAGAAGGCCTGAACTTGAATAAAGTTTTTCCCGTGTCTTTACTCTACATGTGCATACTCTAGGTCTGTTGAGAGAATCCCTAAATCCAAACAAATCATATGTAAGATCGATATTAAAACATCGACAGTTGGCACTATCTGTGGGATTCTTCTTCCAAGACTCTGGTAATTTCCTCGTTGGCAAGTTTCTCTTCTTCCTCCTGATGTCCTCATGGCAAATGAATGGAAAGAGGAGAACTGGTTCGACTTGGCCAACTACGCAAGTATCGACATGGAGGCCTGCTATGACTACGAGCAGACCATACTTGCTTCTGACGGTGAATGTCTCCCTAGAGATTCCTCTGATTTTGAGGGAGGGCTGAACGCGATGTACCGAAGGGTTCGCTTTCACTGATCAGCGCCAGTCTTTCTTGCTGTGAATTTCCCAGGTCGAGAGGGGCCCTTTCTTTCTACCTTACTGAACCCATTCACCAATGATTGGATCCTTCAAAGCCAAAGACCAATTCCTTCCTTTTAGGTGGTCTAGGTGGCTGGGATTAGGGCTGGAAACGAGCTGAGCCGGCTCGAGCCAGGCTCGGCCGAGCTCGCTCAAAGCTGCGGCTCAGCTCGGCTCGTTTTCGAAACGAGCTACGCGAGAGGCTCGGCTCGGCTCGACTGGCGGCTCGAGCCGGCTCGCGAGCCCGAACGAGCCAAAACGGCTCGTCGCTGCCGACCGAGCCAAAATGGCTCGCAGATGCCCATCGAGCCAAAATGGCTCGCCGCTCGCAGATACACATAACAGAGAGTAGCGCAGCAGAAATAGCAGCATACAGAGAGCATTCAGTGTAGAAATTCAGAGAGCATTCAGTGCAGAAATTCACAGACAGAGAGTTAAAAAGTTCACAGACAGATTCACAGATATGGGTAGGGCTGGAAATTCACAGGTATTCACAGAAATAGCATAGCATACACTACATAGAGCATTCAACATAGCATACAAACAGAGAGCAGTTCAGTAACTTCAGTTCACAGACAGAGAGTTAAAAAGTTCACACAGAGAGAGAGAGAGCAGTTCACATTCACAAGCCTTCCCACTGAAAAGTGAAAACTGACAGCTAATTCACAATCACAAGCACAACCTTCCCATCCCACTGAGCAGTTCCCAGAATCAGTAGCACAAGCAGTTGACAATTTGACATGATCACAGCAGCAGCAACTCACAATTGGTGGAAGCATTACACTAGCTGCTCTCTACGATGCTTTTAGGAAATGGAATGGTTTGAACGTCATCCTCTTCATCTTCTTCCTGAAAAGATATATAATATTCAAGTTAACATAAACAAAAATAAAATAGACAAATATTGCATTACAAATCAACCTACCATAACTATAGAAGAACTCATGTCATCATGTGCACCTCTGATCCAGCTAGAGGCACAAACCAAATATTAAACCATAGCCGGACGTAAAGAACTCCGATCGTCATCTAGTACTCTACCTCCAGCACTGAAAGTTGATTCTGAAGAAACACTAGTAGCTGGTACAGTCAAGAAATTCTTAGCCATATTCGACACAACTGGAAATCTATGTGCATTCAAATTCCACCACGCGAGCAATTTGAAATCCTTGTTATCTAAACTCTCATTTACTTCATCTAGATAGATGAGTAACTCTGACTTTGAAGGCTCGGCAGAAGTGGAACGCAATAATGACTGAAACTAAGATGAAACTGATGATAGTGAGCTACTTGTACCCACAACTGAAGAAGAGGTTGCTTCACCTCTGTTGCCCATTCTGTTGTGCCGATGATCCATCTCAAACTGTGAATACAAATCTTCCAATTCAACCTTGACATCATCAAGCTCTTTTGTAGCTTTTGAGGGCTCATACATTTGGTTGAAGCACCAACTAATGAACCTCATCTTAAACCTGGGGTCTAGAATAGTAGCAAGGACCATGACATTGTTCTTTTCTTCCCTCGAGCACGCGATTCCATGCTCCGTTCGAGGCCCATGCGCGTCGGTTGGAGCCTTGGAGGAGGCCGCGTTGTGGATCGGGAACGAAGGCCGAAGGGGGTCGGACTCGGGGAGGATGGGGATTGGGAAAGCCGCCCGCGCGCGTGGGGAAGAAGGGGTTTGGGGATGGACGGTGGCCGAGCTCGTGGGGAAGGAAGGGAATCGAGGAACGAGGGAAGGACGGCGGGTGGCTGCCGAGCGCGTGGCGTGGGGAAGGACGGCGGTCGAGCGCGTGGCGTGGCGGCGATCGCCGATCGGGGATGGGAAGGGTTAGGGTTAGCGTGTGACGACTCGCATCGCATTCTCATCGGCCGATCGGCGCATCGACCACATCGATCGGACTGGGCTGGGCCGACTGTGTCACTGCAGCATCTGGACTGGACTGGGCTAAGTCTGACTGGGACCCGACCGAGCTCACACGAGCCATCGAGCGGCTCGCAAGCAGCTCGAGCTCGGCTCAATTTTCTCACGAGCTGAACGCTGGGCTCAGCTTGGCTTGAATCAAGTACGATCCCGAGCCGAGCCGGCTCGAGCTCGTTACGAGCCGAGCCGGCTCGCAAGCCTCAAGCCAAATGTCCAGCCCTAGCTGGGATACTATGCCCTTCTTTTTACAGGCTATAAGCACAATGAAACATGATTATGACAATGTTTGAGCCTACAAAGGCAATTCTATAAAGTGTATCAAACATCAAAGGGACTTGATTTAATATTTCATCAATCATAATGAATTTGCACATTCTTTTCATCTAATTTTGACATGGTATTTTGTACTAGGCATCACCAAGTTTGAAGTTATTCATCCTATCTCAAAACCAAAAGGCAAGCATTCTAACCAAACACAGTGACCACACAACTTGTAAGAAAAGGGCAGTTTATATAAGCTGTGAATCGGAAGTAAACTCTAACAAAAATGTGGTGTGGCATCAATTTCTACATGCGAGCATGGACCATTCTCTAAGAACAAGGTTGAACAACATAAGAATTTTAGAGGCGTTAGGTGAAGGCTAGGTCTTCAAGTAGGCTTCAAATCTAATAACTCAATTAGTCTTTTGGAAACTCAAATTCATACAAGGATTGGTGTAGTATTCTTTCAATGTATGGAAATTTGGATGGTGATGTCAGTTTTCTATTTCAATGTCTAAGCTTTTGGTATGAACTGAATGCAAAAACATTGCTTTCTAAAAGCATAAATTATGCATAAACTATAAAAAAATCTATTTTAGGCCTTTTCCATTATTCAACTATAAAAAATTCTATTTTAGGCCTTTTTCCATTATTCGCTTGATCTAGGATTCATTTATTTACTACGTCACAAGGTATTTACGAACAACATGGAAAGCTACCTTACAAAGCCATGCTTACAACAATGGGATATTATAAACAATGAGTAGCTTCTTGCCTAAATTTATAATCTTTTGATATTTCATAAAGGACTTTACTTTGATTATTTTTGTTGTTTCTAATTCATTGACTCAATGCCTCTAATAATTCTTGTTTAGCGAGAGAAGGCTGTGTGGAAATATTCAGAGGAAGCTCATGGATCACAATGGTGGTTGGCTTTTTCATAAATCAGTTGATCTAGTGGACTTAGGTACTGTTAAGAAGAAACACTCAAACAAGCAATACTTTAGCACCAATGAGTTTGTAGCAGATGTGAGGCTAACATTCTCAAATGCAATGGAGTATAATCTTACCGGAAATGATGTCTGCACAATAGCTAAACAAATGAATACAATATTTGATTCAGAATGGAAATCATTGGTACAAAAATGGAGAGACAGATATTCGATACAAGAGTAGTTGCCAATGAAGGTAATAAAGGCACGACCTGTTGTAAATTCAAAGTTTGCAGTTCCTAGAGGGCTAGTTTTTATATGAAGAAAAGAAGGAAGCAAAATTGCTTTAACGAGTTTGTTTATATTAATTTAAACTCCAGCTCTTCCCGTGTCGATATTCATGATCTGGTAATGGATATTTATGTACTATATCATGATGCTATCACTAATCTCTATTTCCTATTTCTTGTTCAAAAGCTTATTATACCACATTGCAAAAAAAAAAGCAAAATTAAGAAGCAAAAACAAGATCACATCATATAGGACACAATTGGTAAGCAAAGTGCAAGCCTGATATGAGGACACGACCCTTTCCATGTACTCCCTTTGTTTCTAAATCTGCATGCAATTTTATGATGTGATTAATCTCAAGAACAGCTCAAACTCATTTGTATATATTATTGCAACGGAGTCAAAAGAACTTTTGTTCTTCATGGACTTAGAGAAAATTTAACTATATAGGATGTAGCCTATTATCTCTAAGCATGATGAAACATGATTGTGACAGAGCTTGAGCCTACAAAATCAATTCTATAAAGTGTATCGAACATCAAAGGCACTTATCAAGCATAATGAATTTGGACATTCTTTATATATGATTATGATAGCCATTAATTGGACATGAAATTTTCTTTAAGATCAATCTAGTTTTTATATGAAGAAAAGAAGGGAGCAAAATTGCTTTAACGAGTTTGTTTAGATTAATTTAAACTCTAGCTCTTCCTTTGTCGATATTCGTGATCTAGTAATGGATATTTGTGCACTATATCATGATGCTATCACTAATCTCTGTTTCCTATTTCTTGTTCAAAAGCTTATTATACCACATTGCAAAAAAAGCAAAATTAGGAAGCAAAAACAAGAGCACATCATACATGACAAAGTTGGTAAGCAAAGCACCAACCTGATATGAGGGCACAACACGGTAAGCAAAACACAAACCTGATATGAGGAACAATCCTTTCTGTGTACTCTCTTTGTTTCTGAATTTGCATGCAATTTTACAACGTGAGTAATCTAAAGAACAACTCAAACTCATTTGTATATATTATTGCAATGGAGTCCTAAAAGAGGGTGATATATAATCAAATGTGATCCCAAACCATGCAATAAACATCAAGATTCTCTTTTACACATATCGTGTGCAACATATATGTTCGTACAGACCAATAAAGAAACCGAATCAGAAACAATGTCCAAGCTTAGCAGTTGCAACAAACAAAATATATAAGACACCTAAAATGTACGAACATAAATGATTATTTGTTGTACAAATAATAGTGGGATCTTTGTATAGTATTTGATTGAACAAATTAGGACTCCACGTCACAAGCAAAGGCTATTAACAAAAAATTATTTGGTAACACTTCAGAACTCCTCCATAGGCTGCACATGCTACATAGTACACTTCATGATTTTCCAACACAATTGAGAGGGTATCTGTGAAAAAACTATTGAAATTTGAGGGCAGCATAATTTATAAATCCTCTGCAAATTTGATTCATCCATCCTGACCGAACACACCACACGAAAAGTTCACATGATTGCACATGAACATTAGTCTACATTACATGTTTTCCTTATTTTTATTTAATCATTGTTTTCTAATTCCTATTAATTGAATATGTATTAGTACAATGTTCGATTTTGTAGTATGAACGTGTTCTTCCATTTCAATAAACCCCACTACAATACGCTTTATGAAGTAAACTGTGATTGTTTATTAAAATTAACCTAGAAGAATCAAAGCCAAAAATGGCAAACATAAAAAACTACGAAGGAAAAGGAAGGCCATCACGAGATTCTGGTAGCATACAATATTTGAGATTACCACTAAACTAAAACTCGTACATGCCATGGCATACAATTTGGTGTTCGGTTCATCTCAAAGCCAATCAAAAGGCTCCAGACACACAATTTGATGAATGTTAATGAGCTAATAAACAAGTATCAGTAACATTGGCAAGCACAACAAACAGGATTAAGAAAAAGCTAGAAGTCAAGCATGGTGAGAAAAGAACACATCCAGAAAACTTTTGAGTTGGGAGGAAAGTATTTACTTGGTCCTTTTTCATGGTTGAGTTGGAGAAGTGAAAGAAGTGGAAGTGTTGGTCCATATGTACTGCGGTAGGAGAAAGTGGAGGAGTGTGCTTGACTCGATCGTTTCTTCCAACCACCGTGGTCGAAGTTGGGCAGCTGGGTCGCCAACTGACTCATTAAGCTTATCCACAGTAGCGAATTCGTCTCTTGGATCTTGCGATGGTGCGGACATGATGAGAGAAGTAGCGAGCAGGGCATGCATGAGGATTTAAGCTCCCCGCATAGCCCCCCAGCGAGTTTGGCTCTGCGAGCTCCGCTTTTGACCCCAGCACAGTGCTCCCTGCCACCGTTGAGGCGTATTCCTCATCACTGTCCCCTTCTCATTGTCGGTCTCCTTTTCCCCATGATGCATTCCAGCCTAGTCCATCTCCGACCGTTGTCTGTCCCACACCTCCATGCCCAAGCTCTCCATGTGAGCCCCATGATGTCGGGAGTGCTTGGGCATGGAGCTTAGCCATGATGTCGGCCGAGATTTTTGGATCTGAGCCCCAGCAGCGGCATCATGTGGTGTGGTGAAGGGGAGGCCACGGCATGAGGTGTGGCGGCAGCATGAGGCACCCTCAGCTGGGGGTTGGGAAAGGCATTCACCATTGGCCTTGAGTACGGTGGCATGAGGTGTGGTGGTGGAGTGAGGCGTGCGGCATCGTGAGGGGATGTTGTTGTGTGTCGGCTTTATGGGCTAAAGGGGTAGGTCATCTTTCTTTGTTTTTTTTCTTTTGAGCCGGATGAGTCAGCTTACCTGTTTTTTTAGAGTCGGTTGTTTAGGTTTTTTCGAGAGCAGTTTTTTTGGTTTTTGGAACGTGCTTCTTGCTACGTGAAGTAGAGGACGATAGACAAACTCCCCTTTTATATTAAATAGAGATATTGAATTACAACCTTTTGTGTTGTTTACAGTATTTTGATATATCTTTGTTAAGCAAGAAGCAAATTAAGCATAGAAGTGCAAAATTGCCATATAGTTGTTGCCAATGTATCGCTATATCATGCATGCTTGCTCAACGTAATGAGTCAAAGGCTTTTACTTCGTATACATGGTGTGCTTTCAACGGCTTTGAGGAACACCATGCTTGCTATGATATGCCACAAGCATGTACCAATGCAGACAACCAATCGACTCACTGTCCATGTAAATTGCATGTAATGAGCCTGACCCGCATCAGTGGCTGCAACTTCCGCCCTATTTGGTTGCCTGGTCGAGCGACTGGGTTAGATTGGGTGTGTGCAAGATTCCCTCTGGGGCATCATGGCCTGAGGGAAACGTGTGGAGGCTGCTTCACCCCAGGCTAATGCTGTAATGCATGCAGGCATGGAATCGGCTCAATAGATGCAAGTTTTATCTTGTGGCTAATTATCACATCATGGGACCAATGATGATTCGAACATGGTTCGAATGTCGCCTTTGTGAATGGTAAAGAACAAGCTCTGCCATATGTCAATACTGAGGCCACCCTGCTGCTGTTTTGCCCAAGGTGTTTGGTGAGTTCAAACGTTTTTACACGGCTGTGATGTCTGAGGTCAACCAAGGGTTTGGGCTGCTGCTTGATAGATTATTTTTGAGCCATGTCTTCTGCAATGCACTTGCTCTCTGTCCAGCATACTATTCTGTTAGCATTCCTTTGGTCTGTTTCAATATTTTTGCAGCGCCTCTTGCATAGTTTGATTTCTGCCACACCTCTTGTAACAGTTAGCCTGACACTGTTCACTTTTGCCACTGATACATGTGTACTATTGACAAGTGGCGCAAAAGTTATTTAGTTGAAGCTTGGAGAGGAGGGGGGTTTTGGTGAGGATGACTGCGGGACGTTCTTTTGGACTGCGGCTTATTAGTTTAATGAATAATAATTTGTGAAAGAAGTCAAAACCAAAAGCCGACTGAAAAGCTAAAAAGAACGGTGCCTACATCTGCTAATGCAGTTGCTTGCTAGTTATTAGTGAAAATCGACTGTTACTTTCTTCTTTGCCTTTTTTTCTGCTCTTGTGTAACACAGTTTGTATTATGATACCCATAAGATGAAATCACTTCTTAGTCCATTAGGGCCTATTGACTTCCAAAAATAGGTATTGTTGTATATATGGTCATGTTGCCGACGATAAAATACTCAAACTCACAATAACAAAGTAGTAGAACAAGAGATATAAGATATAGTCCTAAGCTTTCTATGACTTTATATGATTGGTGAGAATTGATATACAGTGATCAACTCATATCTCTCCTTATATAGGGAAGGATGTCTATCCTCTGTATTAAATAGATGATATCTTTATTGCTTAAAAAGAATGATAATTCATTTGTCCAAACCCCACACCTCCCCTTCTGTCCGTCCCTCCCAAAAATCTCTAACAAAGAAAAACAATATATTAACAAACAAATATAGCTTTCCTAAAAATTCTCCAATAAAAAAAACAACAAAGCTCTACTCGACGCGCGGCAGAGTCGAGCGTGGAAGTGAAGCCGAGGGTGTGGGCCGAGCAGGTCGATCCCGAGTCCCGACGATGTCGACTAGACATGCTGTGGTAATGTGATATTTTTTTTTATCCGTAGTAAAGTATGAATATTTAGATAGTCACTACTAGGTTTAATGGGTCTTATATCTTAGTAGGCCTGGTTTAGATAAAGTATTTACACAATTGAGCCGTTGATACGGCCCAAATATACGACAACTATTTGGATAATGCTCTGGCCCAAATACACAGATACGGGCGTTTCTATTGGACGGGCCATCTACCGTTCATCTCCACCGTGCCTTGTCCACACACATCGGCTTCTCCCCCGTCAACTCCTCTTCCACACACTTCATCGGTTAATCCCCAACGGAACTGCTTTCCCCAAATACTTTACACGTCGCCACCGCTCTCGACGGCGCCTACGTCGCTGGCCGTCCACACGCCGACTCTGGCGTGCTCCGGCTAGCTCAACCGCCGAGCCCTCTGGCGTCAACCGGCCGTTGCAGGCATGGCGCCCCTCTCGTCCTTGCTGCTTCACCCAACCAGATCGCCGGCGCGGTGAGCTCCAGCCGGAGACCCCGGTCAACATCCTCGTGGCGGGATCTTTTCTTTGCTGTGAGCGATCTCATCCATAGTATTTCTTTCTGGGATGGATACCCCGATCCATGCAGTTTGTTGCGGATTTGTTTGCTGCGTGGTGGAGTACTAATAGCAGTTTATTTTTCAATTGTTTGGGGGGTTCAACTGCAGCCCCATGCCCCACGTAAGGTCCGTCCCTTTAAGATGTAGGTGAATTAGGGTCTTTGCTGCTAGACTCAGGTTTTGTTAGGTTGCTACGGTGTGTGAAAGCATTGACAGGCCTAGTAGGTGAGTACGGATAGGAGGCTAATTTTGTAGAAGAGATTGCTAGCGCGGGCGCTCATTTGTTGGGTTGCTTGCTTGCCAACGGGGTTGCCTCAATGTACAATGAGAGAAATTTTAGGGAGGTCATTTGGGCATTTTTGGATGCATGCCAGTCTTAAGAAGATGAATTTAGGTGAATGCAAGAAAAATAGGTGCACCTTTGGGAAAGCTGCAGCGTCCAAAAGGGTATAGTTCCTCCAAAGTGTTTCGTTAAGCATGTTGGGGAAATACAGTCGTAGGCCAGACACTTCATCCAGCTACTAGCATGAGGTGCATTTCAAATGAGGTGATCAGATAAAATGTCTCTGTTGTGTCATATATGTGGGTAAGGAGCACTTCAAGTATGTCACAGTACATTCCATTTCCTAGCATGCATTGTGCCATTTTTATCATCCTCCAGATAATTAGAATAAACCAGGAAATTATTCATTGGTAAGTCAATTAAATAATTCAATTTTGTGTACAGCTTTGCAGGTTCTTGTGCTTTTATGAACATGTGCCATGCATCAGCACGGTCTAATATTTTCAAATGCGAAAGGGTCTCTAGCCCAATGGTTAGAGGCCTGAGTAGCACCCCCCAGGTCCTGGGTTCGACTCCCAGTGGGAGCGAATTTTAGGCTTGGGGGAAAAAAATCCCCTCGCCTGCTACCACACCAAAGCACAGGTCTAAGGCCCCGCCAAGGCGTTGATCCAAAGGATCCGCCGGTAGTCTCACAAGGTCGGGCGATGGTGCCGCTGTGTAAGGGTGGAGCAGGGGTTCGGGGGTTTTCTCGGTCTGCGTGAGAAGACCTTCTTCTTAAAGCAATGCCCGGGGGGATTCTTCCCCCCCGCAGGTCGAGTTTTTTTAATATTTTCAAATATGGCATTTATTCTAGTCACTGTGGAATGTGCATAAGTGGCTTGTTACAAAACATCCGTGCAGGGGAAATTGAGTTTTCATTTGATGCAGTGTGGTGAAACTCTTCCAGCCAAATAGGTTGAATCAGTTCCTAAAGTATATTTAAGAATTTAAGAACTTCCACAGGTTGTAAATATTCTTATTTCACAAAAAATCAAAATAAATATACTAGTGTTATACATGTTAAGTACTCAAGTTGTATTGGACTATTTGAACTGTGGTGTGATCTTTTGTTAGTAATTTCGCTATTCAATTTCACAAACAGATTTTACTTATGATACTTCTTTTATATGATGTACAAGAAAAGAAATTGCCAGCGACACCTGATAATGTAGATGCGCTTTGCATTTGCATGGAGCAATTTGCCTTGTACTTTGCAGTTGCATGATAATTTGCTTATGTTCAGTAGCACTTTTAAACACGCATTGCTTTTTGTAGTACTGTAATGCACAGAAACACAGCTTTAAAACCTCCCACTCTTAGGATGATCTTTCACATTAGTTTTCTTGGTGGCTTTACTTGATTTCCATGCAAAGAGTCGAGTTCCTTTCACACTGACCTTTGGTGGTAGTACATACCTTTCGATTGCTTTTCAAGTATTTTTTGTGTAGCACTAGAGTTAGGTTATCTGTGAGTGGTATGCAGTAGTTGTACTTTTACATCTGTAGTTATAGTTAAAGTTGAAATGAGCTGCACAATTTTTTGTAAGAAAACATAATTATATTCTTGCAACAAGGTTTCATTTAGTAAGGGATACAGAACAGAACGCAGTTGTCAACCCCATCCAAATTATATTGGCTTTCATGTTAAATTGTTAACTAAGAGCCTGAGATATCTTAAGTTTTTTTTGTGGGACTTGGTTTGATTGTTTTTCAGTTGTTCATTCGTATTTTGTAATTTGAAATGAGAAAAAAATGTGCATCGATATCTTAACTTACTGTATTATAAGGTTTCAATTTTACCATTAGAGTTTCCGTGAAGCCCTTAATTTTCTGAAGAGCACACAGTTTCTTTTGCACTATGTTCAGGGGAGAATCCTGTGCACTCATGCTTTAACTCTAGTCGAATTTGCTTAGTGATGAGCAAGTAAACTTGTGATTATGACTTTATGCTGGGATTTATTCTGAGCTCCATTTTAAACATAGGTTTTCCATAGGAATTTCGTAGGTAATCCAACATCCAATGAGTGGATATTTCCTTTCTTGTGAAATTCCTATGAAATTCCCATGTTCCAAACTAGGCCTGAAAGGATAGTCTGGAACTTCGTGAGACCATTTAGGGGTAATGATCCATTTGGTCCATGAAATTTCACAAAAGGTTGACTTTGGCTTCTCAAGTATTAAAAGGCCAAATAGCTCCTTCAACTTTGCATTTCGGGTCAAAGTGGCTCCTTGGTCGACATGTTGCACCATGTGAGCTTGCTTATTCAGCAACCAATCTCCTAACCATCTGATTTCTTTACTCAATTGTTGAGAAATACCCTTTTTTCCCTTGACCTGTTTGGGGCCTTAAGTCCAGTTGGGTGCTGAACTGCTAACTACTTCTGGTTGGTGCCCCCAAGGCCGCAGCTGCCACCACAAGGCCCCTCACCTTCTTCTTTCCATGGAGCAAGAAGAAGAAGGCTGAAAGCCTCTTCCCAAATTGTGTGAGATTGCTTTGAGCTTGGCCAGTTTAAACTGATTTTGTCATGCTTTGGGGAATCCAAGAAGTGGTTAGTTATTGGGATCATTTTGAGTATTTTAGATTTGAGAGGAATTTAGTTCAATTAAACTGGTTTAGTTAATTTGGTGCTGTTTTGGGATTTTCTGAACTTTTGTTGATTCAGTGTATTTTCAACCTTGCAGGCGCCTAGTTAGAGTAGGATTGAGTTGATTTGGGTGCCAAGAACTTGCTTTAGTTTCAGTTATTTACCTCCACCGGTTTAGTGTAATTGGTCTAGTGTCGTGTCGCTTTTAAAAACCTGCAAGCATCCATTGCCCTTATTTGGTACACATGCCCAATACGAGGGAATAATGTGGCTGTAAGCATGTCATAAGAGTGCTCTCACAAAGAACATGGATGCTGTGCGAGGGATCTTTAGGGGGTGCTCGACAAGATACTAAGTGGGAAAGGGGATTTCACCCTTGCACATAGTTTTTTTTTCTCGAACACGCAGGAGAGCTGCGTATCTTTTATATTAAGAAGAAAAAAAAGGGGTACGAGGAACCCCGAAACAACAAAGACAACAACTCAACACCCCGACACACTGCCACAACAAGCCCTCACAAACTAACAAACAAACACTCCCAGACACAACAAACCCACATACTCTCACAAACAAGGGAAGAACGACCAAGGAGCCAAGCAATTAGGCAACACCAAGTATCCGCTCAGTCAACAAGGTTATGCCCCTGGCACCCGCTAGACCCCATAACTTTGCTTCTTCGCAGACCGAAGCTAGGACACCCTGCAGATTAGGCAAATCCCCATCAAAGACACACCGATTCCGATGGGTCCAAAGCGACCAGGCTCCAAGAATAATCAAAGAATTAAGACCCTGCCTATCCTGACCAGCGGCTATCTCATTAGATCGGCACCACCAATCTTCAAAGGAAGGCTCAGCCGGCTGGGGAGCAAGGATCTGCAGTCCGAATTTCTGTAAGAGCTCAAACCAGAATTGCCTAGAGAAGACACAAACCAGCAGGTGATTGATGGTTTCCTCTTCCTGATCACACAATAAACATTTCTGGTGATGCTGAAGACCCCGCTGAGCAAGACGATCTGCAGTCCAGCACTTATTATGCGCGACCAACCACATAAAAAACGGCATTTGTTAGGAGCCCATGATCTCCAAATACGCTCCCATGGGCTGAATAAAATGGCGCCTTGAAAAAAACCCTCATAAGCTGATTTTGCAGAGTAGACACCTGAAGTAGTAAGCCACCATAAGAGCTTGTCTTCTAACTGAGGTTGTAAAATGACCTGAGAAAGAATGTCCCAAAGCTTTAAGAATTCTGCGAGAACCCCAACAGAAAGTGCACCTTGCAGGTCACCCATCCAAGTGTTATCAGTAAGAGCCTCTAGTACTGTACGCTTATTGGCTCTTCTTTTGGCCACCAACGCAAAGAGCCGAGGAGCAAGGTCCTCAATTTTCTGCCCATGAATCCACTTATCCATCCAGAAAAGAGTACGGGCGCCATTGCCAATCACAGTGCAGACTGCCATAGAGAAGAAAGAACTGACACAAGAATGAACTTGAATCGGAAAAGAAGACCAAGGTCGGTCAGGTTCTGATTTCTTTAACCAGAGCCAGCGCAAACGCAATGCCCATCCCATTCGCTGCAGCTCTGAGATGCCAAGCCCCCCAAGCTCAAACGGGCGCAAGTCTTATCCCAAGCCAAAAGGCAATGACCACCATTAATTTCTTTTCTTCCCCTCCAAAGGAATCGCCTGCGAATCTTATCAATTTCTTTGATGGCCCATGGGGGAAGATTGACTGCCATAGCAAGATAGACCACCATAGAGCTGAGAACAAATTGCACTAGAGTTTTTCGACCAGCCCTATTCAATAACTCAGCTTTCCACCCTGGAAGGCGATCTGCAATCCGGTCGATGATGGGCTGCAACTCAGCCCTAATGAGTTTTCTTAAGGAGAGAGGTAAGCCTAGGTACTTACAAGGCAGCTCAAGCATCTCACAAGGGAGGCGATCCTGAATGGAGGCAAAATTAGTTTCATCACACCAGATAGGAAAAATGTTGCTCTTATGCAAATTTGTCTTTAAACCAGAAGCTTCGCCAAATAGGTGCAGAATGTCCATGGAGATGTCCATGTCTGCAGCAGCAGGTTTGAGGAAAATGACGGCTAGAAAGGACATTTCGCCTATGCTAACCAAACAAATGAGATGGATAATTGACCAAATGCTGACTGCAACCCTCGGGGTCACTTTGACCCAAAAAGCAAATTTGAGGAATCTATTTGGCCGGCCCTTTTGAAGCTTGAGGGACCTAAGTCAACCTTTTGTGAACTTGAAGGACCAAATTAATCATTAATCCTTATGCCGTGTGTGACCATGGACTAGTAATGATGTGTCTTACTCTTTGAATCGGTCCATCAGTGTAGTAGCATATTTCCTATTTAGATGTTTGGCATCAGCTTAAAATCTGCTTGTGCTATGCATTTTATTTTTCTTATGACTCTGGCATTTGCGTACTTCCTTTGGTAAGAGTGTGTCATTTGCATACTTCTTTTGGTAAGAACGCTAATATTTCAAATGATCCAATTGCTACACTTTCTGTTGTCTTGCCCAGGCATTGTGAAACCCTTAGATGATCATATAGTTGGTGTTCTGCTTTGGTCTTCCATTTACTGGCATTCTTGTTGGAGCTTCCCGTCTTCCACTTTCTTTTCAGAAATGCTAATGTCAGCCAAATTCATATTGTTTTTCTTTGGGTCTTGGCTTCTCTTTGTAGCCCATTGCCCTCACACATGGTTTTCTTGGTTATTTCAGGTCTATCCCCAAGTAGAATTTTGATGTGAGCAAAAGTCAGGGTCTTCAAGATAGTTTACTGTTTGTGCTACACTAATGTGGAGTTTCGCGTCAAATGCTTGGGCATCTGGTTTGGGGAAGAAGAGCCCTCCAAATTGCACCTCTTCCAATGCTGATTGCTCAGATGATGAGGCATCTTTTTGCACAAGCAGGGAAGAAGGCCTCGAATGCCCCATATGTTGCGAGTCCTTCAACATAGTGGAGAATGTGCCTTATGTACTATGGTGTGGCCACACCATGTGCAAGAACTGCATCCTAGGTCTTCAGTGGTCTGTCATCAAAGTTCCAACAGTACCAATCCAGCTTCCGTTCTTCATATCCTGTCCCTGGTGCAACCACCTGTCACTCCGCATACTTTACAAAGGGAATCTTGCATTTCCACGCAAAAACTACTTCCTCCTCTGGATGGTTGAGGGGATGAATGGTGAGCGGGCCAGATCACGGTCTTCTATTCATAGTGAGCAACATATTACATGGCTCTCAAGTGGCAGTAGGGCAAGTGGAAATGTAGGTCATTCGAATCCTATTAGACATCCTCTCCTGCCACGAGTTGAAACATCATCCTCCAGTGTGAACCATGCCAACCATGGGGTCCCCCTCTTGAATGCAGAGAGGGTACAGGCTTCGCTGCGCAAGTCATTGTCGTTCTTGGTTCAGCTGACTGCTAAGTTTCCTCTGGTATTTATTTTCCTCCTCATAGTGCTCTATGCAATTCCTGCCAGCGCAGCTGTCTTGTTATTGTACATCCTTATCACAGTGTTGTTTGCACTGCCTTCCTTTTTTATACTGTATTTTGCTTATCCTAGCCTAGACTGGCTTGTTAGAGAAATCTTTGCTTGAGATTTCCTTTATGAAACACAAGGCAAAATCTCAGTGCTGTTGTTGGATCTATGTAACCAAACTTCAACTTTTCTAGCATTTCTTGTCTGTGTAAGTGCGAATGTTTCGTAACGCAATAAGTTTTGGTGTTGGCTATATGTCGTGTTTGACTCGAGTATCCATGGAAATGTTTCTCTATTGTGGTGCAAACAATCAGTGTGCTTTATGCTAGCTGAGATGTGCTTCGTTGTACTGTCCTGTGTTTGTAGCTGAAATTCATAGTGTATTTGGATTTGCAGCTTGACTATACCATTGACCCATTCTAAGCATGGCCACAAAGACGTTGTACTGTCCTGTGTTTTTAGCTGAAATTCATAGTATCATTTGGACGTGCAGCTTGACGATACCATTGACCCATTCTAAGCATGATCACCGAGACAAGAAATTGTTAAAATGTCTTGCTCAGAGAGAACCTGTTTAAAAGCATTAGAACAGTATTTGTCACCAAAATCACGGCGAAAAGTACAAACAGAAGACTCAAATTGAGTACGAACTATCGTTATAAAGTTACGATAGATAGCAAGAAATTGACCACGATTAGGCATAAGAAAAAGCTATGTAAAACAGAAATAATTATAAACAAAAATAACATAAAATTTATGCGTACCTTTAGAGATAATAGGCGCATGTTATCATACATTTGGATTTGTGGTGCATTGAGAAACTAGACTCCGTCTCTACTTTCTTGGTTCCTGAACTTCCAGATAGTTGGACATACTTATTGTGGTCTCTTACGATCTATTCAGGGCTCTTTGGATAGACCTTGATGGGCTGGGATTCCGGCCCCATCCAAACAATTCTAGTATTGGTTCCACACTTTTGTTGTTTATAGTTGAACTTACTGAAATGGTCTGAGCTATATTCCATAAGAATATAGATACTAGCTTGATTTGAGCCTCTAGGTTCCAGATTTCAATAATGGAGTACCTAATGTCCATTGTCCAGGAAAACTTTTGTTTTGAGTCTTTTGTTCCAGCTTTCAATGATGAATGCCTACTGCCCAGGAAAACTTTCGATTTGAGAATTTAGGTTCTGTAAAAATCTAGATGCACATGCTTTTGGGGAATCCCTGCAAGGATGTAAATGAGTTTCCATCAAGCAGAAAGCAATGTAGCATCAACAAAGCAAGTGTGTGTAAAACACTGAAACTTATGGATAAACAGAAAAAAACTGGTTGCGCGCATATATCTTGGAGATCACTCACACTAGGGCGCATTTCCAAACTGCATCGTTCCAGGTCTAAGTTTTCCCTCAAACCTTGTGATGACACTTGTAAAAGGTTCTATGTTTCCTTTTGAAACTATGCCGTTGTCTAGCTTTTTTTTTTTTAAAGTGAAATTTGAGATGTGTTACCTGTCCTTTATATATAATGTAGAATAGGGATTTGAATTGTATAGGACTAATGTGGGAACCAAATACAGGTTACAAATATGTAACCCTTCAGGCCTACAAAGTTTTGCCTGACATGCTACTTAATTAGCTAGATTTTTTTAATGACACACGATGTTAAATAGGAAGTTATTGGTATGTTTATGCTAAAGGTATCATGTGTCTTAAAATATGTTTGTGTAACACCCCACTCACCCTCTGGACCAGAATGTAACCACCTCTGCATACTCTTATCATTTCATCAACACTAGAAGAATTTAAGCCAACACTAATTTATTTATAATGCTGCATTCAGGTACATCATAGCATTTTTAGCGATTACTCTAGCCTATTAAGGCTAAAATAAATTGACAAAAGGTAGTACAAAAGTGTTGCTAATTCGTGCTGATTATTCATGTGCTTCTCCCGCCCAGGCACGACGTCTTCAATGATCACTTAAAAACATCAACGAAGCAAGGGTGAGCCCACCGACTCAGCAGGTACAAAACAAAACAGCAAATAACAGGTTCACCAATCGGACCATGATTATCCCAGTTCCTTTAACCACTTTTTCCATTAACTCACTTTAAGTTCATATGAACTATTCATCATGCATTGCTCATGCACTCTTTTCTCATCTCTTTAGCCTACACCAGTATAGCAGAGCGAGCACCCGTCGATGCTCACCCAGGCCCGCCTGTTTCCATGCGGGGATCACAAGCCCGTCCTTTTTCATACGGGGACCACAGTAGCCCGTCATTCTCATACGGGGACCTCAATCTCCACTCCTGTGGAGCGTCCACACAAAGTGGACCGACACTTTCTCTTTTCATGACATGCATGCAATGCAAGTTCTCCATCTATGCATATCAACATGTCATGTCTCAACATTCATCATTCATCATTTCTCAATATGCATTCCAAAAATATTTAACTTACCCCAACATGGTAAGCCATGCATCATCATTCATTTAACAGAAATCGCTATCAGAATTCACCGCTTTACAATGCACTTGCCTGGTTAGCCTCGGGGACGATGCGTGGACGGGTACGACTCGGGACCTCCACCTGTGCAGACGTTAACTCGTCTTAACGCCAAATCAAAACCAGAGCTTAAACGGAGAACGACGACTCTAAGCTCATATCCCGATTTTTGGCATAAAACGCATGGGTTTTTAGGAACCTGTCGCGCAGGTACCGAACCCCCCATTTCTTTCTTTTTCTCCTCTTTTCTTTTCCTATTTCCTTTCTTTTTTTTCCTCTTCTTCTCCTTCCTCTCTCTCTCTTTTTTTCTCTTCCCCTCTTTCCTTTTTCTTTTCTTTCTTTTTTACTCTTCTTCTCTCCCTTCCCTTTTCTTTTCTTTTCTTTTTTATTCATCCTCTATGGTCGAACCGGTCTTATCCCTTCCCCATGCCAATCCTCTCTCTCTCTCTCTCCTCCCCTCCCATTTCGACCGAGCGGCGCGGCGGCGCCGGCCAGTCGCCGGCGCATAGCCCGCTGCCGGCGGCTCTACCGGCCCCTGCCTTCCTCTCGCACTCCCTCTCGACCGCTCGGCCGGGAGGCTCCAGGCGACACAGCGTCGACGCATGGCCTAGCACGGCTCGCCGGCCCTAGGCCACCGCTGGTCGGCCTCCGCGCGCCCCTCTCTCGCCGACTTTGCTCGAAGGCTCCTCCATGCGGCGCGGCGGCGCACGGCCGGGCTAGGGGCCCACCGGCCTCGTGCTCACCGCCTCCCTCCTCACGCCTCTCCGCGCACCAATCCGGCAGTGCCTCCTCAGATCCGGCCACCCACAGCCGGATCTAGCTGATCTTCGCCGGTCGGCCGCCCCCCTACGTCACTCCAGCGGTCTTGCCGCTGCGGGGCAATGGGCACACGGGCTCGGTCCATGGTCGTCCCGCGCGCCACCAAGGGGTTCTCCCCTCGGCCTCCGGCCATGGCCCCCTGCTGCAGCTCACCGGCCCCTGCGCCTCCCAATGGCTTCGAGCTCGCTCGCCACGGCTCTTCGCCGGCCGGCCTCTCCTAACAGGGCAGTCTCCTCCCTTCTACTCTTACTTAGCTTTAGCTTCTTTGTTTTGTTTGCCTCTACATTTGGGTGCACTCACTGTTTGGGGGGGGGGGGTCTACGGGCGGTCGCCGTGACGGGACTTGGCGGGGACATGCACCGGGGAGCATGCATCCCCGACCAAGGGCGCATGGCGCCCCCTTTGGGCTCACTACTTACCCCGTGCCATGAGTAGGGAAGGTAAGAGTTAGGGGCCTACTTGATAAGGGCTAGAAGTGAAGGTAGTTGTTGACGACGGTCGGGGCTCCCGGTGGTCGTGGAAGGCCTCCCCCGGTTGCTGTTGACGGCGTCGTCTTGCTGTTGTCGTAAGCACAGGGATGCCGTTCACGCCCCTCACTCCTCGCCTTCGTCTTTCTCTTCCCCCTTGCTTCCTCCAGTCTGCTCTTCCTCACTGTCTCTATGCTGCTCTAATGGGAAAGGTTTTGCTCTCTGGTTGAGTTCTAGCTGGGGAGAAGAAATGAGAAAAGGAATGGTGAAATGGTGCTTGCTGGTTCTTTGCTAGCATATAAGAGCAGGGTTGGGCAGCCCCCGGCTTTGTGAAATGACCGAAACGCCCTCACCTAACTCCCATCCCTCTCTCATATGCCTGGCTGCCCAAGGGCATTTTGGTCCAGGGGTTGTGTACTGTTGGCTTAGGGGTTTCTACTGCATTAGGTAAGTCAGTAAAAGTGGGAACTGGCTAAATTTTAGCCGAATGACGAAGCCCACAGTAGCGAGAGGCGCCGACCGGCCCCGGACGGTCTGGGAACCTCTATGAGCGCTACCCTTGTTCAGCATCCTAAAGCCGATAGTTCTAACGGCAAAAACCCTTCTTTATCACTATTGTTCCCTATTTGCATTTTGGCGGTATTACAGTTTGAATGTGATCTTTCTTTCTGACAGGTTACTGCTGCATCGAAGCCAATGGTCAGTGAATCTTGTACAGTGTGGGATCTTGCTTTCGACTAGGAGTGGCGTGACAACAGTGTCACCGTTGTATTTAGCTACAATGTTTTTTGCCGTGGTTCTTTGTACCAGTAGAAAAAGCTATTTGCATCATCTCTTCCTTATTTATTGGTACCTCATTACAGGTACCTTTCATTGTATTTACATACTAGCTACGTATGCGCGGCGCACGCCGCGCAGTATAAATTGCGCAAAGAACTGTGATATGCATAAGAATAGCTTAAATGTTAATTTTGTATTTACTTCCTGTGATGTGCTAATAGAATAAGCGCTGATAATTCTTGACAAAAATGTGATATATATAGGTAAAATGAAAAGGGAAAGCTATGACGTAGATATACACAGAAAGTGGCGGGTTGTGAAGAAGGCCATTATATGGGGTAAATTTGAACAATTTAATAGGGCATAATTGATAACAGAGTGTTATTTAGTGGTGGTAAGTTCTGCAACATGGATAGCATAGCTGGCTACATTCTATACAACAAAATAATAGGTGCTAGCAGCGGTAAGTTCTGTCAGACGCTTAGTATAGTTGGTCACATTCTGTACAACAAAATAGTAGTTGTTGAGACATCTTGTTCAACAAAATAAGTGCTGCTGGCTGAAGTTTTGGTAGAAGCGAAAATCTGAGCTATACTTGTACGCTGGACAGAAACAGCAATGGAAAGCACTTTGTGTTGTCACGTGGAAGGAAAATATGTTGTTCGCTGTGAGCACGACACTCAGTTGTCCTGTATGGAAATTATGAAAGTAGAAGTGTTAGTATGTGTGAAGCTATTATTTTCTATATAGTAATAAGTAGTAGTTTTGAGGAGCACATTATGATGTACCTGTTGTGGCGCGGCTTGTTTTGCATCAGGAAAGAGCTCTCTTGTAATTTTAGTTTTGTGCGTAGGCTGTGTTGCTCTGTAAAGAAGTATATATGGTAAGAACAGAAAGCATGTATTGGAGCATAGATGTGTTGGATTTTTGAAGAGTAGTATGGAATGTAATGAATTACAACAAAAGAAACACCTTTTGTTTGATGCTGTTGATGAAGAAGTCAGGTCAGTTTGTGCATGGGTAATAAGCTCGTGCGTTCTTCTTTCAGACTGTGGCGATGGTGTAGCCTTGTAAAAAAGATGTAAATAGTTAGATATAAGGAAGCATGTCTTAAAAATGTATTTGATATAGCGTGTGTTACATGCGATGTTATACGAAAAGAGATCATGATGGAAAAGATAGAAAAGGGTAAGATCTACAATAACTGAAGAGTAGGGAAATTTCTAAACAAAAGCACAAGGGTAAGAATTATAGTTTACATAATAGTAATGGCATTTTATCAATGAAATAATGAAGTGAGAAAGATGGTTAAGTTTTAGATTTATAATAAGTAAATAGGGAATGAAGAAAGGATAGTAGTAAAATCTAATAGAATATACCAGCTAGCTAATAAAATAACTATAATCGAATATAATATAAGTGTTATATGATAATCGATATAAATAGATATCTCATACAAATAATAATAACGAATGAGGAAAGAAGGGAAGTTGTTAAAGAAAAGGAGAGGAGCAAAAACTAAAGTTTACATGATACTAAGATGATTTTACCAATGAAATAATGAAACTGTAAACATAGAAAAGATTAAGATTTAGAATAACTGAATACACAATGAGCAGGGCAGGGAAATTTGTAAAAAAAAACCATAAGGGTAAGAGTTATAGTTTACATAATAGTAACGACATTTTACCAATGAAATAATGAAATTGGAAAAGCAGTAAAGAATTAGACTTATAATAAGTAAATAACGAATGAAGAAAGTAGAGTAATAAACTATAATCTAATAAAATATAATATGTACCAAATAAAATAGGTATAATCTAATATAATATAACTATTACTTGATAATGTACTTGGTAACGTACATAAATAGTTATCTCATATAAGCAATAATACTGAATGAGGGGAATTTTCTAAAGAAAAGGAGAGGAGTAAACAATAAATTTTAGATAACACTAAGATGATTTTACTAATGAAATAATCAAATTGGAAAGATCGAAATGGCTAAGATTTACAATAATAATTGAAATTTCTAAACAAAAACACAAGGGTAAGAATTACACTTTACATAACAGTAACACCATTTTACTAATGAAATAATGAAATGGGAAAGGTAGCATAGACTCAGATTTATAACAACTAAATAGAGAATGAAGAAAGCAGAGTAATAAACCATAATGTAATACAACATAATAGGTAGCTAATAAAATAGCTATAACTGAATATAATATAAATATTCTGTGGTAATATATATAACGGAAATGCTAATCGGCAGTCGGTTGTTTTTTATACCCAAAAGCAGTCGGTTTTGGAGCCGTCTGTTTCTGTGTTGAGATTCGTGTCTCAGGGAGTGCTTTCCGGGTTGCGAAATTCGCACCCGTTTTGTTTCCAGGACCCGGCATCGTGAAGTTTCTGTCCGAACGGTGATATTTGAATAGTTTTTTCCTCGTTTCTCGCGCCTGTCCTATTCCACTTTGCTGGAGAGAGCCGAGGGTGCGCAGCACTCGCTGGAGAGGGCCTTAGGTGCGGAGCACCCGAGGGAGAGCGGCGAGGTGCGGAGCACCCGAGGGGAGTGTATTGTTTGAGCGTAGATCTCGTCGCCGGAGCTTTAGATCTGTCGTACTGGAGTGTGAGCAGAGGTTCGGAGCACTCGGGGGGGAGAGAGGATACCTCAGATTTGAGTGGATATCTCATCGCCGGAGCGGAGATCTCGTCGTGTTCTCAGTTTTTTACGGAGATCTAGTCGCCGGAGCTTAGATCCGTCACTCTGGAGAGTGAGCAGAGGTTCGGAGCACTCGGGGGGAGAGAGGATACCTGAGTTTTGAGTGGTTATATCGTCGCCGGAGCGGAGTTCTCGTCGTCTTCTTAGTTTTGTACGGAGATATCGTCGCTGTGTTTCTCCGGTGAGTTGTACATCGTCGCGCGTGGTATATTCTCCGGTGAGCTCTGCCTCTCTCGCTCTTTTTTTACATCTATGTATGTTCTTTTTTAACGTACTGTCTTTTTAACTGAGAGATCCCATCCCAGAGTTCTTCTCCGTGGTGTTCTCTGGTGGACGAGGTTATCGTCAAATTGGAGTGGAGACCTCATCGTGCGGTGTTTTTATATGTTGAGGTATGTCTCTCTCCCCTCTCTCTACGTATATTTCCTGATTGTACTTGTACGTTTACTGTTTGTTTCATGCGCCTTTTTTATCTCTATATCATATGTTGGTATGCCCAGATCCGTAGTATAGATGAAGTCTAGGGGGAGGTAGAAGGGGAAGAGAGGGGGAGGGTTTTTTTAGGGATCCTTTTTTTATGATGTTTGATCCTTTTTGTGGGTTGTGATTTTAGGGGTTTTGGTAGGTGAATTGAGCACTGGTTGGTAGCCTTCAGCTTTGGGTTCTTTTCTTGCGAATATTAGCTTTTGCATGCCAGAGGATATGGAGTCTGCTACCGACATCATGTGCTTTCAGAATATGATTCCTTTGGATTGTAATGAAGGAGCGACTAGGATGCTTTCTAGATTGTTACCATCTTGTATGAGGCTGATTACAGCCTACAAAAGTAGTTTTCCGCAATACCAGTGATCTCCTGGCTGTAAAGCTTATGGAGACTGATAGATGCTGGTCAATTATGTGTGCAAACACAATTAGTGCTTACCTGTTAATGTTTTGCTCTATGCAGTACCATTTGTAGTCACAACTTGCTTCTGGCAAAAACAGTAGGCCGGTTGTGCTATTACCTTCAGAATTTTAGTAGCTCTTGTACTCGGGTGCTTTTCCATCTTGGAAGAAATATCTGTGGTGGGCTGTTGTTCTCATCTCTAATTCAACTTACTAGAAATTGTTGTGTTTGGGGATGCCCATTAGTTGCAATGGACCTCAAAAACACAACACAAATAACATTGTTGCATGTGTCTACAGTTTGCTTCTTCATTGTGACATTGCCATAGATGCTCTACCATTTATGCACATTGAAACCGTGCAATGTTGTCCCGTACCAATATTTTGTCTGATGTTGCTTTCTAATTCTGTATTAGAGCTACCACATGTAACATTGATTCATTCCTTTTGGGGTTTTGTAGGGTTATCATTTTACACAACAGAGGAAGAACTTAAAAACATCTTTTCACCATTTGGCGCCATAGAGGAAGGTACATTGATTCATGTTGCTGCTGTTTTGTCAGTATGTATTCTCTAGTGTTTGATGTGTTTTATGGAACTAAAATAATGGAGATGATATCGGCAGTTACCGTGTTGTAGTGCAGCTGGCCCATTTTTCATATCTTTTTGGGGTCATATTGATTTGTTGTTTACCTTGTTAAGTTATTTGAAGGGGTTTTGAATAGGTTTTTTTTTTGGCAGGCATAGGTGGTCTTTTGGTTAGCTTTTTTGTAGGACTGTATGAAAAAGAAGATTATAAATGTTTTTAAGTTCGTTTCATTATAAAGGTTAAGAGTCAGGTCAGTGTTTAATTAGCTTATAGGACTGTATGGAAGAAGAATAGAGCAGTTTACTTTGTTATGTTAGAACTTTTTAACTTCGAAGAATCATATGTGGTGTTTGGTTAGTTTTCAGGAGTGTTGTTTTTTTTGGTATATAAATTTTCCCTTTAAGATGAACTCAAGATTGATAGGATTTAACTGTGTTATTCATATGTTCTGAACGAAGTCTAGAGAATGCGCATGCCGAGGATGGATCCATCTATATCTGTTGATTATGCGGTTTTTGTTCAAACTTGTACTGATGATTTTTTTTTGCTATTGCTGTTTGTAATTTTTTTTACACTGATGTGTTCTTTTGTTTGCTGCTATTTTGTAATCTTTTTTTTGGTTGAGTTTGTTGGCTTTTATATATCTGTATGTTCTTTTTACTTTTACTGTCTTTTTAACCTAGAGATCCCACTGCAGAGATCTTCTCCGTGTTGTTCTCCGACAGTCGAGGTCATCGCCCATTTGGAGTTGAGACCTCGTCGCGCGGCGTCTTTTATATGATATTTGATGCTGCTGTTGTAATTGTTTATTTTCTGATATGATGTTTTTTTTGTTGCTGCTGTTTGTCAGCATGTATTCTCTAGTGTTTTTATGGAACTAAAATAATGGAGTTGATATCGGCAATTACAGTGTTGTAGTGCATCTGGCCTATTTTTATATCTCTATGCGACATATCGATTGTTTTTTACCTTGTTATGTTACTTTTGTTATGTTAGAATCTTAAACTTCAAAGAATCATATGTGGTGTTTGGTTAGTTTCCAGGACTGTTGTTTTTGGTATATAAATTCTTCCCTCAAGATGAACTCAAGATTGATAGGTTTAACTGTGTTATTCATCTGTTCTAAACGAAGTCTAGAGAAACTGTGTTATGCGGTTTTTTGTTCTAACTTGCACTGATGATTTTTTTGCTATTGCTGTTGTAATGTGTTTTTTTTATAATGATGTTTCTTTGGTTGCTGCTGTTTGTAATCTTTTTATTTTCTTTTTTTGGTTAATTTTGTTGGCTTTTATATATATGTATGTTCTTTTACTTTTACTGTCTTTTTTGTGTGCACATTTTTTCCTGCACACTTCTTTTTTGTATGCACAATTTTTTCTGAAACCAACATATATTATCCTGCACATAGGCTTTTTAAAATTGAAACCTCTGCATACCCTTTTTTTTGTTCAACCTGGTAACTCTGCATAGATTTTGAAATCGTAATCAACAGCATTTGTAATCATATATCACAAACAAGTATGCAACTCCTAGAGAATACAGTATTTTCTGAAATTGGTTTTTGAAGTTAGTTATTTGTTTTATGTTTTTTTGTAGGTGTTTTTTGTGACCTTCATAAAAATGTCTGATCAAATGAAATCAAAGTTCAAATCCATTTTGGATCACCATGTTGTGAACCCGCAATTTGACGAGGTTAAGGAGGCACTATCGTCAATGCTTGAACGTTTTGAGCATGAACAAACAACAAGGTTACAACATGGGTTAGAATGTTTGGCTGTTGGTATAGCCAATGTTCTGTGTTGCGACACCAGGGACTATCGTGTGGGAGTAAATGATACAAATATTGAGGGTAACAGGTCTACACCTAATATGGTACACATGGATATTGATATGGACGGTGTAGATTCCAAAGGACTCAATGTGAAAGGGTGCTGTGCTGAGATTTGTTCAAGAGATAACTGCACTGCTGGGCCAGCAGGGCCTTCTCCAACGCGTGTGTGTGATGAGGCTGATTGTGATCATGAGGAAACTCAAAAGCTACACAATTCTGTCTCAGAAACAACTCCAGGGAAGTGTGATGATCAACCGACACAGAAGTTATCTAGCTCAACAGGTCTGCAATGTTTGTTTTTTCCCTCTTAACATTGTGTTTTGTTTTATATCAACCCATTTTGATCTGTGTTTTTGTTGTTGTTCATAACTTTTTTTGTTTGTATATTTGTCTTGGTATAACACAGACTCAATCCAAGTGTCTAGTTGCAATCAAGAGGAGACTCAGAAGATACTTAATTCTGGATCAGAAACACCCCCAGCACAATTTGATGATCAACCGACACAGAAATTATCTAGTTCAACAGGTCAGCAATGTCTTCTTTTTGTTCCTCATAAGATTTTTTTTTTCTCGCATACCAACACTTTTTGTACATGTTTTTTATTTTTTTCTTCATACTCATTTTTAATTTTTTTTATATCTTTCATGTATTTAACGCAGAGTCAATCCAAGAGGGTAATTGTGATCAAGAGGAAACTCAAAAGCTACACAATTCTGGGTCAGAAACTTCTCAAGGACAATGTGATGACCAACCGACACAAAAGTTATCTAGCTCAATTGGTGAGAAATGTCTTCTTTTATTCATCTTTGAGATATTGTTTGCTTTGCATACCAACCATTTTATATTTGTTTTTATATTTGTTCATACTCTTTTTTTTTGCTATGTTTCATTTTTAGATCTTTCATGTAATAATAAGAGAAAGAGGACATCTACCAGCGAAGATTATATTAGCAGCAGGCATGCAGGTTTGTTTTCATCATCGCTGTGTTTTGTGTTTTTAAACCCAAACTTGAAGTTTGAATGGAAGCCCATATTTTTTTGCTAAAGTGCACTAACTTGTTGTTGATGGTGGGTCTGATTTTTTTTGGAAGGAATTTGTCTTGCCGATCAAGTTCCTATTCCACATGGCAAGGTATATACATGCTCGGAATTTCTTTTTTTTGTGTTTTGATTGGTTTTTTATATGCAAAGGAAACACGCTTTTTTGATGCACTAGATGAGGACTTTTTGGGATTTTTGCATATAGCCGCATTTCAAGTGATAGAATCTTTCCCCTCCATTAAAGGTAGCACAATGATTTGCTTATTGTTTGTTCACTTTTTTAATCATGTTTTTTCTCTCAATGTATGCTGGCTTAATTATAGGGGTTTTTTTTATTTGCTAAGAAAGTTGACTGGTCACGTTCATATCATATATATTGTGTTTTCAATTTTTTTTTCAGAGTTTCAACATTAGTAAAGGGTTTGCTAATCAGAGTCATGCTGGCGACTGTCATGGTAAACCAAAAACTTTTTTTTTATTTTTGTCCTTATGGAGCATATCTTAATACATAGCACCTTTTTTCGTAACCATTGTCCATATGAAGCATATCTTAATTCATAGTACTTACACAGCTACAAAGATGTTTTGTTTGAATTATATTCTTAACATAGAGTACTATCACCGCAAAAGTTTATTTGTTAATTAAGGAGGCAGCATACATTAATGTCTGTTGCAATTAGTAAACCATTTTTTCAGCCTTATTTTATCTTCAACCACTCCCCAGAAAGCTATTGTCAACGTTCTTCAACCACTCGATTCCAATGTTGTGAACACCAGGGGCAGCGGAGGTGATGGGTCTTCCACTTGCAAGATGCCTGCTCATGGGAAGAGAAGGCAGGTGAGGGGTAGTAGATTCACTGGTCACCCATACACTAGTCCAATTAATAGATTCATTGTGTCTTCAGAAGACATGGCATACTATCAAGCAGTAATTAGTTTATCAAAAGGGAAAAATGGCAGGTTAGTGTTTTTTTGCACACACATTTTTTTATGCATGCATTGTTTCGCGCTATTATTTTCTGTCTACACATATGTAATTTGGTATCTTTGTTTTTCTAGTTCTAAGGCAATATTAGTGAAGCCAGATGGGAAAACATATGTCACATATAGTTGCTTAGGGTACTCTCTCAGGCCTGAAGGCAAGATTGACAATTTTTTGGTGAATTGCTTTTGTCGGCTTCTTTTTCAAGAGAATCATCCTATGAAGTCAAAGAAGCACTTCTTTTTCAGCTCAGTTGGAGTATGTCACCATCTAAATAAATTATTGTAGTTGTTTTTCAGTTCATTTTTTATTGTTTTTTTGTGCTTTTTTTTGCAATTTATGTGATAAACTGTTTGGTAAACTTTTTTATTTGCTGGATCTAATCATATATGTTTAGTTGTTAAAGTTTGCAATATGTTTTGTCTGTTTACTACGGTTATATGGTGTTCGAAACTGTCTTGACTGTTTTATTTTTACGAAGATGAGCATATTCATTTGTGATCTAGTACGCACACATACACTGTATATAAACTGTTGTGTGGTAAACTGTTGTGATAAACTACAGTTAGTCTCATTGTGCTTTTTTTTGCAATTTATGTGATAAACTGTTGGTAAACTTTATACCTTTTTTGTGTAGCAACAACTTTTGAAGCCAGAATCAGAATTCAGGTTTGCAAATGTCAAGCATGAATTCGAAATTGCCCATAAAGTAAAGTCATTGCAATCTTGTGAACTGGTTAGTTCTCATCTATTCTTTTTATATACCTTTTTTTTGCTTGTATTTTAATTTTTGTTTAACTATTGTTTACAAACTTTCTTCGTTTTTGGGTAACCAGTTTATTATGTGTTTGCTTTATTGCGTGCTAGATTCTATTTCCTATTTTAAAAGAGGATCATTGGTTCCTCTTTGTTGTCGATATAAAAGATCAGAAGTTTGTTTTTCTTGATTCGGCAGTTGGGGGGAGGTCGTATGATGACATCAGCATGATGAATCTGGTAAATGTGTTATATTTTTTCCTTTAAATCTGTTGTCCTACTTTTTTTTGATGTGATAAATCCCTTTTTTGTTGTTGTTATGAACATCAACCAAATATGTAATGTTCTTTTGTATATTTCAATCATTTATGTTGTACAATTTATTGGTATTTGTAGATAGGGAATTTCACAACAGCATTTTTTGCAACCGCAAAAAGAACTTCAGTCAACCCTCTTGATTTTGACATCGATCAACTATCACCTCATCGGCAACAGTGGAAGTAAGTCCCATTTTTCTTATGCGTGTTTTTGTTATCCAGCAATGCGTGTTTACCTAGTTGTTGTAGCTGAATCCCCTTATTATCATTTTATGATGATTGTTTATTCAAATTTTTTTCTTTTTTCCCCCAGGAAAGATTCTGGTGTGTTTGTTATGAAATATATGGATATTTGGGACCCTAGAGTTGCATTGGAAGCTCGGTTCACTGTTGATGATTTGCCAAAGATAAGAATTCATTTGCTTAACCGTATGTTGCGTAGCGACCAAAATTTGGTAGATTTGAGTTTTGTTCAATCTTTAGTTGTGAAGGTTAGTCTTTAATTTGCATTTTCGTATATTATACTTTTTTCAGGCAGCTTTTTGTACATTTGCATCATAGCTCAATGCAGGGTACTACCATTAGCTCAATGCATAGCACATATATAAATGCATTGATAGAGTTTGCATAATGACAATCCCACAAAGTAATGTATCTCTGTGCTTTTTTTTTTGTTATTTTGTAGGGTGACTTCCGACACATTGGACATCAATTTTAGCTGTTTCGGGCATCTCCAATGGTTCATACGACAACAAGTTCAATAGTTAGCAGGCATATTCATTAGCAATATAGTATATGGACTACACATTTTTTTTGCTTTTCAGATACACTATACGAACGATGTACTGCTCTTAAAATGTTTCTATTAACAATATATGTGTTAGTTAGCCTCATTAGGTTGTGTGGTTTAATTTTCGCAAGATGTCCCTGTTTGATTAAACTTCTGAATTTTTTTTTTGGTAAATCATTCCTTGAAGATTTGTTTTGTTTGTTCAGTTTTCTAAAGCCCTATAGTATCATTAAAACTTCCCATCTGTTTTTATTTGCTTTTTTGATGTTTTATCTTAGTATCTTTAATGTTTTTTTCTTTAGAAGGTTAGATTGTGTTTTCTTTGGTGAGATATCTGTACATTTTTGTTTTCTGTTAAATTTCACATTTTTTCTAAGAGGTTGTAGTGTGATTTTTTGTGTTATTCTGGCTGCATACTAGTTTTTTGGGCTATGTTTGATCAAACTTCCTGAGCTGTTAGTTTTGTTTGTGCCTGTCCTCATCCACTTTGCTGGTTTTGAATATTGTTTGTTTGGTTAAACATTCCAATATGTTTTGTGCGGTGTTTAATTCAGATTTTCTGATCATTTCAAATTTGTTTTGTATTGTGTAGTGACATCCTAATTATTGTTTTGTTTGTATCACTAAAACTGCCTCTTAGTACCATCATTTGAAATTGTTATGTTAGTTTACTTGGTGAACTAGTTTTGTTATGCAGTATTAGATCTTTTGTTTGGTGAAATTTCGCAAGTTGTTTTGTTTGTTTACTTGGTTTGAATTGTGTTTTTTTCCTTATGTACTGTGTTTGTTTTTCAGTATTACATGTTTTGTCAAGTTAAATTTTGCAAGATGTTTTGTTATTTTACTTGGTGTACTGGTTTTGTTATGCAGTATTAGATGTTTTGTTTTGTTAAATTTCGCAAGATGTACTGCTTGTTTGTTAGCCTCATTATGTTTGTTGTTAAATTTCCCAAACATATTGTTATCTTTTTTGTAGTTTGTTAGTATATCAAGGTGTTTTGTTTGGTTAGTATATCAATATGTTTTGTTTGGTGAAACATCCCAATATGTTTTGTTTGGTTTGGTTTTGTATAACCAAATAACTGACATGTCATTGGTTTTATGGGGACAGCGCAATCGTGTGCCTTTGCCTATTTTTCGATTACTTCAAGTGATTTCGAATATCACTGCACAGTGAGTATCATTGGTTTTTTTGTTTAGCACTGTTAAACAATAGGTATTTCTTTCTGTGATGTGTAGTTATTCGTGTTAGATGTTAGCACATATTGTCTTTGTTATTGTTGTGATTAGTGATGCGATGTGTTGACGCTGGTATGAATTTCCTTAAGTTGTTGCCATCTCCTTTTGTAGAGCTCAACTCAATACATAACATGTGCAAGAGCTGATCATAGTCAACAATAATTTTGAAGTCTTGACCATGAGCAATATCTGCAGGATATGCCCACTAAAGCGCCAGTAGCTTCCAAGAAAAAGGAAGAATCTAGTGAAAGCTCTGATTCTAAGAGTGACTCTGAGGATGAGGTAGTTACCTAAATACGGGTGTTGAAATAGAGGCTTTATTCTACGTAGTTTATTTAATGCAATTACATTTTCTGTATATTTTCAGGATAACACTACCAAGACTGCTGCTGCTAAAAAGAAAGAAGAATCTAGTGATAGCTCAGATGCTGACTCAGAGTCAGATTCCGAGTCAGATTCTGATGAAGTAAGTGTTATGTACTTCTGTTTCTTGTCTTGGTGACTTTTTGTTGTGCAGTATTTTAAATTCTTATCTAATGTCTTGCAGCCAACCATATCTACTATCCCTGCAAAGAGACCTCTAACAACAGATAAAAAGAATGGACAAGTATGCTTTATTTTCTCAAGTAACATCCTTGAAATTCTTGTCTTATGTGCTATTGTACATAATAATCTTGTTGTAACTTTTTTGCAGTCCAAGGATGACTCTGATTATAGTTCCGATGAGAGTTCTGATGAAAGTGATGAAGAGCCTCCGCCAAAGAAGCTTAAGGTGCTGATCTTTTTTTTGTTGTTTGCTCTTACTTTTGAAGATTTGGTTTTGTTATTACATTTCCAGTTCCTTTTGTCTGCAGGATTCTGCACCTTCTGGTGCTGCCAAGCCAGCCCCTAAGGTAGCCAAGAAAAAAGCAGCAGTGATGAAGAGGATGATGACGACGACAGTTCTGAGGAAAGCTCTAATGATGATAATAAGGGCAAACAAGCTCAACCAAAGAAGATGGTCTGGAGACATGGTTTTTTTTCCCTTACTACTATATGAGGTTATTTCAGTTCTCTTAACTTTTTTAGGATGAACATTAACATCTGTCTGCCCTACTTTTGTCTAATATAGAAACTAATCTTGGGGTATGTCCGTGTAGGAGTATCTATGTGAACATGGTCATCAAGGTATGGAATGAATGCTGACACTTAAATTTTCAGCATGAGTATCTATGTGAACATGGTCGCGTGCCTTTTGCCTATTTTTTCGATTACTTCAAGTGATTTTGAATATCACTGCACAGTGAGTGTCATCTCTTTTTCTTTCTGTGATCTACAGTAGGAAAAGACGCTAGTGAGCCTGACATATGCTCGATGTCAGGCCTGACAGTGAATATCCCTAGATGTTTTGAACATGACATTTCATTGGATAACTATTAAAACCACAAGCGTTGAAGTGAGACACAATAATTGTTACTAGCAAACACAGTGAATCATTAAACATGTCTTGTTCCACTGAACAATTGTTGCACTGGTAATAATGTACAACACCCAGTGGAACTCTCTGCATATAGCGCTACAGGTAATATGCACTTTTATAATACCTTTTTTAATCTTTTGTTTGGTTCGGTAGGGAAAGACATGCTAGTGGGCCTGTCATATGCTCGATGAGGATAATTGTGGTCTACTACTGAGATTGAATGTTCAAATTTTTGAGCTCTAAATCTGTGCATTGCTGACTTTTTTTGTCTAACTGTCTTACATTTAGTTTTTTTTTAGAGTATGTATATGATGTGTTCACTAGTTTTGTGTTGTCTGCTCACTGATTAGTCAGTTCATCTTGTTGCATAACTTGGCAAATTGTTTGTTTTTTAGAGCTCAAAACTTGAATCTCACTTTGTCATATTCAATTTATGAAAGAGTATAGACCAAAGTAGCGGGACGGCCAAGATTGAAATCTTGAGCAACCCTACATCTGAGAGCAATAACGCAATACATTTTTGTGAGATATCCCGACATGCTTTGTATGATCAAATCTGGTTGGATTTGCTTTTTTTGAATCTTGCTTACGTGTTTTGTGAGATATCCAAATGTGTTTTGTTATGTGAGGCATTCTTACGTGTTGTGTTTGCTTTTTTGAATCTTGTTTTGGTTGGTTGGATTTGCTTTTTTTTTAATCTTGCTTATTTTTTTTGTGTTGTGTTCTTAGAAGGTTAGCATCTTGATCAGTTTTTTTATTTGCCTAGCTTGTTTTGTGTACTTATTACGATGAATGCAAGTAGCCACAATGCCATAAACAAAAAGTCTACTACGAAAAAACAATAGTCTAGTATGCAGAATTTTCTGATTAGAACGTATGCTTGAAAAGTTCATTACTTTTAATCATTTAGGAGTTGAAGTATTGATATGTATATACGCCCAGCACCATGTATTTTCAATTTCTACCTGTATTTGTTTTGTTTGTGTTCTTTTTGTAGCTACTTTTTGAAACTTTTTGAACATATCCATGTAAAGTGAAGCACTGACATATGCTGAGTTTTTATTGCCTAGCTTGTCTTGAACTTTATTATGATGAATGTAAGTAGCCACACTGCCATAAACACAAACTCTCCTATTAAAAACAATATTATAGTATGCAGAATTTTGTTTGGTTGAATTTCCCAAGATGATTTGTTGAGTATGAATGTTATGTTTTATTTAAGATTTCCAAGCTGTCAGTTTTGTTTCTCATGTATACATGACCACTAAAATGAAATTAAAACATCAAAAATACTTATAGGAAAAGCACATTTTGCAATTGTCCATATTACAATAGTCCTTCTTGCAAATGTAATTTGTTCAAAATTGTATGAGCTAGATGATTACAAGATAATAATTGTGATGTTCCATTCTGCAATAGTCTTTTCTTACAAATGTCATTCCAGTAGTGTCCTTCTATATCATACTTCTAAATACAAATGTCATATTTTTTCTGATATGTCAGTCAAGTATTTTTTTTATCTTCTCCTGGCCGCATTGTAGCCTTCTGTACTTCAGTATTCTCTACATCTCTTTGAGTGTTGCATGCTCTCTGGCCTTCTTTTTTGACTGTCCTCCTAAAGGAAATTCAAAAAACAAACATTAGTTTTGAACATTTGCATATGTTTTTTTGTAAAAAAATAATTTTTTTTACAAATTTACCTTGTTTGTTTGCTTTATTCATGTTTTGCCTCTTCTTTTTGGGTAGTTCAATTTCAATGTGCTTTAGTTTGCATGTTGCAAAGTTGTGATCAGTACCTCCACAATGACTACAGTGGTATACTTCCTTCTCTTTAATCCTGTCAATTAAACTTTTAAATCTTGTTGATGGTCTTCCTTTAGTTTGGGCAACATCTGGATCTACAAGATTGATCTGTCCAACTGACGAACTTTCATTTGCTGCAGCATCATTTGCATTTTTGTCACTGTTGCTTTGTCCATGTGGCTGTTCATGCATTTCTTTGTCAGCTGCAATTTCAATTAAATGGTTTTCGATCCTTGATATCTCTTCCATCAGAAAATTATATGTTGCTCCTGTCTTTGATCCTTTTGATGCTAAATCAGCAAACCTTCTAGAAAGGACATTAAACCTTAAGGTCGAATTTTCTGCATCTGTATTCATTGCATTAATTCTGACAACTTTGTTGACTTTCTTCCTCCATCTATCAATAATGTATCTGTCTGGGATTTTTGTGAGGTCCAGGTAAAGAATTACTCTCAGTATATGTGAACACAATATGCCATCCTTCTGAAATTTGGCACATATGCAGTTAAAATCTTCTCTGTGTAAGTCTACTAGTACAATGTACTTCCTGTGCCTCCATTCTTTTTTCCTGTAATTTAATGCTTGGAAAACTTCATAAACCTTGGATGGTTCTAGTTCTGTCAATTGAAGTCTTGTGGTATCTTTGAGTTGCTTTTGGAACTTTTTGAATATATTCCTGTTGTAAAGCTGCATAGCTTGCTCCTCAATGTAGTATTCAGACCATAGTTGTTTTGGTTCTCTGGATCTGCATTCATGGTTGTCTTTTTCCTCGGTGGCGAAAATTGTATCTATCAATCTATCATACTCTTTGAGGAAGCTTGTAACACTGTACTGTGGACCAACATTCCTTTTGATTCTTGCATTTGTGCCTTCGCTTAGTGCGGTACTTTCTATGAAAGGACAGAAGTTCTGTTTAAAGTATACTGGAACAAACCTCTCTCTAGTTAGCCACATCTGTTGGAAATACTTGATGTTTTGTATTTGATATTTTTCAATCATTTCTTGCCAAAGCTTCTCAAATTCAGCTATTGTTAGACAGTTGTGGATGATGTCTTGAAAATCCTCAAACAATTCATGGTTCCTAGAAAAGCATTTCCCACCCTTCTCAACTGCTTTCTTCAGTATGTGGAACAGACAATTTCTATGTGTTGTGTTAGGAAATATTTGAGATATTGCTGATCTCATTGCTCCATCTTGGTCAGTTATTATTGTCAATGGTTCTTGCCCTCCCATGGCTGACAGGAATGTGGTGAATAACCATTTGAATGTGTCTACAGTTTCATCTAGTATGAATGCACAGCCAAATATACATGTGTTCCCATGCCCTGTGATTCCAACAAATGGTGCGAATGGCAGATTGTATCTATTAGTTTGATAGGTTGTGTCAAAGCTAACACAATCCCCATATTGAGCATAATATTCTCTTGATCTGCTATTTGTCCAAAACATATTTCTGACCTTTTTATTCTCATCCAAATCAAAAGCATAATAAAACCTGGGATCATCTTTCTGTTTAATGCTAAAATATTGTAGAACTTGCACCATGTCGTTAGTTGTTGTCTCTCTGTTAATTGATGTTCGAAGATTGCTGACATCTTTTTTTGTGTAAGGTAAGGCTGTCAAGCCCCCACGCAGAAATGATAGAATCGAGATCATGCTTCTTGTCGGTATGTTACACTCTTTTAATGTCCTTATCAATCTCTTCTCCTCTGGTGTCATGTATTTATGTGATCTCATGAATCTTGTCTCTGAATTTGGACTCAGGTCATGGTTGTGGTCCAAATCAAGTCTTGTTATGTACCATAATCCATTTGTTTTTGTCACAACCATCACACACTCACAATTGGTCTTTATCAGTACATTTGTGTCTCTTTCTTTTGTTACTTCCTCCTGTTTTTGCTTTTTTGCAACTCCATGCCTATTGCACTTGAATGTGACTCTTGTGACCCCATTATCCCTCTTTTTGCCTGTGCTGTGATAGGTATGGGTAAGGACCACCGAAAATCCTGATAGGAAAGCATAAAAATTGAAAAAGTGGTGTGCTTCTTCTGCTGTTTTGAATTGCATCCCCATTGCAGGAGTGTACTTGCTATCTATCTGTACATTATTGCCCTGTTTTGCTGCTTGCTCTTCAAGAATCAAGAAATTTTCAATGTCATCTTTACTTAGCAGTCCATCATGTTGTGTTTCATTTATGTCTTCTTGCTGGCGTGCTTCATTGCTCATATGAATTGCTGGTTCATTTGTAATGTCATCATTCTTATATGTCCCCTGTAAAGCAATGTTTCATCCAAGAATTGAGAGTTTTGTTAGCTATGTTTAGTATGTACAGAAGGTATGATTTTCTATATGCTAACATACCTTGGCATTTTCCATTGTCTTTAACATATCCAAAGACCAATAACGGGGAGTTTCATCTTCACTGTCTACATGTTTGTCCTGACAATAGTCTGTCTGCCCTATTTGTGCAACAGTGTAGTCATCATTTATCCTGCTACTTGTCATTATCATTGAATTCTGGATACATACATGATTGCTAGTTAGTAGTTCCATGGAAAACATAAAATGTTTTTTGCTGTGCCAATTATTTTATGTTAGAATACATGTTTAGTACCTGAAAACCCACAGGGGCACTCAAAAAATCCACGCAAGGCCCTAATCCTTCCTGCAAAGCAACATATGAATGCAGGTCAGTTTCTGTGTCATTCTTACTGGTTACTAAAAGTACATTTATTTTTTTCTCTGTTTATAACATGCATTTTTTCTCACCTGGGAATTTGAGTAAATTGATCCAGTGTTATTAATCATTTTCTGCATCAGAGTCGTAAATGGTAGATGAACTCCCTTCAACAAAAAAAATTATAGTTAAAACGCATATACAGTTTTTATTTTTTTATAAGTGAATTGTGTCTCCAGATACTCACTGTTCCCGACGTATAATTGAAGAGTTGCAATTCATCATACGTTATATTTGTGTATTCATTTTTGTCTTGTGTTGTCAGATTATCATGCAATGTGTTGTCTGTTTGAATACTTGAGCTCAGCTGTAAAAAAAGGGTTTACATAGTTACAATCTGAAAAGCACTAACCTATATAACTATCAGTATTGTGATTAATTTGAAACTTACCTTCATCCTATCTGCATTAGCTGGTATTGATATAGCATGATCTGAATAGGTTCCTGTTTTTTAACCAGAGCATTATTTATCAGCATTGCAGATGGTCAATGCATGTGGATTTTAGTTGAGTACTAACTTCTTGCTGGTTTTTACTGCAGGTGTTAATATAACCAGAGCATATAAAAGGAGTTAGTAAGGATTTGACATTTTTTTATGCATGTTCATTTGTGTTATACTTTTTTGTTCTTTTGTTTGTTTTTCTGGGACTTGTCATTGGTTTTCTGGAACAGCGCAATCGCATGCCTTGCCTAATTTTTTGTTGATTATTTCAAGTGATTTCGAACATCCCTGCACAGCGAGTGTCATCTTTTCTTCTTTTATGTGATATGCAGTAGAGAAGAGGTGCTAGTGGGCCTGTCATATGCTCGATGAGGATAATTGTGGTCTAAATCTGAAACTGAATGTTCAAATTTTGAGCTCTATATCTTTTTTTGCGATTGCTGTCATTTGTCTCACTGTCCTACAGTTAGGTTTTTTGTTTAGTGTATGTGTATGCTGTGATCACTTGTTTTGTGTTGTCTGCATATTGATTAGTCAGTTTCGGCTTGTTGCATAACTTGCTAAAATTATAGTCCCAATTTATGGAAGCTTGTCAAGTTTTTTTGGCTGATTTTTTATATGTTGACTGTGTGATAACTTGGCACTAATTCATCTGCTAGCCGAGAGTATATTTTTTTTGGTGACAGTAAATAGCTGAGATTGGCAAATTTGTTGTTTTTTAGAGCTCAAAATTTGAATCTCACTCATCATATTCAATTTATGAAGAGTATAGACCAAAGTAGCGGGACGGCCAAGATTGAAATCCTTGAGCAACCCTACATCTGAGAGCAATAACACAATACTTTTTTTGTTGAACATACGCATGATCTAATCATATAATCGCTGCATTTTTTTGTTTGGTGAAACATCATTTCATGTTTTGTCTTGTCGTCTTTATCGATCTTTTGATCTAATCATATATGTACTGAATATATGCCCAGCATCATTTTATTTCTTTTACCAGTCTTTGTTGTTCTGAATTTATGCATAGCTTGTTTTGTGCACTTTATTATGATGAAAATGCAAGTAGCTACACTGCCATAAACAAAAACTCTCCTATGACGTGCAATATTCTAGTATGCAGATTTTCTGAGACATAGCATATGCTTTGAAAGGTTCATTACTTAATCAATTTTTAGGGGGGTTGAAGCATTGATATATGTTTCTTAGAAGGTTAGTATCTTAGCTGATTATATGCCCAACACCATATATTTTTTAAATTTTCTACCAGTTTTTGTTGTTTCCTTTTGAAATGCTTTTCTGGAACCAGTTTTGAATAAATCTGTCCATATGGGATTTGAATTTAAGCTTAGTATCTGTACTGAATATATGCATAGCTTTGTTTTGTGTACTTATCATGATGAAATGCAAGTAGCCACAATGCCATAAACAAAAAACTCTCCTATGATGTGGAATATTCTAGTATGCAGATTTTCTGAGACACAGCATATGATTTGAAAGGTTCATTACTTAATCAATTTTTAGGGGGGTTGAAGCATTGATATATGTTTGTTTTATGCCCAGCACCAGCACCATGTATTTTTCAATTTTTTGTACCTGCCTATTTTGTTGTGTTCTTTTTGTAGTTGCATTGATAAACGTTATCATACTTTTTAGCAGTTCATACCTTTGTGGAATTTAGATGGCTACTAACTTTGTTTGCTTGATGACTACTAACTTTGTTTTGCTGTGTTTTTACTGCAGGTGTTCATATAACCAGAGTTTATACCTTTTTTGATTTTGAATGCTGATACTCAGGGATCTGCGCCAGCACCATGTTTATAGCAATTGAACCAGAAAATGAAGGTTAGTTTACGCTATGTACCTTGCATTTGGTCTGGAATCCCCCTTGTTGCTTCTGATTTCTCTCGGTTTCCTGAATGTCAGCGTTGTTGCTCCGTTTCTAGGTGATCGCTGCAACCATCTGATCCATGGCGATCTGTTCTTTCTTCTTCAGATAGTGTCTCCTCATTGTCTTGCTGCATGCTGCGTCTTCTTTTTTTGCTGTGTTGATTTGTTCTTCAATGTGCTGGTCTATGCATATGGAAACCCTTTGTTTTGTTCTCCCCTTTTTTTTGTAGAATGCTTTTTCCCCTTTTCCACTGGACCACGTCGTTGATGATTCTTATATGTTCCTTGGGTGTCAAGTTGATGGTGTTGTACTAATTTTGTAACCGTGGGCTATGTACTGATTTGTACATTGTTGTAAACATTTTGTTGTACAAAGTTTCGTGGTCCTCTGTACAAGTTTTTTTCAGTGAGAACAAATGGATGATGCGTAATCGTGGGCCTTTGTACATTTTTGTTCAACTTGAACACAAAACGGGGGGGAAAGCCCATTTTGGAGTCCGAGAATAGCAACGAATAAACTGGGGCAGAAAACGGAGCCCATTTTGGAGTCTCAAAACAAAACGGGGACAAAAAGCCCAATTTGGATGCTGATCCAATAAGATTGCGGGCCCGTTAAGCAGTTTTATGCAGCCTTTTGCAGCGGGACAATCTCGTATGTCCAAAATGAATCGTGTGGTCTCGGTTTTTGACTGTTTTGATGATGAAAAGCAGTCAAATCCCATATAGACAGTCCCTATATATAAATAGCTGTCCTATACAAACAATGATAGCAAATGAGGAAAGAAGAGAAGTTTGTAAAGAAAAGGTGAGGAGTAAAAAAACAAAGTTTATATGATACTAAGATGATTTCACTTATGAAATAATGAAACCGGAAAGATAGAAAAGAGAAATGTTGTAGGGGTGGCCCCCACCTAAACCCAGCAGGCCTGGTAGAAGGTTATAAGGTCCAGAATAGGCCATGTGTAATGACATAAGTGCCCCTGAAGGGGATACTCAGATGTAAGGGTATAATTGTAAAAGCACTCCCCATGTGTATATATATATGGAATGCATGCCATGGAGGAGGCTAGGCCATTACGGTCACTTCTCCCAACTCTCCACTACCATCTCTCTCTCTGTTTGGTCTGTAACCACAACAGTTGGCGCCGTCCGTGGGGAGGACAGGAGCAAGCCTGAAACCTGAAGAAGGATGGCACCGAAAAAAGCTTCGTCAACGGCGACGAAGGGAAAGAAGGCGGCCGGGTCGGGGCGTCGCATGGGCACCAGGGCTTCGGCATCGGCTGTTGCGGGCGTGGGCGACGACGCAGGCACGGTGGTCAAGGACGTCGATGCTCGTGCTGCAACGACTGACCCCGTCACCCGCGCTGCGACGACCGACCCCGCCGACGCGACAGCAACCAACCTCGCCGCCCTCGCCGCGACGCTCGCCGGTAGCGCGGACCGGGCAGTTGGAGGTAGCCACAATGGAGCGACTGGCAGCTCGGGAGCTCGCGAGGCGGTCGTACCCGTGCCGACCCGTCCGCTGGGCGTGCCGGCGACCCCGCCCGCGCAGGCGGTGGAAAGCGCCCTGCTGGCGGCCCTCAAAGCGTTCCAGCTAGAGCTAGGGGATCTTCGCGGGGCTGTTCGAGACATACAAGAGGCTCGGAGCCAGCAGGCCGCGCCGGTGGTCGCGCCAAAGCTCACGCCAGAAAGGGCGGACAGCCGCGACGCCCCCACATCCAGCCGCGTCCCGCTGGGGCGCGTCGATCCAGAGTCCCCGCTTTCGGCAGGACTACAGCAGGCGACGTGGCCCGAAGACTTTAAATTCCCCAGTGTCATCTAGCCCTACAAAGGCGACACGGACCCCCGCGAGTTTGTGCGCATGTACGAAACCGCAATCGAGCCCGCGGGCGGAGATGACACCACAAAGGCGAAGGGGCTCCCCCTCGCGTTGCAGGGAGTGGCGCTCTCCTGGTTTTTTACCACAGAGCCGAACTCCATCTACGCGTGGGAGCAGATCCGCGACCGCCTTCACAACAACTTTCAAGGAAATTATGTCGAGCGGGTCGACGCGGACCAGCTCTTCGCCGTGAAGCAGAAACCTTCGGAGAAGCTTCGGGACTACTTCAAACGCTTCGGGAAGATACGTTGTCAAGTCAAAGACGTTAACGAAACCACCGTGGTTAACGCAGCTATACAGGCCTTCGACCGGGCCCGATGGCCGAGTATAACGCACGTAAGCCAATCAAGACAGTGACGAAGCTCTTTGACAAGATGGAGGAATACGCCAGGGCGGAAGAGGACGCACGGCGGCGACAAGGCGACGACTCCGACACCAACTAGGCCGGTGCCTCGGCAAAAGCCGAAGATCCGCCAAAGGACGGTTCTTTGAAGGGAAACGTAAGCAGGAGTCGTCCAAGGACGCGCCCGACCGCAAGGACGCCCCGCACAAGGAGCCGTCCGATAGGCCCAAGCGTGGCCAGCAGAAGTCGCGGCGAGGCCGGTACGTCCTCGACATCGAAGGCGGTTCCGACGAAAGCGCTCCCGCGGGTCGGGGCGGTCAGGGGCGCCGAGGCCGGGGACGCGGCTGTGGCCGGGGCCGCGACGATAGAGGCCAGGGAGATTACGACAACCAACACCAGGGGCTGTGGTGCGAAGTCCATGGTCGCGACAACCACGACACGCGTACGTGCACCTCTATCGCGGCGCTCCGCGAGAGCGTCACCAGGGACAGGAACCTGGAAGCACGCCCGCCCGTGGTGGCCCACGTACAGCACCCATACGAAGCCCCCGTGCACATCCAGGCACAAGGGACGCAGCCCCACGAGGGCCCTCTACAGATCCAGGCCCATGTGCAGCAGCCTCAGGAGGGCTTTCTGCAGCTACAGGCTCCGGAGGCCACCCACCGCAGGGTTATCAATGTCATCTCCGGAGGCTCCTCGTTGGAGTTCGCCTCGGCACGGCAGCGGAAGGCCTATGTACGGAGGCTACACCACGTGGCGGCATACCCTGCGCAGACACCGCCGGATTGGGCACAGCATGAGGTCATGTTCACCCCCGCCGATGCCCAAGGCGTGGAGCTTCCTCACCAGGACCCCCTAGTCGTCCGGGTTGTAATAGCGGGATGCGACGTGGGACGTGCCCTAGTCGACGGCGGCAGCTCCGCAAACATTCTGTTTGCGACAGCCTTCGACCAGATGGGGATCCCCCGAAGCCGCCTCAGCCCATCGGGAGTCCCGTTGCAAGGTTTCGGAGGACAACCTCCACGGGCGCTCGGCCAAATATGCCTTCAGGTCTCCTTCGGCCAGGATGACAATGCAAGGGTCGAAGATGCCATATTTGACGTCGTCGATCTCCCATATCCTTACAATGCCATACTGGGGCGTCCGATCCTCAACTCCTTCGGGGCGGTACCGCATCACGGCTATTTATGCATGAAGCTCCCGGGGCCGCGGGCCATCATTACCGTTCGTGGTGACCAGGACATGGCCCGGCGCATTGAGCACGGCACCAGACATCCCCGTCGCGGCGACCAACGGCACACGTAGAATCGGCACCGCAGCACGGGGACCCGCGGTGTCATCCGAGGACGGCTCGACAAGCCCTACAGCTAGCGCAACTACTAGAGGCTCCGACCGCGCCAGCGACAAGTGGTTAGTACCTCCGCCACATGTAATCGCTTACCCGCGCAAATGGGAATGAAATAAAGTTCCGTTTGTCGCCACCTGCTATCATTATGCAAGGATACGCGGCGAGAGCGCGCGGAGGCTTCGCCTACGCGCGTACTCCCGAGGTATAAACCAAAGACGCACGTTCACGTGTGCACTCTCCGTAGCCAAGGGTACGGGTATGAGTATAAACCAAAGACACACGTTCGCGTGTGCACCCTCCGTAGCCAGGGGTACGGGTATGAGTATAAACCAAAGACGCACGTTCGCATGTGCACTCTCCGTCAAAGACACGGGCATGAGTATAAACCAAAGACGCACGTTCGCGTGTGCACTCTCCGTCAAAGACACGAGCATGAGTATAAACCAAAGACGCACGTTCGCGTGTGCACTCTCCGTCAAAGACACGGGCATGAGTATAAACAAAGACGCACGTTCACGTGTGCACTCTCCATCGACGACGCGGGCATGAGTATAAACAAAGACGTGTGGGGGGACGCCTCTGCACGCACTCTACGGAGTATAAATAAGACGCGGATGTTCTCCCTGCGCACTCTACTGAGTATAAACAAGACGCGAACCCCGCGCACGCCAGGGACTTCGTCCCTGTGCGTACTCTCCGGAGTATAAATATGACGTGGATGTCGACCCTACGCACTCTACGGAGTATAAATAAGACGCGGATGTTCTCCCTGCGCACTCTACTGAGTATAAACAAGACGCGAACCCCGCGCACGCCAGGGACTTCGTCCCTGTGCGTACTCTCCGGAGTATAAATATGACGTGGATGTCGACCCCACGCACTCTACGGAATATAAATAAGACGCGGATGTTCTCCCTGCGCACTCTACTGAGTATAAACAAGACACGAACCCAGCGCACGCCAGGGACTTCGTCCTTGTGCGTACTCCCCGGAGTTTAAATAAGACGTGGACGTCGATCCCACGCACTATACGGAGTGTAAAAAAGATGCGAATGTTGTCCCTGTGCGCTTGGCAAAGCGCGACCGCGGCGCGAATCTTGCGTGGCTGCCAAATCGCGCACCTCCTCAGCGCGTCGAGGCTCGCCTCCGCACATCACGGGAGGTGTGCGCAGGGTGTACTATAGAAACCAACTCCGAGAGCTCTAGAGTACCGACGTAGCGCGCCAGAGGCTGGCCCCAGCGTCGGCGCGCACGTGGACTGGGGGATACACCAGAGGCTACCCCCACCTCGGGGCGGGGGGTGCGGAGGTCCTCCTTCGCACGCGCCAGTCCACGAGACTTTAAACAGGTCATGGTGCGGAGGTCCGCCTTCGCACGCGCCAGTCCACGAGACTTTAAACAGGTCGTGGTGCGGAGGTCCGCCTTCGCACGCGCCAATCCACGAGACTTTAAACAGGTCGTGGTGCGGAGGTCCGCCTTCGCACGCGCCAGTCCACGAGACTTTAAACAGGTCGTGGTGCGGAGGTCCGCCTTCGCACGCGCCAGTCCACGAGACTTTAAACAGGTCATAGTGCGGAGGTCCGCCTTCGCACGCGCCAGTCCATGAGACTTTAAACAGGTCGTCGTATCAACGACTGCCTTTGCACGCGCTAGCTCTACGGAGTAAGCAACACGCGAACCCCGCGAGCGCATTGCCGCCCGACTCGACGGGCGGGAGACACCGCTCGCGCGGCTATCACACCAACGGCGAACCTTGAATGTGGGGATCTCGTCCCCGCACAGCATGACCGCGCATATCCTAATTACCAGGAGGTCTATATATTGGAAAAATATTATAAGTACAGAGGCGCGCCAACATCTCTACAGTTCTAGGTGGCTACTCGGCAGGCTCGTCCTTAACGCGCCGTAAGGCCGAGGTCCCGCCAGAAGAAGATCGGCCCGCCCAGAAGTTCAGCGACTCTTCGGCCCTTCGCCAGCGTCGAAGGCGCCGTCGGGTCGCAAGGTCGGACGCAAGTAGTCGGCCCCAGCAAGGAAGCTGCCCGGGACACAGGTGAAAGTCAGAATTGCTAAAGCGAACGCGCACTTCATTCACAAGAAAGGCGGGAGCGTTACAACGCACGCCTACACCTAGTAAACCCAGCATCACACCTGCGGGTTCCCGGCGCCTTCGGAGACCTCAGCGCCGCCCTCATCACGCCGCGGGACCTCGTCCAGAAGTTGGCCGAGGCTCCCCTCCCCGAAAAGTGACTTTCGGAGCTCGACCCGCGCGGCAGCCTCCCCGACGTACTCCCAGATCTGCTCGTGGAAGTGCTTGACGGCGCGACGAACGGCGCGGACGGCACCGGACATTACTCCAACCCCGCCAGGCATCTCCAGCTGGGGGTCCTCTAGCCCGGCGACGTGCGTGCAACCACGGTGCGAAGGAGTGCGCACACCATGCAGGCCGATACGTACGCACAGTGGTTGCCGAAGGTCGTTGCGGCGCCGCGTGCGACGTCAGCGACATCCCCGATCCAGCGGAGGGTCCGAGCCAGCTCCTCTGGGCCAAAGGTGCGGTCCGGCACCTTGGCCACGAGCCCTTCGAGATGGTTCTCCAGCGCTTGCATGGCATCCCATGCAGCCACCGAGGCTTCGCCAAGCGTCTGGTCGCGCTCCGCTAGAGTCAAGGCAAGTTCGCCTTTTTCCTTCTCCAGCGAGGCGACCTGTTGCAGAAGGCCATCTCGCTCCGCCGCAAACTCCTGCTGCGCAGCCTCCACGGCCGACTCCCGCGCCGATGCGGCAAGTCCCTCGGTGTGCACCTTCGCTTCAGCGCACTCTGCCTCCAGCTGGCGGATGCGGGCATCCTGGGCAGAGCGGGCCCCCGAGGCTTCGCGTAGCTGCTCCTCGGCGGCTCGCAGCCTATCCTCAAGCGCCCTTTGAGCGCGAGTATAGGCTGTTTGCAAGGCCTACCCCAACACAAGCGTCTGCAAAACAGAAAGACTTAGCAAGCTCAGCAGGCCCAAGCGCAGTCGTATGAGTACTTACCCTCACCACCGACACCTCGAAGGCATCCCCGAGACGATCCACCCCGTAGGTATGAAGCGCCTGCTGGCTGACGCTAGCGGCCGCGTCACCCACGATCCCATGCCACGCCCTCAGCGTCTCAGACGGGGGAACGAAGTCCGCCGGACTGAGGCGCGCGGTGGTCGCCCCGCCGGTATGAGGCCCCCCATGTTCCGCCAAGGGCTCCTCCTCCGGAATAAGCGACACTGCAGACGGGGACGCAGGTGAGCCCCGCAAGGCACAACAAAGAAAACACCAGGGAAGCCAAGCTACCTTACCTTCGGTAGTGGAGGGAGGGCTCCAGGGGCCCGCCCCCCTAGTACCAGGCGGAGTGGCGGTGGCGCAAGTCCCCGCGGAAGGCGGGGTCCCGCCAAAAGCAGAAGCCTCCGCGGTCGGGGCCGGCGCCAACCGTTCCTGCGCGGCGGATGGTATGGATTGGGGCGCGGAGGGGGCGTGCACCGCAGGGACGTTGGCGTGCGCATCAGAGTCCCACAAGCTCCCGATGCCCGTCGCCACGACGAATCCCCTCGACGTCCGGTGGAGCTCCAGCCGCTTAGTCGGGGCAAGAGGCGACGCCGCCGCCCCAGCAACCGCCGCCGGAGAGGCCCCCGTGGCTGCAGCACCCGAGGGCGAAGCCCCCGCCGTGGCAACCTCTGTGGAGGGCACCTCGGTTTCGGCCGCTACCGGCGGCAAAGACCCAGTCCTGTGCGCCCCCACGGAGGGCGTTTCTGGCATCTTGGCAGCCACGGCCGAAGGCTCCACCTCAGCACCGCCGGCCCGCTCGGATCCTGCCCCGACGATCGCCGTGGGCGACGAGACTTCCCCTCTCTGGCTGCTCGTGGCGAGCCCGCCGTCCAGCGCACCCGCCGAAGATCCTTCGCCCCCGACGTCCGCGCCATCTAAGCCGGAGTTGGCATACCTCGCCGAATCCGACTCGGCGTCTGCTGCGCCATCGGGAACAATAGCAGCAGCACCGGCAGCTGCTACACCAAGCACGGCAGATGCTCCTCCTCGGCCCCTCTTGCGAGACGGGGCCTTCCTCCTCGTCGCGCCATCGTCTTGGTGTTGCGGGGCCGGCACAGCAAGGCCCAGGGCCTCGCACACGCGGTTTATTCGCCCTAGCCCCGCCTCGGCGGTTGCAGACGCGCGCTGCTCGTGCTCCCTGCCGGTATACGGCCCCAGGAACACGTGCGCGGCTTGCTCTGCATCCTCCAAGCGAATCCCTACGGCAAAGCAAGAGATAACATTAACATGTAACACATGTCGCGCAAGCGAAGGGGCGATACGTTCGACGCTTACGAAGACCGGACGGTGCCGGCAGCAAGCAAACCCGCGACAAAACGTTGTCGTCTCGACGCTTCTCGGCGGCAAGGCACCAGTCACGGGCGAGCGGCGCCACGCCGTACATCACGTACTCTTCGGCGAGGTCGCGCATGTTAAAGCGGGCGGCCACGCCTACGAGCCGTCGGGCCCTCCGCCTGTCCTCGTCGTCGAGCGTCCGGCCGGGCAAGGTCTTGAACGCGATCGGCCAACCCGTGCACTTGAGGCCGCTCCCACTCTCCACACGGTGGTAGAACCACCGCTTCATCCAGTGAGACTCCCACTTCCCGCGAGTGGAGTTCGCAGGGAAGAGCTTGCTGCAAGTCGACCGAAGAATAAAGGTGACGCTGCCGAAACTCGACAGCGACCCGTCCTTCCACTCCTTGGGCTAGCACCGTGCCTCGTGCAGGTAGGCGAACAACGACGCACTGGGCCAGCACGCTACCGAGCGCAAGGCCCAACTGTACACCGCGAGCCGGGCCACGGCGTTCGGAGTCAGTTGCGCCAGCTCCAGCCGAAAGGTCCGCAGCACGTCGCCCACAATCGTCGTCGCCGGGATGTGGAGCCCCGCGTCAAAAAAAGGCGACGAATACAAGCGCCTCCAACCTCTCGGGGCGCGGTTCCGTCTCATCAGCGGCGGGCAATCGCACCGCCTGGCGCTCCGACAGCTTCCCCGCGCGCAGCAACACTTGGATTGTCTCCTCGGTCACGAGCGAGGGGCCCAGCTCACCGGAGAATGCGCCTCCCTTCTCCGGCGTCAGCCACCATTTGTCCGCCACCGCTGGGTCGCGTTCCTTGAGCGAGTATTTCACCTCTAGCGGTGAAGACCGCCGGCGGATGCCGCAGGCACCAGCCGCCTGGCCGCGCTTGCCATCAGATGCCATCGCTTCTCACGAAAGGAGTATAGCGGCGAGAATACTACGGGAGTATGGAAGGCGATGCAAGCAAGAAGGGGGTGTAGAACTGCGGGGGCGCTGTTGCGAGGGCTATTTCAAGCCACCTCACCGGTGCCGTAGCGTCGCGACGGTCCGTGTACAGGACGCGACCGCACAATCCCCCATAACCAAAAGCGGAGGGGCGCGACCGCAATAATAAGGACCGTCGGAGCGCGACGCTCTAGTGGCCTATCGCCGCGTGCCAACCCCCGCACAAGGTAGCTGGAGCACCCGAGGCCAGGCGTCGGCACAACTCCAGCCGCCATTAAAAGCGCACTAATGGACCAGGGGGTCACAACAGCATCAAAGCTGCGCCATTCTTCGCCTGCCCCGTGTCCCCCTTCCCTAGGGAAGAGGCGAGCAGCTGCGATCACGCAACCATTCACATCCCGCCATGTGCCGTACACGCGCCGAGGCAAGTCGCGTAGTACTCCAACCTAGCTCTGGCAAACCGGGGGCCGGCGCGGTTCCAGGAACCTTTACAGCGCACGACCGCATCGTGAGATCGCAATCACCGCACACGTGGCGGTGTTCATGGTGCGAAGTCGCACCTCAGACCACCACTGAGCCTCTACCGCGGCAGGCTCCAGTCTTGGCCTCGGCTTCAAGGATTGCGCGCGTCTGCTTCGGCTGGGCGCCAACTCCGCTGCCACCCGTTCGAAGGGTAGGGGACGGAGCGCGCGCGCGTCCACTTCGGCGCGACGGAGCGCGCGCGTCCACTGGGCGCCAGCTCCGTTGCCACCCGTTCGAAGGGTAAGGGACGGAGCGCGCGCGCGTCTACTTCGGCTCGGCGCCAGCTCCACTGTCACCCGTTCGAAGGGTAGGGGACGGAGCGCGCGCGTCTACTTCGGCTCGGCGCCAGCTCCGCTGCCACCCGTTCGAAGGGTAGGGGACGGAGCGCGCGCGTCTACTTTGGCTCGGCGCCAGCTCCGCTACCACCCGTTCGAAGGGTAGGGGACGGAGCGCGCGCGCGTCTACTTCGGCTCGGCGCCAGCTCCGCTGCCACCCGTTCGAAGGGTAGGGGACGGAGCGCGCGCACGTCTACTTCGGCTAGGCGCCAGCTCCGCTGCCACCCGTTCGAAGGGTAGGGGACGGAGCGCGCGCGCGTCCACTTCGGCGTGACGGAGCACGCGCGTGTCCACTTTGGCTGGGCGCCAGCTCCGCTGCCACCCGTTCAAAGGGTAGGGGACGGAGCGCGCGCGCGTCCACTTCGGCGCGACGGAGCGCGCACGTGTCTACAACTTGGCGCCAGCTCTGCTGCGTCGACTCCGGCAGCCTACCACGGGCGAGTCTCCGCTTTAGCTGAGAAACTCTGCCACCCGCCTCGGCCCTGCGCCGGGGTATAACGGCAAGCTGCCGCGGGCCAAGCAACCTCGGCGGTAGCCTCGACATGAGCTCTGCCTCCATGGGGAAAGCGCAGGCGGCCACTTCGGCGTCAGGGCCCGCGCAACAACCTCATGACCTAAACCGGCAAGGATTCAGGCGCCGGGATTTTTCGTATTTTGGGAGCGTAAGGGCGGATGTGCGGCAGGTTTTGACGGGTTCTCATAGACAGATAGGCTTCAGTACATCACCGTCCCTTGATGATAGCGCCAGTTGGCACAATCAGCGGATGCAGATGAACTCAAGCATATCTGTCTACGAGAATGGGTCAAACCTTGCCATCTTCATACGGGAGCGCGACGTGCGCGTAGGAGGCCGTCTTCTTGATCGCCACACCGACCTGGCCGCTGCCGCGGCTTCGGCCTAGACCCTGGCTTCGAGGAGCGGACACGCGCGCACGAACTCGCCCGTTGGCACCTCCCACACATGGCAAAAGCAAAGGTCATGTCGCGCAAAGTTTGGCTTGTTCTCCTTAACAGGCCACCTTCAGTGTATTAGCATTTTTTCAAAGTAATGCGGATGGGCTCCATCAGGAACCCCGACTGAAGGTAGGTCTGTTTAGGAGAACAGGGCAAACCTTACCGCCGTATGCAGGAACGCAACGCAGGGGCAGGAAGCGCGGCTGGCTACCGACAACAGACGCTAGCCAAGCTCCCAAGAAAAATGGACCTCCATCTGTACATCAACATCCCCCAAGCCGCTCAGCGTCGCTGGGGAATGTCGATGCACAGAAGGGGCCCGTCTTAGGGGAACAGCTTCTATCCAAGGACACGGTGCAGGAGCAACGCCGCACCAGCGCCGTATATATACCCCGTCAGTGGGGGAGCCAACCGGCGGGAGACCCAACCGGCGGAAGTCCAACCGACGGGAGTCCAACCGGCGGAAGTCTAACCACCGGAAGTCCGTCGCCACATTAAAATGGTCAAGACGCCTCAATGCCCGCACCGCGCCAAGCACACTTCGCCACGTGGGCGGCCAGAAGGAGCGTCGCAGCGCGCCCGCTATCACTTGGCGCATGTTCAACGACTCGGGCCCGCTACGCATGCCTGTGCCGGCGCAACACCTCCGACTCGGCCCGGGCAACCCCGACCCCGCCACGGCAGGGGGACGGAGCGCGCACGCGTCCACTTCGATCAGGCGCCAGCTCGGGACGGAACGCTCGTGCATCTACCTCAACCACCAATCCAGGCGTCGGGTTCGGCTACGGCCTCAGCCCCGGTCAAGTTCGGAAAAGTTCACAGGCCGCAGGGACAGAGGGGGCCAAAGGACTCGGCAACATGGCTTCGGCCCTTTGAAGCCCTTCACCATGAGAGGCTCCTGTTGTAGGGGTGGCCCCCACCTAAACCCAGCAGGCCTGGTAGAAGGTTATAAGGTCCAGAATAGACCATGTGTAATGACATAAGTGCCCCTAAAGGGGATACTCAGATGTAAGGGTATAATTGTAAAAGCACTCCCCATGTGTATATATATATGGAATGCAGGCCATGGAGGAGGCTAGGCCATTACGGTCACTTCTCCCAACTCTCCACTACCATCTCTCTCTCTCTCTGTTTGGTCTGTAACCACAACAAGAAACATTTACAATAATTGAATACATAATGAGGAAAGTAAGGAAATTTGTAAACAAAAGCACAAAGGTAAGAATTACTATTTACATAATACTAACGACATTTTACCAACAAAATAACGAAACAAGAAAAGTAGCAAAGATTCAGATTTATAGTAAGCAAATAGCCAACGAACAAAAGAGAGTAATAACCTATAATCTAATACAATATAATAGGTACCTAATAAAATAGCTATAATAAAAAAACTTTGTAACAAAGCTAAAATCCATGAAGATACATACAAGGGATTTATAATAATGATGATCATACATGAGAAAAATTGGCAAAGTACTAACAACAACAACACTATAGCAACAATGAAATGCAAATGATATATTAGGTAAGTAAGGGTGGACAAAACTTAACTACCACCACGTCGAAACTCAGCAAGGAAAAACGCGGAATAGAACAAGTGATTTTCCAACGTCAAAGGATAATGATGCAACTCTGAATAATTCTGCATTGATGAAACAGCGACAATACAAAAGAAGAGAAAACAATAAGAATATAAGATAATCAGCACATAATAGTATATATAAATGGCTAACTCATATGAACAACACATCTAAAAAACATGTATAAGATAATCATCACATAATAGTATATATAAATGGCTAGCTCATATGAACATATCTAAAAAAACATCAGGAAACATAAATAATAATAAAAAATATTATAAACATCACACATGTAAATAGCATAGATAGATAACTATTTTATATAGATAGAGGCAGCATAGCGCGAAATAGGCAATTATTATTAGGCAAGCAGAAACGAACATAACATATAAAAGCAGAATAACGTGATAAAATAACTATTGACAAAATCTAAACAAAGTGAGGACTCACACAGGTATCTACAAAAGAACTACCCTAAGGGTAACAATAATAAAATGGAAAATGACATCACATTAACAAAATACGAATAGTACATTAGATAGTTAGCACCAGAGAAAAGGGACTATCACCGTAACAAAACTTACCAAGCACGATGCAGAGCTGAAACGTAAGCACGATGTAAGAAAACCAAGGCTCCATAAATGGTAGGTGACAGAACCAAAAGCGTTGCGAACAACGATGATCCAACCTTTAACAATTCTGCATTGCGTAAAGAAAGACATTAAACCGAGTGAAATAAATAAGCATAACAATAGGTGTATTATAACAACGAAGCACAAATAGCAAAAGCTTTGAAGAACGGTTCAACTCACAACGATCCTACATTACACGAACACCGGCATTAAAGCGAGCGGATTAAATAAGCATAACAGTAGGTATGTTACAATAACAAAATCTAAATACCAGGTATGTTACAATAACAAAATCTAAATACCAAAACCTAGGAAGAAGATGAAAAAATTATAAAAGACATTACATGTATTCAACAACAAAAGAACAATCTAACAAACTGAGGCATATGTAAATAACATATATAAATAGGCATTTCATATGAACAGAAATAGCAGAATGCAAAACAGGCAACGATCATTAGAGAACCACCAATTAAGATAGCGTATGAAAGCAGAATACTATAACCAAACATAGCACAATGTATCAAAGCACAATGCTATAACCGAACATAACATACCTATCACATGATAATGTATACAAACAGTTACGTCATATGAACAACATAGCTAGTAAAACACGAACAAATCTAAAGAATAAAATAAAAAATGTTGTACAAAGCATACAAATTGGGATATCCGTAAATAGTAGAATAACGAAAGCGCCGAAACAATTACTGATATAATTGAACCCAGAACAACTTTACGCTAACAGAACAGTGATAGTAAAAAAAGAAGGTCAAGCAATAATTCAAGCGAACCAACTAAATAAACAGGATGAAGTAAATCAAATGGTAAAATAACAAGCATAAAAAATAATCATTTGAAAAATCTGAACAAAGGGAGAACTAACATAGGCATCTACAACCGATTTATTCTAAGGATAATAATAGCAAAACGAACAACAAGATAGAAGTAACGAAATACAAATAAAAAATCAGATAGGTAAGAGTATACAAAGACCGGCCATTGCCAATGAGCACAGCACAGAAGCGAAGCTTAAACACAACGTAACAAAACAAACGTTTTTTAAACTGCAGGCAAGACACTCGAAACAGCACTGAACAACAATGGTCCAGCCGAGAATGATCCTGCGTAATAAAATGAAGAACAATGTAATACTAACGAAATATAAATGGCATATAAAATAACTAAAAGTACAGAAAGAATAGCTATCACTAGAACAAAAATTATGCAGCACGATCCAGAGCTGAACCCTAAGCAGAAGGCAAGAAAACCAACAACTTCTAAACAGCAGATAAGACAAAATAGCTCCGAAGAACAACGATTCAACTGGCAACGGTCCTGCACTACGCAAAGAGCGGCAATTAAGCGATGAATTAAATAAGCATAATAACAGGCGCATTATAATAACGAAACACAAATAGCAAAACCTAAGAACACCACAAAAAGGATATAAAAGGTACCACATCTATATGTAACAATACAATATCTAACAATACAAGAACAATCTAGAAACCAAACATAGACTAAGATAACAAATTACCAGATGCGCCGCAACTGACTGTTAGCTCATACGCAGCATAACCAGCATAAAGAAGGAACAACCCCAAGGATGATTTAATCCAGGACACCGCTGTAAAAACCTACAAAGCATTCATGGTAAGAATGAGCATTAAAAAATGCAGACAAAACAGTAACATGAAGAACAAAACAACAAACGACGAAACAAAACAAAAAGGAGGAAAAACGTTACCTACAAAGCACCCATGGTAAGAATAGCATTAAAAAAATCTGAGAAAACAGAAACATCAAGAACAAAACAAAAAATCACGAAACAAAACCAAACGACGAAAATCGAAAAGGCACCGCATCATGGGCCAACCGTGAGCACAAAACGATGCCAAACAACCCGAAATAAACGACTAAAAGATCAACAAAAACCCGAATCGCCGCAAAAGAAACCCAACAGGACAGGACGACAACAAGCAAAAAGCGGCGGTCTGCGAAAGCGACACCAAACAGTCAAAAAATAAAAACGCGTTACATCGCGCACCAATCGTCCACACTCGCGAACCGCCCACGAACAGATAGTGACTGGAACAAAAATCATTACCCAAGAAAAAGCTAACCGAATCGCAACGGATTCCCATCTAAAAGCAAATTTAGAAACATACAAGACCAAGCGGCAACAAGAACCCAAAAGAGAAAACCTAGCACCCGAGACGGAAACCCTAAGCCAAAAAGTGGATATCGGAAAACAAACCCAAGCATCGCGCAAACAAAAAAGGCAAATAGCGCTCACCGAACACAACGCAAATAACAGCCCGAATCGGAACCGGCGCGCATGGAAATGGAAGCGGGGAAACACAAGAGGCAAAGCGCAACCAAGAGCTACCCAGGACCAAAGACGAAAACAATAACCCAGAAGCTAGACAAAGGAACGGACGCATCGCAAAAGCATGAAATAAACCGTTTGGCGAAGTCCGCCACGCAGAGGGCGGTCATGGAATACACGCGTCGCGCGTCGCAGACCAAATCGACCGAGGAACATGAAGCGCTCCCTCGCACGAACCGGCGGACGCATCGGCGAAACCCAAAACCAAAATAAAACGCTCCCTCGCGAAACCTGCCGCACGTTAACTGGCAAAACCCGCGGCGCGCTAACTGTGCAAGCGTGAAAAGCAAAGCATCGCACGAACCGGCGGACGCATGGGCGAAATCCAAAACCAAAATAAAACACTCCCTCGCGAAACCCACCGCGCGCTACAACTGGCAAAACCCACGGCGCGCTAACTACGCGGCGGGAGCGCTCCATGCGCCAGAGGGACCTGTGCACGCGTCAAAAGCAGAGCGCAAAAAATTACACGTGGCATAGCTGGCTATCCAGAGAGTCCCCCGGCTTTGTTTTAGGTATGATTTGCAGTATGTGACAAGGCATGTAGCTTGAACTAACTTCGAGCTGTTCAAATTTTGCTTGTATGCAATACAGCTTCCTCTGTTATTGTGTTCATTTGACATCTACTGTGTTCTTAATCTCTGTTCATCATTGACATCTACTGTCTGTTATGAAAATATCGTGAGGTGTGTTATTGAACAATGAATATCTGATTGTGTTCCTAAATGTATGTTTCCCGATCCTCTAGTTATCAGTCAGTTCCGTTCATAAGCTTGGTGTTGTATTCCTGTCGCATGTTTAAAGGTGGCTATAGGCTCCAAAAGCAGGTTTGTTTATCTGGTTAATTCATCTTTCTTTGGGCGACCTCATGAAACAATTCGAAGATCTCTGGTTCTGAAGAAATCATAAGGCATTTATTTTCTCCAGTGCAATCGACCAACACTGCAAGTCTTGCCGAACCGCTGCTTTGGTTGGAATTTATTGATTCATCGTGAACTTAATTCAGAAACTACAGAATCTGACAGCTACATAACCCGATGAGAGTTTGGTAACTGATAGAAAAGGATTGACGACTTCCAGAACTTGCTGAGATGGAAGCTGATAAGGACGTGAATACACTTCACTGAAATTCCATAAAATCAACACAAAAATTCCATTGCTCAGCACAGACTAGTGCTGATGTAGTGTTGCACTAACAAGGGAATTCTGAGTGTGTTACCCTGCTATGCCCATGTAGATTCACTACCAGTTCGTCACCCTTATATGTACATTTTATTCCTCATCTGATAAAAGAGGCTATCAGGCAGTGGGCAAGACCTTCTCGTTTTCAGCAGCAGGTTTTGATTCTCCACCCATTTTCCGGAAAACGAGCTTTTGCTGTGGGAGCTGACCATTGGACGGCACCGTGATCTGGGTATCTACCAGGATAATGTCCTCATCCTTGAACTCGCCTCTGAGGATACCCTTTGCCAGTTCGTTCTCCACATACTGTTGAATCACTCGCTTCACCGGCCTGGCACCGTAGTTCGGGTCATACCCAAGGTTTCCCAATAATTCAATTGCTCCAGGCGAGACTTCGAGTTTGATCTTGCGGTCAGCAATCCTCTTTTGTACTCTTTCCAGCTATATGACACGAAAAGCAAAAGAGAATTTTATTAAGATATGAACAGTAGCATGGTGAGTACATTATTGCATAGACTTTCACATTAATGTTGGCATTTTTACTAGTACCGACATTTCTAAATGGAAAACGTTTGGAAGGTTGTAAAATTGACCTTATTAAGAAATGCTACCTGTAATTTGACAATGCTGTTGATCTGTTCCCTCTCGAGAGGCTTGAAAACAATGTACTCATCTATGCGGTTCATGAACTCTGGACGGAATACAGATCTTGCAGCATCCATCACCCTCTTCTTTATATTCTCATAGGCCAAATCAGTTGTTCCGCCTTCGTCATCCATATTTAGTATGTATTGTGAACCAACATTGGATGTCATGATAATGATAGTGTTGGTAAAGCTCACTTTCCGGCCCTGCGAGTCAGTAACCCTACCATCATCCAAGATTTGAAGGAAAACATTGAATACATCTGAATGGGCCTTTTCTATCTCATCAAACAAGACAACAGAATATGGCCTCCGACGAACAGCCTCTGTAAGCTGACCACCCTCTTCATACCCAACATAACCTGGTGGTGCACCAATCAGTCTTGAGACTGAATGCTTCTCCATGTACTCACTCATGTCAATCCTAACAACAGCTTCCTCAGTGTTGAACATAAAAGCAGCAAGGGCTTTCGCTAACTCTGTTTTCCCAACTCCTGTAGGTCCCATGAACATGAAACTGGCAATGGGACGGTTTGGGTCTGATAAACCAGCTCTGGATCTCTGAATGGCCTCCGCAACTGCTTTGACTGCAGGATCCTGCCCAACAACACGCTTGTGCAGCTCTTCCTCCAGATACAGAAGCTTCTCTCTGTCGGATTGCTTTAATTTAGAAACTGGAATACCTGTCCACCTGCTCACTATTTCTGCAATATCATCTTGTGTCACCTCTTCTCTTAGCATTGATTTCCCAGAACTTTGATATTCAATTAGTTCTTTCTCTGTTGTTTGAAGCTGGCGCTGCAATGCATTCAGACTGCCATATTTCAGTTCAGCAGCACGATTGAGATCATACTCCCGTTCAGCCTGCTGGATCTCCACATTTACCCTGTCAATCTGTTGAAACAGTTAAATATAAGTGAAATGGCTAACAGTAGCAAATCTGTTGATCTATAATACAGGGAGAAGTTACAGGATAAGAGTCCTTTACCTCTTCTTTAATAGATTGAATCTTTGTCATCACTGACTTCTCATGCTCCCACTGCTCAGTCAGTTTCTTCTGCTTTTCTTTCAAGAGTGACAATTCTGCTTCAAGGCGAGATAACCTGTCTTTTGATGCTTTGTCTGTATCATTTGTTAGTGAGAGACGCTCCATTTCAAGCTTTAGCACAGAACGATCAATCTCATCTAGAGCAGTTGGCTTCGATGTTATTTCCATTTTCAACTTTGCAGCTGATTCATCGACCAAATCAATCGCTGCAACAAAACAAAACACAACCACTGTTTAGAAAGAGCAACAAAAGATCTTGAAATAGATGTCACAATTATCCCTCGTTATCGAGCAGGTTAGGAGCTTCAAGTAAAAATGATCCTAAGTCCAAAGAAAAATCACCTTTGTCAGGTAAAAACCGTCCACTGATGTAACGATCTGATAGAACAGCCGCAGCCACAAGAGCACTGTCTGATATGCGGACCCCATGGTGCAATTCATATCTCTCTCGTAATCCCCGGAGTATTGAGATTGTATCTTCAACTGATGGTTGATCAACATAAACTTGTTGGAAGCGGCGCTCCAATGCTGGATCTTTCTCAATATATTTGCGGTACTCATCAAGGGTTGTTGCACCAATACAACGTAGCTCTCCTCTCCCAAGCATTGGTTTTAGAAGATTACCAGCATCCATTGCACCATTTGTGGCACCTGTAGTAAAATGAATATTTATAAATTTCTGAACAGTGGTCTTCACATGATAGTAGTACAATACATTGAAAGATTTGACATTTCATGGTTCCTAACAGTGAACCTTTATAATTTTGGTGCATCATATCCTTCAATGAATTAATTTAATCTTCTATCCAAATGTCAGTGAAAAGAGAACAACAGAACGAGAACAATCCAGCAGCAGTTGGACTTCAAGTCATTCACCATTGTGAAGGAATGGACATGGTCAAAAAGCTTAAGATGCTGCTCTCATTTCGTCTCCAAATCACTTGTTTACCATGAAAGAAAAAGGAAACCAGATGGAACAGCTCAGACATGTTGGCACAGTGGGTGTTCAAAACACTTTTATGTAGTTAATTTTTCTAAATTAAACAAAATATTCTGTGACAACAGAAAATTGTGAAAAACTGATGTCAGTTCAATTGTATAGGAGTTGATCCAGGTAAAACCAGATATATAAGATTTTGTAAAATTGGATTGATGCATCTCATGGCTTATGGCCTAGAGATGATAATTTTTTCCTCCATAAAATGACAAAGACAAAATGATAAACTTTTTAGCTTTTACTAAATAGTACTCCCTCCAATGGGGGATAATTTTTGAAAAGAAGTCAAAGTCAACAGTGGTACTTATTCGCGAATGGAGGGAATATTATTTTCATAAATAGAAACCCCAAAATGAATCAAATCCTGAAAATTCCGAAAATAGACAATATAGGGCAGCTACGTCTGAGTTAGTGTTAACTAGGTGGAACTAATGCCAGCCCAAGTGGCATTAGCACATGAGTTCAGTGGGCCATGGGACAGGTTGTGGTGTTACTGGTTGGGCCAATAGGTGCATTCATTCTTTGAATTTTGTTATGCATGTAAATACTTTCAATAGTAAGCTAATTTAATGGATATACAGGGGAAATAATCTTAATTCAAACAAATAGCAGTACATTCCACATATAACTACCTGCTCCAACAACGGTGTGAATCTCATCAATGAAAAGAATGGTCTGTCCATCTGAATCTGTGACTTCTTTGAGTACAGCTTTCAGCCTATCCTCAAATTCTCCGCGATATTTTGCGCCGGCAATCAAAGCACCCATGTCAAGTGCAATTAGCTGCTCAAAACAAAATCAAAAGTTTGGGTAAGAAACAAACGATAGGTTAAATATTCACAGGGTAGCATAGAAGATATGGATAACAGTTTAGTGCTCATTTTTAGCTGCTTTAAAAAAATCTCTACACTAGCAATGTGCTGAGATTTCAAGATTAAATACTTCTAAAGCTAACTAAAGTATCTAAAAGACAAATATGACATCAGATATTAAGGAGTTTACTACATTTGAGATATTTTAATCATTATAGACAGACATCTACAGAGTGCACTTGCAGTCATCAAACACATACTATAAAACAAGCTAAGGCAGCGTAAACCATCAGAAAATAAAATATCAGTCCTGGGATAAAAAAAAATTACTGAAGGGCAACTCAAGATTAAGCATTAAACAGCTTATTGCCTGAGAAGAGCAAAAAACTGGACACCACTGACACCTCCATGCGATGCTTCCTATGACTAAAACCATGAAATATGCGAAACATAATATGTAATTCTTTATGCACCAAATCTGATCCTCAAATACCCCTGGACAACATAACACCAGCACATGGGTATGTAAACTTACTCGACGGTTTGTCAGAGCTTGTGGAACATCTCCTTGCACTATCCTCTGAGCAAGCCTAAAAAAAATTAAAATCAAGTTAGAGAAACCACTTTCATACTCTGCAAGGTGAAATGCTGTGCAAAACGTATTGTTTTCCTACCCTTCAGCTATAGCAGTTTTCCCCACACCAGGTTCACCAATCAAAACCGGATTATTCTTTGTTCTCCGAGATAAAATTTGAATGCACCTACGAATTTCATCATCTCTTCCTATAACTGGGTCAAGCTTCCCTTGACGTGCCATAGCTGTCAGGTCCTTTCCATACTTGTCCAATGCTTCGTACTTGCCCTCAGGATCTGGGAATACATTATTTCAATTTATTGCAAAATGTAATACCAGTGAATCAGAGAAAAAATATTTGTGAAATATTTCCCTACCCAATAATCAATGAAGCATCCAAGGTTCCATCAAGCCAAAACACACTCATTAATATTTTTGTAATAATCTTCAGTTCTGTCTTATTTTTATTCCAAATTGCATTCCATGTAATTAACAACATTGTGCATACATTCTTATTATTTATAAAACTACAAATATGCAATCCACTCACAAGACTGCATAAATGCTGATTTACAACATGTGCGTTAAGAGTGGGATGACCGCTTAGTGCTTTTTAGATGGAGAGATCTAGCCTATAGAACCTCAAAATTCTTTTAAGAGAAGAGTTTATATTGTACACCACCCATGGCTTGTATTTGTGTCATTGTAATCAAATAGGAAGCACGGGAAACTCAAAGAATGACAGTTTACAGGAGAAAGATAGGTTGCACAATGTACACGTGGACAAGGATATGAGCATCTCAAGCATGTTCATAAGTTATTGTAAGCAATAGATCATGGCATTCAGATACACCAGAAAGCTCATACCTTGATCGATTACATTTTGCTTCCCTCTTATTGATTCAATGGCTGATTTCAAGGTCTTCATTGTAATCTGAAAATCCTTGAACAGCTGTCTTCCAAATCGTTTATCATCCGCAAAAGCAAGGACTAGATGTTCAACTGAGACAAACGAATCACCATACTCTTTCTTAAAGTCTCTTGCTCTTTGTGTCAGAGCTTCCAAGTCACGTCCCAACATAGAACCAGGATCTTCACCTAATACCTGAATCATTGAACAATAGTTAGTGTTTTGAAGAATTTGATCATAAATATGCTGTAGAGTGCAGAAGAATGTTAGGCTATGAGAGTAAAAGAAAATTCATTGATAAATATGTTCAGGATAAAGCACCTTAGGCTGCCGCTGGATGAACTTCTCCGTAGCATCAAGAAGCCTTGTATTATCAACTCCAGCTTTAGAAAAGATTCGACGGGCAAGCCCATTCCTTTGCTCCAGCAAGGATTTCATTAAATGTTCTGTCTCCACAATCTGGTGTTTACTTTCTTTTGCTACTTCAGGTGATGAAACAATTGCTTGCCATGCCATCTCAGTAAATTCTTGCTGTGTAATCTGTCAGCCAAAGAAATAGTAATGAACTAAAGAACTATTCTATTTCTTACATCAAAAAATATTGAATAAATGGGTTGCACAAAAAGGTAAGAACAAACGTGGATAGGGAGAAGGCAATGTGTTTGGTCAGGGCACAATCACTCTGGTTGAGTGCATTTATGTATTCTAGAAAAACTTGTAAAGAAAGTATTGTATATTGTTCCAAAAAAAACAAGGGGGTAGTGACAAATATCAAAAGAAAAGAGTTATGTGGCATATTTCAAAATAGGATCTTTGCGGTTGCATTTTTCAAAATGTAAAACTTACCAGCATAATGGTCATATGTTCCCAATTTTGGAAACGATGCCAATAAGGTCTTAGCCCAAGAACATCAAGCAGTAAATCCCACCAAATGGTTAGGATGAGAAAGAATTACCCATGAACATGAACTATAAGGACATGGATCCAAGTAACCATACTAATTTTCACTAGTATATCCAGGATGCTAAACCCCATGGCAACTTTCCAATACGAAAAGACTTTGAGCTCAAAAGTGTTGTTAAAATCTGAGGAAACACAAATTAACAGCAAGAACAGAGGCAAACATACATCACCACTGGACATGGTATATGCTCTGAGAAGTTGCAATGTAGTTACATACAGTAGCATAATTCATGGCTCCGCCATACTTTTTGATGATAGCAACATGCCCATCCCCAATCATTATTAATGAGGTAAACTACAGTATCCAGTTAACCAGACATCACACTCACAATCCACACAGCAACGCATCGAGCGACTGGCTGAAATGATAAAATAGGAGACAATTCACTGAAAAACGCGCGATAATGATGTATGCAGCAGACAGTGAGCGCCTCGATTTAGTTCGAATCTCACAGGATTCACACCGAACGTAGAGGAAGCGAAGAGATTAGGGAACACGAGAGTCCTTACCCTCCCGTCCCGGCTGCTGGCATCGCACCTCACGGAGAGCGTCCGCGGCCTCCTCCCCACCACCGGAGCTACCCACAAGCCTCTCCCACCTCCTCCTCTCGTCGCCCGAATCGCCCTACACCTCAACGAACCCACCCTCCTCGTGCCCCATGCCGCAGCGACGACCGGCGTCGGCGCTGCGGCGGCGGCCGAGGGGAGGAGGAGGCCCGCAGTGAGCGGAGGCGCGGCGTCCATGGCGCGCTGTACTGGCCTGGGGTGGACTGCTGCGGCGACTGGGGAGAGTAGAGTAGAGTAGTCGGGAGCGCGCTCTGATGGATTTATTCAATCAATCTGTACATGTCGTCGCGAGGATTGGATTGGATAGATAGAATGGTGAGGTGGGGAGCGGCGGCGGGTATAATATAAATAGATGGCGGGGCTGGCGTTGGCGTTTGCGTCGCGGCGGCGGGAGGGAGCTTCTGGCAGGTTCAGGGGAGAACGAGGAGGCCGTGGACGAGGAAGATAACGGACGGACGGGAAGCGAGTGCTGTGTGTTTCGGGGATGCCGGGGCTTCTGGGCCGTCGGATCTCCCTGTGGACGGCCCCGATTCGGGCCGAACATCCCAGAGACCCAGACCCATGGTCTAGACTTAACACGATGATGGACAGGTCCAGTGGGAAGGAACTTCTCTGGGTCTGTCCCCTTTTTCTTTTAATGGGGACTGCCTCAGATGTCTTCTACGTGTGCACGCACAGATCTCCGTGCAGGGCTCTCTCCCTCCCCTTTTCCCCAAAACGAGCCAGCTGCGCCCAAACCAACTGAGAAAATGGCGAAAAGGAGAGGCGGGCCGAGCCATGGCTAGCTCGCGGCCGGCCGGCGGCGGCTTTGGGAAAGGCCAGGGGCGCAGAGAAGGCCAATAGGCCATGGGCTTCCAGGTCGCGGCCGTGGTGCCATGGCGGTGCGCGCCCTCCTTCGCCTCGTCGTCGCCCTCGATGTCCTCACGGCCCGCGTTCCTCGGCGGCGGCTGCGCCGGGCTCGCGAGTTCCCGGGCACCGGTTCGTGCGCAGCGAGAGCGGCATCTCGACGCTGCTCGCGCTCCGCTCCACGGTGGCTGGCCACCCGCACCCCGCCGCCGTCGCGAGCTCCTCGATCCTCCTCAAGAACTCCGAGTCCCCGCCTTCCATCCCATCTAAACTAGCACTCCGCGCGCACCTCGTGGGCCGCCCCGCCCCGCGCCGGCATGTCACAAGGCCGACGCCCCAGGTGCCCGGGAACTCGCGAGCCCGGCGCAGCCGCCGCCGAGGAACGCGGGCCGCAAGGACGTCGAGGGCGACGACGAGGCGGAGGAGGGCGCGCACCGCCATGGCACCACGGCCGCGACCTGGAAGCCCATGGCCTATTGGCCTTCTCTGCGCCCCTGGCCTTTCCCGGAGCCGCCGCCGGCCGGCCGCGAGCTCGCCATGGCTCGGCCGGCCTCTTCTTTTCACCATTTTCTCAGTTGGTTTGGGCGCAGCTGGCTCGTTTTGGGGAAAAGGGGAGGGAGGGAGCCCTGCACGGAGATCTGTGCGTGCACACGTGGAAGACATCTGAGGCAGTCCCCATTGAGAGGAAAAGGGGACAAACCCCAGAGAAGTTCCTTCCGGTCCAGTGGGAATTACCGTGTAAGGACAGTACACGTGTGTTAAAAAGATATAAATGTATTTGTGGTATTTTTTAGTTTTTAGGGTTTAATCTTAGGTGTCCTATGTATTTATATATGTCTTTTTAAGCTGAGATAAATACAGCTAAATTTTATATGTTCATCCTTTCACACATGAACCAATGTTAATTCCCTGGCTAACAAGGTCAGACTCTACAGACATGAACGAGTTCAGAAACTCATTGAGCTAATTGCAAAACTGAGGCTACTAATGGAAAGCCATGTTCTTTTCGATTTTTGTTCTTTTGATTTCTCTAAAAGTCGAAATATAGAGAGGTTTTTTGAAGTGTATTCTCTAAACGACTTCTCAAATCCTAAAACCATGTGTATAATTTGCGTCGACGTCTTTATCGTCTGCTGCTGTCTTAAAAAATACGGACAAAACTATCACCTATAACTAAAAATCATCAACTGTAATAAAAAAAGAGTAAAGTCCATTACCGGTCCTTAAACTTTTTATGCTGTGTCATCCCGGTCCATAAACTTTTAATGTATGTCATCCCGGTCCTTAAATTTTTAAAATGTGGCAATATCCTATGTAGTTGTAGCAGTGAACTTTTTATGCTGTGTCATCCCGGTCCATAGACTTTCAAAAGAAATTGCCACACTTTGAAAGTTTAAGGACCGGGATGACATACTTTAAAAGTTTATGGACCGGGATGACACAGCATAAAAAGTTTAAGGACCGGTAATGGACTTTACTCTAAAAAAATAAGGCTATGAAATAGAGACAGACCCACCGGGGAGGTCTGGGACTGGCGCCCCCCTCTATGGCCGGCCTGCCCCCCCTATGGGTACCCTGGCGGCCACCTCGAGTTGCAATGGCTAGGCACTGAGGTGCTGACCCGCTAAGCCATGGACGCGCGTGAGAAGATCAGCAACACCTGGGGTGTGGTCGCCCTTCTTTTCCAGTTTATGTTTATTCATCATAGCTATGAGGAACTCTGTGTAATCAATGCTGCCACTCTTGTCTACATCAACCTGCATCACAGTATGATTAGTGAAATCTTCTACATGTACTAAATATATACTGAAGAGTGAAACAAAAAAAATAAGCGATCTTACTGCTTCCAGAAGCTTCTGAACCTCTGCTTCATTAATCTCTGATCCTAACTTTGTCAGACCAACCTTCAGTTCTTCAATTACGATTGTGCCACTCTTGTCTGTATCTATGTTATTGAACATCTGTTCAAGCCCTTGATTTCCACTGGTGATAGGTTCTCTAGAATTACCTTGAGATGAAAGGAGCAATGTCTCAGCTTAATTATACCAAGGCAAATTAGTAGTCGTATTTGTTAAGGAGGATTCACCTTAAGCGCTAGTTGCTTTAGCTTGGTCATTGCCTTGAATTGCTTCATTCTTGATAGTACTGCACTATCGATGGGTCTGTCAGATGCACCACCTTCTTTGAGCCATGGATGTTCTGCACATGGAGACATGAATTTTATTGGGATGGCATACAGACTATACAAATGCAGATGAGCTTCACATTCATAACCGCCGATGGTTTACTACCTAGGGCATGTACCGCACTAATGCGCTTTTGGGGATCTCTATTTAATATTTTCTAACAAGATCCTTTGCACTTTCAGATATTGTAGGCCACGAGGTGCTACTAAAATCAAGCTGACCGACCAGTATAGCATCAAATGTGGCCTTGTCTGTTTCTGCTCAAATATGCAAATTCTAACAGTCAGCTCTACGATACTAGAAACAAATATAGTATGTTAGGCTAAAGATGTATGGATATATCTACCTCCGCAGAAAGACGGCAACCCATATAAAAGAACTAGCAACATAAGCGCGGCGCCACGCCGCGCTAGCTACCGTGTAGACCGAAGTAAAAGAGACGGCAATTCGTGAAGTTTTTTTAAAAAAATCAAGAACACGTGCGTAATTTTGAGAAAACGGAAGACCTTTTTCGCAAAAAACCGAGAACCTGTAGGGACTTGTACATAACTAAACGAGGACCCATACGTCAATTTGGAAAACCGCGGGGTGCTATCCTGCAAAGGATACACATTTTTGGTGAAGTGGAGGGTGCTTTTCGAAAAAATTGGTAGGGATCTTTTTGCGAGAACGGAGGATCTTCACGTATTTTTGGAAAATGTACGGGCCTTTTTCGCTAAAACCATGAGTACGCCTGCTTAATTAGCGCTAGATGGTTAGTGCTAATTAAATGCGATTAGAATTCAACGCTAAGTACTGTGCTTAGCACTAAGTAATTGCGCTAATTAATGGTGAGGGCGGTAAGCAATTCGCTAATTAATGGAGTGCTAATTAATGGAGAACGGCTCCGCGTAGTGGTGCTGCACTGTGCTACAGTAGCCGAGACTGCGCGCCATCAATCGCTGGTTAGGAATGCTCAGCACTTGCAACACGCGCACACGCGTCAGCTTGAAGGGAAACCAAAATGACGTGGCACGCCTGGCTAGCCAGAGTTCCCCCGGTCATAATATACGAAGTATATATATATATACAAAGATCACTCCTGCGCTCCAGACGCCAGCTTCTTTCCCATAATTTCGCTGCAATACTTTTGACCATCGGCTGGTCACCTTGTTGGGTAGGTATAGCTGCCCTTCGATCAAGCTGCCACGGATCCGACGGTTCATGGTGAAGCTTATTCCATTAGCCTTCCTCCTAAATTTTAATCCTGAGTTTGTCAGTACTGTGAAACTTTGTTAATTTAAAGTTGTTAATTTAAAGGACGGTAATGCAATTTACCCTCTTCGGTGCAAATTAAAGCATTATCGTGTGAATGGATTAGATGGCATGCACCAATGGGCGGGGATCTACTGCAGTAGTTTGATGCAATTGCTGTGATCCAATTGCACACAAGGGTTGTTGTTAGACGAACAACGAATTGAGCTTCCAGGGTAAGAATTCACCTCTTCGAGTTGGAAGTTGCTTTTTCGAGTAAAAAGTTTCACAAGTTGGATAACATTCACTAGTTAGTAACAATTCAACGTTCACTAGATGAAAGGCCAAAAAGACCTCCCATCTTTTTTTAGGTGTTGATCCAAACCGTATGCACGCGATCCAACAGCTCAGATCCCGTGCAGATGCTTCCACCCAAGCGCAAGCACAACAAAAAGAAAAAGAATAGTCTCTCTTCTTCCTCGCCCTCCTGCTCTGCATCCTAGGTTCCAGTAACGGTCTAGCATTAAGTGTTCTCGTTGACCCAGGCACCGGCAGAAAAGAAACTCTCTGACCCCACGACGCCGACGACATTCAGGTGATCTACGCTATCGATTGTGCCCAAATACATGCTACCTAGTTGATTCAGCTCGTACAGACAAATGTCAACAAGGCTTTTATAACATTTTAGTGGAACAATATTACCACATAATAGTTTGTCTTCAAATTATGTACTTGATGCAACTCAAGATTATGGGCAATCAACTGCCCTCGTTACGGATAAAGAGAACGGAAGGAGAAAGCGCCTCAAACATGGTACAACACTCTAGCAAGAGCCAAAAAAAGGGAGGACTCAAATAGCCGAACATCCTCATCATAGTGCTGCTATTAACAAAGCTGTCACATGATGGCACAACGGCACCTGAAATCTTCTGCTTTCTTGGCTGCTCTTTTATCTGTTACCAGTTCAAAAGCAAATTAATTTAAATGATGTGTGACAAAACTACATCACCTTGGAAAGGATAGAACACTTACCGGACTGTTTGTCTGAAGTCGGAGCACGAACTACTACATGCATTGTTGTAATTCCAGAGAAGTCACAAATTGGGCTTCTGCATTCTGACAGGGTTCTGTTGTTCTCCAATATCTTCCCAGCATTAATAAGCTTCAGGCCGTTCACAGTCCTCGGGCCTTTTTCCTTACCTGCTGGAAATGAAAACTTACAAGTGCAGAACAAGATAACAAAAGCAATATTCATCAAAAGCCAGTCACATGACTGTTGGCATATTAGCACACCACCACTTGATCAACTATATTCAGGTTGAATGGCTAAAGGAAATGAGGAAACCATGAAGGCTGTTCCCTTCCTAATATTGTCTCAGCAATGTAATGATAGCTCAAGAGCATTATCCAATTAGCAGACAGGCCAAATGATTCATTATTGTAAGTCATTTGCGACTCAAAGTATGGAACTTCATCAAGTAACGAGTTTATTTTGTCACTTCGCAATTTCTGTCCTCTCTGAGGTTCTGTATGGTTAAAAAAAAGAAGAGCGAAGCATGCCCCAATAAAGATATGCAATTGTCCTCACTGGTCAACCTTTGGTAGAATTTGTCAGTGTCACAGGCTTACAAGCAATGCTGCAATGGTATTGTTTTTGGTATTGGAGTTTTTTAGTACTATTGACGAAAATTTTCCATAAATAATTTATAAAAATTTAAATATGAAAACATGAGGTTATCCCAGAGGACCACGACATAAAGAGTAGAGACATTCAGAAATCAGGCAAATAAACCTGCACAAGAGATTTACATCACCAAGTGATATACTAAGTACCACAAACTATCATCTAATGACTCTGTTCGAACAATGGTGTTCATGTTCAATGGGAACTACCAGCAACCAAATTTGATTACCATTATAGCAACTTAATGCGTCGTTTAGCAATAAATGTAAAAAATGGAACAAGTTTTTGGACTGGTTTCCAGAGAAAACCAGCTAGTTCGCAGATGAGTTCCAGCTTAGTATTGGCTTCCAAATCATCTAGCCAAATTTAACTACTGAATAGTTCAGCACCACTTCTAGCTGGCATCAAGCAAGATATCATCTGTCAGAGAGTAGAAACTGGTCTGCAACAACCAACAGGTTTTTGGAGAACTAGATAACTGGCCATACAGACTGTACCCATCTTACAGTTAAAAGTACCTTATGTATACTCCATTGCCGAACAAATTGAGCGGACTTATGTACACAAACAGTTATATCCAGTTAAATTACCAGTTTTGTCTTGCTAGCTGGATACATAATCCATTTTTAACAATGATATACCTCGAATTTCTGAAGAAGTAAATTATGAGGGAATATAACTGCTAATCCAGGAAGAAACGTGTGCAAACCTACTCTCGGTGTCACAGTAGTGGTTTTGGCTTAGTCCACCTAAAGCTCAAGTGCTCTCAAGGACCATCAAGCAATTACTAGTCTAAGAGTGTGCCAGTCTTTTTTACTGTGGTTGGAAACACACTTTTAAGTAGTTGCTAGTTGTCTACTGTTGTCAACGTGTGTTATCCTTCCATGGGAACAGAAGCCATATACAAGGAGTGATTTATGCAGTTCTTAATTGCTGCAAGTCTGTATATGTTACAAGTATTCTCAGCAGTGGTTGCTGGAAGTCAGTGTAGGCTCTTGTACTCCTGCCTCCTTTATTACTATGACCATTCTTTCCTAAACAAAATCCTTACAAAACAGTTGGCTGCCTGAACAGCTAGAGCTCAAGCCATCAGGAAAAGCAACCTCAAGCACCTTATTGCAGTGTAGTCTTTTGAAACTGATCCAAATGCATCCAACTACTCAAACAGCGCTCAAGCACAACTGCTTTTTTTTTTCCAAAGTAATATGACTCGTGCAGAAGTTGCAATTAATCAAATTGGTCTGACACTATCCTTCTCCCAGGCTGTGTTGGTGTGTTCGCTGTTGAGGTTCAGCTGTGATATTTTATAGAAATCGTGGATGCCTGCTACTATGAGGGGAATAGGCTCCATGAGACTGCATCTTTACATGCTCTTTTCCTTTGCTGCTATTTGGTCATCACTTAACACACTACCCATTCTCCATGTTTTATCCTACTTTGAGCTCTTGTACCAATTGTCAAAACCAGGACGAAAAGATAAGGTATTAAAACAAATGGTAGAGAATAGGTGGAATTGAGAGATTAATAAGAAAAGAGGTGGGATATAGGATGTAGTGCTTTTGAACATGGTATATTACACACAAAAACACTTAATTTATCATGACACCAAACTTGTGAACAGCTTATGAGTAAAAAACACAGTAATAACTACTTCAGTAAAAGAGCGGTACTTTTCTGCAGCAACCCTACTTTCTCAGCTGCTCCATAAGAAGCTTTCCTAGCCACATGGTTTTACTTCATAGGAATTCATCTCTGCCCTTGAACTGTAAACTCTACTTTCCTACCTGCTCTGTAGCTCTAATTTTCTATCTGTTAAGAATTAGCTTACATCTGTCATACTGATGTATCAAATATACACATGCCCTTGAAAAAGTTTGTTTTTCTGTGACTATTTCAGTACATTGATTCATCAATTCAACCTCTGATAAAAAGCTAGCAGCCATATCCCCAAACCAATCTGACTGACAGCAATCTCAACAGATTGAACTGATCAAAGAACACTGCTTCACATGGGAATCCAGTTGGTCGAGCAGCAATTATTGGTTCTCCTCCCGACCTATTGGCTTCTGATGGCGACGCCGCTGCGTTGTCCATCTCAAGATTCCGAACCAAATGGTGGCCGTTCCACAGAAGAGAGAATATGGGAAATCGACCGCCGCACCAATACCAATCACACAAGTCTAGAGCCACTCACCGTTGCTAAGAAACCAATCTTTATCGTCACTCGCCGCCGCGACTAAAATGAGCAATAATGGTAAAAAGCGTGGGGAAAGCTATGAACGAACCTTTCGGCCACTGGGCAATGATGGTCTCCTTGAGCGTAGCGACCGTGGACGCCGCCGGGAACCGCTTGGGCCCGATGTCGGTGCCGTCCGGCAGCCGGAACTTGATCTCGAACTGCTCCTGCATCCCGGACATCTCCAGGAAGCCCCCCCGAGCCCGAAATGCCCCCTAGCACCTGCAAAGAAGAGCATCTCCTTTGTCTGCATCGCAATAGAAAGAAGAAAGAAAAGACATACAAACAGTAGCCACGCCATCAGAAATCAATTTTTTACCAGAAACTGAGGAGCCAACCACTCCGCCGAATCTCCCAAAGAAGCGCAAGAATCTTCAAATCTCGATCAGGGGCTCCGATTTCTTGGGCCAAGAATGGATCAAGAAGCCAACGGAGGGTACCGAGGACGGACCATAGGACTCCACGAACATCAAAAACTAACTCTTTTAGAGGAGAAGCGAACTAGAAGACGCAGAAGAGGAGGAGTTGATGCTCGGGAGGGAGATGGGAGCGGGGAGGGATCGGTGGGTCAAATATGGGGCTGGGCAGCGGCCAATCGCATCTGCGCGACAGGATGGAAAGGGGGAGAGAGATCGTCTCGGCTCCTGAGCCAAGACCGCGTTAGGAGCTGCGTGTTATAAGAGCATGTACAATACAAGATGCTTATATATAAGTGCTTAAAGAGAGAATATAGTCACATCATCAAGTATTTATGCAAAAGTTATTTCCTCCAATGCAAGCATCTCTTTCATAGGTGCTTATATGTTATATTATCTATTAATAGATATAGTTATACACATAAGCACCTACTAAGCACCGGTGCTTATTTAAGCATCGATGCTTCAAAATAAGCACCTTATCTATCCTATGTGGCAAGAAAAATCAGTTTTTTATTACTAAGCATCTCTCTAAGCGCCTGCATTGGACATGCTCTAAGCAGGGAAATTTAAGCGGCTATTTGGTTGCTAGCCATACTTTGCCAATAAAAATTACCACATTTGTCTAAGTTGAGATGTTCAAATTCTTTGCTATACCTTAGCAAGCCTAAGGGAATCTTGCCACACTTTTTTGAGTCATTGACGCGTGGGACCTAGTTTGCTGGAAAGGAATCTTGCCACAACTGTGGCTGCAACCAAACAGCTCCCAAAGTTGGTCAAACTTGCATAACCTTAGGTGTGGTAAACTGTGGCTAGCAACCAAACACCCCCTAACTATTTGCCACTGTTAAGAATGCCACCTATTCAAATGTTATGTTCTCTATTGTAATTATGTTTTTGCCATTAGGGAGAGAAAGTTTCCTAATTGCTTGCCATTTTTTTAGCCATGTCACCGTGCAACCTGGAATCTAAAAAAGAGATGACCATTTTACCCCTGGCTAGATTTCACTGCGGTTTTCGGTGCAGTAATGACTTTCGGTGCAGCAAATTGATTGGAGCCTTTTGCATCACTACAAGTTAAATAATATATATTTAAGATGGATATTAAACTATTAGTACATGCAGAAAACATCATTCCATGCAGAACCGTCGTGCATACATCTATATATAAGATTATTAGCAATTTGAAAATTCAAACTCATGTTAATGACGCAAGGAGATAGTGCAATACTTGATAAGAATATCTGATTTTCTCTACTTCTCCCCTAATATTCTCAAATATATATCACCTTTCTATTTTCTGATGGAAACAAGACAATGCTTTACCTTCAAGATAGACATAGTCCAGAGATATAATGATCAAGAAGCATGGCAAGAGGCTATAACCATAACATGTTTTGTGTAATGTTACTGACCTACATAAGACATAATTGCATAACAATAATTTCACCACCTGACAGTTTGGATAAAGAAACTATTGACAAGCCTTTTGCATAAGTCTGACTTGGTTCTGCCTGTCCATTACAATCACCACAAAGTATAACAATTTGAACAACCAAAAGAAATTTCACAAACACTAGAGAGCATGAACAAACAAAAATAGAGCAAAGGTAAAGTCATATTTGTTTGACTTATATTCTTCCATGGACAGATCAAAGCACGGCACATGCACACAAAACAAGTGCCCCAACAAAGCAGGTCAAATTCTTTATCCAAAAGAACAAACTAGATAGCAAAAGCCATTATAGTGTCAGGCCACAAATTAGATAGCAAAAGCATAAAATTCTGCTTCAGTCAGTTTTCTTCTTGGGAGTCAACTTCTTCCTAGCTCCAACTTTCTTCCTGGGAGTTGTGAACTTGGTGGTTGTGGGCTGCAAAGATGATGTAGAAGGTGGCTGTGAACAAGCAGGCTCTATGGAAGGAGTATTGGAGGGCATAGGCTGTGATGAAGCTAACCAAGTCTCCATTGCCAACCTCCTGATAGCAACAACATTAATTAATGTATGTATGTTTCAAATAATGTACAAGTTCAATTTGTGGGTTCAAAAGATTACCTTCTAGTGATAGGCCCAGGACTAGTAGATAACATGTTAGATGGTGTACTTTGTCCAGCCTCTCCATCATTCTTTGTCTTCTTCCTTCCCACATCAGATTTGGATTTTTTTGTTCTTTTCCTGAAAATGCAATATAAATACAAAGCAATAGAAGAATGAGGATGGAAAGCATTATTGGATAATATCGTACCTCTTTTTAGTGCCATTTAAGCTACACTTGCTTGTCTGTGTCCTAATTCCCCACATTTTTTGCATTTGACCTGTCTTTTCAGCTTGCCTTTTCCCTTCTCAAGGCAAGACGGTATTCTATTCTTCCTCTGCCTACCAACTCCTCTCTTTTTGCACAATGGAGGCAGTAGTTTGAATCCCTTGTCAACTTGTGGCCACTGGTTCTTGTCTGTGATGTGAGGGATGACACCTGCATATGCTCTTTGTAATTTTTGCACAGAATAAGCCATGTCAACATACTTCTCCATTTGTGGTTTCCTTTGTGTTGTGATCATTGCTAAAGCATGTGCACATGGCTTCCCGGTCATTTGCCACTCTAAGCAAGTGCATTCTTTCCTATCAAGGTAAACAACATGTCTAATGACCTCTACATCTTTGTAAAGTTCTGTCACCTCAGCTGATTCATCCCCTCCCTTTACTACTTTTAAGTGCCCTAATCCTTTTGATGCTGCATTAAGCTGGTGCACCACCACTGGAAGTATTACTCCAGGGAGTCTTTGTGCTATTCTTCTCCTCTTCTCAAATAACAGCAAGGTTTTTTCCCTTATTGCATCAGCAAGAGCATCCACAGGCAAGTCCTTGTAGTCCTTGATCCAGTTATTCCAAGACTCTGCCAAGTTGTTAGTGATGTAATCACATTTGATCTCACATGAAAATTTGCACCTAGACCATAGCAAGTTGTGGTACTTGCTAAGCCAATCAGCCACATCAGGACTAGCCTCTAACACCTTATTGAGGTAAAACTGAAATCTATCAACTTTGTAAGCTCTAGCTGCAGACCACATGTTTCCATAAACAGGTCCATGGTACTTTTTCTTCATGTTCTCCATGAGGTGCCTAAAGCACTCTCTCTGCTCAGCCCATGGAAAGACAGTTTTCACTGCAGTTTCTAGTCCCTTACAAGCATCTGTGCATATAGCTAATGCAGGGATAGGTCCTAATGCTTGACCAAGCTTTTCCATAAACCATGTCCAGTTTTCTTTAGTCTCTGAATCAAATAGACCAAATGCTAAAGGAAACATCCAATTATGACCATCTAATGCATTTGCAGAAGCTAAATGCCCATTCCATTGTCCATTGAGTGCAGTGGAATCAATACTGATATATGGTCTACACCCCTCTAAGAATCCATCTATGCATGGGTTGAATGCACAAAAGAATCTACTAAAATGAATATTATCTCCAACAATGATTGTGTCTATTTCAACTACACTCCCAGGAGATCTAAGTTCCACCTCTGCTTTGAATCTATAGAGCCAATCAAAATTGTCATCCCACATGCCAAATAATTTCTATGCAGCTCTTTGCCTGCCATACCAATGCTAGGCTTTTTCTTCAAAGAAGGTACAACTCTTTCTGCAACCCAATCTTGAGAAACCATCCTTCCACAAACTATACTAGTAGATGCACAAGTGTGGTCATTTGTGTTTATTTGTACCTGTAGGTCAAAACATAGGCATAGTTAGTAGCAGCACACAATATGGACGATATTATTTGCATGTAATGTAAAAAAAGAAAGGTGTTAGTACCCTGACACTCTTATCAACCTGAGTCCTAGCACGAATTTTCCATGGACACCCATCTACAGAACAATACCCCCTAAATCTAGATCTATCGGACTTCTCTATCCCAAGCTCAAACTCATTGACAATAGCATGTTGTTTCACTGCCATTCTAAAGTCATCCATGCTAGGATATATGGCTCCAACATTCATGTCAGGATCTTCCACATCCCATGTCCTAGTCGACTCATGCGGGCCATCATCATGTACAACCATACAAGCTTCATCAATATCCTTTTGAACATCAACAGGAATAACTGGAACATCAGGTGGACCTTTAGCTATAGCTTCTGCCCTTTCATCTTCTTCTCTTAGACCCATTGCCACATAAACCTTGTCCTCATCCAACAAAGAAGCCCCATCACCATCTTCAGTTTCGATATTCAACAAGCTCCAATCCACATTAATTTCATTGTACTCTTTTTGTCTACTATCACCAATCTCTTCATTTGAGCCACCACATGTACTAGATTGGCATCTTAAAGTTGTGATATTGCTATCTTTTGAACTATTCCCCTCAACCTTATCAATTGCCTCCACATACAGGTTAAGACACTGATTGTGCAACCTCCAATTAATCATCTCTTCCAAATCAGCATTAGTTGATACTTTGAACTCAGCACTATTATCTTGGTCCACTCCCCACACTGAAATTTCTTGGCTAGGCCCCTGAATAACTCTGCTTGCAAGATCATGCAGAAATTTATCCAGATTGTAGCCACCAGAAGCATCAACCCACCATTTGAACTGTTGCTGCTCCATATCCAAGCAACCATAGTCGAGTTTCGCAATGTATTTACCAACACCAACAATTAATCTAAACGCGGCGCCAGGATCAAGCCAGGCATGATCATCAACATGGAAAAACAATTGGAGTTAGAATTCAATCTAACTCCAAATAATAAACCAATGGTGCAAAACTTACCAAGGAGGGCAATCGTCCGAATCCATTGTTAGTTGAATCTTTTAGAAATATCTACTGCATCAAAATGAATAAAGGGCATCATCGCGTACTGCATCTAAATGAATAAAGGGCACAATATTCACAAACATAAGACAGTTCATTCAACATTTCTTCTGCATACATACACTGACCAAAATATCTACTTCTTCCTATAAATCCTAACGAAAAGAATAAAAATCAACAATTGTGTTTGCCCTGATCAAATCTTAACAGGAATCACCTGCCTTTCAATGCAAAATCGTGTGACCTTTTAGGGATCAAGAAACATGAGTATCAACCCCTACTGGAGCTCTAAAAGTCTGATTACATGTGAGATCTGATAATTTGAAGGATGATAGAAAGGTAAGATCTGATTCATATTTCTTGAATGCCGAAAGTTTCCTCTCATATCATATGTTAATCTGTTCATTTTACTCATTCACAGAAAGGGACACTATCTCGCATAGGATCCATCTCATCAGAACAAACTGGTAAATCCAACGGGGAGAAGGATAGTACCTATCAGCTGATGGAGTTGACGGGTGTGTACCTATCAGCGGGCGCGGGGGCGCAGGCGCAGGCGCGCAGGTGTAGGCGCAGGGGCGGCGGGGCGGGCCAACCGCCGCTACCACCAGCTGCACAAAATGGGATTAGGGTTTGCTCCCGCAGGCAAAACCGACAAAAACATAGGCATACGAGTAAGTGGCAAAATCGTCATTTCGCGTCTAGTGTCCCCGCAGGATATTGACATGGCAGTGATTTGGCGCCTCGTGGGCTCGAAAGTGGCGATTAATTAGTGAACCACGTCTTAAGAGTGGCAAAATGTTAATTGCAAGGAAGAAAGTGGCATTTGAATATGTGGCATTCTTAAGAGTGGCAAATAGTTAAATTTCCCCTATAAGCAAGGAGAGTTGCGGTGGCTACCTCGCTGATGCGGGTGCCTACAGTAAAAGTAGAAGAGGAATTTGAGGAACTATTGCCTTGTTATTTTGGGTTGTATTTTGGGTGCGAGCGCTTTATGGTTTCGGCTTCTTTGATAAATAAGGATGATTTTTTTGAGCGATTTTTCGAAGACACTTATTTAAATAGCTTTTCAAGTCTACCGGCATGTGTATCGTTTATATTAACATCTTCGTTGTTCACCACTGTTTCGAAAAATATAACCAAAACCCAACAGTTGTGGTCCAAAAGAATAGTGCCTACGAGTATGATCAGCCTTTCTATTTCTGTTTGGTATATTAGATAAAAAATCATAAATACGGGATAACGGAGAGTTGCCTAGTTGGGGTAGGTGGTTCTATAGTTAAGAAGCAATAAAAAGATTTTATGCAAGTGCTTGTGTTGGTGGCCCTTTGATTTCGGTATTACGTGTTAGGAAGATTTTCACATTTCTATCTCTATAACTTAAAAGAAGGAGTTGATGGTAGTGGTTTACCACCCTTTCTAGTTGGTAGTTCATTTGCTATCCCACCTCTTTTTTTGGTGGTGATTCATCTGTCTTTTCTCTTCTCAAAGTAAAAGTACTGACAAGGGGAGCAATCTCCCCACTTCCTCTCCCTCTCTGAATCATGTCGCTTGTGCCCTCCCCTCCCCTCCCGATTTCATCACCCGCCTCCTTGTCTTCTCTGGATTTGGCACACCTACCCCATGTCGCGCAGGTGGGGTCGGGGGGGGGGGGACCATGAGGGAATTTTTTTGCACCACAGCGCGCACAAGGAATCCAGCTAGGAGGAAGGGGAGGGAGCGGATGGGATAGAACAGTTCCGATTCCAGTTGAGCCCTCGGCACGTGCAGGAGCATGGAGCGGAGAGAGCCGGAGGCGGCGGCACTGGGTTTGATGAGGAAGGCTAGAGCAAAATGTATACACAACCCTAGATCTTAGAAAATCTGAGTAGTATCTCTGCCTGGTCCTTTGTTGGCTCCCGTTGCCGCCGCGATGTCCGGATTAGAGGGGTTTAACCCTGTCGACTCCCACCCCTCTCGGTCCGCACTACCGCCTCCCTCTCCTGACGCCATTGCAGCTGCCCGACCATCGTCCTCCCTCTCACGTCGTCTAGGGTAAGGTAGATGCCCCCAATTCCCTCTGCCTATATCGATTTGGTTGATTTGGATGTAGATTTAGTGGCACTATTGGACAAGGAGGACTAGTGCTTCGCACGCGACCTCCCCTCTTTGGCCATCACGAGCCGGAGGAGTACGGCAAGGCCTTCCACATATATACCCATCTCTAGCGTATGTAGTAGGAGCACCACCATTGCCATCTCTCTCATGGAAATATTGAAACTATTGGTTGTAGGAGCACAACGGATGCCTAAATCAATCTTCAGGTGTGGTGTATACTCATAGCAGTTAATCTTCTGTCTTTTTGTTTGAAATAACAATGAAAGGCTACTTAGGTTCATATTGAATTCTGGTTGTACCTTTCCCAAGAGAATTAGGTGCTCTAACTAGTGTTGATGTGGTCATGTTTCAGTGTTCTACCATGCTGTCCATCTTTTCAAGCACATTAACGAGCTTCTAAGAATTCCTGCATGTACCCTTTTGTGTGTGTTTTTGTATTGTATGATGCGTGTATTAGCATGAACATGAGATGCAAAGCCCTGGTGATGGATTATAACGGGTAAGAATCTATCCTTTTTGTTTTTTTCCTTTTCCTTGGTGTCAAAATGCTAGCATATTTGTTCTTTTCACGTAGCATGGCCACTGCTCTTTTCTTATCCTATGGACATCGAAAGCTCAAAATCTTATACTTATCTACCACCTAAACCCATTATTCATGTTTTTTGTATTTGTGTGGTGGTGTTCTACAGTAATAAAGATCATGCTTTACCCTTAAGTAGTTTCCTTCGAAAAATGTTTGCAGGTCCATCTTTCAGACATGGATCATCAAGAACTTTTGATTATTTGTAAATTGAAGGTGTCTTCTTAATGCTTCTGTAACGCCCCCCCCCCCCGTTTCCAGGGGCGCGTACGGACACGACACCCCGCAACTATTCACGCATGAACAGTTATGGAGTGTCGCGCAAGAGTATACCATTGCATGCCTACAACAAAAGTTCAGCATATATTTCACATACGGATTAACATCCATTTTCAACAGCGGGGCGTGCAAGCCCAAAGTATAATTACATTACAGAAGCTCCAAGATCCGCTTGAGCGCGGCCAAGACCTAAAGCCACGGATCCTCGTCGAAGAAGCGACCTTCTGGGACTTCCTCAACGGGGAGGCAAACACCTTCGTCTTGATCCTCTAAAGAAGGGCAAAAGCAAGCCGTGAGCCAATCAACCGGCTCAGCAAATCCCAAAGGGACCCTAACTTATTACATGCACGGAACATCAAAGGAAGGGAGTATACTTGGTTTATTAATTTGAGTGGATGCAGTTTTATTTGCAAGCATTTTTAGAAGACGGACCCCAAAACTACTCCTCAAGAACTCAGGGGTTTTTCAACAAGAGTTCATTAACCAACCTAAACAAGTTAAAGCATGTACAAAACTACTTAAGCTTTGCTGCTGGAATCACCCCAGTGACACAGCTCCAATAACCGGGAGCACGGCGTATTCGAATACCATTTATTTGACTCTGCAGAGTTTGCTCAGCTTTACCCACACGATCCCTTAACTCCCGCGACAGAGTTAAGAAAGCCAGGTCGTTTCACTGCTCAACTCTTTATATAGGCTCTACCCGGTAGAATTCACTCGGGTCTGGCTCGCTCACACACACACACACAAAGAAAAAGAAAACGGTGCCGCTTCGAGTGAACTCTACCGTTGTTAGGCACCCGCAACACGGCCTGCCTAACCTTTGTTACCCAAACACCTACTCCACAACACCTGTAGAGTTTCAATCGAGTTGAGCAGCTACTAAACCAGTGTTGACAAGTCAACTCCTGTGGTTGAGCGATCACCATGTCATTTGCTTAGCGTAAGGGTCTGGTCCTTATATTTTTTCCTTAGGGGTCCGCAACCCCTACCAGGTCCGCGACCTGCAACCTAGGGTAAGAGGCGGGCGAAAACCGTCTTGCGGCGCACCGCAGCCCCCCTTACCCTATCCTGCGCATGCCGACAATCTCCGCCCTAGGGCACGGTGTCCCATACCACCCTGCCCTAGAGCCGGGTTTTCCAAATTCTATTGGCCCGCAGCCACAACCTTATTAGAATAAGACTTTGCACGATAAGTAATAACCTACGAGCATCTAGATTAACAGATAATTAATTCTAGGGTTGACAAGAGCATGGCTACAAATTGAACATGGCATTTTGTCGGTGGTAGGATTAACTATATAAACATGTCATTCTAAACGTTTTATTTTATTTTGAACTAGCATTTCAGAACTAGCTCAATGCAAATAACATATTAACATAATTAAACATTATGGGATACAACATGATCAAAGGATTTGGGACTTGCCGTCAATCCGAAAGATTTCCGCTAGCTCGAACGAAGAACCTCCTGGCTCCTGAAACTGCACTTGAACTTCTGGAATCTTCGACACTAGCGCAAACACTGAAAATAACATAAATCCGGCTTGAGACTAATCAAGCGAGGAAAAATGATCTATTAAAAAGGAGTAAAATGCATAAACTCTTCAAATGGAATTTTAGGAATTTATCTGGGATGATTTTGGTGGAAAGAAGGTCACCAATGGGTCCAGAATAATAATTGGAGCAAAGTGGTGAAATTTGGGAATTTTTGGGATTTTCTGTGATTTTCTAGGATTTATTTGGATTTTCTGGGATTTTAGAAATTATTAAATCTCTGGAAAATAGGTGGGAACAGTAGACGGCCGGCCCGTTGCTACAGTGCGGCCCGGCCGGGTTTCCAAACGCGCGCGCGCATGCGGGAGCCGAGCGGGCCAGGGAGAGCGGCCCAGTCCCTGCGCGTCCACGCGGTCGGGATGGCCGACGCGTGGCGGGGCGGACGGCAGCGGGGCGGCGAGCGCGGGCGGTCCGGATGGAGGCGAGGAGGGGGAATCGGACGGCTGGGACAGAAGGACGGCGGCGAAACGGTACGGGGCGGATCGGACGGAGGAGAGGCAGTGCTTTTATGAAGATCCGACGGTCACGACATGTTGCCATCGGGCGGCCGGGGTTAGATGGCAACGGGTGGAACGGGCGGATGAGATGGGGCCACGTCCCCCGTCTTCAACCTCCGGCCGTGAGCTCGCGACCGAGGGACAGCGAGGCGGGGCTATGGCGTTCCGGCGACGGTGACGGCCTACCGGGGCCGGGGAGGGTCCCGTCGGGTAGAGGGTGGCCGGGGGACTCCATTTTGGAGCCTTGGGAAGCGGGAAAAACAGAAGGGGAGGCGGGAGACAGAAAGGGGAAAAAGTTCACCGGCGGCGAAGGAGGGTCGCCGGCGGCGATTGGGGCCAATCGGCCGCGGCTACACCATCTACGGAGGAGGGGGCTCACATTCGCGGCGGCGGCGTGAGCTGGGGAGTGTCGAGGGAGGCTGGCCACGGGCGCACTGCTGGGGCGGCGGCGAGCTTCGGTGGCGAGGTCACACCGGCGGTCACCTGGCCAGGGGAGTGCACAAAAATGATCAGTGCGCTGAGGGGAAGCTCGGGGAGCAAGCAATTGGAGAATGGGGAAAGGGAGCGGAAGATCGAGCTGCGGGGGTCGCCGGCGTAGGGAAGAGCCTCGACGGCGCTAGGGACGACGGGGGTCCAATCGTTAGCTCGGGGAGCTTCCTTGGGGTGTTGGGAGGCGAGTGGAGGTAGTGGGAGGACTCGGGGAGCAAAGGAAACACGGGAGCAGGGGGAGCGGTTTTTATACCGAGCGGAGAGGAGAGGGAGTCTTCGGGGAGAAGGCAACGGCGGGGCTCCGGGAGTCAACAGGGGACAGGGAGTGGTTGGGAGCGTCTCCTCCGCGGGATGGGGGTGGGGTGACGCCGGTCCTGCAGTGGCTTAATGGTGAGGCGACAGGAGCAGGTGAGCTTCGGGCTGCAATGGCGTCCGTGCGCAGGAGGGAGAAGGAGCGGCCACCGGCGGGTGGGGATCGGGGCAGAAAGGTGGCGACGCGTGGCGCGTGAGTTCTGCCGACCTCGGACCGGCTGACATCGGCAAGGCGACGGCGGTGGCGAAGCTGTGGGCGAGGAAGGGGAAACCGCGGGCGCGAGGCGAGCGCTGAGGCGGTGCGGGAGCGGTGCCAGCGCGCACGCACGCGCGAGGGGAAAACGGGGAGGGAACGGGGCGCCAGTGGAGAAGGAAGAAGGCGCGGGCGCCGGAAGAAGGAGAAGGCGGAAAAGGGGCGGGCGCCAACGGGAGGGGGAGGCGTCCAGCCGGAAAAGGAAGGCGGGAACGGGGAAAACTTTCCCAAAAAGGAAAGTTTTCGAAATTCACTCAAAAACTCAGCAAAAATCAAGGAAAATTTTGGTTTGAAAATTTTGGGGCTTTTCAGCTTCTGCTTCTTCCCTACCAGTTTGCAAACAAAGTAGTTCCTTTTCCTCCTCTTCTCGGTAGAAAGAATGCAAATGAGAGTATGAATCACTATTTTTATTTGTTTTTTCCATGGTGAAGTGCTACTGGTTACACATATCCAAGACTAGCAAGTGAGACTTACTATCTTTTTACTGAATGATGTTATGAGAATAATTTTGTTGTTTCGTTGCTATATTACTCTACAGTTGTGCCAAGAGAATGGAGTCTATGTATACAATCTAGATGTTCTCAAAGATGATTCTTGTGTTCTGCAGCCTTCTACATCCGAGGTAAATCCCTGCCTAGAAGTAGGATGATAATATTTTTCTATTCTCTATGAAGCTCTTTCTAGGTTTGCCCCATGCTTTCCTTTTGTTAGACCTCGTAGCAAGGAGGGAATGTTTGGAGAGAATAATTTGGAGCATTCTTATTACTATGTGCATTCCTACCATTTGTTCATAAAAGTAGCATCATAATGTTCTGTTCTAATCTCTATGAAGCTCTTTCTGGGTTTGCCTATTGTAAAATTATACCATGCTGATGTTTTAGAATTAGATCCCAAATTATAATTTTGTTGAGATTGAGATATCACTTTTTGCAACTACATTGTGTAACACTTAAACAAATCAATGCACCCTTCTTGTGCAGAAATTGCATAAATATCTCGATGTTGATGCTACAAAATTTGGTTTAGGCTATTTTTTATGTGATTGATGGTCTTCTAGTGATCTACCATTCAATTTGATATTAGCCAAATTATAGTAGGTGTTGCATTGAAAGCTCTTGATATTGTTTATCAAGGTACTGACGTTATGCTGAGGAGGCAGTTAAATTTAGTTCTTGAGGCTGAGCTAGGTCTAGATTGGCCATTCATATATAGAGGATTTCTACTATAAGCACTAGCATCAACAAGTGTTAGATAGGTTGGTACAGTAAAGGCAGCACGCTAATGAAAATGTCGGACGCCGGGATAGCAAAACCAGATCCTCTGTGATTCCACCGCACTATTCTCTGGATCAGTAGATAGTGCTCACAGATACATTACTGTATATCAAAAATATATCAAGCAGAAGTATAAATAATATAGTAATAACTTACTCATGGGCCGATTAGGCCGATAACAATAAAATACAGCAGCGGAAACTCCATACAGGGAGACTCTTAGGATTTGCTCACAGCCAGCCAACTAGGATTCACAACCTAGTCCATGGCCTCATCGTCTTCCAGCTCTGTTGACCCCTTTTTAAGGCACTGCAGAGCTTGAATTTTTGTTCCTTTTGACTGAGTAATGGTATGGAAGCAAGAGTGAGTACCACGATACTCAGCGAGTCATCACACAGGATGCAATAATAATAAATGCAAAGCTGCCAAGGGAGGCTTGAGATTCTTTTAGTTGCTAAAAGCATCATTTTGAAAGTACAATAAGTAATAAAACTCCTGAGACTTAGTGATTTTTAACTAAAACAGATTTCATGAAATGGATTGCGAGAATGCAATAATAATAGTAGCGCAGGTTACATCCACCTTTTACAGTGCATGGCTACCTCCACCAATGTTAGTTTTCAGCACTGGAGTACTTCCCTCCAAGAAAAATCAAAGTCAGAGTACTCCCCTCTGACATGTTTTTATACCACCCAGAAAGATTTTTGAAATAGAACTAACTCAAGGAATTTCCCATGTCCGCCCTTGACCATGGACACAGTTATTTGAATAGTTTATTCTCTGCAGAGATTGTACACTTTATCCACAAGAGACAATTAGCTCGACGGGCCCACATGATTCCTTTGTCATATAGATCGAGAGATCGTCACGAGACCTTTACAATACATTGCCCTATCACCCTCTTACCCTTATTGGCTTATCCCTCACCAAAGGGTCCCATAAGTTGTGCGGGAAGTTCCACCACAATGTCTAGCACAACTGGACTTCTGTCTCCACAACGTCTAGCGTAGCTGGCGAATATCACCGATAAGCGGTGTCCCGTTCAGGCCGGATTGGTATACCTCTTGCACAATCCCTTCTTTTATCCTACCTGTGATATGGTTTCAAGGGTCTAGTAAATTATTTAGTCAAGCTTACAGTTTGCCAGCTCGTGGTTGTACTGTTTTACACAAGGAGGTCATCACAAGATTCGATCCTTAATTTGTCCAGGCGGTTCTTACCATAAACCACAAGTTCTCGTGTGACATCGGCATCATCCAGTCTTACCATCTGCCCAGACAGATATTGCAGCTTTTGGGGTTTGGAGAAGCATAAATTAAATTGTCACAAATATTCAGTCACTTACATCCTGTGACTGTCCCAAAACAGTTTGTCATGTTTTAAAGATTGATGATCAGGGCAGCTAGTGCCCTGGACTTGACCAGACTAGCATGGCATTCAATATGACCTATAACTAATAAAGTTGTCATTAAATCTAGGGTGACAATGGCCAGGTGATTCAAGTGTCAGGGAATGGCATACCAAAATTAATACAGAGGCGAGTGGGCATGTAGCTACCTCAAATTTGGACATACGTTTGCGTGGTAAATTTAAGCATGCAAGTTGATAATTTAGAGGAACATAATTTTGATGACTTGCCTTACTTGGTTTACCACAGCCTTGATCCAACTCAAAGCCTGCTCAGTCAGTGATATTAATTTACTGGTCCTCACTTTTACCCAAGTCTTGATCCTGTTCGAATCCGTCGCCTCGCCGGGTCTTTGGGTTCTAACACGTGGCAAACAAACGAAAGATCAAATAAATCCAAACACTATAAAGGCCCAATTTAATTTAAATTATACATTCATTACGATGTGAGAGTAGAAAGGTAATTCAAATTAGTGTGCCGTAGACACAACGGTAGCTGGATTGGGCAAGAGAATGAGTTGTCTGAGTAACTTTACCGTGAGAGAAAATTTAGGATAAGGAGGGATCAAAAGTGAAGAAGTATCTATAGGAATTTATCCACTTTGGTAAAGGTAGTGGACATACATAGTCGATCGGGTGCAGACAAGACTTGATCTTTTATTGGATGGCTTTCTCTTGATTGATTTATATTTATCAAGAAAGTTCCATGAGTCAGGCATGACCTATGGACAGATGGAGAAGGTTATCGGAGATAGTAAAGAGGAACAAGACTTTGTGATCTTTAGGATGCAGAGGTTTTACATGAGATGAGTATAATTTCAATTACTCAGTGAAATTTTGATATTTCATGAGGCAATTCTTATATGAGATTGCAATTGCCAATTTAGTGAACCATTATTTTTAATAACTTAATTAGAGCATGCGATTAGTCATTTAACCACTTATTATCATGGACAAGGTTGATTATTTTATTGATTAACCAATCTATTATTAACGGTCTGTCTTTTATTGGATAGTTGAGTTATGTATCGTCAGGGTCCTCGATAAGGTTGTGCTTTGCATTGCTCCTATACATTAAATTCGAATCCTGAGATAATGATTGTGGAGTTGGGTGGGGGACATGGGTTAACGGTTACTTTTTCTTGTTCAAGAACTCTTAATCACAAACACCCATTTTTAAATCTTATCATTTTTAAGATAAATGTTGAAGTCTTTACTACCATCAGTTTAGGCACTTTTGAAAAGATAGTTTTCATGATTTTAGAGATGAGCAATTTATGGTTAATATTTTATGTGGCAAAATCTTGCTATACCAATTATCTTTAATCTCCTTGACAAGTTTAGATCTAGAGATAAAGACATGGCATAATATTTAGACTACTCGGGCTTTTGATAGAGTGTGATATTAGTATTTGATTTGTGTGAAGGTAGAATTTTGAGAGTATTGAAATTACCCTAAAGCTTCAAACATGCATCTTTAATTATGGGGATTGAGTTTATAGCACTTTGGATTTATGAAAGAGAATCCTTTAATTTGTTTCAGATGAAACTAGGTTATTTTATTTGTCATGAAATTTATTAAAGATGAGTTTTTAATTACAAGAGCCTCTATTATAATCTTGCAATTAATTCTTTATTTCCATCTTTATTTACAAATCATATTTCATTACCTTGCTCAAATGAGAAAACTTTAGATACAAATTTCAAATTTTTAGAAGGTGGGAGGATACATTCATGCTCACTAGTAGTGTGCCCGTGCTAACGCTACGGTAAAATATAAAACAAGATAAAATTTGTAAAAAATAAAATGAACAATCAGATCCATTAAGATTCATGTCTCATATATTGTATAACCAAATATTTTTGTCACATAATGAATGTCACATAACGACTGATCCTTTGAGGAGGCGACAACATCATTGGACTCACCCACCGACGACTTTCTCCATCCCCACATTGGACAATAGCCTTTTAGAGCAGAACAAGTACATGTATGAGATCCAGACAGGTGAAAGAATGAGTCAAAAGGCTAAACATCCATCTAGCAACCATCATAAAGCGGAACCACTTCAATTTCCCCCCTTTAAAAGACCATACAAAATAAGTACAACATTGTCTTGAAGACTGCTACAAATAAGTAAACAAATAATATTCATACACCTCTGTATTCCCAAGTGCTGCAAGTGCCACACATGCTCTAGACAGGAGGAAGTCACCAGCCAGAACAGAAAGCTGCAAGTATGACAATTTGAGGAATACCAATGTCAAGATAATTTCAATTGTTGTACCTCTGAGAATAATATTTGAATAATGATGTCCCAGCAACTTCGGAAAAGTGCTTATGGTAACTTAGGGAAAAAACATAAGATAATTTAATGTTCAAAAACTTCAATTTCCACTTGTCAACTTCAAAGCTGTGCTTATATTAACTTGGAATAAAACGAACAAGTATCTCTCTGCCTTGTGCAGTGGTGCAGATCTGTTTACTGGAAGGTAAAGCTTTTCATTGAGTTGCAACTACTAACGTGTTTTTTAGTCCTTAATGTGAGGACCCAGTTGATTAGTATACTGCATTAGTGCTTGTGCAATTAGTGCGGCGTACAATACCTTGTTGCCCATAATGCAATTCAGTGAAGTGATACCACGCCTAGTGTCAGCATCATCCAGAACATCATCATGCAGAAGGCTTGCAACCTGGGTAGATATCAGTTTGAGATTTTTTTTAAAAGAAACGAACGTGTCTGAATCTGAAGGACAACCAGTATACTGACATGAATCATTTCAGTTATCTCAGCAATGTTTTGCTGCCGTGTGCGGAGCTTATTTGCCAATATACTGAAAACTCCACCATCTGTTGATTCTGATAAGGGGAATTTCAGAGCTGATGACATCAGCAACAAAACCTACAAATAAAAATTAGAACATTTAAAATGCAAAGAACAAAAAAAAGGATACGGCAAAAACCAAATAATAAAACGATACTGTAAACATGACTTTTAATAAATACAGAGATTGAGATGTTACCGTAGGTCGGAATCTTTTTCCCTCTACTCCCACCTTAAAAAAGTACTCAGAAGCTGATGCCAGTTTGGGGACCTGCAAAAGCAAAAAATAAAGCTCAGGCAAATTGGGGACCTTCGAAAATGACAATGCAGTAACCATTAGATCAAAGAAACATCCAATCATCCTGCCATAGCGTCATCAGCAGCCTACATCAGAACTAAACAGAGAAGTTCACACGAGCCATGTCAATTTGTTACTAACCTCAGCAGCCACCATGGATCGTAGCCTATTTGCAAGAAGTGACAGCTCATCAGCAACCAATTCGAATGGATCCTGCTGTTCCTGAAAGCAGGAGAAATTTTAAACTCCTTAGACCGTCTTACCATGAGGGGATAATAATGCATTATTCCTTCCACAATTAGCTTTCATATGGAACAAAAAAAAAGGTTTTGAGTGATTATTCAGTAGTAGATTCCTAATAACATAAATGATAAAAGCTTATTCAATTTTCCATCTAAAAATTTTCCTTCAGCTTCTATACAAAAGAGTGATAAATTGCTAGCCACATAAAGAGAATAACTGGCCAGGGGCTGGGAACATCAACATAGTTTTCTGTGATAAAAAGGGGGGAAATCATTTTATCCAAGTTTCAAATGTGATGTAGAGCATAATGCATGGTCATCTTGTTTGGCTCATTATAGAACAATCAAATTCCATTCCAGGTGGATTTATCAATTAAAACTTGAAGTACCCTCTTATCCACTGCATTGCCATCTTCTGTTTGATTTGGAGATGGAGAAACTACGTATCTATAATAAGAAATAATTTAGGGGCATTTAATCTTCATCATGAGAGCGAATGTGTATGAGAACTCACAGGCCGAGTAACTGAAGATTAACATCAAACAAGAAGCCATTCGAGTGGTACAGTGTATCAGCAAAAGTGCCACAATGGTATAAATGAGAGCTGTAAGAATGTTTGAGACTTAAAGAATCAGAAGAAGGCATAGCCTGACAATGAGGAGAGCTAACCTCAGATGCTGTTACTTCTTATTATTTTGCTTGTCTTGTTGCCTGGAAAGAAACAGCAGCTTTCAGTTTGAAAAAGTAAGGAAATAAAGAATAGTATTGATGATAACAACACAAAGTAACCACTCTGGCACTAATAGAGAACAATAATGACTTCCTAACTTTCTAGACAAAGTTTACATTGACCAAAATTATTAAATAATCATACTTGTCACCATAGCACTAACAGCAACAGAAAGATAAAAAATCCTACCTTCGATAACTGTCTCCAGTGATATTGTTTCGTGTGAGGTTCTGATTGGCATGGTACACTACATGCGAATTTGCCCTTGCATCGCATGTCTTGAGATTGCAATGTTCTTGAAGGGAAGCATCCACACACTATATAAACCATACACTCAATGTAAAATAAGCTACTTGAGGAAAACATAGCAATTGATTCCTATATATTTCCTAAGACAAACTAACAAATCTAGGCTCTTATCTATGTCCTTCTCAAATTATGTTCCAGAGGTGAGTTACCTGGCTAACATAGATAGTTGTGAGGAGATAGTTGTAAGGGAATATCAGTGGTAATTCAATATTCCAATAATATGTTGGCACCAACTTTGACAAAAAAAATTTGGTGCAAATTCAAAAGATCACATGTAAAGTTTTGAAGAGGCTTACTTGTACTGTATTGTTTGCAAGGTCCAACATCCAGAATCCAAGAATGAAAACAGTAACAGCTCGATATCTTGAACCTTTGTATGTACTGAATAAACGATTATTAGCATTTTTGTGACAATACACCCGGCGTGGATAAAACGACAACGAAGAAGAGCGAATGATTACCCGATTAAAGCTACCTACGTATGAAGTCTGCCTATTAGAGCAGGGAGTGAATGGGGAAAATATGATAACCTATGAAACTTCATCAAACTCACAGCAGTGCATATCATTAAGCATCCAGCCAAAATAAATGGTCTTCTCCTTCCATACTTTGAACGGCATTTGTCACTCCAGACACCAACACATGGTTGAACCTGGACAAAATATTATCACTTGGATATGTGAAACTTTTACATGCTGACCCTGAACAAAACCAGTTGTCCTTGCAAAAACTTACCACAAAGCCAGTAATAGGTCCACAAAGCCAAATAAACGATGCCATGGCATGGTCTATTCCTAGAGTCTGCATAAAAAAACAGGAATGAACAACAGGTGAAATGGTGAATACATAGAGAAGGAAGGCTCAAAACCTAGACACTCGACAACCAAAGTTGTTACACTTTGTATCATTTTTTTTCAACATCGATATGCACATACGGAATGGTCGGGCATAGCATACTGGCCATTCTAGAGACATGCACGTTGCCAATAGAATATTGGCTGCTAGTGCTAAATGCCTAACGAAATAGCTCTCCCTGTTTTGTTTTGTTTTTTTAACATATTGGCAGCAACCTTGATTGCAATAAGCAATTGCATTTGTCCTACATTTGTAGATTAGGTGATCAGCAATGACCAACAACTGAAGTGCGTGTGCTAGCTGCTTCATCGGGTACGAATAGGTAGAGGTGTAGTATTGGTATTTCCATATGTGGCGGCGTCACCCAAGACAGAAAGGGGAAGAGGACGAAGACATGGGCGCTCGCTCCTAAATGCTCAGACGCAACAAGCCAAGCCCAGCAAGGAAGGAGAGGGATGACGACTCCAAACGCTCCCCGCCGGGATGGAAAGGGAAAGCAGCGGGACGAGATCCAGCGGCCGCAGCGTATGGTGTGTAGATAGGTATACCTGGATGTAGGGCGTGAGGAGCGAGAGCTGGAGCGCCCAGCCGAACTGCACGCCGGTGGCGACCATGCAGGCGAGCACGAGCTTCCTAGTGCTGCTGGGCCTCCTCTCCACATGGTCCTGATCCGGCTGCTTGGGCGGGCCCTCCCCGGCGGAGGCGCGGGTGTCGTTGAGGCTGACGAGCTCCATCTCGGCGTCGTGGAGGTGGCGGTAGGGCAGGCGGATGGCCGTGAGGCCGCCACCAGCGGCGGCGGAGTCCATGGCGAGAGGCAGATCTGGGGGGTTGGAGCGGGAGGCGGTGAGATCTGCGTTGGGGATTGCGGTGGGCAGGAGGCACCCACCCACTGCTGGTCAGATGAGGAAATCGCAAAAGGAGATCGAGGAGGCGAGGGGCGGAGCGGAGTGTGGGAGGAGGCGACGGTGGCGCGGCGGCGGATGAGGGAGGGGAGGAGGCGAGGGCGGAGCGCCGGAGGAGAAAGGGGAGGAGGCGAGGGTGGCGCGGCGGCGGAGGAGGAAGGGGAGGAGCGATGAGGGAGGCGGAAGAATGAGGTGGGGGAGGCGCCGCACGGATTCACCGGGGGGGGGCCAACGGATTCGAGGGGCATCTCAATGATGTGCATGATCCAAATAATTTTGGCCTTAGGATCTTCAATGAGTAAGAGAATAAGGTTTGAGGAGAGATCCTGGCCATTCATTTTGTATGAAGTTGGATTACTTGGTACACAAATCTGAGTGGACTTAGATTAGGCATGACTGTAGGGGTGGTTGAGAGGGTGGATTTAGCAAAGAAAATTTTGGTGTATTATAGAGTAATAAGGGTAGATGAGCATGAGCCAGACTTCCAAGTGGGCCCACCTATCATACAAAGACACAGAGAGGAGCTGTTCGGCAGAGACAGAGCAGAATGGGAGAAGAACGGTGAAAATAGGGGAGGCGGGGTGGTGCCAGAGCCAGGCAACATCACTGGCGGGGGACGGCCAGGGAGGTGGCGGTGACCGGCTTGTCTAGGCGATGAGGAAGCTCAGGGAGGTAGCGGCTCCGGCCGGGGTGGCACCCAGACAAGCTGGTGGCAGCTCTAGGCGGCCGGCGGTAAGGGGGAAATGGAGCGCCGGCGGTCGGAAGAGAGGGAAGGAGAAGGTGCGCGTATGAGCACGAGCAGGGTGCCAGAAGCTCACCTGAGCGGTTGAACTGACCGGAGGGAGACTGAGGTGAGCCGATGATGTGCATAGGCGGCGGCGCGGTCGGGTCACCGTGGCGGGAGAGCTCAGGTGGCGGAGGGCGTCGGCCGATAGCTGGGGAGGTTTTGGGGTGCTGAGGTGCTGCTCTCACTGCGACAAATTGGCTCGGGACTGACCGATGAGAAGACGGCAGCAGCAATGGTGGTGGCTGGCCGGAAGTGAAGAGGGAATGGGTGCGGTGTGCTCAAGCGACGATTTTCCAATCAGTTGTGAGGGGAGGCAGTGGACGTCAGGGGGCGCGCCGTGACGTGGGTGATTCGTGGAATGTTTGCCAGAGGTGGTCGAGACGGGATGGTGGCCGGCGGCGCACATAGAGGAAGCTTGAGCTGAGCTCGGTTTGAGGGAGGAGAAGGAGTGGGGAAGAGGCAAGCCCGATGCTTCTTATAGGCGAGGAAAGGGAGTGGTTGAGCTTCATTGAAGATGGAGCAACGCAGAGTAACGACTGGCATGGGCGCGAGTAACACCGGGCATGGGCGCGGCATTGAAGGTGGAGCAAGCCTAGGGGAATGGCGCCAGGGTAGGCCAGTGGTAGGTGTGACAGTTAGCAGTACGGAAGCGAGGCCGGGCGGCTGTATTCGGTGGGCGCGCGACGCTGGGTCGTCGGCCTGGGCGGCAGCGCCATGAACAGAGGGAAGAGGCGGAAATGAAGGAAGAAGAGGGACAAAGGCTGCTGGGCCAGTGGTCAGGAGAAATAAAAAGCAGACCGGGAAAGGAAAAAGGGAAGCGGGCCAAGGAGAAAAAAATGGGCTGAGCCCAAGAGGAAATTTTGAGGAAATTTTAGGAATCTCAGAATTTGGATTTGTAATTAGATTTTGAACTTGCAAACTTGGTTCAAATTTTTGGATTCAAAAATTTTAATTTTAAGATTGTTCGAACTTTGAGAAATAATTCTTAGTTTTTCGAATTTAAATTTTCAGATATGCAAATGGGATGGGAAAGATTTTATATTGATTTTCAATTTCCACTTTTGGTTTTGAATGTCTAGATTTCAATTTTTAGAAAAAAAAATTGAATTTAATACTTCCAAGGGGATTTGGATTTTTCTCAATTTTTAAAATTTCCAAATTTGGTTCTTGATGCAAGGTTTTGATTTTTATTAACCGGGTTTTTGGCAAGAAACCAACTTAAGAAATTTGAATAACGCCAATTTTTTTGAGATACACTGGAAAAACAATAAAAAGGTTTTATAATTTTGGCAATTATAATAGTTCCCTTTTTTGGGATGTTACAGAAAACTATCCAAATTTAAGATTAGTGCATCCACCTTAGCACTAACTGATACTAAGATATTCTGTATGTCACTTGAACATTGTAGGATCGAAATGACAACAGAGGGGGGGGTGAATGGTGCCTTTAAAACCGCCCCTAAGTATGCACGCAATCTTCTTTCTTCGATAGCTATAAAAGTTATAAAGCAAGAAGATAAATGCTCATTGCAAGAGGACACAAACACCTTGGTTGAAAACTGACAGACTAAATGCTATCAAAACAGAGATAAACTTGGCCAAAGAACTGTTAAGCTGATGGATTGATTTGATTACTGAAGGAGCAAAAGAACAGACCGACAATATAACTAAAACAGTCTCGCTAGAAAACTATGAAGCAAACGATGAAGCTATTGTGAGACCACTGAGCTCTGGTTAAATAATCTAGACTTCACCCAAAGAGCAAACCAACAGCAGGAATAGAAAGTTCTGAATGAGAAAACAATTCGGCAGAAGGACACACAGAGCAAGAAAAAAGGCATTCGGCTGCAAGACTGAAGCTTCTGATAAAGAGCAGAAGAGCCGAAAGCATAAGCTGCAGCAGAGGAAATTGACTGAAGAAGACAAAGAGAACTTGAGACAGCAGCCGAAAATAATCTGAAGAGGAACAGAGAAAAACTGACAATAGACCACAGAAAAACAAACTGAAAACAGATACTGCTGCAGTAACTTGACCGAAAACAGGAAAGGTAAAACCTTCAAAACAGAGACAGCACAGAAAGAAGAAAAGCCAAGTCCGAAAAGAAAAAGCTAACCAGAAGGAGAAGCAATAAATTGTCAGGCGACCTGAAAACAGAAAGCTCCAGACAACTCGTCGGCATAGGAAGTATTGCAGAGAAGAAACAAAACAAAGACAATGCCGAACAATCACTGCTCTTACTCCGATCAAAAGATTTGGGCTACAAACTAAATAGCAAAAAGAGCTCAGGAATAAGAAAAAGCAGGCAGAAACCAATTCGGCAAAAGAAAGAATTCAGACATAGCAAGATCCTGAAAACTGAACCGAAGACTGAAAAACCGATCAAAAAGAGACTGAGTGTCAAACGGCTTGAGATTCTTAAATACTCTGATCATGGGACTTTTGAGCAAAACTGTGAAATTTCCTCAGAGCTAGAGAACACAAATTCAGAGCAAACTTTTTGCCGAGACAACATGAACAAGCTTCCTCTGCTCACGCAAATAGTTAACCCTAGAAAAATGCCGAAAGCAGAGAAAGAACCGAAATCCAAATAGCTTGATATTCTAAACTCTTTTAAGCTAGAAACCCTTAAACACAATCAAGAGTCGACCTCAGATCGATGAAACACAAACCCAAAATACTTCTTTGCCGAGATACAAAGAGATTGGGATTGCTCTGTCTCCAAACCCTAGAAAGGTGAAAACAGAGGAAGTCTTGGGCAAGCAAAATCTTGGAAAGAATACGGCTGTTGGAAAGTTTGCTCTCAGGAATAGCTAGCCAAATGGCTTTGATGAAAATTCCCAGTTCTGAGCAAAACTATTCTGCAGCTCCTTAAACAAGAATTCATCTCAGAACGAAGAAAAACAGAGAAGAACAGAGAAAGTTAGAGAGGAGCAAAGAGAGAACAAAAAACAAATAGAAGGCCATTAGCACATCACAGAAAGAACAGACAAGACATTGAATTCAACATGGAGGCAAAAGAGATGAATGATTGAATTAAAAGAGAGTTCTACAGCCATTCAACACATCTTCTCACATCCTAAGAAGAACACGCACAACAGAAAATCAAGAACACCACACATGAGCCATCAGCTCTACCAACTCACACCAGAACAAAGGGAAAAAGACACACATGGAGAGCAATACACAGAAACCCTCTCCTTCTCTGAAGCCTACCCGTCTCCTTTTATAATCTCCATTAACGGGTTCACACAACACACTTTACCCGATATCTCCAACAACTCTGCGCTTTATCCATTAACTCAAAACCGAATCCGCTTCCGCTTTTGCAACTTTGCGTTTTTACCAAAACGCCACTCCTGCACCTTCCGGAAAGCTTCCTCGTTTCTTGCCGTCCAAGCCTCGCAACCACCTCGAGTCCTCGTCGTTTTCGGCATCTTTTGACCGCTTTGACCTCAGCGCCGCCTGTGCCTAGTCCGGCTATCTTATGCCTCGCCACGACTCCGTCTCAAGGTTTTGCAGCCATCACAGACAAGAAAACATCACATAGCACCGCTCGAAATAATATAATCAATATGCATCAGTGAAACGTACTCAAGCACGGAATTGCCCAACCGACCGATCGGGAAGAAGAACAAGCGTCCTAAGCACGTCTAACCGAACTAGACTGCGCCAAGCGCCGACGTGGCGCGAACCAAAAAAATCAAACTCAAACTTTCCAGAACATGTGTCAATTACTCATCACAAACATGGGGTTACATCCACATGGTCTCTCAAACACTAACTGAAACTAAAATATTGTTGGATCCTAGTGCAGTAAGCACAAAATAATACAGTTACTATTTGTGAATTTCATGTTCATGGTGTGTATCTGAAAATATTTCTGCGTATCTACCAGCAAACGCTCCCAGAAGTCCGAAAACTGTGGCCTGTGAATAGCCTTCGAGCTTTCCTTCGTAAATGCATCCACACTGACATATAGCTGCAACCATATAGACATTGTCATTTTCTTGTTTGTATTCCTGGATCTTGTCATGTTCTCTGTATGTGATTAAATTTTGAGTTTAATTTTTCTGATTTGATGCTTTTCCACGTAGTTGGTTTTGTGATGCTGTTACTGGTAGAGATCATACATGGTCAGGTATTAGTGACCACATTGTAGCCACGTCCATCATGGCAAGTTCAAGCATGGCCACCATGGCAAGTTCAAGCACGGCAAGCATGGGCACAGCATGTTCGGTGGCAAGTTCAAGAAGTGGAAGTGATGTGCTAGCTTCGCATGGTTGATTATACTGAACTCTTGTGTAGGCTTCCAAAACTGATGTGGTTGGGAAAAGCCTTTGCGATGTATTCTTGCGGGGTAGGTGGTCGCTCCTAGTGAGGTTCCATCCTTCCTCTATAATTTCTACTCTAGTTTGTCATGAGTGGCAAGATGGTTTGCTAATAATAAGTAACTACATACAGTTTTGCTGATGCTGCATGTTGATGTTGTGCAAAGAAATTTTTCTGAAGACTTTTCCTCTTTGCTCACTAGATGGTTCTTTATGTGCCTTGCTAGGGCAGTTGATGCTCCTAAAAGATCTCGCTGTGGGTAGCTTGATGAACATTTTAGAGCATTATGTGACAATCTAGTGATCTTGTAAAGAACAGTTGGATCTTAATTGTTAAAAGGATAATTTCAGAAGACTAGATGCTAAAATTTCGGAAATGTGATCTTGCATCAAGTGTTGCATAGTATACTCATTTGGCCACAGGCTACCATACTGAGCCTTGGAGTGTCTCAAATGGTAGGCCACCGCACTGAACGATATACCCAAAAAGACAACCTCCTTGTATGGATGAAATCCTAGATGGAAGAGGTTGCTGTAATAATTGTCCATATTGTTTTGTTCAATATCTAGAATATAATCACCATCAGAGTTCCACTCAATGTTCTCATCATTGTTATCGTTGTCCTCACTATTATCATCCAAGATCCAGGCCGGATCATTTCTGATGTACCGAAGTGTTTGTATTTGCCGGGCAAGGGGCCTAAGGTCAATATGAGACTTTAAGTATCCACTACACTGGTCCAGACGACTCATCTAGTGCCCACACCCAGAGTTGATACTTATCAAGTGTTGCTTAGTCCTTTCTCTGATCTCCCAAGATAAGGTTTTGCATATTCACCCTCCTCTACATTTCTGCGTGTTTTTTTTTCACTTGATACTTATCATCTGACAAAGGACAACCTATACCTCCTCCATATTTCTGGGTGTTTTTATCACTTGATACTTATCATCTGACAAAGGACAACCTATAACAAAGAAAGAATTAAAGCTTGGCCATGTGCTTGCATGATATTTGATTTTTTTCAATAACCAAGTTTTAATTCCGAATGACAGTATTATACCTACGTTTCTTTATTTTATAGAAATGACCATCTGTCGCTCTGCAGTTGGGCGACCTAGGCAAGTTGCCCAACCGTTGGGCGATACGAGGCCAAGTCACCCAACGGTTGGGTGACTTGTCCATGTCGCCCAACCGTGCGGTGACTAAAGGCTCTAGTCGCCTAACCTTTGGGCGACATGCAAATTTGCCCAACCGTTAGGCGACATGGATAAGTCGCCCCAACGGTGGAGCGACTACTTACTACCAACTCATCCTTTTCTCTTTGACCCGATCCCCTCATAGGCACTCTCACCATTTCTCTCGCAAAAAAACGAGAGGAGCTCGAGAGAGGAGAAAAAAGAGGGAGAGAAGGAAAGGGGAAGTGAGGAGGAGAATGTCGCAAAAAAGCTTGGGAAAGGAAAAGAAGGAGATGGGGAGAAGTAGAACAGCTTGGGAGAGGGAGTGAAGGGGAGGAGAGGGAGTGAAGGAGAGAAGAGCAGCTCGGAAGAAGAAGAGAAGAAGAGGAGAGGAACTCATGAGGCTAGAAAGGAAGACAAAGGAAGCTCGTTGATAAGAATAAAATGTCTTCGTGTGAAGGTAATAACCTCATCCGTTCTTGTTCTCATTTGAATGTAGGCAATGTGTAGGTACGTATTTAGTTAGCACGTATTTAGTGAATGCATGTTGACAAATGGTAATATTTGCAGTAAGAAATCAGTCATGTCAGAACAAATAACATTGAAAGTGCATTATGGTGTTGGTACCATTTGTGAAGAATCATACGATGTTGACTTGAGTAGTTTCCCGTAAGTCAGTATGGTACTTCCAGATGTGGAGAATGCTCGAATCGGAGATATCCTAGACTAGCTCACACACAGCTTCTCCTTTAACTCTGAGGTGTGCAGTACCATCCTACATGGGCTTTGGAGTCAGTCTGCCATGAATATTCGGTGAGAGTTGAGAAGACTGATGCGTATGGTTGTGTGTAAGGGCTTTGTGGAAGGCTGTCAGCGATGTGGTTAAAAATGCATGCTACTTTTGCAATCATGTCCGAAGGAAGTCACGGGACGTCCAGTTGGTGGGAGTAGCTCGGGTGCACAGCACGCGGTTCATCAAGAGGACACGATGGCTGATGTTGCATCGATAGAACTGGAATATCACACACCGCACACTGAGCCCACCCGACAGGAAAATGTAGATGTTGTTGAGGCAGATGACGAAGATTGCATGACGTAAGCTGAACCCACTGGACAGGCAGATGCAGGGGAGTATGTCGCCAGCATAGTGTGTCAGATGGAGATTCATAACCAAATGGTCTGGGTGGAGGAAGAAGCTTTAAAACAGGATGGTGATGACTCTTCCGATGAGGACAAAAGTCCCATACCTCAGGCATGGAATATGATGGATGCTGAGGGTCTTTCTATGCACGATGAGCATGAATCACTGTGGGAGTACTATGCTACGAAGGTTCGGCTTCATGCAATATTTGCTAACAAGGGATCACGGCAGGATGCTATTAAGCTATGGGCCTTGTCCATGCAGCGAACATTTTGGGTCCTAAAATCTAGCCCAGAGCAGTATACTGTGGTCTACGAGTAGGTTGGCTGTCCTTGGCGTATACACGCACGTAGACCTAAGTACAAGACTCACTCGATTGTCTCAAAGGTGGAGCCGCACTCCTGTGTGCTCAGTAGTGTTTTTCCGAAGCATCACAACCTGATGTCCACCTTCATAGACAATCTCATATATGGTGAGATAATGAAGAAAAAAAGACTTGGAGGCTAAGTGCATCATGGTGGCTATTGAACAAAAATTCAAGTATAAGATTAGCTACACCAAGGCATAGCGTGCGAAGCAGAAGGCTTTGAAAAGGAGGTTTGGTTCTTTTGAGGTGGTTTATGACAACCTTCCTCATATGCCCGAGGTGCTATGGGACATGAACTTGGGCACACACATTGCTATCAAGGACAAGCCGTCCAAAAGACCGCCCAGTTGCCTAGTTTTGCAAAGGGTCTGCTTAGCCTTCGGTCCCTATATCAATATTTTTAGGCACATGTTACCAGCGATCTCAATTGATGGGACGTTTCTAACAGGGAAATATGGGACATTTCTAACAGGGAAATACAAGAGGCAGATCCTGACAACAATTAGCGTTGATGGCAACAATCAGATTCTGTCCTTGGCCATCGCATTCATCGAAAGTGAGAATTTTAATAGCTAGCTGTGGTTCCTTCGACATATGAAGGAGGGAGTAGTTGAGGCACATCCTAATGTCTACATAATCAATGATCGCCACCCTAGGATGATGAAGGCCATAAGAAAACTTCAGCAAGACCCGGAAGAGCCGTTCCCTTGCCAGATATGAGGAATAGATGGTGCATTCACTATATGGGGCCAACTTCTTTAAGCAGTTTCCACAGTAACTGTTGATGAATATCAAGTGCTTCTCCCATTGGATTGAGACTGAGCCTTTGGAGAAGTGATCTTTGTTGCATGACATGGATGGTATGAGGTATGGCATAATGACTACTAACCTTGCGAAGGTGTACAAGTGGGTTCTTAGGTTTGTGGGCAACTTTGCCGTGTCGGATATTGCACAAAAGGCTTAGATTTTGGATCTTAACCTATTAGAGGGTGGGAAGAGCCATCAATAAACTCTTCACATTAGGAACGATATGGACGAAGGGGAAGCTAGATCAGTGTTGGACCCCAGAGCAATATCTCTGGAATCCTCTGTGTAAATCGCACTAGTCCAGGATCAGCTAGTGCACACAGTGGTAACAGGGATATATATCTAGCACAATGACAAACTTCATTTAACTAAATATGGGCCTGATGGCCAAAGTTTATATCCACGGCCCATAGGCCAAATTTAAATATAAGAAGTGGAAGAAGCCTAACAAGTTTGCCCATATGCAAATGATAGTAAGACACAATCTATACGTCCTGATCCTCACCGAAGTCGAAGCTGTTCTCCTCTGGTAATAGAATTTAAGCAAGGTGAACACATAAAATATACTTCACAAGTTACACAGAAAAATGCACAATAATGTAAGGTTGAGAAGTGAAGGCATATAGGGTTATTTGAGCGTAAAACAACATTTAAAGAAATACAGTAAATATATTAAAATTGCTAAATTTAATACAATAATAAAATAGTAACTTAAGCTAAATAATATTGTTGGAGCAGGCACCGGCCTAACACCAACCTAACCACAGACATCCCACCTAGACCATCTTATCCAAAAAGATCTCATATGGATTTCATCCACAAGCTTTTTATAAACCATTTTGAAAAACAAGGTCTAATCCATGAAGAACTTTACTCAGCTTGCCATGACTGTGGGCACGGTTATCCAGGATAGATTATACACTCTGCAGAGATTATACAACTTTACCCACAAGACATGATCATCCCATATTGCCACCGGATAAGCACACTTCCTTTGGTGTGTGGCGATGAGATCATGACAAGATTTTTACAACACAAAGCTGTCAACCTAGCCAAACCAACACTAAGATTTCAGCCCAGTGAGGAATCCACCAGACCAGGACCCCTTTTTTGAGCCAAGTAAGACTTCGCATGGCCTACACCAAGCTCACTTTCAACCTATAGTGAGACTCAGGTTGGGGCCTGCAAATTAGTCAGCCAAGACTGTGCCATACTAGCCTTATGGTAGTACGATAGGGCTTTGTAGTAGTAGCTCACTGACCGGTCCTTAATTTGACTTAGGCATTATCCACATACACCTTGTGTCTGGCAATCAATATTGTATCACCGAACAATAATGCATGACAGCAAGCACTGACCACCTAACCATTTGCCTAAGTCTAAACCAAATTTTATATTTTATTTTAAAATATTCCATAGCTTTTCTTGACTCACCGAAATCAAGAATACATTTGAAAAGTTTATCATTTTATGTGAAAAGTTATCCCAAACCAAAAATTACGTCTAAGCAGGTTTAAACATTTGATACAAAATTCTCTATTCCATACTAGTGTACTAACCAGAGTTTTATTCTAGGGTGACAAGGTATCTGAGAATTAACATCAAAGGAGGTATTAGCATGTAGACAATAACTAAATTTAAAACTGAATTAAAATGCATTGAATGAAATATGCATACAGAATAATTTAAAATAACATAATTTTATTTGCAAACTAGGATCAACAAGATCAAAATGTGTAAATTGCCTTGCTTCATGAATTGGTGAGAATTGTCGTCGAAGAAATCCTCGGAATCATCATATCCTACACGTGAAAATAACCCACTAAACTCAAATAAAATCCAAAAATTATAAAATATATACTGGGAGATAGATTATAAATTTAGATGAATTTAGGAATTTGAATCACAAGATTCAGAGTTCGGACGGTGGAGAATGAGTCATTTGGAGTTTGAATGGAGGATAATATTATAAAATTGGAAAAAGGAAGAATATTCTAGGGAATATTCCACTCAATGGGATAAATATAAAAGGAAAAGGCTGTCTTGTGGGACCATCCTGTAAGTGAGGGAAAAGGGGATGAAGAATAAACCTTCAGGCAACGAACAGAGGAAGAACAGGTGCAAGAAGATATCTATGGCACTGGCAATTGAAAGCATGGGGGGTGGATACAACTGGCAAAATGGGTCGTTGGGGTGTTGAGGAACAAATGGGAGGTGGCGACACGGTGGGAGACGCGATGTGGCGGCGGCGGCCAGGCATGGGCTCGCATGGGCAACGTCGTTCCAGTGAAGAACGCGGTGAAGTAGCATGAGCATGGGCTCGACCTTGGCCCAAGGAATGCGTAGGTGAGCTCGGCTTGGCCGAAGGATGGCTGGAGAAGCAGAGCAATGGTGACGTCGGTCGACATGGGGTGGTAATGGTGGCGGCTCTCCACGGAGAAGCATTGGGTAAAGTGAGACTTGGAATATGTAGAGGAGATGTTGGTGATGGTGTAGTAGTGAGGAATCGAAGAACGGCTCATCGGAGACGTCGAATCGATGGCGGGAGTAAAAACACCCAGTTTTAGGAAAATTTTGATTCCCATCAATTGGCTGCCCCAAAATCAAATTAAATTGCTGGAGGGGTTGATTAGATGCTGAAACACGATATGACGCAAATAAAACTCAAAAATGTTCACCGGAGCAAAAGTTGGCATGGTGAAGGGAGGAGACTAGCGCACAGGTGGGTTACGGCTTCTCTAGTGCTTTGCGCAAAGATAAGGGAGGTGTTGGTGGTTGGCATGTGAATGGAGTACAAGGTGGTGCTTCTATCTATAGGGCAAGAAGGAGGAAAATGGGATTAATTCAGCTGCAATGAATCTAGTGTTAGTTTTTCAGTTGTTCATGACTTAGAAATTGAAAAACTGAAAATTAACTAGCTAAAAACTAAAAATGAATTGAGGTTTGGTAATGAATGTTGATGTTTCTTGCTGCCTTAATTTCTTTAGTGGAAGGGAATTGATTTGCATGCAATGGGTTTGTGGGTGTTCAGCTATGCAACAGAGGAGGTTGTTCGGCTTGGCAGAAATAAAAAAGAGTAGAGGGTGAGTAGAAGTTTCAATCTGAGCATGCAGCCGAACGGAAGACAAAAGAAAGGGAGAAACAGCGAAAGGAAGGGGAAGAAAAAAAGAGAAACATAGATGGGCCAAGAAGAATGGGTTTGACCAAGAAAAAATGGATTCGATATTTTTCTGGAGATTTTGAATCTTTAATATTTGAATTTGAATTTTGGAAATGAACTAAAATTTGGAATGGAATTGAGACTTTGGAATTTGAACTGAGAATTGGAATTTGGAAATTAAATTTTGAAATCACCAAATAAACTCTAGATATTCAAAAGGATGGCAGAAATGGATAGATTAGAATTTTGATGAATTTAGAAATTTGAACGGGTCCAATCGGAGTTACGACTAAGAAATATGGGCTTTCGGAAGTTTGAATCTAAATAAAAGGAAAAATAGGAATTTCAGTATGGTTGAAAACTACTGTAGTCGAAAGCTAAAGTAGTTGGAAAGGTTATAGTGATCAGAAAAGCTTTATTGGTCGGAGAGTTATAGTGGTTAGAGAAGTTATAGTGGTCCATAAGTAGTCGAAGGCTATATGTGGTCGATAGTGGAAGTGGTCAAAATAGCATGGTCGATGGTCAAAGCTACAGCGATCGGGAGTGACTGTGGTCGGAAGTGAGGGCGGTCGAAAGTGGAGGTGGTCAAATAGACTATCATTTTCAGATGGCTGGAGTGGTTGAAAACAATGTCAAAAGGTTATGGTCGAAAAGCACCTTGTCAGATAGCTGCGGTCGTTAGCGATCATGGTCAGATGGCTGAGGTGGTCGAAGAGCCATGATCGAATGGCTAAACATGGTCAGAATTCTATACGTGGTCGATGATCAAAACGACTATGAGTGGTCAGTGGTCGAAATGATGGTCGGGAGAATTGGAGGGTTCTGAGAGGTCGGGGGGATCGAAGGGTTTTGAGAGGTCGAGGTCGAAGGCTACCGTATACAGAGAAGACTTTAGTAGTCGAGATATACAGAGAGAAGAGTTGAGTACCTCAGCATGGACTACGAGGAGGTTGGAGGTTGGTTGATGGTGAAGAAAAAGTAGCTAGCTCGGTCGTCGATGGGAAGGGGTTCTGGTGGTGGACTGGATCGGCAAAGGGGCAACAGACAGTCATGTGGGCTCGATCAAGACGGAGGCGGTGGCAGTGAAGCGTGAAGAGTCCTGGGCTTCCCGGAAATGCTCGCTAGAGCTCGACTTAAGGTCGGCGGAGGAGGAACTCGATGAGAAAGTCTTGGGCACACGAAAACAAGAATTGAGGGATGGAAGAAGAGAAGCATGAGCAGGAGATGCTAAGAAAGGCATTTATAGTTGCAGAAAAGAAGAAGGGTCGAGAGGCGGCTCATCGAATTTATGGTCAGTGTAGTGGTGCATGATCGTGGTTGATAACGAGGTTTAAAGCGGGGGGGGGGGACCATAAGAGGAAGTGGGGAATGAAGAGGGCTTTCAATGGCATCAATTGCTTCGGCTAACAGGAGGTAACGGTCACCATAAAGAGCTCGGGTGGGGGCGGCAATTGCTGCGGATGGAGGAAGAGGAGAAAGAGATGACAATGGGCCCCACCAGTCGGTGAGAGGAGAGGACTGTGAGAGGTTGCGCGGTGCATGCCAGCAAAAAATCCTGGTCGTCCAAGTGTCAGCTCGAGGAGAGGGTTGGGTTTTTAATTTTCTTTTTTATTTTTAGAAAAGCCAAGAAAGTAAAAAAGGCTTAGAAAATACCACATAAAGTCCAAAAATTCCAGAACAATTCACAGAAATTTTCGGAGATGTTTCAGACTTAGAAAAAAATATTTCCACCTTAAAGTTGGTCTTTAAATTTTTACAAAAATACTTTTTAACTTTGAAATTGATTTTTAAATTCCAAAAAACATAGAAAATCCAGACAAAAGCCAATGCTTTAAAATAATTAATTTGAAATAGTATTTTTATAAAAATTCAAAATACCATTTATTTAATAATATTTCCATGTTTTTACTTAAATTACTTTTAAGAATAAGCCTTTTTAAAAGAAAAAATTGATCCTATACCCTTCATTTAGATGAAAATTGAGGATTTACCCTCCTACCCCATGTGTCAGTGACTTATGATGACCCCACCTGTCATTGAGATGTGGAGGGTAAATCCTCAATTTCCCAACTAAAGTGAGGGTATATGATCCAATCTCCCTTTTTAAAAGTTGAAAATAAGCAAATAAAAACTTTAAAATTTAGGCCACCAAATAACACTAACTTTTATTTTAAATTAAATTATTTTTTTCACTGATAATTTTTTTAAATAAACAGCTTGGTTGTTACAATCGGCGAGTAGGCATTGCGTCCGCTGTGGCCGGGAAGGCCACACTGCAAGACGTTGCAAGGCGCTTATCGATGAGTAGGAACACTAGTGTGAAGTGTCGTGCGCCTTGTTGTTGTGTGCATATTGGTAAATGCTATCAAGTTGTAACTTCATTTGGAAACTTTAACTTCATTGTAATGTAAGTCCGTGAAGTGTAGCACTATTTCCTATCAAGTTGTAACTTCATTTGGAAACTTTAACTTCATTGTAATGTAAGTCCGTGAAGTGTAGCACTATTTCTTCTTCTGATGTACTGGTACTAATAGTACAAATGCTATCTGATTGTAACTTCATTTGCAAACTTTAACTTCAATTGCAAAATTTAACTTCATTTGTAGTGTAAGTCTGTGAAGTGCAGCACCATTTGTAGTGTTAGTCCGTAAAGTGCGCCTCCAACTGTAAGATTCAGTCCCACAATGTATTCACGTACGTCACAGCATGGCATACATGGGGAGAATCGATCCAACAGACAAAGTCACATTTCGCCATCTAATGTAAAGGAGGGTTAACATGGAAGCTCTATTTGCAGTAATAGAAAATAAACTATTAGCCAATTGTACCCCAAAGTGTGAGCATCGGAAGAAACGTTGTCCACCTTCGAAATGGCCATCCGCAACCTGCACAACCGCGTCCTCTCTATGTCTACATTTTTGCCATAACGGTTGAGGACGCTTGTTTGGCATCAAGTGGTAGTTAGGGTCGAAGTCCTCCCTCCTTTCCAGGGGAATGTCTTGCATTGATAACCCCGATTGGACTGGCCCCTCGGTGTCTACCATGGTATGTTACTCTGGATGGAGAATGTTGTTCTTCCTACGGTTGGCATGGTACAGTTATCCTAGTTTAAGGGGTGCAGTGTGCATTTTATAGCCCATGGGGGGAGACAGTGTGCTTTCTAATAAAGCAGGTCATGTGCTAGCTTTGTGCAGCTTTGCTAGTGACTACACCAGATGGGGCAGCTTTGTGCAGTGAGCAGACCAAACAGGATAGCTTTATGCAGTGACTAGGCTAGACAGACAAGCTTCGCGAAGTGACAAGACCAAACGGGGCACCGTTGAGCAATAAAAACACCAAAGGAGAAAGCTTTGCATAGTGACAATGCCAAACGGAGTAGCTTTTAGCACTAACAAGACCAAATGAGGTAGCTTTATGCATTGAAAGAGACCAAAGGGGGTAGCTTTGCAACGACATGATCGTTTGGCATGCCACTGCCTCGTGGACGCGAATTTGCCCAAATCGAATCGGACTTGTAAAGCACAGGCTACGTTGGCTAAGCCTATAAGTTCTTCCCCTTTCGCATCGTTTTTTCCTCCACCACGACTGCAACACTACATCGCTAGTATAGAAAAGCAATGGAAGGAGATCACCTGACTCGTAAGGGCTGCTGCAGCCCAGGAGGAATAAGCAGAGCGTGTCAGGAGGCCAGCTCCCTTAAGCGAAGCCCCCGTACCTCCAACCCTAACCCATACCTCAACGTTCCCACCAAGCGTTTGCCGCAAGACCCGCCTGGGGGGAGATGCCCTCCACTGCCGGTGCAGGGATACATGCAAGTTCTTCAAGTCGAAGGAGCGGTTGAGCTTGGGCATGTCATACTAGGGTTGCGGTAACTATACCTGGGACTATCCAGACCAGCGTTGGGACACTGCCCGCTATTGGCAGCTGGTAAGAACGGGTTACAATACATTCCTTTATCAGTTCTCTTGTATGGCACGCATCAAGCTCTCTCCTCTTCTTGTAGTCTCTAGATCTGCTATGCGTGTACCGCAAATAGATCAACCAAGAGATCCACCTGCACGACCAGTGAACTCTGGACTGCGAGGAGTGGGATGCCCAGATGGCACGCGAGAGGATGGAGGAGCGATGCCGTAGCAAAGATCGAAGCGAGCGTATCCGACGGGAGACACAAGCTCATCTGGAGGCGTATAGGCGCAGGGAGCGGGAGGCTTGTGACGAGGAGCGTGAAAGAAGGCGTGAACTGGTGATGAAGGCCATGGCCGATGGCCAGGACTACAATGATGAGCTGGGCCGCAAGGGCAAATGGTCATGTTCCACGCAATAGTTTGGCGCTCTTCGTCCATATCTCCCATGTATTTCTAATTCCCTAAAGGTATGCGTGTACCATCCTTGGTTCCTTAGTCTGCGTGCCATGTAACTCTCTTGTCGAATGAACAGTCGTGTTGTTTTCCTTACATTATTTATCCGAAGTTCTCCTCCTTGTATGAATTACTGGCTGCATTGTAATATCACTTACCTTACTACTTACGAATTGTTGCTACCTCAATCATGCTCACAAAATTTATCGCACTACAACAACATACGATGATTGCAAAATGTTATTACGAGTCTAATAGATTTTGTACCATTCACAATATATGAAAATCACAAACAGATCAACCAACATTATTTGCCATTTTATCTCAAAAAAATAACTTACAAACAAGATTTCCTAAATGTTACTTATCTACAACAATTGCCATTTACCCCCTCCCCCACAATTATTACCATCGATTAATAAAATTTATATTTTTACAAAATCGCTCTGTGGCTGGGTGACTATAGGATTATTGCCCAACCGTTGAGCGACTTGGGGTCTTGTCACTCACGGATGGACGGCATGGTCTAGTCGCCCAACGGTTGGGCGACTTAGCCACATGTCACCCAACGGTTGGGTGAGTAGTCCAAGTCGTCCATCCGTTGAGGACATATGGTTAAAACTGCAAAAAAAAGATATACTACTGTCATTTGGAATTAAAAATTAATTATTTAAAAGAATTCCAAGATATTTGGTCATCAGAATGGATGTATTATATATAAACAAAGGTATGGGCACTGCCTAAAAACATAAAACAAAAGCTTTACCAATCATAGGATATATGAAAAGCACAAGAGTTAACAATTCTGTCATAAGGGGCTGCTGTTACCACCATATGTACATGCTAGATTCTTACAACTTGAAGTACAACAAAATCTAATTCAGGAAAACACATAGAAAAAAAGGCAAGTCGGCCATAAGACACAGAAAGAATCGATCTATAAGGATAAGGCTTACAACATTGAAATTAACATCGCTACAAATTGCTTCTTCATCACATCACTAGAATTCACCTTCAACATTGAAAGTTCCAGTATTTTCCTCTCTCCTCACACGAAAATGTAGATAGTTGGATGATGCTACCAAACTCAACTCCCTATATTTCTGTGGTCTGGGCTGCTGTTGAATCGTGGGGTCACGGCTTCCAAGCTGCATGATCAGCTCTGCCAAAACAAAACTTTGTATAAATAAAGGCTGAGCACCTCAAAGGAAGTGATGCTTAGCGGCGTGCAAACAAGCAGGAATTTATGAAAGCCTTAGGGCCATTTCTTGGAGGAGGGCTCTCTTCTGGGACGCAGTGATTAGCTGACTAGTTTCAGCACGTTCAAGCACATTGGTGACGATTGCGGCAGCATGACCAAGAGGCTCCTCAATTGCTCTCTTCAACATGAAAGCCTGAGCAACATGAAAAACCAGAGTAAGAAAAATCAGGGCAGTATGCTGATTGTCATAGTTGAACTTGCATAAGACCAAACACACTGCAAGAAGAAACTAAACCTGTCCGTGATGGGATATTTTAAGCGTGCAAGGCTTCTGGATCCATGGTTCGCCATCCACTTGAACCGGGAAAGGAGCAAACATTTGTATCTTGATTGATTGGCCTTGGGCAAGCCTCCGTGCGCGAGAAAGTCCAACCTAGATTCAGGTTTGTTTTCAGTCTCTAGCATTATCTTCATTCATCAGAAAGGTAATTGAATGCTGCTTGCTTACCAGAAGTGTCCCCAGATGCCAAGTTCCAGTGATACTAACTACTTCAAGCATCTTGTCATGAATTGACTGCGGGTCAAAGTTGTCAGAATTTTCCTCCTCATTTTGCCACAAGTCAACCCCTCCCAGATAGCTTGGAATGTTCGCAATGAGGACACCTTCTGAATCCTGAAGAATTCACAAGCACAAGCATTAGCATGAGCATCTAGTAAAGATAGGGAAGTGTCTGTAATAGTCACAAAGGCTCTCTTATAAAACCTCCGGTATCTCAATCTCAGCACCATCAACCTCTAATCTAAGTTGCCAGGGTAAGTCTGCAAATGTCCTATCAATGATACTCTTCGCACCTTCCCTTGCATATAGAACCTTATTTAAGAACTGAATCAAGAAAAAAAAAGTAAGATTCATAATGAAATCAACATTGCAAAGAGAACTGAAGGCAGCACACTCATTAAGTTGGAAGACCAAAAACTGACAAAGTAAACAATCAACAATGTGAGTCCTGTTCAGCTGTTGCTCATGTATGAGTCTGCTATATATTCAACAATGACCTGACCTGTAACCCAAGCAAGAAGAAACAGCACAAACCAACCCAATTCGAGCCAAGATATAGTTGAAAAACTGACAAACTATACAGTCAACAATGTGAGTCCTGTTCAGCTGTTGCTCATGTGCGAGTCTGCTATATTCAACAATGTTGGAATAACTCTGGCTGCTGGATAGCTTAATTCTTCTGTTGTCACTTGTTTTTCTGTTGATCGTTCTGTTACTTGGTCAGGCGTATAATTCGGTCACGTTATGCGCAGAGTCAGTCTGACGCGCGCTGCGTTCGCGCGGGACTAGTAGTGTCGTGTGAGTCATGTCCTGGATCGTGAGATAGCACGATGCAGGAGTTAGTTACTTCCATTGCTTAGTCTTCCTACTTAATAGCATAATGAAGAAACAGAAAAGCTGCGAGTTGTTAGCAGCACAAAACATTGCAGTCTTTGTTTATTCTGCTCTTGCCTTATTTGCTACAGCTTGTACCAAATCTAACAATTGGTATCAGAGCACCGAGTTCTCGTTCCTGGCTGAGCGATGTCCGCGCCGGCGCATCTAGCAGGCGCGTCCCGAACTCCACCGCGCCGCCATGCTCCCCGCTCTCCATCTCCTCACCGCGGCCGCAATGCCAGACGCAACGGCCAAGTCGTCATCGAGCGAGTTGTGAGGGAGACGACGACGAGCAGCGTTGTTTACCCCACGCTCACCCGCACGAATTACCAGGATTGGGCCCTGGTGATGCGGGTTAATTTGCAGGCGCAGGGTCTGTGGGCGGCGGTGGAACCCGAAGAAGACGACGACGTCGATTTCCGAACGGATCGACAGGCGCTTGCTGCCATACTTCGCGCGGTGCCGGCTGAGATGCTTGCGTCTCTGGCCGTCAAGGGGACTGCGCGGGAGGCCTGGGAAGCCATCAAGGTCCGACGCATTGGCGTACAGCGGGTTCGCGAGGCCAATGCGCAGCAGCTGCGACGCGAGCTCGGCGACATCGCATTCAAGGACGGAGAATCAATTGACGATTTTTCGTTGCGAATCGGGGGACTCGCCAACAACCTGCGCGCTTTGGGTGACCCAATCACAGAAGCTGAGGTTGTCAAAAAGTTGTTGCAGGTCGTTCCAGAGAATCTCCAGCAAGTAGCCATCTCGATCGAGACATTGCTCGACGTCAACGAGTTGTCTCTCGAGGAGGTATCCGGGCAACTGCGCGCCGTCGAACAACGCATGCTGCGCAAGTCAGGAGCTGGGGGGAACCGCGTCAACTCCAACGGCCGACTACTCTTCACGGAGGAGGAGTGGCTGGCGAAGTTTCGCAAGGGAGCTACGCTGCAGGAGGGCAACCAGGGCGGAAGCTCATCCTCCGGCGGTGGAACTAGCAATCGTCGTGGCCGGAGCCGATGGAAGAAACAGTTTGGGTCATCAAAAGACACCCACTCCGCACCGACAAAAGAATCAGACCGCAAACCCGGAAGCTGCAACAACTGTGGAAAGAAGGGGCATTGGGCTAAAGATTGCCGAAGCAAGCCTAAACAGCAACAGGCTTACGTGGCCCAGGAGGAGGATAATGACCCCTCACTGCTGATGCTCAGAGCGGTACCAGATGCATTCCCCCTTTCGCCACTTCTCTCTATGCAGGCTCCATTGGAGGTATCGGCGGGCACCAAGGCCATCTGTATGGATGAAGCAAAGGTCCTTGCTCAGTTTGACGACCGCGAGGACCATGACCACCGGAGATGGGTCCTGGACTCCGGCGCCACCAACCATATGACCGGGTCCAGGGCTGCCTTCGCCGAGCTCGACACTGGAGTGAGCGGAAACGTGAAGTTCGGCGACGGCTCGGTCGTACGGATCGAAGGGCGCAGGACCATCCTCTTCGCGTGCCGGTCCGGCGAACATCGGGCACTCGCCGGGGTCTATTACATCCCGCGGCTCACAACCAACATTGTGAGTCTCGACCGGCTAGATGAGTCTGGCAGCGAGGTGCGTATTCGTCGCGGTCTCCTGCAGATTTGGGACCCCCAGCACCGTCTGATAGCTCGAGTTCGTCGATCCCCAACCTGCCTCTACACCATCGAGCTGGACATCAGTCGGCCCATTTGCCTCGCAGCACATTGCTCGGAGACGGCTTGGAGGTGGCATGCGAGATATGGCCACCTCAACTTTCCGGCACTTCGCAAGATGGCGCAAAAGTCTCTGGTACGCGGGTTGCCGGTGATAGACCAAGTCAATCAAATTTGCGACGGATGCTTGGTGGGGAAACAACGGCGAATGGCATTCCCATCTCAGTCCAAGTACCGCGCTACAGAAGCACTGGAGCTTGTTCATGGTGACTTATGCGGACCTATTTAACCTGCAACTCCGGCAGGCAACCGGTATTTTCTTTTGCTCGTAGATGATATAAGCCGCTATATGTGGCTAACATTGATCAGGAGCAAGAATGAAGCCGGAAGGGCAATACAGCACTTCCAAGCGCGTGCTGAAGTTGAGAGTGGGCGCAAGCTGCAAGCATTCCGGACGGATCGTGGCGGGGAGTTTAACTCCATCGAGTTTACCGAGCACTGTGCAGAACAAGGCGTCCACCGACAACTGACGGCGCCCTACTCCCCACAGCAAAACGGGGTTGTGGAGCGCCGCAATCAGACGATTGTTGCCACTGCTCGCAGCATGATGAAGGCCATGAAGGTACCGGGTCGCTTCTGGGGGGAGGCCGTGTCCACCGCGGTATTTCTGCTGAACAGGTCGCCGACAAAGTCTCTCAACGACAAAACGCCATATGAAGCTTGGTACGGTGAGCGGCCTGCCGTGCACTTCCTACGCACATTCGGATGCGTGGGCTACGTGAAGAATACCAAACCAAATCTCAAGAAGCTGGAGGACCACAGCCGTCCAATGGTACTTCTGGGATATGAACAAGGATCCAAGGCCTATCGGCTTTACGATCCTACCAGAGACCAAGTCCATGTTTCGCGTGATGTCGTCTTCGATGAAGACAAGGCATGGGGTTGGGAAGAGCAAGAACCAGTCTCCGCAGATCCTGAACCGTTCGTGGTTGAACAGATGGTGAGCACGACATCAACAACAGCCGTGGCACCCTCTGTATCACCAGCTTCACCAACTCCAGAACCATCCGCACCAACTCCAGTACTTGGGCCAACACCGCCTGCGTCATCTCCATCGACACCGATGCTGCCGACGCATCCAGAGGTGGAACATGCTACGCCACCTACCCACGACTCCAACCTGGACGCAGATGCAGAAGACGATGATGTCGTGCCTCGGTACCGCACCGTCGACAACATACTCGGAGGAGGATCTCCACCCGGGTACGCACCTCGGGCACTTGAGCAACTCGAGCTGCACGCCGTGAGTGCCGATGAACCAAGCTCTCTGGCCGAAGCCACTGCAGATCCAAAGTGGCAGAATGCCATGATGGAGGAGTTGAAGTCAATTGTCGACAACAAGACGTGGACGCTGTCTGATCTTCCCCCCGGGCAACGGGCAATCGGCTTGAAGTGGATATTTAAGCTGAAGCGGGATGAACAAGGAGCTGTGGTGCGCTACAAGGCCAGACTTGTCGCGAAAGGGTATGTCCAACGTCAAGGGGTGGACTTCGACGATGTCTTCGCTCCCGTTGCACGACTGGAATCCGTGCGACTCCTCCTCGCCGTAGCTGCACATCATTCTTGGGAGGTACACCATATGGACGTCAAATCGGCGTTCCTCAACGGAGAACTCCAAGAAGAAGTTTACGTCTGCCAGCCACCCGGCTTCTTCGACATCGACAACAAGGCGAAGGTGTACAAGCTCCACAAAGCATTGTATGGACTGCGACAGGCGCCCCGTGCTTGGAATGCCAAACTTGATAGCACATTGCTGTCCCTGAGCTTCAAGCGCAGCAGCTCAGAACATGGCATATATACATGGGGTGATGGAGGGAAGCGGCTGATCGTAGGGGTCTATGTGGATGATCTCATTATCACTGGAGACCGGCCGAACGACATCGCTCACTTCAAGTTTGAGATGAAGAAGATGTTCGAAATGAGCGACCTGGGAGCACTGAAGTATTATCTCGGCATTGAGGTAACTCAAAGTGCAGCCGGCATTACAATTAAGCAGTCTGCCTATGCCGGCAAGATTCTGGAGAAAGTAGGCCTTCGGGGGTGCAACCCAAGCCAAACTCCAATGGAGGTACGCCTGAAATTGAGCAAAGAATCAGACACTCCTCTGACAGATGCAACCCAATATCGCAGCCTGGTTGGAAGTCTTCGATATCTTGTCAATACTCGACCCGACCTGGCATATTCAGTTGGGTACATTAGTCGCTTCATGGAGGCCCCCAGGGAAGAGCATCTCTCTGCTGTTCGGCGTATTTTGCGCTTTGTTGCAGGTACCATCACTTGGGGAATTCAGTACACAGCCAAAGAATCTGCACGCCCGTATTTGCTTGGATACAGTGACAGTGACCTGGCGGGCGACATCGACGATCGACGAAGCACTTCAGGTCAGATTTTCTTCATCAATGGAGAACCTGTCACTTGGCAATCATCGAAGCAGAAAGTGGTAGCGCTGTTGTCCTGCGAAGCTGAATACATTGCAGCGGCAGCCGCAACATGCCAGGGAGTATGGTTGGCACGGCTATTGGCTAAAGTACTTGGAAGCAGCTCAACCACTCCGACACTAATGGTGGACAATCAGTCCACGATATCACTCGTGAAAAATCCTGTGCATCATGATCGGACTAAACACATAGATGTTAAGTTCCACTACATTCGAGAATGCGCAGAGAAGAAGCTGATCAATATCAAGTTTGTTGGCACAGCTGAACAGCTTGGAGACATCTTCACTAAATCGCTGGGCAGAGTTAGGTTCCATGAACTCTGTTGCAAGATCGACGTCATCAATCTTAGTAACAGCAGCAAGACTTAGAGGGTGATTTGTTGGAATAACTCTGGCTGCTGGATAGCTTAATTCTTCTGTTGTCACTTGTTTTTCTGTTGATCGTTCTGTTACTTGGTCAGGCGTATAATTCGGTCACGTTATGCGCAGAGTCAGTCTGACGCGCGCTGCGTTCGCACGGGACTAGTAGTGTCGTGTGAGTCGTGTCCTGGATTGTGAGATAGCACGATGCAGGAGTTAGTTACTTACATTGCTTAGTCTTCCTACTTAATAGCATAATGAAGAAACAGAAAAGCTGCGAGTTGTTAGCAGCACAAAACATTGCAGTCTTTGTTTATTCTGCTCTTGCCTTATTTGCTACAGCTTGTACCAAATCTAACAAACAATGACCTGACCTGTAACCCAAGCAAGAAGAAACAGCACAAACCAACCCAATCGAGCCAGATATAGTTGAAAATATGACTAGAAACACCTGGACAACTATACTGTACATAGAAATCATGAGGTACAGTGTGTGTTAAATCATCCACATGCTATATAGGAGACATCAATCACATTCAGAAAAATATATATAGGAGACAACAAGTTTGATATTGGCCAAGAAATGGTAGAGTTAATAGCATAGCTCCTACCTGTCTAGCTCATTAAGATTAATCTACCCCATGAACACAAGTACACAACACCATACAGTAACTGCCAGCTGGACCAAGTACCCCATCATCCCATGCACACACCACCATAAAAGTAGTTTGCTACTGATTCTTCATATCAAAGTATCATTCACCTCTTTTAAGGCATCTTGATAATGATATTCTCAATAGCACAAAGCATTAAGTTTTGCATCACATTTTGGAATAAAATTACCCATTCATATCTTCATTTTTTGTTTATTTGTTTCCTTTTTTCTTAAACATGAAAATCATGCATACATACGTACGTACATACATACTGGAGGTATAATTGAAAATCAACAATTGCTCATTTTTTATATTAGGTAGAGTCACAACTGTTATGAATATTGTGTGGAGAAAATTGCATTTTAGATCCCTAGACTTGTAGGGTTGTGCTACTGTACACTCTTGAACTTGCATTTTACTTTAGTAGTCATGCCAAAATTCTTGCAATAGTTGTACTGAACCCTAGTTGATGCGAAAATAGGAGCGGAAAAAGTCGCCTAGGGAGGGACCCTAGTCGAATCAGAAGTCGGGACTATAGTCGCAGGAGCAGTAAGCATAGCCGAAACAGACTGTGCTACTAACCCGCGGGGAAGCTCCTCAGCACGCAGCGTTGAAAGGGCCGCAGTGACGGTCGATCGAGGCGAGTGGCTCAGCAATTGAGCCCTGAAAGGCTCAAACTCTGGGCAAAGATGACAAACGAAGTTGTAAAGGCGAAGGCGATCACAATCCGTTGTTTGCACCTTATGACACTCCTAGCAAAGCGGAGAGACCAGCTCGTCCAGCTGATGCAAGAGACTGGCCAAGGCTCGGTAAAAGTCGTCGACGGAGTTCTCCTGGCGAAGCATCTCCAGTTCACATTGAAGCAAAAAAAAACTGAGCATCACTACTCTGTTGATATTGCTTGCGCAAGTACTCCTAGATCTGACAAGTGAAACGTAGGCCAACAATGTCTAGCTGAATGGAGTCGACGATGCTGACCACCAGGATGTATTGAACATGCGCCTCAGCAGCATACTAGCGTTCAAAAGCATTAATGGCATACTGAAAGACCTCACCAGCTGCGTCAGCGGTAGCCTCAACCTCCATGGCGGCTTCATCTCCTGCAGGAGGTGCAGAAGTAAGTTGCCTGGTAGGAGGTTGAACCGGTGATGACGGACAAAGTCGTGCACCAGTGACATATCCCCAGAAGCGGAGACCATTCAACATGATCTCCATGAGTAATGACTACAATCTGTAGTTCGTCTTATAGAGCTTTGTTCCCGAGAATAAGATCGCAGCTGATGGAATGGAAGCCATCTGTAAACAGCGCAACGACAGGTAGCAAAGTCTAACAGGCACCGCTAGATTTTTGGGAAACGAAAACTCCTTTTATGGAAACTGGAAACGAAAACGCTAGATCCGTGCAGGAAAGCGGCCGGAGATGATGGCGGCGGCGACCTTGGGCTGGACAGTGGTGGCCTTGTGGCGGCCAACGACAGCGATGGAGGCAGCAACCAATGTCGACGGCAGCAACGGTGGTGGGATGGCAGCGGAATGAGTTAGATTAGTACCCTAACTCTGATACCATGTTATGAATATTGTGCGTATATTCATGAGGCCAATGGACAATATATATAGAGTATAAAGGACTATATGCAAAGACAATCCTAATAACCCTACTCTAACAACTACCTGACTGTAGAACTTTTCAGGATTTTCTTCGCGGAGATTATGAATGTCAAGTGCAACCTTTGCATCACAACCGATACCTGTCACCATGGTAAAATGAGTTTCTTGGGTAAAGTCACCGATAAAGTAAAAACTTCGCACCTACCTAGATAATTGTTCATAAACTTCACCAGAAGCACATTTTTTGCTTGCTTATCTTCTATTGTCACCTTCCATCTATCTAGGATGGTGACTGCTGCATGCTCTATGTCATGTAAAACTGTGCAGAGGGCTCCTTGCTTCTCAACAGCACCGAGACCACCTCCCCATGATAAAACTCTTGAAAGATCGTTGCCAGTACCAGCTGGAAGAATTGCAACAGGCGGAGGTGATTCATAATTTTGTCTATCTATCGCATCAAGAACCCAACCAACAGTACCATCGCCACCACACACAAGGATTCTGAAATGCGGTACCTTTCTGAACAACAATAATCCTGTCTCTGGCCGTTGTGATAAACTCAACTCAAACACCTAGAAAAAGTATACAGCACATTAGCCTCACAGGAAATCACAAAGATTTGAACAGCATTTGCTAGGTGGGTGCCGATTAAAACATGAACTCAGAATTGCACAAAATGGAGAAATATTCAATTGTCAAACATAAATTCACAACCAGTAAACTAATTGTTAATACAGCAGTGTTCACAAGGTGAGATGCTAAACATCAGAGAACAGGCTGAGCTTTGCAAGCTATTTGTTTGGTTGGCATAAGAGTTTTTCTCCCTGCTATTACAATATCGGAGGGACGCAATCGAGTTACTGCTTTCTGTTCATCTTTTGGATGCTGTTGTTCTTCACAAGGAACGCGATTTCCAAGTTCTACTCTCACATTGTACAGAACATCACAGGTGCGATATATCATGCTAATCAAATTACCTAAGGTCGAACAATGCTCTTACAACATTTGGCTTAACTAGGCAATTACTAGCATAGAAGATAAAGAGTATACATGAACATGTAGAAGAAGCAATAGAAAAAGATTAAAAATGTCATTTTCGTCACAGTAGTTCTGTAATATAAAGTGATTCAACAGCATATGGATGAGTTCAAGTAAATAGATGCACCGAATGTGTGATGCACCACATAAATAGGTAAAACAGCAAGTTGATTACAATTTTCATTTATGATATGACTAGGCCATAGGCACGGTTCTAGTGTGAGATGTATCATGACCTGCACTGGATTCAAAAGGAAATGTAGCCGGTGCTTGAGAGAATGTCCGCGCTGAGCTCCACTTCTCTTGTTGATGAAAACTAGAAGAGGTCTGGCATCGCCAGGCAGGTCAGTCATTACATACTTATGTTTAGCTCCCCCTATGTCATCATTATGGAGTCTTCTCTGTTCTGATACGACTTCTTTACAATCACTCTCCTGCTGTCATGTTCATTCTCAGCACTCCTCTGAACATTGCCCCCAATTGCTTTTAAATCCTTAGCCCTCTGATTAGCATTTGTTGTGGTATCACTTGATGAATCATCATTACTGTCCGCAATGGCAGTGTCAGAAGGCAATCTGTTGTGATGCTTTTGCTTTTTACTTCGGCTCCTGAGATGTCCCCGCACGGTGGATGCAAATTCATTTGCACCATGAGTTATAGAGCTTAAAATGCCACCAGGTTTGCTCCTGGTCCTGACAAAAAGTGGGGAAAGAATAAGGCGTTTGAATGAACCAAGGTCACAAATATCACCTGTCTCAGTAGCCATGCTTGAGTGGCAATCAACATGCACCGACCATTGGCACCACATGCAGCAATATATAGGAGGACCTCCAAGAAAAGATCCATTGCATGGCTCCTCACAGTAACTGCAATATTGAGCTTCTTCAGACTGATCAGCTATATCTGTCCAGAGCACGGTCCATTGATGGACCACATGTTTTGACCCAAACATTGAGACACATTTGCAGTCCTTCTGAGAGTTTGAAGAGCAGATCATGTGTGCAGCTGCACCACAAACATCACAGCGATGAACCATATTCTCTGATGTTATCATTTGTCCAAGGGACTGAGAAGGCGAAATAGATTCTAAGCATACACAGCACTTCAGTCCTTTCGCACGAAATAAAGATTCTACACTCCATACATGTTCAGCAGTAGGAACCTTGTTGTTTCTTTCAAAATTCCTCCTTTTTGATCTGGCAATCATTTTCATCCAGCTTAAACTGATCTTCCGCCTCCACAGTGAGAGAAGGTACAAAAACGTCAAAAGAGGGACTATACCAACAGTGAAGCATGCAGCAATTGAGATCCAGAATTCTGATGGATTAGGGGATTTACTGTACAAACTGAACATAAGTATTTTAAATTGCTCTTTCAACCAGTCCATTCTCGCAGTTGACGATCCAAACAAATTATAACCTTGAATTGAAGACATCATGACAAGAAACTACATCCTTTTAACTATGACACCATTCTTGATTAGAGCAACACGGTCAATCATATAGCTCTGCAAAAGCTGAATAAGCTCTGAAAGTATGATCTGCAATCAGAAGAGAATGAATCAACAAAAAGCATATAGATATAACAGATGTGATCAAATGAGTCTACAGATAATGCTGGACAAAAGGCTCTTTATAAATTAGAGATTGCATTGTAGAACCACTAACATGCACATTTTCGAAGTAAAGTATAGTGTAGACTCACAGTTATTAACCACACTAAGAGATATGCTAAGTAGGAAGAATACTAATTCACAAATGCAAAGCTCAATCTATCAAAAACAAAGCCAGATAAACTCACAGATGATATACCATAGCAATGTTTAACAGTAAAACATTTTTAAGAATAATTTAGCACACAAACATTTCAATATTCATGGCAAATGCAACTCAGTAGCAAGTGAAGCACATCAGAAGACATATGCTAGTTGGTTAATAGTCAGTTCGTATGTCAAGGGATGACAAAAAATACTGAAAAATCAAGTAACTTGAAACCAAACAAAATCTGTAACTCGGGTTGGTTCTTTCAGTTTAATATGTTTGGTGGAAACCATTTTTGTGGTAACTGGTAATTCTATCTTTAATCAGTATTAGGAGCCCCACGTGTGAAAAACAAATTGACCAAATTTGTGTTCCCAAAAAAATGGCCATATCACCATATATCATTGTTACAGGGCTATTTCCTATTTCAACTTTTTAACTAGCTAAATACAATGTTCTTTGGTGGTCTAAGGGGTTAGTTTATAAAAGTTGGATCGCTTTATGTAATTGAACCATGTATTCCTTGCCGAAATTGAGGAGTCCATTAAATCAGTCCAGGAAACTACCCTTTCTTTGGACAGCAAGTACCACTTTGTGAGATATTTAGTATCGTTTTCATCTAGCAATGCAATACTGAGAATTGACGAACTGATTAACTGATTTTCTCCTAAAAAAGAAAATGTACTAAATAACTGATTTTTGTAACCAGTAGTTACTTATGTCCATTTGTGGTCACTAGGGTGGCTAATTCAATTCTAGAAATTCGAAAACCAAAACTAATATTATTTGGTCATTTCTCCTCTCCTAGAGATATAAGTCGATTAATTTCCTAAAACTGAGTCAACCGTCTGAGCAGAAATCGCCATGTTCTTCAGATCATATGCTGACCACATATAGACAGCTAACAAGCATCAAGTGCACTTCTGTGCCCAGACTATTGTCATTTCCCTCTGCATCATGACCTTATCAGGTGAGAATTATCAGTGGTTATGAATAGCAGAATCCTCCTCCTTGAACATTTCATTTAGCGATTCCTATTAAAAAAACATTTCAGTTACCTCAATTCACCATATTACCTTAGCAATATTCTTCCAAAATAACATTGGAACGAGACACATGCCATTGCCTTAATTCACCATATTAGACTTCAGCATTATCTCAATAATCTCATGGAACTTCCCCCTCAGGCACTCACTAATCGGTACTCAATAATGCATTACCAAATGACACAAGAATAGTAATGAAGACAAGCATCTAAATGCTTTCATAAAAAAAACAAAAAGAAAAAGAAAACCGAGAAAGAATTGCTTAACACGTCATAATATAATGTAAAATATCAAACACTAAAATCAAAAGGAAGGAAAAGAACAATTGCTTAACGTGGCACAATGCAAAAATGACAGAAAGAATCTTCGATGGAATAAAGATACGGTACAAACCTACAACAACCTAAACAAACAAAAAAAGGTACCCAAGAAGAAGAGACTTTCTTCGGTGTTGGAAGGTACTCGGGTTGTTTTATACGCTACGGGGATGGTTTTTTTGGGCTACAGCCGATTGTTTTTGTGAAAATGAATAGTGTTGATAAGAAAGAAATGGCTTTTACAAAAGGAGGAAGATGAGCGACGAAAAAAATAAGGGAGATTGGATCATATACCCACCCTTTAGTTGGGAAATTGAGGATTTACCCTCCACATCTCAATGACACATGGGGTTATCATAAGTCATTGACACGTGGCCCAGGAGGATAAATCCTCAATTTCCATCTAAATGGAAGGTATATGATCAATTTTTTCAAAAAATAAAAGAGATACGTACACAAAATAAAAGCCATATAGTGAAATATATGATGCGTTCGTAACGCCATCTCTTATCCTAAGAAATGAAGGAGAAGCTTCAAGAAGGCGGATGTTTCTGTTAGCCAAACATGATCATGCACGGCACGTGCATGTCCCATATGTGCCGCCTCCGGAGATCCCGGCAACCACAGGAGATATATTTCATGTTTAGGAGATTACCTTAACTACCTTGGCATGTAATCCGATCTGGACTCTATCTGTACCTCCCTGTACTCCTTATAAGCCAAGGGCTCCTAATCAAATCGCTAAGTGCGTTTCTCCCAAACGTCTTCATGGTATCAGATAACACTCGATCCTGATTTTCTTCCCAGCTCCTTCATCTCTGTTCCGCCATGGCGGGTCACGTCGACCACGACGCCGACAAAGTCGCCGCGGCACAAGCGGAGGTCGCCGCAGCCCTTGCCAAGGCTGAACTCGACGCCAAGGTTGCGCTCTGGACGCAGGCCGTCGGCGTCTCGAGCGTCAAACTTCTCGTCCCCATCACGCTCGATCTGCAGGCCGACAACTACGCTCAGTGGCGCGGCTTGTTCGAGGTCGCCTTGGAGAAATTCTCCCTCGACGATCACATTCGCGAGCCTTCATCTTCTTCCCCCGATGCACAATGGCTTCGTCTCGACGCTCTCGTTCGCTCGTGGCTGTACGCCGCTGTTACTCCGAACCTCCTCGCCATGGTGATGGATGCCTCGGCCACGGCCTACACCATCTGGTCGCGCATCGAGGGTCTCTACCGCGACAACGCCGACACGCGCGCCATCTACCTCGAGCAGGAGTTCCACGGCCTCATGCAGGGATCCATGTCGGTGGCGGACTACTGTCGCAAGCAGAAGTCACTCGCTGATGAACTGACTGCCGTGGGAACGCCAATCTTGGACAGAAGTCTGGTTCTCAACACCTTGCGCGGACTGAGCCCCCGTTTCGCGCACATGCGAACCTTAATCTCCATGCAGCGCCCTCTGCCGACGTTCTTGGAGACCCGTTCCGCACTTCTTCTTGAGGAACTCACGTCGAGCGCTGATGCATCAACTGGCTCCTCCAACCCGTCGGCTTTCATCGTCTCTTCGGCCGGCCAGCCCAACAAAAACTCCACCGGCGGATCTTCCTCCAACTCCTCTAACGGCGGCGGATCTTCGCGCAGCAACAACCAACGTCGCCGCAACAACGGTCGAGGAAACGGCGGCGGCGGCGGCTCCTCCAACGGTGGCGGTGGCGGCTCCAACAACAACAGCCAGGGCTGGCCGTCCTTCCAGAATCCGTGGACGGGCTCCATTCACATGTGGCCTGGCCAGGGATCACAGTTCAGCCCAGGACTGCTTGGTCCGCGACCTCCGGGCGCCTTCACAGCCATCGTTCCCAACATGCAGGGTTCAGGCGCACCGTGGCCAGGCGTACCAAATTTTGCGCCTCCTTCCGGATCCGGCGTTTAGTGGACCGGCGCCCCCGTCACCCCTTCCCACACGCAAACTGCTTCATGGGACCAAAACCAACTCATGCATGCTTTCAATACCATGCAGTTGACACCACCGTCTTCCGATTGGTATATGGACTCCGGGGCGTCCGCTCATATGACTTCTGATCCTGGTACTCTTTCCTCCCCAACTTACAATTCCTCTCCTGCAGCACAATATGCTATTGTCGGCAATGGTTCCCGCATTCCAATTACTCACACGGGCACAACATCTCTCCACACTCCAGCTCATAGTTTTCAGTTAAATAATGTTCTCGTTACGCCTCATTTAATCAAGAACTTTATTTCTGTTCGTCAATTCACTCTAGACAATCACGTCTCTGTTGAGTTTGACCCTTTTGGTCTTTCTGTGAAGGATCTTCAAACCAAGAACGTGATCATCAGGTGCAATAGCCGTGGTGACCTCTATCCCCTCAGTTGGCCGCCGACCACCTCACATGCTCTAGCAGTCACCACACCTTCAACTTTGTGGCATCGACGACTTGGTCATCCTAGCCTTCAAGCTTTATCGCAGCTAGCTAATGCATCTCATATTTCATGTACCAAAGACTCCACAAACTCATTATGTCATGCATGCCAATTAGGCCGTCATGTTCGTCTTCCGTTTCATGCATCCACTACTAAAACTAATAAAGCCTTCGCTTTGATACACTGTGATCTTTGGACCTCGCCCGTTCCTAGCATTTCTGGATATAAGTATTATCTTGTCATCCTCGATGATTTTACTCATTATCTGTGGACATTCCCACTTCGCCTAAAATCCGCTGTGTATGACACTCTTCGCAATTTCCTTGCGCATATAGGCACTCAATTTTCTGCCACCGTACGTAGCATACAATGTGACAATGGAGGCGAATTCGATAATCACGCCATGCAGCTGCACCTTCTCTCACATGGCATCGCACTCCGCATGTCATGTCCACACACATCTCAACAAAATGGTAAAGCGGAACGCATCATCCGTACTACCAACGACATTATACGTTCCCTTCTGTTTCAAGCCAGCATGCCACCTTCCTACTGGGTCGAGGCACTTCACACCGCCACCTACCTTCTCAATCTCCACCCTACTAAATCACTCAACTTCGGTATTCCACATCAGGCTTTGTTTGGCTCTCCTCCTGATTATTCTCATCTTCGAGTTTTCGGTTGTAGGTGTTATCCAAACCTATCCGCCACTGTCGCTCATAAGCTCGCTCCACGGTCTGCGGCTTGCGTATTTTTGGGATATCCGGCAAATCACAAGGGGTACCGCTGCCTTGATCTCACCACAAACCGCATCATCATTTCCCGCCACGTCATTTTTGACGAACACTCTTTCCCTTTTTCCGAGTGTTCTACCTTACCGGTTCCTGTGGACTTTGATTTCCTATCGCATGCTGCACATACACCGCCGGCTGCTCTTCAACCCATCGCACGCCCCAGGGCTCCGGCTTCCTCTTCCGCTCTCCCGTCGCTTCCGCTTTCCTCTGCGCCCATGCCAGCATCTTCTCTGCAGGCCACGCAATCCACTACGCTGGCACCTGCGGTTCTCCAGCAGGCCGCGCAGCTCTCTGCGCCGGCACCTGCGACCACTCAGCAGGACGTGCAGCCTGCGCCATCATCCGAGTCTCCACAGCCGGCCATGCAGAACTCCACGTCCGCCGCTCCGTTCTTTCAGCAGGCCGCGCAGTCCACTGCGCTGGCGCCTGCGACCCCGATGACCGCTGCAGCGCCTGCGACTCCGTCTCTCGCCGCAACAGATTCTCCACCATCTGCAGCTGAGGCCATCACCCCGGTGTTCAACGATCACACGATGATCACCCGTGGTAAGCGAGGTTTTCGGCTTCCCGTGGACCGGCTGAACCTTCACGTGGACGTCCCTTCACCGATCCCACGCACCTACCGTGCCGCGCTCAACGACGACAATTGGCGCCTCGCAATGCAGCGCGAATTTGATGCCTTCCAATCTAACAACACATGGGTTCTTGTTCCGAAACCTCCAGGAACTAATGTTGTTTCAGGGAAGTGGATCTTTCGCCACAAGTTGAAACCCGACGGCTCCCTGGATCGATACAAGGCGCGATGGGTACTCCGAGGTTTCTCTCAACGGCCAGGCGTTGACTTCGGCGAGACGTTCAGCCCGGTTGTGAAACCGGCCACCGTCCGCACTGTCCTCACCATTGCGCTGGCTAACGATTGGCCGGTGCATCAACTCGACGTCAACAACGCCTTCCTCAACGGCACGCTCACAGAAGTCGTCTACTGTCAACAACCGTCCGGCTTCGTCGACCCAACGCGCAGCACGCATGTGTGTCGTCTCAACCGGTCCCTCTACGGCCTCAAGCAAGCTCCACGGGCTTGGTTCAGTCGTTTTGCCACATACCTTGCCTCGCTGGGCTTCCAAGCATCCAAGGCTGATCCTTCGTTATTCATCTACCGGCACAACACCGACACCGTCTACCTCCTGCTGTACGTTGACGACATTGTGCTCACTGCATCGTCGCCAAGCCTTGTACGACAGATGATCAGTTCGCTTGACCGCGAATTTTCACTCAAAGACCTCGGCGACTTACATTTCTTCCTCGGCGTCTCCGTCGAGCGCACCGCTTCCGGCTTTTTCCTCTCACAACGTCAGTACATCGAAGACATCCTCGCTCGTGCTGGCATGACCAACTGCCACCCCTGCAGCACGCCCGTCGACACCAACGCCAAGCTCCCTGCGACCGGAAATCCAGTGGCCAACGCTACAGATTACAGGAGCATCGCTGGTGCCCTCCAGTACCTGACTTTCACTCGTCCGGACATCGCATACGGTGTTCAACAAGCGTGCCTTCACATGCATGACCCGCGGGAGCCTCATGCCAATCTTCTCAAACGTATTCTTCGATACCTAAAGGGCACCGTCGACCATGGCTTACAGCTTCATCGGACTTCCCCAACCTCCCTCACCGCCTACACAGACGCTGACTGGGCTGGGTGTCCTGACACTCGCAAGTCCACCTCGGGATATGGGGTTTTTCTCGGTGATAACCTTATTTCATGGTCGTCCAAGCGCCAACAGACGGTCTCTCGCTCCAGTGCCGAGGCCGAATATCGCGCCGTTGCTAACGCCGTCGCCGAGTCCTGCTGGCTTCGTCAGTTACTCGCCGAACTACATCGCCCACTCCAGCACGCCACCGTGGTTTTCTGCGATAACATTAGTGTGGTTTATCTCTCGACTAACCCCGTCCAACACCAGCGGACGAAGCATGTCGAGATTGACCTGCATTTTGTGCGTGAGCGCGTGGCTCTCGGTGAGGTCCGTGTGCTCCATGTTCCCACAAGCTCGCAGTACGCCGACATCTTCACCAAGGGTCTCCCTACGGCCATCTTTCGGGAATTCTGCTCCAGTTTGAATGTCCGCCCTGCTCCCGTTCCAACTGCGGGGGGTGTTAGCCAAACATGATCATGCACGGCACGTGCATGTCCCATATGTGCCGCCTCCGGAGATCCCGGCAACCACAGGAGATATATTTCATGTTTAGGAGATTACCTTAACTACCTTGGCATGTAATCCGATCTGGACTCTATCTGTACCTCCCTGTACTCCTTATAAGCCAAGGGCTCCTAATCAAATCGCTAAGTGCGTTTCTCCCAAACGTCTTCAGTTTCTACCAGAAGCAGAAACTTCCCTTACACAAAAAGACCTCGACCCTTGCGTAAAAAGGGATAATTTGGAATAGATATTTTTCTTCAAAGTTAGATAATTAAATATGTGGCCGGTTCTCCTAAAAAAGTACTTGCATTAAAAAACAAAGAAAGCAATAGAATTAGGGCCGGGCTTGAAAAAAACCGATAGTTTTAGTTGATCTGAAGAGAACTTTTGAGTTCTAAAGGAGAGCGGAAGTAAAGGTAAATTTGGTAAAAAAGAAAAGGCAATACGGAATAGAAAAGAAGATGTACAACGAAATAGTTCTGCCGAAATGAAATTAGTAAGACGAATTTGCACTAAACCAACTGATTAATTTCTGCAAGAAGCAACCACCGAAGAAATGAGGTTGCTTTAGCAAATCCAAAAAAGAAAAATAGAACAGTAAACGGGATTCTTCCCCACTTACGCCATGAACCAGGACGAGAAGCTCCGAGCCTCGGGCCCAACCCGCGCGCCCTCTCCCCCCTCTCGACTCGCCGCCGTCCCCGACGCACGCGGTTCAATGCTTCGCGTCACCGTACTACATGGTTTCTTCCTTTCTCCTTTCTTTTTCGAGGAAGGAATCGCAGAGGAGGAATACAGGAGAGGTGTCTCTCCGGAGTGCCGTGCTCCCTTCCCTCTGGGCCCAGCGAATAGATTCTCCTACATCAGAACCGTTAGCTCCACGATCGAGCGGTCAATATTTGTCCACGTTAGCTCTACCACGGGTGAATCTGAATTATTTCAACCCGGTAGGGATGACACCTGTCGTTTTCTTGCTTGTTAGGGCAAAAACCGGCCTGTGATTCTTCTTTTCTTCTGCTTTTCGAACAGATCGATGCTTTCAAATTTCAGCCGTCCGTGCTGTGTGGTAATTAGTAAGAGGTAAATTCTAGCACTGGGACCTCGGGAAATTTCTGGCAGTGATCGCTCTGAGTGAGTTAAAAAAAACAAAGGCTAGAGAGTGAAACAGGGCAAAAACATGAATAAAAGCATTAGCTACTAGGGGTGATCGGCTCGGCTGAAAAGCTCGTGGCTTATGGCTGAAAACACTGTAACTGGCTGAAAAAAGCATTGTAGCTGACAGAGGCTTATTTAGCATAATTAAATTTAAAAAAATTTAAAAATAAAAAAAATATGTTAGCCCATTACGTATAATACAAACAAATACGGGAAAAAAAGAACCGGCAAAAAAAACTCAACAAAAAGCCAAAAATTCAGAAAAAGGCGAAACTTATGAATAATGCCAAATAAGCCTCCAGCACTGTAGCGAAGCCACAATGATCGCAGCCAGATCCGCACTCATCCATCGAGCGGCAGCTAGAAATTAAGGTACAGATAAATTAAAGATTGACGTAAAGCAGGTACCTCGAGCGATGGAGATGAGAAGCGTGCATGCGGCTCGATGGTTTGTGCAATGCATGCAACGCGCGAGCGGTAATGTAGGGCACGTTTGGTTCATTGGTGAGTGGAGCCTGGCTGCCCCATGTGAGCCTGGCTCGAGCCTGGCTGCCCCCATGCGAGCCTGGCTCGCCAGAAACGCAAATGAAATCCGTATCTCGAGAGCCAGGCTCTGAGCTGCCTTTTGCATCTGGAGAGCTAGGTTCAGACCTCGATGCGGGCAACCAAACAACTGAAACTTGCATCTGGGGAGCCTGGCTGGGCAACCAAACAACTGAAACTTGCATCTGGAGAGCCTAGCTGGGCAAGAACCAGGCAACCAAACGCCCCCGTAGAGACCCCGCCTTCTCCGTAGCAAGCTACTAGTAGTATCCAGCTAGCGATGAAGCGTGCCTCCCTCCGCACTCTAGAGGAAGAAAGATGGATCAGAGTAGTAGTTGTAGGCCTCATCCTTCTAAGCTAGTGGTTTATGATTTCTTTTAAATAAATAAATAAAATTTTTATTATTTTTACGAAGGGATTTATTGAGAGAGATTTTTAAAACAACTTATTAGCATTCAATTCATTCACATAAATACTTAAGGCCTCACTGTAAATGACTTCAACTTCTAGCTTTTTGGCTTTTGGTTTATTTAAACCAAAAACTACTTGGAACACATCAGTTTTTAATTTCGGCTTCTTTTAGTTTTTTTTTTACTTTTCATTTTTTTCTTATTTTTTTTGCATTATTCATGACGATATAATGGCTTTTGTTTTTCAATTTTCCTCTTTTTTCCTTACAAAAAGCTAACAGCCGCTGCAGTGTAATTTCATCTAAAAGCCACAGCCAAAATCTAGCATGTTCGTATTAGCTTCTAAAAGCTACTTTTCTACAGTAAATAGCTTTACTATAGTACATATCTTTTAAACGAAGTGTTTTTCAAGGCGAATCTACTAGTCGATTATAGTATATATTGTAGTGCTTTCATTTACATCGGCCAAAATCGTATATGAGGTCTCTCTGCAAACTTCTATATAAGTTGTTACTATTAATAAGACAAAGTCAAAAACCAAAACAAAAGGCTAATATGAATAGACACTTAAACCAAAAACTAGTTGGAGTATCAATTAAAACTAAGAGTCTGTTAATATTAGTTTTTGTTGATGGCTTTTAGTTGCGGCTAATAAATAGTAGTAGCTGATAGAAGCAGCTGATAAGTAATAGTAACTGATGAATAGTTATGTATTATGTAAGAAAGACGGTGCAACGAAAGATACTATGGTGATCATTTGGGCTTATTTTTGGTGGCTTATGGCTAAAAAGCACTGTAGCTGGCTGAAAAACACTGTAGATGACAGAGGCTTATTTAGCATAATTAAATTTAAAAAAAATTAAAAAATATAAAAAAATATGTTAGCCCATTACATATAATACAAGCAAATACGGGGAAAAAAGAACCGGCAAAAAAGCTCAACAAAAAGCCAAAAGTTCAGAAAAAGATGAAATTTATGAATAGTAAAAAATAAGCCAGAAGCTAAAAGCTGAAGCCCAACCGATCACCCTAACATTCGGAGCACCATGTAATATATGGAATTATGATATAATAAAATATAAAATATATTATATGTAAAAGAAAAATAGGATCTGATAAATAGTAGTAACGGTTAAAAATAGCTTATAATAATTAAGACATTTGAATGGAGCCGAAAGTAGAGACTCTGGGCCTGTTTGACAACGGCTGCGGCTTATGGCTTTTTGCTGAAATTTTTGAATTTTGACTGTTTACGGTACAGATTACGGAGAGATAGATACTCACTTGTGATTTTGGATGGTACAGATGTTGGGCTTTTAACGTGTACATCGTTTAACTTGTAGACCCCGTCTTGAGAAAATACTCCGTTTGAAAGTTAGGTACTGTAGCAAAAGCCAAAAGCCGCTAGCTTCGGAGGAAAAGAACAGACCCTCTGAAGGCCACCAGTCATCACAGCTGAAAGAACACACCGCTATTAGAGCAAGGCTAATAATACAGCCTTCAGCTGGCTGTATGGACACCTACAGCCCACTTATCAGTCTATTCATATAGTAGTTTACAGCCAGCTGAAGGCTGTATGACCCACCTCTTTCTCTCACAAAGTTTCTTGGTTCTTGTGCTTCAGCTGGCTGTAAACTTACAGCCCATCTCTCTTCTCTCTCCTCCTCTCTCTCCTCCGCCTCAGTATACAGCCTACTAACAGTCTCGGGCCATGCAGGCAGCTGCTCGCTGACACGTCCCAGGGAGGCTGCCACGTGGGCCTGTGCACCCCGGACACACGATACGATATGCGACGTACAGATCCATGCTGCTCTGTACTGCTGCACCTGGACATTCCATTGTACTTTTGACTCCGCGTCGCGTAATAGTCCCTGTATTAAACCTGGACAATCCTTTGCCTCGGGATGCCTAAGCAATGGGTCTGTTCTTTTCGGCTGCGGCTTATGGTTTTTGGTTGAAATTTTTGAATTTTGGCTGTTTACGGTACAAATTACGGAGAGACAGATATTCACTTGCAATTTTGGTTGGTACAGATCTTGGGTTTTTAACGTGTAGATCGTTCAACTTGGAGACCCCATCTTGAGAAAATACTCCGTTTGAAAGTTAGGTACTGTAGCAAAAGCCAAAAGCCGCCAGCTTTTGACTTAAAGAACAGGCCCAATGCCTCATCCACGTATCTTGGCTCGCTATTGTAGCGGTGCTCCTCAATAATTAGTATATTCAATTAGTATTAAACATGTTTGATTAATGTTAAGCGTACTGATTAACCCTAACAGTAATTGATTAGTCTAATTGAAGCACTAAACTAAGGCACTGCTACTGTAGCTCTGTTCCCATTAATTAGCGCACTTAATTTGCGTTAAATGCATTGATTAGCACTAATATTAATTAGTTCTAAGTAAAGCACTAAATTAATAGTATTCCATTTAATCTTAATCATATTTAATTAGCACTAATCAATTCGTGCTAATTAAATGTGCACAATAATTTATTGCACTAGTATTTAATTAGTGTTTTAGTTATTGCTAATTAAAATTACAAGTTTTTGCGGGATAAAATTTAGAATTTACAAGCGAGCATTTGTTGTCTGAATAAGCTGAAAAATTCATGCAAAACTTTCACTCGAACGGCTAACGTACCATAGAAATTTGCCACTTAAATTCATTTTGTACTGCGCAACAAAAATAATCGAAGACAATGCACATGTTTTTCCATACGCCATTCATCTCCGCAAACCATACCAACAAGTATCTGTTGTCCAATTGAGTTAAAAATTTCACACAAGACTTTCACTCGAATCGCTTATGTGGTATAGAAATTCATCGCTGGAATTCATTTCGTACTGCATAACAAAAAAAGAAACTCAACACATGTGTTTTCCCTACGTCGTCCGTCTCCACCTACCTACAGGCTGTTCGACCTTCTGAGCTACAGCGGCACGGCGGATATCACACGTCACCTACCACGCCTTTCGAGCTTGGAGAAGAGTTCATTTTTTTTTCAAAAACGAGTGATTGGGGTCTACTTTTTAAGAAAATAGTTGCTTAGGGTTATATATGAATAACCCATTCTTTTACTTCAGTCCATGTGGTAACTAGTATGACGTGGCACCTGATCGTGCAAAAATAGCGCACCCACAAGTGCACGGGTTGCCACTGAAATAGCGACGAGTGTCGTGTTCTCCACAGGGACTAGACTGAGGCTATCAGTGCTCAGCTAAAGTGAGGTCAATTGAAACGGAGGGAGAAAAATAAACCTAAAACAACTACTAAATCGACCGAACAAACTAACTAAACGATCAAAGGACGACGAGACGAACGACCGCACAAATGGACGTCGTATGACCGAACAAATGACACGACGACTAACTACACGAACGAACACAACTACCGACCAACGATCTAACTAACTACCAACCGCAAGATAGAAAGAGGGAGTCGAGAAGCACTGGGGGGAGTCAAGAGAGAACGAGGGAGAAAATGGTCGACGGCTAACTAGACGATGGCGGCACTCGACAACACAACAAACTACGATAATCACTCGCACAATCTAACTATCGACAGACCATAGAAAGGAGAAAAGAGGGAGTCTAGAAACAAGGAGGGGTCGAGACAGCACGGGGAAGGGAAATAGTCGCCGGCTAGCTAAATCGCACAAGCCAACACAAAGACACACATATACTGCACTAACAGATCAGTAGATCACTGAACATAATCAAAACTTCTAGCATTACACTACTAGCAACATGATTATATAGCAATTCTGAAACAAATTAACAAAGCATAATCACAAATCCACTGATCACAAGCACACATCACAAATAACATTCACAACTCATATAGCATCAATTAACAGGGAATTAATAGCAATTTAGTTGAATAGTAATTGAGAACAGCAAAGAGGTAAAGGGAGAAGAATTTGGGATAAACCGAAGTGAAGAGAAAACATGGGAAACTGAGGAGGGGTTGAAGAAGAAGATGCAGTAGGTGGAGGGGCACACGTCAGAGAAGAGGAAGAAGTCGGAGCTCGCTAGCGTCGGTGGCGATGGAGAGCTGTGGCCTGGCACTTGGTGGATCTCGGAGGTGCACTGGAGGGAGATCGTACATCCCTGAAGTGTTAACCACACTCCCCCTTTACTGCACGATCATTCGCCCAAGTGAAAACCATTTTGTATAACCACCAACAATGATACTACCCATGACAAGGTGCACAAATTTTATAACTATGGCTGATCATCATGATTTAATATCTCATTAAGTCAAAATTAATTAATTGGTCACATGTGATGATAACTCAATGTATTATAAGCATGACTAAGTATACTAAACATACAACCCATGTGATAACTAATATTATATCACTAGATAAAACACCCATCCTATGGTGGTAATGGAATCATGGCATTCAAATTATCTAGGAGAAATTAATCAAATAGTTCATTAACTACCAATACAAAGGTTTTATAATAAAATAGTGATGCTTGACAATTTAAAACAAAATAATACATAATAGATTTGAAAAGTAGGTTCAACATGATTAAAGAACATTACTTGCTTTGGTCTTGCTCAGTTAATTGTTCTGGATCTTCAAATCTTGCTTCAACTCCTTTGAATGCGCGATGTAACGAGAAAGAAAATGAAACGAAACATAAAATAAAAATTAAATAAAATTCAAATGAACTCCAAAAACTTCAAAAATAGAACCAAAGGATAAATCTCAATTTTAGTTGAATTTATAAAAAAAGAATTGGGTCAATTGGAGCTAGGACGGAGGAGAACGAGCTCTTGGAAAATCTAATATAAAGAAAACACTGGAAATTCAAAAATTCTACTGTGCTGTGGACTCGATGTACAAATAATCTAGTCTACTGTGGACTTGGCTCACAGAATAGTGTACGGGCAACTCGGCTAATGACATGGTGACTAGGGCTGACGTGGCAGGTACGTGGCCAACACATGGCTGACAGGTGGCAGGGTGACGTGGCATGGGATTGGCTCATGGTTCACGGAATAGTGGATCTGACATGTGGGACCCACACGTCAGTGGCTTGGTACATGGTTGATTCGGTTCACTGAGAAGGTGAACCGTCGATTGGCGCGGGTATGTGCTAGCATGGATGGGCTGTGCAGTGCGACGGCGTGCTGACCGTTGATGAGGCGGAACAATGGGGTGGGCAGGATGCTCACTAGTGGTGATGGACAGTGAGGCAGTGATGAAGGCGACGGTGATTAGGGAATGGCCGTGGCATGAAAGACGGCGACGACGTGACCTCCAGCGAGATCGACGGTGAAGCAAGATGAGCAGCCCAGGACGACGAAAGCGAGGCACGGGCTTGGCTTTTATACATGGACGCCGAGGAGACCATGGGCGGCACGGACGACGACATCATGGCAGACACAGATGCCGAGACCAACGCGGAGTTGACGGTAGTTGGAGTCCGAGTGGGACATGGCGGTGAGCTCTATGAGAATGATGAACAGCGCACGAGCCCTTGGATGGACGACACGTGGCTTGGGGATGATCGAACGACTGGCGCAAATGGCATAGATGAACAATGCTTGCGAATCCGGATGCTTGAATGTGTCGCTTGACAAGATCTCACGGTCGAGGTGAACTCGAACCGGATAGTTGACGTGTGGCAGCGGCCAAATCGGACAGCTAGCGTGGATTGGGCCGAAGGGAAAAGGTGGGCCAGCCTTAAGGATTCGGCCCAAAGGCCTTTAGGGATTTCTTAACATTTTCTGATTCCATAAATTGAACTAAATTCATTTGAGCTCTAAAAATAGCAAATAAATCTAAAAAAATCCCAAAAAATTCTAGAAAAGAAAAACCTTGAGACTCAAGGAACTCAAATAAAATACTTTCAACAAATGTTCATCTTTATTAAAGTCATATTATTTCTTTTTAATTAATAAAAATTCATTTTAAGCTTTCATTAAATCCAAAAAATTCAAATGGTGAATTTTCTTTTAAAAGCTTAAAATAAACTCTGAAAAACAGGATGTTACACATTGACCATGATCATGGCGTCGACCACGACCACGCATGCCTCTTCAACCACGGCGCCACGACAACGACGCCGACCACTGCACCTCGATGCCTCCGACTTCGATTACGTCTACGACTTCGACCACAGCTTTGACTTTGACCACTACTGGCACATCGATCATGCCACTTCGACCACGGTCCTCCTTTGACCATGCTTCGACCACGGCCCGCCCTTCGACCACTTTTCAACCACGGTCGTCACTTCAACCACGAAACTCCAACCATGGCCCTCCTTCGACCATAGCCGGAATTTCAACCACGGCCCTCCTTCGACCATGACACTCTGACCACGACCCTCCTTCGATCACGGACCTCCTTCGACCACGCTTCAACCACGGCTGGCCTTCCTTTGACCACAGCCCCGAGCACGGTGTTGACCCCGACGCCTCGACCACGGCGGCGCGGCGACCACTGCGCCTCGACGCCTTCGACTTCGACCACACCTTCGACTTCAACCACGCCACTTCGGCCACAACTAACCCTTCGACCACGGCCGGCGATTCAACCACGTCCGGCCCTTTGACCACAACCGGCACTTCGACAATGGCCCTTCGACCATGTTTTGACCACGGCTGGCACTTTGACCACTTTTTGACCACAGTCTGCACTTCAACCACGGCACTGCAACTATATTATTATGTAGCCTATATCTGCAACAGAAAAGCCTTGAGATCTATCTATACATTTGAATACCTCTTCATAGAGATATATGTGTATTGGTAAAAAAAAATTACACCTATTTTCTATATATGCATGCTATATACTGCCTTATATGCAAATTCCCTAAACAGTTTTTGTGCTGTCATTTACAAAAACTAATATCTCTCGTTTGCTCGAACGTATTAAACTATGTATTTTTGTTTGGCGGAACATAGTGCGCTATACTATCTAGTTATATATACACCCTCTGCAGTCTGCACCTTGGCAAGGTTAGAGAAGAAATCCAAAGAAACTGGAACTAAGATCTCTCTCTCCAATGCATCCTAAAATTGATTTCTGGTGCAACAGTAAACATACATATTAGCACTATTTTGACAGGCAACCGCATTGCAGCGGAGTGACTCAGGTGCAGGGCCTCTGTAGGGGTGACTAAATCGCGACATGTGTCTCCTAAAAATAAAAAATACTTTAAAAAATCCAAAAAATTGTATAAAGTATTTTTTAAGTACTTAAAAATACATTTATTAAAAAGTAATTTTTTAAGTACTACAAAAATATTTTTACTAAAAGTATTTTTTAAAAAATACTTTTAAATTTTTTTTAAGTATTTTTTTGGATTTTTTAGATTTTTCAAAATATTTTTTTGATTTTTAAGAGACACGTGTTGCGATTTGGACACCCCTACACCTACTTATGCGCAAGGCCCTGCACCTGAGCCACTCCGTCATTGCAGTTGAGGCGCATGCAGAACCTGGAGTGTTAGAGCCATTTTATTCCAATTTTTCAAAAGCGTTCTATTTCAGTAGCGTACATGCTCCAACAGGAAATTATCAACAAATCATAAACATTCTTTACATGCCTCAAATCACAACAAAAGACTAAAACTTCTATTTCCAATCGAGCATGTCTAAGAGCCACAGGATTTCAGTCTCCGACCTTGCCGCATCACAAAAATCTAGTTCAATACCAAATACCTCGATGATGTTTGTTCCTTTGTACAGAAAAAGCAAGGACATCCACGCCCGGATGTCTGATATGAATGGGTGTCTGGGTGAAAACCTGAGATACTCGTATGCCAATGCACGTGCTGCATTGCTATCGATGTAATCAAATGTCGACTTATTAATGATGCAAGCCATCTTGTTGGAGTCCTTGCGGTGGGCAAGAACAGACACGGTAATGGTTGGCCCCATAGGCATTGTCAGCTTGGGTTCGACTTCCATCATCAGAATGCAGTCTGGGGCATTCAGATGGGCTGCAAGTATATCTGGAATGCCACAAGGCATGTTTTGTAGACCTGCTCGAAGGATGCAACCTGAAACTGCTTGAGAGAAGACGAGTGATCCCTCATGCCACATGTCAATGTAAAAAACCAGTTCCTCAAATGTGAGCTTTGGTACAGGAAGGTGCTGCGTCTTCCTAGGCTTGGAGAAGGTTAAATAGAGTTTTTGGTAGTTTGTGTCAGAAGGAGGCTGCTTGCAAATGGAAGGCCACTCCCGCATGCAGATGCATTTCCAGAAGTAATCATCCTTTGCAATTTCGCGCCACTGGTGGCATACAAGCATGCAAAAGACTAGGTCTTTACCGTCCAATAGAGGGAAAACGGCCTTGAGAACTTCACCAGGCAACCCATTTTCCATTTTTATTCACGGAACTGAAGGAAATGGAATGTCCTCTAGCCTCTAGGATATAATCAAGCTTCCAGAACAACCAAAAGACTGAGCCAGATGTGCCTATCAAGAATTAAGAGATGGTCAAACAATACTAATTAATTCAAGAGCAATGAAAAGCAAAAGTAGTGCAGCTATTCCCATGACATATTTCACTCTAATTTGAATTGTATTATGGCAAACAGTGAAGAATATAAAAGACTAGGCAGAACATGGACATAATCCATTTAGAATAGTGTCCATGTTCTGCAAGAATACTAATTTAGAAATGTAATGTTCCTTGGGAGTTGGGGGATCAACTACATTAGCAAGATGGAAGAAAAAAAAGTAAAATGATTAATTTGATTAAACAAGTAGGATTATAACGAGCTTAACACAAATAATACTGGCAATAATGGAAATATATTTCCTTGTGATAAACTCATAATCAAGTGGTCCAACCCATCACCACAACTGGATGATATGATCAATCGGATTTGGACACAGTACCAACTTAAGCCTTACCATGGTGCCTTGAAGGGTAGATGTTCAACATCATGGCAAAACACTGTCTTCTTTGTGTTGTTGAGCAACCATTATCAAGGAGCACCAAATCATGTCTCTAGAGTTCAGGAAAGTACATCCCTTACAGAAATATCTTCTTCTTTTTTTGGTGCGTTAAAAGAAGCATGAAAGATAAGAAAAGCAAAGATCAGCTTCAGGCAACACGGATGCAATGCTAGCTAAAGATTGGATGGTATTGGAACTTACAGAAGAAAGCTCTCTTATTTATCTCGTTATTCAAGTCACATATACACTGTACGAATATAAAGTACCCAAGACACTAGAGCACAAACTATTTTGCACAGGCAAGCGAAAGCAGACGCAAAACACCTCTGTAACTGACATCACTTAATGCGCGTCACGACCAGCTTATTTGCAGATTTGTTGAAGCATATCAAGAAATGAAACATTAGCTTGGTTCAGATATCAGATGTACTTTAACAGTCAAGGTTAGGGCACACAAATAACCAACGGAATCTATCTAGTGCGGGAAATTCTTTGCAGAGTTCCGAAACAGTTGCGTAATTTCATAAGAGAAAACAGGACATACATGCGACTACAGCTGCTCTACGTAAAAGCAAACAAGAAATGGACAACTTTCTGCAGGCAGCCACGCAAAACACAGGCGTCTATTCTAAGACGCAGCATACATGCAAGAACAGGACCTCTCCCCCAGAGAGATCTTCCTGCTCGCAACTTTAAATTGGGGGAAAAGATCAATCGGTCCATGGATCAACCAAGGAGTACATATGTGCCAAGAAATGAAACATCAGGCTGGATCTGGGACCCAGATCTCCCTCCACTCCAATAGAAGAAATCGGGGTGAAAGGAGAGGAAAAGGAGTAGGGGGAAACTTACTAAGAGAGAGACGAGGCGTAGGCGTCGCGGAGGAGACTGCTCGCCTCCGGCTCCGGCGGGGATGGAGAAGCAGATTGGGGTTGGGACTTGGGACTTGGAGGGGGAAGAGGAGGAAGACGGAATGAATAGGGAGTTGCGAAAGCGACCACGGGCACCCAGCGATTCGCTCGGGGTGATGGAGGGTCAGTTTTCATGTCTCACAGTCTCACTGGTTTGACACAGTGGGCCCAAGCCCAATTTAATTAGACTGGGTGTGCGGAATTAGCGAGCTCCTGTATGCGACGCGAGCAGCACCTGGCTGTGGGCCGTACTCTGCAAGGCCCACCCGTCCAAAGTCAGCTGCACGTATTTTGAGACGATCTCTTTTGCAATTCGAAAATTTAGCTGATTATATTTTTGAACAGAATGTCTGATTTGTGATTTGTTCAAATCATGTTTTTTACACTGAGATCTTCAAAACAAAACCTTACTTACATATACTAGTAGTGTGCCCGTGCTAACGCTATAGTAAAATACAAAACAAGATAAAATTTGTAAAAAATAAAACGAACAATCAGATTCATTAATATTCACGTCTCATATATTGTATAACCAAATATTTTTGTCACATAATAAATGTCACATAACGACTGATCCTTTGAGGAGGCGACAACATCATTGGACTCACCCACCGACGACTTTCTCCATCCCCACATTGTTTAAACTTGAGGCTACAAAGAAAACAAATATTTTTGTCACAAACAAAGATTCACGACCACTTTGGCATTTACGACCACCTTGGCGCTTACGACTACGTTGGCATTTACGACCATCTTGGCGTTTACGACTTCGGTGGCATTTACGACCACCTTGGCGTTTATGACCACCTCGGCGTTTACGACTACGGTGGCATTTACGACCACTTTGGTGTTTGCGGTATTTACGACCACGTTGGCATTTACGACCACCTCAGCATTTATGACTTTGGTGGCATTTACGACCACCTTGGCGTTTATGACTTCGGTGGCATTTACGACCACCTTGGCGTTTATGATTTCGGTGGCATTTACGACCACCTTGGCGTTTACGACCACCTGGCCATTACAACATTACGCTGATGAAGAGTATTGTTTGCACTCATATCCAAGATGCCCCATGGGCCATCATTTACTAAACCTGTTAGATGTTATGCCCACTCTCCATGGAGACAGGGAAGCAGTTGGACAATTTAGTTTAAAGTTGATTGATTAGTAGTGCTCCTTGTCCTTGATGCGTGTGTGAGAGGTTCGATTTGAAAGCGTTACATCTTCTTTTGAGATCACATAAGATTTGGGTGGCCTAAATGCCTGGAGGCAACTATAGAGATAATTATATCATTTATATGATTATTATCTTCTGAGATAATTATAGGATGCTTAATTAGTTTGACCCACTATGGGCATAATGCAAAGGTGACATATACGCTGTATATGATTTTTCTATGCTCGTGTGCACGCGAAGATGCGATAAGTGAGCTGGAGACCAAATCTGGCCATATTTGGTACGTAATAGCCATAGATGGCATACGGGTCCCAATCCTCGCGTCGTAGGATCAATTACTTGGTGAATTGTGAAGGATTGCGTTGTGGCCTCTGGCCTGACGATGAGAAAGCCGCCCCAACCGACAGATTTCAAACAGGTTCTTTAAATGACCTCTTAAATTTAAAATCATTTGCATTGTTCACTGTCTTTCTGTTATCCATTGCTGTCTCGAAAAACACAAACAAAAAATAAGAAGCAGCTAAAAATTATAAGCCTAAAAAAAGAGCCAAAACAATTGAAGTTATGAACCCCGGCCGACTTGCTCCAATGCTCCCGATCGATCGATAACCCGACCACGCATCAAAAGTTTAAAACCGATCTTCCATCTCGCCCAAAATAGTAGAGAATCCACGAGCCAAAAAGGGAAGCAAGATAGCACGCATATTTTCTAGAATAGATGAACGAACTCATCTGGAAGTAGGGGACGGCCGTATCCATAGAATTTCAAGGGGGGAAAAGATATCGGAAAAGGTATAGATATCTCACGGCGAAACTTTGTCACAAACTGTCATACCCCTTGATCCACACCACCTTTGCCTATCTACACCATCAAATGTTACACATAATTAGCATGCAAAATTTAGTAGTGTAGCAATAGTTGAGAAAAAAATTATTACTACGTCAGCGCAGAGGATTTGAACAAGAACTACAGATTTTTAATACAAAGTAACTCAGATGAACCCTAGTCACACGTAACGCATATAACAAGGTATCCAGTCATGTATCACTACGAATCTAGAGATTGCAGCTTGATTTACAACAAAATCCCAGCGATAACTATGAAATAACGATGCCCGTCATCCTTTTCAGAAAAAAAATCAACACAGATAGCAACGATACCACAGATGCGATGATACATCAACAAGCTCATCAAAGAATACCGCTACAAGCAAATTAATTGTTGCAAATTAATTAACAGGTACACATATAATGGTTAATTGTTGTACATAACATCCATTGAGACCCTTGGTATACTCACCTCCAACATACTGAAGCCACTTTAAACAGGAAATTTCTTACCATCAACAATCTTTTGTCCTCATTGGTGACTGTATAAACTACTCTCTTTTCTGATGTGTCATCCTCACCAAATGTACAAACATAAACAAGATCTCTAAAGTTTTTTTCTTAAAACCTGCATAGGGAAATATATTATCTGAGTAGAAGCAGAAATAACACATATCAAGAAGCATCATTAATATGCATTACAGACTGATAAGTTAAAAGAATGTGCCTCAGAAAACATCAATCCGTATTCAACACATATCCTGAATCCAATTATCAACGGTTGTAAACTTGTAATTCCACAAGGCACAGTTACTACCAAATTGATAACAGCCAGAAATGTTGGAAAAGAAATAGAATCTCTTATGAAGATAAATATCGTACAACCAAAGTATGTATGGAACTATACAGAACTTCGAATCAACAATAAAACTAATGGACACATGAAATATCTTTTTCACAAATTAGCTGTCCAGCTGTCACTATATTCCAAGGCAATAAATATATCAGGCAATACCTGTTGGATTAACTTTAACTGATGTGACGTGAATCCATTAAGCATAACAGCTGAGTGCATTTTGAAGAAAACTGTCTGGAATTGGTCTGTGCTGAATTTAATGTTTCCTGACCAATGGCTATCAACTCTTGGATTGCTGATTATCACATCACGCCACTCGTTGAATTTGATCTTCATTCTCTCTGTGGAAAGAATATCGGCAGCACTCTTTAATGGTACATCTCCTTCCTCTTCAGAAATGTTTGGAGATGTAGATATTCGATCATGATACAATATATTTAATTTCTCAAGTGCCTCTTCTTCTTGTGCTCTGGATAAATAAGATATTCCTGAGATTAACCAAATATCATAAATAAACAAATACTCTATGCTTTTCATGCATGGTTTGTATGTCCTAGCCCATTAATAACAACTAAAAAATTGAGTAATGTGTGTCTAAGGTCAATCCTGCAATTTTGGATCAACAGAGAGTCAGAGACATGCATGCAGATGCAGCAACAGATCAACCAAGTTATTGCAGGTAAGAGAAAGCACCTTCACGGAAGCACGTGTTGAAATCAAACTGGTACTTTGCTAGGAAGTCAATTGAAGTGGTCTGACAGAGAAATTCCGGAGATGAACTATCATTTGGGAGCTCCTTTCTAGGGAAGATAAAGAAATTATGCCTGCCAAGAAGAAAAAAGTAATGGCATGGAAAAAGATCAAGCAATCAAGAATGAACTATCCGTTGCAAATCAGCTATACCAACTCTCTCTAGGAGGGAACATTATAGCTTTACATAAAATAAATTTCTTGTTCAAGAACCATTCTACATCAACGTTGTTCTTGGGTGTCCGGATCAAGTATTACCAGGTGTCTCTATCTCAATCTGTTCTCTATGAACTTTTTACTATGGACTGCTATGCAAAGCAGTCAGTACCTATTAATATGTCATTAATGTAATTGAGGAATACTGGCTGTTCAAAACAAAGCCTTCTAAGGTACTACTTCTCTGCTAAACCAAATATCTTCAAAGTTTTGTATATCACTCTAAACCACACAAATTAACTATTTGCAATCCAAAAGATAATATAAGCTATTCAGTTCATCACAGATCCATAGATAGCACCCCATTTAATTAAGAGGAAGCCACACATTTCCTACTAAACCCCACCTGTTCACAAGCATATATATAACCCAAATAAGCCACAAGGGATAGCCAGTTCTATCCAAATTCCAAAACCCTATATCTCATCGCAACGGCGGATCTGGGCGACCCTTCAACAAGAATGCAATCAAATGGATGGAGATGCTAACCTTGAGAGCATGAGCACTGCTCCAGCATGACCCCCATTCCCTTCGAATTCCACCTTAATACTTGCAGGAGCCGCAATAGCAGTAACAATGCCAATTGGGATACCTGTTCAAAGAACATACATGAGTAAGAGCAATTTCAAACCATATACATATTAATTGACTCGAAATCCAACCTTCTTTCTCCAAGATGGGACCCTGTTCGATGTGCAATTCTATAAAAGCAAAATAGCTATCTTTCTTCGAAAACACATTATGTAGGTCCTCTGGATGCATCTTGTAGCCAGCAGAGTCAGCAGCATCAAAAAATGATACGTTCTTGTTGTCAACTGTCCTTTTGAGGGATTGAGCTAGTTCTTCGCTCCCTGCCATTAAGCGGCTGCACATTTTCAAGGAGCAAAAAGATGAGAATCAACAAATTAGGATCATTCATGCCACAAACGGCACAAATCAGAATTGATACTATTGTTTAATATAAGATGTAAATTATGGTGAGAATGAGGGTCAACCTTCCCAAGCAGCTAATTCCAAATCGTGTAGGCTCCTCCGACGACGAGGGTGGAGAAGACGAAGTCGAGCTCGTTGAGGCCGAAGTTGGGGCGGGAGGCCATGTCGCCGAGCACGCAGGTGCTGACACCGACGAGCTCCTCCATGAGGACCTTGAACGGGAATTGGGGATCCGCGGCGACGCGGGCCGCCCATCCGGCGAGAAAGAGGCCGAGGATGCTGCCGCGGCGGCCGTCACCCCCGGAGTCCGCGGCATCGCCAGATCCGCCGCTGCCACCGTAGGATCGCGGGGGAGGGGGCAGCTTACCTCCGGGGCCGGACGGGGAAGGGGATCGGAGGCGGAGGAGGGAGGACGAGGAGGCGGCTGAGAGCGGGGAGAAGCAGAGGTTAGCGGGGGGGGCGGGCCGGAGCGGGGAGAGGCGGGGGGAGGAGTCGAGGTGGGTGGCCGGGAGGAACTTGGCAGCAGCGAAGGCCGTGGAGGCCATGGCGATCGGGAGCGGAGGCGCGGGCACGGCGGCCAGAAGGCGGCGTGGGGGTGCCCGGATCCGGGCCAAGGTGAAGACGGCCAGACCAGGCGGGCGAGCGCACGGCGCGGCGGCCTCGAGCGATGGCGCGGCGATCTCGGGCGCTGGAGACGGCCGGATTCGGCAAGGAGTGGTTGACGGCCACGGGAGGCGGTCGGAAGTCGGCGGAGAGCGCCGAATCCGGCGGCGGAGAGGCTGGATCCGGCGGCGAAGAGCCTGGATCTGGGCTTGCCGGCGGTGGAGACAGCCAGATCTGACGGCGGCGCGATGCAGAGGCGCGCGCAGGCGGTGGTCGGCGCGGCCGGTGCAGAGGCGGGCGCAGCCGGATTTGGCGCACGCGACCTTCGGCGACCTCGGGCGGACCGCGAGCAGCCGGGAAGGCCCGGAGAAGGCCGGATGTGGCGGTAGAGTGCCGTGAAGAGGTCCTCCACGGCGACAGGCTCCGCCGTGGCGGCGGCCGCCTTCGATTTGGGCGGCATCGACGTGGTGGTTCGCTGCGTGGGTGCGTGGGTGTGTGGTGGGGGGTGCCGCTCACGCGTGACGAGGGCGGAGGCTGCGAGGAAACGTGGTTCGCTGCACTGTGCGTGGGCGCGGGGTGGGTACCGGTTCAATGATGTGCATGATCCAAATGATTTTGGCCTTAGGATTTTCAATGAGTAAGAGAAAAAGGCTTGAGGAGAGATTCAGGCCATTCATTTGTATGAAGTTGGAACCCTTTGGTACACAAATCTGGGTGGACTTAGATTAGGCATGACTGTAGGGGTGGTTGAGGGGGTGGCTTTAGTAAAGAAAATTTTGGTGTATTATAGAGTAGGGTAGATGTTGACTTAGTAACGATATCATATGATGTATGTTCCAGTAGATAAAACAAATGTTTCATGTATTAATTCCTAATGTTTCATTGGTTTATAAACGATGTTCCAGTATATATCTTTTGAATTAGTTAGGAGAAATAAATCGAATAAGTGTTAGATATTCCATAGGTAATATGAGATGTTTTATGTATTTGATTTCAATGTTCCAATAATCCATTGATAATATTTCACATATTAAGTTTTGATGGGGAATAGGCCAATGGCCAATGTGTTTAGATTCAATATTCCAATAGTTAGGGGTGGAAAATGGTAACAGATAATTCGTTTTATCCGATATTCGTATCCGAGAAAACACGAATGTGGTAAGCAAAAATCCGTATTCGAAAATGTTCGTATTCGTATTCGAGAATATTCGTATCCGTATTTTAGAATATTCGTATTCGCATTCGTATTCGAGAATATTCGTATCTGTATTCGTATTCGAGACTATTCGATTCGTATTCGATCCGTTTCTAGAACCCATGAAAAATTCGTACAAATTTTGTGATTCAAAATTTGAATTTAGGTGGTTTAAAACCAGTTACCGGTCAAAAATCGGTGAAAAATTGGCAAAACCGCTAAGAATCCGTTTTATCCGATATTCGTATCCGAGAAAATCCGTATTCGAAAATATCCGTATTCGTATTCGAGAATATTCGTATCCGTATTTGAGATTATTCGAATTCGTATTCATATTCGCTTTAAAAATATGGATTCGTATTCGTATTTGAGACTATTCGATCGTATCCGATCCGTTTCCACCCCTACCAATAGTTAATTGACGATGTTTCAACATTTCATCGATGATGTTCCAAGGAAAAGTGAACAAATAAAATTGTGAGTGAACATTCCATATAATCTCCAACAAAAACAACATCAAAATATACGCATATGGGACCTTGTTTTGAAGATCTCGTAATAAGAAATACAATGGTTCAAATGGATAGTGAATCGGATACTTGGTTTAAAAGTTATAGCATTTTAAATTTGTGAATTCACTTTTTAGGGCTACTGACTTCAGCAATCTCCTCACGCAACGTATTTCTGCCATGCAGCCATGCGTGGGCATCATGCGTGGACTGTGGACCCAAGAGGGTAGGTGCCATGAAGCTATATGCCATGCGTGTGGCATATAGAATTTGCCGTGGAATGAAGTGGATTTTACTTTTCTTTTCCTAACATATAAACCTATGAGGATTAAGTATGTATCTCATCCCTTCGCTCTTAGGTCCATTTAATTTTTGTCCCTCATCCATAATATTGGGTAAAATGCAACCTCGAACTATCAAAACCAGGAAGAGATACCCCTTTGTCCGTTTTGGAGTGGTTTTGTGCCATGTAGGCATCCACGCTGGCATCGGTCGGCCTTTGGTGCGCACGAGGTGAGATCAGTGGCGGCACATTTGGCACATAGGGGATTAGGGTTTTGCACTTACATGGTGATAAAAAGTGGCACGACCCATGGGTAGTGTGGAGGTGACCATTGAAGATGGCACCATGGCAAGTTCTGAGAGCTCGAGATTGGTGGTGACTAGAGGCCCTGTTCTTTTCAGCTTCTAAAAGCTGCTTTTCTACAGTAACTAGCTTTAAACGGAGTATTTTTCAAGATAGGGTCTACTAATTAATTGTAGTACATACTTTACTGACTTCATTTATATCGGTAAAAACCACACGTGAGTTTCTGTTACTCTGTAATCTCTCATACAGATAGCCCAAAATCCACAAGCTGCAGCCAAAAAGAATAGGCCCAGAGGCCGTGCCATGGCTAACTCAGGGAGCGCGAGGTCAGCATCATCGACGTCACCTTTCATTGACATAGTTGATGGTGCTTCCTCATCGTTGATCCCACATAGAGAGTGACCACTCGATTATGCTCTATCAATCCATTGCCATTACGGTGAAAAGGCTACTCAGTGGATCTCATGGAGTGACATGAACACGGCACAGAGGTATATGACATGCATGCGAGCTTAAGTAAGCTTTCTTCCCTAATTTGCCAATTTGGTTTGTGAGATTATGCTTATTTGTGCGGTTAATTTTCATCTTGTAAGTTGTAATTGAAGGTTGGAGACTACAAGTTCTGGACATGGTTAGATGACGAGACAATCCAATCTGTGAGCCAGGTTTCACTGGACTTGCATGATGATGTTTGGGCATTGAGGAAGGAGAATAGTAATCTAAGGGCCGCCATTGAGATGCAAGAAAAGAGGTGAATGAGGTCGAGGCATGGAGAAGAGGTTGCTACATTGATAGCAAATTTGAGGGAAAAGGAAGCTTCAATAGTTGGACTGTCTAGTAGGGTAGCAAAGTTGGAGAAAGAGAGGAAACAATTCTTGTATGTGCTTGGTGCTTTTGTTGTGATGGTAGTTGTGGTTATGATTAGGGAATGAACAATTCTTGTAATATTGTGCATCATGTGAGATGAGATGAATGTATCCTCTGATATTCTTGGTTACGAATGTTTCAATTTTTGCAGTTGCTATCATCTGTTGTATTGTTGAATTGATCTTGTAATACTGTTGGCGACGGTGGAAAGAGGAGGAGCGGCCGGGAAGAAGACGAGAGAGGAGGAAGAAGAGCCTGACATGCGGGTCCTGCATGTCAACGAGAGAGAAGATAAGAGGGGAGAGGCGGACAGCCAGATGAAAGGCACACGGCTGGAGAAGAGAATCCCAGCTGTTGGTACGGTTAAATGAAGACAGACACACGGGATTAGATCAGGCGACGAGGATGAAATCAAGGCCGTCGACGAGGAGTGAAGGCGGGTGGCTGAGATTAAACCGGGCGAGGATGGATTGAACCAGGGAGCAACACGTGTCATCTTGAGGAGATTTTGGGTTTTGAATTTGTTTTTTATTTTCAGAAACTTTGGGAAGGTTTAAAAAACTTAGAAAATAGCAAATAAAGTCTATAAATTCCAAAAAATTCTCAAAAATTCCTGGAGATGTTTTAAACTTAGGAAAAATATTTTTAACTTAAAGTTGGTCTTTAAATTTTCACACAAATACTTTTTATCTTTGAAGTTGATTTTAAAATCCTAGAAAATCACAGAAAATCCAGATAAAAGCCAAATGCTTTCAAATAATTAATTTGAAATAGGGTTTTTACATAAATTCAAAATATCCTTCATTTAATAAGATTTTTATGTTTTTAGTTAAATTAGTTTTTAGAAAAGCCTTTTTAAAAGCTGAAAATAGGCAAATAAAATCTCCAAAAAGTCAAGCAACAAAAGAATACTTGATTTTATTTTAAATTAAATTAATTTTTATTATTTTATTTATTTTTATTTTTATTATTATTTGGAAATTTTGAAATAAACAGCTGGGCTATTACAACCTAACCCTAAACCACCTCCTTTGCGTATCTCAACGCCGCGAATTTAGAGTAAGCCTCAAGCTCAGTATTCAGCATTTTCTCACAATGCCTTTGACAATGCTTCCCCGATCCTTCTGTTAACTCTGTTTTCTTCTTGTTGTATAAGCCACATGCAGGCCATATGTAGGTTGATCCATGGCTTTCCTGTATCGGCAAGTCTCTCCCGTCTCTGGCTCCCATCGGACCACGCATTACTTGAATTGATGAATCTAACTTGATCCAACCTGTTGCTAAAATCTTCCCTTGAACATATTCCATTATATTGTCATGTGTAATGCTTGAGCTCAACTATCCCACACGACCTCTTTAGCTGTTCTGGACCTCGATCCACCCTAACATAGTCTCGGTCGCGTGTCAATGGCCATAGTTATTTTCAAGCGTCCCTACACATTGAAAGACAAAGAAATTATATTTTGGACAACTTTTTCACAATTTAACCTATGTTAGTATAAACATGCAATATACAACTCAATGCAACCATGACAAGAGTACCAAGATCAACCTATGATCAAACTATCAGTTTCCTAAAAATTATAGAACCAACACCCCTCAGGCGGTCAAATTGCCAATCTGACTGGCTACCTAGTCAGACCGCTAGTCCAACTCCGATCATACCACTATCCTAGCCGATCATACCATATGAGTTCAACCAGAAAAACACCCCTTCTAAAAATACCTATCGCCAACTAAGCCCCGATCACACCGATGAACGGTAATACCACCTCCCTGACCGATCATACCGGGTACCGGTCATATCGACCTAAGCGATAGTCTGACCGGCCATATAGCGGTTAGACCACTATGGTCCGTACGGTCTAACCGCTATAGGCCAGAAATTCCTTTTGCAATCCTCCAAAAACAACTTACCCCTTAGTGCCAATTGTACATCATTGCTAGACCATAACCTTCCCACATGGTCTCTCAACTAGAAATTTAGATTCCACGAACTCACATTCTGCTTAGGGTTTCCAACTTGTCATCGGCACTTCATCACATGGAACGTTACTGCTACAAGATTCATTAAACGAAAGGAGCATCTGGACTACAGATTCCTTAGTTGGCCTTCCGCTTCTGTCTTTATCCAAGCATGAAACGGCCAATTTGATCAGCGTTGTTACATGCATGTAGTTGAATTGGCCACTTAGTGCGATCCACAAACTCTGCAACCTAAGAAGGATCCTCTCTATCCAAAATATCAGCAAGCATCCTTACAAGCTTCCTTTGCACCACATGCACCTCCTCACCCAAAACCAGACTAGCGATCCACAACTCCAGCTCGAGCACCACAACTCCATGGCTATACACATCGACTTTTGCCGTGATTTGCAGACTAGCTATTCACTCTGGAGCGATTCAGCCTACCGTTCCTCGCACTCGTGACACGTTCTGATTGGACCCGCCTCTGCTCAGCAGCTTCGCCAACACAAAGTCGGCGATCTTAGGTTCTAAATTCCGGTCCAACAGGATGTTCTCTGGCTTCACGTCACGGTGGATGACTCACTCTAGAGTTGTATACCCTATTGAACATTGTGTGTGTTACCATCCCTGATAGAGCTTTGGAATAACGGGAAGCACAATATAATTCGCAGTGTTACAATAATATGAGTTTGGAAGTAATGCACTCCAGACGCATGTATCCAGGTGGGCAACAGTACTAACCACCTAGCTAATATACATAGTAAAACATCATTATAATATTACGAGCTTTTATTTTACAAAACTACGGTATCAAAGAGTACTAACTGCATGTCATTCGTCTTCTGAAGCCATTCCATGAGTGAGCCCTGTAGCGTGTCAGGTGCATGTGCAACCCACAGATTGATGAAGTCTGTGGCTACCTGTATCCAGGGATTTTTTTTGTACGGATAACCCATTTTTTATTCGAAAATACAGAAATATACCCGCGATAAAATTTTTTACACAAATAGGCTCCAGTCGCCCAACCATTGGGCGACTAGAGTTTATCGCCCAACCAAAAAAGCGACTTATGAAGAATCTGGTAACCGTTGGGCGATTAAATGCGATCGCCTTCCCGTTGGGCGATTAAATGAAATCGCCCCCCCCGTTGGGCGATATAGATTGAGTCGCCCAACGGGGGGCGACTTCATGTGAATACAGCCCGACGGCCAGGGCCTCTTTTCTTCCCCACGCCTGCTCGCCAATCTACTCTCGGCCGCGCGAGGAAGAGAGAAGCAGAAGAGAGGAAGGAAGAGGAGGAGGAGAGGGGAAGAAGAGAAGGAGAGGGGGAGGAGAGGGAAGAAGAGAAGGAGAGTGGGAGGAGAGGGAAGAAGAGAAAGAGAGAGAGAGAGAGAGGAGAAGAAGCCGCGGGATTTGCAGGTATTTTTCTAATTTTAGAAAATTTGTTTAGATAAATTTAGTTTACAAAATTTAGTGTAGATATTTAGTTTACAAATTTAGTTTAGATATTTAGTTGAGATATTTAGTTTAGAAAATTTAGTTTAGAAAAATAGTTTAGAAATTTAGTTTAGATATTTAGTTTAGATATTTAGTTTAGAAAATTAGTTTAGATATTTAGTTTAGAAAATTTAGTTTAGAACATTAAATTTAGAAATGTAGATGCAGTTTACAAATTTAGATGTACAAATTTAAATGTAGAAAAATATAGTTCACAAATTTAGATGTACAAATTTAAATGTAGAAAATTGTTGTGTCAAAATTTTGTATACTATTTTTCATGTATTATTGTAGAAAATGTAGTGTACAAATTTACATTTAGATAATTTTGCAGTTATGACGGGTGACTGGCGGTACCCGCTGTTGGACGAGCACTTGGACCGCGTGCACCGCGCTTCCCGTCGTGCGCCGCCACCGGGGAGCACGGACGAGTCGACTGAGCTGGGAGTGGTCCGGACACGCACACCTCGTGTGGCCTGGGGACTCGACCCCCGTTGGACTGCCAGGTTTGCACTACGCTAATGTTTTAGTATTACCATAAGAACATTTCATGCTGACATTCACTTTATTTGCAGGCTGCGGGATGCCGGACTTCTCCCTCTTGCCCGGATGGTGCAGGCCACGGATGAGGACGGAGGTGCCTTGGCCGGGAAGGGGGACGAGGCGGGCGTGGAGCGATCACGACGCTTTTCGTTCGACCGTTCCCTGCTGACGGCTTTGGTGGACCGTTGGCGGCCCGAGACGCACACTTTCCACCTACCAGTCGGGGAGATGGCGCCGACCCTGCAGGACGTGTCCCTACTCCTTGGCCTTCCGGTCGCGGGAGACGCTGCCTTCCTACCGGAGGCTCCCGCCGAGTGGCGCGATGACCTGCTCGGCAGATTCCAGGGGGTCCTTCCACCGGCCGGTCACCACCACATCTTCGACGAGAGGCAGAAGCATGGACCGACGCTGAGGTGGCTGGCACAGTACCGGGTACGTGGTGCTTCAAGTCGATCGTGTCTTCGAAACTCTTATTTGTGCAATTACATACTAATAAGAACTTTTCGCATTCAGGTTGATTGCAGATGCTGACGATTACCAGGTTGCGCGCCACCTGGAGGCTTACGTGCTGTGGCTGTTTGGTTGGGTGCTCTTCACCACCAGCCACGGCAACACCGTTGACGCGCGCCTTATCGCTTATGCGAGGGCGATTGCCGACGGCGAGGCCGATCAGATCAGCTGGGGATCGGCCACACTTGCCGCGACGTACCGCAGCCTGTGCGATGCGTGCACGAGGATTAAGGCGAACTCGATCCTCACGGGATGTCCCCTGCTGCTGCAGTTGTGGTCGTTCGAGCGCTTCAGTCTCGGACGACCTGTACTAGACGACATGAGTCCCTACGGGGCCGAGATGTACCCGGGGGGAGACATCGACTGGCCGACAATGGGTTCTATTTGGTGTCGTCGACGAGTGAGTTTTATTTTATCATAGTCAACTTATTAACGATCGTCGTACTAAACAATTTGTCTTTCTTGTAGGTACAGTTCGCGCACGTGCAGGTCACGCGGGTGTACCACCCCTTCGTGGAGCAGTTCGACCGCCTCGCAGACTCCGACGTGCGCTGGGAGCCTTACGCAGAGGAGGCAGTGCAGGCCCGTGCTCCTGACGGGCTGTCTGCACTGTGCTGGCGTGACCAGGCTTTCTGGCTAACCCGCCGGAAGCTCGTGTACGGCATCTACGTTGAGGACTACGCACCGCAGCGAGTCATGCGGCAGTTTGGGCTATGGCAGGCACTTCCTGTACCAGTCGGGCCGCCGATTCCGTCGCGCGTGCACGCGTGAGTGATCGCTTCTGGTATTTTTGTACGTACTTACTATTGTGATCGCAAGTACTTACATTACGTAATGGTTCCATAAACAGGCACAACACGAGGGGCGTCAAAAAAGGCACGGACTAGTCCAGGAGGATGCAGCCCTGGATTACGCAGTGGGAGGGTGCGCTGAATGACCGCGTGGAGGAGGACCGGCCATACGACATAGCCGACTATGCGGAGTACCTCATCTGGTACCAGGGGCGGACTCGTACCAGGCTGGTACATGTCGTTGACCCACCTGCCCCACACGTCGCCGCACCGACAGACGCGTACCCTGCGCACTTCGCACGCCACGCTCACATCGCGGTACGTAACTTGTAATTTCAAAAATTCTCAAATGGCAATATCGTTTTGATGATGGACCATTCTATGTCTTTTTGTCCAAGCTGACGTCGGTGTTGCGATGTGGTCGGAGTCCTCCGCACTAGTGCAGAGGTGGGGCACAGGTGGGGAGTTGACCAGCGAGGAGGCCGTCAGCTTTGCGCGACGGATGGAGGCCGGGTGTAGACGTATCGTCAGCCTACTGTCCTGCACGAGGCTACCGGTGGTCTCCACACCTACGCTCAGTGCACCCCGACCACCAGTGCCACCCCGACCACCAGTGCCACCCCGACCAGCGTGGCACTACTCCGGAGGTAGTACGTGGACACGTCCACCTCCCTCGGACTAGCCAGGGAGTTCTGCTTGGTCACGGCCTCGTACACCTCCTACGTACATCCCCGGCTTCCACACGGATGATTTCATGGCGCCATGTACGGGTACGCATCGTCCGATCTTGTTTTTATCCTAAGACGACATGCAACGAACTAACGATATTACTATTGCAGGTCCTTACCAACAGCAGGGACGCTTCTCCCCAGGCCACATCGAGGTGGACCAGTTTTTTGCGGACTGGCCTGGGCCGTCCTCCGACGCAGCACCGGAGGTTCTCTCCGGCAGTGGCCTCCCCGGTGCACCGGAGGCCACACAGCCAGAGGTGCAGCTGACTCCACCGGCGCAGCCGCGGGTGCGAAACCCACCTGATCGTTTTACTTTTTCGGACCCTCGTCACCCGCCTCGTAATCCGTTGCACCGGAGGACGGCCAAGCGGGGCCGTATGGCAGGACGCGGGCGCGGTGACGGAGCACCTTAGGGTGGGGAGTGAGGGGTGTATGTCATGCATGTAATGGATAAATACGCGGCATGTTACTGCGTTATATTATAAAGTTCATTTAAATTCAAACAATGCTATTATCTCTTCTTTTCGTATAGAAAATTATTTCTACGGCCGAGAGTAGATTGGCGAGCAGGCGTGGGGAAGAAAAGAGGCCCTGGCCGTCGGGCTGTATTCACATGAAGTCGCCCCCCCGTTGGGCGACTCAATCTATGTCGCCCAACGGGGGGCGATTTCATTTAATCGCCCAACGGGGAGGCGATCGTATTTAATCGCCCAACGGTTACGAGATTCTTCATAAGTCGCTTTTTGGTTGGGCGATAAACTCTAGTCGCCCAATGGTTGGGCGACTGGAGTCTATTTGTGTAAAAAATTTTATCGCGGGTATATTTCTGTATTTTCGAATAAAAAATGGGTTATCCGTACAAAAACCCTGTATCCATCTCTCTTGCTTTGGCTCTTGGCGTCGCTGGATTACTGACCTTCTGTTCCCAGCCTCTCCAATCTGTTTCGGTGGCATCTTCATCAAGCCTGTTTTCTCAACCTGAAGGTATGCAGTGCCATGTTTCGACTTCCAGAACATCTGATACGCCGTCGCTTCAGCCTTTTGGTAAAGGCAATCTATTGCCTTTGGCAGCATGAGCTCGTCCAGCTGTTCTAGGCTAATATTTGTGTGCACGCCACACTGCTCTTCACCGTCGATTACCTCGATCGCAGAACTCTCAACAGCAGGCATCAGGTCTTCTGAAGAGCAATGCGGTGAGAAGAGGAGACCAAGTTTAAGGTGTGGCAATTCTTTTAAACAACTTGTTTCTCCTTGGACGATTGTACTCCTCTGCATGTTGTGGCATTGCAAGCATACATAAATAATTGGTTCTAGAGAAAAATTTGATAGTTTCAGTGTGCTTGCCTTGCTGCTACAAGACTTGGGCTGATGTTGCTTGCAACAGTGTGGGTCTGGGCGAAACCACTGAGTCGCAGAGCTATGAATAGTATTCCAGTGTTCTTTGCCACTAGAATCAACATATGGCACCCAGGTGAAGTCTTGCGTTGGCAGCTGCGCGAGTTGTTTACCAACAGCTTCAGCCGCGGACTTGAAGTGAGGGGTGACCAACTTTAAGCACCTGATGGTGATTCCAACTATGTCTGTGCTTTCCGAAAGCCGTAGTACCAAACCTAGATACACATTTTTATCTGGTGCCTCATCATCTTCAGAAATGAAGAGTACCTTGGCCTCCAGCCCACGGTCTTCGAAGCTCATGGGGAGGACACAGAATAGATGGTATTGGCTTCTCCGGACAATTCTATATCGTAGCTCTTTGCCAGCTAGAAGGTGGCCAATGAGAGGATTGAAGAACATGTACAGCCGCGGCGTGCCGCCGAGCTCCACGAACCTCAGGAACTCACCGGCACCGTCTGCAAATCGTTCGAACCTTCGGACGGCAGAGCTACTCGAGTTGCTTTTGTTATCGCGTTCCAAGAATGAGGAGACAAATGACTTGGTGGCATGAGCCAGCCGTCTAGGGAAGGAGGAGTTCCTTACCTCCTGGTTCTTCTCCTCGTCTTCTGCAACACGCTGCTTGTACTTGTGCAGCGTCTCCTCACAATCTTGCGCAGCACGTTTCAGCTTCTTGCGCCAACGTAGCAGCGACGCGTCGTTGATCTGCCACTTGTTGGACGTATCAAGAACAGCCTCTAGCTTGATGTGCGCCATCTCCAATCTCTCCATGTTCTCCTCTTCTGATTTGCATCCGTGCTTGTCAATCAGACGAGATACGATTTGGCTCCCTATCTTCTCGGCAAGCACAGAGCCGACCGTCTCCGCCATAATAAGGATTCAACTACTTGTGGGATTCCTGCAGAGGAGAAAGTAATTTATATATACAGAGCACTTGATTTTTCCTATCAACACCCTCTCGTAATACTATTGGTGTACGAGCATGAGCTATGTTGCATGGACATGGACATGTTTGTCCGACACAACATGACACAGACATGGGGATTCGCCATTTTTTCAAAAACACCGACACAGGGACACTTATCACACACACACACACAAGAGAATGAAGTATTGAAGTGTAAGTTGCAAATGTCAGCATTTAATCATGGAAAATTGCAATATGTACCTTATGCTCTTGGGTTAGGATGAATGAATGAAGCACTGAACACCTTATGCTCTTGCAAATGAATGAAGCAACCAGCGAGTCTGAATATAGAAGCCAATAAAACCAGCAACATCCATCAGCAATCAGCATAATATCAGCCATCAGCAATCAAAAAATTAATACAGTGCTAGATTCATAGTTCATTGCCCTGTACTCGGCAAAACTAGGAGCGGAGCCACCGGGTGGGCCCACCCTCCGGCTAGCCCCGAACCCCCACCCCCCAAAGCGTTGGGGGCCGGCCCAGCAGAGATGATGGCTTGGAATCTTCATCCAGACATCCACCGTAGCCCGCAAGCGTCGGGCGAACTACCAGACGAGAGACGACGCAGCTACCACGCGGTCCACGCACGGAGATCAGACAGCCCAGTAGTCCACAGCACAGACGCACACAGTACACACACAGGAGAGACAAGGGGCTGCGCACACGCACATGGCAGTGGTGGCGGCTGGCGGCGCCCGGCGGAGAGCAGATCCCGACGGCGGCTCGCAGACCCAGGCGGGCGGCGGCCGAGGCGCCACCGAGGGGAAGCAGATCCGGGGCTCCCCGGGGGGGGGGGGGGAGTAGCAGATCCGCCGGCTTCCTGCGCCGAAGCCTGAATATCAGAAGAGGGGAGGCTCGAAGCTGGGAGGAAGCGAGGAGCTGCTGGGTGCTGGCTGCTGAGGCGGCGGCGGCGCGGCTGAGGCAGTGAGGACTGAAGCCGTGAGGCGTGAGCTGGCGAACGGCCGATTGGATTGGATTTGGGAGGGGCTGAGTGGGGACTGGGGATCGTGTTTGCCGGCCGGTCGGTCTCTCTCGCACATCCCAGAGCCCACAGGGTAACCTTCTGCATTCTACAGTTCTTCATAGTTCAAATAGTTATTGACATTGAGCAGTCTAAATTTTTAGGGTTAAGAGATTAAAATTAAAATTATAATTTATATCTTTTGATTAGACTTGACGTGTCATATTCTATTAATAGATTTGCTATAATAGAGAAACGAAGTTTGCGTAATTATTTCGCAAGCAATTCTAGTAGTACTCTCCTAACCAATGAGAGGGCAACCCAACCAATGAAGATTTGAGTACAATTTAATCCTAGTGATATTATTATTGATCTGACACATCGCACATCATGAGAGACCATGTGAATGTAAACCCATGTTTGTGATAAATAATTGACGCTTGTTTTAGAGAATTTGAGTTTGCTTTGGGTATTCTATGCTTGAGTACTTTCTTCTGGTGCTAATGTATGATTATACTGTTTCGAGCGGTGCTATATGATGTTTTCTTGCTTGTGATGGCTGCAGGACTTTGAGGCGGAGTCGTGGCGAGGCATGGGATGATCAGACTAGGCACGGGCGGTACTGAGGTCAAAGCGGTCGGGAGATGCCGAAGATGGCGAGGACTCGAAGTGGTTGCGAGGCGTCGACAGCAAGAAAAGAGAAAGCTTCCAGAAAGGTGCAGTAGGGGCATTTCGGTAAAATGCGCAAGGCTGCAAAATGGAAGCGGATCTTGGGTTGGAGACCCGGTAGTAGGAGGACGTTAGGGTTTGGAGAAGGGTGTGCTGTTTCCCTCCTCCATTTGAATGTAAAGGGTTTTAGGCTTCTGTCTCTCATTCTGGAGAAAATGTTGGGCAGAGGAGCTCTCTTGTTTTGTTTCCTTGCCAGGATAAGAGACATGTAGTGGATGGGGGCTGCCATTTCTTGATTTGCTATTTGAGTGTGTGAGCTTCTTCCCTTCTATATAGAGAGTAGGAGTTGGCAGTGCTGAGTAGTAAATGCAAGAGTGGTTGTGTTCTTCTCGTGTGTGTTGCTGAGGGAGTAGTATGGATTGGCTGTAGACACTCAATCATGTATGGGTTGCCTGTAGAACTCTTGAGCAATGTAATCATTCATGTCTCTTAATTATTCTGAGAAGTCTAGTGGATGATATGCTTCGGTGTTTGTTCTTTCTTTGTTGTCTTTCCTTTTGGTTGCTTAAGCTTTTTCTTGTTGTTCATTGATTTCCTTGGTTCTGAGATAAGATCTTGAGAAGAGTATCCTCTAGCTGCAGCTCTATGTCCGGAATATGCCTCAAGGCCATTTGGCCATTCCATTCCTAAGAGCAAAGAACAGAATTAATGGGTATTTTCTTCTCCCTGCTGTGTGCCTCAACTTCCTCTGCTTTCATTGTTCTAGGGTTTGATGGCAGGGGACTCTTGCTTTTGTTGGTTTGGGAGCAAACTTGCATTAGACTTTTGTTGTTACTCGTTCTGAGGGCATTTCCATGTTGAAATCATCAGATTCATAGTCAAAGGTTTCAAGAATCTCAAGCAATTTGCATTCTTGCCTTTCCTGCCATGTCTTTTATGACAATTTCAATTTTCAGTGCTTCTAATGGTTTTTGGTATGCTTTTTCTTCTCATTAAGGTCAATCTGTTGTTTAGGATGATGTCCTGTTCATTTGAACTGAGAAGAGCAACAATCTTTCGCCAATTCTCTTGCCTTCGGTCATTGTTAGTATTTACTGTGTGAGGAGTTCTCAGTCCTTTTTGTTCAGGCTCAGTTGGTTCTTTGAGTTATTTGTCTCAGCAAGATTTCTCTCTTAGTAGTCTTGTTGTCTAAAGAAGATCTCTGTTCTCTGCGTTCTGTGGCCTTCCATGCTTTAATCTGTTGTTGATCGCATTTATCATCTTACGTCGGCCTACGACATCTAGGTGACCCTCGATGCATATCATGAGGGCACCACCTAGATCAAGACGGTACGATAGGACCAGTACAACCGAGATTACAACAAGTTTGAAATGTTCGCTGGAGAGTCCCTTGATGAGTGCTTTGCGAGATTTCATAAGATCTTGAGCAACCTTCGAGCGGTCGGTCTCACATACCCCGACTCGGACAACGCTCGATAGATGCTTGCGGCCTTGGATTTGCGAGTTTGGGAGATGAAGGTGACCACCATCAAGGACATGACAGATCTTTCGACTTTGACTCTTGATGCGTTGTATTCACGCCTCAAGACTCACGAGATTGACATTGTCTCTCGCAAGTCAAAGTCACAGTCGATGGCTTTGGTCACCGATCCATGTCCTGCCACTGGATCTTCTTCTGACATTGTTTCTGGATTCTCTCTTGCTGCTCTGTGTGAAATTGGCGATGATCAACTAGAGCAGCTCTTAGAAAAACAGCTAGCCCTCTTAGCCAGAAAATTTTCTCATGCATACAATAGGGTGAGGGACAGAAAGAGAGGAGGGCTTGTGATTTGCTTCTAGTGTGGTGGCCCCAACCACATTCGAACTAATTGCCCCAAGCTGGAAAAGAGCAAGAACGACTACGGCGGTACGAGTAAGGACGACTACACCAACAAGAACCGCAACAAGAAACCTCCAGCTCACGGCCAAGGCAAAAAGTTCCGCAACCTTGACAAAACCAAGAAGCTCTTCCACCGCGTCCTCACGGCCTTCGATGACATCGACTTCAGCGACGTGGAGGGGTGGAGTGACGACGACGGCAAGGATGATCAAGATCCCAAGGACGGCGATGACTTCATCGGCATGTTATCGCGTTCTAAGAATGAGGAGACGACCGACTTGGTGGCATGGGTCAGCCGTCTAGGGAAGGAGGAGTTCCTTACCTCCTGGTCCTTCTCCTCGTTTTCTGCAACACGCTGCTTGTACTTGTGCAGCGTCTCCTCACACTCTTCAGCTGCACGCTTCAGCTTCTTGCGCCAATGTAGCAGTGACGCGTCGTTGATCTGCCACTTGTCGGATGTATCAAGAACAGCCTCTAGCTTGAAGTGCGCCATCTCCAACCTCTCCATGTTCTCCTCGTCTGATTTGCATCTGTGCTTGTCAATTAGTCCGGATACGATTTGGCTCACTATCTCGTCGGCAAGCGCAGAGCCGACCATCTCTGCCATAAATAAGGATTCAACGGACGAAAAAGTAATTTATACAGAGCACTTGGATTCCTGCAGAGGAGGAAGTAAGACTATTGAGTGTACGACAAATCTCACCCTTTGGTGAAATCTTTCTTTTGGAAGATCATAAGCGAAGCTGTAGTAAGAACGTACCAGTTGTTTAATTTCATGGAAGTTGTGAACAATAGACTTATCCTGTAGAGAGATATTTTGGAGGGAAACGCCGAGAGAAGTAGAACGTAGAGGAAGGGGATGGAGTTAGTGATGTCCAAGACTGTCTGAGGTAGAAATAGCGAGGAAACTAAGTCAACAATAGAGCTGGATTTCATCAGCTGAATCGTACATATTACTAGATTGCTATCAGTTCAGTCAGTAAAAAAGGAGTATATTTTTCGATTAAGAATAGTGAGAACTGTAAATGAATAAATTATCCACTTTCTTTTTTCTTTTCATTGATTCGTTTTTGTCAAAACGAAATTGTTTGAGCTGAACTACAACCTCTAGGTTCCCATACTAAACGCCACCTAGGTAGTGAAATCGATTGCACCAATAGAAGAACGCGATGACTTGCATGTTTTATTGTTATGTTTTTCTAAGCTACAGCTTATGATTTATAACTGTAACTTATTTGTTTAATAAATAATGGTTGCTGAAAAAAAGACCAAACCAAAAATTAGATAAAATACCCAAAAAACGAGACATATATCGGTTGTGTGGCCGGTAGACGAATTCTCGCTGATAAGATTCCACTGCCTGGCGAATCTCGTACAATACTTGCCCGGTGAGGTGCTTAGTATTAACCGCTTATCATTAACCCCTAATACACTAATTTGATTAGCGCTAATTTCTGCAGACGTCAGCGGGGAGGGACCACTGGGAGGAGAGGGACAAACTTAACCCGGGTGGGACTTCGTTGCCGAGGCTAACCCCCAAGGGGCTATAGAGTCTTTCTCATAAACAGTACCTCTGTAAATACAATTGTATTGTATCACCCTTTGTAAAGGACAGGAGAAAAAAGAGAGGCAATCATGGCTCTTGAGTTTTCGTTCCCCCTTCTATGTTCGATTTTTCATCCATAAAGTTTATTTGTCTGGTCTCTTACTCCACGACAACAGTCCTACAAAACAGCTTTTGATTGGTGGCAGCAAGTGGCTAAGCTTGTATTTAGTTCAGATAAATAATAGTCAAGAATTACACCGTCATGGCTAGTTGGCTACGCTGAAGAAAGAAAATCAAAAGGAACTTTTGTGGAGAACTGCTGTTAAGATGTGACACACCGATACTCGTCTCTGAAAAAATAAACGACGTGGGAACCGGGATGAAATTTGAGGAACAATTGGACATCAGTACTTGACTATAGGTGGAAAAATACTATAACTAAATGAAAAAAATAGTTTTTTCGATTGGCAGATTTGGCAAAAGAGAAACCTTCAGTTCCATATAGGAAAATATTATGTAAAGTTTCAAAGATAGATGGAAAACTGAAGATCGTGCGATGTGCAGATTCGGTTCCTTTGTATAGCCATGTTGTCTTAATAATAACCGATTGTAGGATCGTCAACGGTAATCAGAAAGGGGTGAATGATTGCAACGAATAACTTTTTTCTAATATATCTTACCTCTCTGCAAAAAGTATGATCCAGCCAACCAATGCATGCAAGTATAATCTCTAATTTTTATTGAATCAATTACTGCAGCATTGCTATTTCCTCACATCAAAATCCAAGTAAACTAATTCCTCTCACCTGACGTTGCTTTCAACAGAAGAAAACAATACTGCTTTACATTTCAAATAGCATGACGCATGAATCGCAGAATCAACGAGGACGCTCACGCGAGGGGCACTCGGCGCATCACTATGAAGCACCCGGTGAAAAAGAGGGCGATGGCGACACAAACGAAATATCATAGCCCAAAAAACCGACGCAGTTTCGTTCAGATGACACTCGCGGACCGAGGAGTTGAGCGCCGCACGCGAGACCGAGAGATGAAACCGGGATGCACCGTCGGAATTTTTTTTAATAGATCTAGAAGTTATTTCTTAATTATGGTGGCTACAAAGTGCCCTCCTGGCACTACTAAACCCTAGCACGAAATTAGTTTCTTCCAAAAGCCACGGGGTTAGCCTCCAACCCTATCTCTATTTATTGTCTAGGGCCCAAAACCTGGGCTTATCCCAAGCCCACGAGTTCTAATTCAATTCCAACAAATAATGAATCCGAAACCCTTCCTAACACGGGTTTTCCAAAATTCTAACTACAACTTCTCCAATTGATAACGTGTCAAAGCCTCCAGGACTGCACCTCCTGTATCTTCTCCACGCATCATCCACCTTTGATTTCCGTGTGCTCCAGCGTGAGCCCGATCACCTTGTGACATCCTCGACCGCCTGGACCTCAGTTTCCCCCTCCTAGTCCCGGTCTTACTCGTCACCGACCATGACCGTCTCCACGCCCAACCTGTACATGCAAAGACCAAAAAACATTCTTCCGGCACAAGTTCTCTCTAACTTGACCAACATCAATCTGTACACACGCGACACAACTCGCATAACAACGCTAAACAAAATTACCAATTATTCATCATCACAAATCAACCATTGTCAATTATTCATCACCAAAATATCCTAGACCTAGCCAAATGGTATGACAATCTCCCCCTTGATGAATACATTGACAACACCTTAAGATAGCATGATGAATTAGCTTCAAATAGATATAAGTAAAGTACTGAAGTCGAAAAAGCATTTCAAGCTATAAGTCTCAAATCTCTCCCCCTCAATACAAGAGATGTAGTTTTAGCAAATTTCTCCAATATGTCACAAAGCACACCAAATCTCCCCCTTTGGCGATGTAATCATCAAGAAAATTTAGAGAAAAGATAATTCTAAGAAGAAGCAGAGAGTAAAAATCTAGAAGCTTTGTAAATTATCCAGGTCATTTTGAATTGATTTAATAATTTAACCAAGCCATATTTTTTGAGTGGAGCTATCTAGATCATATAAAGTCATATATATCATATAGCAATATCAAAACAAAGTTTTCAATATGATAGGCAATTTATACCAATGACAGGCATCTCAACAATGGCCAAACCAATTATAGAGAGCACAATGAGATATCACAACAAAAAGTCAAAACATAAAAATGAAGCAAACTTTTAATCTAGACGAGCTAGCAGTCTCATATAACAACCTATTGCTCCACATTCAATTCTTACGTATGTGGCATGTTTGTAACATACTTCTTTTCATAATATCTTACTGCTTGTAAATGGTGGCATGCTTGAAGCATACTTCTTTTCATTTTGTGCACTTTTTGTGCCTTTTTTTGTTTACCATGGCATGCTTGGAGCATACATCTTTTCAAACGTCTATTTCTCATTTTTTTTATAACATGCCAAATTGAATGATCATTAAAAAATTGCAATATGAAACATGTGAGCCTCATAGCCGAGATTTAAAATAAGACTCACAATTAAGGTAATCCTTTTTTATGAACATCGCAAAGTACTATATAAAATCAATCTAGTCAAAGTATTCTGCCATGTTATATTTTAGTTCAAGTGCAACAAATTAATTATAACCAGTTATGATCAAAGCTACACAGCATATGAGTAATATATGATAAAGAGTGCTCCGCAACTCATTTAAATTTCATGGCTTGGACTTGTTGATTTAATTGACAAATATAATAGACAAAGCTTTCTAAATTTTTAAACATCAAGCTCCCCTCAGAATAATTCTATAGGATGCAACATGCCCAAGCCACTTCGCAAAAGAACAAAATAAGATGAATCAAGTGGTTTTGAAAGAATATCATCAACATGAGAATCCAACTCAATAGGGTGTAAGACTACATCACCTTTTTCACATGGTCTCTCAAAAAGTGAAATCTCTTGCAAGTCATCAAACGAGTGAAGAACCATCAAGTGTTCCAATCAAGCGATGATGAAAAAGACCGGAACCCATTCTAACTCATGTTCTCCATCCTTGTTAGCTGTTCTTACATCACAGGAAACATCGGTCTCACAGTACTGGGGTTAGTGAAATAAGATCTAGGAATCCAATACTGTGACACACGACATGGAGAGACAGCAACAAATCTAGAACCAAAATCACGAGCATGTGGGTGATTAACATGCGAAAAAGAACGTGACTTATTTGAATTATATCCCAAACTAGCATATGAAGCAGATTTAAAATTATCATAAAAGTTCTCTAAAAACTTAGCTTTCACATTAGTTCTAGGAATAAAAGAGATTGCATATTTTTGTCTTAAAGCATTCAATCTTTTCTTCTTCTCTTTCATAGCACGCCTAAAGCAAAATTCATGTAAGTGCCCATCTCTTTCCACAGTAGGTGCAATGGAATTTAACATAACCAGAATTCTTTTGAGATGATGAGCAAGCACCTACATTATTATTCGACGAACTTTGCACAAAGCCAGCAGATTTAAACACAGTTTGTTTTGCTTCAGATTTTACTTCAATTTTTCCAGATTCAAGAACCTTAACAACCTTATGAGGATTATTCTTGATATGCTCAACAAAATTAAATCCTAGACCACGATTTTTCACACTTATTTTTGACTTGTCTAGAATCATATTCAGATTTTTCTTGCCAAAAGAGAATCTCTCTAAAGTGTCCTTAAGGTACTCATTTTCCTTAGCCAAAGTGGAACAAGTAATGCATTTAACAGGTTCATTCAGAAAATTCTTGAAAGCACTAGATTAAGCCAATCTTTCCTTTTTAGCAAAATCATTCAATTGCCTAGTTAAAACATCAATTTCAATATTTAACTTAGGACAATTTGAGCAGGACATGTTCTCATGATAAAGCATTTGTTGAATAGATTCCTGAGATGAATTAAGTCTAGCTTCTAGCAATTCACAGTTAGAGCAATTTTTAGATTGAGCATTTGAAATATTTGACTCTAAACATGTAGAAGAACTAGATTTGAGATTTTCAATTTCATCGTTTGCAAGTTTTAATTTTTCATCACAAGAGTCATGTGTCAATTTTAATTCATCAAATTTATCAGTTACATCTCTAAGTCGAACCAGGTTTGATGCACTAATAGATCTAACAACCTCCAACTCAGAATGTAAAACTTGGCAAGACTCACATGATTCATCATCAGGATTAAAGCTCTAAGTTTATTAATTTCAGAATTTAGACTTTCAACAACACAATTATTTTCTTTCAATTTCTGTTCTGTCTTTTTTAATTCAATAGCAAGTTTAATCAAATCATCTTCAAGCTCATCATATGATGGTCTTACCTCATCGAGATCACTATCGCCATCATCACTGTTGTTTCCTGTCATGAAGCACATGCCCGTGAAGTCATCGTTGTTCTTCTTCTTGCCTTTAGCATCATCATCGTCGTGGTCACCGTCGTCATAGCTCTCATATTCCATTTCGCTCAAATTAAGACGCTCAATAGCCGATATGATCTTTTCAGCAAGCTTGCGACGGAAATTGCCACCCTTGGTGTTGTTGTTCTTGGATGACCGACGACGTTAATTCTTCTCTTCCTTCACAACCTTTCCCTTGAGCTTGGGATAATCCATCTTAATGTGGCCTGACTCGCCACACTCAAAGCATCTGATCGGACCTGACACGCCACCTCGCTTCCTCATCCTCACATTGTTGAGTGCCTTGTATGCTCATGAAGAGATCAACACCAAGTCCTCTTCAGGAAGTTGCTCGAACTGTTCCTCTCAAAAAGAAGACAAGGTAGACAAAGAAACACAAGACAAAGCACTCGACGAAGCAGCCTGCACGGGGTCAGTCACAAGTGCTAAAGATGAAGATTTATTAATCTTAGATGGCAAAGCTTCCATCTCATAGGTTTTCAATCTAGAATAAAGATCATCCATGGTTAAAATATCTAGATCGACAGTTTGATTAATAGTTGTGACAACCATCAACCACTCAGAACCTAACGATCTCAAAATTTTAATTGCATTATCTTCATCAGTAGGAATAACACCAACACCGCGCAGATCACTCAATATTTTCTCAAACCGAGCAAAGAGATCATCAATGGATTCACCAGGTTTCATAGCAAAATCAGAATATTCTTTTTGATAAAGGTTTTTAGGCACCTTCTTGATTTTAGTGGTTCCTTCATGATAATCGCAAAGAGTTTTCCAAATTAAATAGGCAGAATTAATATGAGCTACACGATCAAATTCTTTGCGAGAAATCCCTTGAAATAGCAAGTTATGAGTTTGAGCATTTAAATCAATATCTGTTTTATTTAAATTAGTAACAGTAGCAGGAACCTCATATGGTGTAGAAACTTTATTCCAAACATCACTACCTTGAACCTCAATATAGTAATGGTCATGTTGGGGTCTAATCTTCACCCAAACGTTAATAATAAAAATATACAATATGAAAGCATTTTACAAAACAAATTCAATGGTACTATTTTTATGTATTCAATTTATATAGTTTAACATATATTAATAGTCAAAACTTAAAAATATTAATCGTACGAAACCTACGATAACCTATATTTTGGAACAGAGGGACTACCATTTATTGTAAGTCCCCAAATTCTCGTTGGCATGACCTCATTTATAGGGCTCAGAATCTTTTTATATCACTCGCACATGTGGCTTCTTGCCTAAATGAGGTCATGCCAGATTAAATGGGGATCCAGCCAGCGTCACTAGGGACCAAAACCTAGATGGTTTAGGGTGAGAGACGTGAGTTGGACGGTTATGACATTTTTGGATCTGAATTAAATGGTATTGAAGTCTACGGTGAAAATTAGACTACGGCGAGAATTAAGAGATTAAGGTGGACTTTTCTCGAGACCATACGATGCACATGCATCTGGCTGTATATATATATATATATATATATATATATATATATATATATATATATATATATATATATATATATATATATATATATATATATATATATATATATATATATATATATATATATATATATATATATATATATATATATATATATGAAAATTACATAAGGCACCTTGGTGCCTAGGCACCAACATCAAGAACCGTCCGATACACGTGTATGATTGATAATTTTTTTGAGTTTGGGTATGGAAATATTTTATACCCTTGATATATTTATGGTAAGTTAGTTTTGAACTCAGTTCAAACTAGTTTGAACTACTTTTGAGTTCAATGCGACTACAGTGAGTATATACTATAAAAATAGTTCAAACTAATTAAACTGAAGTTGAATTTAATTTTTTTCGGAGTTTGACATCTCAAATATACTTTTTTATGGGTATATGAAGATATCCACATCAAACGTTGCGAATCTCGAAGCAAATCAACGGGTATTGATATGGGTGCCTAGGCACCAAGGTGCATGAAACACTCGTCCTATATATATATATATATATATATATATATATATATATATATATATATATATATATATATATATATATATATATATATATATATATATATATATATATATATATATATATATATATATATATATGAAACACTCGTCCTATATATATATAAACTGAGTTCAAAACTTACTTACCATAAATATATCAAGGGTATAAAACATTTCCATACCCAAACTCAAAAAAATTATCAATCATACACGTGTATCGGATGTTGGTGCCTAGGCACCATGGTGCATTACGTAATTTTCCTATATATATATATATATATATATATATATATATATATATATATATATATATATATATATATATATATATATATATATATATATATATATATATATATATATATATATATATATATATATATATATATATATATATATATATATATATATATATATATATAGGAAGGCGAAATGGGACTCCAAGGAATCCAGGCACCTAATCTATCAACCGTTCGATTGCATTGAGATGTGCTAGTTTGTAGTAGGTATGAGATTAACGGGTATACCCATTAGCCAATACTGCTTGCTGTAGTATTCAAACGGCTGATTGAAAAGTGCAAACCAGAATATTTATTGCCATAAATATCTGCTTTTTGTTGGTACGGGTCATGGATATATTTGTGTCGTTACGTATATAGTAAATATTTGATTTGGTAGTATGATCTGTTAAATAGGTATGTGCATTAATTTGGTCAATCATATCCTTTGGAATAGAAATGACAGTACTTATAGCGTTCCATATATGTTGTTTTGTACGTATGGTATATGAGATTATAGCGTTCCATGTACTTGCATCATGTGAAAAATATTCCTAGTTGGTCCTATCTTTGACATAGGGCTATGATGACGTGTGATATGGCTTGTATGAGATATGGCTATGATGGCTAGGTATGTAGATAGATCATATCTTTTGACAAATGGGTATGATGACGTGTCATGTACTTAGATCATACCCTCACTATCGTCCCGATGATTCAAACTTTTAGTTACACTTGCCAGCTTAGGTACATAATTGGTGCCCTCATGCTGCATTTGTGAGTATGCACATTGATCATACCCATATTAGAATGGCACCATGTTTCAAAAATCGTTGTTGCGCTTACAAACTTCGATATTTAATTTCTGCCGTCATGCAACAATTGTGAGTATGTGATAGTTAAGTAAGAGATGCCCTTTCATTACAAGTACGTAAGTCTGTTAGTTAATTAAGATCACGACAGTAGAACAGGTATTGTTAAAGAGTCAGACATATGTAAGGAAATTGATAAATTCCATGGCTAATGATCTGTTGCTGCCAAAATATTCTTCTCGGGGTCAATTACCACATCTGAGATAGGAAATGTTGTGTTATATTGTCTGGAATTGTTATGTAATACTTCACAAACAAACAGAGCTTCTTTATGCCATGGTATTTCCTTGAACTGCACATACTCAATATGCACAGACTAATTTATAATCAAAATAACAATAGTTGATAAAAGGCTTATACTTCATTTTTCAGGATAAACATTACTACAAAATGTGCATACTAATTATCAATTGACAATTATGAATTGTAAAATTCAAGCAGCAATCTCAGTATTACAATTCAGATAAAGTTACATTCATGGATGGGGTATGATGCATAGGGGAAAAAAAGCAAGTACTAAATGAACTATTGCACCCTGAAACAAACAGCTTATTTGTGACATAGTATTTCCTCGAACTGCACATACTCATTAGCCATAGACTAATTTACAATCAAATTTACCAACTCTAAGTATTGAACCTAAGCCACTGTCAAACACCAATCAACTCAATTAACTCTATATGGTGCTTCCCAACCAAAAAAATATGCTTCCTGACATACCCTTTTCTGCAACTGCACATACACATTGTCCATAAACAAATAAACAACCAAAATCAAATTTGTTCGACAAGGAATGGCTGTGATGGCAAAGTATATACATTGGTCACACCCTCACTACAATGACAACAAGATTCATTCTTCATGCACTTGCAGCTGGTGGTAGCCTTGGCATTCTGAAAAATTTGATGTTGACATACATACCAACTCGAAGGATCAAAACCAATTGGACAAATACTAAAGAAAAATCTAAAAAAATGATTCAAAGAGCTAGGTATTCCTAGCTACTATCTACAGATTTCATTACAAAGGTTCAGTTCCATAATACACAATTCATTGGATTACACTAAACAATGCCATGTGTTACCAATCAAAATTTACTTCTCATAGAGAACAGTTGTTCCTAATTTAATCCAAACTCAGTCCCTCACCCTTAATGCCATGTGTTACAACGCAGTGGGGCAGTTTACATGTCTATGTTGATGATTTCTACAGCTACGGTTTTCAGGGGGATAAGAAGCTGAAATCTTTCTTTCTTTTGGCTTTGTGGCTGCTGCATGGGCTGTGTGGACTAGCCACAACAATAGGGTCTTATTTGAACATAAACCGGCTGAGCCAGTGGAATTAACCTTCAAAATAATTTATTACATGCAGCTGCAAAGGAAACTTATTACTTTTGTGTGTTGTTGGAACTCATGTTAGTCATGTATCATGGGATGTTTGAACCACACATTTTTCAAGAAATGCCTAGTGTGATATTCTGGGTCTTACTGTTTAGGCCAATCTGAACTCTGTACTCTTTTCAGTTTCTTTGTTAAAAGGGAGCTGGGGCCTCGATGTTCTTTGTTCTAAAACGCTAGACGACCACTAATCATCACACGCATGTTAGGCAAAGGTTCATCTGTGAATGTATGAACCGACATGTCTTCTGTGTCAGAATCTATTCTTTAACACCCATAATCCGGCCTGAACTAAGATGTCCAAATAGCAATGAAATAACCAGCCCTGCCTAGTTATTAAAGCATTCTGCCCTTGCTCTTATCTGTGACGAATGTAGGCATTTGTATAGTCTCTAGTAACTCCAACAGCACAATGCAGAATCAACACAGAGTTCTCATACTTGAATTCCCCTTAAACCCTAACTATATTCTCAAATAACCCAGATAAATTCTCCCAGATCTATCAAAAGAGGTACGGAGATGGACGAGGATTGTTTACCACCACAGCGCCAAGCAGTAGTCTGCAGGAAAACAACGACACGAAAAATTAATCGAAAATCAAATCCCCCATGGGAAATCACCGCAGGACCAATTAGAGATCGCGGTAGTAGCTAGTTACATGGGAAGTCGGCCTGGATTGTGCTCATGAGGTCGGTGTGACAGAGGTTGCGGTAACTCTGGCGGATCTGCATCTTGTCAAGGTTCGCCTGCGACGACGCCATCGCTGCAGCCTGCACGAGCGAGCAGATTCCGGCGGGAAATCGAGGCTCTCTTCGAACCGACGGCGGTGGACTGTGCGGGTGGGGAAGGAGGGGGACTGGAGTAACCGGCGAATGAATCGGGGGAGGAGGGGAAAGGGAAGGCAGACGACGTCGGCTTTTGCGACGGAGATTCCTATTTTGCCTGCGGTCTGCAGAAGCAACGGGTCTAGCAGTCGCCCAACCCGTTAATCATCAATTCTCCGCCTCACTGTGCGTGCGCGATCAGACGGCTGTGGATTGAGGAGTCTGGACACCTAATAGTACTCAATATTTTTACTATATATATGTGTGTGTATGTGGATTTAATTTCAATATATATATATGTGCGCGCATTTAACTACCAGACACCATCCGAAGTTCAAATTCTGAGGTCATATTCATATCCCGTATTATTTGTATCTTGGAAAACATGCTTTACAACATAAGTTGAAAAGGGTTATATTTGACCAAACTAGCGGAATTGCGCGCACGATTGCACAACTAGATATTGCAAAATATTATATTCGTTATAAAACTCTAATACATATGAAAAATATAGCTGTACTTGTCATGCAACTATAATAGCTGAAATATCTATATAAGACTAATCTTTACTATTATAATCTATCCCACTGAAATAAGAGGTATAGTTCTTCTCTTTTTATATCGAATAATGAGAGAATTTCTAGGAGTTTTATTTTTTTTCATTTAAAGATTATTATGGGGTTTTCTAGACCTCTAAAAAACTCAAACAAAATAGGCATCTTAAATTTTACTAGTTGTTTATCATTACTATAATAAAAGAATGAGTTGGTGGCCGTATGTCCCTTCTCCTCCAACCGCTCCATTCTCAACTTCTCATCACTCTTCACTTTTCAACTGATTAAAATAGCTCTCTTCCATAGCATGATTCTCTATATATTCAATAAATGTTGTTGCAACGTAGGGCAGGTGACTAGTAGATATATAGATTCTATCTGTTCCCACCCCGTGTTGTGCCTAATTGTAACACCCGGCTTAACAAGAGCCCATAATGTCACCAACAACTATAGTTACTGCCAATTTTAACCATCCAACCAATAATTCCATCAAACTAGATTTGAACTAGAAAATCCACAACATAAGCATAAACACAGATAAGATAGAATCAATAAATAACACTAAACGAGTTGCATAAATTATAAGTTCAATCGAAGGAAACTTCAACAAGCAGTAGCATGCTAGTATTATTCTGTTCTAAAAGTAACCATTATTCAAATCTAAGGTCTGCATGACTAATATTATTTATTCCAACAATGAATGAATAAATACTAAGTTATAAATGAAGCGTTGACGGTGCAAGATCGATCATGTGCTAATTTCCTCCCATGCATGTCATTCTCAATGATCACCTAAAAGTAACAACAAAAATAAGGGTGAGTCCAAGACTCAGCAAGTACAAAGTAAAACAATAGGAACAACATCATAATCATAACACACATAGCAATATCCACCATTCTCTTTTTTCATCTTTCTTTCTATTAATGCAATGCAATATGCATCTCCAAGCTTATACCGGAATAGCTAAGGGAATGTCCGTTGACGTTCACCCCCTCTCCCCTCCATCCTGTGGAGGTGCATACCTCTATAGGTTTTACTCAAGAGCACTCCAGATTAGTCATATAGCTTTCTCACCGACCTGATTCATGCACTCCAGACTAGCTATATGACTTGCTCACCGTCCAGGCTCGAATGTTTTATCATGTCATGAGTGCAACATTCTATCATTTTACCACATATCATATTTTAATCATTGATTTATCTCATACTGAACAAAGAGGTAATCAAATATTGCATGATAAGAATAATTCAATAATAATGATCAATTATCAACCATCAACTACCATTCTACTATGCACTTGCATTTCAACCTCGTGAAGTGGAACAATGGGTATAAGACACCAACCCTGTGGCAACCTCACCTACAGAAAATACTCCATCTCAACACATGCTATAATAGTACAAACAACAAATAAAAACAACAACATACAATCCACCTCTGGTTCAACTGTTCCCCCTCCATTAAACATTCCCCTCTGCTGTCCTGGAGTTCAAAACACTATAACTATCAACTCAACGATCCAAATATAGTAAACCATATATTTCCTGGAAAGTACACCAAATTTCCTACAACTTCTTAGTTGGCTGGAAACTCTGATTATTTCATCAAAGCCCCCATTTTTCACCCCGAAGATAGTCCTGATAATTACTAGACTGCAGACATAGTAGTTTATTATCTTTTATTAACAACAACCATAGTGAACTATGATACTTTTGAAAACTAAAGAAAATTATCTACCTCTCTCTAGTTACATGCAAGAACTGACATGCGGGTCCCGCATGTCAGCGAGAGAGGACAGATGATGGCCACGCGGCACAAGGAAGTGATGGGGACCGTTGGATGGAAACGAAAGGGTAAGTGAAAGGGCACGATTCATATTAGATCGGGTGGCGGTGGATTAAATTTAGGCCGTCGGCCAAGGAACGAAGGGGTAAGTGAGAGCGGGTGGCTGGGATTAGATCAGGCGGGGTAGATTGAATCTGGGTGTGACACTTGTCGGATCGAGAAGAGAGAGGGTTTCAATTCCATTTTTAGTTTTCAGAAATACTAGGAAGCTTCAAAAACTCTTAGAAAATATTAAATTGAGTCCGAAAAATTCAGAAAATTCATAGAATTTCTGAATATATTATGGACTTAATAAAAATATTTCCAACTTAAAGTTGGTCTTTTTAATTTTTACAAAAATACTTTTTAGCCTTGAAATTAATTTTTAAAATCCGAAAAAACTCAAAAATCCAAATGCTTCAAAATAATTAATTTGAACTAGAATTTTATAGAAATTCAAAATACTCTTTATTTAATAATATTTTTATCAAATTACTTTTTAAAAACGTTTTTTTAAAAAAAAGCTAAAAATAGGCAAATAAAATCTCCAAAATTAAAGCAACCAAAGAACACTTATTTTATTTTAAATTAAATTAAAAATTAATTTTTTACTAAATTTTTTGAAATAAACAGCTAGATTGTTGTAGAAGTTTTGAAGATGGAGATAGCATGCTACCTCCACCACTAGAAAAAATTTCGAAGCAGTTAGGTTTCTACTTTTTTTAGTTATCTTTCGTAAGAAGTGATTGGCTACGCTATTTGGCCATTTGTAAAATTAAACCGTTGAATTTGTATTTACTATCTTCTATATATGTAAACGGTCTCGGTATAATGATATGACGGTATTACTGATCGATAAAAGATAACTAAGTAATACATATTTACTTCTGAGGCATTACTGAATTTGTATTTATGTATATGAGAATGAATTTAAAACCATCTATAACACAGACGGTTCTACTTTAGAATCGTCTGTGATGTGTATTTATATATGGCTATTAATACGAACCATCTATGATAAGTAACTATCACAGACAAACCTAGCCAGCGGGTCCTGACAGATCTGTCTTTATTGCACTGCATTGAAGAAGGCGGCCAGCTTTGGGGAGTTTTGTGAAAGCATATACACCGCTTGTAGATCAATTTATTCTTGGTGATTAGAGGTTGGTATTTGTTTCTAATTATATGGCTTGTAATAAAGAGAGATGATAATTAGGTTTAGATCTAGCTTAATTGGTAATTTGCTCTAATATAAGATTTTGTCACTACTCCTAGTTTACTTCAATATATTCTTGCTTGATATATATATTGCTTCATAAATAGTACGTAACTAGCTACTTAATTTAGATATGGATAATTTATTATAAGGTGAATAATAATTATGTGTAAGCATTAGGCTGGTTAGCTATAGCAGCATTTATAATCTACTTTGACACTAATTTGTTACATGCATAGCATTGATGGACCGAACCTGGATATACGTTGAGAACTATATGAGTGAAGAATACATTAGTAGTGTGTCTGCTCTTTGAAGAGCAGCCAAGCAGGATATGTGGAAGAAGGGGATATAATATATGTACTGTCCATGCATTGATTTGAAGGGGTTTCAAAAAGGAGTATACATGTTGCACCAGTCACGGTGAAGAGAAAATTATACAGGAAGTTAGTTATAACATCGTCGAGGGAGACAACGATATGCCGGTTGTGGACTATGCTTTCGATGAGGATATGTCGCATGATGACAATCTAGATCATATGCAACGCGATGCAGAAGGGAACTATAATGAGAGTGAGTTTGGTAAATTCGAGGACTTGATGGAGGACTCGGAGAAACCTTTGTCCCGGGCTACAAACCGTAATACACAAGGTTGACATCCATTCTTGAATTGCTAAAATTGAAGACAAGTAATGGTTGGTCCAACAAGAGTATCATGGCATTGTTAGGTCTCCTAGCGAATATACTTCCAGAGGAAAATGTGTTGCCGAGAACTACCTACCAAGCCAAATACATGCATGTTCGAATGATTGTATACTCTACCGTAAAGAGCATGCAAACTTACATGTTTGTTTGGTGTGCAAAGCATCCTGATACAAGCATAAAAATAACTCCGATGATGGTGGGGGCATCAAGGTAAAGCAAGGACCTCCTGCTAAGATGTTGTGATATATGCCTGTAATTCCTTGTTTGAAGCGTTTATTTACAAACCAAAAGGATATAAGATTGCTATGTTGGCACTCGGAGGAGCGTAAGAAAGATGGAATGATAAGGCACGTTGCTAATTCTGCCCAATGGAGGGACATCGATAGGATGTTTGTAGACTTCGGTGTATAACCGAGGAATATACGGTTTGAGTTGAGTACAAATAGAATAAATCCTTTCGGTAACATGAGCAACCGACATAGCACTTATCCCATGAATGTATGCATGTACAACCTTCCTCCATGGCTGTCTATGAAGCGAAAGTACATTTTGATGACACTATTTATCGAAGGGTCGAAGCAACTTAGGAATGATATTGATGTGTACCTAGTATCATTGGTGGAAGATCTTATGACACTGTGGAACGAAGGGGTACATGTATGGGATGTGGATAAATGAGAGAACTTCACTCTGCATGCCGTATTGTTCTACACCATCAATGATTTTTCTACCCTTGGTAACCTGTCGGGGTTGAGTGCAAAAGAAGCCAAAGCCTGTCCATACTACTTAGATTATACCAAAAGTATGTGGTTGAAGAACTCGTGCAAAACTATGTACATACATCACCGTATGTTCCTTCCAAGGTATCACCCATACTGTAAGATGAAGAAACAATTTAACAGAAAAAGAATGACTAAGCACCAAGGCCTTTTAGCAAGAAAGAGGTCTACGATATGGTCAAGGATATCGATGTTATGTTGGAAAGGGACGTAGTTGAGGACTCATCAGAAGAACATGCGGAAGAAGAGGTCATTATTTTAGGACTTGTCTTATTGGGAGTACTTAGAAGTTCACAATTGCATCGATGTCATGTACGTAGAGAAGGATATATGTGATAGCTTGATTGGTCTCTTATCGAACATTCGTGACAAGACAAATGATGGTGTCAACGCACGTCGTGACTTGGTCTCTATGAGCATCAGACCAAGTTAGTACTGATAGAGAGCAATAAAGGCCGAACGTACCTTCCCCCAGTTTGCTACACTCTAAGTCTAAGAGAACTAAACTGTGTCAGTGTTTGCATGGTGTGAAAGTTCCGTTCGGTCACTCCGCTCGCATGAAGAAACTTGTTTCTATTGAAGATTTGAAATTAATTGGCATGAAGTTTCATACTGTCATGTGCGAATAACACAATTGCTTCATGTTACAATTAGAAGTATTTTGCTGAACCAGATTCGAGTGTTAATCATGAGGCTATGTTATTTCTTTAATGCAATTGCTCAGAAGGTCATCGATCCCGATGGACTAGATGCTCTGCACACCGAGGTGGTCATGACTCTATGTCATCTTGAGATATATTTCCCTATGTTATTTTTTGATATCATGGTCCATCTCATTGTCTTTGTTTTAAATTATCATGCATTGCCAATTTAATCACTACTACAAAAGTGGTCATTATAGACAGTTCAAAATCATCATCACAGACGGTTTTCGAACTGTCTGAATTTATGTGTCTATGATAACAGTTGCTATCACAGACGGTTTTCAAACCGTCTGTAATAAGATACAACACAGACAATTTTTTTTTCAAAAAAACCTGTCTATGATATATTAGATATCAGAGACGGTTCATAAACATAGACGTTTGTGATATATCAGATATCACTGATGGCTGATACTAAAAATCGTCTATGATATCTGTGATATCACAAACGGTAAACCATCTGTGATATGTGTGATATCACAAATGGTTCATAAATATAGCCGTCTGTGATATCTCACATATCACAGACAGCTAATACTAAAAACCATCTGTGATATAGCAGATATCGTAGACGGTTCAACATAGCTATCTGTAATATCTGAAATGTCACAGACAGCTAATACAAAAAACCGTCTGTGATATATCACATATCATAGATGGTTTATTGTTATAAACTGCCTGTGATATATCACATATCATAGACAGTTTATTGTTATAAACCGTCTGTGATAGCTATTTTAATAGCTAAATCATTTCCTATTTTTTGGCTAGCCTCAAGAAATGCTAGCCATATCCTCTAAAAACAAGCAAACAGATCACACATATAGCACAATATAGTACACGATAATCATTGTAAAGATCTCACAAATGAATTAAACAACTGAAGGAAGTACAACTAAATGAATTGTTTGATTAAGTAAAATTGAGTGATTACAATTGTATCAAATGTTTGAACATCTAATTAGCATCGTCAGCGTGGAACTCTCTATTCTTGTGTATGACCTCCCCCATCAAGAATTCGGAGAGCTGTCCTCGAGCTTCGATGAGTTTGTTAAGATTGAATCTACTTTCGTCAAATTCCACGTGCTGTCGCTAGCAGTGTTAAAGTCATTAGCATACACACACACACACACACACACACACACACACACATATATATATATATATATATTAATAATCATGAAATATTTAGTGGCAGGTTGACAAACCTCTGGATCATTCTTCTTTGTGTCCATGAGTCATGCATATGGTGGTAAACGTAGAATCTATATATGTTGCCCTATAGCTGTTAATGGCACTGCAAAAATAGAATTACATATATAGGTATTGACAGTTCTAGAGGTATTATAATGAAGTGTGATATAACAGAATTGTTGTGTTGTAGCAGGTACCGAAAATCGCATCCTGTGTCGCAATGTGGCGCTGGATTCCTTGTGTCTCCCTCCCTAGGCAATGTAAGCACTGAACGACCTACATAATTCCAAAAACTTAGCCACGACCATTGCAAACAAATGGAAGACTACAATAGAGTTATGTATCGAGGAAATGAATTTACCTGTTAATTGTTTATTGCACACGTGTGAAGTCGCGGTTGCTCATAAGTAGGGAATCAAGGTATATTATCTTGCTCCACTTTGGTACAATCACAATCAGAATCCAGTGACACCTAGTCATGTGTGTCGCCATAGTGATTAATCATAAGTTCATGTTGCGTATAAAGTACAAATGAAACTTGTATGGCAATTAGTGAAGCACTTACCCCTGGTTGAAGGGTACCAGGATGTACTCCTTGTCAATGTGAGAAAGCAATCCGATCGTTATGTATTCTTTGATGAAGGATCCGTTTGCATTGATGGATTGCTCAAAGACAAGTGTGGGTAGAGGAAACCCACTGGTTGTCACCATCGCTGGACTCGTTGCATCATGGATCTATACATAGGCAATGAGTTATGACATTTGTTAGTATTATGTAAATGTGGAACTTCATTGTACAGTACACTTACAATGTCCAACATTGTAGAAGTGACGCGTCGAGTTTGTCGAGGTTCAATAGTAAAAATAAGTCTTCAAAAGTCACGATGATATAGCCCTAGTCGTGGAGGAAATGCGCCTCTGTGTATCTCACGGTGAATCCACTTTGCCAGTTTGGCTTCCTGTTAGACATCTGCATGTACCAGGTATGCAAAGAACTGCAGGCCAGTCCAAGGCTAGGTAATTGTGACTCAGGGACCAATGACATTCTGAGCTGATACTTCTAGGATTTGAGAGGTGGCTTAGGCTTCTTTGGTTGGGTCTTAACACCTCGCTTGCGATACATCTTCGTCATCGTCTCCATAGGAGCCAATGTGATGGACTTGTGAAGTGGAGCTTGAGGTGGAGTCATAGAGGGTTCTGTTTGACAGACATGGTCATGTGGAGATTGTGGTATAGAAGGGTCCAAGGTGATGTCCCTTTTGGGCCATTGGATAAATGTGTGGACAACATCCCCTAGTGTCATGATTTCTCCGTTTAGGGGCCTTTGCAATGAGATGGCCCTAAAAATGTCATTAATCCTGTACACCTGGACCTTCACGAAATCGATCCCTAGCTGGGCACCATGCACCACCATTCCTAGCAGGCATAGATACGCCAACCCCCACCCAGCGTCAATGCAAATGGAGCCAACAACCTTGATTCTGAGGATGCACGGCGTGGCCTCTGACATAACGATACTGTAACACCCCAGCCAAACAATGACCTGGAATGCTACTAAACTAACAACATATTAAAGAACCTATATTCGCCTTACAAAATTTCAGCAGAACCTCCTTTGTTTAATGAGTAAATCAAAGGTTTCAACATGCATAAACAAATGATCTGAATAATAGAAAACATTAAATATCCAATTCTAAACAAACTGAATTATGTTTGCCATCACAATCTCAACCACAATACTTAAATAAGAACGTAAACAATATAATAGTTCTAAACCTTTATTACATTCTAAACATGGTGATCTTTAATCAGTTACCACTTAAGCTATTCAACCATTAATGATTAAGGTTCTTTATTTCTTCCAAGGTGAATGGACCGTGCAAGTGCAACAAAGCTAGTCCATCTCTATCCCATGCATGCCGGTCTCATGTAGGTACCTAAAAAAAACAATAACCACAACAACAAACAAGTGTGAGTCCAACGACTCAGCAAATATAAATAGTGGCAACGAGAGTAAAAGTGAACATCACTTCACAAATTCATCCATCAATCATATGAATAAACATGCTATGCAATATGATCAAAAATCTCTTTATCTCTTCTCTTGCGCATTTTTACCGGTAATACGGAGTGTGCATCCGTCAATGCACACCCATGCCTGTACCCTCTGGTACAGGGACCAATTGCCCATACTCCACAAGTATGGGGACCTTTAGCCCGTCATGACAACAACATGTCGGGGACCTCGGCGCTTGGTCATCTCGTGACCAAGACTTCAATAAATCAGCATGATGCACAAAGGTGAATGTCTCAACAAATAAAACTTGCATTCACAACAACTATGCATCATAAATTCTCAGGAACTCTTTCAATTGCAATCTACCATAAACAATATCAACATATCATTATCATGATCAAGATCACATATTCTCAAAGCATGGAACAACCATCTTCATAGCAACAATCATCAACAATCCACACTATAAAATTTAAACCATCATTATACTTGCCTTAACCACGAGAAAATGGGGAATGATCAGAAGGCGCGGCCCCTGGAATCCTTCCTCCTCCTGAATAATAATTATAATGATTGCTAAGACAACAGCAGCAAGTTTTTAGATTAAATAAAAGCACCCCCAAACTAACCCAACGTGTTTAGCTTGAACCAAAACCCCAAATCCTTTCGGCATCCTGTCCCCCTCCACGGACAGCCAACTTCAACAATTCATATCTATTGGTACAGAAATCCGAATGGGGCGTTCTCAGACTTTCTGGAAAGATAATTAAATTATCTAACTAAACCTAGTTGGTGAGCCTTTCTGATTCGGCCATATTCTACTCGCACCAACTGGTTTTCTTAAAACGTCAAACTCTCGTTAGGCTCTCTGGACCGAGCACTAAAAATACCATAACTTTCTGTACGAGTGTTCGAATCACGATTTCTTGGACTTCCTGGAAATCTAAGACAATTACCTACAACTTTCATTATACTGAGGTTCTCTAATTCTCCCAATTTCTAATCGCAAAACTCGATCTCCCAAAACCTGACGGAAAACCCACCGATCCGCAGAACAGTTCCGCTAATAAAATCATAACTTCTGCTACAGAGATCCAAATGACGCGTTCTAGCACTTCATGGAAAGATAATGAAATCCTCTACAACTCTCTAGGCAAAGTCCAGACCTAAATCCCGACGAATCTTCCCCAAAACAGCCGACTAACCCGATCTGTTCTAGCAGTCCAGAATACCGACATTGATTACGCAATAGAATATACATCTATTAGGGGAAGAATAGGGATTACCCTTGGCGAATCGCTGTAGAAATACCACGTACACTCCACGAATTCCTCCTCTCCTTCTTTTCCTCTTTCCCCTTCTTCTTCTTCCCTTCCTCCGAACCCAATCGCCTAGCTGCGCCTTAATCCTTTCCCCCGATCATTCGGCAACAATTGGAGGTCTTGATCACCGGCAATGGAGGAGAGGGGAGGAGGAGTCGCTGCTGGACGGCGCGAGGCAGAGGGGAGGGGGCGCACCGCAGAGGGGGCGGCACAAGGGAGGGAGGGGGCGCACAAGGGGAGAGGGGGGGGGGGGGGGGTGGCGGCTAGGGTTAGAGGGGAGGTGGCGCCTCCCCCCTTAGGCCGAAATCCACCTGGGCCAAAGCCCAGGCCCAGGTTGCAATAAAAACTCAGAAATTCCCCCCTAAAACTGATATTTTACTTTTTCCTTTAAGGTCCTTCTCCCCGATTAATTGATTAACGGTCGAAACTCTTCCGGGATATTACAGATACACGATGAGCTAAGGCGTCCACCAGGTCTATCTATGTTGCACTCTAGAGATGTACATTACCTGGATGTCGTCGATAGGTAAGTGGGCATTATTATGTTCAGAAAGTGGCGCGGACGCGTAACTACTCCGATGTTGAGGGGGACTAGGTACCACAATAATGGGGGTGGCTTCTGACTTATTGCAGACTTCTCTCAGTTCTTCCCTCAATGCTTCTATATCTTCTCGAAGCAAGGTAGTTATGTTCTTAAGTTTTGCATCAAAGTTTCATTTCATACATTCCTCGTGCTCGGTCTTGAATCTCTTCCTACTCCTATACGCCTCGGAGTCGTTTGGGAATCTGTGCCTCCAAGATACGTAAACCACTAGGCCTCACATGCGACCTAGGTACTCCCTATTTCCCTGGGCCGTGGATAGTATATCTCACTCCCTAACTACTTGGAAGGAGCCTTCGAAAGATTTGATAGTCAATGTTTACTTCAAGGGACAATCATGTTATTTTAGATCCCATGAAGTTATGGACCTATTAACAACTAGATAGTTTAACATATCTTACCAGATGTTGGGACACTTCCTCATTTGTGGGGTTTTTGAAAGAGGCGACGCCCAAAGACGTTGTTGATGACCTCACTCTTAACCAGTTTAGTTTTAGGTGCGCTCGTTTGTGATTCCGGCAAATGGCGAGGGGTGTCGGACCCCGGGTTAGCAAACCCAGATCCTCTGTGATTCCACCGCACTATTCCCAGGATCAGTAGATAGTACTCACAGATACACTGCTGTATATCAAAAACATATCATGCAGGAGCGTAAATAATATAGTAATAACTTACCCAGGCCAAAATCAATAAAATGCAGCAGTGAAAACTTCACACAGGTGGGACCCTCAGGAGTTGCTCACAGGCAGCCAACTGGGGTTTGTGACCTAATCCTTGGCCTCCTCGACTTTTAGCTCTGTTGACTCCTTCAACGCATGGCAGTACTTGACCTTCTTTTCCTTCCTGACTGACTGATGGTACTTAAGCACGAGTGAGTACAATGGATAGACATACGGATATATGAGAGAGATTAATAGGATAATGAGTATCAAAACTTAGGGATTTTAGGATGCAATTTCCATAATATGATCAGCAAAATTTTAATTGGTTGAACTAACCAGATATTTCAAGATGCAATATTATCTAAGATTACAACTGTCAATAATTGAACCATTAATTCAATAATTCAATTAAGGTATAGAATTGGTCCTTTAATCACTTGTTATCATGCACAAAGTTGATTAGTTGGCTGATTAACAAATTTGTCAATAAAGATTAATGGTTGAGATTCATAGGGAGGATGGGTTATGAGATAAAGTTGTTTCTTGCTTTAGTAGTTATTCTCGATTATTATAGGCAAATTTAAATCCTGATATAATGATTGGATGATTACTAATTAGGCAAGATTAAATGTGCATAATTAAATCTTTTAGTTGTGATATTCTTATTCTCATTATTATTTGCACATCATATTTTATCACATTGTTCTTTTGTATAAATCTTAAACCATTTAGTCATAGGATGAAAGGAGATTTAGATATGCAACCAAGCAATGGGTAATTATCTAGTCGGGCCCACTAGTCATAAGAGAGAGAGGAGGGCTCGGCTAACTGAGAACAAAGCAGGGGAAGGGTGTTAGCCAAAAATATGAGAGGCAAGGGGCGACCACCTGGCAGCGGCGACGCCAGTGAAGGGCGGTCTGAGGAAGGTGGTGACCAGCCAAAATGGGACCCCACGGCCAGGAGGAAGCTGAGGGAGGTGCTGGATGCAGCTGGGAGGTGCCATGGTGGGCCGACGGCAGTGAAGAGCAGTCAAGCACAAAGTAAGCCAAGGAGGTGTTGGCGTCTAGAGAGGAGGAAGAGCGTACTAAGGTGAGCATGAGCATGAGTAAGCCAGAAGGAACTCACCAGAAGTGTTGGCAGTGCCAGAGAGGGACCGAGACAGGCCAACGATGTTCACATGTGGTGGCGTGAGGAGGTTGTCGTGGATGGTGAGCTCGGGTGGTGGAGGACTCCGGCCGACTGTTGGGGAAGCTCCAGGGCGACGCAGAGAAGGTCCTGGAGGGCCGAATTGGGTGGTAGAAATGGCGGTGTCAGCCAGTCTTGAAGAGAACGACCGCTGGTGACGAAAATTCAATTAACTAAGGGGGAGGTAGAAGGTGTCCAGGGGCACACCGTGACACGGGCAGCGTGTGGGGAGCTTCGCTGGAGTGGGTGGGAAGGGATGGTGGCTGGTGCGGGTGTAGAGGCGGCTCAACCATGTTTCGTTTGGGGGAGGAAGGGGAGCAATAGGGAGGAGCAAGAGCGAGCTAGGCCATTATAGCCGGGAGAAATTGGTGGCTGGTGCATTGGGGGTGAATTGAAGACATGCACAGAGGAGTGACCCTGAGCGGTGGTGTTTACATGACTACAGCTTAGGCAGCCGTGGGCCGGTGCGAGGGCGCAGGCAAAGGGGCGCAGAGGTAGGTCAGTGGTAGGCGTAGTTGGCTCAAGCGTGGCATGAGGTAGGCAACGCGGCGTTAATGCCAGCTTGGCGAAACATTAAAAACGCAGCAGGGCTAGCAGCGGGGGAAGAGCTTACGAGAGGGGTGGCTGGGTGACATCACTGCAATGAGGCATCGATGTGGCATCGAGGTGGAGCTAGGCGGGAGGAGAGCAAAGCTAGGCAGAGGGGTGACCCGAGCTCGGTGTAGGCGGAGCCAATGTGGGGCAGCTTGAATGCTGTCATCAATGCTCGCAGCTACCCAGATGCTACAGGAAAACCAGGGGTGGAAGTGGCTGGGACAATGAGATGTGAGGCACGGCAGGGCTAGCGGAGGCGAGGGGAATCTAGCGCCAGGGGAGGGGAGGAGCTAGCTCAGTGGCTGACGCATGCGCAACGGAGTTGGGCTGGGGCTGGCTTGTCACGACACGGAGGCGCCAGAGCTGGGCGAGCTCGGCGATAGGCCTGGGCGCTGCCAGGAGCAGAGCAGGGGAGGAGGAAGGAGGCTGGGCAGGCCATGAGGAGAGGAGAGCCAGGTGGGCCAGGGAAAAATGGGCCAAGGCCCAAGAAGTATTACAAGATCAATTCAACAATACAACAGATGATAGCAACTGCTAAAATTGAAACATTCGTAACCAAGAATATCAGAGGATACATTCATCTCATCTCACATGATGCACAATATGACAAGAATTGTTCATTCCCTAATCATAACCACAACTACCATCACAACAAAAGCACCAAGCACATACAAGAATTGTTTCCTCTCTTTCTCCAACTTTGCTACCCTACTAGACAGTCCAACTATTGAAGCTTCCTTTTCCCTCAAATTTGCTATCAATGTAGCAACCTCTTCTCCATGCCTCGACCTCATTCACCTCTTTTCTTGCATCTCAATGGCGGCCCTTAGATTACTATTCTCCTTCCTCAATGCCCAAACATCATCATGCAAGTCCAGTGAAACCTGGCTCACAGATTGGATTGTCTCGTCATCTAACCATGTCCAGAACTTGTAGTCTCCAACCTTCAATTACAACTTACAAGATGAAAATTAACCGCACAAATAAGCATAATCTCACAAACCAAATTGGCAAATTAGGGAAGAAAGCTTACTTAAGCTCGCATGCATGTCATATACCTCTGTGCCGTGTTCATGTCACTCCATGAGATCCACTGAGTAGCCTTTTCACCGTAATGGCAATGGATTGATAGAGCATAATCGAGTGGTCACTCTCTATGTGGGATCAACGATGAGGAAGCACCATCAACTATGTCAATGAAAGGTGACGTCGATGATGCTGACCTCGCGCTCCCTGAGTTAGCCATGGCACGGCCTCTGGGCCTATTCTTTTTGGCTGCAGCTTGTGGATTTTGGGCTATCTGTATGAGAGATTACAGAGTAACAGAAACTCACGTGTGGTTTTTACCGATATAAATGAAGTCAGTAAAGTATGTACTACAATTAATTAGTAGACCCTATCTTGAAAAATACTCCGTTTAAAGCTAGTTACTGTAGAAAAGCAGCTTTTAGAAGCTGAAAAGAACAGGGCCTCTAGTCACCACCAATCTCGAGCTCTCAGAACTTGCCATGGTGCCATCTTCAATGGTCACCTCCACACTACCCATGGGTCGTGCCACTTTTTATCACCATGTAAGTGCAAAACCCTAATCCCCTATGTGCCAAATGTGCCGCCACTGATCTCACCTCGTGCGCACCAAAGGCCGACCGATGCCAGCGTGGATGCCTACATGGCACAAAACCACTCCAAAACGGACAAAGGGGTATCTCTTCCTGGTTTTGATAGTTCGAGGTTGCATTTTACCCAATATTATGGATGAGGGACAAAAATTAAATGGACCTAAGAGCGAAGGGATGAGATACATACTTAATCCTTATCTCTACCCCTATAATCCACCAGTTAAAATTACCCTACATCCACCCAACAATTACCTGCTCCACAGTCATAACCTTAACTACGTCCACACCACAATATGCACCCAGAAAGACACAATCCTAAAAACGTGCGCACCAGATTAACTCTCCTCTATTCTCTCTCCTTACTCAACCATATCCAACGATCATCCTTCAATGTATCTGCAGTACCCCTCCCCACCCTCCCTCCTCCCGAACCGCCCTCCCCACCCGCTCTCTGATCCCCCAGCTCGCGAAAATTCTGCTCACCCCGCCCCCGCCCCCAACCCCCCGCACCGCGCCGCCGCCTCCCACCTCCCACTCCTCCGCTGCACTCCGCCCTCGCTCCTCCTCCCCCGCCGTCTCCTCCTCCCCCCACCCGTCCGCTCCGCCGCCGCCTCCTCCCCTCCCTCCCACCCCGCGCCGCCTCCCACCTCCCACCCCGCGCTCGAGGCCGCCGCCTCCTCCTGCCCCGACCCCGCTCCGCCCTGCCCTCGATTCCTCCGCGACCTCGCTCCGCCCCCGCGCCGCCGCTGCCGCCTCGCGCTCCTCCGCTCTGCCGACGCCTCCCCCCCCCCCCCCCCCTCCCCACCCCGCACCCGAATCCCAAATCCCCCGGCCGATCCCACCCTAAACCCCTCAATCCCCCTCGATCTGCCACAGCCCCGACCCCTCCGCCCCCCAAACCCTAGGAATTCGCGGCTGGAGGACGAGTTCCGTGCGCTCATCGAGCGCCCCGACGACGCGGCCCCCGTGGCGCCGGGCGGGTTCGGGTCGGATGGGAGCGACGATGAGGATGACTTCGGCGGCGGGGATGGCTACGGCGACGAGCCGATCCCGATCGCCAAGCCGGTCACGGACTACGACGTGGTGATCGACGCTCTCTCGCCGGGGTCGGAGCGAGGTCGCGGAGGAATCGAGGCGACCGGCCACCTCGAATCCTTCCTCTCCTCTTCCCCTCGCCAAATCTCAGGTGCTGGCCGATTCTGCCGCAAATCGCGCCGTGGTGGTTTCTTGCGGCTGCGGTGGCCAGAGTCGCTCGTGGTAAGTAGGATTCTGGCCTCGATCTTTTCCGTCCAAATTTCTGCTTTCTTTGAACCCTAATCTTAGCTACATTCGTCCGGCTGGGGATCATATGAGCCTGGTGTGCGATCTTGCGTAGTGCCCCCGCTCCGCTGGTTGATGGCAAAACGGGGAACCTGATTTTTTTGGTACGAGGAATTCTTTGATAAATTTCTCTTGTTGCAAGATTGATACGCGTAGGTGGATAGATAGATGGCACGCATTTACGGGTTTCTTGTTCCATTTCTTGGTGAGCCTCTCTCACCTCTGCTAATTCGTTTGTCCCAGTTTCTTATAGATGTGAGCAGCCTCCAACCCAATCTGTGAAGCGTTTTGAGTACCCTCAGGAGAAGAGCAACAACGATTGTTCTGCCACTTTAGCTTGTTGAGATGGCGACACAGCTGCCGTGCTCCACGCAGCTCGCGCAGCGATGTCCTAGATGGGGAAATGAAGCAGGGAGCCGGAGGGCTACATCTGGGAGGGCATTGGCCAGAAACACTCCATTTTTGGGCCACACTCACTTCAGGTGCTGCGCAAGCCCCCGCAGCGCCAGCTCGTTTCAGAAGAAAGACTCGTTCTTGGACCTCCATCCAGAGGTGTCCCTGCTCCGAGGTGAGCAGAACGACGAGGTTGTTGGCCCGAGGAAAGGTACTTCTGATGGGAGCCTGTTGGAGGGGCTGGGGGTACCGTCAGATCGGAATGAGGCCAAGATCAAGGTCATTGGAGTTGGGGGCGGGGGTTCAAATGCTGTCAACAGGATGATTGAGACCTCCATGAATGGTGTTGAGTTTTGGATAGTGAACACTGATGTACAGGCGATAAGGATGTCCGCAGTGTATCCCCAGAATAGGTTGCAGATTGGGCAGGAGCTGACTCGAGGTCTTGGTGCGGGGGGTAACCCTGATATTGGGATGAATGCCGCGAAGGAGAGCAGTGAGTCCATTCAGGAAGCACTTTGTGGTGCTGACATGATTTTTGTGACGGTAAATGTCGCCCCAAGATGGCTTGACATGTGACATCATTATACATCAAGGTATGCTAATACTCTTTTGATGTCCAAATTGCAGGCTGGAATGGGTGGAGGAACTGGAACTGGAGGTGCTCCAGTAATTGCTGGAATTGCCAAGTCCATGGGTATACTGACCGTTGGTATTGTCACAACACCATTCTCATTTGAGGGGAGGAGGCGGGCAGTTCAGGCTCAAGAAGGGATAGCAGCCTTGAGAAATAGTGTGGACACTCTCATTGTCATCCCAAATGACAAGCTATTGTCTGCTGTTTCTCCAAACACTCCTGTGACAGAAGCATTCAACTTGGCTGATGATATTCTTCGGCAAGGCATTCGTGGTATCTCTGATATTATTACGGTAAAGTGATGTCTGCAATTTAAAACCACTGTGTCACGAAAGGCAGAACGACTTGAGCATTTCAGAGATATCTAATTTACGACACACAAGAAAAATATCTAATTTACAGAAATTTAATTTCCTCTTCTCCTTTGCAGGTTCCTGGCTTGGTTAATGTTGATTTTGCTGATGTGCAAGCAATCATGCAAAATGCAGGGTCATCTTTGATGGGTATAGGGACTGCTACAGGTATTAAATTTGGAATACATTTTTTAGTATATTACTTTATATTTATATGACTGCAACACGGATCCAACTCCATTCTTTCTGCAAGTTGAATTCTTCTTGTTTGCACCCTGTTTATTGGGGAAAAAATCATTACAGACTAAGCTAGGTGCAAACACGGTTAGAGAAAGAAGTGATTGCTTGCTACCAATGTGATGTTGATAGTGTGCTAACTGCTAACATAGTGTCGTGCACATTACGGCTAGCAGCAATGTGCACAGCAAAACGTGCAGCAGCCATGTGGTCCATGCAGATTAGATAAGTTAGTTGCATTATTCTTATTACAGATATGTCGTTAGATCGTTTGTTTATTGCATTGTTTTTTCTTTGTTTGTTAAGCTGCATGGGTGTGATAGGATTAGATTGATTCAGGTTCATCGCATGGCTATTTATACCTCATTGTATCATTACTTTAGGATTAAGCAATGAAAGAATCAAAGAAACCTCTCCCTGCCGAGTGCATCTATTCCTCCTTAGCTGGGTTCATCTCTCCCTCTAACGAGCGCCCTCGTTCTCTTAGCGCTGTCTCCTTTGAGCCATGCCGTTTGGTCTTATCTAATGGTAGTTACCCCTGTCGTGTACCAATTAACATGACAAATAGTAATAGTTGCTTGCATGTTATCATAACTTGAATCGGTGGTTGTTTTGTAACTTCAGAATTGTTATTTTTCTTCTTATGGCATCCAGTAAATAGGATTAAGTATTTCCTCCCACTGACACTCTGTTACTGTGGACTAACAAATAAAATTAATTGCATGCCATACTAAGCATGTATACTTTGTCCCTTGTCAGCTATTAATAATAAAATGGTATGCTAAAATTAACGACTGTAACATATTTGATATTTGTATGAGAACCAATCAATTGATGATATATGCCAGGTAGAATGTGATGAATTGAGTTCAGTTTCATTGGCACTACACTGCAGTTTTTCAGCTTCCACATGGATGCATAGATAACTGAATTGACTTTTACTTGTACATTTATTTATCACATTGCTTTAAATTTTCAGGAAAGTCAAGAGCAAGAGATGCCGCTCTTAATGCCATTCAGTCACCACTGCTAGATATTGGAATTGAAAGAGCCACAGGCATTGTGTGGAATATCACCGGGGGAACCGATTTGACTTTGTTTGAGGTTTGGATTATACATAGGACTGGTCATCTTTTATTGGAGATTAGTGGCAAATTAGATATTGTCGCTCTGGGGCTTTAATAATACACACACATATTCCTCCATAAACCATGATGCCTTGTGATATCGGGTACCTCTTATCTTTTTGTGTTTTTTCAACTTGGTTGTTATGTGTTGGATTTGATGAGGTTTTAAGGGATGTCCAGTCTTAAACTTCGCATTGGTATTGCCCTTTGTTATGGAGGTCAGCAACCATGGATGAGGGCAGCCATTTGTACATTCATGCCAGGATTTAGCCGTACAAATACTTCACATTGCATTTTTGGAAGGGCATCTAAGTTTATGTATGTTAAGCAGATGTTAGCAGCTAGCTTTAGTTGGTATAGATAGTTGGATTTAGTTGTTTTTACCATGTTGTGTTTAATTGAGTGTTGCAAAATCAAATTGGTGCATAGTGAGGTTAAAAAAATTTCAGCAGGAACATTCTCCCAGTAGGAGCTCAATAGCACCTGGAATGATGGTGGATGCATGTTGTTTCTAATGAAATGTCAATGCATGGTGTTGGCCACTTAAGTCACATTTTTATTTGGCATGGTTGTAGGTTGTCATAATCTTTTACCCTGTGAGTTCTATTTCGATACAGTAGTTCTTTCTTTGTCCAATTTTCACTCACGTTGAACATCCAAATTTAAGCTTTGTTTCATCTACCCATTCATTTCTGGCTTATGGATATTTGGCACGTCTGAAATTAGGATATTATCAGGATCATTTGGGGATTATCAAGTTTCTGGGAAATATTAGTAAAGATATCGCTTTTCATTTGTCAAGTGTCTGAACGAGCTAACATTGGCCAGACAAAGCAAATTCTAATCCTTCGTTGTTCCTGGTTGCCTATTAGAACGACAAGCTTGAAGCTTTTTGTATGCGCTTTGAACATACTAGAACCTGATGTTTTGCACACTGCAGAGTTTGAAATCATTTCTTGGAGATGATAAGCTTAAGGTGAGCCTATCTGTGGTTACATTCTTGTACTATTTTTACTGATAAAATTTCGAGGCCTTTCTAATGATGATATGTGTTCTTTTCAGAAAATTATTAACTTCATTACCTTGCTGACCTATATATCTCTATTAAAAGGTCGGTAAAGAACCCTGTCCAAGAATTCCCATTGGCACTACCTCTGTACTAACCAAGTAATTGTTTGCTCAGGGGTACATTCATATAATTCCAAAGTGGAATGCTTAATGTGTCGCCTATAGGGAGAAACTGTAGTCAAGAAGAACGTGATGGGTTTGAAAAGTATGATAAGGTACAAATTATGTTCTAAAAGGCAGTAACGATTTCTAATTAGAAGGAGAAGGTTATCATTTTAATGCCATGAAACTGAAATGACTAATTTTCTACAGGTACATAACATTCAGCCTAAAATGGTGTCAGTGCTTGGTGAAAAGTTTGCACACTTGAACTTGACATTTTCTATTGGAGGGCAGATTAGTTTTGATGTAAGTTTCAGACTTGTATATATTTGCTGGAAATATTATGTTCATGCTACTTACTACCGCGTCACTGAAAATTCAGGTATTCCCGCAAGGCTGGGACAAGACCTACTGCTTGAGATATCTTAAGGAATTCCAAGAGATCCATTTCTTTGGGGACAAAACCTATAAGGTGATATGCCCAGTTTAGTTATGTAGTGCTTCAAAATAAAACAATCTCCTTTCTTTGTCTGGATAGTACCCTTGTGTACACATCATGGTGTTTAGTTATCTTTTCAAGTCATTGGTACATTTTTTATGCCATCTCATTCTCCGTGAAGGGCATCAAGGGCAGGCTCAACCGGTTACCGTCGGCCTGCGTCGGCGACATGGTCATGGCCACCGTCAAGAAGGGCAAGCCCGACCTCCGCAAGAAAGTCATGCCTGTCGTCATCATCCGCCAGCACAAGCCGTGGCGCTGCAAAGATGGCGTCTACATGTACTTCAAAGGTAAATAGAACTCTGATCCATGCTACTGTCTGGTATAATGTTACTGTATGTTTAGTGTTGGCGCTCAAAAAGTGAAGTTTACTTGCATGCAGGTCTGTCAGTTCTGTGAGGAGAACCAGAGATGGGTCAATACTGAGTAACTTATTATAGATGTTGCACATCTCCACTCAGTATTCTTCAAACTTTTATGCATGTATCTAAACCTGCTGGCCAACCATGTCTTGCATGGTACTGCATTTAACTCATATCAACTCTGTAATATTTTTGTGAACTGATCTGCATGTTCAATTCTTTTGCAGTCATGAGATTGGTAGCACTTGGTTCAATATTTGAACATGCTAATTCTCACATAAGTGTGTCGGTTCCAGACTTCTATCAAAAGAATTCTTGGATGCATGAATTGATCACTGGAGTTTTAATAAATGTACTATTGATGAGTATCCAAGCACATTTTTGTGGACATTGGGTGTTTAAGTGTCTAGAATATGGGAAAAGTGCTCATGAGTTAAATCCTTACTGATGTACATTATTTTTTTGCATTTTGATCTGGCAGATATTTTACTTTATTGGATTTGGAATGTTCTGTCTTGAATCACTGCTAAGCATAGATGTCATTCAGGTGGGTGTTGTTCCCCTCTTGTTTTCTGGATGGTTGGATCTCCAACCTTTTCTATTTTAAAACTTTAACTTGCATATGGCCTATTACATATTAACTGTTTTATTTCCCTTCCAATCATGACTATGGGTTTACTGCTTGGCTAATAGCCAAAAGTCAAAGGAATATTTTGTTTTTCTTTCCATTACCAATTTATGACTATGGACTGCTAACCGCGTTGTTACGGATGAGTAGCTTCATATATGAGACGTGAATCTTAATGAATCTGATTGTTCGTTTTATTTTTTACAAATTTTATTTTTTTATATTTTACCGTAGCGTTAGCACGGGTACACTACTAGTAGAGAAAATATGTGACCTTGTTCATTGGGAATTCTCCGGGTTGGCGATCTTCATCACAGTTGGGGTAGCTTGTGGTGCATTGGTCTGCTTGATGTCCTTTTTTCTCCACAGTGAATACATGCCACTAGGTTCTTGAGGCAGTCTCCTCGCTTTTGGTGTTTCTTGCAGTAGGGGTACTAGGGGACTGAGCACTCGTAGCAATGGTGTCCTTGTTGCCCACAAGTAAAACATGATCCTCTTGTAACTTGTCGTAGCAGAGGACATGATTGTGCGTCATGCCCTATCTTGCCACATTCGATGCATGCAGTAGTTGGCAGAGCTTCTGAACCTGGTAGTAGAGCTTTAGTAGGTCTTGTTGGCTCCTTGATGGTGCACTTGGAGCTAACACATTTTCCCTTGCCAAGACTGAGTTTGGTGGAAGTAACATTCTTTGCTTGTTCTTCTAGGTTCTATTGGAGACATTTATCCGCATGGTGCCTTGTGTTGCCATAATAAAACATTTGGTTTCTTTACTTTGCTTCCTCTGAGGGCACTTCCTGGCATAGTGTCTGATTCTCTGCAACGAAAGTAGGTGACATTCTTTTGGGGTTTGTTTGGTAAAACGGTGCATGTTCTTTTTGGTTGAGGCGTATGGCTTTTGGCTGAGGCTTATGGCTTTTGGCTGTGGCTTTTGGGCTGTTCGTGCAAGTGATTACAAAGTAACTGAAACTCACGTGCAGTTTTTACTGATATAAATGAAGTCGGTATAGTATATACTATAATTAACTAGTAGACCCTATCTTTAAAAGACACTTCATTTAAAAGCTAGTTACTGTAGAAAATCCAAAAGCTGAAAAAGAACAGGGCCTATAGTTGTCTTCAATGTGACAACTTCTTCTTGGTAATCCTTGCAAAGTGGATTTGGAGGAAGGTTTGTACGGGTGGTAGGGACCAAAGTGAGTAGAAACTACTGGTTCTTTCTTCTTGCTTCCACCAGGGATGGTTGCCTTGTTTTTGGCCATTGGTTCTATTGGATGATGACTTGATCGGTGGTTTACTACGAGGTCAGGCAAGGACTCGAGTCTTGATCCTTGTGAGGGTGGAGGCTCCCAAGTCATTGCCCTTTTCGTAGATGTTGTTTCTTTCGAACTTTAGAGCCTTGATTGTCTTGACTTGGCTATCTGTCACTTTATGCTTGTAGACTTGATGGGGTTTCCAGCAATAAGGGTGAGGGGGAATAGCATGAGATACGAGGAGGATCGCGGAGGTGAGGCAATCTAAAGCCATTCTAAAACACCCAAGAAGCTAGGCTGGTACACAAACCACACAGAACAACCAAGCTTTTGAAAACAAGCTCTTCCCATGATTGAGAAATACAACGCCCAAAGGCAAGAAGGCAGTGCACAAGATCCAAATAAAACCTTGCAATAAAACGTCTATTGGTGGGGACACACACAAGAGGACGCAGGGTGCTGGATACTAAGCTTGTTGAAGAGAGGCCACCCAATCTTCACGAGCATCCTTGGCGTCTTTAAGTTTAAGTCTTTGAAGTAAGGGAAAGGAAAAGGGAAAACCAAATTTTCTTTTGTAGATTGAAGTAGAGAGAGGAGAGGGTCGAGAAATGCTTTGGTAGTGAAGCTCATGCTTCTTATTATTATTTTGAAAACATAGCTATTTAGAAAACGGTTTTCTGAAATACCCAGGCTGAAAACATTTGTTTCTTAAAAAGAAGTCTCACAATAAGTTTGCAAAGCGAGTAGATTCCCAAGTTTTGGTTTTGAAAGCAAGTTCTTGGGAATTAATTTTTTGGGGTTTTCAAATATTGGGGCTAAGTTTCAAGGGAGCTTTGAAATCAAGCCTCTTTGCAAAGGAGGTATACTATATACATTTGGTATAGAATTTTTATAGTAAGACTAATTTTCCAAAGGTGGATTTTAAATAATTGAATTTTTTAGAATATTCAATCTCCTCATGCCAGATCTGGCGCCGGTGGTTTGGATTCGACGTGGTTCTATGGTTTTCCCCTTTCTATTTCCCCTCTACTTCAACAGTCCCAAGGTGGTGTGGCTTGGTTCCTTGGGTAAGATTTGGGGGGATAAGCCATCACCGCTATTTCATGGCTTTTCTCAGCAGCTCCACCGTCGGCCTCCTTGGCATCCACGGCGATCTTAGTAACCTTGGCTCCTATAGCTTGCTACGGCCTCGGCGGTTCACTCCTTCCCCCTTCTCCTACTTGAGACGGACCTCTCTTTCTCCTCCTTTACCTTACACTCTTTGTTTTAGCTCCTATTTTTATATTGCTTCTTGTAACATCCCAAAAATTCATTTTCTTTAAATTTTAGTTTCAAATTAATTATTTAAAAGTGTTTGGATTTTATTTAGATTATTTGTGTAATACTGAAAGAAAATATCAAAAATCCCAATTCCAATCCAAATTCCCAATTTCCAATCATAAAAATTCAAATATTAAAAATTTCAAATCTTAGAAAAATATCCATTCTAATTTTTCTAGGTCTAATCTATTTTTCTATTTCTTGGCGATCAGCTGCCAGGTTGCCTTTTCTTCTTCCTTGACTTCATCTCCCTCCCTCCTTCATGATCTCCTTCACCAGTGAGTTTTCTCGCTAATTTGACCGCGTCACCATGTGTTCTCGGTCATCTCCTTGCTATCCCACCACTCAAATTGAACTCTACATTGCCGTGGAGAGCTCCCTCCATCACTGCCTTCATTGTGCCACGGGGCACCGTCACGTTGCCTCCACAGACCGCCTCCCATCTTCCCGAGCGGTCCAAGGCCTTCCTCATCACTGGGAGCAATTTGTGCTCACACTAGTTCTTCCAGAGCATCACTGGTTTGGCTGCACGACTACATGGCCATGCACTACCTCTGCCTATGCTACCGTCGCTGTCGCCATGGGTCGTTGCCGGTGCAACCTCTGCCACATATGGGGTTGTAGACACTGTAGGGTTCCATTTTGGTGGTTCCTAGTTGTCGCCGTCCCTTCCCTCTCCAGCACCGCCACCATGGCCATGAGCTCCAGAATGTGCTCTATGCTCTGTGTTGCTTGCTCTGTGAAGTTGTGTGTTGGTTGTTCATTGAGTCTTTGACAGTGGGGGTCCCTTTGTCATACATCTATTATTCCTAGTAGTATTTTTTTCTTGTGTCTATTGCAAGTAGGACCAAGATACCTAACACACTTTGTGCACTTTGTCTAGTTCAACCAAAGCTAAGCTAGTAAGGAGCCATTTGCATGGGTGCATGAGGTGGTGCCTACATCAAATGGTTCACCATTTACCCTGATTCATGTGTTTGGTTGGACGAACAGAATGAAGCCATCCTGGACGCATCAGTACCATTTGAGGGAATATTCCATGTTGATCCAGAACCGTTCCATTCGGCAAAAATGGTCGAACAATGCTATACCGGATGCCCTCGTGCACTCGCATTGTGTGCACTCACCTTCTCAGTGTTCATCCTCCCATCCTCTCGCGAAAAGGGCGCCGCCTAGTATTCTCTCGCATAGAGCATCGATGGCGCTTCTTCCCTCGACGTTGTTGCCTACCTGTCGTCTTCACATTGTCGGCTTTGAAGATCTGCAAGGTGCTGCCTCTTCTTCCCTATTTCCTCCCTAATTTCCCGCTCTCCATTGACACGAGTCTTGACACAGGGAAGGGCGATGTCACCTGCCCTGTCACCGCCACCGGCTCACCTCACACAGGTGGCTCCTCTCCCTCTCCCTTTCGCCCACTCCGTGCCTTGTCCCTCTGCTTTGCACTGGATCTGACCCTGCTGGCCCTTCGATGTGCCGTCGTGATGCATGGTAAGGCACTGTGGTGACTAGATCTAGGCTATCGGCAACCCAACGACGGCAGACACTGGATCCGAGGTGCTGCATCCTATTCAGAAGCTGGTGGTGACTGGACCAAACCTGCTGCCTCCCCTCCTTGCCATCCCGACGCCTGTGTTGGCCGGATCTGCCACCCCTTGACCTTCTTCTTCCTCCCCTCCCTCACCTTGGCTTTGTTATTCATGTTAGCTTTGTTCTCATTTATTAGTCTTAATTTGTGGTGAAGAATTATTGAATTGCAAACGTATGGATATGTTACTGCTGAACTGAAACATTCTTGTTAAGTCAGATTTATTTGTTATCATGCAGTGATTATATGGATAGCATTTTCACTTATACAATATTTGCATACACCTGGTACATGTATCTACTCGGTAATCTCAACTCGATGGATAGCATACTACTGTTTGGATTTGACGTTATGGCAATTGGTTCTTGCCCTTTTCAGTTGAGCATACTATTGTGGATAGCATTTTCACATATGTAAGATTAGCATATACATGTTATGTAGTTTCTTATGACTGAAACAGCTAAAAAGTTATGCATTTTCTTATGATTTTGTTACAGTTAGAAATTGAGATGGAAAAAGTTGCAGATGAGGTATGATTACATCGGAGATTCTAGGCATAACAATTCATTGCCTCTAGTGTTTTTAAATTAATTTGGTTTCTTATAAATGATCCTGCAGTTTGTTTCTCCATCTTGCTATGCGCATATATATTCAGAAAAGCTCGTCCATCTGCCTCGTTGTTATTCGTGCCGTGTTATGTTCTCTTCCCCTTTTCATTCATATGGTTTCTGGATTTTCATTCATATGCAGTTGTAGTTTGGCCAAGCTTAACATGTTTGTCTAATTGTTCAAACATTTTTAGTCCACCTTAGCTTACAACATGTCTTGATTATGTTAGTTTGAGGACATCCAGAGTGTTAGCAATGTCGACATCTGCAAGTACCAGGCGTTTGCCCAGACGTTGCTGCAACGGTCTCGCGGATTCGGTAGCGAGTTCTGCTTCTCCGAGCGGTCAAATCTGTTAGACACTCTAGTGCAGCAGATGCTTAAAAGGAATTTACATTTGGGTATCCACTTTTGTTTTCTTGCAGTGAAGTTTACATGGAAATATTTGTACAAGCAGATATTGTCAAAATGCAATACATCAATAAAAATCCTGTTATCCTTTGTGCTTGTTCAGTAAATAGATATAATTGATCATTTTGAATTGGATTGGCATAATTACTGAATTACGATATTTCAGAGCATTTTGATATGCTTGGAGATGAGAGATAGTAAAGCATATTTGATCGTACGTGCTTGCACATGATCATATTCAAAGTTAATGTACATGCCAATTATGCAGTTTCAAATCCATGTTGGACCCTGTGTAATCTGACCATGCACGGATCGGATTGGTAAGCTGTGTTTGTGTCCTTGTGAAGTTTTGTCATGGCTTCTATTAGTAGTCAAAACTTGTGTCATTTGGGCACTAAAAGTAAGGTGCTTTGTCGATGCTTGCAGCGCGAAGCAAAGCGATAGAACTATGAACATGGCACTGACAATGCTCATGGTGGCAAAAGATTTATGTTCAGAGGGTAATCTCACCATGAGTTATCTTACCATGTTTCAACCCATCTCATTCATCCAATCAAACACAAAATTGACTCATCTTATCTATCCTTATCTCACCAACCAAACAACAACATGTACCATCCTATCCACTCAACCAAACAACCTCTTGGATCATCCCTTGCCATCCTATCCCACCAAATCCTGAACCATTTCATCCCATCCACCCTCATTCACCCAACCAAACGGTAAATCATCTGATTAGTAGAGTTCCAGAATAGTATTCCCGGATTTTTCACCATTTCATATGATATCCAAGCTTCCGGATGTTTGTTCTCCCTCATATGAACATCGAATTCGTTGATTCTTTCTCCTAAATTCATCTAAATCCTAATCTTTTTTCTAGTACATATTTTACATTTTTATGATTTTATTTATATTTATTTATTTATTGGGCTTCTCGTTTTGCGCGTAGAACCCAACGTTGCCGAAAATTTTTTCGATCCACAGCAAGAAGGTCCAGTCAACATGCAAGAAGGCAAGTCTCCTTCAATCATTTTGTACGTATGTTTACCAAAATCATTTCAATATTTCAAATTTAATTGCATTGCTATGTTACATAAAATGCTAATTTCTATCTTAAGAATATTAGTTAAGCCAATAATTGTTATACCCTCCTTTGATGTTGACAACCATGTACCTTTATCACTCTAGGCATTCCATGTCTCAGTATTGAGATTATAATATTATTTGATAATTTTAGAATGGTAGTAATTGTTTAGACAAGCTATTTGGTAACTATAACCCTATAAGTGGGAATAATGTTTTCAAATCTCTAAACAATTATTTTTACAAAGTGTTTGGTAATAGGTATTGGTTTTTAAAATAAAATAAAATGGTGAAAATTGGTTTTAGACTTAGGCGGATAGTAAGATTGGGTTGGTGTGAATTTAGCACGAGAACTTGTATTGTGAAGAGTAAAGTCCATTACCGGTCCTTAAACTTTTTATGTTGTGTCATCCCGGTCCATAGACTTTTAAAGTATGTCATCCCGGTCCTTAAACTTTCAAAGTGTGGCAATTTCTTTTGAAAGTCTATGGACCGGGATGACACAGCATAAAAAGTTCACTGCTACAACTACATAGGATATTGCCACACTTTGAAAGTTTAAGGACCGGGATGACATACTTTAAAAGTCTATGGACCGGAATGACACAACATAAAAAGTTTAAGGACCGGTAATGGACTTTACTCTATTGTGAATATGCCGCTTGAGTCAATTATAGACTGACGCTTGTGATTGTCCAAACTGAGCACTATCGTACAACCACAAGTCTAAATGGGTACGACCTAGTTGATTAACTCATAAAGGTTTAGTTTAGATATCACCAATGGTAAGTGAGTACTAGAGTTACTGGAGTTACTCACTGTTGGACCGAAATGGCGAAAGAGGGGGGGTGAATGTCGATTTTAAAAATTGCCCCAAGTATCCACGCAACTTTATTCTCCGATAGCTATAGAGGCTATGAAGCAAGAAGTTCGCTTACTAAAGACCAAGAATTATTTTGCCGATTGACCGAAGAAAGACTGAACAACAACAGTGGAGAGACATCATTTTGCTTGCAAGAAATGAGCTAAAAAGCTGCAGTGTTTAAGCCAAAACTGAGATGCTGAATTTATTGCAAATTGCCAACACTCAAAGAAAAAACTCGGATTCTTGCTGCTGTTCTCTTGACAAAAGAGTAAGGCTACAACTCAAATAACAAGAGGACCTCAAAGGGAAAGGAAATTTCAGACAAAAAGCAAGGAATCTCGATGTGAGCTAAAGTCTGAAAATAGAGTAAAGAGAGAGGCTCATTTTCAGATTTCTCATGAATCTTTCATCTTTTGCTCAAGAGAATTTGCAATACACTTAGCAATGATCTCAGGACTTAAACACCCAAATCTCATGCCCTCTCTTAAAAGAAATCAAAGGGGGCCAAGAATCCTCTGTTTGAGAAACCCTAGAAAAGAAAGAACAGAGGAGGTTGAAACCAAAAATTCAGAGATTAAAATTGGTTTGCTCTCAAGTGTGACTAGCCAAATGGCTTTGGGATATCTCCTAGTTCAAAGCAACCCATTTTGCACCTCCTTAGCAAGAAACAACCCAAAAATAGAAATCTAAGAAATCAAGCAAGGAAAGCATCCAGAGACAAAAACCAACAGAGCGAGCTCAAGAACTCAATCAAACTCAAACAAAGCCATCTCAGATTTGATATTGAGGAAGAGAGATGAATGATTACATAGAGTATCAACTCAATCCATCCCTACAACCCCATACATGATTGGATTGAGAGCACAAGCTACATGTCTCTTCTCAAGAACACATACACACACAGGGAGACATCGAAGGAGACAAAGCACACAGACTTCTGCCTCTCCTCAACCACTCTCAATAGCTAAAGCCTCGCAACCCCTCGAGTCCACGTCGTCTTCGGTACACCTCGATCGTTCTGACCTCGTCACCACTTGCGCCTAGTCCGGTCCTCTGTGCCTCGCCACAACTCCGCCTCGACGTCCTGCAGCCATCACAGATAAGAAATACATCACATAGCACCGCTCGACACATGTAAACAGAAATAGCATCTGAGAATCATACTCAAGCAAGAAATTGCCTAAACGACCAATCGGGAAGGAAAATATGCAATAAGGCCGTCTAACCATACCCGACTGCGCCAAATGCCAACCTGGCACAACCACTCAAACCAAACTCAATCTTTGCAACAAACTCGTCAATTACTCATCACACGCATGTGGTCACCTCCACATGGTCTCTCACTCACAGTGAAACACAGGAATTTACTGTACTCATACGACGCACGAGGAGGCTTCTAACTATGGTAGATTTAACCCTATGAAATCTCAATGGATGACTTCTAGCTAGATTGGAGTAAAGTAAAGGCTTTGTGATAAATTATCTGGGTCTCTTGCCTAAGAAAGTTGGCTATTAAGATACAGCCTCTGCAGTGTATAAAACTATTCAGATAGCCATGGCCATGGTTGTAAGATTGAGGAGCCTAACTAGAGGGGGTGAATAGGCGGACAAAAAAAATTCTCTTCCAATTATTTGACTAAGACCAAGACTATAATGCGGAATCTTAACTCAAATTAGTTTAGCACCTAAAACAATTATGTTCACCTAAGTGCACAAATAATCTAAGGCTATGTCAAGGTTTACAATCATAGTAAGACAAGCAATCAATTTAATTCTATGAATGTAAAAATGCTTGAATGTGAATCAAGCACAAGAAAACAAACCACAATTGACACAGTTTCTTTTTACCGTGGTGTTCAAAGAATTACCAGTCTCCCTAGTCCACGTTGAGGTAAGCCCAGACGAATTGGACCAGCTCTACGAATTAAGTCAATCACCTCAAATCCACTAGTTGTAGCTCTTTCCCACTTTGGGTAGGTGAGCTCCAACCTTCACACTTCAACGGATCTTCTCACAACCTTCTTTGAGAAGATCACCGCACATGACGCCTCCAACGTCATCTAGGAGTTGGTAACCTCCAAGAGTAACAAGTCAAACCCCTCGCTTGACTCTCACCATGTGCAATGAATGCACAAGCTCAAGTGGATACTAAATCTACCTCTAGATACACCGCATACAATCTAGATCCTTTCTCCTTACTCACAAGATGCAAGACATCCAATCTAGATCCTTCCTCCTTACTCACAAGGTGCAACACATGCACAATTGAGAGGAGAATCTCACACTAGCTCAAAGGAATAAAATAGAGTCAAGCCACCTTTTCTCCAATCGGCCACAAGGGGATATTTATACCCTACACCTCGAAACTAGCCGTTGCATGTAGAAAACAGGATTTTCAGAAATACCATAGGCAAAAAACTAGTACTTCCGCTCCCCTTCATAACAGTCAGGAAACTAGCCATTACTCAGCAAATTCGGTAGTTTCGACATAAAAAGTCTGGTACTACCACCTATCGGAAGTACTGCTGCACTCGTGCAGAATTACCGATTATCACGGGGATGAGAAGACTCCGAAAAAGTGTCTCTAGAAAAAATGTATAGCTATCCAAGCGGGCATTCCGCAACTCGGAAGTACCGCTCACACAGATACGATAGTTCTGCGCGCTATTCAATCACATTAGCATCCGACCATGCTGTCCGATTCGACCAATAGGTCTTTGACCACGTTGTCTAATTCAACCAGATAGGTTTCCAACCACGTTATCTGGTTTGACAACATAGGTCACTGACCATGTTGGTATCCAGTCACATTGTTTTGATCACGTAGAATCAACCACACAAGTTTTGGCCACGTCGGTTTGATTACACTGGTTTCGATCACACAAATCTCGACCACGGTAGTTTCGACATTTTGGTTTCGATCACACAAATCTCGACCATGTCAATTCCAGCCACGTTGGTTCAACCACGCTGGTTCGATCACTCTGGTTTGACCACGATAGTTTTCATCACATAGATCTCGACCACGTCGGTTCGAACACAATGATTTTGATCACACAGATCTTGACCATGTCAGTTCCAACCACGCTGGTTTCGATCAGGTCAGTTTAACCACGTCAATCTTTGACCACGTTGATCTACAACCACCAACGAACGCGGTAGTACCATGATATCCATGCTGGCAATTTCGTTCGTCGATAGTACCACAGAATATACTGTTGTAGTTCTGATTTTCCTGAGAAGTGTGGTACTTCAACAGATTTTATGAAACATATTTGCAAACTATAGTATCATGCACAAAAGGATCAAGCATGATTCCTAACAAGTTGCAAAACACATTTGCACACTTTTAAAATCTTGACATAAGGATTATATGAGCTTCAACCATTTGCAAAACATATTTCTAAATATAAACCTCATACCACAAGGAATATGAAACATAGACTTCAAACACTTGCAAAACACATTCATAATGTATAGTCCCATGTTACAAAGATTTAATGCATGAGCCACAAATATTCGCAAATATAAGTATCATGCTAGGAAGAGATAGTGTAGGATCGAAAACGGCAACAGAGGGGGGGGGTGAGTGATGCCTTAAAAAATACTACCCCAAGTACCCACACGCTTTTCTTCTCCGATAGCTATAGAAGCTATGAAGACGGAGTATGAAAACTTACTGGAGAAAGAGCGCAGAAAACAAATCAAGAAAAGAAAGCAAAACAGACCAAAAATCAGAACTCGAAGCCGGTCTGACCGGATGAGGGAAATGTCGGGACCTCGGATTTCCGAATCCAGACCCTCTGTGTATTACAGCACTAGTCCCAGATCAAACTAGTGCATACAGTCAAACAGTGATGATTACATAACCAACAACGCTCTATTACAATAGTAAAAAGTACAGACCAAAAGGCCTCTTTATTACAACTGAGGTTTCAAGACCTCACAAACTCACAAAAACACAGCGGAAGCAAAAGTAAATCTGGTGAAGACCCATCAATACGCCACACGCAATTGACTGGGGAAGCGTAGCCTAGTACTCCGGAAAGCCTTCGTCGTATCCACCCGCAAAGTAGTCGTAATCTCCCTCTTGAGCTTCATATTCCTCTGAATTTTATTTTAAGTGCAGCATGTGAGTACATAAAGTACTCTGCAAGTCTTGGGAATGAATGCAATAGATGCAAGGCTTAACAAAGGAAGAGTTATATGGTTCTTTTGCACCAAAGCAATATTTTATTTCGAATACCATTATATACTTTCAAAGGCATTGATTTAACAAAGTAATTGCTTTAGCAGAAACTAACAAGAGTTTTTATAGTGAAGGTTCTATCCACCAACACTAGTTAACCAGCTCTAACCGCCAAGGTTCAAGACTACGGGTTCCATCAACCAGGACACCCTCCCGAGAGTTCCAACCACTCTCGAGTTTCCAAAACTTTGATGTTAAAACCAAAACCAAAGATCTACCATGTGAATGCATTCCTTGCCCGCCCTTAACCGTGGGCTCGGCTATTCGAACAGGTTAACACTCTGCAGAGGTTGTACACCTTTACCCCTAAGAGATAAATTATCTTAATAGTCAACATGCTTCCTTTGGCATGAGACTCAAATAAAATATCACAAAGCTTTTACCTCACTCTAGTCTAGCTAGACACCACCCGCTGAGGTTTCACCGCTGAAGGGTTAAATCCACCACAGTCAGAAGCCCCCTCTTGCGCCATATGAGTACAGTAAATCCACGGACGGCTGGATGCTTGACACGTGGCGAAGGGAGAGATTTCAGCCGTTCAATTCAAAGTGAAGGGGTAAGCGGATGGGGACGGCCCGGATTAGATCAAGCGGTGGGCAGATTGAATATGGGAGCACCACATGTCGGCCTGAGTGGAGTTTTGGATTTAAATTCTGTTTTTGATTTTTAGAAATACAAGGAGGCTTTAAAAAATACTTAGAAAATAGCAAATAGAGCCTACAAATTCTAGAAAAAATCACAAAAATTCCTAGAGATATTATAGACTTAGGAAAAATATTTCCAACCTAAATTTGGTATTTCAAATTTTACAAAAACACTTTTTAGATCTCAAAATTAATTTTTAAATTCTAGAAAAATCTCAAAAATACTATAAATCAAGGATAACTTAGGAAAAATAAAAATAATTTCTTTTTGGTTTAATAAAAATTGTTAAAATAAATTTTCTTACTTTAGGCTTTGAAATAAAATCTAGATAAATCCACATAAAGTTCAAATACTTTAAAATAGTTAATTTGAAATTAATTTTTTTAAAGAAAGGGAATTTTCGGATGTTACAGGAAACCGGTCCGACTGCTCAATTAACACCGGTCTGACCACTGTTTGAGAACCAGTCAGACTGCAATTTAGAACCGGTCAGACTGGGGTTTTGGTGCCGGTCAGACTGGAGTTTAGAGGCCGGTCAAACTGTTGTTTAAGACCCGGTCAGACTGGAAACAAAGAAAGGCAAAACAGAGATAGAATGCAGATTAGAAAGGCAGCGGCAAGAAGCAGAGTCAATCAGAGAAACACGGGAACAAATCCTTTCAGAAAACAGAGAAGACCATAAGCTGCAATCTGTCAAGACCGAAAACAGAGATGGGGTTGCCGAAAATTAAAAATAGCTGTAGTAACGGTCTAAGTGCAAGCTTGTGATCGGTTTGACTGCAGTCTATCAGCCGGTTAAACCAGAAGAGGAGAAATCACAAAAGAGGACTTAGAACCGAAAGCATAGAAATGAAACCCACAGTGCAGTCTAGCAGCCGGACTGAATACATGCTTGTAATCGGTCTGACCGGAGATAGACAAAAGACAACTGAAGGCCTGGGAACTGCAAGAACTGAAAGAAACGGCAAATGGCTACCGAAAATTGCAGCAACAGTAAAAGAGATGAAGATCAAAAGCAGAGAAAAATCTGAACTCTCACTGCTTTTCTTAGACCAAAGGTATCAGAGATTTAAACTTAATTGATAGCTCATTTCAGAAAGTAAATAATAAGATTGAAATACCAATTCCCTGAGAAACAGTTGACCTAACAGGAAACCGAGAAACTGAATTAAGCCAACCTACAGCCTGCTGACTAAAAACAGCAAAACCTGAGAGCAAATTACCCGAAAACAGGTGCAACACAGTAAAAACTGAAACTGAGCCAAACTACAGAGAAAATGACTAGAATCTGCAACTCTTTCTAGGATAAATGATCATTACTTCAATCCAAATAGCCGCTTGATCTCAGAGACAGACAAAGCGCACAAGAAGCAGTTTTGGCTCAAGATTGAGAGCAAGAACCCGAAAAATGAAATGATGAACGGAGTGAAACCAAAAGCTGAAAAGCTTGGGATTCTCATGTCTGTCGATGATGAAACTTTTGATTTCCACAGGGAAACACCTCAGGAGAATCACACACAAAGCTAGAACATCACTTCGCTGAGAAAATCAGAAATACGAGAAACCCCTACCTCCAAACCCTAGAAAATAAAAATAGGGGAAATGCGTTGAAGACAGTTTTGAAAAGAGATAAGGCTATTAAAAAATCCTGCTCTCGGGAATAAGCTGGCCAAAGAGCCTTGAATCGATTCCCAGTTCAAAGCAGAAAAGATTTAGCTACTCAAGCAAAAGATTCAACTCAAATACATCGCTAGCAGGGAAGAACAGAGAGTAACAAAGGAAATAACTAAAGCAGAAAAATAGCAAATGAAGGCATGAAACCATATCATCTCAGACAAAGACTTTCTCAAATAGATTAGGAGAGATGAATGATTACACAGGGTCTTGCTACAGCCAACTCAAGCCATCTCATACAATCCCAGATAACACACACAGAGAAAAAACAAGAACTCACGAACTCATGCAGACAAGGAGACAGAAAGCAAAACTACTTCTGCTCTCCTCACCAACTCCTCAACAGCACATCAGAGAAAAGCAAAACTAACCCCCAAAGCCTTAATGCCACCATGGAACAACCCTCTATATATAGCCTCAAGTTAGCGGGTTTAATTTGCTTTGCCCATTACATCTTAACCCTTTTACCCATTAATTCAAAACCAAAACCGCTTCCGCTCTGCAGCCTTGCGCATTTACCAAAATGCCACTCCTGCATCTTCCGGGAGGCTTCCTCATTTCTTGCCGTCCAAGCCTCGTAACCACCTCAAGTCTTCATCGTCTTTGGCATCTCCTGATCGCTTTGACCTCAGCACCGCCTGTGCCTAGTCCGGCCATCTCATGCCTCGCCACGACTCCGCCTCAAGGTCCTGCAGCCATCACAGACAAGAAAACATCACATAGCACCGCTCGAGATAATATAATCAACATTAGCATCAGTGAAATGTACTTAAGCACGAAATTGCCCAAACGACCGATTGGAAAGAAGGACAAGCGATCCAAGCACGTCTAACCGAACTAGACTGCGCCATGCGCCGACTGGGCACGAACCAACAAAATCAAACTCAAACTTTCCAGAACACGTGTCAATTACTCATCACAAACATGGGGCCACATCCACATGGTCTCTCAGATAGAGCAAGTGAGGTTTAGCTATCAACACATGATGAGACTCAAGCTACTAGACATGATCCCTCTTAATAGTATAGCAACATATACTGGCAATTCAGTCTTCCAACCAAACACCAAGACCAGTAAAAGACTTGGAATACATCCTCAGCCCTAGTTAATCATATCTTTGCATGAGCATCCTCCTGAAGCTTTATGATGCATATCTTCATGATGGACCATGTGGAGGTGACCACATGTTTATGATGAGTAATTGACAAGTATGTTGCAAAGATTGAGTTTGGTTTGAGTGATGTGTGCCAGGTCGGCATTTGGCGCAGTCGGGTTGTTTAGACGGTCTTATTGCATATTATGTCTCCCGTTTGGTCGTTTGGGCAATTTTGTGCATGTGTTTAGTTTATTGATGCTATTTATGCTTACATGTGTGGAGCGGTGCTATTTGATGTGTTTCTTGTTTGTGATGCCTGCAAGACGTCGAGGCGGAGTCCTGGCGAGACACGAGGTGGCCGGACTAGGCGTAGGTGGCGCTGAGGTCATAACGGTCGGGATACGTCGAAGACGGTGGAGACTCGAGGTGGTTGCGAGGCTTGGACGACAAGGAACGCGGAAGCTTCCCGGAAGGTGCAGGAGGGGCGAATTGGTAATTTCGCGAGGCTGCACAAGCGGGAGAGGGTTCCGTTCGGGATTTCGTGGGCGTAACAGGTTGGAGACCCGTTAGCCAAAGGCTATATAAGGAGGAGGTGCCTTCTTGTGGCTGCATGCATTCCAAGGGTTTCTAGACTTTAAGGTTTGTGCTTTAGTCAAAATGGCCTTTGGAGAGGTGGTTTTGGCTTTAGGCTTTAGTTGGTGAGGCTTTAGTGGTTGAGAGCAGGAGAGGCAGTGGTGTGTGTTCCATCGTAGGTTCCTCCCTGTGTGTGGTCTTCTCATGTGTGTGTGTTCTTGAGAGGAGGATGTAACTTGTGCTCTTATCCAAGCATGTATGGGGTTGTAGGGATGGTATGCGTTGATACTCTATGTAATCATGTATCTCTCTTCCTCATTATCAATCCAAGATGGTTTTTATTTGAGTTTGATTCAGTTCTCGACCCCCTTTCTGCTTTCCTGTTCTTCGATGCCTTCTATGTGAGATTCTTGACTTTTTGAGATTTGAGTTGTTTCTTGTTGAGAAGGGTCAAAATGGGTTGCTCTATGATGGAATTGCATTTCTAGACCTTTTGGTCATCAAGTTCCAAGAGCCATTTGATCGTTGTACAAGAATCACATTTTTGGCCCTCCTGTGTTCATGTTCTCATCTCTAGGGTTTTGGCAAGAATCTTGATTTCCTTCATGAGATGGCGTGAAACTTTGTATCTAGAACCCTTAGGCTATTTATTACCTATCCTCAAAGTTTCTGGCCAAAGGATCAGTGATGGAATTGCAATTTGAGTTTTTGGGCATCTCTCTATATTTTTCAAGTTCTTGGCCAAATTCTGAAATTCTTGAGTATGTGTTGGTTTCCCTCACTTTCCAAACCTTCTTTGCTATTTAGAATGTTGTGGTGTTGTTTCGGCCTAGAAAGATTGGGAGCAAACCCCCAATTTCTCATATTATCAAATACCTGCAATATTTTCGAAGTTTCAGTTCTGTCAGTCTGCTCTCGGGCTGCTGGGATCAGGGGAGCGGTCTGACCGGCTGCACTTTGGCGGTCTGACCGGATTCGTAATACCGGTCTAACCGGCCACATAAGACCGGTCTGACCAGTCGGCCAACTGCAGTCAGAACGACCCATGGGCGGTCAGACCGGCTGGGAGCACCAGTTGTTGATTTCAGTCCTTTTCAGATGTGGCTTTATTCTTCTCTATTGTCTGGGGTTTAGCTCTCTTTTCTGGTAGGTTTTAATTCCCAAGGAGTATATGAACTATTTCTCTTCTTAAGCTTCTCATAGCTTTTGAAGGAAATAATCTTTTTAGTGGGTACTCTTTGGGGGTTAGTTTTTGAAGTCGACATTCACCCCCCCTCTTTCGCCATTTCGGACCAACAATTGGTATCAGGGCCAGTTAGCTCTTTTCCATAGATCTTAACCGGTCTCTAGAGCCATGGCAACAGACAAGTACTCGACCAAGCCTCCAATCTTTGATGGCATCGATTATCCGTTCTGGAAAAGCCGGATGGAGACCTACATCCAGGCCCAAGGATATGCCATCTGGAGGAAGGTCAAGGTCCGATTTGTTGTTCCTACCGATGAGAACATCAATGCTGGAAATATGTATGATGTTGAGGCAAACGCTAAGGCAAGGAACATTATAATCCAGGGCCTGAGTCGTAGTGAGTTTGACCGCATATCTCATCTTTCGTCCGCCTTCGATATTTTGGAGACACTCGATGCTTACCATGAGGGCACCACCCAAATAAAGACGGTGCGACAGGACCAGTTCAAGCGAGATTACAACAAGTTTGAAATGCTCGCTGGCGAGTCCCTCGATGAGTGCTTTGCACGTTTTCACAAGATTCTGAGCAACCTCCGACGGGTCGGCCTCACATACCCCGACGCGGATAACGCTCGACAGATGCTCGCTGCTCTCGACTTGCGCGTTTGGGAGATGAAGGTGACTACCATCAAGGACACCACCGACCTCTCGACTTTGACTCTTGACGCGTTGTACTCACGCCTCAAGACTCACGAGATTGACATTGTCTCTCGTAAGTCGAAGTCGCAGTCGATGGCTTTAGTCACCGATCCCACTTCTGGACCTTCTTTTGAGTCGACTTGCAGATTCTCCCTTGCTGCTCTCTGTGACATAACTGATGAGCAGTTAGCCCTCCTAGCTCGGAGATTTTCCCATGCTTACAAGAGGAGGAGGGACGGAAAGAGAGGAGGACCCGTGATTTGCTTCGAGTGTGGTGGCCCCAACCACATTCGAGCAAATTGCCCCAAGCTGGGGAAGGGCAAAGGCGACTACGGTGGAGTGAGAAAGAACGACTACATCGACAAGAACCGCAACAAGAAGCCTACTGCTCACACCCAAGGCAAGAAGAAGTTCCGCGACCTTGGCAAAGCCAAGAAGCTCTTCCACCACGTTCTCACCGCCTTCGACAACCTCGACCTCAGCGAGGTGGAGGGGTGGAGCGACGACGATGGAACGGACAAGCAAGATCCCAAGGGCGGTGACGACTTCTTCGGCATGTGCTTCATGGCCCTTGAGGGCGAAGTGAGCGACAGTGAGCTGTACTCCGACTCTGACGATGTATCTCCCACCTACGACCAGCTTAATGATGCTTTTCTTAAGCTAGGTGGATTTCATGCCAGAGCTAGAGCTAGGGTTAGCGAGTTGGAGAAGGAAGTAGATAGATTATCACGGGAGCTTACTTCACTTATATCTGCTCCCTCCCGTGATGATTGTGATACATGCTGTGTTTTGTTGGGTGACATGGAGAAATTAAGAACCTCGCATGATAGTCTGTCCTCCGAGCTTGACATGGTTAAGGTGGAGAACATTAGTCTTCTTGCTGAGCTTGAGATGAGTAGGGTAGCTCCTTTTTCATCTTCTATTGTTGAGACTATTGCTTGCACCTCATGTGAGGATAAGGATAATGCTTTAAGAGATCTTTATACCATGCTCCTGGATCTGCCCGAGTCTTGTGAAAACTGCAATAATTTGAAATTGAACTTAAAAAGGGTAGATCATAAAATTGCTGAGTTGCATGCTTCTTTACTTGAGCCTGTTGTTTCTTGCACCAACTGTCCAAAATTGACACTTGAGCTTGAGTCCGTTTCTAAGCAATTTCAAGAGATGGTTGATCATGACAACAAATTAGCTCAGTTTTTGACTAAGGATCCTGTTAGCTCACCATGCATTAGTTGTGATAAACTAAAACTTGAACTCGTTGCTTTGAATGAACAATGTGTGAAGCTAACCAAGGATTTACTAGAGAAGCCATCAACTCATTGTGATGTGATTGCTGAGGTGGGGAAAGAGCCCGAGGGTAAGGTAGAGACGCATAGGCACGAGAACCAAACTGCTAGCAGTAGGACTGTCCCTCCTAAGTTGGCTGTGCGTGCACAAGCCATTCGTTCCTCTACTGTTGGTTCTTCTTCTTCTACTTCCTTACCTTCTGCTGTTCCCTCTTCCCCCTGCTCTTCTTACACATCTCTTTCGTGAGTGTTAGTACCTTATGAACACTCTCGAGAGGTTTGTAGGCGGCAAGAAGAAGCTTAATCTTATTCTAGACCAATCCAAGATTTGCATATTTAATCAGGGTCTAGGATACGATTTCTATGAGGACATGAGAAAGCATCCACCCGCCGTGCTCAGACCCATAGCATCAGGTGTGATCGAGATTGAGCCTAGGACCAAGAAAGTCCAATTTAAGTCAGCGGGCTTTGTCCAAGGGATTTCTGACAGTAAGGTGAGTCCACCTGCTGCTTCGGCCTCTCAGATGGCGAAGCCTCACCGTGTTACTTCTACCTCTCAGAAGGTGAAGTACCATTGCACCTTCTGTCAGAAGGATGAACACTTGATCGAGCGATGCTTCAGGCGCGCCAAGATCGCGCGTAGAGACCGTGTTGAGGCTCTTAGGTGTATTCAAGGTTAGCCCCAGACCTTGAGTGCACCTAAGACCAACACGAGGTCCAGGTTTACTTCTGTTGATGGGTTTGGGCAGCATCGAGGACTTGGTTTTTCCGAGTTTTCTTGTTTTCGTTCTTATGTTTCCTTTGGTCATAACTTCCGCCGTTCTGAGGGTAGGTCTCATTTCCCCCGTCAAGATGTCTACCCGCGGCGAGATCAGCGTGTTGCTGGTGCTCCGACTCGCTCTCCTGTAGCAGTCGGACCCAACAACAGCTTCAGGTCTACACACAGACCTTCTGCCTCTTTGAGCGACAAAGAGCGTAGGGTAGTTAGAGGTCAGTCGTGCTTGACTACTTCTGCTGCTCGACGTGTTACTCAGTATTGGGTGCCAAAATCACTCTTGATTTACCCCAGTACTGAGACTTTACTCTCTGTTTGACTCAGGTTCGCCGGGCAGGGAAGGGAAAGGTTTGGTTTGTAGACTCCAGGTGTTCACGACACTTGACCGGAGACTCCCGTTAGTTTTCTTCCCTTGCCCGTGCTCCAGGTGATGAGACGATCACCTTCGGAGATGCTTCATCTGGGCGCGTCATCGCCAAAGGTACAGTGCATGTTAATGATTCTTTCATTTTGAAAGATGTTGCCTTGGTTATTAAGCTGCAGTATAATTTGCTTTCAGTCTCTCAGCTTACCGATCACGGTTTCGAGGTGAGCTTTAAGAAAAACAATTGCAAAATTCTTGATTCTTCGAGTGGTCTGTTTGCGGGATTTCTCGTTTTGGGAGGATCTTTCGTGCTGATTTTTCAGAGTCTTCTGGTGATCCTCTCTGGTGTTTAGTTGCTTCGGAGTCCCGTGATCTTTCTTTCTGGCATAGGAGACTTGGTCATATTGGATTTGACCATTTGACCCGAGTTAGTGGCCACGATCTCACTTGTGGTCTGCCGAAACTCAAGATGGTCAAAAGATCTAGTTTGTGCTCCTTGCCGGCACGGCAAGATGGTAGTCGCTTCTCATCCTCCGATCACAGTTACCATGACTGATGCACCAGGACAGCTGCTCCATATGGATACAGTTGGACCAGCTCGAGTGTAGTCAGCAGGAGGGAAGTGGTATGTTCTTGTCGTGGTCGATGACTTCTCGAGGTTCTCTTGGGTGTTTTTCTTAGCCTCGAAGGATGAGACGTTTACACATTTCTGAGGTCTTTTCAGTAGGCTTTCTGTTGAACTCCCGGGTGCCTTACGAGCGATCCACATTGACAATGGCACGGAGTTCAAGAATTCCTACTTTGAGAGGTTTTGCGATGAGATAGGTGTAGAGCACCAGTTCTGTTCTCCGCACGTCCCACAACAGAATAGCGTCGTGGAGAGGAAGAACCGTACCTTAGTCGAGATGGCCAGGACGACGCTTGATGAGTATTCTACACCTAGGAAGTTTTGGGCTGAGGCTATTGCGACCGCGTGCCATGTTTCGAACAAAGTTTTTCTTCAGGCACACTTGCATCGAACTTCTTATGAGCTGAGATATGGGCGAAAGCCCAGTGTCTCTTATTTTCATGTGTTTGGTTGCAAGTGTTTCATTCTGATGTCCAAGAACCTAGACAAGTTTGAGTCACGTTCTTGTGATGGTATCTTTCTAGGTTACTCGACTTCTTCGCGGGCGTATAGGGTTTGGAACTGCGAGTCTAGTAAGTTGGTAGAGACTGTGAGGTTACCTTCGACGAGGCCAGTCTGGGGACTAGGCCCGATATCTCAGGTTTTTTAGAGCAGTCCGAGCCCATCTTTGTAGATGATGAGGACGATGGAGATGAGGGTTATCTACCCGATCCAGTCTCTCATCCTCCCCTTGAGGTGCCTACTTCCACTGCACCTCTAGGTGATCAGCCCATGCCTTCTGCTTCCTCTGGAGCTAGTGGCTCTGTTCCTACCTCATCAGCTCATGAGGTAGAGGCCACTTCTTCTTCTCATCCAGGACCTCCCCGACATATCCAGAAAGCCCATCCTTCCGAGCAGATAATTGGAGACCTCTTTGAGCGAGTCACTCGCTCAAAGTCTGGCATGTCACATTTCTGTCTCCATTCTACCTTTGTTGCCACTTTTGAGCCCAAGGATGTTAGTCATGCACTATCTGATGAGTCTTGGGTCAATGCCATGCATGAGGAGTTAGAAAATTTCGAGAGAAACAAGGTCTGGTCGCTTGTTGAGCCCCCTCGAGGTCACAATGTCATTGGGACTAAGTGGGTGTTCAAGAACAAGCAGAGTGAGGATGGGGTAGTCATTCGAAACAAGGTTAGACTATTAGCTCAGGGCTTCTCCCAGATTGAGGGTCTAGATTTTGTGGAGACCTTTGCCCCTGTAGCTAGATTGAGGCCATTAGAATCCTGCTTGCCTTTGCAGCTTCTAAGGGTTTCAAGCTTTACCAGATGGATGTCAAGAGTGCCTTCCTCAATGGCTTTATTAAGGAAGAAGTCTATGTGAGACAACCTCCAAGTTTCGAGAACCCTAAATACCTAAACCATGTATTCAAGCTTTCCAAAGCTTTGTATGGACTTAAGCAGGCCCCTACAGCTTGGTATGAGAGGCTTAAGTCCTACTTGTTGAGTCATGGTTTTGAGATAGGTAAAGTAGACAAGACCTTGTTCATTCGCCGGCATGGCACTGATCTTCTGCTCGTCCAGATCTATGTGGATGACATCATCTTTGGCGTCTCTTCCCATGCTCTTGTTTCATAATTCTCGAATATCATGAGCACCGAGTTTGAGATGAGCATGATGGATGAGTTGACCTTCTTCCTTGGCTTCCAGATCAAGCAGACTCGGGAGAGTACCTTCTTGCATCAGGGCAAGTACACTCGTGACCTCCTGAGACGCTTTGACATGAGTGATGGTAAGCCTGTGTCGACTCCCATGGCATCTTCCGCCACACTTGACCCAGATGAGGATGGTGAGCCAGTTGATCAGAAGGAGTACCACAGTATGATCGGCTCCCTCTTGTACCTCACTGCCTCGAGACCGGATATACACTTCTCCGTGTGTCTTTGTGCTCGGTTTCAGGCTTCTCCTCGCGTATCTCACCGCCAGGCGGTGAAGCGCATCCTTCGGTATCTGGTACTCTTACTCATCCTGCCTTTCCTTGAGAGCCTTCTCGGATGCAGACTTTGCTGGCTATAGGATAGATAGGAAGAACACTTCTGGCACCTGCCAATTCATTGGCACTTCTCTTGTTTCCTGGTCCTCGAGGAAGCAGTCCGGTGTTGCACAGTCCAATGCAGAGACCGAGTACGTTGCTATAGCCAGTTGCTGTAGTCAGGTGCTTTGGATGGTCTCGACCCTGCGGGACTTTGGGTTGGTTATCGACAGTGTTTCACTCTTTTGTGATAACACTTATGCAATTAACATTGCTAAAAACCCAATGCAGCATTCTCGGACCAAGCACATTAATATCCGATATCACTTCCTTCGAGACCATGTAGAGAAGGGTGACATAGTGCTCCAGTTTGTGGAGAGTGACCACCAGTTAGCCGATATCTTTACCAAGCCTTTGGATAGCTCTAGGTTTTCAGCTCTGCGGGGAGAGCTTAGGGTGGTTTGTCCTTATGGACTGTTGTGAGGGGGAGTTTTGGGCTCTACTGCTTTATTATATTGATTATGCTCTTACTCCTTTCTGTAGCATTGCATATGGGTGCATTGGGTTAGTCCTCCTAGCATAGATTAGAGTGCTTCTCTTGTCTAGTGATTCTAGGATGTTGCTTATTAGCTGTTCTCTTCTCACTAGGTTGAGCTCACTCACTTCTTATAGGTTCTAGCGAGAGTTGGGCCACTCTCGGGTAGACGGGGTACGTGTTTGCTCCTTAGTCTGTTAGATGATCAGTTGATAGTCCTAGAGTCATATGGGGTAGATGAGAGTCAGTCTGAGCCATACTTTCCTCTATATCTTACCTATGCTTTAAGGACTGCCTTTTTGCTTTTTTCCAGCTTCTCGTGTTTATTGCTTTGGTTCAGGGGGAGTTCATTTGGGAACTTCTGGAGCTTAATATTGACATAACTCTACTTGAACTAAAAGTTACATCACATGTTGAGTGGGAGCTAGATTTTCTTGCATGTCATTCTGCATTGTAAATAACTACATGGAGCCTTGATTATTATCCTTTCATGACATGATTACAATGCATTACACCTTGCCACAATTTGTGCTTATTTGCTAGAATGATCATGACTTTATATGTGTAGTCAAGTCTTTGCCATGATATGTTGATTAAAATGCACAACTTGAATTAATTCATGTCATGTTAAATTTTTGAGACTAGTCTGCCTTTAGTTATCCACTTATGATTCATGCCATGTCAAATAGGCTGAGTTGAGTCTTGAATCTTTGTTGAGATTTAGATTGCGCTATTCTAGTTTTTTGATGACACATGAGTTAGTACAAGTCCTATGTTCATGAGAATGCAAAAAGATCTCTTTTGTGCGAAAAAACTGATCTCACCAATTCTTTCTCATGAGATTATTTGCCATTGCACTTGGCATGAACTCAGGGGGAGTTTTGGATGACCTAGACCATCTTCTTAAACTTCTTGCTTGGAGTGGTCGCATAAGGCTTGAGATCTAGCACATGACTAAAACAAAAAATCTGGTTGGAAACAATCATGTGATTTCTAAAGTAAAATTATGTCACTTGTGCTTAATTTGCTAAAATTTATAAGTACTTCAACAAATGTCTCATTCTAGAATTTGTAGCACTCTAAGATTGATTCAATTCTAGCTTTTTGGTTCCGCTTAGCTTATTGACATGGTTTGCATCATCCTTGGATACCTCTAGCTAGACTGTGATCATGAATGACTTGACATGCTAAGAATTTGCACTAAAATTTCAGATTGTGACTTCATTGGTTTAGCTGGCTTATATATGTCTTGTCATGATCTAGATAGCATGTTTATGTGTTATGGCTTGATGTAATTCTCATATGGCCATTTTGGATAATTTCATGGCTCTAAATGCTTAAAATAAACAAACTTCAGCCATTTCATCCATTCTTGTGACCTTTATTCTCTCTTCTGCATCCTTGATGTGTTTATTGCCAAAAGGGGGAGAATAGTCATAGAAAAAGCCTTTTTGAGAGCTTTGAGGAAAACTTGCTCTTTCTTTTGCTCCTTGTGTTCACATGGTCATTAGCTTCATTTTCTTTCTTTCGATTATGTTTGACTATCCTTTCAAACTCAACTTTCCTTTCAAATTCATGTTTGATCAAGCGGTGGGCAGATTGAATCTGGGAGCGCCACATGTCGGCATGAGTGGAGTTTTGAATTTAAATTCTGTTTTTGATTTTCAGAAATACAAGGAGGCTTTAAAAATACTTAGAAAATAGCAAATAGAGCTTAAAAATTCTAGAAAAAATCACAAAAATTCCTAGAGATATTATAGACTTAGGAAAAATATTTCCAACCTAAATTTGGAATTTCAAATTTTACAAAAATACTTTTTAGATCTCAAAATTAATTTTTAAATTCTAGAAAAATCTCAAAAAATACTATAAATCAAGGATAACTTAGGAAAAATAAAAATAATTTCTTTTTGGTTTAATAAAAATTGTTAAAATAAATTTTCTTACTTTAGGCTTTGAAATAAAATCTAGATAAATCCACATAAAGTTCAAATACTCAAAGCAGAAAAGATTTAGCTACTCAAGCAAAAGATTCAACTCAAATACATCGCTAGCAGGGAAGAACAGAGAGTAACAAAGGAAATAACTAAAGCAGAAAAATAGCAAATGAAGGCATGAAACCATATCATCTCAGACAAAGACTTTCTCAAATAGATTAGGAGAGATGAATGATTACACAGGGTCTTGCTACAGCCAACTCAAGCCATCTCATACAATCCCAGATAACACACACAGAGAAAAAACAAGAACTCACGAACTCATGCAGACAAGGAGACAGAAAGCAAAACTACTTCTGCTCTCCTCACCAACTCCTCAACAGCACATCAGAGAAAAGCAAAACTAACCCCCAAAGCCTTAATGCCACCATGGAACAACCCTCTATATATAGCCTCAAGTTAGCGGGTTTAATTTGCTTTGCCCATTACAACTTAACCCTTTTACCCATTAATTCAAAACCGAAACCGCTTCCGCTCTGCAGCCTTGCGCATTTACCAAAATGCCACTCCTGCATCTTCCGGGAGGCTTCCTCATTTCTTGCCGTCCAAGCCTCGTAACCACCTCAAGTCTTCGTCGTCTTTGGCATCTCCTGATCGCTTTGACCTCAGCACCGCCTGTGCCTAGTCCGGCCATCTCATGCCTCGCCACGACTCCGCCTCAAGGTCCTGCAGCCATCACAGACAAGAAAACATCACATAGCACCGCTCGAGATAATATAATCAACATTAGCATCAGTGAAATGTACTTAAGCACGAAATTGCCCAAACGACCGATTGGAAAGAAGGACAAGCGATCCAAGCACGTCTAACCGAACTAGACTGCGCCATGCGCCGACTGGGCACGAACCAACAAAATCAAACTCAAACTTTCCAGAACACGTGTCAATTACTCATCACAAACATGGGGCCACATCCACATGGTCTCTCAGATAGAGCAAGTGAGGTTTAGCTATCAACACATGATGAGACTCAAGCTACTAGACATGATCCCTCTTAATAGTATAGCAACATATACTGGCAATTCAGTCTTCCAACCAAACACCAAGACCAGTAAAAGACTTGGAATACATCCTCAGCCCTAGTTAATCATATCTTTGCATGAGCATCCTCCTGAAGCTTTATGATGCATATCTTCATGATGGACCATGTGGAGGTGACCACATGTTTATGATGAGTAATTGACAAGTATGTTGCAAAGATTGAGTTTGGTTTGAGTGATGTGTGCCAGGTCGGCATTTGGCGCAGTCGGGTTGTTTAGACGGTCTTATTGCATATTATGTCTCCCGTTTGGTCGTTTGGGCAATTTTGTGCATGTGTTTAGTTTATTGATGCTATTTATGCTTACATGTGTGGAGCGGTGCTATTTGATGTGTTTCTTGTTTGTGATGCCTGCAAGACGTCGAGGCGGAGTCCTGGCGAGACACGAGGTGGCCGGACTAGGCGTAGGTGGCGCTGAGGTCATAACGGTCGGGATACGTCGAAGACGGTGGAGACTCGAGGTGGTTGCGAGGCTTGGACGACAAGGAACGCGGAAGCTTCCCGGAAGGTGCAGGAGGGGCGAATTGGTAATTTCGCGAGGCTGCACAAGCGGGAGCGGGTTCCGTTCGGGATTTCGTGGGCGTAACAGGTTGGAGACCCGTTAGCCAAAGGCTATATAAGGAGGAGGTGCCTTCTTGTGGCTGCATGCATTCCAAGGGTTTCTAGACTTTAAGGTTTGTGCTTTAGTCAAAATGGCCTTTGGAGAGGTGGTTTTGGCTTTAGGCTTTAGTTGGTGAGGCTTTAGTGGTTGAGAGCAGGAGAGGCAGTGGTGTGTGTTCCATCGTAGGTTCCTCCCTGTGTGTGGTCTTCTCATGTGTGTGTGTTCTTGAGAGGAGGATGTAACTTGTGCTCTTATCCAAGCATGTATGGGGTTGTAGGGATGGTATGCGTTGATACTCTATGTAATCATGTATCTCTCTTCCTCATTATCAATCCAAGATGGTTTTTATTTGAGTTTGATTCAGTTCTCGACCCCCTTTCTGCTTTCCTGTTCTTCGATGCCTTCTATGTGAGATTCTTGACTTTTTGAGATTTGAGTTGTTTCTTGTTGAGAAGGGTCAAAATGGGTTGCTCTATGATGGAATTGCATTTCTAGACCCTTTGGTTATCAAGTTCCAAGAGCCATTTGATCGTTGTACAAGAATCACATTTTTGGCCCTCCTGTGTTCATGTTCTCATCTCTAGGGTTTTGGCAAGAATCTTGATTTCCTTCATGAGATGGCGTGAAACTTTGTATCTAGAACCCTTAGGCTATTTATTACCTATCCTCAAGGTTTCTGGCCAAAGGATCAGTGATGGAATTGCAATTTGAGTTTTTGGGCATCTCTCTATATTTTTCAAGTTCTTGGCCAAATTCTGAAATTCTTGAGTATGTGTTGGTTTCCCTCACTTTCCAAACCTTCTTTGCTATTTAGAATGTTGTTGTGTTGTTTCGGGCTAGAATGATTGGGAGCAAACCCCCAATTTCTCAGATTATCAAAGACCTGCAATATTTTCGAAGTTTCAGTTCTCTCAGTCTGCTCTCGGGCTGCTGGGATCAGGGGAGCGGTCTGACCGGCTGCACTTTGGCGGTCTGACCGGATTTGTAATACCGGTCTAACCGGCCACATAAGACCGGTCTGACCGGTCGGCCAACTGCAGTCAGACCGACCCATGGGCGGTCAGACCGGCTGGAAGCACCAGTTGTTGATTTCAGTCCTTTTCAGATGTAGCTTTATTCTTCTCTATTGTCTGGGGTTTAGCTCTCTTTTCTAGTAGGTTTTAATTCCCAAGGAGTATATGAATTATTTCTCTTCTTAAGCTTCTCATAGCTTTTGAAGGAAATAATCTTTTTAGTGGGTACTCTTTGGGGGTTAGTTTTTGAAGTCGACATTCACCCCCCCTCTGTCGCCATTTCGGTCCAACACTTCACTTCAAGTCTGGGTTCTTGTCTTGATATGCATCAACACGTGCTACACCCTCCACTTGAACTCCATCAACACATGATGGGTCTTCACTTGACTTAATGATCAACTCATGACCATCTCCTCTTGGACACGCATTAACTCATTATGCATCCTTCACTTGACTTGATAATTTTCAACACATGAAATAATTCAAAGTCATCCTCATTTGTGAAACCTAACATATTCATCCAAATCATGAAAAATGTTAGTCTATAAATCAATTATCAGTAATTACCAAAACTTCACCATTAATCATAATGGAGGGACTAGATTCAACGATCTTCCCTTTTTTGTAATTCATGACAATCTTAATAAATAATGAGATAAAAAATTTATTTGCGAATATACAACTGTACATAATACTTGTATACTATAGTATAAGCTTTCAACGCAAAGTTTACTCATCCAGTTGTCATTAATCATCCAACTATTAACACATAATGGAGGAACTAGATAACAATCCAACTATGAGTATATATGAACTACACAAGCTATATATACTCAAGGAATATGTTTCAAAATAAAAATCCTTAATACGTGAAAGGAGAAACATGGATCAATACTAATGAAACGACAAAACATAAAGTGAACTCCCCCTAAATATATACATACAAGAATGTGTTATAAAAAAATATGCATATATTCAAGTTAGACTATTGATTGAGTTCAATCTATATTTTGGATCCAAGGAATGCATTAGGATATAAGAATATGAGTGTCATAAGCATACCTCTACGATTTCACCTTTTCATCCAAATGAGACTAAGTAATATTATAATCAATAAACAAGTTAGTCTCATAATTATATTTGTCATTTATCACATCCAAATGAGACTAGGCAATATCATACTAATAAACAAACTAGTCTCACAATTGCATTTGTCAGTATCACCAAAACTAGCTTAATGGAGTTTGAACTTACAACAGTCAAGGGCGGGCAAGGTGCGCTTTCAAATGGTAGATCTTTGGTTTTGGTTTCAAAAGTAATAGTTTTGAGAACTCGAGAGTGGATGAAACTCTCAAGGGTATTTCTGGCAGATAGAGCTAGTGCGGGTGGATGGAACTCGTAATCATGAACCTTGGTGGTTAGAGCCTATCTACTAGTGTTGGTGACTAAAACCTTCACTAGAAAATTTATGTTAGTTTCTGTTATTGCAATTACTTTATTAAATTGGTGCTTTCAAAAATATATAATGGTATTTGAAATAAAATGTTGCTTTGTGCAAAAGAACTGTATTATCCTTCCTTTGTTAAGTCCTGCATCTACTGTATTTTTCCAAGACTTGCAAAGTACTCTATGTACTTACATGCTATACTCAAAAACATCTTAAAGCATTATGAAGATCAAGAAAGAGACTACGACTACTTTGCGTGTGGATTCGACGAAGGCTTCCAGGAGTACTAGGTTGCACTTCCCAATCAATTGTTTGTGACGTATTGATGGGTCATTGTCAGAATTTCATTTTGCTTCTGCTATTTTTTGTAAGTTTGAGAGGTATTGAAACCTCAGTTGTAATAAAGTGGCCATAAAGCATGTACTCTCCTTTATTGTAATAAAGTGTTGTTGGTGATGTAATCATCACTGTATGACTGTGTGCACTAGCTTTGATCTAGGACTAGTGTGGTACTACACAGAGGGTTTAGATTCAAAAATCTGGTCCTGTCGCTTGTACTCTTATGTGCGCCCCGTCTTGGGAAAGCTTATGGTCACCGGCGTGATGGTACTTTATCAAGAGGGTGTGCGCCAGAGAGCACGTTCTCTCTCTCATGGGCACGCGGTGGCATCTACAAGTTCGTCACCAGTAGCGTAGCGGCCCTACTAACCTGCTGTGTGTGGGGTGCTTGTGTGCTATGCTATAGGGTTGCGTTAAGGGCAAAGTGAAGAAAAGAGGGTTAGGGGAAAGAACCTTACGAGGCTAAAGTTGGGTGGGTATTAGAAGGCGATGATGATGGTTGTGGTGGCGATGGCGCTCTCTACTCGTTTTTGTTGGAGTTGTTGCCTCCTCCTTGTCCCATTCCGGTTCAGCGTGGTTTCAATGGTCCTAGGCAGCTTGAGGTCGATGTGGACTCCGTCTTCATGCCGTCGATCTTCCCCAACTTCCTATCAGATCCTCCCCTCTTGTCTCTACTCTCTTCGTCACTGTGGTTGCCATGGAACTTGAGTGGTGGTGTTCGGCTTGCTCTCTGTTGTTAGCCGAGCAAAGCACTAGCTCTTTGCTTTGCCTTCTTGGGCTTGTCTCTCAGTTTGGGGAAGAAATGATGCTAGGCACCCCTCGGCTGTGCTGTGGCTACCCTTATTCTCACTTCTCTCTTGCATTGCTGTTCATTTCAGGGATATCTCAGTTTGTTGTTTATGCATGGCCCATAGGGTAAGCTTGGCACTACTCTTTGGATTTTCTAGTACGGAAGTTAAGTCGGTAAAACATGAGCTTTGGATTTATTTCTATTGCCGAATGATGATGCCCATATATGTGAGAGGCGCCAACTAGCATTCTAAAGCCAAAGGGATCAGATGGCAAAAATTTATATGTTCCTATTATTCTTCCTTGGATTGTCTTCCATCTTCGCTTTTCTTTCTACTTGTATGACAGAAATCACTTCAAAAAACTTGTTGGTATCATCACGCGCGGAGCGTTGATCGGTATGAGCCACACAAGCCAGACTCTCTAGTTTCGATGTAGTAAGGCCACCAGCCTAGTACTGATAACGATTTCTGTTATTTTGATAATCTCCACTGTCGAGGTCTGGCCAATATATTTCATGAACATTAGCATCATCGTATATAAGCGACAATATTGATGCATCGGTGAAATGAGATATGTGATGACCAGAAACATATAACCCAGTGTTAGAAACCAGCTTTGTAGTTGCAGTGATGGGCTGAGTAGGCAGCAGTGTGTATGTGGGTGAATCAAAACTCTGCCATACGATCACACTACTCGAGTTCTATAACACCCCCGTTTTTGGGAACGGGAATGTTGTTACCTTCTGTAACAGTCCAGGAGTTCAGTTACGGGCAGAAAAAATATCATGCCCGCTCACGAACATTTATAAGGAGTTAGTTTTATTAAAATAAGACTTAACAATCGATTTTAACAATTTTAAAGGCATCCAAGCCCAAAACTTAACTTACAATCAGAAGAACCAAGGAAAACTCCACAGGAACGCTTGAGTGCGGCCGTAACCCTAACGCGAAACTTGTATCATCTTTTCTTCTTCTGACCTCTGTGTTGGGGGGAAATGGAGCAAGACTGAGTACAACCAACCATACTCAACAAGTCACACAGGAAATGCTATTTAACTACATGCAAGAGTTTGCCATGGAGTAGGTGGGAAAGGTTTTTTATTGTATGCGGATGCAATTTTAGCTGTAACTCATCTTTAGATATAAAAGAAAGATAACATCCTTAGTTAAAAAGGGTTTCAAACTTGATCATCAATATTCAACATTCTCAAATCATTCTCAAATCTACTTATGCTTTGCTATTGGATTCACCCATTAAACACAGCTTCATTTACCGAAAACACAGCGTATTTGATTACCATTATTTTATGACTCTGTAGAGCTGCCCTGCTTTACCCACAAGATCCCTCAACTCTCATGACTGAGTTGAGAAAACAAGGTTGTTCACTGCTCAATTCTTTATATAGCCTCCACCCAGTAGGTTTTTGATCTCAACAAGCTCGGATGACCCCACGGATCTCGTCCGACTTGTCGCAGCCCTACAGTTGTATGGTTAACCACCTCCCATACGAACTCACTCTCGATCCCCCCCCCCCCGCCAGTTGCAGAGGTTCAATCGAACTTGAGCAGCTACTAGGCCAAGTTTGACAAAGTCAACACTTGTGGTTGGGCGGGTACTATGTTCTTGTTGGATCAAAATCGGCAACAGGGGGGTGAATGTTGCTTTTAAAAATCGTCCTCGAGTATTTACTCAATCCTTTTCTCCGATAGCTATAGAAGCTATGAAGAAGTAGATACAGAGCTTACCGAAAGCACACATAGATCAAACGTCTTGAGCGGAAGACTTTCCAAAGATTAAAAACACCGACAGAAAAAGATTGAAATGAGAACCTTGAACCTAGCTTATCAACGGAAAGATTAAATTTCAAGAAATAGTACCACAAAAGTCTGTTCGGCAACGAAATTAAAAGATCAGTAAACTCAACCGAAAATTAGATACTCAAGGCCAGACTAACCACAAAGTGTACTGCGGTCTGACTGAAAAGAAGAATTCAGCAGCAAATGATTTTCAACTTTGGATCAACAACAAATTTTCAACTTGGTTTTTTTCAATTGGTACAGCAACTTGTAGACAAATACTTTCGGTACAGTCACTCGACTGAAAAGTAGTCTTTACTATCGGATGGTCTGACCGAAAATGACAAGCTGCAGAAGAGAGACTGAAGAACACAGCCGAAATGAAGTTTCTGAGTTTCTTGTTGGCCGAGAGCTGCTAAACAAAAAGAAATACTCTGCTGCCGAAATGGAGTTTAGGCAGAATATCAGAGGGCAGTCAGCTGATTCTAGCGAAACAAAAGCAGTACTTAAAAAAACGAGAGCCACAGAGGACTAAAAAAGGAGCAGCGACAAGAACCTGAGCATGAGATATATGTGCCGACTGAAAAGAACGGTAAAAAAGAGCAAACACTGCTGCCGACAGGAGAAGAAGGATTTGGGAACAACACAAAACAGCATAGGGAACAAACTCGGAAGGCTTTGATTTCCGACAGGGAAAGATCAAAGATCTTGAAGGAGATCAAAGCTACCAAACGCAGAAAACTACTAGCAGATTAAAAAAATAAGAACAAGAACTGAACCCAAACAGAAGAACTGGAAGACAACCACATCTCAGCGAGTAAAGAGAACAGATCAAACATCAACAGAACTGAGAGGGAATATCTCATACATAGCTAAGAAGATATGAATGATTACATGAGTTTGTTTACAACCCAATCAATCCATCTCTCACTTCAGGAGATATACCCAAAAATCAAAACTAGAACTCTCCAAAGCTAAGGCCCCATATGCAGTTGTATGTGCAAAAGCAAAACAACCTGCTGCTCACTTCACCAACCCCTCACCAGAAAGTGGAAAGAGCAAAACCAACTCCCTAAAGCCATAACCCCTCACTCAAGACCAAGAATCACCAGGAGACACCCCTCCTTTATATAGCCTTTGCTTAATGGGTTTCTCACTCGCTTTACCCGCTAAACCAAAGACCAAATCCGCTTCCTTATGCAGCTTTGCGCTTTTACCGAAACGCCCCCTCCTGCACCTTCCGGGAAGCTTCCTCATTTCTTGCCGCCCAAGCCTCGCAACCACCTCGAGTCCTCGCCGTCTTCGGCACATCCCGACCGCTCCGACCTCAGCACCGCTTGTGCCAAGTCCAGTCATCCCGTGCCTCGCCATGACTTAGTCTCAAAGTCTTGCAGCCATCACAGACAAGAAATAAATCACATAACACCGCTCGATATAATATAATCAACAATTGCATTAGCGAGAATATTAAGTACGAAAAAGCCCAAACCTGTCGAATCAAAAGAATAAGCACCCTAAACATGTTCGACCAATTTTGACCAAGTTCGACCGAAACCGACTACATCATGCAACGACATGGCACGAACCACACAAACCAAACTCAAACTCTCCAGAACACATGTCAATTACTCATTACAAACATGGGGTCACATCCACATGGTCTCTAAGTTCTTTACTTAGCATAAGGGTCTAGTCCTTATATTTTTATCTGAGGCATCTTCCACGCACAAACCCATGTTCAGTGCCCGCGGCACTGCCACCAATCCACAACCAAGCATCCACCCTAGGATAAGGTCTTGGGATCCAGCCCGCTTGTGGCCTTCTGCGATCCTTGCTTACCCTAGATCCAACTTTTTTAAAACTCTAGACAAATACCAAAAGTCTTAACAGTGGAAAGATTTTGATGAGTTCCTAAGCTACCATGTTTACATTATTACCATATTTAATACTACTATGTTTTGTCAAGGTGAATGTTGCTATCAAGTTAAACTGGGCTTTTTCAAGTGGTAGGACATAACTAATTTCATGTCATTCCAAACAGTAAATGTACATGAAATAATGACTTGTAAATAACATAATGAAATTACTGATAAGTAGATAAATAAAGGAAATGTAGGTTCAACATGATCAAAATATGTGTGACTTGCCTCTTTGTCCACAGTCTCTTATTATCTTTACTGCGGTCTTCGGTTTGAATACCGACTTCTTTAATTGCTCTTGTAGTCCCTCTGTTGACCAACTCGTGTGGCCCGAGTACTAGCATGGAAGACGAACATAAATGAGTTCCTGCTTTGCAGAATGCAAGCTGGGAACAAAATACAAATAAATAACCAAAAAGACATAAAGAAGGTAGATGGGGTGGTCAAGGTTTAGGTGATGGGTGGTTTGGCTTAACGTGATTGAAAGTAGGTTGGGTGGGTTCGAGATGGCCGAGGTTGTCTATAGGTGTGGGATGGATTTTGGTGAATGGTTGAAGGTGTTGGTGGCATCGAATTTTAGGGTTAGGATATTTGCCTGTGTTGTCTAGAGCTTTACCAGAATCTAAGGTGGTAGTGTGAGGTTGGGGAGAGGGTAGATGGGCTCAGGGCGATAAATTGGGTACATGTGTTATTAGGATTTTGGTGAACGAAAAGAGTTCGGACCGAAATAGGGTTTAGGGTTTGGACCTGTGTTTTAGAGGTTTTAAGGATTACCGATATTCGATATGAGGTTTTAAGGCCGAGAGAGCAAAACCAGGGGCGCGACGGTGGCGGCAGAGGCTGGCGGGGACTAACACGGATTCGGAAGCTTCTGGGGGCGGGGTACGGTCTTTGACACAAGGCGCGGAGCTGGCGGCAATGAGCAAACGCGAGAAGGCACGGGAAGGCGCAGAGAGAGCTGACGGCGGCAAAACAGGGGCGCGGCAACGACGGCTGGGGATGGCAGTAGTTGACACGAACTCAAGGCTTTTAATGGCGAGCGTACGGTCCTTGACAAGCGGCACGGAGCTGGCAGCGGTGCGAGGGCACTAGAAGGTGCGAGGAGGCCAGTGGCAGCAAAAATCGAGAGGCGGCGGTGAATTTTCGGACCGGGAACAGTGACAGCGCCAATTCCCTCCGTTCATGCAATACGGGGGTGGTTTAGGAGTGGGATTGGCTGATATTCGTGCGGTTTTGGCTAAGGAAGAAAAGGAAATCAATTCCAAATCAAACTCAATTTCATTTTCCAAAAATCGATTTTGTTTCAAGTTCTGCATGACAAGATTCCTAGAATCCTGGAGCTGAGCATGCTGAACGTCTGTAAAGTTGCCATTTGCTTGCCACACAACCGTGCCATCGTAGTCCATGAGAACAATGCCGCCGCCCTTGTGCAGGGTAACCGCCGACCCCCTTACGTGCATGGGTGTCTGCAGTTCATGGGTGTCTGCAGTAGAAACTATCTCCGTGTGTTACTCAAGTTGAAATCGTAGTCAACATGGAGTTCGAGTACGTATGTTAGTAGGAGAGTATTAGTCTATATAACGAAAAAGTTTGTAACCAATTTTATAAGAAGAGAGAGTAAGAGTAAGAAGAAAAAAGAGAATAGAGAAATTTAGAAATTCTTTCGTATTCTTTCTATTTATTTACAATATGTGAGTTTTTTTGAATGAAGCCAACAATTAGTATCTAAGTACAGGAGATTTAAGAAAAAAATCTTTCTTCCGGCGTGTTTCTTGTCGAAACCGAGTGATTTCCCGCACAGTTGTTTCGTCACGGTCCGGACGGAGATCAGAAGATCAAAAGAAAAGCAGCGTGTCGGCTCCTCCGTTATCTTGGTCCCATCGCGCCCCGACTCACAATAGGTCTTCGGCCATAAACAGCGCGCGGCGGGAGAGAGAATTTTTGCCTTTCCTTGCGCCAGCACCGCGAGAAAAGACTTTCTTGACGAGAGAGAGAATTCTTTTCTTGTGTAAGACAAGACGTCTGTGCAGCGCGTCCGTCAGTGAAGCAACGCTAGGAAAAGCCGATTACAGTGCTACAGAGGCCAGCATCGGCAACACAGAGCAAATTTTCTTGCACAGGGACAGAGGGAGAATTTTATTTCTCTTCCTCGGTCTGCGCGACACGAAAAGAGATCGAAGCAGCCAGCGACAGTAGGCGCGCGATAAAGGATGGCGTGGGGCGAGCCACAACAACACAGCGCCTTCACTTAAAAGCAAAAACTGAACCGTCTTGTAGTTGACAGCAAAAGGCAGCATCTTGTTTCAATCCTTTAGTTCCAACGAAAAACTTAAAACCAAAATCTAATGCTCAGTAACTATCTGTCTTAAATCTAAAGGTAAGAAAGCCAACCTAAATTCTTGATCTATGTCTAAGATCATATCATATTCTCCAGAAAATTATGTCACTGGTGACGAGCCATCATGCAATTGATAGTGAAGGAGAATTCCACAGCCTCGCTGCATTATCCGATTCTCACAACAAGCAATTATACAGTTTAGGCAATCAAGATGAAGATGTATATAAGGGCTCAAGCCGAGTATGATGTCCAATCATTGAAGTGTGAAGGCAAGAACACTTTTAACAGTGGTGACCGAGGCCACCAGAATCGAAAGCTTGATAAGACAAAAGTGAGGTGCTATAATTGTAATGATTATGTACACTTTGCTTTAGAATGCCGCAAGCTAAAGAAGGAGAAAATGTTTTTTTGCTAAAACTCTCAACGATGATGAACCAACACTCCTTTGATGCTGAGATGAGTCCAAGATGTTGAGAAAATGTGTTCGCTGTACTGAGTTGGGTAAGTAGAGTTGAGTCCGAAACGTTGATCAGATGTATCGCCGTTGTGTATCAAGTATAAATTGGGTAACTCGTAGTTGAGACTGACTGCCTTAACAAGTTAAAGTCTTTGCATCTGGAAGGATCCGTACCGGTTGAGTTGAGTTCCTACATGTAGCTTACATGTAGAACACTTCATGTGAAAACATAGCTTATAGTTTATAATGCATTGAGATTAAACTAAGAGTAAATCGAGTTAAGATTAGGGGGAAGATTGTTGGAAAATCTTGACTTAGGGTTTAAAACAAGTCTGAGACATGGTAGAGACCGTCTCCATGTATTACTCGTTACTCAAGTTGAAGTCGTGATCAACTTAAAGTTTGAGTACATATGTTAGTAGAAGAGTATTAGCCTATATGACAAGAAAGTTTGTAACCAATTTTGTAAGAAGAGAAAGAGTAAGAAGAAAAAGATAATAGAGAAATTCAAAAATTTTCCCGTATTCTCTCTGTTTATTTACAATATGCAATTTTTTTCTAAGACAAAGCCAACATCATGACTCAGACGACAGTCTTGTATGTTGAGTTGGCATACCATATTGAGAAGGTGAAGGCCCTGGTGTATAAGCCATAGAAGGCACAATAGAAAGTGTCGTCCAGTGATCACAGGCATCAGCATGGGCAGACCCAATGTAATTCAAGAGTATTCAGTTGAATACCCGAATTTTCCTTATAATATCTAATATTTAGTAGGTACATTACGCATATATAATGATAATTAGACAAATTATTTTATATTTGTACCCCCAATTGATTTCAACCTGCTCCCACACCTCCCCTCCCCTCCCTTAATTGATTTCAACCCACTCCTACACTTCCTCTCCCATTCACCTAAAATAGCGCGGCCTAATAATCCATCCGCTCCGTCATCGGATTGCCCATTGGCCTAGCCGTAGACCCTTCAAACCCTAACATATTGTAGAGACCCAGATTTTACAATCCGGATTACTCTGTGATTTCACCGCACTATTCCCTGGATCAGTAGTAAGTCTACTATTACTCATGGGCCGGTTAGGCCAAAATCAATAAATTGCAGCAGCGGAAGAACGAAGCACACAGGTGGGACCTTCAGGACATGCCCACAGGCAGCCAACTGGAGGTTCGCGACCTAGCCCTTGACTTCTTCATCTTCTTTGACACCATGACCAATAGTGTTGTTGAAGCGTAGTGATCTGATTCCTGATTCTGGATTTGTTATGAAAGTGAGTGTGAGCATAAACCACCGTGCTCCGCGAGCCAATACACATGATGCAAATAAATAGTATGCATGGCTTATCAAAGGAGAGGCTCGGGTTATTTTATTTGCCATAAATCGCTTTTAGTAACATGATTATTATTTAATCATAGTATTACTGTTGCTGCCTAAGACTCCACACAGCGACTGTTAAAATTGACTTAATCCACCGAAGATACACTTTCTTTATTGATTGCTGTCTAAGACTCCAAACAGCTAGTGTAATCATTTATTTAATCCACCAATCTGACGATTCCCATTACATTGCCTAAACATTCTGTTAATCACTTCGGGGTTACTAACTCCCATATCAATCTAAATTTTCCACCAAATCATTGCTCCAATCTCGGTTCACTACTTACCAATTTCTAAATTTTAGATCCACCAACATCTTGTGTATTATACATTCCTAACACTCCAATCTTGTCGTTACTAATTATCAACTCTTCATTTCTGAATTTCAATGATTATCCAACATAATTGTTTTTAAATCCACCGGAATCCTTTGTATCAGACTTTCTAACAATTCAATCCATTCGTTATTGATCCAAAACCATAATTTGCTCTTCCAATAATCAATCTTATTTTCCATTATATCTCTCTAACTAATTCTCTAGTATACATCCACCAATATATCGGTGATCAAGTCTACGATTCACAAGTATACATCCGCCCAGAATACTAGTGATCAAGATTATACTCCAATAATTATTATCATCCCTCCAATATTCCAAAAATTCAATTCATCCATCTAGTATTTGATCAAATCCTAGCAATCCCATTATCGCCAACATCTTCCATGAATTTATATTAGTTATCAGTGTTGTAATCCAGCAATTATCTTTGCACTCCCTAATTCTCCAAAAATCATTTAAATCATCTACTGGCCTATATATTCATTCAAGCTCCACCAATTTATTTCTCCCAGAATCCACACTATCATTTCCTTTTTATGATCGAATGAGTCCACCAATATCTTTATGTATTTACCACAAACATCTATCTCCTTTACTCATGACTCTATTTATTCCTCCCTATACTTTATTTTGTGAGAACGGAAGTGTCATTAATTGAAATATAATACATAAAAATTTCCTGAGATCTAGCAATTTTGAACAAAACATAATGTATAAGAAAGTGCACTAATAATAGCGATCCAGAGTCCATCCACCGTTACATGGCATCTGCACCATATAGCATCTTTCAGCGTTATAGCCGCTTAACTTACCACTGGGACGACACCCAGTACAATTCAAATCAGGGCTTTCCACTGCCCTTCCACTTTTCCATTCCCACCCACAAAGTTTTTGAAATAGAACTATATCTGGTTAAGTTCTCATGTCCGCCCTTGATCGTGGGCACGGCTATTCGAATAGTTTTGACTCTGCAGAGTTTGCACACTTTACCCATAAGAGACAGCTCACTCGTTGCCCCACATGATTCCTTAGTCATGCGGTTGAGCAAACCATCAAAGTAACCGTTCAAAGTACCTCGCCTCTTCCATCATTTCACCCTACGGGTCACTCACTTACGGTGGGTCCCATACGTTGTGCGGGATGTTCTCCTTCTGAACGTCTAGCAGCTGGCTACCCCCCTGCTAGCCCGCCACAGCAGAACTTCACCCTCTGCGAGTGTCCCATTCAAGCCGTCACCCAGACAGCCGCTTGCACTACCTCACCACCTTCACCTGTGAGGATAACTTTCAGGGTCCGGTAAATCTACTAAGCCAAGTTGTACTTTACAGACTTGTGGTTATACTATTTTACACAGGAGGTCATGACAAGATTCAGTCCTTAGTAGTATCTGGGCGGTTCTACCACAAACCACACTCTCGTGCACCCCTGCACCATACCCCCGAACCATCGCCCAGATAGATAAGCAGTTTGAGGTTTTTGGGGAGCATAAAATAATCACATTCAACATATATCAGTCATTACCACCATGACTGCCCAATCAAATTTTCTCATGATTAAAAGTGATAATGATGCTTGGGCATTTCAGCGCCCCCGAGTATCTATACAATACTAAGCATGGCGTATAATTAGGGACTTATTTCCAAAAGGTTACTATTATAATTTTGCTAAGGCGACACACATTCAAATATTCCAAAGGAGAGGTAATATTAATCAAGTTAAATAATAGGCGTATAACTAGAATCTTGAATTAATCATGTATTTGCATATAAAAATAACAGCATGCAATTTGATAATTTAAACAAAAGTAATTTGCAAAAAATATAGGTTCAACATGATCAAAGTATTGACTCGCCTGGCGCGGTTCACCGCGGTCTTGAGCTCACTCAATGCTTTCTCATTCGATTGGCTTAAGTTTCTAATCTTTATCTTCACTTCACTCTTGATCTCGCTTGATCCCTCGATACTTCAGGACTTCAATTTTCTAGTTGCGCGCTAAACAACTAAATCCAAACAAATACAAATAACTCAAAAAGCCCAAATAAATCCGAATAACTCAATTTAGCTTTATTATGAGTTAGCGGGTGATTCGAGGCAAGGTCGAGGAGATGTGGAGTATTAACGGAGTCAAACAGAGCTTGAGTAAAGTGAGGAAATGACAATAGGGGAATCCGCCAAGACGGATGTCGAGGAGGGTTCAGAACATAGGAATATTCCGCTTCAGCATGGAGGATGGCTAGGCTTAGCCGATGGTAGAATACGATAACTCGATCTTTCTATTAATAACTTCTTTTATTATTTTTATATTTATTTAGGAAGTTCTATGAGTCAACTTAGACCTATGCATCGGAGTATGAGTTTAGCTGAGCATTATTTTGTCGATCGCTAATACTCAGGGCATATGTTTTAACCATACTTAAGGGTAATCTTTAATTTAAAGCTTTGCTTTTTATAGTTCAACATGATATCCAATATCTTTATTAAATTTGGATACTTAACCAAAGTCATCTTTTATTAATGCCTTTAATTAACAATTATATTTTAATTAAATGTTCTAAATTACATTAGTTACTCATATACCAACCAAATTTATTAGCTTCCCTTGATTAATTCCTAATTTTCCTTAATTGAAATGGATTAATAAAAGTAAAAATAAAAATAAAAGGTGCAGAGAGGGGATTCGAACTTGGATCCTCACAGTGAGAGCCTTCAGCGGCCAGCGCCAGTGTCCAACTGGGCATCATGGGCTTGGCCGAGCTTGTCCATATCTGCATCCACGCCTCGCTCCACATCGTCGCCGTGGCTCTCGCACACGCTCTAGGAGCCGCCTTGCCGACACCGCGCTCAAGCGCTACACGCCATACCACCTCGCCTCACTCGGGCCGCCACACCACTGCATGCATGGCCGTCGCATGCATGCGCCGCGTTCTCTGCCGGTTCCTCAACCTTGGCGTCGCGTTGTTGCGCCGTGCCGCACGAAGACACTGGGCAGCACCTCGCCCTCGCGTCCATGGCGCCTTGACGCCGTGTCGCTGAGCCGCTCCGGGCCACGCTGCGCTGTGTGTGTGCATGCACGCTCGGCTCAGCCTCACTGCCCTGCGACGCCTCGCCACTTGCACGTTCAACTCGGCCTCAGAGCCGCGTCACCAAGCCGTCGTCGGCAGCGCACGAGACCAAGCCGCGCCACGGGCCTCACCTCGACCTCCCCAAGCCGACATCGCGCCATGCATGCTGGCCGCACCACTGGACAGCGCCATGCTGGGCTGCTGTCCTGCTCCCCATGGTGCCGCCACTGGACGTCGCTAGCTGCGTCCTCGACTTGATAGCCGGTGCCGTGCCGTCTGGCCGTCCGAGTCGGGAGCTGCATGGTCATTGAAGATAGAAATCCAAGCCTCCTGAAGGATCCGAGACCACTTTCAAGCCAAGCTACTATTCCTCCCCTTTCTTCAAAATGCTTAAACCAAGTTGCATGTGAAAACTAATCACATAATTGGAAAAACTAATCACATAATTGGAAAGCTCTCGAGATGAGGAACGCTACCATATAACATGCATTGGGTGAGTTGAGGTTCTTGAAAGGGATTGGAAGGAGAGAAGATAGAGAAATGGATATGTGCAAAACTTGTTTGCTTCATGACTAAAAGTGAATTTTTGCTGGAGTGAAGAGGTGGCGTGAAAGAGAGATGTGAAATGGATGTGCGTTGCTTTCCGCTGGGAAAAGACAATGACCAGAGAGTCATGATGGGTTGGGGAGAGATGAAATGCTTTCGGCTGGGAAAAGTCAAATGACCAGAGAGTCATGATGGGTTGGGGAGGTGGCATGGTGTGTTCGGTTGGAAAACAAGAGGCAGTGAGATGAAATGGGAGAGAGGAAGACAGAGAAAAAAAAAAGGCTGGCCTCATATGGAAGTGAGAGAGAAAAAGAGAATGGAAAGAAAAGATAAAATGAAGGGCTCAAGCCAAAATTTCAAAATTTTGATTTTTCAGTTTTTAGTTATTTAAATGCAAGAGATTACTATTCTTTTAGCCCCTGTTTTTCTTTATCTAGGTAGATTGAATTTCAAATTTTTATTACTATTATTTTATTATTATTATTTTTAGGCTCATTACTTGCATTTTGAAATCATTCCTAGTTATTTACTTGGGTACTATTTCTCAATTTATTTATTTGTATGTAACATAACTCAAAAGATTTCGAATAAATTCCCAAAGAAAATTTGAATGCCAACAAAATGCAAAAAAAATATTAAAGATTTCACATTTCTGAACATCCGAATTTTAGGATGTTGCACATATTCCCTCCCTCCCCCTTTTCTCTTTGTGTCGCTCTCAGGTTGCACTAATTTAGATCAAAATTGCCAAACTTGGTGGCACTGGCACATGAGATCAAGGTGCAATTGGTCACCAAACGACTTGGTGAGGAGCTAAGAGCAACTATTACTTCTAGCTTGGCCTCAGCGGCAATGAGCATAGCCACGACAAGCAGCAATAATGAGCATAGCCACGACAAGTAGCAATACGTTTGCAAAAAAAAGGGGGCAACAACTGTCACCTAAGAGCTGGAAGGGAGCGTGCAGTGGCGGTGGCTAGATCAACGACGCAATAGGCACTAGGCAACGACTACACATCATCGTGCACTAGTGCATGTAGGCCATGCACATCAGACTAGTGCCGTGCCATGCCGTGCCGTGCCGTGCGTGCGTGTGCGTGCGTTCGTACGCGCGCAGGCGTGTCGGGTGCGGGCGCGTTTTTCTTTATCTATTCGAAAATCGAAACGCACTGACTCGCTGGCAGTAACGGTGCAGTTACTAGTGGATTATGGCTGCGGTTACTTTCGAGTAATGGGTGCGCAGTTACTAGTGACTAATGGCGGCAGTTTCTGGTCTCTTCATTTTTGCTGTTACAAGAGAACAGCATAAGAAGGCTCTCCTCTCCATACGAAAGAACAGTTCTCTCTCCCTCTGTTTTGTTGCTGCTCTCTGCAATCTCCGGTCCAGAACCTTGCGCGCACAAGTTTCTGGGCGAGTAGGCCTCCAGAACTTCGTCCGTTTGTGTACCTGCACGGGTAGGCGGGCGATCAAGTTTTTGGGGAGCGCATCGGCGCGACTACTCAATCTGCGACGTCTACTTCCTGGTGGTGAACTGTTCGCGGGACTGCACTGCGAACATCTTCCTGCATCAAGCTTCGTCCTGCATCACGATTTGATCGACTACATCGAATAGGCCATCATGTCGACTGATGGTAACGGCGCCTCCGGTGTCACCGACACTGGCCCCGCCCGAGGGTATAATCTTAACACATCTTTGATGTATTTGTTTCTGTGCGCTATGAATATGTTAATAGGTGTTACTGTTAGCTTGTTCGTTAGCGAATATGAATACATCATCGTTGATAGATCACTCATGCATGTTTATGTCATGTTTTATATGCTGAATTTCTGGATTAAAATATGCCGAAAATTGACTACATTTCCAACAATCCAAAAACTTGATAGGTCTTTTTCGGTAGTTGGCTTTGCTGCGTCACTTAAACCGCACCCTCCGTTTGATGGTTCCAATTTTAAGAGATGGCGTGCACGTGCGATCCTATGGTTTACTGCCATGGAATGTTTTCATGTTGTACAAGGCAAGCCCGCTGAGCCTCTATCTGCTGAGGACGAACGTAAGTTCAATATAGCGGATAACTTGTTTCGAGGTGCACTTGTCAACATACTGGCAGATAACATTGTGGATGTGTACATGCATTTGCCTACGGGCAAAGAGATGTGGAATGCACTTGAGGCCAAGTTCGGAGTTTCCGATGCTGGCAGTGAGCTGTATGTCATGGAGCAGTTCTATGACTACAAGATGGTCGATGACCGTTCTGTAGTAGAACAAGCTCATGAGATTCAGGCGCTGGCAAAGGAGCTTGAGAACAATAAGTGCGAGTTACCGGACAAGTTTGTGGCTGGCGGTATTATCGCCAAGTTACCACCTTCTTGGTCGGATTTTGCTACTTCTCTAAAACACAAGAGGCAGGAGTTCAGTGTTACTGATCTCATTGGCACTCTTGGTGTTGAAGAGAAGGCGAGGGCAAAAGATACTCGTGGCAAGAAAGTTGCTGCTGAGGGAGGTTCTAGTGCCAATTTGGTGCAGAAGAAGAACCCTCAGGCTTCCCACAATAAGAAGAAAAATAAGCCTTTTGTCAAGCCCAAGGCTACTACTGAGTTTAAGAAGAAAGGCAAAGGAAAGGGCGGCTGCTTTGTGTGCGGTGATTCTGGCCATTGGGCTAAGGATTGTCCAGACCGCAAGGATAAGCAGAAGAAGTCTGCCAACATGGTTATTAGTGATGCTGGAGGAACATCGGGGTACGGTAATTATTTACCTACAGTTCTTTCTGTTTGTCAATCACCTGAGTGGTGGGTTGACACTGGTGCTAATATTCATGTGTGTGCTGATATTTCCTTGTTTTCATCTTATCAGGTCTGTCGAGGTTCCTCCTTGTTGATGGGAAACGGATCGCATGCAGCTGTTCATGGTGTTGGTACGGTCGATCTGAAGTTTACTTCGGGAAAGACCGTGCAGCTGAAGAACGTGCAGCATGTCCCCTCCATAAAGAAAAATCTCGTCAGCGGATCTCTACTGTGTAGAGATGGTTTTAGGCTTGCATTTGAGTCCAATAAATGTGTCGTGTCTAAGTATGGAACATTTGTTGGTAAAGGCTATGAGAGCGGAGGCTTGTTCCGCTTTTCTTTGATGGATTCCTATAATAAAATTGTGAACCATGTGTGTAACGATGATGATGAATCTAATGTTTGGCATTCACGACTTTGTCATGTTAATTTTGGGTGTATGACGCGCTTAGCTAATATGAGTTTAATTCCGAAATTCACTTTGGTCAAAGGTTCTAAGTGTCATGCGTGTGTTCAATCGAAACAACCTCGCAAGCCTCACAAGGCAGCAAAAGAGGCGAGGAATTTGGCACCGTTAGAACTCATTCATTCTGATTTATGCGAAATGAATGGCGTGTTGACTAAAGGTGGAAAGAAATATTTCATGACGCTTATAGATGATTGCACTAGATTTTGCTACGTGTACTTATTAAAAACAAAAGATGAAGCGTTGGATTATTTTAAGATCTATAAAGCTGAGGTAGAAAACCAACTTGAGAGGAAAATCAAGCGGGTAAGGTCTGATCGTGGGGGAGAGTATTTTTCAAATGAGTTTACTTTATTCTGCGAGGAACATGGAATTATTCATGAGAGGACGCCTCCCTATTCTCCCGAGTCAAACGGGGTTGCCGAAAGAAAGAATCGCACTCTAACTGATTTGGTTAACGCCATGTTAGACACTGCGGGACTTTCTAAGGAATGGTGGGGTGAGGCTATATTGACCGCGTGTCATGTCCTGAATAGAGTTCCTACAAAGAATAAAGAAGTAACACCATTCGAGGAATGGGAAAAGAAGAAGTTGACTCTCTCATACTTGCGCACCTGGGGATGTTTGGCCAAAGTTAACGTGCCAATTGTCAAGAAGCGCAAACTTGGACCAAAAACCGTAGATTGTGTATTTCTTGGTTATGCTATGCACAGCGTGGGTTATAGGTTCTTAATTATAAAAACTGGAGTACCTGACATGCGTGTTGGTACAATCATAGAGTCCAAAGACGCTACATTTTTTGAGAATGAATTTCCTATGAAATGTGATGTACCTAGCTCATCTAGTCAAGAACCTATAATTTCCCTTGATTCTTTTGTGCCGATAGAACATGTTAAGGAAACGCCTATGGAAAATCCTGAGGAGGATAACGATGAAGTTACTCGAAAGAGTAAGAGACAGAGGATTGCAAAATCTTTTGGTGATGATTTCATTGTATACCTCGTGGATGACACTCCTAGAACCATTGAAGAGGCATATTCTTCTCCTGACGCTGACTATTGGAAGGAAGCAGTACGGAGTGAGATGGATTCTATTATGTCTAATGGAACTTGGGAGGTCGTTGACCGTCCTTATGGGTGTAAACCTGTAGGATGTAAATGGGTTTTCAAGAAAAAGCTTAGGCCTGATGGTACAATTGAAAAGTACAAGGCAAGGCTTGTGGCCAAGGGTTATACCCAGAAAGAAGGCGAGGACTTCTTTGATACTTATTCACCTGTTGCCCGATTGACCACAATTCGAGTACTACTTGCCCTGGCTGCCTCTCATGGTCTGCTCGTTCATCAAATGGACGTTAAGACAGCTTTCCTAAATGGAGAGTTGGAGGAGGAGATTTATATGGATCAGCCAGACGGGTTTGTGGTAGAAGGTCAAGAAGGAAAGGTGTGCAAGTTGTTGAAATCTTTGTATGGCTTAAAGCAAGCACCTAAGCAATGGCATGAGAAGTTCGACAGAACTTTGACATCTGCTGGCTTTGTTGTGAATGAAGCCGACAGATGTGTGTACTATCGCTATGGTGGGGGAGAAGGAGTGATCTTGTGCTTGTATGTTGATGACATACTGATTTTTGGGACCAACCTCAATGTGATTGAGGAGGTCAAGGACTTTCTGTCCAAAAGTTTTGAGATGAAAGATTTGGGAGTGGCTGATGTGATTCTTAACATTAAGCTACTGAGAGGAGGTGATAGTGGGATTACACTTGTGCAATCTCACTATGTAGAGAAGGTCTTGAGTCGCTTTGGTTATAGTGACTGCAAGCCTGCTCCTACTCCTTATGATCCTAGTGTGTTATTGAGGAAAAACCGAAGAATAACAAGGGATCAATTGAGATACTCCCAGATTATTGGCTCATTGATGTATTTAGCTAGTGCTACGAGGCCTGACATCTCGTTTGCTGTGAGCAAGCTAAGCCGGTTTGTTTCAAATCCGGGAGATGATCATTGGCGTGCTCTTGAGAGAGTAATGCGCTATCTAAAGGCAACCGTGAGCTATGGAATTCACTATGCTGGGTACCCAAAGGTACTGGAGGGCTACAGTGATTCAAACTGGATCTCTGATGCTGATGAGATAAAAGCCACGAGTGGATATGTGTTCACACTTGGAGGTGGTGCTGTTTCCTGGAAGTCTTGCAAGCAGACCATCTTAACGAGGTCAACAATGGAAGCAGAACTCACAGCATTAGATACCGCTACTGTTGAGGCTGAGTGGCTTCGTGAACTCCTTATGGATTTGCCGGTGGTTGAAAAACCGATACCAGCTATCCTGATGAACTGTGATAATCAGACTGTAATTATCAAAGTGAACAGTTCTAAGGACAACATGAAGTCATCTAGGCATGTTAAGAGGCGGTTGAAGTCTGTCAGAAAGCTGAAAAACTCCGGAGTGATAGCGCTGGACTATGTCCAGACAGCTAATAATCTGGCCGACCAATTTACAAAGGGTTTATCACGTAATGTGATAGATAGTGCATCGAGTGAGATGGGCCTGAGACCCACATGAGTCATACCACAGTGGTAACCTGTTCTACGTGATCGGAGATCCCGTGAAGTAGGATGGTGAAACAAGCTGTTGATTGACTGGGAGGAGAGATCTTTACAGCCTACAGGGCTCATTTCTTCAATGATGCACTTCTCTCCTATTCTGTATGGCAGGTTGGTTTTTTACCTTAATGTGATCCGAGTGGCTTATTTAGAGCAGAGATGTCGGCCTACATGACATCTTAGAAGGAACACACCTATATGAGTTCGACTGCTGGTCACAGTCTATGAGATTTGGGTGATCTCTAGATACTCATGAATAGGCATGGAGTATGACTTATACGCTCCAACCAGAGGGGATGCTTTAGGCAGCCTAGTACTAGTAAAGGAATTGGGTAAAGCTTGTTCGCACAAAACTGTCAATTCAAGGCATAGTCCATTGTTCAGTTGTGGATGAGTGTAACTCTTTTCCTAGGTGGATGTTCAACTTAACAGTCTCCATCGAAACACTGGTATATCAAACATCAGCAGAACTGAGAGCATTTCTCGTGTGCCTTGAAATTTGGTGGGGATTGTTGGATTAATTGGGATTGGCCCATTTTAATTTAGCAATTAATCAAATGGAATTCCTAGGCCCACAGCTAATGCTAGGTGGAAAATTGTTTAGTCCCATATGGAGAATTCAATGGGAGTTATACCACTTTAAAAGGTGGAACGAGGTAACCCCCTTGTGAAATTGAAGAGAGCCAACACGCGCGCGCACGCTCGCTCGCTCGCCTCGCCTCGCCACGCCACGCCACGCCACGCCGAGCCGTGCCGTGCCGTGCCGTGCCGTGCCGTGCCGTGCGGTGCGTGTGCGTGTGCGTGTGCGTGTGCGTGTGCGTGCGTTCGTACGCGCGCAGGCGTGTCGGGTGCGGGCGCGTTTTTCTTTATCTATTCGAAAATCGAAACGCACTGACTCGCTGGCAGTAACGGTGCAGTTACTAGTGGATTATGGCTGCGGTTACTTTCGAGTAATGGGTGCGCAGTTACTAGTGACTAATGGCGGCAGTTTCTGGTCTCTTCATTTTTGCTGTTACAAGAGAACAGCATAAGAAGGCTCTCCTCTCCATACGAAAGAACAGTTCTCTCTCCCTCTGTTTTGTTGCTGCTCTCTGCAATCTCCGGTCCAGAACCTTGCGCGCACAAGTTTCTGGGCGAGTAGGCCTCCAGAACTTCGTCCGTTTGTGTACCTGCACGGGTAGGCGGGCGATCAAGTTTTTGGGGAGCGCATCGGCGCGACTACTCAATCTGCGACGTCTACTTCCTGGTGGTGAACTGTTCGCGGGACTGCACTGCGAACATCTTCCTGCATCAAGCTTCGTCCTGCATCACGATTTGATCGACTACATCGAATAGGCCATCATGTCGACTGATGGTAACGGCGCCTCCGGTGTCACCGACACTGGCCCCGCCCGAGGGTATAATCTTAACACATCTTTGATGTATTTGTTTCTGTGCGCTATGAATATGTTAATAGGTGTTACTGTTAGCTTGTTCGTTAGCGAATATGAATACATCATCGTTGATAGATCACTCATGCATGTTTATGTCATGTTTTATATGCTGAATTTCTGGATTAAAATATGCCGAAAATTGACTACATTTCCAACATGAACACTATATCTAAAAATAGTTAATAAAAAAATACCATACATCTCTATTAAATGATATACCACAATCACTTAACATCTTCCAAATCATTTAGGTAAGAGTAGAGTGTGAAAAAAATTACGATAATTGCATTCTATATTTCCTTAACGGATAGATATATTAAAACGGATACTCTCGATACCATAGACAAATATAGCAAAAGGGAGGTAGTATATATATGGTCTCTAAAACGTAACTTTGACCACTGTTGTAGTTTTTTCTAATTTTTGTGGAAGCCTGATTGCGCACAACACAACTCTCGTACTATCTTCTGCCTATGACGCGACCTCCGTGGGACCCGCGACGTGATCCGCCTGATCACGCGTGAAGATCAGCTCGCCTGAGACACCTACATGCAAAGGAGCATGTCTTCATGTGCAGCACCTCTACCCCAAAGTCTTCACACAGTGGAGCTCTTTGCGTGAGGATGTGATTGGTTGATACACCTTCTGCTGCCGATGTGAGAAGACACAAAACATCCGAGAGGATAGATTATTTTTTTCAGGCACAACAAAGCACACCCGGCTTTCTTTCTCTTTATTACTTCTCCCTCTATAGATCACGTCCGATTACGCACCCTACCCTTCATCTCGTTACATGCAAGCCTTTTAAAGCCTGCCTATGAACTCACAGAAACCGACTCGAAAAACGAAACTTCAACTTGCATACGCACACAGCAATGACGCGATGTATACAGACTTGTATACAACTCGTATCGGATACAACTGGTAAATTGAAAACAAGATTAATAACTTAACAATCATCTCCTTAATTTTATTTCTCCATCTTAATCATGTCGATCTTCTTTTTTCTTCCGCTTCTTCCTTTTACCTGCACTCATGTGTGCCGTTCCTTCCTGACCCATCACCGCCCTACCGCTTGCACTTGCTACATCCTAAGCCTTGCACAATTCGACGCTTGCCATGTCTCGCACCTGGACTAATCCTATCCTTCCTTGCACGCCTGCGTGGGCTGAAGCACCTACTCCCACAACTGCCTTGGCTTCGCCGTTAGCTGAGCCTCCTGCTTCTCTCTCTTAGACCAAGTCTGTCCACTTTCCCACGTACACCTCAGCTGAGGCTACACCGCTCCTAACTTCTGTCTCCAATGCTTCCTGTGTTCCTTATGCAAAACCACAAAAGACTGCACCAACCTGTACTCTAGTCTTTTTCTTGGGCCTTGTGCATTTTTTCACCTGGAGGCCCACCACCTTGACTTCCTGTGTTAGCCGCAGCTACATGTATCTCCCTTTATCTGCAATGCCTGATTCTCCTGCTCGTTACGGGACTGAAAATCCTTCAGTAGCTCCTCGTGCGCCTTGAGAAAGCCAGTGATCTCCTCAATTTTCTTCTTGTCCATATCCAGGGAGTACATAAGTGTGGTGACAATAGGTATATACTTCTTCGGAAGCATGCGCAGGTACTTCTTCACCGCCCAGATTCCTCCATCTTGTCGCCAAGAGAGTTAATCTGGTTGTACAATGAAATCAGCTTGCCGGCGAATTCGTCCACTAACTAGGTCTCTCCCGTCTTGAGATTCTTGAACTCACTCTGTAAATTCTGGAGCTGCACCTCCTTCACACGATTAACGCTCTCGTACATCGTCTGTAGTGTCTCCCATGCTTCCCGTGTCGTTTCCTCCCCGATGAGCTGATGCATCATCGATTTTGGTGCCGCCTGATAGATGATAGTCAAAGCCGCTTGATCCACCTTATCGTTCATCTCCTTGTCCTTCCCCTTCGGATCGACTACACCCCAAACTCCCTGGGCGTGCATGTTCATCTTTATCTTTATTGCCCACATTGGGTAATTGTTGATCATCAGGAGAGGGTATTGGAGGGAGATTAGCCCACCTTAGGCCTTCACCTTATCGTCCATGATCTCTAGGAAATAGCAAGATTAATAGGCTCTGATACCACTTGTTATAGTCTTTTCTTATTTCTTCATAAACCTGATTGCATATAGCACAGCTCTCCTGCTGTCTCCTGCCTGTGACGCAACCTTCGTGGGACCCGGCGACGTGATCTGCCTAATCACGCGTGAAGAACAGCTCGCTTGGGACACCTACATGCCAAGGAGCATGTCTTCACGTGCAACACCTCTGCCCCAAAAGTCTTCACACGGTGGAGCTCTTTGCGTGATGATGTGATTGGTAGATGCACCTTCTGCTGCTGACGTGAGAAGACACAAAACATCCGAGAGGACAGATTATTTTTTCAGGACAACAAAGCACACCCGCTTCTCTTTCTCTTTATAACTTTCCCTCTATGGATCACGTCTGATCGCACACCTCTGCCCTTCATCTCATTCATGCAAGGCCTTTTAAAGCCTACCTACGAGCTCACAGAAACGGACTCAAAAAACGAAACTTCAACTTGCATACGCACATGGCAATGACACGGACTAGTATACAACTCGTACAAGATACGACTCGTAAACCGAAAATAAGATTACTAACTTAACAACCACTAATTACTATTATAATATATTTATAAACTAATAAAACTATAATATTATAGAAGTATTTTTTAAGATAAATATATTTATATCATTTTTATGTGTCCAATCTAATTATTTATAAAGATATCGATAACCAAACATTATAAAGTTTTACTGCATATATTCCAAAACATTACTATTTTGCTACTGAAGATAGTATTTTTATGTCGTGCTGCTCGAGTGACCAAGAATTATGTAAGGGGCTAACTATTTGTAGTCAAGCTAGTGTCGTCGTCTAGACAAAATGACCTATTTAGGTTGTCTAGCGTGTAGCGATAAGTTATGGTTCAATTTTCACTAATAAATCCAGATTTTTATTTGTGAAATCATTTTCCTTCGATTTTGTGTCATGACTTTCGTGTGATAAGGGCCTGTTTGAATAGGCCTTATGGTTTTTCAAGATTCGGTTCGAATTTTGTACTAAATCCAAAAATCCCCTCCATTCAAACACCCCATAACTGTTATTCTTCTCCTTATAATTTTTTTGTGGCAAATATACATAGTAGTATTTGATCTGTCGGAGATAATTAAATTTAATTCGGCGAAAGTCGATCAGCCTGTGAAATATCTTCTTCCTTAAGAGCTCGTGCCTTTATTTTTTAAAAAACAAACACACACATTTTCCATTCATATGGAAATATAGGCAATACTAACACATCCTAAAGGGACCAAATTAATGTACCGCTCGGTTGGGCTGAAATAAACTAGTTTAAAGCTGAAATTGCGCTGTAACTGGCTGAAATTACACTGTAACTGATGGTAACTTATTGGGCGTAACTAAGGGGGTGTTTGGGACTGCTCCACAAACTCTGCTCCACAAACTCTACCGTGGAGCTGCTCCACAAAAAATCTAGAGTTTGTGGAGCACCCCTTTAGGTGCTCTCACAACTCCACCTTTTTTTCCTCGAACAGAGTGCGTGGAGCTGAACCTGTTTGGCTAAAAAACGTGGAGCGGAGCTGAAAAACGTGGAGTGGAGCAGTCCCAAACACCCCCAAAGTTTAAAAAATTTAAAAATGGAAAAAATAGGTTAATCCATCATGGACAATGCAAATGAATATGGAAAAAAAAGAACCAGCAAAAAAGGTGAAAAAGTCAAAAAGTCAGAAAAAAGACAAAATTTAAGAATAGCGAAAAATAAGCTAGAAACTAGAAGCTCAAACCGAAATGAGAGAAACCTAAATCAATGAGGCCCAATAGACGAAAATGGCAGAGGAATATGCACTGTAGAGCTGCTGACATCGAAGAACCCAAATTAGGTCAATAAGGCCAGCAGTTTGGTACAAAGGGAAGGCAAAAAAGATTAGTAAAACATTATCATGCAAAGCGAATTCTAAATCTTGTAGTACGCATCTAGATCTTTGCGTGTAGAAAATGAAGAAGAAAACAAAAAGCTTTTAGCAGTGGGAATCTTGGCAAAACAAAAGACAGAGAGAGAGACGCTAAAGAACGGTCGCTGCGGTGCGGCAGAGACGGCGAAAAGAGGTAAAGAGAAGAGTGTGCCTCTTTCAGTTCGCATCTAGATCTTTGCGTCTAAAAAATGAAGAACAATACAAAAAGCTTCTAGCAATGGGAATCTTGGCAAAAAAAAAAAAAAGAGACGCTAAAGAACTGTCGCTGCGGCACGGCGGCAACAGAGCGAGAAGAGGCCCGCTCTTTTGAGCTTTGGTTTTTAGCTTTTGGTTTCTTAATTTAATTTTTTTCTAGTTTTTTTGCTTTTAGGGGTTTTTTTTCTTTTTTCTTTATATTGTCTAGGATAACGTAACATTTTTCCTTTGAACAGGCTCGTCGCAATTACAGTATCAAAATAAACCTAGAATAGTGCTGCCCACAACAAGAATGAGCGGGGCATCAAAAGAGGGCAAAGCAAAGCACATCGGGTGGCTCAGCCGCTCAGGCCTCCACGAGGATCCGATTCGACTGTTGCTGAGTCGAGGAGAGAACAAACAAACAGCATTCATTAATAAAAACGAAACCCTGTCAGAATGATCAGATCGAACCAGCATCTGTCTAGTGTTACTTGAAGAAACAGTAAAAAAAAAGCAAAAAAATAGTGTGATGGATCGAACCGATGCATGCACATATACGCACCAAACTAGGACTCTGGGGCAGCAGACAGTTGTGCCTTGTTCTGTAGCTAAAGATGGCAATGCTCTGTTCCCCATCCTAGTGGGTAATCCCTCCATTAGGAAATGGGGATGGAGCAAATATGCCCTCCACGGGCTGTTATCGATCAAAATCGGCCCCTATTGGGCGAGGCGAGGTCGGGGCCATTCCCTAGGCCCCCGTCCTCGTGAACCTGCAGGGTACCCCGTGTAGTATGGCCCAAGCGGCCAAGCCCAATATATATTGTCTGGCCTAGCCCAATTATCATAGCCATATAACTTCAACCCAACCTTAATCTCTCTCTTAGTCTCTCCTACCCTAGCTACCAGCGCTCAGGCGCCCCCAGCCCCCAGTTGCTTGCCACCTCCCTTCCTTGTCCCTTCCCCAGTTCTTCTTTGCAGCACAGAGAGTGAGAGAGGGTGTGACCATTGCGGCGCCTACGACTTCCGACTCGACGACAGCCAGTGCATACATCTTTCTCCTTTCCTATCTTACCCATTGTTGCTGCTTTCCTAACCCTGTTCGATGCTGCGTTTGATTCACGAAGGGACACCGACACATTGGACCAGCCGTCGCCGGATCTGACCGGTATGAAGACGGGCACCGTCGGATCCGATGCTGACCTGGCCCCATCGGCTCTGTCTGAGAAGATGAAAGCTTGACCTAAAGGACCATCATTGTCTCCGACCACCAAAGAAGTCGCAGCCGACCCAAAGCTCCTTCCTCGACCGGCCAAAGGATCTGATCCGAAGCACCGCCACTTGAGAAAGCCCCTTCTCCGATGCCAACTACCATGTCCAGCTGCAACATTGTGGAATCTCTAGGGTTAGTACTTAGTTGTTAGTACTATTCAATCTTGTATTCTTGTTGTATTCAATAGCTTTTCATGACTGATCATAAGCACCAGAATACCAGATGCTAGTAGCTTCCCTACATAGCACATAAATTATGTAAGTTTGTTAGCTTACTAATTCAAGCATTATATTTCAAACTTTCAATGCATCAATTTGGAGTGGTGACTGGTGGGAAGAACTTTTTTGTGATTTTTAATTGCATAGAAACGGAACACTGAATTTGAGTAAAATATACAGTGATGATGTGAAGAGTGTTATGTGAAAATTGTATATGCTACAAATATGGATGTTTTCTTCCAAAATAGTATTTGCTCATTGATTGGTTTGTTCTTGTTTGCTTACAGAATATTGTGATTCTATGTTTTTTCTTCATCTCTTACTAGAATGAATCACATTGTATTGTTGTCCCATCTGCCTTACATAAAATGCTTAAGCTACTATAGAATAGCCTCTTTTTCTTTCAGTTGTTTCTACTTTCTAGCACTCTTAAGTTAGCCTGGTGAGGTTTAACCCTCTACCACTTGTTGTATGCCTATATGTGCATTAATTAGCTAAGCATGGTTATGTGATGTTTCCTATTTACTGATCATTTTATTGTTGCAAGTACCGCTGCTTGAAGCATGGTTACAATTTTTATATGATGTTTTCTACTACCTAGTATATGTTTAATAGATACAATTTCTACTAAACTACAGGTTCAAAAAATGTCTACGACAGGCAGTGGCTTACAACCAGAATCAGAGTCACTTCCACTGTTCGGATTGCAACTCAGAAGCAATTGAAATAGATGATGACAAGGAGGAGATTGAAGTAGTAGAAGATAAAGAAGCTGGCACAGTCCTGCTTCAAAGAGAAAACTCACTTCAGTTGTTTGGAACGATTTCAAGAGAGTGAAATACATGGGCGCAATCAAGTCAAAATATATGTACTTGGAGGAGAAACAAAGATGGAACTAAGCACCTTCATGATCATTTGAGGACCTGCTCACTTAGAAGGATCAAGTTGATGGGAAACAAGACATTAACACAGTTTGCATTGAGGTTTTGTTCCACTGATGTCAGGAAAATTTCAGCGGAGAACTACACGTTTGATCAAGACACAGCTAGAAAAGAACTTGCTGCTATGATAGTACTACATGAGTATCCCTTATGCATGGTTGATCATGCTGATTTTTCGGAGATTCGTAAGTGCACTTCAGCCACTATTCAAGATGGTTACTAGGAACACAATAAGGTATATGATATTTCCATTAGTATTTTTTTCCAACTGTTAAAAACAATTCGTAATTTTTTTTATTTTATTGTAGGAAGGACATTCTTGTGCAATATGAGATGGAGAAGAAGAAAGCCATTGAATGCATGGCTAGAATTAAATATAGGGTGGCTATCACAACTAACTTGTGGACCTCCGACAACCAAAAGAGAGGTTACATGGACATCACAACACACTTCATTAATGAATCTTGGACACTTATAAATATTATCATGAGGTAATAATTGTGTATCATTGCATTATTGTATTATCAATCTGATTTCATATAGTGCATATTTGTGTTGTGAATATAATTGTGTATATTGTTTATTATTCATATATATGTTCATTTATGTGCCAAGTCCACACACTGCTGAACTCACTAGTGAAAAACTCTATGAATCCTTGGTTGAATGGAATCTTCATGAGAAGATATCCACCATGACTCTTGACAACTGCACTACAAATGATGCAGTGGTTCCTTTTCTCGTGAGAAAGATTTCCAAAAGTAAGCTTATCTCTAATGGCCAAGTATTACACATGTATTGTTGTGCTCATATCCTCAATCTGATTATTAAGGATGGATTAGAAGAGATAAAGAAGCAATTGAGAATATTCGTGATAGTGTAGCTTATTGGACAGCCACACCAAAAAGGATAGAGAAGTTTGAGGAGATATCTAAGTATGTTAAAGTTACCATCAACAGAAAGATAAATCTCAATTGCAAAACTAGATAGAATTTAACTTTCAAAATGCTTAGTATTGCATTGCCCTATAAGGTTGTTTTCATGAGAGCAAGTTATGTGGATATGCAATATATTGTGCCCCAACCGAGGAAGAACAAAAATTTGCTATAGATGTTGTGGAAAGGCTTAGATTGTTTACCGACATAACTGATTTATTTTCTGGAGCTGAGTATGTGACTGCTAATATTTTCTTCACCAAAATTTGTGAGATTAAAATGAAAATTAGACAATGGTCAACTTGTGGCAATCCATTAGTGGAAGCCATGTCAGCTAATATGGTAGCAAAGTTTGACAAGTATTGGTCTGATATTCAAGGACTAAAGGGCATTGCAACTGTTCTTGATCCTCGATTCAAAACTGAAATGTTGCTTATGTGTTTTGAGTGGTTACTCGGTAAGACCGGTAAAGTTTGTGATGATGAGGTTCACAAAGTCATGGACTTGATAAGTGCTTTGATGATCCAGTACCATGTGGAAGAGGATGAAGATAACACGGAATCATCGATACCTTCACTTGATAATATGGAGGTCTTATCTACCTTTGAGCTGCCATGATGTTCAAATCTGAGCTAGAACGCTACTTGGGTGATGAATTGGTCCCAATTACAACAAAGGACTTCAAGGTTTTAGATTGGTGGAAGGTGGCTGGAACATGCTATCCTACATTGAGGAAGATAGCAAGGGACATTTTTGTAATTCCTGTTACCATGGTTGTTCCAGAAGCTACTTTCAGCACTAGTGGGAGAGTTCTTAGTGAGCATCATAGCAGGCTCACACCTCAGATGTTGGAGGATCTAATGTGCTCACAGGATTGGTTTTGAAATAATTACAAAGGTGTATGTATTGTGCAATTCATAGTTTCTTTATTATAGCTGCAAACTAAATAACTAATTCTTCATTTCTGTTTGGTAGTTGATGACAATGGAACACCTACTAGCTTTTGGCCTTGTCTCCAAGATATTCAAGAAGGTCTTCAGGTGATTGTTCAAATACAATAAGATTCATATTTTGTGCTCTTTGTCTTGTCAGTTAACTAGTTTGTGCACTCAACTATCATGCAGGAACTTGAACTTTGAGCCTATGACTGTGAGATTTCTACTCCATATTCAAGAATCCTTTTTGTTATTGGCAAGAAACTATCCTTTTAGTTACTTTGCTGCCTATGTGTACCTAAGCCTAACTGCTTATATGGTTGTGTTTGGGAGTGGTGACTTGGTCATGTACTCATGTGGTGAACTTGTAGTGTGACTAGTATCCTACTTATGTCTATGTGGTCATGTGGTGAACTATTTAATTTTCTAGCATTTTTTGCATCTCAAAATAGTGATTTTTATGCTGGCAATGCTGTCAAGAACAACAATATGCCTGGTAACTCATTACTGCTCTTCTGCATCGCCTACTAGACCACAATCGCCTGGTAACTCATTACGGCTCTACTTGTCTTGGTTCTTCAGTCCTTTTACTAGTACTACAACTTTTTATTTGGTATGATTACTTTGCACACATTAGTTACATACTTACATATTAGAAGTTGTGTATAATTAAGCATTGGAGGTGTCCAGACAACAGACTATAGAATTATCATATAAGTAGGTCCCAACGAGTATTTGTACTAGTAACAAAATGGACAGGAGCATTTTAGGCTCAGGGGCAGGAACCTGTCCGGTACCCGTTACCCACACGGGGATGGGATGAGGAAAATGTGCCCACGTGACTAGGGACGGGGATGGGGAACGTTGTGGCATTCCCCAGTGGGTGTAGCCCCATTGCCACCTTTGCCTGTAGCCACTACCACCTGTTTCTCTTCTATTAGGTGATACAATGCATTTGTTCTTTTGTATTGTGGCTGATTATTTTTAGCTATACTGATAATTTTTTGCTTCATTTTTTAAGACGGTGATGGACGGCAAAAACGTTGATATAAACAAGTTACGCACCGACATGCTCAGAAAGCTGTTTAGAGAAACTGAAGTTGAAATACAATACAAACCTAGGTGGCTGCATTACATTAATAATAAAATACAACACAAAGTATAAGGTGGCTACATTACATTAATAATAAGGGGGTCAAGTGTCATATGACCACTAGTACATAGCATATTGGCCAAGCTAAGCCAAAACATCAAGATACAAACAAGGAAAAGAAAAAGTGCTTACAACCCAAAAGACTACCCTAGCAAGAACTACTACCTAAACTAAACTAAACTAAACTAAACTAGCCTACTCCTCCATGGTGTGCTGGCCACCACATATAGTACAACTGCCCAAAGAGTGGGAATGAGAGTAGCTGCAGCTGAAGGTAAGCAACTGAGAACGTGAGAGACTACGTCCTTTGTTGGAGTCTCCAATGTCGATGACAGGCAGTGGATTGGGACGTCGCATGCCCTTGTGTGTTGTGATCCTAATGCGAGGTCCTCCGATGCGGGGTCTAGGTTGAGCAGGGTTGTTGGGGCGATGGCAGGTGCAGGACAAGCTAGAGAGTGGGTGGCAGCTATTGCCCTAACAGCTTAAGCTTAGTGATGGCTGCAATCCTCTCCTGCTTCACAACAGAGAGGGTCGTCTCGCACTTGATGAGCTGGCCGCGAAGGGTGTCGGAGTAGTGGTAGCTGGAGGTGAGGAGCATATGGAGCTAATCGATCTCCTCCAAGGCACCGATGTAGGTAGTTGCCATGGCCCTGGTAAGTAGAACTTAATGCATTAATTGCGGGTCATCCTCTTTGACAATGTAGGTTTTGAGGTAGTGCTCTCCCTTCCAGAGAGATAGGAAGAAGCAGAATGGGGACCTCAGCAGGGCAGCCTCATGAAAGTCACATAGGCGAGTCAAGGCGAAACACACCGCATCCTGGATGATGTTCGAAGAGGTGCTCCTGGGACACTCAATCTTGAAGGTGTGGGAGTCGAATTTGCCTTCCACTATTGATCAAGACTCATGATCAATTATACAGGTTGTGACATCTGCTGGCACACAGTCAAGTGAGTTGGACCAAAGCCTTTGACGTGACGGCACAAGAGGGGGCTTCCTGAGAGGGTGAAAACCTTAGTGGGTGTGGCCTCGCTGGAAAGATGCATTGCAAAGGGCTTATGGTGACCTTCTTGATCTGCATATCTAAGGAAATGTAGAATATAACAAGTTAGTTGTCTCTTTTGGGTAAAGTGTGTGACCTCTGTAGAGTGAAAATTGTTTGTTGGACCGAAATGGCGACAGAGGGGGGGTGAATGTCGACTACTAAAAATTCGCCCCCCTCAAGTACCTACGACAAAATCTTCTTCTATAGCTACGAAGCAAAGCTATGAAGAGATATCCTCAAGCTCTCTGAAAATCTGGAGAAATCAACCAAGGGAAAAGAACAAAGAGAAAGCACCCAAGAAAAGACCTGCAACAAAACCCTAGGGCCGGTCTGACCGCTGGGTAAAAGCCGGTCTGACCGCTGGGTAAAAGCCGGTCTGACCGCTGGGTAATAGCCGGTCTGACCGCTGGGTAAAACCCGGTCAGACCGCCCCTGGTTCCAGCAGCCCGAAAGTTCAGTAAAAATTCAGAGAACCTCACTAAAACTTGGAATTTGTGATTTTCTTCTTTTCTAACCAAGCCCAAACTGTCAAAACACTAAACTAAATAGCCTAGGGGCTTCAAACAACAAGAGGAAACAACAACAACTCAAGAAATTCAGAATTTTGACAAGAACTAGAAAATACAGAGAGCAGCGCAAAAACTCAAATTCTCATTTCATCTTTGGTCTTCTGGCCTTGAAACTTTGAGGATAGATTAGCAATAGCTACAGGAACCTCCAGACCAAATCTCAGGCCATCTCAAAGAGGAAAACAAGAAATGCTTCAAAACCCTAGAAACTGAAGGCTCAGGCAAAGAGCAACATCAAAATTCAAACTGCCATCTCAAATTTGATCCTTTGGCCAAGAGACTTTGGGAATATGTTAGCAATAACCTCAGGACTCAAAACCCAAATATTAGCCTATCTCATGAAAGGAATCAAGAAGTTCATCAAAACCCTAGAACAGGAGAAAAGAACAGAGGAGGCTAATGGGGAAAATCTGAGAATAGAATTGATTTGCTCTTGGGGGAACCTGACCAAATGGTCTAAAGATATCATCCCATGTCATAGCAATCCATTTGGACCTTCCCAGCAAGAAACAACTCAAAACTCAGAAAATCAAAAATCACTCCAAAAGGGATGAACGAAGAACAGAGAGCACGAACAGGATAAATAAATTTCAGATTTCCATTCCAAATCAACAAGAGGAATACAGAGGAGTCCCGATACGCATGGACATTAGAACAGGGATGATTACAAATGATCTCCTCTACCTCTCCCTCTACTTCTCAAGAACAAACACTACATGCTTAGAAGGGAGGAGCTCTCACCAAGAACACATCGAAGGGGGAGTACAGAACACACTCTGTCTCCTTCACCCACTCTCACCAACTTCCAACCACTAAAGACTAAAGCCAAAGCAACTCTCTAAAGCACATTTTGACTAAAGCAAACCCTAACAACCCCTCACAACACTTGGAATGCATGAGTGGGCATGCAGCCACCAACATCTATTTATAGCCCTTGGCTAACGGGTCTCCAACCCGTTACGCCCGCTAAACCTGAACGGAGCCCGCTCCCGCTTTTGCAGCCTCGCGAAATCACCATTTCGCCCCTCCTGCACCTTCCGGGAAGCTTCCGCGCTCCTTGTCGTCCAAGCCTCGCAACCACATCGAATCTCCGCCGTCTTCGACACATCCGACCGTTCTGACCTCGACACCGCCCGTGTCTAGTCCGGTCACCTCGTGTCTCGCCACGACTCCGTCTCGATGTCCTGCAGCCAACACAGACAAGAAACACATCAAATAGCACCGCTCGATACATGTAAGCATAAATGCATTAATGAAATAGCCCAAACCTGACAAATTGACATAATACGCATCCTAACCACTTTGACCAGGTTTGACCAAATCCGACCGAGTCCGTTGCACCACGCAACGACATGGTCCGAACTAACCAAATCAAACTCGACTTCCTTAAACCGATGTCAATTACTCATCACACACGTGGGATGACCTCCACATGGTCTCTCACCGTTTGAACAACTGTGCCCATAGTCTTGGGTGGACTTTGGGAACCTACCAGAGTTAATATCTATTTACAAAATAAACTTGTGATTAGGATGAAAAACACGAGGTGTGGATAGAACCTTGAGTATTTATTTCCCCTGGGTGGATTGAACCTAGTGATTATAAAGGGTGGATAGAACCCAGGTATCAAAATAGCATATGGTGAATAGAACAATGCTCTGTAAAAGGTGGATGCAACCAGCGCTACTATTACTATTGCACACTCTTACATTCTTTAAACATGGTTAATTAAAATACTAAGTCTTAGGAATTTCATATATCTATATCTCAAAATGGTGGTGTTTTGTAAATAAAAGAACATTAAGCCTTCCTTTGATTAGCCTTTCATCTATTATTATTATTACATTCTATGTGGTGTCTTGCTGAGTATCTTTGTACTCACTGTTGCTCAATTACAATTATTCTGTAAGTCAAAAGCAGAAAGAAAAGTCATGCGATCATCTAAGCATTGGAAGATGATGAGGCCAAGTACTAGGTCATGAGCCCCAGTTGGTTGCTTGCGGGCATATCTTGAGGGTCCAACCTATGTAGAGTTTTCGTTTCTGTTGCTTCTCTTTAAAGGTTTCAGCATGATCGGCCTAATTGTAAGTTTTACTATTGTATTAGTTACGATTTTGCAAGATATGTATTTGATGTTCAGTAATATATCTGTGAGCATTATCTACTGATCTAGGGAATAGTGTGATGGAATTACAGTGGATCTTGGATTGTAAAATCCAGGTCAGACAGAACTGTACAAGAGCATATCGATTGTAGATTGTGACCTTAGTAGCATGGCGGTTAGTTTCATGACTAGAATTATTTCTCCAAACTCTATATACAAAATATAAATATTATTGCTTATTCTCATCCCTCCTAGATGATCTCCTCTTATCTATATCTTGCCCTAATAATTATAATTTTGAAACTCTCTTACCCCGAATTCAAAATGATAAAATTACAGGGCTCCTCTTATAAACCCCTTTTTAATGCATCTTGAGACCTACTTTGGATCAAAATCACAAGATTAATTTTAAAATTTATTTTCAAAAATTGTTTTTTCCTTGTAAGTTTGATAATCAAATTGTTTATAAATTCATTTCCAAGGTCATTTCTAAAGAACCTGATCTTCCGAGGAAGATTTCAGAAGTTTAACTTCTTACCAAATTTAGTCCAAAATTCACTTTCATTTCTCAAATAGTCAAAGCAAAGTTATTTCTCAAAAAGTTTTCCCCCAAAAGGTCTTCTTTGAAAAAGTTAACCTTTGGTTTTATTTTCGAAAATGCGATGTTGGTAAAATGTATTCTCCATGCTTGGTCTCATTTCCCTTGGTCAGGAAAATAATTCATTCATTACCCTCAATATACAAATTTTGAAACCTATTTTCAAATATTATTTATGACCTTGTCTCCAAAAAATGTTATGCCCAATTCCTTTGTGTATAGCCAAATTTGACTCTGAACAATCATGCCTTATCACCGTAGATGAAAACCTAGTTAGTATATTAGTATTAACTAGAAATTTTATATGCTTAGAATAATTTAGGTGAGAAGATTTGTTTCACATAAAATGATGATTTATAAAATCTATTCTTGTCTTTGGTGAGTCAGGAAGGTTTATAAAATTTTGATAAAATAAAATTATAAATTCTGGTTTAGACTTAGGCATTGGTATGATGGTGGGTGCTTGCTGGCATGCATTGTTGTTCGGTGACACAATGTTGATGTTCAGGTACAAGGGGTATGTGGTTGGGCCTAAGTCAAATTAAGGACCGGTCTGTGAGCTACTGTTACAAAGTCACACCGTACTACCACAAGTCTAGTATGGGATAGACCTGACTAGGTAATTTGTGAAGTTCAATCTTGGTTTCGCTATAGGCTAAATGTGAGCATGGCGTAGGCTATGAGAAGTCTCACATGGCACAAGAGGGGGCTCCAACATGTGAATTCATGTTGTGGTGAAACCTTAGTGGCGGTGTAACTAATTTGGTAATGGAACATTGTAACAGCCTTGTCATTGTAAGATCCAAGTAGTCGAGGATGTCACACGAGGTGGTCGGGCTCATACTAGAGCATACGAAGATCATAAGGTGATAATTCGTGAAGAACCTACGGGTGTGAGGTCTAGGATGCTTCAACACAGAGGTTGATGATGATGTGATGAAGATACAGGAAGTGTGTTCCTGAAGGCTTTGTCATGGTGTGAGATTGGAAATGTTATGGAAGGAGTCCGTAACAAAAAAGATTAGAGATTGGCTAAAACCCGTGTTTGGAAGGGTTCGAGTCCCTTGATTTTTGGAAGATATAGAATTTGGTGTTCGTGTTTGAGGTGGACACGGTTTGGATATTAGCCTATAAAAGCAAGAGAGGCTAAGGGCTAATGTGTGGTTTTTTAGGAAGTTTTTGGTGCAGTTCTAGTAGGGCTTTCGTCGAGAAGGTTTTTGGGGTGCTTGAGAGGGCACTTTATAAATCCACAAAATTCCAGCAATAAAGTAAGTCTTGAATCCATCTGGTTCTTGATTTGCATAAAGTACGTTAGTGATTGCTGGTGGTTTGGATCATACGACAACGAGCAAAGCGATCGAGTGGGGTCGAATAGATCGGTTGATCAAGTGGTCGTACGCTGAGCATTTGATCAGGCGATTAGTTTCTGAGTAGTCAAAAACATCATGAATTGTCTGGAAACTTTGAAAAGGTGGCAACAATCATTCACCCTCTCTAATTGCAGTAATCAATCCTATAAAGGCAAACCATGAAGAAGGACAATGGTATCAAAGAAAACACGACCAATAGTCATGGCAGTATACGGATGTCCCAAGACAAGAAAATGGGCATATTTGGAGAAGCGATCCACGATGGTTAAAATAACTAACTTGCCACCCACCTTAGGGAAACCCTCCATGAAATCCATGGCGATGTCTGTTAGTGATATGCCCTAGAGGCAACATGGAGATGTTATATATATCACATACTATGTTTATGATGCATTACTTTGTTCCTTGAAATAGACATTATCATTATTGATCAATGAGTATGTGACTTATTCATGAGACTCTTAATGCTAAAATGTTGCTATTTCTAAATGATCCCTGATCATATATCATATGAGGAACAAATATGATTCAAAGATCAGCATATGTATTGATTGATGATCATGTCTCATGGATCATGGTATGGTGATACCAAATCAATAATATGGACATGTGTTAGTGAACATATGTTGGATAGACCCGCCATGAGACACTGCAGAGATTCCATGTGTCATCAGTTGGTCTCAAGTAGTGTTTATGTAGAATCCTTAGACTTGAGATCATCATGGTTCCCAACATGCGTAGTAGCTTATTTTGGGACTACTAAACACTACTCCGTAACTGGGTAGTCATAAAAGTAGTCTTCGGGTTTGCCATGAAACATATAGTGGGATGTGAATGATCAAGATAGAATTTGCCCCTCCTTATGAGAGAGATATCTCTGGGGCCCTCGATGTAATGGATTATGAAAGTGCATGGCCAGGCCAAGGTGATTAAGGAGTCAATCACAAGTTTATAATCCATCACGGAATCGAGAGAGTGATTGAGCTATTAAGAGGATGACACAGGTCTCGCCTTGAGTTTAATCTATATCGTGAGGCAAAGGGATTCGTACATGAGAACATTACATGTTCAGCTGATATGATCTTTACGTATACTTTGGGGTTAATACGTCTTACTAGAGGCCGCTATTAACAGGGTGACCGGAAAGGCGTTTCCGGGTCGCGACCAAGTATACGTGAACCTACAGGGTCGCACACTTAACGGGTTGGAACACTAATTCGAATGTGATTCGGATGTGGGCTCAATTCGGATAGAGATCCGGATAGACTCCTATTGGGCCTCGGTCCACGAGGCCCAAGTGAGGAGGTCTATATATATGGAGGCGAGGGGCTGAGGGGTGCATGCTTCTGTTAATCCCGAGCTAAACCCTAGCCGCCACCTCCCGAGCCAAACCCTAGCCGCTCGCGAGTGCTGGTACACTCGCTATCGGCGTTCCAGCCCCGGACGTGTGGATACCGGTGGAGGCGCTGCTCGTTGCGGCGTTGATCGGCATCAACAACCTACAGATTGGATCTGCTCGTGGTGTGGTTGATCGCGTGGAGGAGACGGTCTGTTCGGGACGATCGGCTACTTCCACTACTACCTCGACGCACGTGGTTGGATCGGCTTCTCCAACTCTTCTTCCGCTGCACTGCGCGTCTAGTGGTAACGATCCATGATCCCTCCTTAAGCATGATGTCCTTGTGTGCGCGGTAGAAAAGTTTTGTTTTTTGCTTTCGTAGCCTACGCGCATTCCTTTAATGTCTGCCCAAACCATGTGTGGAATCGAAAGAGGTTGCAGCACGCCGGCGGGGTGGAGGTGCATGGTCTTGTTGCGTTGATAAATGGTGCATGCCTAAACATACTCACGGACGAGGCGGTTAGCATTGGAATTGTAAAAGGAAGCACATAACTGATGTAACATCTTTTGGATGCCCTTATGACCCGATCTATGAGCATCGGCCAGAAGTGGTGGACAGGCCATAGATTAGGAAGAGAAAGCTGATCCTTTCTGTTGCTTGAGCATGGAGGAAGCTAGCGCCATGCACATATCTTTCTTTGTGTGATGTTGGCTGGGGACCACCAAGCGATAGAGATGTCCTAAAAATGGTGTAGCAAGATTGTGTTTGAGTCAAAGTCTAGTTAAGTTACTCAAACTAAGATGTAAAATGCTTAAAATCCTAGTCCAGTTATGTGAATTAGTGGCCTACGTGCTATGTGCGTGCATGTGGGCTTTAGGCAGAATGTGTTCAGCTATATAAGCCATGGGTATGCACCATGTATTGGTGAGTTTTGGCCATGTGCCATTAGGGTCCAATCCCAGTTATTGAGTATGCTAGTTCTTGTTAAAAACTTGTCAACCTATGTAGGTCTATTATGGCTTGTTCCTGAGAGCGACATCAAGTGCCTAGGTTCTTGGAATCGATCTCTTGTTCCACAAATCTTTCTATCAAAGATCAGGTTGTGGAATAGTGATCTTTTGCTACTAATAATCCACCACAAAAGATCAGGCAACTTACGGATTCGATCTCATCTCGAGGTTCGATCCACATCACACACACTGTCGCTCAATCTCATCTTCAGGAAGCTGGGGGTAGTGACATGGCCGAATTGCAATGGGAGTTGTCCCTGGCAACAAGTGGATATGATGATCAAATCAGCGGGCAAGCGGAAGGCCCTGGGTATCCTTGAAGATGTCTACATGTTCCTCCAGTAGCTCGGTCATGAGATTCCCACCAGTCACCACACAAGCCTGAGGTGTCTGCTGATCCTGCAAGCCTTGCCAAGTTACACGATGATCATCTCGCCAAAAAGACATGATGAGTTTGTCAAAATCCTAGAGGATCAATCCTAATGTCCAGAGCTATTGAACGCCCAGCATAATGTCCTATCCATCCATTGGAATCACATAGGGTGTGTTTGGTTGCCTGAATCTCTTTCGTCCTGGCTGGGTGGATCCGTATAATCTGAGAAAGAGCCTGTTTGGTTGCATGCATGAGTGGATGCAGCCTGCATGAGTGGATGCAAAAATAAGCCCTCATCCTTGATGGGTGGATACGCTCAAAATGAGCTTCACTGGCCATCCTGGATGGGTTGATGCAGTGTATCTTATGCGGTCCCACGTGTCAGCCTCTCAGGTTTGGTAGACTGCATCCGCTCATACAGGCAACCAAACAGCATCTCTGTTTTTTTGCATCCGCTCATGCAACCTCACCAAACATCTTCTTTTGCTAAAATACGATTCCACTCAGCCTGTATCCACTCAGTCAGGATATACGATACCCATCCAACAAAAATTCTTTCTACTTCATGTGCATCCGGATGCTTATGCAAAGACCCGAACTAACCTCATGATCGCCGTTAGCCACCAAGGCACGCATGCCGATTCATGACTCCAGCACCAAACCCAGCTGATCAACCATAGACTATGCCAAAAAAGTATGTGTAGAGCCGGAGTCAACCAGTGCACGCAAAGTCACGCCCTGAATGGTGACAAGAAGCTGCATTGTTCTCCCGTACGAATGCCCATAAGTGCATAAAAAGAGATTTCCACGTCCTTAACATCCTAACCCAGCATTCATCATCTTCTTCTAATTCCAATGGGTAGATACCTTTCATGGAGCATTATCAGTGTGGTCTCGAGTAAAGTTTTCTGAGTAGTTGAAACAAAGACCTTTGAGGCACCGGTCGGCCATCTCGTCTGATGTCAAGCAGCAAACTCACGAGGCTGGAGGCTTGCCTAATGATGAGCCTGACATTAGCGGTGGTATTGACAGTGGACCACTTTTGGGCAGAGTTGTCATAGCCGGAATGATGCTGGCCAAAACAATGCTACAGGTGGGCGCAGCTGGGCGCGAAACACCGGTTGGCTTGAGAACAGGCTTGAGTTCCTCTGTCTCATCAACTTGCAACCGTTGTGCATATGCGCGTGCCGCGTGGCAAGCTCATGGCCACCTCCAAGGTTGCAAGGTGCTGCAATTCCACATCAGTTCGCAAAGGATTTTGTAAACCGGCTGTGAAGATATGCACCTGCTGTTTCTTAGTCATGTCATCACAGCGGCAAAATGAGGCAAGGAATATGTCCTGAGAATCCTCCACAGAGCCCGTACACCACAGCTGGATGAGTTCCCTGAGCATATTATACCGAATGGGGACCAAAGCACAGGTTAACGTGCTACATGAAATGAGGCCATGTCGGAACGCTATGAGTTCACTCCAAGCGTTAGTACCACTGTTGGGCTATTCCAATTATGTGATAGGATGCCAGCCAAACTTTCTCCTCTTCCATCATATGTTGCCCTCGGAAAAAACTACTACAATGATTGAGCCATGGCAGGGGGGTAAGGAAAGGATAGTTTGTAGAACCGGGGAACACCACGGCCGCCATCGCCATGCGTCTCGTCGGCAAGGCCTTTGGGCGCGTCGTCTTCTGGAAAAGACTTCAGAAGCTGGCTGTTGGATGCAGGACCGAAGCGCTTCTCCAAACTTGCAAGCTTTTGCTGTTGGCTACTCATCACAGAGAATAGCTAAGCAATTTGTTTACTGACATCAGCGAGAGACGGAGCTTCCTCCATGGCGTACGCAAGATCGTAGGCTCTGATACCAAAATGTTATGGCAAGGATAAATAGACGAGTTGACTCTAAATCACCCTTTGAAGAGGCTCTGACTCGTGACCAGCTAGTAGAGAACTTCTGCTTTCTTATTGCTTACCTCCCTTGAATACAAGTGTCGTATCCCGGAGCAACAACTTCGGGATCTATCCCATACTAGATATGTGGTTTGTGCGGTAAGATTTTAGATCATTGGCGCACAAAGTTAAGTCCTTAGATATACCCAGGCAAAGCATCCACATCCCTGAAGTGTTAACCACACTTCTCCCCTTTATTACACGATTATTCATCCAAGTGAAAATCATTTTGTATAACCAACACCAATAACACTACCCATGTCATGGTACTCAAATTTTATAACTGTGGCTGACCACCACGTTCCAATATATTATTAAGTCAAAATTAATTAATTGATCATATATGATGATAGACCCAACGTACTACAAGCATGGTTAAGCAATTATAAATGTACAACTCATGTGACAACTAGTATTGTATCACTAAATAATTACCCATCCTATGGTGAATGGATTCATGGCTTTCAAGTTATCAAGGAGGAATTAATTAATTTTGGACGATAACTACCAATACAAGGGTTTATAATAAAATAGCGATGCACGATAATTTAAAACAAAGTAATACATAATATCACGACTTGCCTTAGCCTTGCTTAGTTGACGGCTCTTCATCCTCGAATCCGGCTTCAGCTCCTTCGAAAGCGTGATCTAACGAGAGAGAAAGCAAAACGAAACACAAAATAAATTCAAACAAAATTCAAACAAACTCCAAAAACTTCAAAACCAACACCAAAAGATAGAGCTCAATTTTAGATAAATTTAGGAAAAAGAATCAGGTCAATCGGAGTTCGAACAAGGGAGAACGGGCTCTCAGAAAATCTAATATAAAGAAAAAGACTGAAAATCGGAAAAGGTACTGTGCTGTGAATCTAATGCATGGAAAGGCTAGTCTACGGTGGACTTGGCTCATGGAACAGTGCAAGACTGACTGGGCTGATGACGTGCGGCTAGGGCTGACGTGGCGAACACGTGGCAGGCACGTGGCTGACAGGTGACTGACACGTCAGACTAGGGCTGACATGGCGTGCTGACTCAACTCAGCTGACGGGGCTCGGTTTATGGGCTCATGACTGACATGCGGGCCCCGCATGTCAGTGGCTGGGTGCATGAGACCAGGTGCACGGGAAGATGAAGCGACACGGGCGCGCGGATGCAGGTGAGCTGGGCGGCACGGGAACCGAGGGGGCGGCGCATGGACCGTGGGTGAGGTGATTGGCGGCACGAGACGGCAAGGTGCGACGGGTCGGTGGCTCACCGGCGAAGACGACAGCGGGGGTCAACGGCGTGGTACGGCGGCTCAGGCTCACCGGTGAGGAGATGGCGAACACGGCAGAGCGTCTGCCGGCAACGGAGAAGACGAGGTCGATGATGAGGTCAAGTGGTTGAGGGACGGCGAGGACCGCGGGGGTCGGCCCCCTTTTATACCAGGCTTCGACGGTGTTCGAGACGGCTATAGCGTCGAGTCACACACGGAGACAGTGGGTGGCGACGGAGAAGAGTCTACGACGGAGACGACGCGCCTGACAGGTGGCCCTCACTTGTCAGTGGTACGGAGGGAAGTAACGGCCAGGATTGAGCACGGGCACAAGGACAACATGGATTGGCGACGCGTGGCGGCCATCCGATGGCGACACGTATCGACCAGCGAGCGGAACAAGGTGGGCACGAACTAGGCTGAGGTAGGCCGGGCTGCGAAGCGGCATGGGCCAGAGAAAAGTGGGCTGGGCTAGGATGAATAGTAATGGGCGCGACCCTTTATTGTTTAAAGATTTTCCAGGGATTTTTATTTTCAGAAATTCAAATAAAATTTTTTGAGCTCTAGAAAATAGCAAATAAACTCGAAAATTCCAAGAAAATTCCAAAAAATTCCTTAAGACTCAAGGAACTCGAATAAAATATTTTTGGCAAATGTTAATGTTTAATTTAATCATATTAAATCCTTTTTATTAATAAAATTCCAATTAAGCTTTAATTAATTCCAGAAAAATTCAAATGGTAAATTTTATTTTTAAAAACTTCAAAAGGGCTCTGAAAGTCAGGATGTTACCGGTATGGTCAAAGCGTCGTACTCGAAGCGTCATGGTCTACATCATGATCGAGATCGTGGTATTTTTAAAATTACTCAAAAGTGTAATCGTCTGCCCCGTGGTCAAGAACGTGGTTGAACTGCTATGGCCAAGTTTACAATAAAATGGCTCATGGGCAACCACAAAAGTAGGGGTGCAATCAGTTCAGATAGTTCCCGACCGACCGCCCGACCGATTCAGTTTGGATGGTATTTCGGAAAAATAGTTGGTAACCAGATGGTTTTACTGGATATGGTATTGGAATCGGATAGTGGTTGTCAGAATCGAAATCGGAATCGGGAGAGTAGTTTTCGTCGGATAGGAGAATATCCGGATATATAATCAGTAATATCCGATGCTAGTTATTTGATAATATCCGAATTGGCAAATGATTTAAATTTTTATTTTGGGTTTTGATTTCAGAAAATCCCAGAAATTAAAATAAAACCTAGAAAATAATAGGAAACTCCAAATAAATCCCATAAAATTCCCATAAATTTAGAAAAAGTAAGGAATCTAAATAAAATAAGTTTAACTTGTTTTAGGCACAATTACTTAACTAAATTAATAATTTGCTCTCCGGGCTTTAATTAAAGGATTTAAGAAAAGGAAATTAATTTCTAGAGAGAATCCAATTAAACCAATTAAATAAATAAGTAAAAAACCAAAATTTTGGGATGCCATAATAATACCCCTCAGGAAGTTGTTCCAGATGACTATTCTGTTCATTATTGTTGGTATGTAGCTCTCTGTACTCAACTTTCAAATGCATGATATTTCTATATTATATTTAATTATTTATCCTGATATGCATGATCTATATTTAATTATTTAGGATCTTTATTTTTGCATGTTATTCGATGAAATATAGTTACCGTATCGAATCCGCTCCGTATTCGTTCTGTATTCGTGACAGATACTATTCGCGTTCGTATTTGTATCTAGCACTGTCTGTGTCCGACTCTAACTCCGAGAAAAAATATGGTATAGGATACAGGATGAGCAATTACTGACCGTATCCGCTCTGATTGCACCCCTACTAAAAAATAAACAGCGGAAGATAAATATAATACGTGGCCTACTCGTTGCAATCCTCACCAAAGTTGAAGCTGTCATCCTCTGGCAACAGAATTAAGCAAGGTGAGCACATACAATACTCCACAAGTTACATCAGGAGGTTTAACAAAGTTAATGCATGCATATGGATTGACAAAGGAAGACATAATATGGTTATTTGCACAAAAAGCAACATTGCAGTTAAATATCGTAAAGTAAGTACAAAACTGAATTTAATACAATATGTAAAAACAAGCTTTTTAACTGAAATAATATCGTTAGTGCAGGCACTAACCTTACACTAACCTATCCGTGGGTATCCCACCCAGATCATCTCTCCAAAACAATTACTCAAGTTTCTGTAAACTAGATTTTTACTAAAACCAAAGTCTAATCCGTGAAAAACCATACTCAGCATGTCCTTAACCATGGACACAGCTATCCAGGATAGTTTGTTACTCTGCAGAGATGTACAACTTTACTCACAAGACATGTCCTCTCGTTTTGCCATGCGATTAACACACTGCCTTAGATGTGTAGCTGGGAGTTCATGACAAGGCTGTTACAATGTTCCATTACCAAATTAGTTACACCGCCGCTAAGATTTCACCACAACATAAATCCACATGTTGAAGCCCCCTCTTGTGCCATGTGAGACGTCTCATGGTCTACGCCACGCTCACATTCAATCTATAGCGAAACCAAGATGGAACTTCATAAATTATTTAGCCAGGTCTGTCCCATACCAGACTTGTGGTAGTATGGTGTGACTTTGTATTAGTAGTTCATAGACTGGTCCTTGACTTGACTTAGGCCTAACCACTTACCCCTTGTGCATGGCAATCGACATTGTGTCACCAAACATTAATTCATGGCAGCAAGCACCCACCACCATACCAATGCCTAAGTCTAAACCAGATTTTATAATTTTATTTTATCAAAATTTCATAGACTTTCTTGACTCACCGAAGTCAAGAATAGATTTTATAAACCATCATTGTACGTGAAACAAATCTTCCCACCTAAATTACTCTAAGCATGGCTAAGCAATTCTACAAAATTTCTAATTAATACTAATATACTAACTAGGTTTTCATCTAGGGTGACAAGGCATGATTGTTCAATGTCAACTTTGGCCATATTCAAAGGACATGGGTATAACTAGAATTTAAATCCGATTTCAAACTAGATTGAATAAAAGTACGCATGCATAATAATTAAAAAACAACATAAATAATTTAAATTACTGGGAACAATATGATCAAAGGTGTAACTTGCCTTGCACGAAGTCCTGGTGCGAGTCATCGAAGTAAAACTCTTTGGATTCGTCGAAATCTATACGTGAAGAACCAAATCAAATTCAAAAAAAATTAAATAAAATTCAAAAATACAAAAGGAGTCCTGAAATAGATAGCTATGTATTTTAGAAGAATTTAGAAATTTGAACGGGTCAAATCGGAGTTAAAATGAAGAAATACGGCCTTTTGGAAGTTTAAAACTAAAGAAAAAGAAAAGACTAATTTTTGGAATTATTTTTATACTAAAAAAATCAATTTATGACATCAGCATCTAATTTCATTTTTTGTCTGAATTATTTTTACATTGAAAATGATTTTATTTGACTGACAGGTGGGGCTGGGTTTACGGTGAATTGGGTTCACAGGTCGGCTTGGTTCACCGTGGACTCGGTCCATCGCTGACATGGCAACCAAAGTCGATGTGGCAACTGAAACCAACGTGGCCGCCACTGGGCTACCACGCAGCTGCCACGTGATCGCCACGCAAGCATGACTGACGCGGTACAGCCGGTCGGAGGCAGCGCTCGGGCCCGCGGGCTCGCTAACGCTCTGGCGCCCGACGGCGGCAGCCGAGGTGTGCAACGGCAGGAGGAGAAGGCGGGGAGGCTAGCTCACCATGGCGCGGAGTCCGAGGGGCTCGGAGAGGGGCCGGCGGCAAGTTCAAGCGGCGGCGGAGCAAGGGTGATGGCAGTGAGGGGTCTCCGGTGGCGGCTTCGCTCAGCGAAGTGGCAGGGGTCGGTCGCCGGGGCACGAGGAAGACAGAGGTGACGTCAGCGAGGTGCGGGAGTAACCAGGGCGGCTGCGATTTCTCGCCGGAGGGTCTTCGGTGCTCGGCGACGGGGAGCAACGATTCTAGGGCGTCCTGGGCACGGGGAGGGGAAACTGAGGAGAGATTGAGCTATGGTGAGTGATGAGGATGCTTGGAGGTTTTTTATAGAGGCTCAGGGTGAGAGGGAGCGGCGCCGGTTACTCAACAGAGCAACTGGCCCTGACGACTGTTTCAACCACAGCGCTTCAACCACGAAGCTGCAATCAAAGGGCTATGATTGAAGCACTGTACTTGAAACGCCATGGTCTATGTTGCAATCAAAAATGTGATCGAAGCACTGTAATCGAAGCGCTATGGCAATCCTATAGCGCTTCGACCACAACTAAATCCTGAAAACCTCAGGTCCGTGAGGGAACAAGAAAGGTTTAAAAATTAATCAGGACAGGTAAATTCTAGAAATTTCGATAAAGACAGCACCCCAGGTCCATGAGAGAATGGAGAGAGAAAAGGAGGTGTACGGTAATGGGGTCGGTGCGGCCAAAGAGGAGGAGGACAGCCTTGAAAAATTCGATAAACATAGCAGCTCATGTTCATGAGAGAACAGGAGAAATAAATTTTGGAAATTTTGATAAAGACAACACCTAAATTATGGAAAATTCGATAAAGACAGCACCTCAGGTCTATGGGAGAATAGGAAGGAGGAGAAGAGGCATACGGCGATGGGGTTGGCACGGCCAAAGAGGAGGAGGGCGGCACGAGCAAAGAGGGAAAAGGGTGGCGGGCATGACGTAGGCAAAGAAGAGGAACCGAGAGCAAGTGCGAGGAACCAGGGAGCAAGTATAGAATAGCAAGAGAGGGTAACAGAAGGGAACATGCGGGCACAACTACGAAAAACGCAGCTGCGATGCACCACGACGAACGCGACGTGAAGATTCTCGAGAACACACAGAGCTCACCCAAAGGTCGTGCATCGCGCGGTCCGCCCAATTGAACGCTGCATCGCGAGGTAAAGAAGAGTATTCGAAAAAGCGGAGAATTTTTTTCGCAAACTCAGTGGCGTGGCGCGGGGGAGACTGGGAATCCCACAGGTTTAATATAGGAACTATTGTAGATATGTTGTTTTAACTCTACTGGTCAGTGATTATATTCTTAGCATCTTGTAAAGACAAAATAGTAGATTTGCGCTTTCTACCATTAGCAAGTCCATGAAAAAAAAAGAAGTGCGAGAATCTCCCTCTAGGATGCATTTCTCCACCTCTTCTCAGCTGGTGACTGGTAGGAGGAGCGTTTGTTCCAGGAAGAATCGCAGAAGCTACTGAGTCGAACGACTCGAGACTGGCACAAAATTAGCCCACGCCTTCGTCAACTCACCATGACTCATGAGTCGTATATCATCACCACCTTCCCCTTCCGATCCTCGCCGACTCGCCGTACCTGTTCCCCATGCACTCGCCATTCGGCAGGAGCAATTAATTAAACCTAACCCTGATCTGACCGCGTAGACCTCGCGATGTCGGAGGTTGTCGACTCGTCGGTGTCGTCGCCGGAGCCGGGCCACCGCCCGCCGCCGTCTCTGTCGCGCTCCCAGCAGCAGCTGCAGCCGTCTTCTTCGACCCCGATCGGCGTCTTCGCCCTCATCGCCGTCTGCTTCCTCCTGGTGACCTCTCCTAGCTAGATCACTCACTGGCCCTTCGTTATTATTTTACTCATCTGTTCTGTGTAATTACTTGATTCAATGGAAAGTAACAAAGTTAAAGAAGTGTATATGCGCATGGCATGGCACTACCTAATGACCCAGTTTATCCCAAGTGTTGGTATAGTGCTCTCGGTATCTGTTTAATTATTGTTTGATTGCTACCTAATATCATTTAACAACAAAACCCAACCTTGATCTCAGAAATTCAGAACAAACAAACTGATCAGGATCTACCTAACCCAGACCTGGTAGATCACATTAGTTGCTTGATTTTACCAAGGTAATTAGTTTTCACTACTCCTGTGATCAGTGGCGGATCTAGGAAATTTTTTTGGAGGGGCTGAAGTACCTTCAGCTCGACCTCAGCCCCTTCTACATTATACATCTATAGCTAAAAATTTAGGGGGGCTCCAAGAGTCCGGTAGCGGTAGGGGGGCTCGAGCCCCCCCGCCCCACCGCTAGATCCGCCCCTGCCTGTGATAGGTGAGTGCAAATCGCAAACATATGACTATCCATGTGATAAAATAACCAACATCATATCACTAGACTTGTCATTAAACTTACTTTTAATATTCTAATTTTATTAATTTCTAGTAATGTAAAGTTACGAAAGATAATGGTCAAAGTTACGTTAGAGATTATAAAAAGTCAATAACATTAAATAGAAAAAGAATCCAGGGAGTATGATAAAAACAGAGTCCAGGGAGTATGATAAAACAGAGTGGAGATCCACGTCTCAGAGCCGTCGAGAATTGCATAGTACTTTCGGAGGACGGAAAGATAAAAAAAATCATGCTTCAAATTAGTTAAACTAGCCGAATTCCGTATAAAATTGTACGGCTAGCTATTACAATGTATCTAAAAATAGTATTGTATTTGTTATCCAACTCCAATAGTTATATATGATTGAAAATATAATTGTATTTTTCATAAATTATAATAGCTTTTCTCTTTGATTAATATAAGAATTTCTAACTCTTAAAAACTAATGTAATGGCTTCATTTTCTATCGCTTTAATAATGTCATAGATGTCATGAGCACCGATGATCAAAGTACTAAAAAAATTGATCTTAGCGATGGATCATTTGTAAAAATAAGGCGAGGATGCGGTTCCATTATACTTTCGAACCATCTCTCTGAAAAAAAACGTAGTAGCTTTTTCAGCGTGTGAGACGATGGATTAGCCCAAACAAACTCTGCCTGGCCTCTAGTTTTGCAACCGACCAATCAAAACTTAACCCGCCTAAAAGCGGATTCAGTAATCTTTGGGCCTGCCCTAAAGCTAGCACAGCTAAGACCTATTTAAAACGCAAAAATTTCACCAGATTTTACATATATCAATACAGTTTTTCTAAAATCCATATGCAACTCCTCCATTCCAAATGGCCTAAAAGCTTGAACCACTAAAAATCCCAATTGGACTTGTTGTGGTCTCCAGTCTTGCAACTGAGCACCAGACGATTGCCGGTCTTCAATGCGGGCTTAACTAGAAGGCAGTTTTCACTTGATTTCACTTTTGACAAGTACCATAAGTAAACGAACTTCCAAGTGAACTTTAAGGACGAAGGTAAGATAAACAGCTATGTGATCCCCGTCAAGGTCCACATCAAAAGTCAAAACCCTTGCAAGCTACTGGGTATAAATCTTAAAATATGAATTGTCTACGTGTCATCTCTAGTTGATTTGCATTTCTTACATTTAGGTTTGCCAAAATTTCGACCTTATTCATTCACAAAAAAGAAAGAAAAAACTGCCAACTCGAAACATAGGGTGCGTTCTTTTGAACTGTTGTTTATGGATTTTTGTTTATTTTTTTAATTTTGAGTGTTTGCAAGAGAGAGTATGGAGAGAGAGACACACTCATATGTAAATTTGGCTGATATAGATGAATTCGGTACAATGTTTACCATAGTCAACTTATAGATTCTACCTTAAAAAATACACAGTTTAAAAGTTAGTTACTATAGTATAAACAAAAAACCTAAATCATCTTTACTATTATAAAAGTGTGAGTTGGTGGTTGGTCCATTCTCCCTCCTCTTTTCTCAACCATCCGATTTGATTTAGACCATTCGTCTCTCTCCCCTCTCTCTCTCTCAGGATACAACCACCCACCCCCTCAATTTTCCCCATCTCCTCGTGCATTTTGGCCACCCTTCTATCTCTGTCGTTTGCTCTCCAATGTTTGATGTGTGAAGTTGGCCAGACAGTAAGTTTTGTCTCACTATTTTTGTAAATTTGTTGCAACGCACGGATCTCTAACTAGTAAGCTCAAAAAAACTAACCATAAATAAGCTCCTATTGAACCTCTCTCCCTCAATGCATCTATGTTCCCACATGCTATCCGAAGCCACCAATTTAGCACCTCTCCTTCTCTACCACCTTGTTCGTGCACTATTATCACATCTGCATTCCTTTATGGTTGGCAATGTTGCTGTGTTGCTCCTCTTTCATTGCTACCTAATCTCCTGCGTTGCCATCTCTTCCACATCATTGTCTCTACTATGAGTTTGCACCTCCCATGATCGGCAACACCAACACCATGCTCAACATCCCACCCTCCCGATTATGCCTTTTTCTTTTGGGTTTATAACTTATAGCTTGTGGTTTTTTTCAAACAAACAAACAAATTAGTTTCTTCATTGTCTTTTCAAAGTGGCTTATCGATATTCGATTCGTTCACATGAGCACTCATGCTAGGACCAAAAGCCATCGGCCACATTCATAAACCATAAACTGCAGATGAAAAGAACGCATCCTGCCTCTTTAACATGAGCGCGAGCCTTCATAATGATATACCAGGCCATATTTTCCCCTCTTTTCAAAATTTGTGAAAATTACTAAAATTTACTTTGCTTAGGGCATATATAATAGTATAGACAATGGTTATCTATAATATACCTTCATATCATCTATAGATAGAACTAAAAACAACTCATATAATGAGTTGTCTATATAGTTGCCTATAATAGTCTCGTATAATTAATAAGTTATCTATATAGTTATGTAAACAGTAAAAAATCGTCTATAAGATCGTTTATTAAATACCGGACTATCTTTCTATCTCCTCCTTTACTCTTGCATATCACCTAAAATTCTATGTGATATAGTACATGTTCATATTAGCTTATATTTCTGTCTTTTGCTTGAAGAAGCCAAATGCCAATATAAACACCCGATTTCTTTAAATGGCTTCCTCACTCATCTCGCTCTCCCATCGCACTCCGGGATAAGGCAGAGGGTCACGGGCATATCATGCACCGCACTCCTCTCACTCACATCTCGTACATGAATCTTTCGCTCATTTTTTCCACCGCTTATTCTATTCTTTTAAAAGGTATTTCTTTTAACCACTTTTATTTATTTTTTAGCTAAATACTACTAGTTGCGACTAAAAACCAGCATGTTAAGGCATTTAAATAATCATCTTCAGCCATTATAAGGCCCCGTTTGGCACAGCTCTAGCTCCGAGATCTATGCTAGATCTGAAGTTTGTTGACTAAATTAAAGTGATTTAAATATTTTTATTTAATATATAATATAAATGAAATCAGTCATGTAAATGCACTTAACATGCCTGCAACTCTAGATCCAGGATTTCCTAGAGCTATAGATGACCAGCTCTAGGAAATCTACAGATTTTCTAGAGTTAGAGCTCTGCCAAACGGGTCCTAAATAAACCGCAGATAACTGACATGTACCGTTGTACTGCTCCGTGCTTCTATTCGCTGGAAAGCTCAGGAGTCTATGTTTAGGAAGGATCGCGGAAACTCCCTCTGGTACGGGGCTGAGAGAGACTGACCCAAAAGGGCCAAAACTCGTCCCCTCCCGATGTCGGAGGTCACCGCCGACTCCCCGCTGCGCCACCGCCCGCCGCCGCCGTCCCCGTCGCCGTCGTTCGCCTCGCAGCAGTCCCGCGGCCGCCAGCCGCCCCCTCCCGGCGGCGACCCCCTCGCCCTCGGCGTCGTCGCCCTCGTCGCCGTCTGCTTCCTCCTGGTGACCTCTCCCCCTCGCTTCTTATTCTCTCTGATTGCGAGTAGATTAATATTCGGCCACGCCGTGAGTTACTTGGATAGAGACCAAAATGTTTAGTTTAGATGTGATTTTGGAACAAATGTAGTCTCTGACGATCTGGTCTTGGTTTCCGTGAGGGAAAGAAACTTTTTCCTACTATCCACGAAGAAGAGTGAAGCGATATTAGTACAATCAATAGATCCCACATTAGCTTTGGTTTTTCTGTTTTGTTCAATTTATTTATTACCTTTTTCATGGCATTAATCTTTTCTAATGACCCAGTCCCCCCTGTCGTGAGTTTGTTGCTTCGCCACTGATCCAATTCATTTGAGTTTCGATTTACTTGATTCAAAACTATGTCTTACTTTAAATGGAAGCAGAGAAAATTTTGATATGATTGGATAGTATCATAATAAGGAAAGAAATTATACTAAGTACAGACTTTATGAATGAATAGCCTCAATAAGTAACATCAGTCGTTTGATGAGAAGTACAAATAAAATAAAAATGAGCTGAGTTAAAATTAATTATCAGTTACAGACCTTAGTGAAAAAGAATTGAAAGATGATATGGGACTGCAACTTGCTAACTGGCCTGAACCTTAGAGCACAATATTGTAAATGACTAAATGTGACCTCCTAGAAGAGGAGGCAAGACAACGGAGGGAAGAGGCCACTCATAGTCTTAGGGTATGATGGAGTTTGTAAAACACATCACCCAAATATTTTGCTGTTCTTGTTAAATAGTATCAAATGATCAATCAAATGTGATCTGTTTTGGAGATAAATTTATCAGAATCTTGAACTTCATGCTCCTTCCTAATGTGTGGTGATTAATCTTAAAACAGTCAGTTGCACTTATGATCTTTTACCAGTTTCACATAAATGTATTCTGCTGTCGGTTCATAATGCTTATTTCAGTATGCTTTGGTTCATTATTCTGATCGAGTGATTTGCATTGCCCAAGTAGGAAATTTTTTGGTTTCACTGGCCTCAACTACCTTATTATGTATTGGTAATTGGTTGAGGTAGCACTGAGAAGAGAGGGTTTTGTGCATGGTTGATACATTTTTTCCTCTTAAGTGAAGCACAGCAGCTGGAGCATACTGTTAAATAACTCATGCAGTTGGTTAATATGCAGGTTTCAATCTCAGCTCCATCTAGCATTTTACATCAAGTTCCTGAAGGACATGTTGGGGTATACTGGAGAGGAGGTGCTCTTTTAAAAACAATCACTCCTCCAGGTATCCTTTTTATTGCAGCCTAACTTTTTCTTTATTTGAATGTCTTTTCGCTAATTTTGACTCTGATGCTAGGTTATCATCTGAAGCTGCCTTTGATCACCCAGTTTGAGCCAATACAGGTTACACTTCAAACAGACCAGGCAAGTGAATGACACTCTTTTGCCCTTCATTTTATCAAGCCAAGTTTTCACTCCAATTGAAGGTTAATTTACCAGCTGTGTTTTTTGATCACTGCTTGTTTGAAACTTTTGGAATACCAATTGAAAGATCGCTGTATTTCTTTATCATACGAGTTTATGATAGAAATATATTTATGCCTCTCATTGTGCTAAACCAGGTCAAAGGTATTCCTTGTGGAACAAAAGGTGGTGTAATGATCAGCTTTGACAAGATAGAGGTATGGTATTATCTGTTCTATTATAACTCTTTTTTGCAAAGTTCATTTGCTTGTTTCTGAGCTGCTTGATCCACTGTTGGGCTTGTAGGTTGTCAATCGTCTCCATAAAGAGTTTGTTTATGAAACCCTACTCAATTATGGTGTACATTATGACAAGACATGGATATATGACAAAATTCATCATGAGATAAACCAGTTCTGCAGTGCTCACAGTTTGCAGCAAGTTTACATTGACAGGTTTGATCAGGTTGGTGAATCTTTTTAGTTAATCAACTTTTGGTTCTTTCTTGTATGCAACTGTGCAATATAGGAGATCTTATACCTGCATTGTTGGCTCACCTGTCCTGCCAAAATTTCAGATTGATGAAACAATGAAAGAAGCTATCCAAAGAGACTGCACACGCTATGCTCCTGGAATTGAAATTATCAGTGTTCGTGTTACAAAGCCGAACATACCTGGTAGTATTAAGAGAAATTTTGAACTTATGGAGGAGGAGCGTACAAAGGTATACACCTCGTGGCGCATATGTTACACACTTGTTCCCTGTGAACACTCATGGACAGTTTATGCTATACTGAGTACTTGGGATGACTTCGTTGTTGTCGCGTACATATCCTACGATATTAGGGCTTGTTCAATAGTAAGCAACGGTGATTGAGAAAGTTAGAGCATTGAATTAATTGATCTAATTGATTTTTAAAAAAATGTGCTAATTGATAGTTGATTTTTCATGTTGCATATAACTGCACAGTAATTGAAATATAAAAAAATGCATATGTTAAATTTACCAACTTCAGAAGTTGTTTTCTGAACGCACATATGCGTGGTAGTACCTGTCATCAACATTTAACTTCCGGTCCATATCTCATGCTATCATTATAAAGGCAGTAATGATTTATCAGATCATCAAGATTTTTGCAAGTCATGATATATAGACATATCAGTACAGATAGCAATGTCTTTGAGGCTGAGCAGTTCATATGCTTTTCTGAGATATGCATATAATATACTTGCAGGTATGATCAATGTTGCTTTAATACTGCAGAAATTACAATGTTCATTGCTATCTCATTCTTTGTTTAACTTGGAGAATGTGTTCTGTACACTTATAGTATCTTCTATCCATAGGCATTGATCGCCATCGAGAAGCAAAAGGTAGCAGAGAAGGAGGCAGAAACACAGACGAAAATTGCACTATCTGAAGCAGAGAAGAATGCACAGGTGAGCAAGATCCTCATGGAGCAGAAGCTAATGGAGAAGGACAGTTCCAAAAGGCAGCAGCAGATTGATAATGAAATGTTCCTTGCACGAGAGAAAGCCCTGGCAGATGCGAACTATTACAGGCATGACAAGCATTACCTTTTTATTTTTTTGTCCTGCACTCCGGCTCATGCATGCTTTCTTACTTATCAACTGACTGCATTTGGTATGGTCTGTCTAGGATCACGAAGGAAGCAGAGGCCAATATACTCAAGCTTACACCTGAGTATCTTGAGCTGAGGTTCATTGAATCAATTGCCAACAACTCAAAGATTTTCTTTGGTGAAAAGGTACTGAACTGTTGTTGGGCACATTTTCTTCTTTTGTACATTTGGTGACCTCCTGGGCTGAACTGACGACTACTCCGCTGCAGATTCCAAACATGATCATGGATCAAAGGTTGCTTCGGAATTACCTTGATGCTGATTCGAGCAAGGGCCATTTAGAAATGTAGTAGTGTCGTCTGTGAATTGGAAGGACCATTGGCTGTTTTTGAGATCCCGCATGGAAGATATGATTCCCATGAAGCCGTTCAGTACATGATTTAAAAAGGAAGGGACATTATGACCTTTTTAAGATGGAATGTAGTATTTAGTAAAACATTTGGCCTATATTAGTAGTAGTATTAGCATAGCTGGAGCTGGAGCTATCTGCATGGACTGTTGATCTGTAAGGAAAATGCAGCGCTCTAAGCACCATTTTATTTTAGTCTGCAGAACTGATGGCTAGGTATTAATGTAATTCACCCCTATCCTTGAATGCTTTCTCTGGGTATAAATGAGATCGATGGAAATTACCAAGCATGAAGCTTGCAACCCCAGGCTATACTAATTTTGGGTATCCTGGTTTTAATGCACAAGATATTGGGAGTACACACAGGTAGTATCCATGGCGGATCCAGGATTTCTCTTCAATATGTATAGAACTTTGCGGATTTCTATGAAGTTAATACATGTGTTTTGCAAAAATCAGAACTCACAAGCTGTATGTTTTTATTTTACGCCTACCATGATCCGTCATGGATTGGACAACGTTAATAAGTTGTAAAACGGTGGTGATCATTTGGGCTTTTTTTTATAGCTGAAAAGCACTGTAGCTGGCTGAAAAAACACTGTAGCTGACAGAGACTTATTTAGCATAATTAAATTTAAAAAAAATTAAAAAATATGTTAGCCCATTACGTATAATACAAACAAATACGGGAAAAAACAGAACCGGCAAAAAAGCTTAACAAAAAGCCAAAAGTTCAGAAAAAGATAAAATTTATAAATAATGAAATATAAACCGGAAGCTAAGAGCTGAAGCTAAAACGATCACAGGCCTGCAAGAGCAGTATGGCAGTACAGTGGAGCGGCTTGCTTGTTACGGAAACATCGATTTGAAACGTTGACAGGGAAAACCGTGCCTTGTGAAGGCAAAATTGAAGGCAGAGCTAACACTTTGTCCAGGCTAATAACTTACCGTAGGGATTCTTTTATACCATGCTAGTAAATGTTCTTTTTTTCAACATGCTAAACATTCATGTGGTTTGCACGACCTAGCTAACGTGATATAGGGTCGTTTTTTTTTTGAACGGTTGATGGCTTTTGGCTTTAACTGATAAACAGCTCGTTTATTCGGAAAATACTAAAAGCCATAAAGCATAATTTGAAAAGAAGATAACCATAGTTTGTAGTCCTCTACCACTCCTATTCTGATTCACTTTGTATAAATTCTGTTGTAAAGTACTACAACCACTGCTAAATGTATCATGTATGTGTTGCCTATGCTCCTTCAATGGAACTGTTCACACAATGGCCTTTTTCACCAGATTTAGTCTCAGGCATTCTTTTTTTGTAAATCTAGCCTCCTCGTTGAGCTCAGCAGATACCTATAGTGCCTACATCGGTAGAATGTCGGCCAGCCGCCCTTTAATTAGCGCTTATGCTTAATTAGTGCTAATCATATTTGATTAGAGCTAATCATATTTTGCCCACTTTTTTTGGCTTTTAGATTCTTTCAACTATCACTATTTATTAAACTAATAAGACATAAGACGCAATCAAAAAAACATGCCTTTTAATTAGTGCTAACCCTAATTAGTGTTAATTACCTGCCCAGTAGCACATGCCGAGCACTTATAGCGTGGCAGGCGACACATATCGTCTGTCATAACTGCCGAGTTTAGAGGGGGGGTTAGATTTGCAAAAACAAATATTTGATGACTAAATTTGAAGAAAAAAGTGCTACAGTGCCATTGTGTGAACAATTCCCTTCAATAGAGCAGTACTTTGTTTGTTGTACTTCAAATGCTCTCCCAATGGATTTGTTGATGTCTTCTTTTTTCTGGCTTTTTGTTTGGTGTCATCGTCAAATGTATATCTGGAACACCTGCTAGTTATCGCAGTATCCTCAGGAATCAGATCCTCTAATTTTGGCCTCCTGGACTTCCCTCTACAGTCGATCATCATAGCCATCCATTTTAGATCCAACCGTGAAAAAGTGAGTTGTTTTTTATGTTTGGCTCTGTGCAGAAAATTTGTACTTTGATACCACTAAAAAACAACTCACTTTTTCACAGTTGGATCTAAAATGGATGGCTATGATGATCGACTGTAGAGGGAAGTCCAGGAGGCCAAAGTTAGAGGATCTAATTCCGTATCCTCAAGCTATTTCTATTTTTCAGAGGAGAAGCCCATGCAGTGTTGTCCGAATTTTTTCTATTTTAGTCTTTTTTTGAAAAATATTCACATTTAGACCCCTGGTAGTTTTAATTCCGTTTTTGGACCCAGGGGGTCGAAGCCGTGACCCACGGCGCCGAGGTAACACATCTCGGCGCCGTGGTCCACGGCGCCGATGTGGCAGGCCCGCACCAGCGTGGTCGCCTGCGTGGCGCCGACGTGGCAGCACCACGGCGCCGTGGTCAGTGGCGCCGACCTCGGCGCCGAGGGCAGTGGCGCCGACCTTGGCGCCGAGGGAAGTGGCGCCGAGCTCGGTGCCGTAGATCTTGGCGCCGAGCTCGGGGCACTTATCCAGGCGTCGAGCGCATGCCTGTTCATTTCGCCGCCCGACTCCTCAGCCCCCGCCTCCCCTGCCGCCACCGCCTCCCCGCCGCCTCCCCGGTCGCCACCGCCTCCCCGGGCCGCCAGCGCCTCCACGGCCCCGCCGCCTCCCCGGGCCGCCAGCGCCTCCCTGGCCCCCGCCGCCTCCCCGGGTCGCCAGCGCCTCCCCGGCCCCGCCGCCTCCCCGGCCCCCGCCGCCTCCCCGGGCCGCCAGCGCCTCCCCGGCCCCCGCCGCCTCCCCGGCCGCCAGCGCCTCCCCGGCCCCCGCCGCCTCCCCGCCCGCCACTGGTATAGCTGCTCATGCTGTAGATGATTTTTATTAAAGTTGTTGAAATGGATTATAAATGTGAACGAATTGATGTCTATTTTGGTACAAAGCAATGTGGGTTATAGGACTAAATATTTGTACACAGCGCCACCACCAATGGTTAAAAAATGCTTACTAGTAGATGATAGAAATTATCATCTTCCAAGCAGTGACAAACTTAATCTGTCCATATTGTAGACCCAAGTAGTTTCCAAAGTCTGGTTTACTATAATTGAAAATTTCATTTTAGTCCTTTACTCTAATTTCATACGATGAATTTTTCAGCTTTTGGCAAATGGAGGTAGTACTAGTACAGTAGGTTCCAACTTCCCAGGAACAAGAAAGCTCGACATGCAGTTGGCTTTCATGAAATTAAGTGTGATAGATTGCAATCTATAATTGGTTATGCTTGTTTAAGGACAATCAATAGTAGTACTAATGATAATAAACCACTGAGTATGTATTTACAATAATGTCTCCACCAATAATGCCTCCATCAATCAGTTTCATTGAAAGATATTCATATGCTGATGCTTGTTATGAGCTCATACTTATTGATTGTATGCAGGAGGGAAGGAATTACTGTGTGACGATACCTTCTTGGATTGCCCGCTTTGTCCACTACCATCGTCGGACAGGTAATATTGACTATGCAATTCAGTTAGTTAACTAGCATCAATTATACTGTAGTAGTTAGTTAATTTAGGTACTTAGTTAGTCAGCTAGTATCCAATTTCGCTTAAAGGTATTAAGTTTGGTTTTCTGTATGAAATAGATGGACAACCTAGTCACCCTATATCATGGAGGCAGTGTGACAAGTGATGATTATGGAAATGTTCGATTTGTTGAAATGCAAAGGGTGCCTCTGATATTCAGTGATCGGCCGTCGTTTAGTGAGTTGGTTGCTAGGGCCCGGGAGGAGCTACATTGTCATGGAAACGAGGAGAGCATCACAGTTGAGGGGTTACTTCACTTCGGTTCGAAAGACACAATTCTAAGGCGGTTGATCTTAATTGGTTGTGAGGATCAGTGGGACAAATATGTCAAATTGGTTATGAGGAATGAGTTCCAATGTTTGGACCTTGTTGTGCGGAAGGTGTCCATTGATCCCACCCCTCACGGTTATTCACCAGAACTAGGTCATCAGGCACCCTTTGACCCTCTGTTACCGGACCTTGCGGTGGATGTGGAAGAAGTGCCTGAGGTGCCCGATGCTCAATCTGCCCCGAACGAGGTTCAGATTTCTCAACCAGTTCGAGTTGAATGTCGGACTGATGATGTCGTGCCGGCCCCTCAGGAGATCCCTTTGACCCAGAATCATCCCAGTAAGTGTCGAGCAACACTTTAGCCTTTTCCTTCATTCCATTATTTTGTCTCAATCCCATCGTTTTCGTGCTTATGATGCAGGAGACATTCCTGATAATGTGGGTGTTCCTCCCGTTGCTCCATCTGGCAACGTTGAAGAAGTCTGCAGGGACTCCAACAGTGTGGATGTTCAAATTGTGGATGATCTGGAGCCTTACGAGATCGCAAGGGCCGTTGATTCTGATGATGACCGCCCTTTTGGAGAGCTGACCGAAAGTGATATTGAGCTGATCAGGCGTTATTGCCCTGGCCGGGATCCATCAGTTCATGAATTCAGCGATCTTAGGCATTCCCATGAGGCTTATGCAGAAGGAAGGGATGACGAGTTGCTAGATGCTCCTGAGGCCGGACGCGGACGAGCAGACAGTTGCCTACTACTGCAGGTAGGGGTGGATATCGAGCCAACTCGTCGTCTAATCGAGCTTTTTTGTAAAATTGACATAGTTTGATTTAATATCATTTTACATATAATTGCAGAGCATGGATCCTGCACTTGTTTGGTTGCGTTCTCTTCCCCGACGGAACGGGGGACAGCGCGTCGTGGATGTACATCCATTGCCTCACTGATTGGGACACGGCGGGGCAGTACAGTTGGGCTTCCGGGGTGTTAGCGTTCCTTTACCGCCACCTCTGCGAGGCGTGTCGTCGGAGTTCGGCGAACTCGACAGTCGGTGGTTGCCTCTACCTCCTCCAGCTGTGGATGTGGTGTCGTCTACCAGTTGGTCATCCCACGGTTTCGCCTCCTCGTCCGTGGTTCGCAGAGGTTCCTCTTCGTCGACGTCCGACACTTGCATATCTTTGGGACCAGGTCTCAGTTCCCTACGCTAGGACGAAGAGGGCCTACCTAGAGTACACGAACGAGCTAGATGCGCTCACGACCTCCAATGTAAGTTAATTCCATTTGGTATCATGATTTTCATTTGTTAGTATATGACCTTTAACGTTAAATTGTTGCTATGCAGGTTAAGTGGGAGCCGTACGCCAAGCAAGACATGGAGGTCGTTCAGTTCAGCGCACTGTGCAGCATAGACGAGACCCTCTACAGGATGAGGTGCCCCCTTATCTATTTCTATGCTGTTGAGTATCACCTGCCACATAGAGTTGCACGCCAGTTTGGTATGAGGCAGCTGTGGCCAGTAGCGCCGTTCTCCACGTCTGTGGCCTTGCACAAGTATGTGCCATGCAATTTCAATTCTAACCTTGGAATCCAATTGCACAGAGTTTCTACTAATTTTAACTATTGGTTTACGTGACATGCAGATTTGATCATCAGCGACAGAAGAAGGTCACAGACTTCGAGCAGCACCACCATGTGTACATTGAGGAGTGGGGACACTTTCACGACCACGTGGACCACAACGACGAGCCGCACAGCAACGAGCACTTCCGGCGGCACCAAGTTTGGTACCAGCGTGCGACGCGGTCCAAGCTTAAGGTACAATGGACTGAAGCTGACTATGCGGATATTGAGTCCTCGGACGACGAAGACACGCCCTACGACCAGTCTACTCGACTTGGGACGCAGGTGGAGATAGCACCAGTCCTGGACTGTGTGGTAATGTTCAATCTCATTGCTTATTTTCGAATAGACATAAATACCACTACATATAGCAAATTATCCATTCTTTTGCTTGTTTGCAGGGCAACACTCTGAGGCAGTCCGTACAGGACATAGAGCGTTTCTCCACGACAGTCGGCGACGTCAGGACGCGTAGCTTCCTAGAGGTAAGCTTCGACACAGTCACTCACAAAATTAGTACCTAATATCTTCGTATCTTGTTGGTTAACAAAATGTTGGATGACAGAGGCTGGCAGGTCGGCTACGTCGTGCGGCTGGTCGTTGTGGTTGTAGCACAGGCGCAGCGAGGGACGTAGACGTGCCTGCGACACGACTTGCAGACCCGACGCGGCTAGGGTCGTACACGGGGCAGAGCTCGTCCCCCACGAGAAGCGACACTTTCCCTGACGAGGGCGGTGAGGACGAGGTGGAGCAGCAGACTTACGATGAGATAGGCCCGTCTCAGCTCGTAGACGCTCCTTCGACTCAGCCTTCACAGCCTGTACCACGCAGACGCCGCCGCGAGCCTAGCCGTTACACTCCAGGCACCGACGCCCTGGGTAAGGGTAAGGGTAAGGCTAGGAGGCAGTGATACTTATGTGTAGGCTTGTGGTTGGGCTTAAAAGTCGTTGTATATATGTTGTAATGAGCTAGGAGGCACTTGGTATGTGGTTGGACTGAAATGTGTTTGTAATGAGCTACTTGTTGTATATATGTGTATATGTTATATTCATGTGATATTTGTGTTCGAATCCGTAGTCTGTACTTTGTGGTTCTATAATTCCTGCAATGAATTTATGTTTCCTGCAAACGACTGCAAAGGCTACGAACTATGAATTTATTACGAGACTACAGGCTCTGAAAAGCCTACATAGGAACATTTATTGCTAAACTGGAATCCTGAAAAAGCCTACGAGCTGTTTCCTGCAAACGACTGAAAAGGCTACGAACTATGAATTTATTACGAGACTACATGCTCTGAAAAGCCTACATAGGAACATTTATTGCTAAACTGGAATCCTGAAAAAGCGAAAAGATTCGTACGACCTCCTCTCCATGGACTATGCCCACTGCACCAGATAACCTGCCTACATAAAGCCCTCCTATGTCTTCCATATCACATCTTCTCCTCAAGCCATCACAATACTACTACACAACAATGTCTTCCTGGAGGTCCGACCCATTTGGAGTGCCGGAGTGGCATGAGCGCCCGAAGTGCCATTGCGGCTTTAGGATGATGTTGGGAGTCTGGACGGATCGAGTACAACGAGCCAAATACGGCCGTAGGTTCTTCAAGTTTCCAGACCTGGATGACGACTTCGTGGTAACGACGACAACTAAATCATTTGTTTCTCGTTATCGTTTTTCAACTTGATCCATGACATCTACCACGCCACACATAGGCTTGCACGTTCATCGAATTGGTGGATCGAGTGTCGCCGGCATGGCCAGATAACCGGGCAGTGGAGGTGGAAAACAAAGGACAATACTTTGTCAAGATGACTCAGGCTCGCGAGGTGGAACGACAGATGCGGCTTGAGCAAGAGCGCCGCGTGAGGGTGGACCAAAACCGTCTGATGAGCAAGGAGGATGAGCTGAACAGGAGGCGGGAGCAGTTAAGTCTGCGTGAAGCAGCCATCAAGCGTCAGGTGGAAGAGCTTCAAGCTTGTGAGGCAGCTCTCAAGACCAAGAGTGACAGGAAGAATGATGCAGCGGAGCCATCCTCAGGGCCCAATAAAAAGGGGAAACAACTACGCTACACCCAGTAGAATAGACCCACGCTATCTACGGTCTATGTAATCCTATTATTATGCACTGTATTGTGTTTGCCTAGCTGTATCGACTGCACTTGAGACTACCGGTATGACGGTATTGCGTATCGGTGCTTCACAAAACTACAATTTAATAGAGTGCATAATGTTGCCCACCCATGCTTGCTCCAAAGAATGTCTGCATAATGGATTAGTTTGCATATAGAAAAGAACAGGGAAATCATGCCTACTCAGTTCAAAATTGTAAATCATTACATGGAAAATTCACATTTTCAAGCACATAAATGTCTGCAAAAGAACAACAAGACATTAAACTATATCCTCAACTTCGCAGATTATACCATGTGATTTGAGGTAGCAACATAATTACTTATGGGCAATATAATGGAAAAGTCTAAGGCACATAGGTTCTTACCTTGCCCCATTTTAGCTCTTTTGAATTCCATGAATAAGCAACACCATTATCCCCTTCTCTAACAATTAGTGTTTGACCATCGGAGTTCCCTGCTTAGGAAAAAAGTTACAAACATTATTATCTTACTAGCACCCGAAATTTTCTGATTGAACACGACATCATCAAAAAATGTAGCAGGAAACAAAAATTGTGTTTCACACAGTTCATCAATTTTCTGAATGTTTGCAAAAGCTACAGATTATTTTGAAGGCACCGAGCAGGAGCGCCACCGGTCACGGCGGCTTTTTTGAATTTTCACAGCTCGGCGCCACGATCCACGGCGCCGAGCTCGGCGCCACGATTGATGGCTCCGAGCTCGGCGCCACGCAAGCCACCACGCTGGTGCGGGCCTGGCGCCTCGGCGCCGTGGGTCACGGCTCCGACCCCCTGGGTCCAAAATCGGAATTAAAACTACCAGGGGTCTAAATGTGAATATTTTTCAAAAAAATGGCTAAAATAGAAAAAATTCGGCAATGTTGTTCACTTACTTTGCCTTTGACATAACTACGATTTTTTTGTGCCACGGCTATGTTTAATTACTTTTGGATATATTGACAAATCTGTGACATCTTTTTAAGCTATAATGGAAACATTTTATTAGAACCGGTAAAAACTCTCTTAGGTAACTAGGTTCTCCAGCACAGCGCAACAATGCTTTAGCTAGAATTAATCATGGTGGTGTAACATCAAGTCATCAAGTCGAATTCAAGCATGAGTAATTACGAATTAACTAATGCGAGTCCGGTTGCGCCAGTAACCCTAACACCGCTAGGGCTTCGGAGTCAAGAGATTACTCAAGGGTAGCTAGCAATGATAACAAAAATCAACTTGACTTTGAAGAGCAAAGTGGCTGATAGAATTGAAATCAACAGGTTTTGAATCAAATCAGCCATTTTTCAGAAAAGTCAGAAGTACTGTAGTTTTACTGCTGGTACTTCTGGAAAGCAGAAGTATTGCAGAATATGCAGCGGTAGTTCTAATTTTTCTGGAAGCATGCCAAGGATTGGAATTTTGAGGAGGGGGTTGAAATAATGTTGTACATTGCCCCAAAGCCTTTCACAAAGAAACTTAAATCACTTGTGGAGACTTCTAACTATATGACAAGATTGAAAAAAAAATTTGAATATAAATTTTAACAAATTAAGCTTTTGTTTTTAAAAACAAACTCATTTTCAATGAAATCTTCAATATTGCAAGAATGAGCACTAGAGGGTATTGTTAAATAACCAATTTAATATATGAGTTGTAAAAACCTTGATGAGCCAATATATGTCAATTACTTTAGCTCAAAAGGCAAAACTCACTTAAGTGCTACATTGTGACCGCTTAGGTCAACTTAGGATTTTAGATAATTTTTAAGTCTAAATAACTTTTGTTTGGGTTGACTTTTGGGAAACTTTTGATACCAATAACGTTTGAAACAGCCAACTATAGATTTTTGGTATTGAACACTTTTTCAAATTTCTTTTAGAATTGACTTTGGTCAATTTTTGAGTTTAAAACCAAAACAAGATACTATATTGTTAGTTTTGGGTTATAAGCTCAATTTTACTTGAAATAAGTTTTTCTAGAGTCAAAACCTTGGAAAACATTTCAAATGCATTTGTATACATTTTTCAACTAGTTTTTCAAAGATATACTAATAATTTCACAATTTTGACTTTTGGGCTAAATGGCTCAATTTTCAAAAACAATACTAGCACATAATTTATTTGGTCACACTTAGGGATGTGATATACTTGAATATGATTTAGCACTTCCCCTTAATGTGCCACTATCATCTTGCTCATAATTACAATAATGAACTTTTAGTACAAGAGCAAGAACACCCATTTTTAAAGATTTTCATGCAATACAACCTACAAAAGACTAGGACGAAATATATCAAATGTAAATACTTATTACTGCGATGGCATTAGTCTATGATGTGGCATGATCATCCTCAAACTTGGCTCCCATTATGCATATGGTGGAATTCACCTCTTCATGTTTAAGCCAAACCTCCAATGCCTCTTCAAATATCTATTAATCCTTTAAGCGTATTTTGGTATCCAAAACTTGGTTAAGTCCATAAATGTTAGTCACAATAGATTTAGGCACCCAAATGACCCTAACATTGAATTTTTGTGAATTAACATTTTAGTAAACACATTGCAATTTTTATCTTTTCTAAGTAACTAGTGTTTATTAACAAGAAATGGTTTAGGAATAATACCTTTGGGACAATTCTTACTCAAGTATCCCTTTTCCTGGTAATTGTAAGTTTGACAATTAATACCTCTTCTTATTTTCTTGTCTTACTCATTGCTATTTTGCCTCTTCATTGATGATTTTTGCTTGTCATCCACCTTGTTAGGGCACACCGAGACGAAATGACTCTTCTTGTTGCATTTAAAGCATTTGACATTGTTGAATTGATTTCTAAATTACTTTGGGATGCTCTTCACCTTTTTCTTGGAGGTGAAATCGCTAGCTCTCTTGTCATTTGACTTTCTTTGACTTCCCAATATTATGTCAAGAGAGGCCTTCCCTTTATACCTTTTTCCCAAGTCATTTCTCAACGTTGTGACTTAGGCCTTGAGCTCATTATTCTTCTTTACAAGGTTAGTCTCACAATGTATATAGGAAGTAGAAGATCTATTTGTGAGCAACAAGGTATATCAATTAAATTCTCACAAGATGTGGATACACTAATGTTAGATGTGATGCAAGGATTAGAAGCTATACATGGCATATCATCTATTAAATTGCAAGCAATGCCTATATCCACCTTAGGCTTAGAATATTCTTTGAAAAGAAAAGACTCATGTTCTTCTTTTACCACATCATAATTGTTTTGAAGAGTGATATATTCTTTTTTCAAAATTTTAAACTTAGCCTTTTCTTTTCCAAAGAATTCATTTATCTCTTCTAACATATCCATCAACTCATCACAAGAAGGTGCATCGTTGTCATCATCATTATTTATATTCTTATTACCTTTAGCCATAAAGCATCGAGTTGATGTGGAGGGAACGGTAGTTTCTTCATTGTTGGAGCTAGAAGTTGAGTATTCATCTCCTGACATCCACTCTTATATGCAATCCTCATCGGATATGGTGAACTCTTCATATTTATCTTAAATTTTTATCCACATATCATTAGCGTTCTCAAGATTGTCTATGGTATTAAACACCTCTACACTCAAAGCACTAAATAAAGCGTTAGTTGCTTGAGTGTTGAAATGTGAGTATTTTTCTTCTTCAATTATTGCAGTAAGAGAATCTAATGGAGGAGAAAAGCCAATATCTACAATCCGCCATATTCTCAGGCTCATGGCCTGAAAATAACATATCATGCAGATTTTCCAATTTGCATAATTGGTGCCATCAAATAAAGGTGCTTCATCTAGGTGCACTATACCTCTAGTTGCCATCCTTTTACTCTCTGGGCAGTGAAACTTAATAAATGAGAGACCAAACTCTGATACCACTTGTTAGATCGAGGATGCCGATTAGAGGAGGATGTATAGGCGGTCTAAAAATCTTCTCTAATTAACAATCAATTTCTATTTGGCTAAACTAAGAAAATAATGCAGAAGCTTAACTCAAAAAGATTTAGCACAAATAACAACTAAAACAACTGGGTTCACCTAAGTGCACTAACAAAATAGCTTATGTCAAAGTTTGTAATCCTATGATGATAAGCAATCAATGTAATTCTATGAATGTGAGTTGCTTGAATATAAATTGAGCACAAAAAACAAACCATAATTGACACGGTTGCTTTTTACCATGGTGTTCGGAGACTTTCTGGTCTCCCTAGTCCACGTTGAGGTTAGCCCAAACGAATTGGACCGGCTCCACAAATTAAGCTGAAACACCTCAATCCACTAGTGGTAGCTCTTTCCCACACCGGGTAGGTAAGCACCAACCTTTAGAACTTTGTCGGGTCTTCTCACAACTTTCTTTGAGAAGATCACCGCGCACGATGCTTCCAACGCCGTCTAGAAATCGGCAAACTCTAAGAGTAATAGGTCAACCCCTCACTTGACTCTCACCACGTGCGATGAATGCACACCACTCAAATGGATACACAATCAACTCTATATGTAACACATGCAATCTAGAGCTTTCCTCCTTACTCACAGGTGCAACCAATGCACAATGAGAGGAGGACCTCACACTAACTCAAAAGAGTGAAATAGAGTAAAGCATTCCTATCTCCAACAGGCCACAAGGGGGTATATATAGCCCATACCTCGAAACTAGCAGTTGGGACAGAAAATGGGATTTCTAGAAGTACCGCAAGCAAACGACCAGTACTTCCGCTCCCCTTAGCAATGGTTAGAAAACTAGCTATTGTAGACAAATTCGGTAGTTTCAACATGCAAAGTCCAATACTACTAATCATCGAAAGTATTGCATCACTCATGTGGAATTATCAAATTCCTTGAGGATGAGAAGACTCCACACAGGTGTCTCTCTGGGAAAAACATATTGCTACACAAGCCAGTCGTTTCGCAAATCGAAAATACCTCTCACACAGAACCGGTAGTACTACTCACTGGTCGGACTGCTCACACAGAGTCGATTGGACCGCTCACACAGAGTTGGTCGAAAGTATCAATCATCGACTACACCAGTCATTGACCACGTCAGATGGTTTGACTACTCAAGTCTCTGACCATGTTCTCCGGTTCGACCACATAGGTCTTTGACCAGCTGGTCTTCGACCACGTTACACGGATTGACCACACAGGTCTTTGATTATGTTAGTTTCCTATTACATTAGTTTCAACCATTCAGGTCTCAATCACATTGATCATGTCGATTTTCGACCACGTCAATCTTCGATCACACAGATCTCCGACCATCACATCAATCTTCAACCACATTGTATCAATCACGTCAATTCGACCACGTCGATTTTGACCGCACAGGTCTTGACCACGTCAGTTTCGACCATGTCAGTTTGACCACACCGGTTTCGACCATGCAAATCTCGACCACGTCGGTTCCGACCACATTGGTTTTGATCACACAAATCTCGACCACATCGGTTCCAACCACGTTGGTTTCGATCACTGTGATCTTTGACTACACAAGTCATAGACCACATCGATCTTCGACCTCATTGGTTTGACTATATCAGCTTCTACCATGTTGGTTTTCGACCACATTGATCTTTGACTACACAAGTGTTCGATCACATTGGTTCGACCACAATGGTTCTCGACCACACAGGTCTTCCGACCACCGACAGACACGGTAGTTCCATGATTACAAACCATAATCCCCACTAGCAGTAGTACTGCAGACCCTATGGTAGTTTTGATTATCTTGAAAATTACAGATACTTCAATAACTTTTGCAAAACATTTGCAAACTTTAGTATCATGTACACAAGGATTATCCATGATTCCCAATAAGTTACAAAACACATTTGCACACTTTTAAAATCGTGACACACAAATTATATATATGAGCTTCAATTATTTGCAAAACATATTTGCAAATATAAGTCTCATACTACAAAGAATGGAAACATGGACTTCAAACACTTGCAATATATAGTCCCATCTTACAAAGATTTAACACATGAGCCACAACTATTTGCCAAACACATTCGTAAAACACAAAACTCATGCCAAGGAGAGCTAGAGCAAATGAGGTTGAGCTATCAACACATGATGAGACTCAAGCTATTAGACATATGCCATCTTAATAGTACAGCAACCTATACTAGCAATCCGGTCTTCCAACCACATACCAAGACCGGTAAAAGACTAGAAACACATCATTATCCCTAACTAGTCATACATTTGCCTTGTGCATCCTGTTGAAGCTTGATGACTTACATCTACACTTCAAGTCTGGGTCATCGTCTTTACATGCATCAACACATGATGCATTCTTCACTTGATCTCTATTAACACATGATGGGTCTTTACTTGACTTGATGACCAACACATGATTATCTCCTCTTAGACATGCATCAATTCATGATGTATCCACCACTCGACTTGATGATCTTTAACACATTAAGTCATTCCAAGTTGTCCTCACTTGTGGAACATAACCTATTCATCCACTCATAAAAAATGTTAGTCCACAAAACAATTGTTATTAATTACCAAACTTCACAATTAACACATAATGAAGGGATTAGATTTTACAATCTTTCTTTTTTGATAATTTATGACAATCTCAACAAATAATGAGATTAAAATTGATTTGCGAGTATACATCATGTACACAATATTTGCATACTCTAGGATAAGCTTTTAAAGAAAAACTTACTTGTCCGATTGTTATTAATCATCCAACTATTAACACATAATGGAAGAACTAGATGACAACCCGATTATGAGTGTATATAAACTGCACAAGTTATATGCACTTAAGGGATATGTTTCAAAGTAAATATCCTTAATATGTGGAAATGGAACATAGATCAATACTAATAAAACCATATGCACAGAGAGTGAACTCCCCCTAAATGTGTGCATACAAGAATGTATTATAAAAGCATATGTACATATTCAAGTTTGACTTATTTGGTGAAGTTCATCCTATATTTCGGATATGAGAAATGCAATATGATAAGAATATGATATTAAATGTATGCCTATTATGTTTTTACCTTTTCATCCAAATGAGAATAAACAATACTATAATCAATAAACATATTAATCTTACAATTATATTTATTATTATCACCAAAATTAACTTAATGAAGTTTAAACTCACACGAACTCCAAGCTAGCTTCCAGACAAGGGCAGCAATAATTGCATTGATTGGAAGCAAAACTAGTGGCAAATTAAGCTGTAGAAAGGACAGATATGACATGCACATAACATTTTCTGAAACCTGCAGAGTTGGCGTACCATCCATGCATGTCCGATCAACGGCAACGCACCAGATAGGAAAACCACTAAGGCAGTGTTTGGTTCGAGGGACAGGGACGTCCCAGGTAGGATATCCCACCTTGGGGTGGTGTTTGCTTCTGGGACAAGCAGAGTTAAGGACATCCCACTAGGAATATTCCTTGTAGATCCGGGACCAGACAATCCTCTTTTTTTTCATGGGACAGAGTCATCCCACGTGGGATAGAGTCATCCCACCTCTTTGTTTTTTTAAGTACTATTTTGTTTAAATTTTTTTAAAAAAAACTCAAATGCTTATGTGTACAAACATATCAACAATAGCCTTCAATTTTTTAAAAAAAAACTCAAAGGCCACACATGTCCCACCTTCATCCTTCCATCCAAACAAAGGATGGGACCATTCCATCCCACTTTATCCTTCCAACCAAACAAAAAACAGGGGTAACTCTATCCCCCTAACCAAACAAAAAATGGGATCATCTCATCCCAAAACCAGGGACAGGACCATCCCATCCCACCTTGTCTCTAAACCAAACACAACCTAAGGAAACTAAATCCTTTGCAAAAGTCCCAATCTCGCACGAGGAGTGCTTAGATGAACAACAAAACTCGGATCGGATCGTTAAGCGCTGGAAAATAGAGAAACGCATGCCAACCTGCAAGGATGAGCTGAACTACCGATCAAACAGGACAGAATCACAGAACAGAACAGAAATTTGCTTAGTTACTGCTAACATCTACGGTTTTGAACGTGCTTGGAGTGGATCGACCGGCCGGCCGTGGATGGCATGCGAGATAGGCTTGGTGTTGCAGGACGGCCATCCAGGCCTCAAAGAACTCATGCGTGACAGCACGGCGCATCAGCTGCATCGCCAGCAGCGCCCCGTCCATCCGGTCAACGGCGACACCCAGGATCTCCTCGGCCACGACAGGCGCGCAGCCCGGCCCGGCGTCGACTGGGACCCGAGCAGAGGATCCGGAGGAGCCAGCCGGCGTCCGTGGCATCCACGTCGGCGGCGGCTAGTCTCTCCTCCGCATTCATGGACTGGACCATGACCTGGACGTGGAGGCCTCTCCACCTGCGCCACCGCGCTTCGCCCAGGTCAAGTCCGAGGAGCACGGCACATCCGGCGAGGAGGCCATTGGCGTCGAGGTGGACCGAGGAGCCCGAGGTCGCGCTGGGACATGTGGATCTGCTCGTACGCGGATGGCTGGAAGGCACCGAAGATTTGGGAATAGTCTCACATTGGTTGCGGCTAGAGTTAGATTCAGGTCTATAGCAAAAATCTATCAGGAGACAGAGAAGGTTTAGTTACCTAAAGAGTTGCACATGGTGGCAATGGAAGAACCGAGTAGTTTCCATGAGGCTGAGAAGGAACTAGAATGGTGGGAAGCCATGAAGATCGAGATGGACTCGATTGAGAAGAAAAGACTTGGCACTTAACTGGTCTACCTGTAGGCCACAAACTAATCGGTCTCAAGTAGGTTTACAAACTGAAGAAGGATGCTACCGACAAAATCCAAAAGCATAAGGCAAGATTGGTGGCCAAGGGTTATGTACAATAGAAGGGAGTTCATTTTGAGGAAGTATTTGCACTCGTAGCAAGATTGAAAACTGTGAGACGCTTGCTAGCATTGTCGGCAAATCAAAAATGCTTGGTACATCATCTTGAAGTAAAATATGCATTTCTGAATGGCTATTTGGAGGAAGAAGTGTATGTGTGCCCACCAGAGGGATTTATAGTTAAAGACAAAGAACAAATGGTGTACAAGCTGTCCAAAACCTTGTACAGGTTGAAGCAAGCACCAAGAGCCAAGAACACAAGGCTCGACGAGACTCTGAAGGAGCTCGGCTTTCAAAGATGTCAACATGAACTAGTAGTGTACAAAAGGAGCTCAGAAGGTCTTGATCGTCAGTGTTTATATTGATGACTTGATTGTCACTTACTCAAGTGCAGTAGAGATTGACCACTTCGAGCTGCAAATGAATATGAAGTTTGAGATGAGTGACTTGGGTCTTCTCTCATACCAACTTGGGATAGAGGCGCGGCAGAACAGCAATGGGATTGAACTAAAGTAGAACGGTTATGCAAAGAAGATTATTGTACAAGCCGGTATGTCTGAGTACAATGCGGCCCTATGCCTGATGGAAGTGAAGCTACACCTAGTCAAGGATGAACAAGGGACATCAGTGGATGCTACCAAGTACCAACGGCTGATTGGAAGCCTCAAGCATTTAACCCACACTCGACCAGATCTATCTTATTTTCAGTAGGAATTGTGAGCAGGTACATGGAATCCCTAAGAACCAGTCTTCTTCAGGTGGTAAAACATATCCTAAGGTATATTAAGGGAAAAATCGACTATGGGCTCGCTTATGGCAGAGAGGGAGAAAAGGAGCTGATTGGGTATAGTGACAGTAATTTGGCTGGAGACTTGAATGACTGTAAGAACACCAGTGACATGGTATTCTATTACTCCAATAGCCCAATTTCTTGGAGTTCTCAAAAGCAAAAGACAGTAGCACTATCATCCTATGAGGAAGAGTCCATGGCCGCAACTGGAGCAGGATGTCAGGCTGTTTAGCTGAGGAACCTGCTAAGTGATCTCATGGGAAATACTCCAAAAGTAGTGGTATTACGAGTGGACAACAAGTTAGCCATTGCTCTCATGAAGAACCCTGTTTTTCACGGAAGAAGCAAACATATCAACACCCAGTTTCATTTCATTAGAGAATGTGTTGAGAGAGACATGGCGATTGTCGAACATGTCAGCGGTGAAGAACAGTGTGCAGACATTCTGACAAAAGCACTTCCAAGAGTGAAATTTGCATAAATGTGTGAGCTTATGGGAGTCAAGAATCTTGAGAACTAAGGTTAGAATTAAGGGGAGAGTGTTATCAATAATTTAGACTTGGTGAGGTTGGTTCGCTGAGTTGGGTCGTTAGTCAGAAGCAATCGGAGTCAGAAGTAGTCAACTATTCGACCGGTTACTGTAGCAGTGATCACATTTGATCGGGTACTATAGCTGCAATCGTATTCGATTGGCTACTGTAGCATGACCGGTTACTATAGTAGCGATCATATTCAACTGGTTACTGTTGCAGCAGTTGTACTCGACTGAGTACAGAGGGCAGTCGTAAGCATCCAAGTACAGAGGGCGGTCGTAAGCGTTCGAGTATAGAGGACGGTCGTAAGAGTCTGAGTACAGAGGGCGATCGTAAGTGTCCGAGTATCGAAGGTAGTCGTAAGAGTCCAGACTTCGTATCAACAGGACCGAGTCTTTTGGGTGGTGCGTGAGTAGTTGCCGGCAATACTGGATCGGGGTGTGTTTCGAGTTGATGTAAAGGTAGTATATGTCTTGAGAGCTGTAGAAGGGAAAAATAATATTCAGAAAATTGCCCCCAAAACTTTGTCTCTGATTGTGTTCATTTCAGTTCCTCTAAATCTACTGTTCATCGCCTATAAACACCTTCTTGCTGTTAAGGAGATAGAGTTGTATTAGGAGATAGAGTTGTATTCTATTCCATATATGCCTTATCTCTATATGGCATATCCTCTTGTACTCTCCTATATATATGGCTCTTTGGGTCTCATATCAACACACACAATATTCATAACATGGTATCAGAGCTTTAGGTTGAAACCCTAATCTCGATCTACTTCCGCTCCGGCCGCCGCCGCCGTCGCTGCCCCCCGGGAGGAATGTGCTCCACTCCCGGGGGCGGCCATCTCCTTCCGCTTCTCGCCGGCGCGCCCGCGCCGCCGCCTTCTGACGCCGCCGCCGTCGTCGCGGTCGTGCTCGCCTGTGTCGTCGTCGGGATCCGGCCGCCTCCGCTCTCCGCCGCCGGATCCGGCGACCCCGCACCAGATACGGCCGCCTCCCGCCCGGATCCGTCCGCCGCCGCCGCCCGGGGTCGCCTGACGCCGCGTCGTCGCCGGGATCCGGCCGCCTCTGCTCTCTGCCGCTGGATCCGGCGACCCCGCACCAGATCCGGTCGCCTCCCGCCCGGATCCGTCCGCCGCTGCGCCTTCGCTGCTCGGATCCGGCCTCGCCTCTTCTAGATCCCGCCGCCGCCGCCTGGGGCCGCCTGACGCCGCGTCGTCGCCGGGATCCGGTCCTCTCCACCGCGCCCATGCACGGGTCTCCGGTCACCAGCCGTCTCGCACGCGGCCGCCGTCGTGGTCGCTGTCCCCAATCGGTCGCCGTCTCCGGATCTTCCTCCCGAGCCGCCTCCCGAGGCTGCCGACCACCGTCGCTAGGCCGACTTCCGCCCGGATCCGGCCGGCGCCGCCTCGGATCCGGTCTCTCCGCCACCGGCTCGCCCTCCCGACCACCGCCGTCCCCGAGCTCGAGCTCCGCCCGGTCGCCCCGACCCCATGCCGCCGGCTTCTCCCTCCGCCTTCTCCCTCCTCCAGGCAAAGAGAGACGAGAGGGGTGAGAGGCTGGAGAAGAGTGAGAGATTGGGGACGGAAGTGAGGGAGGAGGCGTGAAGAGACAGAGGGGAGAAAGAGGAGAGGGGGTTTTGACTTTTGAGAGAGAGAAGGGGTGGGATTTTCTGCTGCTGATTTCTTTTAGTCAGTCTTCGATTATTTTTCGTGAGTCTTCCGTTGCGTCCATCCAAAAGTTCGTAGTTTTTTTATTGTTCGTCCAAGTCATGCGAGTCCACAAATTTATTGTCAGTCATAGAAGTGTAGGATTTTATTTTGCATGGCAGCAGCAGCCGCTCTACTCTCTGAGCCGCGTGCAGATCGTAGAAGTCGTTATGATGCCGCCGCTTCTCTAGCCGCCGCCCCGAGCTTCAAAGGCCGCCGCGTGTCCTCTATGCACTTACGCCGCCGCCTCTTGGGCTTCGATCTGCGCCGTCATGCATCTATCTATTCCTCTTCGGTTTGATTTGATAGTTTATTCAAAAACTGCACGCAACGACGACATCATCAAGACTCTGACTTCGGATTTATCTTGTTTTAGTGTTAACCCTTTTTCAAATGCAATGTTATTGCATACGCCTTGCATTTGAGGAGGGTGTTAAAGAGATAGAGTTGTATTAGGAGATAGAGTTGTATTCTATTCCATATATGCCTTATCTTTATATGGCATATCCTCTTGTACTCTCCTATATATATGGCCCTTTGGGTCTCATATCAACACACACAATATTCATAACACTTGCTAGATTGCTTGATCCTGCAGATCCTAACCCGGTCCCAACAGGAGATGCGCCCGATGAGCATCCGCGCGTCGTCGACGCCACCGGGGAGCGGCCCCTCGAACACGCTTGCAGCGAGGAGCTTCGTGGCCGGCTTGACGATGTTGTCAGTGAGCGGTGGCGCCGCACCAGCCCGCACGAGGGTGGAAGCTTAGGCGGCGAACTTCTCGGCGGTGCGGGTGGCGTAGCAGAGCGGCTTAGTGGCAACGCGGAGCGTAATGCAGGAGGCGTCGGTGTGGGAGATGACTGCTCCCAACTTGACCGTGCAGACGAGCATGAGTGTTCCCGGCACCGCCGCATGCCCCTCCTCCACCACCACCGCCTCCATTGCCAAATCCTGGACGTGTGTGCGTGTGTTGTGTGAGAGAGTAAGGAGAGGTGTTCCGGCCGGATGAGACGTAGGAGAGGGAGGGGCTATTTGTAAACTGCGAATGGGACGGGGCCGACGGGAATTATTTACAGCCTTGTTACAGTGGCTAATCTAAGTTACTTGTGTCAAAAGGCACCGAAATTTACCGTCTGCCTCTTTCACGGACAACTTGGGCCCGGGCGTGGCAATCGTTTAGCTACACACACGGACACACCCGCGCGAAGATGGGCAAGTTCGGGAGGGAAACGTCTAGGCCATGGGGTGAAAAATCCGTTACGGGCGTGGGGTCCGCGGTTCCTTGGCCCGACATGTCAGGCAACCTCACGGAACTAAAACCTCAAACTAGAGCAAACTTTGTTTTCTTATTGACCAGTGGGTCCGACTTTGTCTAGGCCCACATATCATTGTTCGGTGGTGCTTCTAAATGCCGTCAAAGTCAGCAGGGGACTGCAGTACGTCTGGGCCCGTAGCCTTGCCAACCTGGCCATTTCAAAACTACTTTTTCAAAAAAACTTATATAATGCCCGTCAATAAGGCACCTATATAGTGCCAGCTTATCAAAATCTTCATTAGACAGCTCGTCTTTGATAAATTTTAAGTTCAAGAAACCGCTTCCAAAATTTTCTGAACCTGGCTGTGTCCATCTGAACCCAAAATTTTCTTTTTGAAAAGTTAGTGATTCGTACTATACTTTGGGCCATAATCTAGCCCATGTGATGCATTTGAACTCCCACATCCGGACAGCCCATCACCAGTTAGTGACGATGTGATAAACCGCATCAAAGGCATCCCCTAAAAAAAGGCATCAAGAAACGCAAAGCGGAGTTGTATTTTTCCTTAATTATTTTGTGATATTAGCTTTATTACGAACAATTTGTAATTTGAACTATTTTAGTTTTGCTACTGTGTCCTTTGAGCTTTTGTATTGGACAAATCCTGGCTCCGCAGTTGCATAACCCAATTTTAGTAAAAGTTATGGCACAAATCCACTAGTTTCGTTATTTTCTGTGACTTCTACCGAAACATTCACCCACGCGTAGCATTATGGTAGAAGTTGATATAGAATCTAGGGTTTTGTGTCATAGTATTAGCCTTGTTTTTTTTTAGCTTATAGCTTATAATTCATAGATTCCTACAAACAAATAAATGAGATTGTTTTCCGTCACCTTTTCGAAGTGACTTATTAGGACAATCTTTTTAAAACAGTTTATCGACATTTTGTTCATTCGCAGAATGCGCTGTCACTGAATCTGGAAACTAGGAAGGCAATGAGAAGCAAACAGCACACGGTTTACAGAGAGATCAAGGGTATTTAGGAGTTGGAACCCAGTACCCCCCGCGGGTTTTCTTTTGCTTTCAACTTCTCTTGAAACTAGCTTTTGGAGCTCAAAGATAGAAGCTGGAGCTTGGTTAAATAGCGAAATATCAAATAAAAATGTGAATTTGGTGGCGAAAATCATATTTTCACCAAACTTAAATGTTTCTAAAAATTCTAAAAAAAATATCAAATGTAAGGGAGGGTATGTCCTATATCTTTGCAAAATTTCAAGATCAAAATCAATCGCATTGCGAGATAAAAAAAGATAGATACATAGTTAAAATAGTGAAAACACATTGCTGCAAGTTTTTGTCTTTTTTGTATCTCGCAATTGCGATCGAGTTTGATATTGAAATTTTGCAGAATTATAAAACATGCATCCCTTACATCACATATCTCTACTCCTTAAAAGCATGAGTTGATGGTCGTCAGTGCATTCTCCTTCGACTCTCCGTAGCCGTTCATTCTCACTCAACTCTTCGTAACCGTCCGATCTCATGATCTCCCCTCCCATGTGCCTGAACCACCCCCCATGACTAGAAGATCGCCCCTCTCCATCTCAACTACCCCCTTTCGCAGACGCGACCTACCCTCACCATCCATGGATGCCCCCACTCCCGCTCCCCCCAACCCCTCTCCCACCCTCTCACCTACTTCCTCCTGCCGACCCTGTTGTGCAGATTGCCGCAGCGATGGTGGCGTACCCTGATGACTTGGACTCAGATGAGGCTGCGGTGCCGCGCTTGGTGGGAGAGATGAAAGAGTTAAAGGTGAAGAGGCCTAAGAAGCCCAAGGTGGTTGTCGCGAAGGCAGGCGCCCTTATTGACGCTGAGAAACTCGAGGCGCATCTCATTGAGATCTCGGTAAGAGCCATCTCATTTTGCAAAATTTCCATTTAAAATCAGATCTTGGGAGGGATCAAGAATTTGTCTGTTTGTTAAGGATCGGATCTGATAAGGGTTTAGTGTTGGGCCTTACGGGCCTCATAGAAATTGCAATGAAATGTGGGTTCTTAGGAGTTTCAGATTAAGAATGAAAATTCTGGTGTCTTACCAGAAAGTTGGGATCTTAGGATGTAAAACGAGAATGTGAATGTGGGTCGAAGCAGCCGTGGTTGAAGTGAACGTGGTTGTAGCATTTGTGGTCATAGCGGCCGTGGTCGTAACAGCCATGGTCAAAGTCGTAGTGGCTATGGTCAAAGTTCCTAACACTTCCACGGCCGTGTCACCGACCTCACGCTCTGCATGCCGACTGTCGCTGGTGATGGCTGCGGCCTCGCGTACGACACCATCCTCATGCGGGCCTCTTTGGGTACCTCTACATGAGCTAGGTGGACACATGCATTTTCATTGACTTCTTCGGCGAACTGCTCCGGCATTGGTTGCAGTGGTGGTGGAGACGGACTAAGTCAGCCATGGCCGGAGCAACAAGAATGAAGGAAAGAAGAGGAGGGAGGAGGAAGATGTAACATCCTAATTTTTAGAGCCTTTTTGAAGCTTTTAAAACAAAATTCACCATTTGGATTTTTTTGGAATTAATTAAACCTTAAATTTAATTTTTACTAATTAAAAGGATTTAACATGACTAAATACAACTTTAACATTTGCTGGAAATATTTTATCTAGAATTTTCTAGGATTTTTTTGGATTTAATTGCTATTTTTCTGGAGCTCAAAATGTTTTTAGTTGAATTTCTGAAATTGAGAAATTCCCTAAAAATCCAAAAGCCATTTGGGCTGAAGCCCACTCCCTTCGGACGCTCCGCCCACTAGCCTGGGCCACCCCGTGCTCGACACGCGTCACGCATCCACCCGCCGCCATTCCCGCCAAATGGACAACATGTTTTCCACACCCCGCAACCGAGCTCGCCGATGTTCACGCAGCGTCGCCTTGCTCCGCTGAGCCATTGTTTTCCTCAGGCCCGACCGCCATTCGCCGTCCTCGTTGGTGTGCCGTCTGCCGTAGTTCACCGGGCCGCCCTCACCGCCGGTGAGTGCCTTCGCCTTGTCCCGCTATTCTGCCTCACCGTCGGCTAGTCCGTCACCGTCCAGCCGCCGACCAACCCCGCCGTCTCGCGAATCCCGCTGTCGCCTCGACCCGCGCGCTCGCCAGCACCAGCGTGAGTCCCGCCTACCACGCCGCCTCGGTATATACGCCGCTGCATCACCCTGCACCTACGCGCCTGAGCTGTTTTGACTTCTTGTACACCCCGTCCTCCATGCGCCGTGCCATCGACAGCCGGGTCCCATTGGTTAGTTGCACTGTGCCGTTGTCCAGTGGACCGAGCCTCGTCAACCTAGCCACCACATCAGCAACCGAGTCACACCGTGCACTATTCCGTGAGTCGAGTTCACCGTAGACCAGCCTTTCTATGCACCCCATTCACAGCACAATAACTTTTCTAATTTTCAGCCTTTTCCTTTAGATTAAATTTTTTGAGAGCCCGTTCTTCTCCGTCCTAGCTCCGATTGATCTGATTCTTTTTCCTAAATTCATCTAAAATTGGGATCTACCTTTTGGTTTTGGTTTTGGAGTTCATTTGGATTTTATTTTATGTCTCATTCATTTTTGCCTCTCGTTAGACATGCTTTCGAAGGAGTTGAAGCAAGATTTGAAGATGTATAATTATTAACTGCACAAGGCCAAGGCAAGTCATGTCCTTTGATCATGTTGAACCTAGTTTTCAAATTTATTATTTATTATTTTATTTTAAATTATCATGCATCACTACTTTATTATAAAACCTTTGTACGTAGTAGCTATTGTCCAAATTGATTAATTCCTTTTTGATAATTTAATTACCATGATTCTATTGTCATCATAGGATGGGTAATTATTTAGTGATGCAATATTAGTTGTCACTTGGGTTGTACGATTATTATGCTTACCTATGCTTATAGTCGCGTTGGGTTCATCATCATATGTGATCAATTAATTAATTTTGACTTAATGAGATATTGGACATGGTGGTTAGCCACAGTTATAAAATTTGTATACCTTGACATGGGTAGTGTCATTGGTGTTGATTATACAAAATGGTTTTCACTTAGGTGAATAATCGTGTAGTAAAGAGGGAAGTGTGGTTAGCACTTCAGGGATGTAGATGTTTTGGCTGGATAAATATAAGGACTTAACTTTGCGTGCCATTGATCTGAGCTTTATTGTATAAACAACATGTCTAGTATCAGACAGGGTTTAATCTTTCGGCTTCCCAAAAAATTCGGCAGTTACCGAAACCAGCGAAAGACGAAATTTCGTCTGTTTCGTTCATAAATTCGAACGAAAATTTCAAATTTTCTGATAAAATTTAATCAAAATTTAAATATAAATTAGACAAATTTAAATAGGGAAAATTCGGCCAAAAAATGACCAAATTATTGCCATTTAGGAGGTAACGAAAGTGCCAAAATTTCGTTGTTTCGACGAAATTTCGGCCGAAAGAATAAACCCTGGTATCGGATAGACCTAGCATAATAATTTGTGAAGTCTCAACTTCGCTAATAATGTTGTTTTGGCGCAAGAGGGGGCAATTATCGACTAGGTGGTTAGTCTAGTCGATGGCGAAACCTTAGCAGGTAATGTCGGGTTGAGATGGAGCATTGTAAAAGTCTTGTTGTGATTTTCTTTAACGTGAGGATTATCACATCGTGTGGGTACAATGGTGCAACCTCTGAAGATTGTAAAACTATTCGAATAGCCATGTCCCTGGTTATGGACAATGCTTGGTGATTTCACACATGGGGTAGAGTTTTCATAAAATTCTGGACGGGTTAAGTTGGGGAGTGAATAGTTAGTTCACTGGTGATTCATTGCATGAATGGTTAGTTCACGTGTGATTCATTAAAGTGAATAGACAGTTTACTTGTGGTTTTCTCAATTCCTTTGATTATTTATTTATTAATTAATCATTTTCCAATCTCACTTTTCAATCTCTTTATTATATTTACTTTAAATTATTGCCTTCTACAAAGTAAACTTTCAACCATCCTTTGGTAAGCCTTACATTTTATATTGCATTCTTTGTTACAAATGACTTACTAAATCCACATTTGCTCAGTTGAGGAAGAAGGCCCAGATCAGCAGGATGTACTAGAAGGAGGATACTTCGACGACTATTAGAACTTTGCTCCTCAGTCAATTGCCTATGGGCATATCGAGTGGCTACCATGCTTATTTTTTGTTTTTCGCTCAAATTTCTTAGGCCTTTCAGGCTATTATCTGTAAGCTTAGCCATAAGGTCGCAACTCTATTTATTAATAATATTTGAGTCTTTTCTTAGTAAATTGTGATATGGTTGATATTTCATCTTTGTTTATACTGTGTTCACTTGCGTGATCCTGGACTAATGCAGGTTACACAGGAAAGTCCGGCTTTGCATATCGGGTCTCGACAGAGGTTGTATCAGAGCCATATCGACTGTAGGATGAAGCCCTAGTTAGAATGGTCACCCTAGCCAAAAACTCAAAATCTATTTTCTAAAGAAAACCAACTAAACTAGATATTTAGTGATCTCTCTATTTCTCTTCCCTTCTTAAGGATTATTACTCTTCACCTTATTCTAAAAGAGCCATTTTTTAAAAATTCTTAATCTGACTTTTCTCCCTTATAACCCTGTAGATGTCTCAAGTTTCCTATAGCCAGACTGGAGGATGGCGGGGACTTCTCCGAGTTCTATTGCGAAGTTTTGGATTAAAGAGGACACCAGTCTACTTCATCAAGGATGAGAAGCCAAGGGGGCAACATATTGGAAGTATCACCAGATTGTAGTTCACCACCAAGATTGGCAGTCAAGTCCTACACCATAGCTTCAAGTGCATGGGTGCTTGTGGGGAGTGGTCAGCGCAAGGAGCTGCACACAAGGCCATTCACCGTCTCTGCAAATTGTACAAGATCAGCTTGCCTAGGTTTATTCGGAAGTTCAAAGAGTAGTATGTATAAGAGGAACCTCAACTGCAGTTGCCTGTATCCCTGCCTTCACATACGCCACCCAGTCTGGAGGAAAGGTGGCACATAGCAGGCAACTGCCAGGAGTACCTTCGGTACTTCATCCCAGTAGAAGAACAGTCGCTGCAAGTTCGCAACTCATGGGTGTTTTACAGCGATTCAGAGAAGGAGTCCCGCGAGCCATATTTAGTAGGACTTGAGTGGGAGCCACTAGAGTAGACCCTTGATTAGTTTAGAAAGAGCAAATAGAGTGTGTTGGTTTTTATTTGCATTTTCTTGTGATATGAGCTATAGTCTTACCCTTAAAAGCATTATGTTGCAGTCATGTCAAAGACCTTTCGTTGGAGTAATTTAATTTGTTTCTTTTGTTAGCCTTTCAGCTAAGTGTTTACTTAGTTTAGGTTGCTATTAGTTAACCCCCTTAGACGAGTTTACTACCTTTACTTTTCCTTCTTCCCTATTGAGCCTTGTGAAGTCAGCTCTCAGCTAGTGGCCTCAGAGCAGAGCAAAAATAGTTGACACCCGGAACTCAGCAGGACGCAGTCAGATGAACCAGGACCCAAAGGGAAGTAATGCAAATCAAGTAACGCAGTACCCGCAAGTAACCCCAATGGGTATGGATCTGACCTTGAGTCAGTTCATGGCACCTCATACCCAGTTGATGAACACTATGATGCAGAACATAAACGAGATGATGAATAGACAGGATCAGGAAAAAACCATCCCCCAACCAGCTCGCCAGCAATCAAAGTTTGCAGAATTCATGAGGATGAGGCTGCCCACCTATTCACGGTCTTCCGAGCCCTTGGAGACAAACGATTGGATGCGTTCAATAGAAAGGAAGCTGAACCTTGCTCAGTGTACTGACTGCGAGAAAGTGTTGTACGCTGCCCACTAGCTAGCAGAGTGGTGGCAAAACTACAATATTGTTCATGAGGACTACGATAGCGTCACATGGGCTGAGTTCACAATAGCATTTCAACATGCTCATATCTTGGATGGGGTGATCGAAATGAAGAAGGAGGAATTCCAGGAGTTGTAGCAAAAGAACATGGCAGTGAGTGAGTACCATAACAAGTTCACTCAGTTAGCTCGCTATGCACCGGAGGATATTGCCACGGATGATGCTCGATAGAAGAGGTTCAAGAAAGGATTGAACCCCAATTTAAAAGATCAAATTTGGGAAATGACTATGCCAGTTTTCAAAATAAGGTGGATAAAGCAATGCTCATTGAGGAAAGTCATCGCGAGTTAGAGGAGTCACGCAAAAGGAGGAGGATGCAGTAGGGATCTCAGATGAATTAGGATCAGAGGGCTCATTTCAGTGCATATCAGCCAGCTCATGTTCCTTAGCAGCCGGGATTTAAAACCCCAGCACCAGCCCTTCGCCAGTTCTTGTCTAGGCCCCAGCCAGTTCATTTAGGCAACTAGTAGCGGAGGAATGCCAACCCTGCAGCAGCAGTCACCTGCTTCAAATGCCCTGAACTGGGACACTACGCCAACAAGTGTCCATAGAATCAAGCTTTGACGCCAGTTCGCTTCAACCTGGGTGCTACACCAGATCGGACCCCTACATCAGGAGCAAGGTGAAGGGCATCTCAAGTGTCAAGTCAACCTAGTAGAGCACCGTAGTTAGTTGTGCGAGGTCAGGTGAACCATGCCACCATGGAGGAGGCTCAAGTAGTACCAGATGTTGTGATTGGTAAGTTCCATGTAAATTCAGTCCGTGCTATAGTTTTGTTTGATTCTGGAGCTTCGCATTCATTTGTTTCTCAGAGTTTTGCCTTAAGGCACCAGTTGAAAATGGTGAGTCTTGGATCTATTTTGTTGGTTCAATCCCCAAGCTCTAAGTTGAGTACAAACTTAGGTGGTCCTGAAGTCAAGATAGCCATCCAGGGAGTAGAATTCTCCGCCAACCTCGTTGTGCTGGATATTCAATCCTTGGATGTGATTTTGGGAATGGATCGGTTTAAGAAGCACCAAGCAATGTTGGATTGTGGAAACAGAGTTGTGACCTTGTTCAGTTCAGACAGGGGTAAAGTGAAATTTGAAGCCAGCATGAGTTAGCCAAAGAGGGTTTTGGTTTGCCAGAGTAAAGGGATCATATTAGAGGAGGTGGCAGTTGTTAGAGAGTATCCAGATGTATTCCCAGATGATCTCCCAGGAATGCTGCCTAACAGAGATGTGGAGTTCACGATTGAGCTAGTACCCGGTGTGCCACTAATTGCCAAGAGACCGTACCAGATGCCTACCAATGAGTTGGTAGAGTTGAAGAAATAAATACAAGAATTGTTAGACAAAGGTTATGTCAGACCTAGTACATCTCCGTGGGGAGCGCCAGTGTTGTTTGTCAAAAAGAAATATGGTAGTTAGCGTATGTGTGTGGATTACCGAGCTCTCAACAAGGTTACTATCAAGAACAAGTATCCCTTGCCCAGAATTGATGACTTTTTTTATCAGCTTAAAGGAGCTGGAGTGTTCTCCAAGATTGATTTGAGGTCAGGGTACCATCAGATGAAAATTCGTCAAGAGGATATACCTAAGACTTCATTCTCAACTCGTTATGGTTTGTACGAGTTCACAGTGATGTCCTTTGGCTTAACCAATGCCCTAGCTTATTTTATGTACCTGATGAACAAAGTGTTTATGGAATATTTGGATAAGTTTGTCATTGTGTTCATCGATAACATTTTAATTTACTCCAAGGGGGAGAAAGAGCATGAAGAGCATTTGAGGTTGGTGTTGCAAAAATTAAGAGAGCATAAGTTGTATGCCAAGTTCAGCAAATGTGATTTATGAATATCCAACTCATGTGGTTTGCTGACTACTTTGGCTGAGCATTTGCAAGTGTGAGCACATCATAGTTCCTGTGGGCAAAGATGTTCAAGGAATCACCTGTGTCCAAAATGGTTGATGTGAGTTATTATTTCATTGGAGACTCCCTAATGCATTTTATGCATATATGAGCATTGCATTTGGAGGTGAATTTAGAGATGAATCGTTGAGCATGGCCTGGATTCATATTGAATTTTGGGATAATTTCATTGTTGGAGGGATTGATCGTAAGGCATATGTAGAATTCATCGTAAAGTTGTTATTTTTCCATCCTTCGGTAGCCACGATAGAATATCTGGTGGGATAAATTGTTTGTCGGACTTGGACTAGGTGCAAATTGTTCGTAGCTTGTAAGAATTCTGGATTGTTTTTATCAAAGTTGTTATTTTTCCTAACTGTGGATGAGCCAAAACTTGTGTTTTGTTCTTACAATTTGTCCTATTTTTCTCAGATTACTTCAAATTGTCGAGAAACTGGGATCACTTTATTAGCAGTGGAATTGGTTGAAATTACACTGAAGTTTGCCATCGTGACAAGTGGAGCTTTTAAACTTTCTTTCTTTTTCTCAAAGCTATTAGCCTGCTTTTATTTTGTCACCCAGCACAAGCTTTCACTACATACCTACTGAGTCAGCTTTTATTTTATTTATCTAAAACTCCTCATGGTACTTTGCATATGTGAGGAGAGTTTTATATACTAAGTCAAAGCAAATACAGAGACATATGTCTGGGAAGAAAACTATGATATGTGTACGTGCGATACCCAGGCACTCACCGTACTTGAGCGTCATCAACCGCCTTTGATATTCAGACTTCTGCGACCGCCTTCGGAACATAGGCACTTTCGACCACTTGTGATACCTAGGTGCTCATGACTGCTCATCGTACTTGAGCGTCATCGACCACCTTTGATATTCAGACTTTGTTGACCGCCTTCGGAACACGGGCACTTTCGACTTTCGACTCCCCACCATACTTGGGCACTTTCGACCACCTGCGATACTTAGGCATTCACGACCACTTGCTGTACTCAGATGTAGTCGACCGTCATTGATATTTGGTCTCTCACGACTGCTCATCATACTCGAGTGTTGTCGACTGCCTTTGGTACTCAAGCATCTCTGATTGCTTATCATACCTAAGTGCCTCTGACTGCTTCACAAAGACTGGCTTATCTGATTGCTTCTTGAAGACAGACGTCTCCGACCGCTTCTTACAGACGTCACCAATCATTCGTGATGCTTGAATGTATACAACTTTTGATGCTCAGACGTCCATGATTGATCGCTGGTCAAACTCGAGTGCCTCTCACCACTTCACAAAGATAGGCATCTCCGACCGCTTGTCGTTGATGTCTCTGACCGCTTCTTGAAGACGGACGCCTCTGATTGCTTCATACACAAGTGCCTCCGACCGCTTCACAAAGACGAGCACCTCCAACCGCTTCTTGAAGACAGACGTTTCCGATTGCTTGTCAAAGTCAAGTGCCTCCGATCGCTTCTTGAAGACAGGCGTCTCCGACCACATGTTGAACTAGGGCGCCTCCGACTGCTTGTTGAAGTTAGCTGCCTCTGGCCGCTCATCGTATTCGAACATCGCTGATCGTCCTCAATGGCCGGCTGGTCCCGACCGCTCGTCGTGCTTAAGCATCATCAACTACCTGTTGGATTCGAATGGCTTCGATCGCTATTCATACTTGGAAGTCTGCGACCTTGAGGCTACAGTGATCTACAAGTATGGCCCCCGACCATATGCTAGAGTACTCCTCCGAGTGCTCTCTCCGATTATGAAGCTACACTACTCTACGCGAATGGCCACCGACCATTAGGCTACAGTACTCTATGAGCATGTCCTCCAACCGCGGTGCTAAAACACTCTACAATTATGGCCTCCGACCTATGATGACTTGTGATCGATGGCTTTCGACTTACGACCACAAGCGATGGTTGATGGCTTCTGAGTTATGACCATGAGCGATGGTCGATGGTCAATGGCTAATCCAACTGGAAAGAATAGAGTGAAGAGCTAGTTTGGCTCTAAGGAGCAGCAAAAAAATGCCTCCAATCTGAGCCTAGATAGCCAATCCAAGAGACTATGACGCTGTTGTTGAAAAATAAGCTTATTCCTTACTTTCCAGATGAGCCAAGCTGCAAGTATAAACTTCTCAATAAAGAGATGCCCTGTGAAGCCATCTTTTGTATTTAAGACTCTCGTTGGATTATCCGGTTCAGTGTCCCACTGAAATTCTATGCATTCCAACATTGTAGAGAGAAGGAGCATTGAAAAAAAGATAAGTGATGGTTTCAGCGATTTGGCAATTGCACAAAACACAATGTACATTTCCATCAGTGATGCATTTTTTCATCTGAGCATATCCTTCATATTGAGTCTTTCTTTGAGAATAAACCACATGAAGACCTTTTGCTTCATGAAGCATCTGTTCTTCCAAATAAGCGGGAAAACTGGTGAGATGTTGAGCTGTTTGAACTGGTAAGTACACCATTTTCGTGAAGAGAAGTGGGAGTTCCCCCAAATGTAAGGCCATTAGTCAGGTGTGTTTTGGTTAACCTCCACTTGATCCGTAAGATGTATAAGTTGAAGATACTCTTGGTATACTTGGTGTGAAAGGGGCAACTGGAATGCACTATGGGGTGCATGTAATTGCATGTAGTTTTTGACTGAGATATCTTGATTTGGATCTAACAGGTACAAATTTGGGAATTTTGCATAGAACATATTTCCATTCCAACAATATTTTCATAACAGAATGTCATGGCCATTTCCCAGTTGTCCCATGGCAATACCATTGAATTGGTTGATGCTTTTCATGACTTCTCTCCACCAGAATGAGCCACAGGTGCTAGCTGCATAAGGAACCAATTTTGAGTAGTATTTGCGCCAGATCAGGCTACCCCAAGGAACCTCAATTCTTTCATAGAACTTGTACAAATATTTTAATAGCAGTCCCTCATTGAGAGTTTGAAGATTGAGGGCTCCCAATCCTCCTTTATTCTTGGGCTTGTAGACATGCTCCCATGCTGCTAGTGAATTACAATGTCCTTGCGAGTCCCTGGAACCTCTCTAAAGACAATATCTTCCAGCTTTATCAATGTGGTTTATCACTTTATTGGGTAATGGAAGCATGAACATGTGATATATGGATTGAAGGGAGAGAATTGCGTTGATAATTGTTAATCTTCCTCCATAGGATAATAAGCTCGTCATACTAGCTAGCGTCTTTCTATCTTTCTATCCTGTCAATAAGAGGTAAGAAGTCCTTCACTTTTGGTTTTGTCATCCCAACCAGAAGTGCAAGGTATGTAAATGGTATAGATCCTATTTTGCATCCAAACACTCCTACTAGATTAGCCACCTTGTCAGGTGGGACATTTATGGGGATTAACACTAACTTATGAAGATTCACTCTAAGGACAGTAGAGTCAGAGAAGGTTTGAAGGAGTCCTTTTAGGCAGAGAAGTTGCCTGGAGCATGCTGGCAAAATAATTAGAGTGTCATCTGCATACTGTACTACTGGAAAATCTTCATTTCCATGTGACGGAATCGGATACTTGAGGAGGTCTCTTTTGGCTGCTTCATTTATAATCGTCTGAAGGATATCTGCCCTAAGGACAAATAGCAACTGTGACAATAAATCACCTTGCCTGACTCCTCTTTTGCATCGAAAAAAACTTCCAGGTACCCCATTTGTGAGCACTAAAGAGTGTCCGGATGAGAGAATACTTGCGATCCAAGACATCCATTTATGAGGGAAGCCCTTTGCTCCATCATTGCCATTATTGTTTCATTCTCAATTGTATCGGAGGCTTTTTCAAAGTCCAATTTGAGGATTATGATCTCTTTTTTACTCTGCTTGCATTGCTAAATGTACTCAAAAGCCCAGGCTAGGCAGTCCTGAATTGTTCTAGTCCTGATGAAGACATATTGGTTAGTATGGACTAGTAGAACAATAACTTTCTATAGTCTAATTGCTAGAACCTTAGTGAGCAGCTTTAGCACTGAGTTCAATAATGAAATTGACCTATAATCATTCAGGGATTCCGGGTTCAACTTTTTTGAAGCAAGAGTAATAAAAGAGCCATTTATGCTTTCTATGCTAACCCTGTTGTTGAAGAATCCTGGCATAGGAGATAGAAATCCTGTCGGATGATATTCCAGCACCTACGATTGAATAAACCATTGAACCCACCTGGCACAGGGGATTTGTCCTTTGGAAGGCTTTTAACAATGTCATCAATCTCTGTTTGGGAGTAGTCTGCCACTAGGTCTTCCAGGTGATGCGAAGCTTGCATGAGGTCAGTGAGATCAAAGAACATTGTAGGGTGAGTCATTGTTCCTATTCTTTGCTTGAAGGAGTTCCAAATGGCCACTGCCTTGTCCTGATGGGAATGAACTATTATTCCAATGTCCAAAATTAGGGAGTGAACCAAATTCCTTCTGTATCTTTTAGTTGCGAGAGCGTGAAAGTATTTGGTGTTTCCATCATCTAGTTTTGCCCATTAGGAGGTGCATCTCTTTTTCCAATACTTGTGCTGATAATCTAAAAGTCTTGCGAAGTGAGTTTTGATTATGTTGCTGAAGTTATTCTCCTCCAAGAAGAGGCGCCTCTGTTCTTCCAATCTATCCATGAAGAGTATAATCGTTCTGCAATTTCGTATCAAAATGTTTAGGTGGGATATGGATTTGCTCTAGTTCTTAAGACCCATGTGCATATTTTAAATTTCACCGAGATTCTAGTCACACTGTTTGTTTGAGAGATTGGTAAATTCCAAAAGAGAGCAACTACTTCCATGAATCCTAGGTGTTTTGTCCAGTAGGATTCAAACCGAAAGAGATTGAATTGGGAATAACCGTATCAATGTGCACAGTGCACGGTGCATGATCCGAAGTATCTTTATGTAGGACATGAATGTCAAGAGTGAGGAAAGGATGTGGTCCAGTAGGTTGAGGTAAAAAAAACCAATCCAGTTGCTTTAAAAGAGAATCTTCTTGCATGTTACTCCAGGTATAGGACCTACCCTTGAGCGGCAGCTCTATGAGGCCAAGGTTGCTGATGATGGAGTTGAAGGTGAGGATATCATTAAAGTTTTCCCTAGTTTATTATAGCTTTGAGCTGATCGAATGAAGTTAAAATCTCCCATTAGAATCCAGTTTTGTTGATCCAAAATATTCAACTAAAGGAGCCAATTGACAAATTCTTCCCTTCTTTGCCCCTCACACGGTCCATAAATGTTGACAAAGAGTCCACTTGTTTGAGTTATGAACTAAAGAGAACTCAATTATTTGAGCAAAGTGTGTGTTGAGTAAAGGAGTGTTAGAAAACACCGAATTATTCCAAAGGATTAGCAGTCCCCTAGAAGCACCAATAGAGGAGTAGGTAAATTTATCTAGGTGTTGGGAGCAAAATTGTGAATGTAAGAGTGCTCAAAGTCCTCTCTTTTAGTTTTCTAGACATAGACAACTGAGCAGGCACTATCCGAGATCTTATCTCAGATAGACTTCCATTTTTCCGGAGTTTAGGTCTTTGACATTCCAGCATAATACCTTCCAACTTCTAAATTTTTGCAATGCATTCATTGAGACATATCAAAAGAGAGAAACTAGACAGATAACACAGCAATATTGTCCTAGATTTGAAACCGAGAGAAAGCAAAATAACACTGTAGCATGTTCGACAACACAAAAGCTATAAGACATGGTAGCAGTAAAACAAAAGTATGACCTACCTATATAAACCCTGTACCGCCCAACTATTCTTCCCTTCAATCTTCTTCATTTTGACGCGGTGCCAAGAGGGTCTCACCATTAGCTCCCTAGAGGGGACTCAATCGTAGCGGTGCCCCATTCTCTCATGAGAGTAATCAGGAGTCTGGGCATCTCCGGGGTGGCCTCTGCTGAGATTTGTACTGCCACCTTTGCCTGCCTGTGAAGCTGATCCAGGGAAATTCTTTCTAGGCTGGTAGCAGCTGATGATGAAGACTGTTCCAATTTTGGAACTTGCAGTGGATTGGAGGTATGTTTGACTTGCATTTTTTAGAGTGCATGACCCTTGACAGTTGGGAGGCGGCAGCCCACTTGTTCAGTCTCGGGCTCCTGCATAAGTTGTGAACCATCAAAGGAGTGGATTTCTTGTGAGTCGACCTGTGTTTGGTTTGTGGGGAGGTGAGATTGAGAGAATAATCATCTTGCTAGTTAGGGATTTCCTCAATACAGATCGAAGAAGATCCATAGGAGGAAGGCCTCCATGAGGAAACTTTAGTATACATGCCTCCTAAAGCAAGGAAAGGTATTGACTGAAGAAGAGGATCAGGAGAGGTAGGTGTCGACTGTAGAAGTGACTTAGCGAAGAGTGTGCCTTCCATAGGGTTCCAAAGCCACTGACCCTCCGGATTAAAAGCAATGCACCATATCTCTTCAGAGAGAATCCTAGAGACAGTAAGACCAGCTGGTGGTTGAGAGACCATGTGGAGGTGTCCTTATATTTGTGATGAGTAATTGACTTGGTTTCTGGAAAGTTTGAGTTTGATTTGGTCAGTTCACGCCGAGTCGGTGCATGGCGCGGTCCGGTTCGATTGGACTTGGTCGATCGCGGTCGGGAGTGCTTAGGACGCTTGTTTTCCTTCTCGATCGGTCGATTTGGGTATTTCATGCTTGAGTACCTTTTGTTAATGCTAATGATGGTTATGTTGTTTCGAGCGGTACTATGTGACGGTTTGCTTGTCTGTGTGACTGCAGGACTTCGGAGCTAGGTTATGGTGAAGCGTGGGAGGACCGGGACTAGGCACAGGAGGTGTTGAGGTTCTAGACGGTCGGAGACGCCGAAGATGATCGAGGCTGCTGAGGTGGTTGCAAGGCAGGAGATGAGGAACCGAAGCTGGAGCTACCGGCGGTGGACACGATGGGCAACGGTGAGGTAGACCGGGACTAGGCTTAGGGAGGAGCTGAGGTCCAGACGGTCAAGATGCCGGGTGCGGTTGTGGGAGGACAAGAAGCTTCCGAGAAGTTGCGACAGGGGCATTTCGGTAAAATGCACATGGCTGCAAAATGGAAGCGGATTCGGTTGAAGATAACGGGTTGGAGACCTGTTAGTGGATGGCAGTAGAGAGGTTAGGGTTTGGAGGGCTCAAATCCTGGTTCCCTCTCTTTTCTCATGTGTTTGACTTTTTTTGCCTCAATTGTGTGTGAGGAAATGAAGTGGATGTAGGCTGCCATTTCTTAATTTCCTTCTTTGGTGTGAGCTCCCTCCATATAGAGAAGGTGAGGGGAGGCAGTAGATGTGTGCTTAGGGTGTGTGGTCTGTGTGTGAGCTCTCAAAGCAAGCAGTGTGCTCAATGTGTTGGCTGCCTGCGTGTGTGTTCTTCCAGTTGGAAGCATGTAGTGTGTGTTCTTCCAGTTGAAACTCCTATTCTATTCAATCATTGAAACCGATTTAGATCCTGAAGCAATTCAGAATTGAATACTAACTAGTTACATGACTGAAATAAACAATCTCAGCCCATCATTGGCATGCAGGCCCGCAAGCTCCTCAATTGACAGATTCGGTTTATCTCCTTGGTCGAGTAGCGTATGGGCATCTTCTTCTAGTCTTGGGCTGCGTGAAACTTCTCCTCCTTTTGACATGTGACCGCATGGACCTCCTCCCTTGTGGTCGCATGGCTCTCTTTCTCCTTGGGGCTGGCTAGTTGTCCTTATTCTTCCATTGCTTCAAATCTAAGAACACACAATGTATTTGCATTAGGTAGTATACCATTTTCATCTAAATCAATAGGGAATTCTCTAAGAAACAAAAGCATCTGTTGTTGCAGCAGTTTAGCTCTTGCTCTTGTCATAGGACTTATTGGAGCCTTATTACTAGCTTTATCATGCACACTTGAAGTGAAAGTTGAATATGTAGTAGAGATGTCCTCATCAGATGGGAAAGTGAGAAAGAAATGTGTACGCGAGATATAAGTGAGAGGAGCAAGGTGTGTAATGTGTCTATAATCCCTGTCTTATCTTTGAAATAAGACGGAAGAAAAAAATAGAAAAGCCGTTTGAAGAAGGCAGATATTTATATTAGCCTGACATGCCTACAGAGACCGTGGTTAAAAAGTTGGCGTGCAAGGAAAAAGGGCCACCGGTGCAATTAGAAGACTCGGGAAAAAATAAAGATAATCTTGAAGAGGCTTGTAAAAACAATGGATAGTAACGCATGAGGTCGCCGTAGCAAAAATAGAAAAAAAAAAAAGAAGGAAGACGCAGATGGATGTAGGTCGTAGGAGTGCAGGAACGGAGAAATGCCCCTGCCAATTCCACAGGAAAGGATCGCTTTACTCCGCAAAATACAGGAAATCAAACATCCACTACACTACCAGCTCCAATTTTGCGTAGGACCGAGGCAATCACAGAGAAAGAGGAGATGAACGGTATGCTTTGTAGTTTTTATGCATACTTGTCAATACCGTTTTGGAGATTATACCAGTTTAATTCTTAAAATGATACATTCCGGTATCGGTCTATATCTATGTACCATTTTGGATTTAATATAATAACACGAGTATATATATTTATAAGTATATATTTATTTAATTATATACACACACAAAATATCATTTGTAATATTATTCTAAATATATAGAGGTAATATCAAATATGACATATAGTTCAATAGACGGTATCATCAATTCCAACGGTATAACCGGTATTAAAGCCGATATGGCCGATATTGATCGGTATTGAGCCGATGTTAATTGGTATTGACCAGTACTGAGACCGGTACGGTAGGTGGGATACTTTGTACTAGTTTAGGTACCAGCACGGTATATACCGGCAGGAATAAAATAGTATTGATAAGCCTGGTTTTATCCCATCTTACTGCACAAATCAACCAACCAACCATCAAAACCCAACAAAGAAACTAACTGATGATCAAATAGGTGACAACAATAGCAGTTATCTTGGCACAAACTTTGAGGGCTTCCAGGTAAACAAAAACGTACATGGAGTCAGAAAAAAAAATCACATTTCCTTGTTATATCATTTTTGTCGGGTTGAGATTGTAACGATGTATTCTTTTGAGTCAATTATAGCGACAGGATTCATTCACACAAACTTGTTGTCGCATCAAGTTAGTGGATTGCAATAATCTCAAAAGAAAACTTAGCGGATTACAACCAAACACTTCTTCTGTCTTACAGATAAACAAAAGAATTGATTTATAATTTTAAATTACACATGTTTAAATTATTTTTATGTATTTTTAGATATATAATTTTAGTTAATAATTAAAATAAAATAATATTGTCTTAAGTTAACATGAGGATGCGGCAAACAAAACACATACAAAAGTAACAAAAAAAACTTAAGTACAAAAGGTGAAGTGACTGCTCAAATAAAGTGCTCACCAGCAGCAGTAAAACACTCTCAAATGAGTAGAGAGGAAAAAAAAGAAGAGGAGAAATAAAAGGCGCGACATCGGAGACGTTACAGTACGTATTCAAAACAATCAGTTTCGCGCTACCAAAACGAACGGTTCACGTAAATTTTACAGTAGACATTTTTTACAATTTAACTTCCAACATTCGTTTTTATAAATTTAGTTTTTTTTTCTATAGACCTATCAAACTTGAAAGACACTTACTAAGTTAGAGGAGCTTAGCAAGCGACCTGTCAAGCCCTCCTTTGCGGCAGCACCGGTCGGCCACTATGCATGCTATGTTTAGGGCATCTCCAATGGTTATAGCTAGCAACTAACTATAAGACTTCCACATCATTTATATAGTACACACTAAAGCTAGCATTCTAAAGAACTATCTATAATGATAGCTATTTGATGCTTACATGCACACACAGAATTTAGAGCAAGTTTAATAGTACAGATAGCTGCTACCTCCAATACATTTCCATGTCATCAAAAGATAATGATGCAGTCAACTCATACAATAAGCTGGCTATAAGTTGTCTCCACAAGAGCTCTCAATCATTTAATTCATACATGGGTATTGATAATTTAATACATGCATGGGTATAGCAATTAGTTCTATGGGTACATGCATGGATAATGCATCCTTTCCTGTGCTATAGCCTGACTCTTGCATGGGAGTCGGCTTGACTCTCTCTCTCTCCTTTTCTCTCCCCTCCACATAGGACTATGCTGACATGGATTCCCTTATAGCTAGCACAGTCAGCCTTATTAAACTTGCTCTTATAGAGGCTGCCTCGTTTGGCGTTATAGACTAGTGCTTAAGGAAGAGCTAGCTCGATTTTTTTTTGCATACTCTCTTTCCTCCACATAGGATATATGCTGATGTGTACATGCATATAGCTAGCTGACTCAGATCATTGGAGATGCCCTTAGCGATTTAAATAGCGTTAATCGTAATCAATTATTACTAATTGCAATTAATTATTTCTAATTAAAGCACTAAATTAATCTCGTTTTGATTAGTATTTTAATTAGTGCTAATCATATTTAATTAGTACTAATCATTATTATTAGCGCTAATCATGTTAGTTCTTATTAAGTGTGTGAAGTATTTTATTACACTTGCAGGGTGGTGTCTAATCTTGTGAATCACTCACACCACATTTTGCATAATGTTTTTAATTATATTTGAAAGTATTTTCCAATCATTGAACAAATAAGTACTACTATGAGAAAATCGCAATTCATATATGTACTTTCAATATTTTTTTTAAGAATTTATTTCTAATATTAGCAATTTACTACTGTAGTTTTTGAAAGTACATGTGGGCATGGTATTTTATTCACATAAAATTAAAAGTCTTTCGCGAGATAAAATTCAGAATATACTCTTCTCGTTACCATCTCGCTCTGGAGATAAGACAGCGGGTTACGGGTGCAATACGCACCCTACTCCTCCTGCTCCCATTGTAATATTCTAGTTTTCAGTGCTTTTTTGAAGTTTTAAAATAAAAATAGCTATTTAGATTTTTTATTAATTAAAGCTTAATTTGAACTTTTCAAAATTAAAAATATTTAATGTGAATAAAATAAACATACATTAAATCAAAAAAGTTTTGTTGGGTTCCTTTTGTTGTAAGAAATTTTCTATATTTTATTGGTTTTTCGCAGTTTATTTGCTATTTTTTAGAGCTCAATTTCCTTTTTCTCTTTTTCAGAATGTCACAATTTTTGAAAATCTGAATTTTCTTTTTTGGGCCGAATCCCCTTTTCCTCTCTCAGCCTGGGCTCCTTCTTGACCTAGCCTTTGTCCGGTTCCTTTCTTTCCCACGCGTGGCCCATCTCCTTTCTTTCTTGCGCCAGAAATCGAGGAGATCATATATATATATATATATGTGTGTGTGTGTGTGTGTGTGTGTGTGTGTGTGTGTGTGTGGCCGTATATTCAACACGCGTATGTTGGTCGTGTTGAATATACGGAGGAACATACAGAGAGAATGAACGGTTGAGATCGGGATCCTGGGGGATATGCTGCAGATCGGTGATGTGGAGGGACATCACAGACGGTTAGGATTACAAACCGTCTGTGATAACATGAGATATCACAAAGACAATATATCAATACAATATAAATAGTTAGTCTCAAAAGATAAAATAGCAAAATTTTATATAGCTTATATATACTCATTTGAAAGGTTTCGACGAGATCTACAACTTTGCAGTTAAGGCAAAACCCAAATTCCAAAAGGAAGATAAATTTTTTTTTGGCAAAACCAGAAACTGAAAACTTAAAATACAAATTTAAGACTAAAGATAGCCGATTTTGAGGGTCTTAGAGGACGACTGGCACAAGCAGTCATTTTTTTTAATCGAGCTCGTCGTTAGTTTTCCAACGAGTACAAGAACGTCGAAAACGAACACCGTATGTAAAAGTTATGCCCGTTTTACTGAAAGTGTCTCAAAACTGAATCCCTACTCGGACTCAGGCGGGAAATTATGAAATTTTGGGGAATTGCAAGATGGGAAACATATCACAGACGATTTTTAATACAAACTATATGTAAAGTATCACAGACGGTTTAAATAAAAAACTGTCTGTGATGTCTGCCATTATTACAAACGGTTCTTGATAAGAACCGCCTGTGATGCCTTATATTATTACAGACGATTCATATAAATAACCGTCTGTGAAAATACCACAGACGGTTATTTGTATAAATCATCGGTGATACTTACAGCACAGACGGTTCCTAGAAACCGTCTGTGATGCAAGCGTCCAGTTTAGCCTCTTTTGTATTAGTGACATAACATGTGTAAAACGCGAACACAGCTTATCGAACCATAGCGAATCACAAACAAGCACAAACAGGTAAGAAGATACATATATCTATATTCAATGTCTAAGAAAAACGAACGAGGTAAACAAATGAGGAGGCGTTCTAGTACCGCAAGCATATCTAATAACTAAGTGCATCGGCGTTCATAGGACAAACAACCGAATCACTGTAAGCATCGCAAGCTACCTGCACGCGCAGCGACAAACGTAACGTGCGGAGCGAAGCACAACAAACGTGCGGCAGGAAGCAACCAAATCACCAGGCGTTCTAGTACGGCAACCATACACAATAACAAACTGATTTGGCGCTAATAGGGCCAACGATCGAACCGTTCCAAGCACCGTAAGCCACTCGCACGCGTAGCAGCAAACATGCGGCGACGCAACGGTACATTGTCTAAATAAAAAATGAGCACTCAATTTGCTGACAGTACTACAGGCGAGAACCCAAAGCTTAATTAGTGGGGGCCTTGGCCCCCAGTCAATTTTGTTAATCACGTATACCTCCTGGATTTAATCCATATAGGCCCCCAGTCCGCAACTCAGCAGGCCCCCAGTGGCCCAGTGCGGCAGCCGGCAAGCCGGCAGGCCGGTAGTTATAGTAGAAGGCCCCAGTGGCAGCATAATTTCTATAAGACATATGCATGCCCCCACTCAATTCTAGTTCTAGGTCCGCCCCTGGGCGAGAAGCAATCCAACCTCAATAGACGAGCTGAATGCACGGGGGTACGAAGGGTCCGTGATGAGGCGGGACGGAGGGAGGCCAAAGTCAGCAGGAACAGCGACCCGACAGGCAGCCGTAGGGTGTACCTTAATCAGGCGAACAAAGTGTCAGAAACAACGAAGGGAACGGCAATGTACACGGCAAGACGAACCAAACGTAACGTGACGACACCGAACCTCGAGTTGGCAAAAGACCACCCCGAAAACAGCCCAGACAACACACCCCCAAAATGCAGAGCAGGAATGCAGACGTAGTGAAACGAAGAGCAATACGCAGGCAGAAGACTCGAACAACAGAAAATAGGCGAAATGGCCCCGAAAGCACGGCCCGTGAAAACGGAGCTGGAACCCAAACCCAGCCGGAACAGCAATGGCACGGGCCGCGCAAGCAAATCAAAGGCGAGCGGCAACCACAATCCAATCGACGAAGAACGAAGCACCGATTGAGCAAGTACCAGAAAGAAAGGTTGATTCTCATGCGGGAGCGGACCGAACACCGACGAGGCGGACGACCGACGGCACGGACAACTGAGGCGAACACCGGCGAGGCGGAGTAACAAAGGCGCAAGTGATTAATCATGGTCATTAATTAGTTTAAGCTACATGATAGTGCAATTAGAGAATTTATTTACCTGTACTACAAGTTGAAATTTTTATATATAGTAAATGCGCTAAAAGACCTACAAAATATTTTGTGGAGCTTCCCAACACATATCCCATGGGATAGGACAGTTGGTCCGGGGTGTGCATGTCGGATCGGATGAGGTACGGAGACCGTTCACTCTGTTAAGTAACCAATGGCGTACCAGTAGGCTGAGTTAGAGCAACCTGGGTCTGTTAAGCGTCGATGTGCTCTTGCTAAGATATGCCAAATTGGGGACAACCAGAGATGAAGTCCTGAACAAGGGACTCTAGAAATCTCGGTCGTGTGGACGAACTCTGTCCTTCACCATACGACGTGCCAGTGAAGCCGAAGGAGCTCTGCACTACGTACGCTCCTAACCCTGCGTATGGTCTGAACGCTGAGCTTTGTCCTACATACGCTCCGAGCCCCAGCGCTGTGTACTACTCTCTGGAAGCAACCAGGAGGCCCGTATCCTCATCAGTGGACTAGCCGTCACCCTCACGTTGAATTGAAGGCTGCAAGATGGAACGATGTTAGTAGAAATAAATATTCTGGATGTAGATTACGAATCTCTTACCTCCTGGATGTGCAGCGAAGATGACTAACGGGGAGGGGTAGTCTATGTAGGGGGTGCGGAGGGTAAAAGTGATGCATCTCGACGATGGACCTACGGCAGGAGAATATCATAATGTTAGCGGAACGTAAGGTATTACAAGAAAACAAAATGTACATTTGCTCATAACTTACCTCCTTGTCGGTCTAGCTTGTGGATGAACGACAGGTAGTACTATGATGCCGGCCGGACTCACTAGGTCGCAATGGTCGGTAGGACTCGTTAGGTCGTGATGACCTAGCAGGTGAGCACGGTGCCCCCACTAGGTACCCAATGTGCACGGCTTGGTCTGTCGAGCGGCCGCAGCTCAGGTTGTTCATTATTTTCTCAGCTTGCAATAGAATGTACTTTAAAGTTTTCTACAGGGCCAATGGTGTGTCTGTGATGCTAATGGCCGTTTCCAACAGGCTTGCTCCATTACGACATCCAACTGGGCCCTGTCTATCCATATCTTCGTCCACTCCTGCTGCACCGCTGGCAGTCCATAGCATATCGATCCACTCTCGATTGCCTACATTTTCGGAATGATCGATGTTACAAAAGAAGACATACAAAGTATAAACATTACTCGGATGGAGTTTGACTCACCAGCGTATTGCTCATTACAGGAACCTGCCATCCAGAGGGGGCACGTCCTGGTACAAATCGCACTGTCACATTACGCGTTGTGGCACATAAGGCTCTACCATATGTGAAAACATCAGATGGCATGTCATCGCCCATAGCTCTGCATCCTAGAGGCATTGCATGGACAGCCCCGTGTGGCGCAACACTCTCCATGAATTTTGGAGTCCATGGAGCTCAAATGATGTCATAGTCATGCAACTACTCGAACTCGTTGTGCCATAACAAGTAGCACCTCGCCGGTCTGTCCTTGGCCCAGCAAAAATGGACATAGTCCACTGGAAGCCCATAGTGGGCCCATCTATTAGGTGGGGAACTGGGTGTATAGGTGCACTGGCCTCTTGAAGGCCGAACGCCCGATAGGGAAGTGCTCTCAACTCCACAGCTACAGAAGCATGTAGTAGATGGCCAGGTAGGGGGTAGCACCGGTGTTGCACTACGAAGCGTCACATAACCCCTGATATGTAGCACATAGGACGGCTGATCTCCAGTTGTACTGGAGCATCACCCTAACCTCCGCATCAGCAAAGACTCGGCAATGCGGATGAAGTCGGGTTACCAAATATCGCCCTGTGTGGATTCAAACAGGCTCCAACCAAAAAGTTGAAGAAGGTACGTGATGAGGTGCGTCCTGATGATCTCCTCCGGTGCATCCTACGGGCACTGACTAAAATGCCTCGGCCAAGTGCGGATGACGCAACGAGCATAGAGCATCCTCTGGGAAAGCCAAGCCGAACCGATACGCCAACCTATCCCTCCAATCCGCCGATGGAGGGGCTGGAACAAGTGCCTCACCCTGGAGAGGGAGACCGGTCAAGAATGAGATGTCCTGGAGAATGACCATCACCTCACCCTACCAAAAGTGGAAGGTGTGCATCTCGGGCCTCCACCTGTCCATAAGTGCCGAGAACAGACAGGTGTCTAGGGTGAACTGGCGTCCGATGGAGACCAGTCTTGCAAAGGGCAACAAGCCTGTGGCCCGGAGGGTTGGGACGTAGCAATCGTCTAGCTCCCAAATATCCCTCCCTCCCCAGAGCTTCAGGGCCGAAGAGCCATCCCTATCACCCATGATCCACATCTAGCACCGGTGGTTCTCATAGTAGAACTCTTCCAGAAGCTTTGGTAAAGACATACCTTGTAACAAATGGGATAGATGAAATATCAGTGCAAAGATTTATAATGACAATAAAATACTACAAATTGAAATATGTATATGTGTGTGTGTATAGATGTGTGTGTGTGTGTGTGTGTGTATATATATATATATATATATATATATATATATATATATATATATATATATATATATATATATATATATATATATATATATATATATATATATATATATAGGGAACATATCTAGTGCTAATGCCCATTTGGGTGCTAACATGCTAATACCGCTCAGAATCGTTAGATCTGCCCTCTACGGCCTGCATCCTTGAGGGTGGAAGCACCTAAGCCACTTATGCAATTTTTCACATAACCCCTAGCTAAACCTCTCGCTTTTGCCTCAGCTAAACCTCTCGCTTTTCCCCGAGTCTCCCGCTCGCTCATCCCCTTCCCGACCTCAGTTCTACCGTCGCCTTCTAGGGTTTGCGCGCCGCCTCCTCGCTCCGACCCCTGCGCCTCCCGCCTCGCTCCGACCCCCGCGCCTCCCGCCGTCCGTCGCCCCCTCTTCGGCCTCCACCGCCTCCCTCCCCGAATGTCTCCTGGCCAAGTGCCTCTGTTTGCCTCCTGGCCTCCTCGAGCGCCTCCGCCTCCCTCCCCGAATGTCGCGGACTCCCATCCGGCCTCCTCCTTGAGGCCCTCCGCCTCCCTCCCCTAAGCGTCGTCCGCCTCCTCGAGCGCCGCCACCCTCCCTCCCGCACTACATAGTCGGCGTCGTCCTCGAGCGCCGCCACCCTCCCTCCGGCACCTGTGACGAGACCGCTGCCCCCCTTCCACCACCTGCGACGAGATCGCCACCGCCTCCCCCCTCTGCCACAGCTGGCCCTGTCCACCACTTGGCCCCCCCCCCCCCCCCCACACACACACACACACCCCCTAACTCTTCCAGGGCAGCGCTCCCCTTCTAGCTGTCCTTCGCCGCAATTCCGAGTTGAAATTGTTGCTTCTGTACTGGACTATGTTGTCTTTCAGTGATATGTTCTGATTTCTGAATTTCATGTATGCAAAGAATTGAAATTCTTGTTTGAGATATGTGAGCTCAATTTTCTGATTTCTGAGTTTCATATATGCAGAAAATTGAAATTCTTGTTTGAGATATGTGAGCTCAATTTTCAGTTTTTTGAATTTCATGTATTGTCTGTATGTGCAGATCAGGAGAGTGTTTTATGAACATGAATACTACCAGATTTCACAATTCATTCTTATGAAATCAACCCCATTCTTAATATGAATGCTACTGTCATATTTCTGAATTTCATGTATTGTCAGTGTACATGAATAGTATCAGGAAATCGGCTCCATTCTTATGAACTAAATATTGCATGAATGGAACTTGTGAAAAAACTGACAGTACTCCTTGAATAGAATCAGGTTTCAAGCCTTCTCTCTACTGTGGTATTGAATAGAACTTGTGAAAAAACTAACAGTACTCCTTGAACCTGAAAAACAGTAGGCTAGCACCACCCACATTTGCATTGCACCCACATTTGAATAGTTCCAGTATCAGTTTCTTGTCTAAAAACAAAAACCTGATACTGAACCCTTGTTTCTTGTCCATTTTGCACCAGCCAGCCAGCACAACAAAAACAAAAACCTGATACTGAACCCTTGTTCTGACATTTTGCACCAGCCAGCCAGCACAACAAAATTTACCACTGGAAACATCTCATAGTATGATGCCCTAAAAACATCAACTGAACAATGCTGATACTGATATCTCATAGCATTTCTCTGCTCATTGTCCAGGCTGCTCATTGTCAACACAACAAAAACAGTAGCCATTGCCCTAAAAACATCAACCGAACAATTTGCCAGCACAACAAATACAGTAGCCATTGTCCACCTGATACTGCTCATTTCTCTGCTTTTCACTCAGAACCAGCCAGCACAACAAAAAACTGATACTGCTCATTGTCCACCTGATACATATGCAAACAACCTGATACTGCTCATTCTTTCACTCAGAACCAGCCAGCACAACAAAAACCTGATACTGCTCATTGTCCAGGCTGTTCATTTCCCTGCTTTTCACTCAGAACCAGCCAGCACAACAAAAACAGTCATTATTTCTCTCCATTCGACAAAACAATTAGAGCACAACACAATTTGATTACACATTCCACTGCTTACACAATTTGATTACACAAAACAATTTAGGTTCACATCACAGATTACACAATTTGATGGTTCAATTCACACACAAAACTGGGACCAATATGATGTTTCCCTAAAGATGACATCGCAATTGTTTGAAAACAAGTAAAGAACAAAACTGTATTCCGATCCGCGAGATGTACGAATAACCTAAATAAGAAGAGCCCATGCCTCACACTTTCATCTGCCAAATTGATAGTAACAATCAGATGAAACAGCATTACGCATGAGAGGTTCAATTGCACATAGATGATAGAACAATTAGTATACTTACATGCACAGGATCTACATCACACGAGCACCTTGTAAATTGTTTGGTTACTTCAAATGAATCAACCCCAATATTAACTCACTGCTGCGTTTCAGATTTCGTTCGCGGATCATCCTTCAATCCTTTGGTGAGCAAATCATAATTGATGGAGGCAAGTTGTGATAGATTCTGCGATGAAAAGAAGTTAGACGAATGATGTGCAGAACATAGGCACAAAAGGGCTAATAATAAAAGTTCTTTAAATGTACTTTTACGGACTGATATCGTCTTTGAAACAAGATCGTCGCAAACACAATGACAGGTATAAATGGTATTTGCATTGTTGGATCAATAGAGATTTATACTTGGGTCATCTATGTATATTTAATGTCAAAATTAAGTTTCTAGTTTTGATAGCACTTTACTTCTAAGTGCTTTTGTCCTATGAAAAATCTACCATGTGTTACTGTGAAATGATTGTGTCACACTCAAATTGGATAATCAAACTATCGTTTAATCAATGTGTCCTTAAGGACATCAAAGTTGGCTATCTGTCATGACTATCCAATCCCCAATTTTGGATCTGCTATTTCAGACTCCATCACACTGATTTCAGAAATTAGCAAATACATTATTGACTGGTAAGAATCGAATCGGATTTGGTCACATACCTTCAGTTCTGGCGAGCGGAGTCGAAACCCAATCGGAGCGCTTGGGGACGCCGAAGACTGGGACGGACGAGGGAGTCAGCGGTGGCCTCGGAGGATTGGACGAGGAGGGGGTGTTGGCGGCAGGCGCAGAGACGGTCCATGGTGGCCTCTTAGCCCAGATCCGGACGCCGGCCAACCTCTTTGCTATCCGCCGCCACCGCCAGGCTCGCGTTACTCCTCCATCAGCACCCGAATCCGACATCCTTTCCAGGATCCGTGGATCTGATCCGCCGCTGCCGCTGCCGAGGTGGGATCCGGGCCTCTCTGCATCGGATCTGATGATGGCTCCTCGTCGGCCTCCTCCGTGCCTCCGGTCGTCTCACCGATGGCCTTGCCCCTCCTAAATCCGGCCAACAGCCTCCATTTGCCACAGGATCCCACCGCCATCCTCGCTAGATCGACATGGAGGGGAACCCGTTGACCGCCTGCTCCTCTAAATCTGGTCTCCCCGTCGGCCATGCTCGACACCGTCGGATCCCACCACCGCCACTCTTGTTGCTACCGTCGTCAGATCACGTTGTCCTACGCTACCTCCCAGCCAGATCCAGACTCCCCAGTTGTCAGAACCGAGGTCATCCCCACCGGATCCTCATCAGATCCGGCCCTCTTTGCCGCCGCTCACTCTTATTGGTCGCCATCGCACAGATCCGCATCGTCGAGCCCAGTTTCGGACCGCCCTTGTCGACCTCCTCACCGTCGTCAGTCACCTCTCCCGAGCCTGGTCCCCGATTCGCCTTTTCTTTATTGGCGCTGGAGAGAGGGGAGAGATGGGAGTGAGTGGCTCTCTTCTGTGCACCACGGGAAGACGAAGGGGATGTGGGCTTGGATGTCTAGTTGGCCCTATTTTTTAGTTCGTTTAAGCCATATGAGTCCATAAATTTATTGTCAGTCATAGAAGTATAGGAATTTTCTTTTTGCATGACAGCAGCCGCCGCTCTTCTCTGTGAGCCGCATACAGATCGTATAAGTCGTTATGATGCATCCACTCTCTGAGCCACTGTCCTAAGCTTCTAAGACCACCACACTTCTATTGTGCTTCCTGTGCACTGCGTCGCTGCCGTCTTGAGCTTCGATCTGTGTCATCACACTTCTATCTGTTCCTCTTCGGTTTGATTTGACAGTTTTCTCTATCCAAGAGCTGCATGCTATGACGATATTTTCAAGACTCGGACTTCGGATTTTTCCTATCTTAGTGTCAACCCTTTTCAAATGCACTGCTATTGCATATACCTTGCATTTGAGGGGGTGTTAAGAGTATTAGAGGTATTTCCTATTGTACTAGGGTTTAGTCTTGTATCCTCTTTGTACCTTATATATATTGCCAATTGGTCCTCTTCAATACATACACAATATTCGTAACAGTCCTAAGTGAGGAATGGCGGATGTTGAATAACTCTTTTGGGACATTTGGCTCATGAGATCCAATAAACTCATTTAGGTGGTAGCAAACACCATGATAGGAAGGTAATATCTCTAGCCTCACAGCATACCTAGCATCAGCCAAGTAAAATTTTTCCAGTCATGATATAATAGTGAGCTAATGTCAAATTGACATAATCGTGTGGCCAACATTAATTCTAATATTTTATACATACCTTCAGGTATTTTAGACCCACTGGACGAGAGAGGGCATCTTGTAGCACAAGAGAATCATGGGCAGAGTCCTCCCATCCTGCTATGACATAAGTAAACTGAAGTTCAAAGTCAACAGCTGCTAGCACATTCTAAGAGGGGTATGACTTGCGGCCCCTAAATATGTCTACCATGTACGCAGGTACACATGCCTTAACATGAGTGCCATCTAATGCCCCTATACATCCCTATGTACAATAGATAGGTTGTGCATGTCAAACAAAGGTATCAAACATAAGGGTTACTAATAAAATCTTTAGGCTGAGTGTTACCTCAAAGTAGGGATAGAATCTATTAGGGCTGCTAGTGATCTTTGTGTGTGTATCCGTCAATCTACTATGAATGAGATCACGTGCTAATTTTTCCATTGCATGCAAGACAACATTGAAGTACCTACTCACTGTTTCACCATATTGCCAAAACCAAAATCCTATAGATGAATTTGTGTGATGTTGTCCCACCATGTATAAAAACATTCCAACCTGTTCCTCTACTGAAACATGAAATGTGTCAGCTAACCATCCCTTCTGTCTAAACATTGTACAGAGCTTGTAGAATATAGCTTTGGACATCCTTAATTGCTTAATGCATGTTGCATCTGAGGTCTCAATAAGCCTGATCAGCACATTATTCCTATAGATATCCCTATCTGCTAGTGGACCATACTTTGCACCTCGACCCTAGACCCCCTAGCATGTTTGCTCCTCCACCACAGAACTAGGAGAAGAACAAGCATAGATAGAGCCCTTTGCCTCCACATGTAGTACATGTAATAGTAATAATATTGTTGACGATCCAGACATCCAGTCCATCTGGGCAAATGCAATAAGGATAGCAATATGCATAATTTTACATCAAAATAGATGACTGCAGTGCATATTCGTATAGAGATAAAACAGAACACTTTCTTTCTTGTCTCTGTGAACAGGTAGTTTTTCTTCAAAAATTTCTTTTTAGACAGTAGGGAATAGGAGGATCACCATTAAGTAGCAGGTAGCAGCTTTAATAAGACCTACATAGAAGAACACACGGAGATGCTACATAAATGTGCATAAATAAGTATGCTAACTTCAAATTAAGGCATCTAGATGGCCATATCAGAAACATATAGATATAAAATCCTACATGCTAGTATCCTAACACCCTTTGGTGCAGGCCTACTTTCCAAGTGTGCAGTTAAAATGTAACAAATGCTTACAGACTACCATCCCCAGATTGCCCTTGGAGCAAAGTGGCTGGTAGGGGTGAAAACAAATCGGATACGGATTGAATAGCGCTCAAACAATATTCATATTCGTATTTGTAAACGAATATGAATATGAATCCAAATATTCTCAAATACGAATACAAATCGAATATTATAACGAATACAAATTCAAATAGAATATCTACTCAATTCGGTCAGATTCAGATATCATCATAACTTATGTAATATAAAGACATTAATGACATATTATTCTTGTACAATCACACTTAATCATCCTAATTCATTTACTTCACATAAAGAAAATACGAATTCATGTTCAATTAAAAAACTTATCCAACAATTAGTTGTATTGTAATAAATATATTACTTCGTCGAATACGGATACGGATAGTCCGGATAAAATAACATTTCGGATGATAAAAGTCCATACCATATCATCCATATTTTTTATGCGAATACAAATACGAATGGGATATAAATTGTTAATCGAATGGAAAATTTATACCATATTCGTATCCTATCGAATATGGTCACCAGATAATACGGATAATTCGTATCCACTTTTCACCCCTAGTGGCTAGGTTACTGGGGCAAACCCAAATCAACAAACCTGTCTAAGAACCAATTGGAGAGCAAGATGTGTGCACCAATTGGAGAGCAAGATGTGTGCACCGACCAAAAGCTAACCAAGAAAGAGCTTTGTCAAGCATCACCTAGCTCACAAGCCCCACTCAGAGGGTTTCTTTGGTTGCCGACGGCATAAACAGCAAGCGGGATTTAGGTTCATCATGTGGATAGTACTAGGAGAGAGGACACTACATATCTAAAGCAATCCTTGACAGAGAGGAAGGTTGCGGATGTAAGGTTTACCAGATTGCGGATGGGAAGAAACTCGAGCTCTTCAGACCTATGGAAGGAGGAAAGGAGGAGAGAAGCCCCACCGGCCGGCGGTAGTGGCAGCTTTTGGCGCTCAATTCGGCAGACAGCATGTCTCCCTGCGAGGAGAGAGAAGGCTGCAAAGGGAGGGGAAATTAGCCTTGCACAGTTGAGCACATGGCGTTTATACACAGCGAGTTGAGCTTGCAGAGTGCATAATCAAATTTTTAGCGCTGTCGGGATCTCGGATTTTCAAATCCGGACCTTCTGTGTATTACAGCACTAGTCTCAGATCAAAACTAGTACACACAGTCAAACAGAAATAATTACATAACCAACAACGCTTTATTACAATAATAGAGAGTACTGACCGAAAGGTCTCATTATTACAAAGGAGGTTTCGAGACCTCACACACACAGAACACAGCGGAAGCAAAAAGATAAATCCGGCGAAGACCCATCAATACGCCACAGGCAATTAACTAGGGAAGCGCGACCTAGAACTCCTGGAATCCTTCATCGAATCCACCCGCGAAGTAGTCGTAGTCTCCTTCTTGGGCTTCGTATTCCTCTGATTATTATTTTTGAGTGCAGCATGTGAGTACATAAAGTACTCCGCAAGTCTTGGGAAAATACAATAGATGCAAGGCTTTAACAAAGGAAGGCTATATGGTTCTTTTGCACAAAGCAATGTTTTAATTTCAATTACTACTAATTATTTTTGAAGGCATCAATTTAATAAAAGTAAATGTTTTAACAGAACTATCATTAACTTTATAGTGAAGGTTGCATCTACCAACACTAGCTAACCAATTACAATTGGTCACGTTTAAAACTGCGGGTTCCATCCACCCTCTCTGGCTCCAACTGCCAGGATACCCTTCCGAGAGTTCCCTCCACTCTCGGAATACAAAAACTTTGATTTTAAAACCAAAACCAAAAATCTACCATGTGAATGCATTCCTTGCCCGCCCTTGACCGTGGGCACGGCTATTCGAATAGTTTGACACTCTGCAGAGGTTGTACAACTTTACCCCTAAGAGACAAATTATCTTAACAGTCACCACGCTTCCTTTGGCATGAGACACAGATAAATTATCACAAAGTCTTTACCTCACTCTAGACTAGCTAGACACCACACGCTGAGGTTTCACCGCAGAAGGGTTAAATCTGCCCAATCCGAAGCCCCCTCTTGCGCCATATGAGTACAGTAAATCTCTGTCCTTCACTGTGAATAACCAGTAAATCTCTGGCACCACTTTCCACTGGTGGCACCTAAATTAGACTATCATGAGTTAATCAGCTAGGTCGTACCCATATAGACTTATGGTTGTACAGTAGTGCTCAGTCTGGATAAACACAAGCGTCGGTCCTTAGTTGACTAGGGTGAAACATACACTTTACAAGATCTCGTGCTTGCCACACCAACCCAATCAACCATCCACCCTAATCTAAACCAACTTCCACATTTTATTTTATTTTAAAAGAACAGTGGCAACTCCAATCACCACTAAAGTTATAAACATAAGGTTACTACAACAAATCATAATTTCCCATTTTCAAGATTTCACAGGTATTAAATAGCGCGACTAAGCAGTATACTACCATTCTATTATTCACAAATGATTATAATACTCTCATTATTGAGTCAAAGGGAATTATAAGGTTACAAAGGTACATGGCAATCAATTTCAATTGAGGGCATAACAAAGTTGGAGTAACTAATACCTAAAGATTTGAACTAATGTTTTATGTAAATAGCAATGCATATAATTTAAAATAATTAAAACATTTCAAAATCATAGGTTCAAGATGATCAAAGGAGACTTGCCTTCTTGTGCGGTATTTGGTCCTTCTTGCTGCGGCTCGACAAATTCTTCGGTGGCGTCGGGTTCTACGTGCGAAACGACAAAACAAACGAACAAATAAATACAAATAAAATCACAAAAATATAATATATATATATACTGGAAGGAAGTTTATGATTTCATACGAAGTTAGGAGAAAGATTCAACGGATTTGGGGTTCACACGAGGGAGAACGAATATCTGGAAGATTGGTTGGGAAAAGAAATTACTGAGACAATATTTGGACCAAGAAAGATGGAATGGATTTTATGGAGATTTGGCAAGATTTGAATTTAAATTTTGAAAGTGCACAGGAAATTTGGAATGGAACTGAGGCTTTGAAATTAAACTAGGTATTGGAATTTGAAATTTAAATTTTGAAATAGCAAATAAATTTCAAATATTTGAAAGGATGGAAGAAATGGATAGTTTGGAATTTTTGATGAATTTAGAAATTTCAATGGGCTCAAACGGAGTTAAAATGAGGGAGAACAGGCTCTCCGAAGTTTAAATTCAGAAAAAAGGAAAAAGAGGAATTTCTGGAATTATTTTTCTAAAGGAAATTGGAATTATTGCGTCAGCACTGAATTTCCTTTTTCGACTGATTTATTTTTGAACTGAAAATTGGGTTTATTGCGCCATGCTGTCGTCAGCATGGGGTAAATCCCACAGACAGGTGGGCCTCGGTCCATGGACCGAGTCCACGGTCTACGGGGATGTGCTGAGGAGGCGGGGTGGAGGGCACGGCTTGCGTGGCGCCGACGGGGCACGGACAGGGCGAGGTGGCGTCCACCGGGCTGCCACCTGGGCCGACCGAGCTGACGTGGCCGCTGGCCGGTGGCCGGCTCGGGCTCCACGGCTCGCCGGCGGGCGGCGGCTCGGCGGCCGGCGGCGAGGCGGGGTACGGGGAGAGGGGCGCACGGGGGTCTCGGAAGAGGGGCGCGGGCTCACCGAGGGTGGCCGGAGACGGCCAGCGGCGTGAAGAGGCGGCGGTGCAGTTCGGGTTTGGGCGGCGGCGACGCTCCGGCGACGAGGAGGGGCGGCCGAGGGGCGGAGGAGGTCGGGGAAGTCGCGGTGGAGCCGAGGGCGGCGTCGGCCGGGCGAGAGGGGGCTCGAGCCGATGAGCTCACCGGCGCTCGGGAGGGAGGAGCACGGTGAGGCGGCGCTGCGATGCGCGGGAGAGGGAGAGGAGGGCGGAGCGGTGTGGGGCGGAGTGGGGCGAAGCTGATGGGGGGGTTTAAATAGGGGCGGAGGGGAGCGGGGGCGCGAGGATTTCTCGCCGGAGATGGCGGAATCGTGGCGGCGATTGCGGGGAAATTAGGGGGAAAGCGGCGCCGTAGAAGGAAGGGAATCGGGGAGGAGGAAGAAGGAAAGGCGCGGGTCACACGGGCGGCGAAAAAAGGAAAGCAATCCCGGCGGGGCAAGGGGCGACAAAGATGGCGGCGGAGACGGAGCGGTCGAGCGGGAGGAAGGAGACGGCGCAGGGACGGGGACGAAGCTGACAGGCGGGCCCGGCCTGTCAGCGGGGCCGAGAGGGGGAACGGAGCCGACGGTTCCGATGGTGCCACGCCGAGGGCACGGATTGGGCGGCCAAGCGGGGAGAGGGGGCGCGGACGGCAGATGGGCTGTGGCGGGGTGGTGTGGCCACATCGGGCCCGACCACGTGTCGGCCCGAGAGGGAGGTGGGGTGGAGCGCGGTGACGACGTGGGTTGATCCCGGCCGTCCACGTGGCGGCCAGAAGAGGGAGGAGGGGATTTTATTTTTAGAAATTGATTTTGGATTTTCAGAAAAGCCTAGAAATTCCAATAAAGCTCAGAAAAATACGAAATAAACTCCAAAAATTCCAGGAAAATTCACAGAAGCTCCTGGTGACATTTTGGACTTAATAAAAATATTTTCAACTAATGTTGGTAATTAGTTTTCATACTTAAAATACTTTTTAATTTTCAAAAATACATTTTTAAACTCCAGAAAATCCAGGAAACCAAATAACTCCAAATAATTAATTTGAATTAGGATTTTTATTGAAATTAAAAATATCTTTTTATTTAACAATATTTTTAGGTTTTACTTAAAATACTTTTCAAATCCAGTTTTTTTTCAAAACAGAAATTCAAGGCAAATCCAAATAAAACTCAAATACTTTAAAATAATTAATTCAAATTTAAATTTTTCAGAAAGCAAATTTTTGAGATGTTACAAACGCACGATTTCCACGCTCGAGTTTCGTCGGGGTTTTTGGCACAAAGAGAATGGGCACGCCAAAGTAAGACCAGCACGAGTCAAAGGGCCTGTTCGGCTGGCCTCCAGCCGGCCGGCTTTTCGCAGCCGCTACAGTACCTAACTTTTAAACGGAGTATTTTCTCAAGACGGGGTCTACAAGTTAAACGTAGTAAATGTTAAAAGCCCAACATCTGTACCAACCAAAATTGCAAGTGAGTATCGATCTCTCTGTAATCTGTACCGTAAACAGCCAAAATTCAAAAAATTTCAGCAAAAAACCATAAGCCGCAGCCAAAAAGAACATGCCCAAATTTTGGAGCTCATCCAAACAATTGTCAAAAAATACGAGCATTACCAATTTTTTGGTATGGCTGAGTTTGGCTCCCCTCCAAACACCCTAACATTTTCATTCGTAGAGCTATGCCCTCGAACTCTTCTTTCACTTCGCGCAATAAGGACACAGGCAAAGATGTTCCCAAGAATCATCGCGTGGCACAATCTTCTACGATCTTCCTGAACCAAGAAAACCATCGCTGATGTACGGGAAAACCCGAAAGGTAACATCAATCTCTGCATGCACTTTTAAGATTAGTGTTCCACTTCTCCCAATTCTGACCGGCACAGCACATAATACAATTTTGGACCACCGCCAACCAATTGACGTTAATCAACGGTAATTACTAAACAAAGTTCACCTACCACCAAGCGACCACAGCTAGTCAACTCGTAGCAACCTAACACGGTGCAAAAAAACAAAATCGATCGATGCCCCTCCCAAACTGTCTTGACAAACAATGCTCTCCTACTGTAATTCTTAAGCTCCCTTGGAAATTCCTACTTTGGTGGAATCCGCAGAGCGATACCACTATTATGTAGCAACCGGTGCTTGCTTAGGTCCGTTGACGCGGGTGAACCTCCCGTTCCCATTCTGGAAGGGCCGCGGCGGATGGAAACCGTTCCCGTTGGGGTGATAGCCATTCCCAGGCGACGGCCCTCGACTGCGACCTGAAAACTCGTTCCGATTTCTAAAGTCGTTCCTCCGGTTGAAGTTTTCACCATCATTCCTCCTGTTGAAGTTTTCACCGCCACGGTAGTTGCCATTGTGCACATAGCCACCTCCCCGTCCTCTAAAATTATCACTGCGGTACACACCCCTGCCAGATTGGAAACGGCTGCCACCGCCAGCATTGGTGATGACGACACCATTCACAACTGAGGCAAGAAGTACTCTCAAATTAGATATCTCATCACAACAAATGCAAGTTTCAGCTAGGAAAATATCTGGAGAGCATCTTAAAAATTTATGACTCTAAAGAATTTCATGCAAAGTATGACCAGCACAAGAAAGCATAATAGAAGGAAATTATTCTGAATACTCCCCATAGACTTATCAAGATCAATACTAAGTACTAGCAACAAAGGAGAACATAGATGGCCATGCAGTAGCGCCATGATAGTGCATCCTGTCTGCTGCCAATGAATCTAGACACTGTCCTAGGCGCACATTTTGCAAGATACATATTTTTGACAGGATGGGGAATCTGAAAGAATCTGACAGGTTGCTTACCTCGTGTAGTAGTTCTTTTCTCCTCAACAAACACCTCTTTCTCACCTATACGAATTGGAGATGCCTGGATCACAATCAGAATACTAATTACAACTTATACCATGCAGCATGTCACAACCGTTTGAACAAAATGTTTCAAGATTAAAATATCACAATCAAAATTGAGTTATTAAGGAAAAGATCATGCAATTTCCAGAAGTATCAATCATCATTAGAAAATCATATAAGCTACCCAGTAACATATTCGGTGAGTATTACTGTTAAGTACAAATACGAATCTCTAAATCAGCAGTTCGTTTTCAAGAAGCACAGCATAAACATATTTAGGTCCTGTCACATTTTCAAACATCAAGTAACATGAACACAAATGCAATCTCAAAAAGAAATTATTGATGACAACAATATCGCAAATTTTGATCACAGTTCTAGTAAGGTCCAAAAGGCATGTGCACTAATAAATAGATACCACAATAAGCTAATCTCTGTATTAGAAGTACTGAAGAAAAGGCTAACCTCAATTGCTGCTTGCATAGCTTGTTGGGACTCAAATTCAATAAAGCCAAAGCAGAACCGATCAATCTGTAGCAATGCAGTAAGAATGTCAGAAAATATCATAGCTGGGGCCTGGGGCCAAAACCAACAGTCACTAACCTTATTGTTCCTAACTTGGATGCCACCAGGCTTGGTAGCACCAAATTTCTTAAACTCTTCCTCAACCATTTGGACAGTCGCATTGAAAGGCAAACTTTTGACAAAAACCGAATAACCTTGCTCTGCATGGCAAAATAGTGTTATCGCTGCAAATAGTAACCTAAGGACTGCATATATCAAATCAAAACCATGACCAACCATCATGAGAAGTGTTGTTTTCGGCAACATTCCTATCGGTTGGAGGAGTGGTTTCGACAGCATGGGAAGGTTTTATAAAAGATTTCTCTGGAACTTCAACAGCTTTGGTCACAGGTTTAGAAGCTGGCTTAGGTTTGACAACTGGGGTCGGTGAGCCCTCCTTCATGACCTTCACCTGTAGTACAAACCATAATTGAGGTCTGTAATTAGTAAGAACCGCACTAGAAGTTCAGAATTGCTATTAGCCAGTCACTTCGGAAATACACTAAGAACAATGCAATAAGATATTCTAGTTAGAAAAGAAAGACAAAAATAGAGAACTCACAATGGATGCGTAAGACTGCTTAGTAACATCCTTCTGAGATGGAGGCGGGGGAGGAGCAACAACAGGGGCCTTTTTGGGATCCTCTTTGGTCACTTGCACAGGTGGCTCAACAGTACCATTATTTTCAACAGTTCTGACATTAACAGTAGGGTCAATAGCTTCCCCATCTGCGACGTTATTCTCCACTGGCAAATGGTCTGAGATCAGAAGCTCCTCGACTGGAGTAGAATCTGGTAATGTTGAAAATGTCAAGACACAGGGAATTAAAGTCTTTTTTATTGAAGGAAATGCAAAAGATCCTTTACCGGTTTCAGCAACAGATCCAGCATTCTGATTGCTTTCATTTTCTTGATTAACAACTTGATTTGCCACAGCTGATGGCCTTTCCAATATATATCTGAACACATCATTGAGAACAAAATAGCCACCACTTTCTTGTGGCGCAAGGAAGAACGACTGCGTAAATCTACGGCAAGTGCCATCAGATGCAGTTAAAGAACCAGTAACAACAATGAGCACACCATCCTTGTGAGATAATTGTGCATCTGCAGTCTCTATCTCTGTTAAGTAGTTGCTGAACTCCATAGACATAATTTTTTTATTGATATCCTGCTCAAGCACGAAAGATGGAAATAAACAGAATTAATCTCAGTATGTAAGGATGTACCAATTGTAAAAACAAATCATCATACCAGAACTTACATGCAATGTGGATACATATTCCATGACTCCATTATAAGCTGGTCGACCAAGACTACTTGTATCTTGATAAAACTTATGCACCTGATCTGGTGTCTCGTGCAGAATGCGGTAATATTGCTGAACAAACGCACCTCCAATCTATAAGGCACAGAAATCGCATTCATCAACACTAGTACTTATTGCAAGTGTTATCCTGTTCACAGGAGAGAATCCTACCACATGGGGACTTATAGGAGTAGCTGGGCTTCCTGCTTGCACTGCCATTGCTGAAGGGAACGTACACATTAATGCCTTATCTTAAACAGAAACCATTAGATGAATATAAACGGTATAGCAGCATTAGAACAAGAATGCTTTACAAAAAGGAAGATTGATACAGAAGGTCAATAAATAGAGGACTGGCAGCAAACATGTAAGACCAGATCATAAAAGGCAGAAAAAAAACAGCAAAAAAATGGATTATTGAGCAAAATGTCTACTGGGATCTTAGGTATATGCATTAATAAATGTACTGGAAACATCACAGTTCAGCAAAAGACAATTTGCTTTGACATAATTCCAATGTCTCAAGAACCAGAAACCAAAATGCATCTTCTAGAAATTATGCACTCCAAGCCTCTGTCCGCAATAAGAACAAAAAGAAGGACGTAGGTCGCATGAACCACTGAAATAGGAGGTAAAACCATAATACTCCAACTCAATAATACTCCCAGTCACCCATTTTCTCCACAATAATGCCCAAGTCTACAAATCAATGGCGTAGAGCAGTAGAAGTGCATACCAAAATCCTGTGTACACCTACTCCTTCCAAAAAAGTTCATCATGATGGAGCAAACCCTCACAAGATGTGTAAATATATTGAAAACCCTCAAATCTACTACTCGAAACAACTAAACTAAGAAACAAACATCGACTACTCTCACAGATTTAAAAGGCTCAAACTAATCATTGCAATTAAACAGTACCAAACACCCTACAACTTCAAGCATAAAATCAAACCAGACAACAAAAGCTAGTCGATTTCCTCCAGAACACCGCGCAGCGGGTCAGTTTGTCCAACCGAACGGTCCTCAACAACATGTCCACGAAAAGAATCCATATATTAATGCTACCAAATAGATATCCTTACGAAGCTAAATACCAATGAAAACAGGAATCGAGTTTATAACATTACCACAACCAATCACTATAGCCGCAACTAATAGTCCATCGCAATCAAACAGAATGCGTTCAAACAGGGAAGAAAAGAGAACGCTTTCCATTACTTAATACCTTTTATCCAAGAATTAGTTTTTCTCATCACAAAAAGACACGAAAACCTTATACAATTACACTAATCGCATGCTACAAGAGCCGGTACCTATCGAATTCCATCGCCTGGTCAGAATCACTAAACCCTCGAAAAGAAAAACTTCCAACCCTAGACCCTCAAACTAAACCCCTGGACAACGCTACGAGACCAAAACAGAGGAGAATCTAAAGAAAAGTTTTCCGATTGGCCCTACCAGCACATGCCCAGGAAAAGGAGACACAAAACCCTAAGCCGTGCAGGGCAGCAAATCGCGGACGCCGCCACGAGCCTCACAAAACCCTCACGAGGCCACACCGCAAGGCAGCGGCGTCTCCATGCCAAATCCACCCGCGACAACCCCCCAGCCCCGCCCGGAGAGATTGACACCACACACACACACACACGCACACACACGCACAGAGAGAGAGAGAGAGAGAGAGACGAAGGTGCAACGACGATACCTCAAGCGCAGAGGAGCAGGAGGAGGACGGGGTAGGCGCGACGCGATCGAGGGGGAGTGGCCGGCGCTACCTCGAGACGACGACGCCGCCGCCGGCGATGCGAGGGGCGGAAACCCTAGAAAAGGAGGCGGCGGCGAATAGCTTATGATGCGGAACAGAGAATTATTTGCGGGATAGGCAAGCAGGGGAGGTGATGGCTGCGGGATGGGGTTTAAAAAGCCGAGCTGTTCGTATCAGCTGCAGGTGATGCCTGATAGTAACTTAGGGAGGATTTAAGTAGCAAAGGAAGTCGGAAAAAGATGCGTGTGTAAAATATTAGTTTGAGAATATGTTTATAATCTTCTTTTGTATCTCCAGAGCAAGATAAAAGTAAGAGAAGTGTAGAAGCTATTTCGAAAAAAAAGATGTTCATATTAGCTTAGCATATTGGTTTAGCAGAAGACATTAATAGGCCTTTTCTTTTCGGCTTTTGCTTTTGGCTTTTCCACATAAAGTGTTTTTTTACAATAACTAGTTTTTTAAATAGAGTATATTTTCAATGTTAGGTCTACAAGTTGATTATAGTACATACAGTAGTAACTTCATTTATATTGCCTAAAATCACACACAAATATCTTTTACTCTGTACTCTCTCATGAATAACCAAAAGTTATAAGCCACAAAAGAATAGCCTCCATATGAACAAGCCTCGCCTTCCTTTCCGTGGGCTATGTTTCACTAACGCGCGAGCTCCACGATTGGACGGAGGAGGTGGGACCCGAAGGCCAGTGGGTGATTTTTGGCTCAGAGGAGACGAGGTGGGAGTATTTTTCGCTTCGTTTTGCATGCATAGGTAACACAAGTCGTGTACGACGTATGACAGAAGTTCTACGGCTACTAGGGCTGGACAAAAAGCCCGATGCTCGTGAGCCACTTGGGCTCAAAATCGGCTTGGCTCAAGCTCAGCTCATGCATAGACAAGCCAAGTTTTACTTTGAGCTCGTTGCAATATCGAGGCGAGCCCGAGCTGCTCGATGGCTCACTCGAGCCGAGCCCTAGGCGTTAACAAGCGACAATGTGCATCCACTCCTATCTCCCTCATTCATTCTCCCTCTGTTCTCTTCTTTGTCCTCCCCTCCGGATCCGCAACTGCTCAGCCTGCACATCCGCGGCCCCCATCTCCCCACTCGTCGTCGAGTCAGCATGCCGATCTGCCGCCACCCCTCCTTCTCCCCCACCGCCACCGCTGAGCCTCCCAATCCACTGTCGCCCATCTTCTCCCCACCCGTCGGGTAGTCAGTCTATAGATTTGACAAAGGCAAAGTAAAGCAGTAGCAAGAAGAGGTAGCCTAGCCTGGTGGATTGGCTGATCTAAGCAAAGGAGGCCAAGGACATCTCACCGCTCATCACCACAACCGTAAGAAGCGAGGTCGACCGCGCAAGTACACGCCTGATGGGAGCATGGCTCTTGCGCTTGCTCCCATCTCCTCTGCCTCTAGCGGCGCCGCGCTGCCCCCGCTCAGCCAGGACGGCTTCTCCATTAACAGCCCCTCGTCCAATCCCAACGCTAAGGGCCACGATCAACCCCCTGCCTCTGGCAAGAAGAAGTAGTTCGAAGCCCTTGATACGTAGTAATTTACTCTTGTTATTGCTACCATGCCGTCACTTCAATTCTTGCACTGGTTTCTTAAATCTAATCTAACTTGCGGCGGTGATTGTTGATGCGCTATAGGTAGGCTATGCAAGTACAATTTCAAAAATCTATCACGTAAATAAGGAATCTCCGCTAGTAATAGATCATAGAATTACCACTAGACGCATAGACTCGTAGCGAATGTAGAGTCAATGTAGCATGTTGGTGCAGTAATAGTCCTCCAACTCTTTCTGGTCGCCACGAGTTGCGGATCGTCCTAGTGTTGAAGTTTTACATCAACACCTCCAAAGTATGCACACATACGGGCAGGAACACCACGCTTTGGGATGCTAACACCAGCTACGTGGTATTAGATGAGGAAGGTGTCGCCACTAGGGTTTCGAGAATTCCGAATTTTTTCTATAAAGCTCTATGCCACCGCTGCTCTACATATAGGCATCCATGATGGGCTTCGAACTTGAGGCCCATTAGAAACTTATGGCCCACATAAATTTGGATCACCATCTTAATTATATCCTAACCCTTTAAGCATGTGACCCTATAGGTTTACGTATAGTTGGATATGACCCGAGTACTCCTACTCGTCCTCTAATCAGTAGCAGCTCCTAGCAAAACATGCTGACTCCCAAGAATACATAAAAATCATATTGAATGAAACTCAACAAAACTTAATGCATTTCCCTTTGCCTTATGATATCGGTCAAACTCAAGATGAGTATGTGCCATCCTTAGTTTGACCACTCTTTCTCGATTATGTGACTTGAATTCCCAAACCACGTTTAACTCTTTAACCGTGAGTAGTATGGCCATGCATTTCTAGAATCCAATCACTCAAGAGGCCTAGAGATATCTCTTCCATTGCATGAGAGCAAATCCTATCTTGATTGACCATGCCTCGATGCATGCGTCATGACAAAATCCGAAAACTACCTTTATAACTACCCAGTTACGGAATAGCATTTGGCAACCTCTAAGTTATCCATTATACATCTCGAGTACATGCGATGACCTCAAGTCAACGACATAGCATACACATTGTAAATGAGACCAACTAATGACATGTAAGAATGCAACGTTCTCGCAGTGTATCATGGTGGGTCGATTCAACCCTATGTTCGCTACATATGTCCATATTATTGGTTTGATATGCTAGTCTATTCATATGTGTCCTCATATATTTCTGACTAGGGATCATTTAAGAATAATCATCGCAGAAATATACAGTTTCATAATCAAGTCACATACTTGCTAATAAATATTGACGATATTATTCAAGAAATAAGATAACATATTATCCATAAATTATGAACGTAACGAAATACAATCATCTCTATGATTGCCTCTAGGGCATATTCCTAACAGTTGTGATTTCTTGCAGGGTCTTGTGGCATCGCCTTCATTCCGCACATTCTCATTGTCAAGGCCAACGAGGTAACAACAACCAACTCCCATGTGGAAGAAGAAAAAAACCACATATCTTGAATTTGTTCTACTCTTGTTTGATTATGCATGCTTGAAGTTTGCCGCTTTACTTGGTAATAGTACTGGTACGAGTTGTGGTGGATCTATGCCCGTCTGCATATATACACACTGTGCAATTGTTGTGAGCATTATATTCACCGAAATTGTTGTGAGCATGCTTTCTGTTTAATCTATGCAAGAAGTGATTCCATACTGCTATCCGTAAGCATTATTCATTGAAAATTTGCTAACTTGTTGTTGTGTCATTCTCATTTTCTTAGTATGTTGATTAACTAGAAATCAAAAGCATAAGGTTTTTCATATCTTTAAATTTCTGTAGGTGCACCTATGCAGTTCACTTCATGGTATACAATAATACAAACCTGGAGTTTATTTCAATAACATGGAGTTCCTGTTCGTATGACATGTCTGGAGCTTAGGATTATGGTCAATAATTAAAGAAAATATAGGGAATGATCTCTCGGGTGTTTATCTACCTGTTTATTTCAATGAACCTTTGTCTTCTTTGCAAAAATGTTTTGAGGATCTGAAGTACTCTTGCTTGGTTGACCATGCACTATAGTAGGGAAAGCAGGTATAGTTGATAACCCATCCCAACTCTTTCTGTAAAGGCTGATTGGTGCAAAATACTTGTGTTTTTTATTTCATTTTGTAAGATCTTTCCCGCTTTTCTTTAACTACTAACCATACACTACTTTTTTTTTCAGCTTTCAAGACATGGCTTTGTTAGATATGTTGACACTTTAGATAATTGGGCTTTGTACTTTTATGCTTAAATTATCTGCATCAGTGCTTGTTATAATGCTTGATCATTCCCTTTATAGAATTTATCTGCTTTAAAACATGTTTATAGGAGTGTATGTGGCTATAGAATTTTAGTTGCGTAATGTGTGCTTGGTCTTAGTATATCCAAGTATCACAAGCTTTTTGCCTTGGCTAGTTGAGTTACATGATTATAGCAAAAAAAAATGATACTACTTTAGAGCTGTGTTTTTGTAGTGGTAGGAAGGAGACGAGATATAAAGGAGCGTTGTTGTCTGCTTAATCCTTATAAGAGGCTTGTGGAGTAGTTTGGGCAGCTCAGCTTGCGAAGCGAACGAGCCAAGCCGAGCTAGCCTTATGGCTTGTTTCCTTAACGAGTCAAGCCGCAGCTCCATGCCAACTCGGCCGAGCTTGGCTCAAGCCAGCTCAGCTTAGCTCGTTTCCACCCCTAATGGCTACTGTGCGGTACTTTGGTTTTGGTAACTAGGTTTGTTTGGGCTCTTGGGCCGTCAGGTGTTGTCCAGCCGGCAATGGTTTTATTTATTTATTAAGCACATAAAACACCCGAATTCCAAAACTAGGCACGCAAGGCAGTTTCTCCTATCTACGAGCAGGACGCTATGACTTTGCGGCATCAAAATTTTTTTGCTCTCTTCCAGTGGTGGCAGCGGTGCTGATTTCACAAGATTGTAAGAAGGAATTACGCTAGAAGCCACTTGAAACACATCGATTTTAATTTTGACTTATTTTGACCTATTTTGACTTTTTGTGGTTTTTTAATTTTTTTTGCCTTTTCTTTTTTCTCTGGTTCTTTTGCATTATCTGTAATGTTATAACGGTTTTTTCTTCAGAAAAGTTATCATTCACTACAGTATAATTTTAGCCATATATCAAAAGCCACATTCAAAAATTTAAACCGTAAATCAGTTGAAGCGCCACCTAAAACAAAAGGTCATTGTTCCGTTAGCATCATCACCGATGCACACGGCAGTAGGATTTGTTCCAAGTCCGTGAATTGCACATTGTGCCTGCATATCATAACAGCCATATTCCCGGGGGCATTCCGCGCAGGAGAGGGCGGCCACGTCGCCCTTGCGCGCGCTCGCGCCGGCGCGTGGCCGCCGAATCTTCGTACGGCCTGGGGAGGTGATTTCCTCCAGTTTTTTGAAAATTACGTAAAGGTCCTTTTTCCTCGCGAAAAGGTCCCTGGCAGTTTTTTTCACCGAAATTTTTGCAGGATAGCGCCCCACGGTTTTCTAAATTACGTACGGGTCCTCGTTTATTACGTACAGGCCCTCGGTTTTTTACGAAAAACACCTTTGCCTTTCTCATTTATTACGTACAGGCCCTCGATTTTTTACAAAAAAGACCTTTGACTTTTTCGAAAATTCACATGCGCCCTCGGTTTTTTTAAAAAAATTTTCAAACTCCTTACGGATTATCGCCTCTTTTACTTCGGTACACACGGTAGCTGGCGCGGCGTGACGCCGCGCCTATGAGGCTAGTGTTTCATAGCTAGGGCAGGCTTTTTCTTATTTCTAGTTTGCTCGTGATTAAAGTCCGTTTATTCCAAGTACGAGCGCCACCTAAAACAAAAGGTCACTGTTCCGTTAGCATCATCACCCATGCACACGGCAGTAGGATTTGTTCCAAGTCCGTGAATTGCACGTTGTGCCTGCATATGTTTCATAGCTAGGGCAGGCTTTTTCTTATTTCTAGTTTGCTCGTGATTAAAGTCCGTTTGTTCCAAGTACGTGAACTACACATTGTACTTGTACATGTTTCATAGTTAGGGCATGCTTTTTTTTGTTTCTAGTTTGCTCCTGATTAAAGTTGTCATCTAATTTTTGTTCACTATATTGTTAGGTGATACACAAACCACGATAATAGTTATTGGCAGAAATGATTTGACACGGTATTAGCAAAAATATCATCCTTGGAGTGATATTTACAAAAATGGCACCTCTGTGTAGTGCCGTATGGTCCCTATGCGGCATTTGCCATGTGTCTGCTCGAGGCGAAGTGTTGCACGGTTACAATATGGAGATATGCTATTTTTGCAATTACAACTTTGAGAGTGCTATTTTTACTAATCCCACTCCAAATACGGCCATTTCCAACTCCACATCCCATGGTAATTGTTCTTGTGTGTACGGGTGTTGAAATCCAATACGGAGGGACGTGCAGAATATAGCATCCCTCCCAGGTGTTATGAATATTGTTATGAATATTGTGCATCTATTCATGAGGCCCAAAGGGCAATATATATAGAGATACAAGGGGGATATACAGAAGGAATACAAGGCATATTAGGAAACAAATAACAGTCCTAATCTCTTTCCTATTCTATCCTTAACACCCCCCATCAAACTCATGGTGGATCACACACACTGAGTTTGGAGAGAAAATACAAATGTTGTGCCCTAGTCTGTGGCTTCGTGAAGAAGTCAGCAATCTGTAACTCTGAGGACACAAACTGAAGAGCAAGTACACCCTCCTGCACCTGGGAGCGAGTGTATGAAGCATCCACACCAATGTGCTTGGTGAGCTCATGCTTCACTGGATCACAAGCAATGCTGATAGCTCCTGTACTGTCAGTCATAAGAGTAGTAGGTCCCCTCACAGGTACGCCAAAGTCTGCAAGTAACCATCGCAACCAAGTAATCTCTGCTGTCACAACTGCCATAGCTCTCAACTCAGCCTCTACACTCGAACGGGAAACTGCAGTCTGCTTCTTTGTCTTCCAGGCAATCAGGGAGGAGCCAAGAAAAACACAGTAAGCAGAAAGAGATCGACGATCAGAAGGATCACTAGCCCAGGTCGCATCAGAGTACGCCTGAAGCTGGAGTGAGGTGGAGCTAGGGAAAAACAAGCGACGAGATATGGTCCCACGCAAGTAGCGAAGAACACGAAGAAGATGACTGTAGTGAAGATGAGTAGGACAAGCCATGAACTGACTCAAGATATGGACAACATGAGCAATATCAGGACGAGTGCTCACAAGATATACCAAACTGCCAACCAGATGGCGATACCGAGTAGGATCCTCAAGAGGATCACCATCAGTAGCACGGAGCTGAAGAGAGAGCTCCATAGGAGTCTCAGCAGTGCGAGTATCAGTCAGATCAGACCGATCAAGAAGATCCTGGACATACTTCTGTTGGGAGAGGTAGTAACCCTCAGGCGTGACAGAAACCTCAATCCCAAGAAAGTATGTAAGCAAACCAAGATCAGTCATCAGAAACTGCTCACTGAGATGCTTCTTCACATATGCAATGAATGAGGGATCGTCACCAGTAATGAGCATATCATCCACATAGAGAAGAAGCAGTGTCCTACCTCGAGGTGAGACATGGATAAATAGAGCAGGATCATGGGCACTGACAGTGAAACCGACAGCGGTGATCACTGAGGTAAAACGCGCAAACCAGGCACGAGGGGCCTGTCTGAGACCATAAAGAGCACGACGAAGACGACAGACATGACCAGCTGGAACAGAATACCCAGGTGGTGGCTGCATGTAAACCTCCTCATGCAAGACGCCATTAAGAAAGGCATTCTTGACATCCAGCTGAGAGATAGACCACCGGCGAACAGAAGCAACCGCAACAAGAGTGCGAACAGTGGTCATATGAGCAATAGGAGCAAATGTCTCATCATAATCTCGACCATACTCCTGCTGAAAACCACGAGCTACAAGACGAGCCTTGTAGCGCTCAATGGTACCATCAGACCTGGTCTTAATCTTGTATACCCACTTGCACGTGATAGGACGAGCGTGCACAGGTGTCGGGACAATCTCCCAAGTCTCCGTACGACGAAGCGCATCAAGCTCCTCTGCCATGGCGAGCTGCCACTCAGAATGAGAAGCAGCTTCACGATAAGAACTAGGCTCAGTGACAGAGAGAGCATGAGCTGGCGAAGCAAAACCAAGACGAGCAGGAGGCCGAATGGTTGCCCGGTCACGAAGGGCGTAACGAGGAGCATCATCAGATGAATCAGACGTCGGTGTCGGCAAGAGACCAGGAGAGGGATCTGGTGAAGGACGAGGACGTCTGGAGTAGTGCACCCCAGAGAAATGAGACAGTGGTGCCATAGGGGCAGGAGGCGGTGCTGCAGGAGGCAACACAGGAGGTGAAGGTACCGAAGGCGGGGAAAGGGGGGAAATGGGTGAGGAGTCAGGGAGAGACAACCAGGAGATCGTCTCGATGGTGGAAGCAGTGTGAGGAGCCGAATCCTGATAGAAGAAAGGTCGAGATTCGTCAAAGACAACATCTTGTGAGATCCTAATCCGTCGAGTAGAAGGATCATAGCAACGATAACCCTTATGCTCAGAACTGTACCCAAAAAACACACACTCGACTGACTGGGCTGTCAATTTAGTGCGCTCACGAGGCGGCAGCAGGACAAAACAGGTGCAGCTAAAAACACGAAGGTGATCGTACTGGGGGGCTCTAGAGTAGAGACGCTCTATAGGACTGACATCCTTAAGAGCAGTGGAAGGCTGCATATTAATGAGATATGCAGCCGTAGAAACAGCCTCAGCCCAGAACTGTGGGGGAACGTGAGAAGCAAGAAGAAGGGTGCGAGCAGTCTCCATCAGATGACGATGTTTGCGTTCAGCAACCCCATTCTGAGCATGAGCACCAGGACAAGAAGACTGATAAAGAGTGCCCTGCTCAGAAAGGAATTGTCTGAATGCACTAGAACAATACTCGCCAGCAGAATCACAGCGAAAAGTACGAATAGAGGACTCAAACTGAGTACGAACCATCATGGCAAAGCTACGATAGATCGCAAGAAACTGACCACGATTAGACATAGGGAAAAGCCAAGTAAAACGGGAATAGTCATCAATGAAAATAACATAGAATTTATGCCCGCCTTTTGAGATAATAGGTGCAGGTCCCCATACATCTGAATGAACTAAATCAAAAGGACGAGAAGACAATGACTCACTAGAATGATAAGGAAGTTGTAGCTGCTTGCCCAGCTTACAACCTCAACAAAACATGGACGTGTCAACAGTAACACGTCCAAGGACACCCTGACGAACTAATGACGAAAGACGAGACCCACACAGGTGACCTAAACGGTGATGCCACTGCGCAAAAACTCCAGAGGTGGTGGCAGCAGTGGCAGTGGAGGTAGACGTGGCAGGAGACGTGGTAGGAGCAGCTGAAGCGGACGGAAGATGAAGACGGTCGAGAATGTAGAGACCCTGACGATCCCTACGGCGCCGGCCAGTCCCAAGTATTGTCCCTGTCTGTCGATCCTAAACGAAACAGGTGTGAGAGTCAAAACCAACCCTACAACCAAGGTCAGTGATCTGTCCCACTGAAAGAAGCTGCATGGTTAGTTGGGGAATATGAGAAACAGCTGGAACAGAAAAATCAGTGGACAAAAGAGTGCCCTGACAACTAACAGACAAGGAAGTACCATCAGCAGTCTGGACAGAGATAGGGAGGACAGGAGGTCCTACTGAAGTGAGAGGTGTGGAATTTGGTGTCATATGGAAAGAGGCACCAGAATCTAGAACCCAAGAGGTACCTGGGGGAGACGTCTGAGCTAGACTAGCAGAACCCGTTGAGCTGTGAGAGAGCTGCTGAAGAAGAGCCTGGCAAAGCTGCTAAACAGAGTCACCTCGCTGAGATCCTGATGAGCTGGTCTGTCCTCCTGTGAAGGAAGGGCCTCCCTGCCCCCCTTGGATCGTCCATCCCCATGCGCCTATTCCGCTTTTTTCGCACCGCACAACGCTGGTAGTCATGCCCGAAGTTCTTGCAGTAGTTGCATTGAACTCCAGTTGGTGCAAAGGCAGGAGCGGCAACAGGCACCTGGGAAGGAACCGTAGTCGTAGCAGGAACTGTCGATGTAGTCGAAGAAGGAGCAACAAGTACAGTCGGAACGGACTGTGCTGCTAGCCCGAGACAAAGCTCCTCAGCCCGAAGTGTCGAAAGAGCCTCAGTGACAGTCGGTCGTGGCGAGCGGCTCAGCAGCTGAGCTCTGACAGGCTCAAACTCTGGGCGAAGACGGCAGACGAAATCATAAAGACGAAGGCGATCATGATCCGCCTTTTGAACTTTGTGGCACTCCTGGCACAGTGGAGAAACCAGCTCATCTATCTGGCGCCAGAGACTAGCCATAGCTCGGAAGAAGTCGTCGACGGAAGAATCTCCCTAGCGAAGCGTCTCCAACTCACGCTGAAGCAAAAAGAACTGAGCATCACTGCTCTGCTGATATCGCTCACGCAAGTACTCCCAGATCTGTCGAGTAGATCGCAGACCAACAATATCTGGCTGAATGGAGTCGTCAACGCTGACCACCAGGATGGCACGAACACGGGCCTCATCAGCACACCAGCGCTCGAAAGCGTCAATGGCATACTGAAAGGCCTCATCAGCAGCGTCAGCAGCAGCAACATCAGCCTCTGCCTTCTTCTTAGCAGCATCATTTACTTCAGGAGGTGCAGAAGTAGACTGCCTAGGAGGAGGTTGAACCGGCGGTGGCGGAGAAGGACAGGCACCGGTAACATGTCCCCAAAGACGAAGACCATCAAGTGTGATCTCCATGAGGAAAGACCATAACCTGTAGTTCGTTCCATGGAGCTTTGTTCCCGAGAATGGGATCGCAGCGGATGGAACGGAAGCCATTGGTAGGCGGCGCTGGACGGCGCGGCGACCAAGGCAACGAAGTCTAACAGGCGGCGCTGGACGGCGCGGCGGTTAGAACAACGTTTTTTTTTCTTTTTCTTTCTTTTCTATATAAGCCGATCACTCACTGGCTATGAGCCAGCAGAGAGCTGCAGCCCACAGATGGAGCTGCGGCCGGAGGAGAGGCGACGGCGGCGGCAGCCCGACGCGGCCGACGGAGCGGGCAACGGCAGTGGCGGCCCGGCTCGACTGGCGGAGCGCGTCACGGCGGCGGCGGCCCGGCTCGGCTGGCGACCCGGCGCAGACGGCAGGCGGCGGCGGCCCGGCGCAGGCGGCAAGCAGCAGCGGCCCGGCGAAGGAGACGCGGCGGCCCGGCGTCAGATCTGATGACGTCAGATCCGGAGGAGAGGCGATGGCGGCGGCGGCCCAGTCGGGGGCGGCAGCGGCGGCCCAGTCGACGGCGGCGGCGGCTCAGATCGGTAGCGGCGGCGACGGCTCAGATCGGTAGCGGCGGCGGCGGCCCAGCGGGGGCGGCGGCGGCGGCCCAGTCGACGGCGGCGGCGGCTCAGATCGATGACGGCGGCGGCAGCCCAATCGTGGGCGGCGGCTCAGAGGCAGCGGAAAAAAACTAGGTCAGAGCCCTAACCTAGGCTCTGATACCATGTTATGAATATTGTGCATCTATTCATGAGACCCAAAGGGCAATATATATAGAGATACAAGGGGGATATACAGAAGGAATACAAGGCATATTAGGAAACAAATAACAGTCCTAATCGCTTTCCTATTCTATCCTTAACACCAGGATCACTTCCCCTGCTACCAAGTCTACCACTTTTGAGGATGTGAAGAATAAGATTTATCGAGGCCTAAAATATTCTGAGGCTGAATATTCACTGCTTATAGAAAGATCGATATGATATAGGAGCACTTGGGCCGCATATTTTTTCCCAGCAGACCCCATTATGTGAAGCGAGACCTTGGCAAATGATATTGGAAATGACATCAGCAACGAGCCAATTGGCGTCTGGTGGAGTTATATGTCGAGATGGCGCCAACCAATAATATATCGAGTCAAAATTGCAATATTGGTGAAACAACCCAGATTTCACAAAGAAGTTGAATTGCATTGAAACTCCATTTCATTTGAACCCCAACCCAATTCAGCATGTTCCCAACCCATTTGCACTTCTCTTCCCTCGCCAAGCTGTCTTCCCTAGCCATCTATGCAGACCCTAGCCGTCAATACTATTCACCACCCGACAAAAGATCTCACCGCCAAATATCTCACCACTCACGCCGCTTGGTCAATGCCACAACGCCAATTCAACTCGCCGTACACCTCGACTGTAGAGCCCTGTCGTCCCTTCAAAGGCCTTCGATCAGTGCTAGACAAGGCAAAATCATATTTTTGCCACCGATGCCTCACTCTCTCCCAGCTGATAGGCCAAACCGCCAATTTCCACCGCCATTCACACCATCTAGATGCCACCACTGCCGACTTACACACCCACAATCTTTGACCACTACCTTCGAAGCCTAAGACGGCTTTGCACCCGAGGCTGGCACGCCACGACCGTCAACTGCGTCTGCCATCGCTGGAGCCTTCTCGAGCCTCCTACTCTGAAATATCCCTCTTGATCAAATTGCCTTGCTCCAGTGACTGCCGTACTTTTTCGCCCGAGAAATGCAGAACCCAACGCGCCAGCTCACCTTGCCGACCTCTTCATCGACAAGACTGAGCCTCCCCGAAGCCTCTCGCCCCTCCCCTATTCCCGCAAGAGCTAGGTGCTGAACTGCCTTAAGACACTATAAAAGCACAGAGCCCCTACTTTGAGTAGCATTGGCGCCCAGATAGTCTTAAGACACCCACACACATCTTGTCGGCCGTCGCAATGCCACCATTGCTGGAGACCCCTCAAGTAAGCTCGAATTTCAATTCCCCTCATTTAGTCTATATCTTTTCCAATTCCTTGCTCCAGTAGCTTCCTCACACCCCTACTAACACTGCCAAAGCACTGCCCTAGCCACCCGAGCCCTCTTCTTCTCAGCCACCAAAGCTCGCCGCCCAATTGAGGAGCCTCATCGTGGACAACCTAGCTCGGTGATCCCTGACCCGAGCTGCCACTTCCCTAAGCCTCCCCTACTCTCATGATGCTCAAATACTAATGCTATTGCCCTAGTAGCCAAGCAATACCTCATGTGCCATTCAAATGTTCCGAGGAAGAAGAACCTTGCCGCCGGCCATTGCCTATTTTTTAGCTGCCCCCGACCCCAAAAATGGACTTCTTAGAGCTCCTAGGACCCAACCATAACCTCAGATTGCATCGCAAATCTCGTAGCCTTGCCAATCATCGCCACAACCGAACTCTATTTTCTGCGCTATAGTAACTATCGAATGTAGGGGATGAACAGTGTCAGGCCAGGCCAGAATAGTAAAGCCCATTTCTTAAAAAACCAAATCGAGTCGGTAGTTACTATTCATCACTATAGTGTTTCGACCCAATAATGAATAGTGAAACCCGTTGTGAACAGTAACCAGACCCACTTTAAACATTGCACACCTGTTACTGTTCACTAAACTCTAAAGTAGACATATATGTCTCCATTTCAAGCCTGTCTACCCTAATTCCAGCTCCGTTTTCCCATATTAGCCACCAATAAAACCCAAAACCACAAACCCTATCTCAAACCCTAAACCCGATACAGTCCAAACTTTTAGTATACACCGAAACCTATACATGTACTTGCCTTAACCTTTGAGCCGTAAAGCCCATTCTCAACTATATTTAGCCTGAATATACTAGCTAACCCAAATGCCATTCCAAACCCACGTCTAGTACTGTTTCAACCGTTACTATTCACTGAAACGCTAAAACCCATATATCTATTTTGATCATCTTGAGCCTGTCTATACCATTCCTAGCTCTATTTTACCATCCTAGACTCCAATAAAGCTCTAAACCACCTAGATAATATTCTGACCACAAAATCCAATACCGTCCATATCTGCAACCATTCGCCAAAACCCATACACCACCTATATAGCCAATTTGATTGTCTTAAGCTCACATAGCCCCATTTCAACTCCGTTCAACCTAATCATGCACCACCTAAACTTATTATCTTTGTGTCTTTTGGTTGTTTTATTGTATTTTGTTCCCAACTTGCATTCTGCAAAGCATGAACTTATTTGCATCTATTTTCCGTGCTAGCATTTAGACCACACGAGTTGGTCAGCAGAAGAGCTACAAGAGAAATTAAGGAAGTCAGTATCCAATCTGAAGACTACAGTAAAATAATAAAGAGACCATGGACAAGGAGGCAAGTCACATGGTTTTTATCATACTAAACCTACATTCCTTTAATTATTTAATTATTAGGATTTTCATTATATTATTTACGCACTGTTATTTCATGCACAACAAATGTTTAGAATGATACGATATTAGTTATGTCCTACCACCTGATAAAGCCCAGTTTAATTTGATGGTGACAAGACTTAGTATTACCGAATATACTATTTAAATAAAATTCATGGTAGACTAGGAACTCACTGTGTTATACTGATAAGAGATAGTATTTTGTCGATGGAGTTTTAAAAGTGACTTGATGAAAATATAAGGACCAGCATCTTATACCAAGTAAAGATGTAATACTCTAAACGTCGTTTTGGCATCGGTTTTAAAGTAATCGTAGAGTCGCCCAGATTTTCGGCAAATCGCGGGAAGGAAAAATAAAAATTATGGGATAGCATAAAAAAACTCTAAGTGGGCTGCCTGGAGGGTGGGCCTACCACCTTGGGCCATCCGGCCTAAGGGGTGGCCGCACCCCCCTCCCTTTTTCCACCCCCTGGCCGCCACCCTCCCCTGCCAATTGCGCCTCCATCTCCTCTCCCCTGCTGTTGTCCATTGTTGCAAAGGAGGAAGCGAGAACAAAGGAAGAAGAAGAGAAGGAAGAAGAAGAGAGGGAAGAGAAGAAGAGGAGGAAAGAAGAGGGGTGATCCCAAGGGATGCCCTAGGTAACTTTTCCCAATCCCAAATCCTTCTGTTTTTAGAGTAATTAGGGTTATTGGCACGGGATTAGAAGGGGATTAGCAAATTGATTATCCGATTAGTAATTTTTTGCTGTCTGTGAGTAGTCAGATTTGTGCAGCACGACTGTTTGCGCAGATTAGGGCATCGAAATGATTTTTCTTGTGGGTCTGACCAAAAGGAAAATTGTAGAGGATGTGAGGTTTATTTTCTATAATTTTTTCAGAATTTTAGGCCGCGGGATTTGGGCGCAGCAGAGTCGGGAACTTTGCTGTTTGGCAAGGTGTAGACTGAGACAGATTGATGTTCGGGTGTAGTTTCAGAGTAGTAGATGATTTTTATGATTTTAGCTACAGTTATAAAAATTGTAGGGAATTCAGTAATCTAACTACTGTATAAAAATCATAAATTTTAGATCTTTTTACAGAAGGTATTGTGCGTTAGAAGTTGACTAGCCTGATTGCAGAAACAGGGCATGCCCTCTGTTTTGCGCGTTAAATTACACCATGATAGCAGTAAAATAAAATTTAGTGGTCTACTTCAAGTTGAAGATATTTCAGTGTAGTTTACAGATATATATCATTTGCTGTAAATAGTTTAATAGTGTTAAAGATACAAAAATATTAAGCAGAGCTGCTACAGCGGGCCGAGTGTAGAACCGTTAAGCGGAGAGGGTTTGTCGAGACCCGAATATGCAAATCCGGACTCTCTGTGTATACTGCACTAGTCCAGGATCACGCTAGTGCACACAGTCAAACATAGAGGTAATCATCACCACAATCACGATATTAAATAAGGGAAACTCAAATTATTAATCAATATCCAAAAGTGAGACCTTATGGTCAAGCTTACAATCTCAATAGCCTTAGGGGCTTAACAAAACTAGCAGCGGAAATCCAAAATAAACATAGTGGCCAATCGACATGCCCACAGGCAATCGAGTGGGGAGCGAAGCCTAGAACGCGTAGTCGTCGAAGTACTCGTCTCCTGGAACCTCCTGCTGGTAGCACTCCTCATCCACAACTGAGCAACATAGGCATAAAGCCGTGAGTACATTGGTACTCAGTAAGTCGTTTGTAACAAATGATGCAATATAGTATGCAAGGCTTACCAATGGAAGGCTGAAATGGTTAATTTGCATAAAACAGCATTTGAAATACCATAAATAGATTGAAGGCGAATTGTAATTAAAACAATAATAAATAGTCAAAGGAATTGAAGTAAACTGCTCATGGACCTACCATCCACAAGCTAAACCAACAGCGAATTAACCATCCACTGACCATCTACAAATTTTTCCAAGAGTAACTATACCTCGTGTGAAATCACCGAGCATTGTCCATGACCGAGGACGCGGCTATTCGAATAGTTTTACACTCTGCAGAGGTTGCACAACTGTACCCACACGATGTGATTAGCCTCAGCTTAAGGAAATCACAACAAGGCCTTTACAATGTTCAATTCCAACCCAATCCTGCCCGCTAGGGTTTCGCATCACACCCCCCTTGCGCCTCATGGAAATCAGCAACCATGTTCATCCCAACGAGATTGAAATTGAAACATCCCAAATTAATCAGCCAGGTCTGTCCCATACCAGACATGTGGTTTGCACGGTAAGACTCAGATCAATGGCGCACAAAGTTAAGTCCTTAAGTGTTCTCGGGCGAGACTACCACATCCCTCGAAGTGCTCCAACACTTCCCCCTTTACTGCACGATCACTCGCCCGAGTGAAAACCAATTTTGTATAACCACCGCCAATGACGCACCAACGTCACGGCACAAAATTTTATAACAGTGGCACCAACCACGATTCACCGTGGCACCAACCACAATTCAATACCTCATTAAGTCAAATTAATTAATCACATGTGATGATGAACCAAAACGATACTAAAGGCATGGCTAAGCATACTAATCGTACCACCCCAAATGTGATCGTAACATAGCCTCACTAATAAGTTTCCCATCCTATGGTGACAATGGCATCATGGCATTCAAATTTATCAAGGACGGCATTACTCAATTGAGGTGATATCTACCAATTACAAGGTTTGTAATAAATAGCGATGCAAAGTAATTTAAAACAAAATATTTAAATAATAGATTGCAAACTGGGTTCAACATGATCAAAGGACACGACTTGCCTTGGCCTTGCTCAGTTGACGGCTCTTGATCTTCAAATCTGACGGCGACTCCCTCGAACGCGCGATCTAACGGGAGAGAAAACAGACGAAGAAACAAAATAATTTCAAATAAAATTCAAATGAACTCCAAAAATTCTCAAACCTGAACCAACAGATAGAGCTCAATTTTAGATGAATTTAGGAAAAAGAATCGGGTCAATCGGAGCTAGGACGAGGGAGAACGGGGCTCTGGAAAATTAAATCTACAGAAATTCGGGAAATTGGAAAAGTGCACTGTGCTGTGGACCGGGCGCACGGGGAAACAGGTCCACGGTGAACCCGGCGCACGAAACAGTGCGGCTGACTGGGCTGCTGCGCAAGCGGCTGGGCTGACGTGGCGACCACGTGGCAGGACACGTGTGCGGGTAGGCTGACGTGGCGGCTGACGTGGACGGTGATGTGGCTAGGGCTGACGCGGCGCACGCGGGGCGGCGGCGGCGGTCGATCGGACGGCTCGAGGGCGTCCACGCGGCGCGATCTGGGCCTTTGGCTCAGATCTGGATGGGCGGCGGGGATGAGGCGGCGCGGGAGGCGGGAGTCGGCCGATGGCCGACGCGTGGCGGGCGCGCTGCGCGAAGCGTCGCGTGGACGCGGCGCTGTGCGGGCTGGCGGCGACGGGACCGAGGGCGCGGGCGGCTGAGTCCTCACCGGCGACGGTGACGACGGGCGACGCGGCGACGGCGGAGGAACGGCGGCGAAGTCGGCGGCTCGGCGACGGCCTGGCCGGCGACGAAGGCGACGGCGGCGCACGGCAGCGAGGAGGCGGCGGCTGCGCACGGTGGACGGCGAACGGCGCCGAAGGCGGCGGTCTCGGAGGACGGCGGCGGGGCTCACCGTTGGCGGACGACGGCGACGGCGGACGACGACGTCGGCGCACGGCGGAGGCGACGGCGGCAGCGAAGGCGGCGGCGCGGGCGAGGCACGCGAACCGAGGCGGCGGCGGCGCAATAAATACCCCGAGCGGCGCGAGGGCTGACGTGGCACGGACGCCGTGTCCCCGCCGGACTTGGTCTCTGACAGGTGGGCCCCACCTGTCAGTGGCACCGGGCGAGCGGGCGGCAGCGATGGCGCGCGGGCGAGTGGAGGCGCTCGGATGGGCGACGCGTGTCGTCCATCCAACGGAGGGAGGCGGCGCGGGGTGCGGCGGATGCGCGCCGCGTGGCACGGGCGGGGCGCGCTGGCCGGCGGGGCTGGACCGGGCCGGTTCGGTGGGTTTCGGCCCACCGGCCGGTTCGGGATTTTTCTTTTTTTTTTCTTTTTTCTTTTTCCTTTTTCCTGGAATTTAAATAATTACTTTTGAGCTCTAGAAAATAGCAAATAAATCCAGAAAAAACACCAAAAATACCAGAAAATTCCTTGAGACTCAGGAAACTCAAATAAAATATTTTTGGCAAATGTTAATGTTTGTCTTAATCATATTAAATCCTTTTTAATTTATGAAAATTCCCATTAAGCTTTAATTAATTCCAGAAAAATCCAAATGGTGAATTTTATTTTAAAAGCTTCAAAAATACTCTGAAAATCAGGATGTTACAGGGTTATGTGTGGGTATGGGGTTTAGCGACATCTTTATTTCTTAAGACGCAATTTCCTTGCTGTAGTATTGTGCTGAGAGGTACTTTTGGACAGGTGGCTACACTCTTGATCGCGAGTGATTGCTTCGCTTCGCCGGTAGAGGCAAGTAAATGTAGCGGATGTGCTACCGTTTAACTCGTTATTCTTACTACTTGCAATCTACATGATTCTCGTAATTTGAAATGTTATGCCATGGTTGCATGTTTTCTAAATGAGGTTGTGGTAGCAAAATAATAATCAATTGATATGCTTTGAATAAGTTGCTTGTAGTCATGTGGTAATCTGTTTAATGTGCCAAATGCGGAATATAAAAATAAATACATGGTGGAAATGTTGATGTTTCCTTGAGGTTAAATCCATGATGATCATGTTGATGCCCCTTCGAGGTCGGAATTCTTGCATTGTGGATGTCGTCGCTTATAGCCGCGACCGTACCGATACAACATCGTACATTGCCGTAGTACGATGCGCACTCTTACCTTGTTGGGTAAGGGTGCAGTGGATCATAGCATGCATATACATTTAATTGTGGATGGAATAACTGCATTCATATGCCAACTGATTAAAAACTTATGAGGCATGACTCGTGGGAGTCTGTGGTGGTTAAATGAATGTGGACGTGAATTGTGGTTGTGGTTGTGTGGTAACATAAATGTTGTTGTATAATTGTTTGTAGTTTGAATAGCCTATTAAACAATTTGCTTGCTGAGATTTTTATCTCACCCTTGTTTTTTTCTCCCCACTACAAGTGATCCTTGAGCATGCATGGGAAGGGTAGAACGGCACCCTATTAATGCACTTGGTTCATTGATTTATGCTGTAATAAAGTCGAAGGGATTGTAGCCATTTGCCTAGCTATCTCGTCGATGTTTACTTTAACTTAATAATGTTAAACTTGTGAACTATTCTTTTGGTTAAAATGTTGGGGATTGATTTTAATTATTGAATTATTATCATTATCCTGTTCCCTTGGTTGATTATGCTTCCGCTTAGCTTATCATGTTTTAGGAATTGTTGCCAGTTTATTTTATCTTGTATTTTGGCTAGTTGTGGAGTGGTTTTAGTGGCATCCCAGGGTAATGTGGGTCCTGGGGTGTTACAAAAGAACATAGTGATTGCTCAACCACAAACTTTGACTCGTCAAACCTGGTCTAGTAGCTACTCAAATCGATTGAATTTCAAACCTAGTCTAGTAGCTACTCAAATCGATTGAATCTCTATAGGAGTAAAGGAAAATTGGTATGGGAGGGGAAAACCATACTGAACAATAATAAAGGAGATTGTGTTGGGGGGACCATATTGAACAACAGTAAAGGAGAGTTGCTATGGGAGGACGAAAACCATACACTACAATATAAATCCTCCATAGAGACACTTTATTAATATAGTAGAGGCATTTTTTAATCGAACTCTAGACCTCCTGGGAGTAGTGCTTCTCTTGGATATGTTGCACTAGCCACCTCAACCTCACCACTTCATATGTTTAGTTGTGCTTTGCAGTATTTATATATAGGTCATTTAACACATGTAAACCACAAAAAATGCCTCTAGATTGTTAAAAGCGTCTCTAAAAATGTCTCTACACAATAAAAAACTTTAGACGAATTAGGGAGTGTCTCACAAACATCTCTACAAGGTAAAATTTTGTAAGTGATTCTAAAACATCTCAAAATCGTCTCTATAGTACAAAATTTTGCGACAATTTTTAAAGTGTCTTTAAAAAATGCCTCTAGATTATGTAACTCCAATTTTAGAGGCAAGTTAGAAAGCGCCTTTCAAAAAGTGCCTCTACATGTGGTTTTTCTTGTAGTGATATTGAACAACAGTAAATGAGAGTTTGTATGGGAGGGGGAAACCATAGTTAACAATAGTAGGCCCGCTTCAAATCGGGCAAGGTCGTGAGCCACTCGAGTTTGTTGAGAAACAACACCTTCTAGGTAGAGGCTATATAAAGAATTGAGTGGTGAAAAGTCTTATTTTCTTAACTCTGTCCCGGGAGTTAAGAAATCTTGTGGGAAAAGCCTTTTAGGCTGTTTGTGAGATAGAGTACGAAGTAAACTCGCATTTGGTTTTGGCTAATATAAATGAAGTCGCTACAGTATGTACTACAATCAACTTATAAATACCGTCTTAAAAAGACATTCTGTTTGAAAGTTAGGTACTGTAAAAAAGTCGAAAAGTAACCTTTAGAAGCTGAAAAGAAGAGGCCTTAAGCTTCTAGCTTTTTAATTTCGTCTTTTTCTGTTTTTTATTTATTATTGAGCTTTTTTTTGTCTTATTCCTTTGTATTATCCGTGGTGATATAACTAATTTTTCTTTTCTCTTTTTTAAATTTAATTATGCCGAAAAAACTATCAACAACTATAGTGCAACAAAGCTATTGCAGTAGAAAAAAAATTGGAAGTTTGAGCTTCATATGTCCAAATGAGCACCCCAAAATGAGCCTGAGAAGGTGTTCCGGTGCATGACAAGTAATGGTTCCGAATCATTAAATAACGTGTCTAAGTACTCATGAGAATACCTGTCACGGCAATAGTGGAGCTAGTAAACATTTAACATGTGCTTGGACTGGTTTGTTAACAGAAGGCGGTGTGTCCTTGATCTTGCCAGCTAAGGGAAGATGTGGTTCCAACGGGTTGAGAATCTGGAAGTAAAGCGAGCGAATGAGGTTGGATCATGCATGTGACATCGTATCGTGACGAAGGTGGTGAATATGAGGCGAAGGTTGACCTTGAACGAGTTGCATTGCGTCAAGGAGACCGTACCGTGTTTGTTCCAAGGGATTTCAAGGTAATGCCACTCCCGTGTGCAAGTGCCTAAAGCCTTGTGCATCCATATATTACCCTTCTACAACCCTCGCAAACACTTGGGCTGGTCGGTTCCATCCTTATGGAAATCAGAATGAGTGGCCACCACATATTGGTCCAATCATTGTGTCCGAAGCCTAGGCTGATCCAATGGGGTCGACGGAGACATAACGGAATTTCAACGTACATGGATGAAATGCAATGTAGACGATTAGGACAACAAGCACATCGTTCAACCCAAGATAAAAATCAAGCTGGTTTGTCACTGTAACTTCTCCTATGGTAATTTCTTATTTGATATAGAATTAGAAATTGCTAATATCGAATTAACCTAGCAGGAGTGTCATCCCTTTCTCTCTCTTTAGCCTGGCCCAGTCCAGCCTTGGCTTAGCTTGTGCCGACCCACGATGCCCTGGCCGCGCACTGCATGCGTCCGTGCCAATGTGTGCGCCCGACGCCTGCCCGCCTCGGTCACAGCCCGATCCTGCACGTGTCTACATTTGGTGCAATTGTATCTAGTGGATACAATATTGAACGGTAGAGAAAAAATTGGTGATATAGCACTTTTTTGTGCTTCATTTTGCATTCCACTTTTTTATTTCAGTACCAATTAATCATCTCAATAGAGAGTTCTAGAGTGAATGAGTGCGTAGTTTAGGTACAACTCAACAAAGGGTTACAAGGTGTGAGTGTCTAGCTTAGGTACAATTATGTCATCGGATCTGAAAAACGAAAGATGGAGATGTGGTGCTCTCTTATATTTATTTTGCACTCAAGCATGATAGATTATATATGTTTGCTCGTGAATATTATTTTTAATAAAAAAATGGAAAATCAATTTACAAATGAAAATTGAATTTTTTTTGAAGGAGCTACAATTAACAGAAACCGGACCTTTCTTTTTATCAGAAGAAGGTTGGGAGACTGGCACTGTAGGTGTGTGATGCCTACGTGTGTTGTGTGAGAGAGAAAACAGAGAGAGGCCTGATTCTTTTGGTTTTTTTTTGACTTTTAGGTTTGGTTTCTCCAAAAAAAATAAAATAAATAGGGTAGATTTTTCAAACGACTTCTTAAAATTGTTTCTCTAAATGGCTTTGAGTCCAAAATTATATACACCGTTCACATCGTTGTAGGGCTGTAAAAAAAGCTCGAGGCTCGCGAGCTGTTCGAGTTTGGCTCGCTCTAGACTCGATTCGAGCTTGGCTCGAGCTCCAAACGAGCCGAATTCGAGCTTCATCCTAAGCTCGCGAGCTTTAACGAGCCGAGCTCGAATAGCTCGCGAGCTTAGGATTTTTTACCCCACCCTAATTCCCCCCCACGGCCCACCTCTCCCTCCCGCTTATCCTCTCAGATTCACCCACCCCGCCACCCGCAGCCCCACCCCCCAGGCCCCCCGCGCCCCGCCTGCCCCCACCCGCAGCCCCGCCCCCGCCGCCCCTCGTCGCCCCCGCCGCCGGCCGCCCCCCCACCCCCGCCCCCCTCGTTGACTCCCTCCTCTTCCCTGTCGTCGCCCCTCCTCGCCCCCCCGGCCCCCCGCCGCCACCCCTCCCGGCCCCCGTCCCCTTCCTCTCCCCCGCCGCCGCCTCCCCGTCCCCCTCCCTCCTCTCCCCCGCCGCCGGCCCTCCTCACCCCGACCGCTTCCTCTCCCCCGCCACCGGCCCTTCTCCCCCTGACCCCTTCCTCTCCCCCGCCGCCCCCCCCCCCGTCCCCCTCCTCCCCCCGCCAGCGCCCCTCCTCTCCCCGCCATTCCCCTCCTCGCCTCTCGCCCCGCCGCCGCCCCCTTCTCCCGCCCCCCGTCCCCTTCCTCTCCCCCGCCGCCGCCGCCGCCCCCCCGTCCCCCTCCTCGCCCCCCGCCGGCCGCCGCCTCTCCTCGCCCCCCGCCGCCGCCCCTCCTCTCCCCTGCCGCCGCCCCTCCTCTCCCCCACCGCGGCACCGCCGACGCCTCTCCTCCCCCCGGTGCCCCTCCTCCCCTGCCGGCGCCGCCCCTCCTCGACCGGGATCCGGCCACGCAGCAGGCAGCACGCAGGTACGCATCGAGCCTCCATGAGCCGAGCTCGAGCGAGCTCGGTAGAAACTCGAGCCGAGCTTGAGCCCAGCTTAAAGTTCGATGTTGATCTTAGGCTCGCTCGAGCTCGGCTCGAGTTTCTACCGAGCTCGAGCTTGCTAGGTCAAGCTCGCTCGAGCTCAGCTCGTTTACAGCCCTACATCGTTGTCTTAAAAAATAAACAAAAGTTATTAGTTATAACCATAAAAATAGAACTAGTGATACATAGAATCTATAAATTTTGGCATGGAGCAAATAGATGTACATGGTTTTTTTAATGGTTTTCTGGAAGGCTTTTGAACGTTAGATCAAATCAAATGGCAGGTGTTGATTGGAGTGCCATCGCAATATCTTATTCTATGTTTTGCGCTCAACTTTATAAAGAGAGTAAGGCGTAGTTCTTTTCAGCTAAAAATTTATATTTTTTAAACAAATAAATAAAATAGCTTCTTCGCTATTGTTTCAAAGACTATTGATATTCAGTTCGTTCACATAAGTACTAACGCTAGAGTTAAAAATTATAAGAAACAGCTATAAGTTATAGTCTAAAAAAATCTACTCTAAGATGAAGGGAATTATTTTTTCTCTACTATTTTAGAAAAACCATTAGCTGTAACTCAAAAAATACGACTAGGATACACGGAACCTCAGAGAAATTTTGGCATGGAGCAAATAGACGTACATGATTGTTTAATGGTTTTCTGGAAGGCTTTTGAACGTTAGATCAAATCAAATAGCAGGTGTTGATTGGAGTGCCATCGCAATATCTTATTCTATGTTTTGCGCTCAGCTTTATAAGGAGAGTAAGACGTATTTTTTTCAGTTTATAATTTATGGTTTTTCTTAAATAAATAAATAAAATAACTTCTTTGTTGTCGTTTCAAAGACTATCGATATTCGATTCATTCATACAAGCGCTGACGATAGAGCTAAAAATCATAAGAAATAATCATAAATTACAGCCGAAAAGAACTCACTTTAAAACGAGAATTACTTTTTCTCTATTATTTTAAAAAAGTTAATATCGATGATGGTAGTTCTTTCTCCAGTCTCACCCCTTCTACAAACGATTCACGAGGCCTCATCTCGTCCGTTCGATCAGACTAGATCTGTCACGCTTCTCATCCTCCTTCCCTCCCCATCCCACCCCGCACCGCCGCTGCTGATCCCCCCACGCCGCTTCGCTTCTCTTAGCGCGTGTTTGGTTTAGAGGCAGTAGGGATAGAATGGCTCCATCCCTGTTTTTAAGGACGGGACCGTTCCCGTTTTTTGTTTGGTTGTAAGGGATTGGACCGTCCCCGTTTTTTGTTTGATTCTGGGACATCAAAATATGGGATAAGTCATCCGACGTGTGGGGCCCTTTTGTCATCCTCTTGTTTTTGAGAGGCGAGGAAGAGGGACAAGCCCATCCCCTCGTTTTTGAGGGACGGGGGCATCCTCGATTTAGGGGAATATTCTCGGGATATTCCCCAAAGGGGATGGACTCTGTCCCTATTGACTCCAATCCAAACAGGTCTAAGGTCCTGTTTGGTACAGCTCCTGCTCTCAGCTTCTCACTAAATTCTCGTGGAGCTGTACCAAACACCCAACTTCTCAAAATGGTTGGATTCTGATTCTCGCGAGGAACAGAGCTAGAAATGAACTAGAGTAAAGAAGCAGCCTTTTGGTGGATTCTCATGGGGAGCCATCCAACTAAAACAAATATACCCATAGAATTTGATGGGAATTACCCGTAAATGCCACTGACCTAACCCCATCGCGCGCCCATCCCGCTCCTTCTCTCGCCAGACGCCGCCTCCCCCCATCTCTCGCTCCTCTCTAGCCCCGCCGCCGCCCTCCCGCTCCTTCTCTCGCCCCGCCGCCGCCTCCCTCCCTTCTCTCGCCCCGCCGCCGCCCTCCCTTCTCTCCCTCGCCCCACCGCCGCCCTCCCTCTCTTGGCCCGCCGCCGCCCTCCCTTCTCTCCCTCCTTTCTCTCGCCCCACGCCGCTCCCTCCCAATCTCGCCCTTCTCCCACCCCGCCGTCTCCCTCCCTTCTCTCGCCCCGCCGCCGCCCTCCCTTCTCTCCCTCGCCCCGCCGCCGCCCTCCCTCTCTTCGCCCGCCGCCGCCCTCCCTCTCTTGGACCGCCGCCGCCTCCCTCCCTTCTCTCGCCCCGCCGCCGCCCTCCCTTCTCTCCCTCGCCCCGCCGCCGCCCTCCCTCTCTTCGCCCGCCGCCGCCCTCCCTCTCTTGGACCGCCGCCGCCTCCTCCCTCTGTCCGATCCACGGCACCGCCGCCTCCTCCCTCTGGATACTTATTCGTTAGTTAACATATATTTTCAGCATTTCTGCTGGCAGCATAGAAGAGTAGCTGGATCCAAAAATGACGTTTTGGCTATAGTTACTACTGACCTTTTATAAAGAGGATGTTGTTCATATTTTGTTGGGGAAAAGGGTTCTGTTGCTCTTGTCTTTTTTTTTTTGTAGACTTCCCTTTTTCATTTTGTGAAGCTGATGTTCATATTTTGTCGGGGAAAAGGGTTATGTTGCTCTTGTCTTTTTGTTATCTTTTTTTTTTGTGGACTTTCCTTTTTCATTTTGTGAAGCTGAAGCACTCACATAGTCACATTGTGTCTACTTTGTGCATTTCTTCTATGGCTGCAGCAATCAGCCGATTTCATAAGTCAGGTTGAACAGCTCAAAGCCAGTGGTGTAGATGAGATCCTGCTTGTCAGTGGTATGTTTCTGGCATTTCTTTGTCTTTCTCTTCATATTCTCAAAGCAGCTACTGTCAAAACACTTTGTTGTCAATTATTTGACCTGAACATGGAAGGTCGCATGGAAACATATATTGTTCTTTCAGATGTTGTGACTTTTCATTATCCTCTGCATAATTGTTTAGTTGGAGAATTAGGGGTTTCTTTAGTTTCTTGGTAATGGTAGGTCTTCTAGTTGTATCATCATTTGATGTTTGTGTATCCATGTGCATGCGTGCATTGTAGTTATCAATCACGGAAGAAATATAGGAACTGCTCAGTCCTTTCAGCCTTGAATCAAGAGACTCAAAAGCTATCACTTTGTTCGCAGACCCTACATACTCTTCACATTTGGCAAGGGAGCGAGAGGATGGACACTATAATTGCAGGCATGGTATGATCTCTCAGGTGATGTTGACAGCTTCTAAAACTCATTTTTTAATCATTATACACTGAATACTGAAAATTTTAGTAACTACAGGACCATGAACGAATTATCCTAGGGGGAATATGGAAACTTTTGTTCTGTGCTTCACCAAAAAGAAAATTTCAGAGTTTTAAAACAAATGAGGAGCTGATCTGCACAGGTCATTAGTCATTGGTAACCACAGTTTATGATTCATGCAATATTCATTTGGTAGAGCAAAAAAGCACCTCTCTGGGATAGTCTGAAGTGTCATTGATAACTGTTAATACAGAACCTGGCCATTATTCATCTGCATTTATAGTTGGAGACTTGGAGTGTACATTGGAAAGATCTTTGATCTATTATGGTGTAATACCGCTAAAATGCAAAGGGAAGAAATGCATGGAATGAAAGCAATCCAAGAGAGAATAAAGGAAAGAAAGAAGGGTTTTGCCGTCAAACCCATCGGTTTTAGAATGCCGAATAAAAATAGCGCTCGCAGAGGTTCCCAGACCGTCCAGAGATGGTCGGCATCGTCTCACGTTTTGGGTTATCATCATCCGGCAGGAAAATTATATTCTTACCTTTTACCGATTTACCTGCCGCAGTAGAAAAGCCCCAAACAGTGTAAAGCTGCCGTTGGACCAAAAGGTCCCCGCTGCCCATATCCAGCCAAGGCTAAATGGGAAGGGCAAAAGCGGCATTTCACAGAGGGATTAATGGCCATGCCCTCTTAAGTAGACAAGCCGCACTTTCATTGCCCCTTCTCTGCCAACCATAGCCAAGTAAGAGGCAACACCAATGTTTTGCTCGGCCAAAGCAAAAGCTACATCCGAGCACCACCAAGACAAAAATCCCAAGGTAGTCACACTGCATAGAGACAAGTGAGGAAGAGGGAATCTGAGGAGAGGAGGCAAGAGGTGTAGGGGAAGACGAAGGAGTGAAGGTGACGACCACGGAGGGGTAGAAGCACGAGAGAGCATCGTCACGGCCACCCCAACCTCGTCCTCGCCCATTCCTTTCATAGCTAGGCAAACAAGTAAGCCCCTCACCTTCCATCCTTGCTTACGGTGACATGGCACAACACAAGCACATTGCATAGCCTTACCACCAAAAATAGAGTAGTGGCTGTGAGTAAAGGGGGAGGTGAGCTCAGGGAGCCAGCCGGGCACCTCGTCGGAGCCATTCCAACGGCCGACGGCATAGCCCAGAGGCGGCACTGAGCACCATCGCACGTGCAAGTAGAAGCCAAAAACCAGGGAAAGGGGGGGTAAGAGACCATGTGGAGGTGTCCCCATGTTTGTGATGAGTAATTGACTCGTGTTTTGAAAGTTTGAGTTTGGTTTGGTTGGTTCACGCCAAGTTGATGCATGACACAGTTTGGTTCGGTTGGACCTGGTCGAACGCGGTCGGACGTGTTTAGGACGCTTGTTCTTCTCGATCGGTTGTTCGGGCCTTTTTGTGTTGAGTAAGTTTCATTGTTGCTAATGTTGGTTATGCTGTTTCGAGCGGTGCTATGTGACGGTTTGCTTGTCTGTATGACTGCAGGACTTCGGAGCTAGGTCATGGTGAGGCGTGGGAGGATCGGGATTAGGCACAGGAGGTGTTGAGGTCCAGACGGTCGGAGACGTCGAAGATGATCGAGGCTGCTGAGGTGGCTGCATGTCAGGAGACGAGGATCCGGAGCTGGAGCTGCCGGAGGTGGACACGACAGGCAACGGCGAGGTGGACCGGGACTAGGCTCAAGAAGGAGCTGAGGTCCAGACGGTCAGGATGCCGGGTGCGGTCGTGCGAGGACAGGAAGCTTCCGGGAAGGTGCAACAGGGGCATTTCGGTAAAATGCGTAAGGCTGCAAAATGGAAGCGGATTCGGTTGAAGATAACGGGTTGGAGACCCGTTAGTGGATGACAGAAGAGATGTTAGGGTTTGGAGTGGAGTGGCTGTTTTTCCCTCCATTTCCTGTGTTGACCTCTTGCTTCTTTTGTGTGTGGGGCATGGAGTGAAGTTGGAACTGCACTTCTTGATTTTCCTCTTGTGGATCACTCAGGATGTGAGTGGGGTTAGCCCCATATGTGTGTGAGTTTGGTAGTGTGAGATGGCTGCCTCTTCTTGATTTGCTATTTGAGAGGGTGAGCTTTCTCTATTTAGTGAAGGGGAGATGGCAGAGCTAAGTGTATTCTGAGTCCAGCAGCTCATGTAGGAGTATCTATGGTGACAAGGTACATGGATTATCAAATTTCAAGGAGGGTGTAGGTACATATAGATTGCTAGATTTTCAAGTGGGTGGTAACTGCGTTATAGGTAACATATATTTGTACATGAAATAACACATGCAATTTGGATAATTTAAATAAAGATAATTTGCATGAAACATAGGAGGAGAATGATCAAAATATTGACTCGCCCGGGTCCAAGGTTAGAGGGTCCTGCTAGTCCTGAGGTAGGTCATCTTGTGGCTCAGGTGCGTCTTCAAATTCTACCCAGATGGAGAAAGCCAAATAATAGGAGACAGGCAATGAGAACAAATAAGCATAAAATAATAAATAAATGAACTCAAAATTAAACCAAACTAGAACCAACAGAAAGGGTTTGAATTTGGAAAATTTTAGAAGCAAGTTTCACTCAAATCGGAGCTAGGACGAGGAAGAACGAGCTCTCCAAAGTTTTATTTTCAGGAAATCCCAAAAATAAAAATGAGGAGAGAGAGTTCTCTCTCTGACATTTGGGTCCCACCGGTTTACTTTATTTTTGAAATAAATTTTTAAATCCAGAAAAACACAGAGTATGACATGTGTAGCCACGGGTATTTTATTTAAGAAAATCATTTTCTTTTTCTGGAAATAGCCAGAGGCTGACATGTGGGACCATGGCACTATGCAAACAGTGCCTTGGGGCCCACCTGTCAGTGGCTTAGATTTACAATTAGTTTTTAAACAGGTTTTAAATTGAAATGGCCCACGTGTTAGTCTAATAGAGGATTTAAATGGCCCGGGCCCACCGGTCAACGGCTTATTAACGCCAGCTAAGCACGGCCGTTAATGGTTAACCGAGGGGTTTACGCCTAATGACGCGGGAGCAGAGCTCCTCCCGGCCGAGCGGCGGTGAGGAAAGCCACGAACGTACGGGGAAACTTCCAAAACGGGAAGCTTGACTCCGTGCGCACCTGACGGCGGGCCGAATCCGACTGAGACGGTCAGAAGGGACGCCGGCGGCGAGCCAAGCGACGGTAGAAGCAAGAATGGGTCGTAGTGGCGATTCCAACAATAAGAGGCCGATTAAACAACAGGGAAGCTTCTAGGGGTTGTCTGAGGCTCACTGGAGCGGAGAGTAGGGCTCAGGGAGGCCTGGAGTGGGCTGGCGACGATGAGCTCAAACGGCGGTGGTGGTCGGTTAGCGCCGGGGAAGATGAGTTAGCGACACTTCCAATTGCTGGCGCGTACAGCTTCCTGAGGTGGCAAGGGTGCTCTGGTCACGAGGAATTGGTTGGGAACCTTCGGGGTCGGTGGCAACTGGAGGTGGCCGGAGTTGGGGAAGAGACGGTCGCTAGCGAGCTGCAAGAAAGGGGAAGCCAATTAGGCTTGCTGGGAGCATCCGGGGAACACAAGGAGCTCGGCGAAAGGGACAATGCCGCTCGAGATCCTCTGGAGCGTGCTGGCAACGGTGGCTACCGAAGGAGCTTCCGACGGCGGTGAATTGAGCTCGGGGATTGAAGTGGGGGATGGGTGAGGTGATTATGGCGATTGGGTGAGCTTTTATAGCTGTGGGGGAGAGCGGAAAGAGGGAGTTGGCGAGTTATGGTGCGGCAGTAACTTCCCTCCTTTAGCGCACTCAAGTGGGGCGAACGTGGACGGGCTAGCACTGGGCTAGGGCGGAGGGGAGGGAAAGATGGCATCAGGTGCAGTCGCGGCACTCTAAGGAGTGAAGGCGCACGGGGAAGTAGCGATGTTTACCAGGCATTTACAGCTCAGGTACAGCAGTGCGGCGGCGAAGCCACAGGGCGAGGCTTACGCGCGGAGACGTCGCAAGGTTAGGCGGGAAGTGATGCGAACTCAATGTAGCCATTCAAGGTGGTGAGGGGTCAATGCTGGAGTTGGTGAGTACTAGCCCAAAGGTGACCACAAAACCGGGGGCAGTTTCGGCAGCCGGCCACGGCAGAGCACGGAGGGGCTACAGCGCAGGGGTAGGTGCCTAGGCCTAGAGGAGGCGCCTGGAGATGAGGCAGAGCTACCACGGGGTGGTATGGCGCCTACAGAGGAGGGAAAACCAGGGACAGCATTGCTGTGAAGCATTCGGTCGGAGACAGACGGAACGGAGCGAGGGGGAGAGCGAGGAGGAAGACGGGGAAGCCGGGCTGGCTGGGCCGGCCGAAAGGCCTAGGAGGCCGGGGGAATAAAAAAAAGGGCCCGGGGGAAAAAGACAAGTCGTGCCGAAAGAAAAAGGAAGAGGAGGCTGGCCCACCCAGGAAGGAAGAGGTGCTAAATTCTTTTTGGGCTGAAAAAAGAGGAAAAAGAAGATATTGGCAAAGCAAAAGAGATTTTTGACTGAAATTTAAACTCAAGATTTGAATTTTTTTAGGAACAAATTTTAGCAAATAATAGCAAAATACAAAGCAAAGTAACAAACCCGAAAATGGGATGTTACAGCTAGGTTGTTCCAATTGTATTGGAAAGCTATATGCCTCGAAGATACAAAATGACAATAGAGACACTGATGCTCTAGGCAGTCGGTGGGCCAGAGTCCTTGCAAGAGAGGGTCATGTCTTGGAAGAGAATAGTTAACGATAAGGGAGCAATTTGCCTGCATGTGGTCTTATTTTAAGACATGTTACTTCGCCTGTGTAGTCTTATTTGAACTCCTATTACAACGATATGTTACTCCCAGTCAATTTCTATCCATGAATTTAACCATGGATCTAGAATTGACTAAAATTTTGTGAAAGTTATATACTAAAATGTAGCTTAATGCATGGTGAAGGAGATAAATTAAAGTTACCTTCTTTAGAGGGCGACAAATTTAAGTTATTGATTGTATGTAATTTGTTGTAGCGAGATGAGACATGTTGTGATATAGAGGACGTGATATGTGATGCAAAGATTGGGTTTTCATTGCAATGCAAGGGCACCTTCCTAGTGTAAAGGTATAGTGCACCAAATACTTAGACCACGTTATTCAAATTAAATTAATACTATTTGATTCTAAGGTTTGTGCTCATATGCCCATGCTATAATAGAGAATTCCAGTGTGGATATTGCCACCATTCTTCTTGTGTTTTCCTCGTGAATTATAGGAAGTTTGTGATGTCTACTTTTGTGTGGTTGGGTACATGGGGATCGAAGCATATGGTTGGATGAATTCTTTTGTCACATATTACTATTCTAACAGTGGTTGGCGCCATCAATTCATCAGGTTATGCGGATGCACCAAGCTATCAATTATCCTATGTCATGAAGATTGAGTACCCCTGTATTATTAAGCTACCCCAGTCGACTTCCTATTAGCATATGGCATGGGCTACACATTGAAGTTTCCCCTGAAGCTTTCGCTGCAATTTAATTGTTTGTAGTCAGCTCAAGTCTTAGCTGTGTAAAATCTGAATCACAAGGTATTATGTAACATCCCAAATTCTAGGGCATGCAAAAAATAAGAAAAATTTTAAACTTTTTGAATGCATTTTTGTTTCCTTGGCTCTTTATTGGAGTTTCATTGAAAAGTTTGAATTTAAAAAATCAAAAGTGCATGTAATGCAAATAAAAAATTTAGACCAAGTTATAAAAACTAAAAAGATGATTAAAAGTTGACATGAGAAAACTCATGGTGGAAGCCATCTTAAAAAAGCCACGAGTATAAATTGTGGCACTAAAAATAAATATTATAGTAAGTTTTGAAACTATCTAAATAAATAAGTATAATTAAATTCGACAAGAAGTCTTCTCAGATTTTTCTAAAAAAACCAAGAGAAGATAACACACTAAAAATTTACATGATCATCTGAACTATGTAAGGAGTGTTAGTTTTGGCCACCGTAGCCTCTAACCGCTGCGTGCCCCAGGATCTCCGACCTCTCTCGCACTCAATCTTCGACTGCTCCTCACTCTAATCCTTTGCAATACCCGCTCGAACGTTATCCGATGCTCTTTGACTTCTCGCTCGAAGTCGAACTTTGACCGTCCACCCGGCTTCATTAGTCGAACTCAAAGCCTCCCGAGTTCTTGGGACTTCTCTGTTAGTGGCACTTCAATCGCCGCACCTTTTCTGGGGTAAACCCAATAGTAATAGAGTAATAGAATAAACAAGATCTTTTAGTGGCACTTCAATCGCCGCACCTTTTCTGGGGTAAACTCCCCTCTATTTATACTCAAGTTTACAACTTACAGGTGGAAAAACATCGCCAATTACAAATTGGACTCGGACTTGATTTGTTACTAAAACTGGACTCCAAAACTGAAAACAACTTGAACTCCTGGTTCGATTCCACAACCGGATTGAACCAACTCATACTCTGCACTCGATATTTGCCAATCAAGTCTAGATTAATTCCAACAAGGAGGATTCGCGGAGATTTTCATAATCTTTCAAGCTCATCTAATGTGTCTAGCTTTTGCTCAAACCTCTCAGCTCTCCTCACCCTTTCTCTCTCTCTCTCACTATCGAGTGTGCCCCACTTGCAGGACTCTTCTTCCACCTCCAGCTTGCATGAGCATAGGGCACTGGTTTTGGATGCCATGCTCATCATTTTGAATACCATGCCTGTTGTTTCAGCTCTCTACTGATAGCCCATGCCCTACACCACACCTTTCCTCCATGCATCTCGGCTTTGTGCCAACTTTTGCCTCTCGACCGCTAAGTTGGCCCTCAAGAGCTTTGACCAGGTAGCAAGTTTTGCCATGAGTGCTCAGACACACGAGTACTCAGATACACAGCTCCTAAACCCTTTGTGTGTCAAGACAAATGCCGTCAGGACATCTCTGCACTCGCTGATGTGCCGAGCCCACTAGTAGGGTTCATCTTCCACCTCGCACGCATGCGCTGCTCCACCGAGGTCGTGGCCCGAGCTGCCCCCAGTTTTAGATGCCACGCTTGCGGTTTCCACTCTGCTGCTGCCCACTCCTACCTAACCGTTGTCTTCCCCATTGTCGTCTTCTTCACCTCGCACTCCACAGTGAGAGCCCGAGACTATGCCTTTAACACCCAACTCCAACCATGCCATAGCTCTTTAGCTCGCCACTCGGTCTCTTACACATGATCCTTGAGCACTCTGCTCTCTAGAACGGCGAGAAAACCGAAGTCGTATGCGACTCTAGCAAGCACACTACCATGCTTTAGCAACTTTGGTGAGCTTCTCTCCTCCTTGGCCCCTTCTTAACATGGCTTACCTCTCCCTTGAGCACCCCACTCATTTGTTTGACCTTTCATGCAGTGGATCACTCGAGCTAGGTCTTCTTCATCTCCAACCAAGATGCCGCCGTAAGACTTTCTCTCCGATGAGCTGTACCTCTATTCCTATCACCCGTACTTCCACATGCATGCAAGCTCATGCGCACATCTTTTCATAGCTTGTCTATTGTCGGATATCATTGTCACCGCGGACCCCTTCGTCGTCGATGAGGTCTCCAACGCTAGCTCCTCTCGCTCCTTCTTGTGAGCCGCCATCGTCATTGGTGGGCTTCTCATCCCCTATAGAGAATGTGAAATCGAAAAGAGAAACTAAAGTAATCAAAGTCAAAAAGAGAACTAAAGTAGTCGAACTTGAAAAGGGAACCGTAGTAGTCGAACATGAGAACAGAACTGTGGTAGTCAAGGTCGAAACCTTCGACCGCTATTGTGCCGATATTTTCAACTGTAGATGGGTGCCAAAATCTTTGACCGCTACTGTGTCGAAACCTTCGATTGCAACTAGAGTCGAGATCTTCGACCGTTGCCATGTCAAAGTCTTCGATCGCAGCCGTTGTCGAGATCTTTGACCATAGCAGTAGTCGAGGTCTTCGACCGCTGATGTTGTCAAGATCTTCGACTGCTGACATTGTCGAGATCTTCGACCTCTGATGTTGTGGAGATCTTTGGCCACTAACGTTGTTGAAATCTTCGACCGCTGGTGTAGTCGTGATCTCCAATCATTGTGTAGTCAAAACCCCCGACTATAGTAGTCATAATCTTTGACTCTGAACATAGTCGTAACCTCGATTGTTAATGATATTCGTAAGCCATGGTCAATAGTTGTAGGCCATGGTTGATAGTTATAAGCCATGATCAATAGTCGTAGGCCGTGGTCAATAGTCGTAAGTCGTGATCTCGTAAGTTACAGTACCCAGTCAATAGTCATACAGTACCCAACCGATGCTCAGAAGACCCGCATAGATGAAGATCGGTAGTACCGGCTCTATATGAATGGTACGACTGGAGTTGTGGTAGGATTGACGTAGTCGAAGACCCGCATAGTCGAAGTACCACGATCGGTAGTCGGTAGTCAGGGCGATAGAGTACAATAGCAGTCCGAACTTCCGAAATATCGAAGTATTACTTGTAAGATCGGTAGCCGCAGTGGTCGGTAGCGATAATGGTCATAATATAATAACGTAAGCTATGATAGTCATGAGCTGCAATGATCATAGGCTTCAGTAGTCATAGATAGAATTGAGTAGCTAGCAGCCTAGGTGTGTTAGAAGTCAGAAGAATACCGTAGTGACCAAGGAGCTTGGGTAGTCGTAAAAGGTGTTGAGATAACTCAAACCAAGCCAAAACTCAAACACTTGTGACTTTTGCATACAAACTCCAAATTTAGTGATCTTTGTTTCTAAATTTTTATAAAAACAACATCTTTCTGAATTTAGAAAACATTTGAGTCTTGTTTATGTTTATTTAACTCTTATTTACTTTTATCTGGATTTATTTATCGGTTAGACGACTCTACGCCATACGTCGCTGAGAATGCATTTGAAACATTCTCTGAGCAACAGGAGCAAGGCAAGCACCCCCTTTGACCATGTTGATCCTAGATTTCAATTATTGTATATTGTTTACAAAATCTATTATGCATGCGTGTATGTTCAGATTAAAACTGCTATACTGTGGTAATGGTAGTTATGATCACTCGTATGCATTGAACCTCCTTGAAAACTTGATACTCTCACTGTTGTAAACTCTAGGATATGGTTTAGACAATGTATACTGTCAATTGGGAATACTACTTGATATATGGTCTAGATGCTTAGACAAGCACTAGTTTCTACTAAGTTTGAATTTCGAACAAAATATTCATGTGGGTATGATGGTTTCAAAATGTTGGACCAGAGAGGGAACCTCTATTACTTTGATATTAGATAAAATGAAAAACCTAGTTTTTGGACGCAGACGAGTTATATGGTACACTGTCAAAGGTGAGAGGGAATCTCATACGAGGGGAATCTCGCATGTATATAGGGGGAGATTTTCGCCTAGGTCAATTAAGGACCGAACGCTATTGCCGCTCATCTAAGTCACTCCTTCTACCTCATGTGCTATATAGGCTCTAGCATTTAGCTGATTAAATTGTGTAGGTCTAGCCTTGTATTGTGGTAGGCACAGATGTAGAAAGGGCACTTTAGTTAGGTTTGCTCGTAAGGGCTCCTTTCACCAATGTGACGAGCCAAGGCTTTAATACAACGATGAATGCGCACGTAGGGGTTTTACCTAAGTGAGGGTCTTCGCTTAGGGGATTTGCCTAAGTGGGGATTCGAATGCTCTCTTAGGGGATATACTAAGAGTGATTCAATATTTATTGGGCTGGTGCAAACTTAGGACTAGATGACCTAAGGTTATATAATAATCAAATATTGTCACACGCCAAAGGAAGCGTGAAATTGCCGATAGTATAATTGATTATCTCATGTGGGTAAAGCTGTATAATCTCTACAGAGTGTCAAAAACTATTTAAATAGCCGTACTCACGGTCATGAGCAAGCTTGGATGTAGCCACACAGGGTATAATTTTTCTTTTCAAAACTGTTTCACTAAACATATGGGATGGTATGTACGCAACTGTGTGCCATGCCCACGGTGGGAATTGTGTGATGTTCACAACCGAGGAAGGATACGAATGAATCTGATCTATGGTTATGGAAATTGTATAAATGTTATTTTACTATGTGTCAAATGCTCTTTACAATTCCGTTGCAAATTACTACTTATGGATATTGCAAATAAAATTTGCTTTATGCTGAAAATAACTTAGTATAGAGTGTCATCCCTTTGATAGCCATGCATATATGTATAATTTTGTGATACATTACAAGTCTTGCTGAGTATGCAATGTACTCAAACTTGCTTAAATTATTGTTGATCAGAGAGAGTGAAGAAGGATACGCGCTAGACGTGTACTTTGCCCCTAACATCGGGGAGCTCGACGATGGGTCCCCAGTTAGTTATCTATGGATATGGTGGCATACCACTGGATACTTCCACTTATTTATTTATTTATTTATTTATTTATTTATCTTCCGCTGTAATTTACTCTTAACTCTGGTATTCTCTTGCTCGGTCGGCTATATGATGTAAGATTATACATCGCTTATGTATTCACCCCTTTGGCATAAATAAAAATATATGTGATGTGTGTGATCTCAATGTTGTGAATGTGTGTACTAACTACTAATCATGAGACTAATACCGGAGAACACATGCGGCGGCCCACGCCCTCGGGTGCCCACATATTATCAATAAAGTAGTTAACCATTTATTCGTGTATATGGTTGATATTTCATTGATGTTGCCATATATACAATGGCATGATCTTAGACAAAGACTAGGGCAGTATACGCAAAATGGTTCATATTTGTAAATTTGGGTCCTGATAATTTTCTTCAGCAACACATGTACGGTGACGATACAATCAAATTCCTACTTTGACTATTAATATACACAAAGTATATAGATTGATTGCACAGAATAATATAGTTAGATTTGTCTCGGAAAATATTTTAATAATATGTAAATTTTATCATTGACTCATTTTTAATAGTGACATCTCGACTAGGCTAATTTTGTAATTCCTTGGTAGTACAGGGGGTACCATAAATTTTCCTCAAGCAGCACGCCAGCGCAGGCACAGGCAGGTCCACGAGTTGCCTGACTGCCCGGTGTCCATCTGAGCCGTCGATTTTGACGATCGGACGGCCCGCTATCCCGCAGGACCAATCCGGGTGCCCTATACAAATGCGGCCGCGCTCTCCCATTTCGAACTGATCGGGCGCAGAAGCCAAGCCAGCCAACCAAATCCGCTCCCAATCCCTCGCCGCCGCCGCCGCCGCTCTTCTTCTCCGGCGTCACCCACCCGCCGCCCTCAATCTCCTCGGTAAGCCCTCGCCTAGCCTTGATCCGTTTTTTTCCCCTGATCTGTGATGTGAGCGACCGAATCTCTCCGCGAGATCCCGTCCATTTCTTTTCCTGCATGTCTGCGCCCATTGTTGGATCGCTGGCGGATTTGTTTGCTGCTAGTGGTGGAATCGATCTGTAGGGTACTCCCGACCCTGCTTTCGGGTGATGGTGTTTGATGTTTATGGCTTCTTTTCGATCTGTTGAAAGAAAATGTATGGCGAGTGTTAGCCAAGAAGTGAACTGTCGAAACTCATTGGGAAGTCGAATTCGGTTCGACGATGCCTAATGTGTCCTTTCAGCGTCCATGGGTATGTAATGGATGCGGTGTCTTGAGGGCATTGGTGGCTTTCGCTTTGCGCCTTTGGAAAAAAGATGGCATGATCTGTTTGGTTTCGTCTTGGGTCTTGGTTGGGCTGGATTGCCTAAATAATTCGATGCATATTCTCCATGTCGGTACTGCTTCATCTCTGAACTTCTTCAGGATCCACATGTAGACGACTGTTTGTGCTGTGTACTGTTAAGATGAGCCTGATCCTGCCATGAAACTTAAGATTTACTAGTATCAGTGAACATGACGTACTTCTTCCTAGCAATCTAGTGGGGAGAGAAGGATTGAGTTCTTCTTGTTTTTCACTATTAAACAAACAACATGTCCTATCTGTGTGCCGTAAAAGGTTGCTTCAAAATGTCACACTTGTCAATACAATGTTGCAGACACTGGACCAAAATGTGCAGGTTTTATCCAGTTTCTAGGAATCCTAAAACTCCCATCAATGCACCGCTACTTATACCTTTTTTTAACTCCTGTCTTCTATTCATCTGTGCTTGTGCCTCTTCGTGTATGCTATTTACGCTTCTTGTACAAGTTGGAACAATGCTTCACAGTTTATACGACAGATTTTCTTCACACAAGAAAAGTGACCATTCTAGACACAAGTTTAAATGCCCATTTTTCTTGTGTGAAGAAAATCTGTTGTATGAACTGTAGTTCCTTGTGAGGGTATGCCATTTTGAGCTATTGGTCACAGTGTTGCACTCTACTTGCTTTTATATGCTGTTGGGAGTTGAAAATTTGAAAGAAAAATGGGAGAAATGAAATGTGATTGGAATTGGATCGGCTGGTTACTGCCGGCTTCGAGCCAGGGTTCAGTAAAAATTTGGAATCCGGAATTTCAAACCCTGCTTTCTGGAATTCTATGACTTCCTGTTTTCTACACCAAACTGTAACATAGGTTCAGTCAGTAATCGTCTGTATGACTAAAAGTACTCTATTTTTCTCTGAAACACGAGGTCCTCAGATACTCAGCTAAGATCCTTATCAAGTTTCAAGGGGCGATCCAACTCTATTTTCCATCTTTGCTTATAGTGCTAAAAATTAAATTGAGTCATATTTTTTATTTATTCATAAGACAACACATGTACTAAAATCATGCTTATTTTGTGGCTTAAATCTTTGCACAGTTCGTCTTGTTCAACAATCAAGATGAGTCGTGGTGGGAGCGCCGGTGGTGGTCAAAGTTCTCTGGGTTACCTCTTTGGAGGCAGCGAGCCCTCAAAACCAGCAGCTGCACCAGCTGCGCCTGCTCCAGCTGCACCAGCTGCGAGTGCTCCTCCTGCTCAGAAAGCAGCACCTGAAAAGAGTGATGTGTCCAAGCAGATTCCAGCTGGGATTCAGGGCAGCCGAACCAATAACTATCACCGAGCTGATGGCCAGAACACTGGCAACTTCCTTACGGTATGGTTGTTTCAATTTTTTCACATGGTTATTGACCTTTGCTATTAGGATTTATTTTTGTCATCGTGCATTCATATGGTTATGATTATTTATGTTCTCAGTGTGCTATAAGATGCAATACTGTGGATATTTAACTGGCATATACTATATTAGGAGAAAACAGTACGGCATGGATAACCAAAGGAAGTATTAATTACTTAATGGGTTTCTGAATTCGTTCATTTTGCTCTAAATCAAGTTATTTGATGAATATTTCGATCATGATGAACATCTTGATTATGTATGGTATTATGCAAGTGTAAATAGCACATAATTTAATTGTACCTTGTTATTGCAACCCACAAGAATCATATTAGATGAAAAAACTTTTATTTCGATTGCATTTATTTCTTTTTGCTTGGAGTTTTTCAAGTGTCTTGACTGCTGAGGGGGTGTTGACCTGTTGTGCTGCTTTATGAGGTTTTATGTTTGGAATACGTCTAATTTACCCCTCTGAACTATGGTGTTGGTATAAGTTTCAACCTCAAATTGTAAAATCTGGTAACCGACACCCTTCAACTATCAAAACAGGACAACTTATCCCACCCCATGAGACTATTTCATCCCAGTTTTCATCCACGTGGCACTGATATGGCAGTGGTTTTTGATAAGTTAGATGGTTTTTGGTGATATGGACACTAGTCATTTTAGTCAACAAATAAAAATAATATGGACCCACATGTCATGCTCTACCATTTCTTCCACACCATTTTCGGCTGGCACATCGCTGGGTTCGCGTACTTGCCACTGCACTCGGACCGGTCGAACGTGTCGTACGCACTTCGGCACGTCGCGCCATCACCCAAGCAGAGCTTGGTTCAGCATATCACGTTCAGGTTTGCCTTCTTCTCACTTTCTTCTTGAGTGTTGATGACTGAAGGTAGGGAGGGAGGAGGTGGGGAGCTTGGGATCTGGGGCGGCTAGAGGAGGGAGCTGTCAGGAGGGGAATGGGGTGGGGAAGAGAGACATCTGATCAAGAGGGATGGGGGGGGGGGCGTGTCGGCAAAAGCAAAACCGGGTGTTTTTATTTGCAGAGAGGAGAGGGGAAGGGGGAAGAAAATGGTGTGAAAGAAGTCAGAGCATGACATGTGGACTTGTATTATTTTTATTTTTTGATTCAAATAACTAGTGTCCATGTCACCAAAAACCACTGCTGATATATCAGCGCCATGTGGATGAAAACTGGGGTGGAAAAGTCTCAGCTAGGGGTGAAAACGGATCGGATAGTTTCCGACCGATCTGGATGAAAACGAATACGAATTGTGTCGGATTGGATTTTCTTCGGATAATTCTCGGATTGGAAACAAATGCAGATTATTTTTGTCAGAAACGAATACGAATACAGTAGGCCTGATATCCGACGAATACGGATTATCCGGTTAATACAGATCCGGATATCCAAGATTTTAACCCAACATTGCCCAGCCCAAGCCAGCCTCTCTCATCTCCCCTGCTACTAGCCCACTAGCAAATAATAATGTTTATTAAAAATAAATTTAGTATTATCGGTAGATTAAAATTTGTATCAATTAAATTGATGTACTGCTGTTTAAATTATTTTGATGCAAATTTAAATTATTAATTAATTTATTAGTCACATGTAAATGGTAGAAATCCATTAAGAATTATTTAGAACTTTATTAAAAATTAATTGCTATTTGAAGATTTAAAATCTGTACAATGGTATGACTGTTGTAGATAAAAATACTTATGCTTGTTTAGATTTCATTAATGTTTTGACAATATAAACTATTTATGTGTTTTCATGGATTTTGGATGTATAGTTTAAGGGGTTTTTATATTCTGATAAATATTCGTGACCGTAATCGTTTCAATTTGTATTCGCTCTATATCTGTATTTGATATTATTCATATTTGTATTCGTATTCGAGGTATCCGTATTCGTATCCGCATCCGAGAACAATATGAAAACAAATATGGTAGAGACATTATCCGTCCGTATTCGATCCGTTTGCATCCCTAGTCTCAGGGGGTAAGTTGCCTGGTTTTGGTAGTTAAAGGGTATCGATTACTCGGTTTTGCAATTTGAGGTTGAAACTTAGATTAACACCATAGTTCAAGTGGTAAAGTAGACTTATTCCTTTATGTTTTGGAATTACTAAACATGTGGCATGTACCATGTTTATAATCAATAAATAGTAAAACCAAGTTCAGTACTTTGCTCACTGTTCTCTGTTGGTATAACACTTTGACATAATAAAATGTTTAGTTTGCATGTCCTGAATGTATCACTTCTTTGTTTTTAAAATTTTTTTAGGAAAAGCCTAATCTTTACTTCTGACTATTGCAATGGGGTTCATATGCTTCTCTATATGTTGCAAAATGAAGGTATCCATGAGTTTATTCCATTGCCGCTGATTGTCCTTGTGAAACAATTCACAGCAATATCTGTCTTTCGGGCCTATGTTATTTATTTCTGTTCTGTTAATTGAATGCTTGCTTTCCTACATTAGCCAATTAGAGTCTTGATCATGACAGGATTATGAGAATTTTGAGTTCAGAAAGTTTTATCACTGCTTGCGATTGCAAGAACATAAAGGCATCTGTATATTAACCTTTTCTTCACTCCCCTTTTATGTTTACTAGCGTACAATTTTACTATCTGTCCCTAGTGAGATACCAAAATTTAGTTCTTTATCAGCCTATCATGCTATTAAACTGAAGATTTCTGATTTACTGGGCTTGACTAACAGCTCTCCCTAATTTGAATGGCACTTGCAGAACCGTCCTTCGACTAAGGTCCATAATGCTCCTGGTGGTGGCTCTTCCCTGGGCTACTTGTTCGGTGGAAACTGAAGTCGATCCTGGTGTGCTGTAGCACCGGATGAAGAAGAAAGCCACTGTTATCCGCATTTTCTGAATTGGGAACTCCCACTGTTATCCCTTTATGAATGTACCGTACCGTACGTATAATTCTATCTGTGTGGCAAACCTCCTGCTTGGGACCATAACCTATTGCTTGATTTCAAGGCAAATCGTATGCCTGAACCTTCCAAGTCACCGTGTGCCAGTGTCTTGTTTCGTTTGCATCATGTATATGTGTTGGTTATCGCGCATTTCCTGATGGATTAGCTGGTTATTGATATCAGGACAGGTTCTTCTGCATTACCTTGTGATTTGATAGCGTCTAACTAACCAGTGACAGATTGCCAATGGCCAGGTTTTAGGGGTGCGATGTTACTGGAGGCCTTGGCTTGAAGGAATAATACACGCACACAGGTGATTGTGTCCACTAGCACATGCCTAGAATTGTTGCGGAGGTCAAGGACAAACCCGTTAGGATGCCGTCATGGTTTTTTTCCCACTAGAATCAAAGAAGATTATTCATGATTTAGAGCTGTCTCCACTGACTGCTGCCCCACTCTTATGTGCACGGGCGCGCAGCCATCGAAGTCCATATGTGCGTTCCTTGCACAAGTAGGTCCACATCTGGTAAGACTCTCGGTCGTTTTCGTTCTAGGATCCACAATTATCCGTTTTCGGATCCGCAATTATTGATATGCTATGACGATTTCGACATGCAAGTGGTATGTCAATAGATGTAAGGTTTTAGGAGCTTGAACTACGACACCTGGAGGAAAAAAACATCGATCAATCGAAACAACCTATGACATGTTTATTCCATAAGGAAAACAACCACTTGAAGGAGATACAGCTGCGCACGCAGCTATGGCAACATCCATCGATTAGGTGCCTGTTTTTTGTGGCTTTTAAAAATAGCTTTTAATTTTTGTTATATTATCTAATTTTTAAATAAAGTATTTTTTTCAAGACGATATCTACAAGCTTATTGTAATATACGGTAAAAACCTAACATATATACACAAGCCAAAACCACAAACGCGTATCATCCTATCTGTAAACTCTATCATAAACAATCTAAAATTAAAAAATTTCATCAAAAAACATAAATCATAGCCATTAAAAAAAAACAGAACCTACGTTTCTTTCCCTCTCGTATTCAAACGGATTGGAACGGCCGCCTAAGCGGCGCCCGCCTGCCCTCCCGGGGCGGCGCACGTACGTCCAAGTTGTACTCCGTACGTCGTCACATCGCATCGCATGCGCCGCTCTTACCGCCGCCTTGCCGCGCGCCCTGCGCCGCCGCACGCTGCTGCTTCGGTCGCTTGCTTTTGCGGCGCTGACAAACTCAAGACCGTCTGCTTGTCTGCTTACCCTTATACTGCCAGTTGGGTCATTCGGTTCGATCACTCGAACGCACTTGATCAACTGGCAAATTGCAACGGTTGCAAACAGGCCTAGATCTTCTTATCTTAAAAACCGAGAGGGCGAAGTTGAGGAGAGTAGGGAAGGTCAAGCTCATATTGGGCCAGTATCGAATACTCCCAGCGTTCCCGGTTTAACTCGACAAAGTGTACCGTTAATTTCTTTTACAATATCTTTTGGTTGTACTCCGAGTTCTAGCTTCTTTTGGATGCAATGATGATGCGTAAATCTTATGCGCATTCTAGAAAAAAAATTCTTTTTACAATATAGATGAAAGTACTTTCAAATATCAATATACCATTTTTGTGTCGCCAAGCCTATATATACATTGTTAGAGTCTGAAAAAAAGCCTATAAACTGTTGAAGCCTATATATACATTATTAGAGTCTGAAAAAAAGCCTATAAACTGTTGAAGTAATTGTTGATCAAACATTACAAAGCTTAAATCTGGTAAAAAAAACGAACAGATGGAGTATAACCAATGAAAATGGTGTTCAACTACAAAAGACAATTAGGGCACTAACATGACTAATAGTGCAACCTTCAGATGTCATATATTGGTAGATAAAAGCTAGAAAATCTCAGGTCTCACATAGTAAGGTAACTATAGATCCTAATTTTTTTGAAGACTTATATATCCTAATTTAGTTTCTGTATTATTAGAACTAAACTATATTGTATGTTAGGATACGGGCTAGCATGTTTTTTCATGCGAGCTATAAAAGGTGCTCACACTTGGCTCATTTCTTTTCGAGTCTGGTCAAAAGACAGAGTCGAACTTGAGCATGTCACCTAGAGCCCGAGCGGTACACGCTAAGGGCGTCCGCAATGGTAATAGCTAGTACTAGCTATATAGTCAGCTGACGTGGAGGTGAGAGACAAAAGCAAAGACTATTTTATACTGTTGGACCCACATGAAAAACCCCAAAATTTCAAACCAGAAAATTTCCTAAATTTTTGTGGATTTTTGTTTGAATTTCTGGAAACTTTCCCTTTTTGGAAATTTTCCCCGGAATGCGCTTTCCTCTTTTGGCAAGTCCGTTTTCTCATCTCCTTGGCGCCTTTTCCCTTTCCCCTGTTTTCCCCCTTCGGCTGGCGCCCCGCCTGTTCTTCGCCTTCCCTCCTCGCGGGAGCCCTCTCCTCCTCCCGTCTCCCCTCTTCTCCCCGGCGTCTCCCTCCTTTCCCGGACGCCTCTCCCCTCGCCGCTCTTCCTCCCTCCGCTGACGCCCCGGCGCCCTCCTCGTCCTCCCTCTCCCGCTGGCGCCGCGCTCTCTCCCCGCCTTCTCCCCGCGCACGCGCGCTAGCGCTGCGCGCTGCGCCGCCCAGCTCCGCCTCCGCCCCTGGTTCCTCCCCGCGCCAGCGCCGTCCCGACCGCCTCGTGTGGACGCCCTTGCGCCACGTCGCCCCGACAGCCCCGGTCCGAAGCCGACCCTACCTCTGCACCGCGCGTCACCTCACTCCTGCCCTGGTCCCGCCTGCCAGTGGCTGCCATCTCCCCTCCCCGCGCGCGGACGCCATCGCCCATACCCGCAGCTCCACCTGCTCCCGTCGCATCGCCATTACCCCTTTTGCAGAGCCGGCGTCACCCCGGTCTCAGCTCCATTCCGCGGAGGAGACGCTCTACCCACCCCAGTTGACCCAGCGCCAACGCTCTTCCTTCTCCGCTACGGCTCCAACTCCCCTCGGCCGGGTACAAAAGCCGTTTCCTGCTGCTCCCCGCTCCCCTCTTGCTCCCCAAGCCTCCCAACCTTCCCCATTCGTCTCCCACTGTCCCTAAGCTCCTCCCAGAGCAGGGGATTGGACCTTCGTCACTCCCACTGCCGTCGCCGCCCCTCCCTGCGCCGGCGACCCCCGTAGCCCGATCTTCTCCTTTCCTTCCCCATTCTTCAATTATTTCTCCCCAAAGCTTCTTCTTGATATGCTGACCCTATGGGTGGACTCCATTGCCTAGGTGCTTGCTCGAGAAGCGCCGACGTCGTCTCCCACTGCCGGCCGAGAAGCTTCACCGTGGCCAGCTCAATAGGGTGACTCCGAGCTTCAATCACCGCCGCCTTTGTGAGCCCCGGAACCCCCTTAACGTGTAGCCACCTCCAATTAGACCCGTTCAACCCCGATGACCCTCTTCACCGCCGGGAAGCAACACCTTCCCCTTCGGCCTCCCGTCCCCTCCGTTGATCCTCTACCTCCCCGAAGCCCAAAAATGGGATCCCCTTGTAGAGCCGCACCCGCCGGTGCCCTGGGTCGCTGCCGGCGAGCCTCCTGGTGCCCGGGCCTCCGCCGCCACCGTACCGCTGCCCCGGGGCACTGTAGCGGCGAGAGGAGGAAGAAGAACCCCCTCCCCCGCTACGTGGCCTCATCTCGGCCATCCACCCCGATCGGCGCCGTCTGGTTTCGCCCGTCAGATGACGCGTCCTCTCCACCGTTCGATTGTCATAAAGTTCGCCTCCCGCATCCGTCCGATCGAGCCGTACCGTTTCGCCCCTCCTTTGCTTCGCTGCCGTCCGATCGCCACCCACGCAGATCTCGCCCGCCCGTTCCCTCGCCATCCCGCCCGCTCGCTTCTGCCGCGTGTCGGCCATCCGCCGAGGAGGAGCGCGCGCACGCGTTTGCGGGCTGCGCGGAGGCACGTCGCTCGTGGGCCGCCTGGGCTGCTCGGTCCCGGGAGATTTTTCCCGCCGGGCTGCACTGTAGCAACGGGCCGGCCGGCTACTGTTCACATCGATTTTCCAAATGCTTTTCTAATTTCTATAATCCCAGGAAATCCAAATAAATTCTAGAAAATCACAGAAAATCCCAAAAATTCCCAAATTTCACCACTTTGCTCCAAATATTATTCCAGACCCATTGGTGACCTCCATTTCTCCAAATTCATCTCAAATAAATTCCTAAAATTCCATTTGAAGGATTTATGCATTTTACTCCTTTTTAAATAGATTATTTTTCCTCGCTTGATTAGTCTCAAGCTGGATTTATGTTATTTTCAGTGTTTGCGCTAGTGTCGGAGATTCCGGAAGCTCAAGTGCAGTTGCAGAATCCAGGAGCTTCTACGTTCGAGCTAGCCGAGTTCGTCCCGGTTTACGGCAAGTCACAAGTCCTTGATCATGTTGCAACCCATGTTGTCTAATTATGCTATTATATTATCTGCATTAAGCTAATTCTGAAATGTTAATTCAAAGTAAAAATAAAATGATTAGAATGACATGTTATGTAGTTAAGCCTATCACCGTTAAATGCCCTGTTAAATTTGTTGCCATGCCATTGTAACCCTAGAAATAATTATCTGTTAATCTAAATAACTATAGGTTATTATCATCATGCAAAATGTTACACTAATAAGGCTGTGGCTGTGGAGCCAATAGAATTTAGAAAACCCGACTCTAAGGTAGGGTGGTATGGGACACCGTATCTTAGAGCGGAGAGTGCCGGCGTGCACAAGGTAGGGTAAGGGGGAGTGGAAACCGCAAGACGGTCCTCGCCAATCTTTTACCCTAGGTTTGGAGAAGGGTAAGGGTGAGTGGGAAACCGCGGGACGGTCTACGCCCACCGCTTACCTTAGTTTGGGTCGCGGGCCTGGCGAGGTTGCGGACCATGTGAAAATATAAGGACTGAAACTCTTACGCTGAGCAAATGTCACAGTGATCGCTCAACCACAGGAGTTGACTTGTCAACACTGGTCGAATAGCTGCTCAACTCGATTGAAACTCTACAGGAGGTTTAGCAGTGAGGTTAGGCAAGTCGTGTTTTGGGTGCCTAACAACGGTAGAGTTCACTCGAAGCGGATACTGTTTTCTCTTGTGTGTGTGTGTGTGTGTGTGGGATCCAGACCCGAGTGAATTCTACCGGGTAGAGCATATATAAAGAGCTGAGCAGTGAAACGACCTGGCTTTCTTAACTCTGTCGCGGGAGTTAAGAGATCGTGTGGGTAAAGCTGAGCAAACTCTGCAGAGTCAAATAAATGGTATTCGAATACGCCGTGCTCCCGGTTATTGGAGCTGTGTCACATGGGTGATTCCAGCAGCGAAGCTGAAGTAGTTTTGTACATGCTTTAACTTGATTAGTTGGTTAATGAACTCTTCATGAAAACCCCTGAGTTCTTGAGAAGTAGTTTTGGGTCGTTTTATAAAATATTTGCAAATAAAACTGCATCCACTCAAAGTAATAAACCAAGTCTACCCCCTCCCTTTGTTGATCCAGGCAAGTAGTAAGTTAGGGTTTCCCTTGTGATTTGCTGAGTACGGGGTCGGAGTACTCAGGCTTGCTAAATGCCGTAGATACCAGAAGGAAAAGAAGGCAATTCAAGATTTCGTGTTGGAAAGGTCTTCCCGTCGAGGACCCGTGGCTTTAGGTCTTGGCCGCGCTCAAGCGGATTCTGGAGTTCTTGTAATGTAAGTATACTTTGGGCTTGCACGCCCCGCTGTAGAAAAATGGATGTTAATCCTTATGTAAAATATATGCTGGACCTTTGTTGTAAGCATGCAATGGTATACTCTTGCGCGACGCTTCATAACTGTTCATGCGTGAATAGTTGCGAGGTGCCGTGTCCGTACGCGCCCCTGGAAACGGGGGCGTTACAAGAAGTGGTATCAGAGCAGGCTCTTGACCGTAGGTTAAGACCTAAGGCAAACTAGGAAGCGATTTTATCGCAAAACTTAATTTAAGCCTTGAAAAGGGTTTACGAAAATCATAAGTACTATTGCTGTCTTTTCCTCTCTTGTTGCTACCTTATCTATCTTAGTTTACTTCTGCTTAAGTTTTACTTTGGCAAAAATGTTTACTGCTTCTTTTGTCTAGCTTCAAAATTTCGTTTCTCGGCAGCTGGAGAAGTAGCCGTCGTTCGTTAGATTAGACTGATCCTGAGTTGTAGTAGTTGTACTTTTGTAATGTAAAGCAGGTGTAATCATGAACCCTAAGTGGTTTGTGTACCACTTGCATTTTATAAATTTATGTTCTTTATCCTTGTATATTGTTTTGCTTAACTATCAGTAATCCCTCTGTGTTCAAAGCTTTCTCCTGTCCCTTTCGCTCTCGTTCTTACCTTTTTCGTCCTATACTTACCTTGAAATTCAATGTCTTACTTATCTACCCTTGTTCTCCAAAAGCCGCTGCAAAACTGATCTCCAGTTCCCAATTGGCAGATGGATCCAGCACAGCAGAGTGGTCAGACCAACGGGCAGGGTGCACCTGCCACAGATCAAGTTCGGATGTCAGAACAGCCAGGAGAATCACTGCCACAGTTCATTGTCAGGGTGTCACCCGAAGAACCAATGTTGACATCGAGTGCAACTGCATTGAAGTTTACAACATTCCTGCAAACTCAACCCCCAAAATTCCCTTCAACCACAGAGTCGCTGAATGCAGATAACTGGTTACAAGATATTGAGAGAAGAATGAATACTATCCAGTGTACAAATAAGGAGAAGGTTCTTTTCGCCACCTATCAGTTGTCCGAGCCCGTAATTACTTGGTGGAATGCTATCCAGTGGATGCACCCTAAGGAGAAAGGTATTTCATGGGAAGACTTTGTGAAGAGATTTCGTAAAGCCTACATTCCTCCTGAAGTTATCACAAGAAAATATCAGGACTTTCTTAATCTTCAACAAGGAGAAAACTCCATCACAGCATATCTAGAACAATTTCATCAGTTATCCCGGTATGCTCAAGAAGAAACTAACACCGAAGCTAAAAGAATGGAGTACTTTATGAAAGGTCTACAACTCAATATGAGACAACGCCTTCAGGACATGAACTTTTCAAGCCTGTTGAGCCTGGTTAATCGAGCTCTACAGATAGAAGAAAGACCAGGTTACGTGAAAGTCATGAAACGAAAGAAGCCTTCGCCTCCATCACCAACGGCTTGTTTTCACTGCCAACAAGATGGACATTATCGTGACAAATGCCCACTGAAGTTCTTACCCGAAGAAGAAGCAAGGAAGCAAGCAAAGAGGCAGACATCATCGTCCCGCCTGCCACCGAAGGAAGAAGATGAACCTTACCCTAAGAAGACCAGAATGGAGGATTACAGAAAGCGTGAAGCAGCGCACAAGTCTCAGTCTTCACACAATGCTCAGCGGAGCGAGACCACGGGATCATCCTCATTTCGATCCCAACCCTTCCGTCAGTTTGTGACGATACCGAAGACCCAGTCCGGACAGTCTCAGCAGTATGCCACTCCCTCACCACTCGCCATCGAGTGCCTCACCTGCGGAGGCAAGCATCTTGCTAGCAGCTGTCCACGAAGGACATATGTATGTTTCCATTGTGGAGAGATTGGACACTACAGGCAACAGTGTCCCAGGAGGAGTTTGTCATCAGAAGCAGCTAAACTCCAAGCCCAAAACCAGCAGATAGACAAGAAGATATGAGCTATGCAGAACAAGAAATGAAATGATGTACTTTTGGTTATCCTTTTGTAAGCTAGAATTGAAGGGATGTCTGTAAATTACTTTAACTAAGGCTTGCGGCAAAATTATGAAGATGTATGCAGACCATTTGTGGAAAGTGAAATGGGTGTGATGGTTATGTTGTAATGGAGTTGATTCCAGCAGACCCAATCATATCCAACCTTGGTACGACATAATTCATCCAAGCGGGAACCTGCACCACACCCGCAAGGATGATATACAGGTGCAAATAAAAAGGAGTCAAAGTCAACCCAGCGAAGGTTAAAGCAGATTTGCTGCAGCCAGATATGCAAGGGTTAGATGCCATTTTGGACATGAACCGGCTAGCCAAGAACAAAGGCAAGTTAGATTGTGAGATCAAAACAGTATCATTGGAAATCCTTGAAGATCAGAAAGTGGTAAAAAAAAAGCGAGAAGTATTGAAGGATGCGAAAAAGCCATGATCAACATGCTAGCAGCCACACCTGATCAAGTGCCAGTGGTACAAGTATATCCTGATGTGTTTCCGGAAGAATTGCCAGACAGACCCCCTAACAGACAAGTACAACTGACCATAGAGTTGATTCCAGACACAAAGCCAATTGTCAAGCATTAGTACAAAATGTCAGCCAGTGGATTGAAACAGCTCAAGACAGTGACAGAAGTGAGAAGTTCCTTGGATTGGCGGGTTATTATCGCCGATTCATAGAAGGGCTCTCGAAGATTTCTCGTCCATTCACTCAACTACTGACGAAAGACATGCCATTCACATGGACAGATGCTTGAAAAGAGAGTTTTCAGATGTTGAAGACCAAATTGACAACCACGCCAGTCCTGATCTTACCCAATCCAGAGAAGGAGTTTCAGATCTATTGCGAAGCTTCAAAACCAGGTCTGGGATGTGTGCTAATGCAAGACGGAAAGGTGGTTGCCTATGCCTCAAAACAACTGAAGCTGCATGAAGAGAATTACCCCACACACGGTTTAGAGCTAGCAGCCGTGGTGCATGCGCTCAAAATTTGGCGGCACTACCTGCTAGGGAATCGTTGTGAGATGTTCTCAGATCATAAAAGCTTGAAGTACTTGTTCACACAGCCAGAACTGAATAAGAGACAACGAAGATGGCTAGAATTGATTAAAGACTATGACATCGAACTTCAATATCACCCGAGCAAGGCCAATATAGTTGCCGATACCCTTAGTCGCAGACTCGTCCAAACAAAGTTAGCGGGTCAGAGTATCCACTAGAGTTGCAAAGAGAGACATTACAGTTGAACTTGGTGATCACAGAACAAGGTGAAGAAGCAGCATTAGAACTCCAATCATTACTGACAGATCATATTAAAGCAGCACAAGATAAAGAAGAAGAGATTCAAAAACCGAAAAAGGACATTCAAGAAGGAGATTCATCAGAGTATACGGTAGACGAGCATGGAATCCTTATCTTCCGTGGTCGCTATTGCATACCCGACAAGAAAGAGTTAAGAGGGTTAATCTTATCTGAAGCTCGTTCCTCTCAATTCTCAATTCACCCAAGAGGTACCAAAATGTACCAAGATCTAAAGAAGAAGTACTGACGGAACTTGATTAAGAAAGAAGTAGCAGAGTGTGCAGCGAAATATGATGTTTACTAGCGAATCAAGATAGACCACCAGAAACCATCAGGATTGTTGCAGCCTTTGCCAATCCCGAATGGAAATGGGACAGCATTGGAATGGACTTCATTACTGGACTTCCCAAGACTCGTGAGGGATATGATGCGATTCGGGTCATTGTTGATAGATGGACCAAGATGGCTCACTTCCTCCCAATCAAGCAAACTTATGGGAAGGATAAGCTTGCTAAGTTGTATTTGACAAGAATTGTGACACTGCATGGAGTTCTGAAGAAGATTGTGTTAGATCAAGGAACACAGTCTACATCCAAGTTCTGGGAGAAATTACATGAAACTATGGGCACCGGTCTGAAATTCAGTTCAGCATACCACCCACAGATAGATGAACAGTCAGAGAGAACCAACCAGATTCTGGAAGACATGTTGAGAGCTTGTGCAATTGTTTATGGAGCAGCATGGAATACTTGTTTACCATTTGCTCAGTTCTCGTATAATAATAGCTATCAAGCCAGTATCCAAATGGCTCCATTTGAAGTTTTGTATGGCAGAAAATGCAGGACACCTCTGAATTGATCAGAAACAGGAGAACGTCAACTTATTGGACCTCAGATTGCTCAAGATGCAGGAGCACATATCAGAATTGTCAGAAATAGACTCAAGATGGCACAAGACCGACAGAAAAGCTATGCAGATAACCGCAGAAAGGATCTGAGCTTCAAAGTTGAAGATTTCGTGTATATCAAAGTCACCCCATTCAAGAGAGTTAAGAGATTTCAAGGTAAAGTTAAATTAGCACCAAGATATGGGGGACCATTTCAAATAGTCGGAAGAGTTGGAGAGGTAGCTTATCAAGTACAGCTGCCGCCCAACTTGTTAAGAATACACAACGTGTACCACGTGTCCCAGCTTCGAAAGTGTCTGCGATAGCCTACAGATGAAAAACCATTGTTAGATATTGAATTGCCAGATAACTGCACATATGCTGAAGAACCACTACAAATACTTGAAACCTCAGAGAGGCAGCTCAGAAACAAGGATGTCAGATTTTGCAGAGTGCAGTGGAAGAATCACACAGCGAATGAGTCCACTGGGAAAAGAGTCTGATTTGCAGCGAGATTTACCCAACTTACTCCCTGGACCAAGTTAATCTCGGGGCCGAGATTCTTTTAAGGGGGGTAGGTTGAAAAACCCCAAAATTTCAAACCAGAAAATTTCCTAAATTTTTGTGGATTTTTGTTTGAATTTCTGGAAACTTTCCCTTTTTGGAAATTTTCCCCGGAATGCGCTTTCCTCTTTTGGCAAGTCCGTTTTCTCATCTCCTTGGCGCCTTTTCCCTTTCCCCTGTTTTCCCCCTTCGGCTGGCGCCCCGCCTGTTCTTCGCCTTCCCTCCTCGCGGGAGCCCTCTCCTCCTCCCGTCTCCCCTCTTCTCCCCGGCGTCTCCCTCCTTTCCCGGACGCCTCTCCCCTCGCCGCTCTTCCTCCCTCCGCTGACGCCCCGGCGCCCTCCTCGTCCCCCCTCTCCCGCTGGCGCCGCGCTCTCTCCCCGCCTTCTCCCCGCGCACGCGCGCTAGCGCTGCGCGCTGCGCCGCCCAGCTCCGCCTCCGACCCTGGTTCCTCCCCGCGCCAGCACCGTCCCGACCGCCTCGTGTGGACGCCCTTGCGCCACGCCGCCCCGACAGCCCCGGTCCGAAGCCGACCCTACCCCTGCACCGCGCGTCACCTCACTCCTGCCCTGGTCCCGCCTGCCAGTGGCTGCCATCTCCCCTCCCCGCGCGCGGACGCCATCGCCCATACCCGCAGCTCCACCTACTCCCGTCGCATCGCCATTACCCCTTTTGCAGAGCCGGCGTCACCCCGGTCTCAGCTCCATTCCGCGGAGGAGACGCTCTACCCACCCCAGTTGACCCAGCGCCAACGCTCTTCCTTCTCCGCTACGGCTCCAACTCCCCTCGGCCGGGTACAAAAGCCGTTTCCCGCTGCTCCCCGCTCCCCTCTTGCTCCCCAAGCCTCCCAACCTTCCCCATTCGTCTCCCACTGTCCCTAAGCTCCTCCCAGAGCAGGGGATTGGACCTTCGTCACTCCCACTGCCGTCGCCGCCCCTCCCTGCGCCGGCGACCCCCGTAGCCCGATCTTCTCCTTTCCTTCCCCATTCTTCAATTATTTCTCCCCAAAGCTTCTTCTTGATATGCTGACCCTATGGGTGGACTCCATTGCCCAGGTGCTTGCTCGAGAAGCGCCGACGTCGTCTCCCACTGCCGGCCGAGAAGCTTCACCGTGGCCAGCTCAATAGGGTGACTCCGAGCTTCAATCACCGCCGCCTTTGTGAGCCCCGGAACCCCCTTAACGTGTAGCCACCTCCAATTAGACCCGTTCAACCCCGATGACCCTCTTCACCGCCGGGAAGCAACACCTTCCCCTTCGGCCTCCCGTCCCCTCCGTTGATCCTCTACCTCCCCGAAGCCCAAAAATGGGATCCCCTTGTAGAGCCGCACCCGCCGGTGCCCTGGGTCGCTGCCGGCGAGCCTCCTGGTGCCCGGGCCGCCGCCGCCACCGTACCGCTGCCCCGGGGCACTGTAGCGGCGAGAGGAGGAAGAAGAACCCCTCCCCCGCTACGTGGCCTCATCTCGGCCATCCACCCCGATCGGCGCCGTCTGGTTTCGCCCGTCAGATGACGCGTCCTCTCCACCGTTCGATTGTCATAAAGTTCACCTCCCGCATCCGTCCGATCGAGCCGTACCGTTTCGCCCCTCCTTTGCTTCTCTGCCGTTCGATCGCCACCCACGCAGATCTCGCCCGCCCGTTCCCTCGCCATCCCGCCCGCTCGCTTCTGCCGCGTGTCGGCCATCCGCCGAGGAGGAGCGCGCGCACGCGTTTGCGGGCTGCGCGGAGGCACGTCGCTCGTGGGCTGCCTGGGCTGCTCGGTCCCGGGAGATTTTTCCCGCCGGGCTGCACTGTAGCAACGGGCCGGCCGGCTACTGTTCACATCGATTTTCCAAATGCTTTTCTAATTTCTAAAATCCCAGGAAATCCAAATAAATTCTAGAAAATCACAGAAAATCCCAAAAATTCCCAAATTTCACCACTTTGCTCCAAATATTATTCCAGACCCATTGGTGACCTCCATTTCTCCAAATTCATCTCAAATAAATTCCTAAAATTCCATTTGAAGGATTTATGCATTTTACTCCTTTTTAAATAGATTATTTTCCTCGCTTGATTAGTCTCAAGCTGGATTTATGTTATTTTCAGTGTTTGCGCTAGTGTCGGAGATTCCGGAAGCTCAAGTGCAGTTGCAGAATCCAGGAGCTTCTACGTTCGAGCTAGCCGAGTTCGTCCCGGTTTACGGCAAGTCACAAGTCCTTGATCATGTTGCAACCCATGTTGTCTAATTATGCTATTATATTATCTGCATTAAGCTAATTCTGAAATGTTAATTCAAAGTAAAAATAAAATGATTAGAATGACATGTTATGTAGTTAAGCCTATCACCGTTAAATGCCCTGTTAAATTTGTTGCCATGCCATTGTAACCCTAGAAATAATTATCTGTTAATCTAAATAACTATAGGTTATTATCATCATGCAAAATGTTACACTAATAAGGCTGTGGCTGTGGAGCCAATAGAATTTAGAAAACCCGACTCTAAGGTAGGGTGGTATGGGACACCGTATCTTAGAGCGGAGAGTGCCGGCGTGCACAAGGTAGGGTAAGGGGGAGTGGAAACCGCAAGACGGTCCTCGCCAATCTTTTACCCTAGGTTTGGAGAAGGGTAAGGGTGAGTGGGAAACCGCGGGACGGTCTACGCCCACCGCTTACCTTAGTTTGGGTCGCGGGCCTGGCGAGGTTGCGGACCATGTGAAAATATAAGGACTGAAACTCTTACGCTGAGCAAATGTCACAGTGATCGCTCAACCACAGGAGTTGACTTGTCAACACTGGTCGAATAGCTGCTCAACTCGATTGAAACTCTACAGGAGGTTTAGCAGTGAGGTTAGGCAAGTCGTGTTTTGGGTGCCTAACAACGGTAGAGTTCACTCGAAGCGGATACTGTTTTCTCTTGTGTGTGTGTGTGTGTGTGGGATCCAGACCCGAGTGAATTCTACCGGGTAGAGCATATATAAAGAGCTGAGCAGTGAAACGACCTGGCTTTCTTAACTCTGTCGCGGGAGTTAAGAGATCGTGTGGGTAAAGCTGAGCAAACTCTGCAGAGTCAAATAAATGGTATTCGAATACGCCGTGCTCCCGGTTATTGGAGCTGTGTCACATGGGTGATTCCAGCAGCGAAGCTGAAGTAGTTTTGTACATGCTTTAACTTGATTAGTTGGTTAATGAACTCTTCATGAAAACCCCTGAGTTCTTGAGAAGTAGTTTTGGGTCGTTTTATAAAATATTTGCAAATAAAACTACATCCACTCAAAGTAATAAACCAAGTGTACCCCCTCCCTTTGTTGATCCAGGCAAGTAGTAAGTTAGGGTTTCCCTTGTGATTTGCTGAGTACGGGGTCGGAGTACTCAGGCTTGCTAAATGCCGTAGATACCAGAAGGAAAAGAAGGCAATTCAAGATTTCGTGTTGGAAAGGTCTTCCCGTCGAGGACCCGTGGCTTTAGGTCTTGGCCGCGCTCAAGCGGATTCTGGAGTTCTTGTAATGTAAGTATACTTTGGGCTTGCACGCCCCGCTGTAGAAAAATGGATGTTAATCCTTATGTAAAATATATGCTGGACCTTTGTTGTAAGCATGCAATGGTATACTCTTGCGCGACGCTTCAGAACTGTTCATGCGTGAATAGTTGCGAGGTGCCGTGTCCGTACGCGCCCCTGGAAACGGGGGCGTTACACCACATGCTCCTCTCTCATGTTCTTGGACTACGCGAAATAGATCAGCTATTTGCTCGTCGCTAGTGACTACTCTCTCTCCTACTTTTTCCTTGCCACATCAGATCTAGCTAACTAAATAGACAGCTGTTGGAGACGCCCTAAGGCCAGTCTCAGTGGAGGTTTTATGTCCCAGTTTCCAACACATCTATATTTTGGAAACAGTGCAGAAGAGTTTCATCCCCATGAAACTCTCTCTACTCCCATGAAACTTTTATCATCTCTCTCTTCATCAATACAGTGCCATGTTAGCGTATTTAATGCCCATAAAACTCCATAAAACCCCCACTGAGACAGGCCTAAGAGTCTAGGTGGTGTCTGAGTCGATTCGGCCTATTGGGCAGGTGTGCAAAAAGCCAAGGTGGGCTGCACGTATTAGACAGAGACGTTGCTTGCATTGAGAATAATCCCAGAAAACGCCGAGCAATCATGTCGTGTGCCTTGCTTTTGTGAATTCCCGAGTTGGGGTTTTATCTAGTCGCGTGGATTTCTGCTGTTTGCATGGAGTTTAATTGGAGTTTACTAGTTAGGTTATTGTTCCTAATTTCTTATTGGTGTGTTGCGGTGCACACGGTTGAGGAAATTTCAATCTATGGGTCTGGTTTGTACGTGCATCCCTGCTGTACAACCAAATTCAATCTATCCTGTTCGCTGCTGTTTGATCGGTGGAGGTTTTGCCGATTTCTTGGAGACCATCGAAGTGCTATTCTTTGGTTTTAGTCACGAGAGAACCAATTGTTGGTGATATGCCCTAGAGGTAACATGGAGATGTTGAATATATCACATACTATGTTTATGATACATTGTTTTGTTCCTTGAAATAGACATTATCATTATTGATAAATGAGTATGTGACTTATTCATGAGACTCTTAATGCCAAAATGTTGCTATTTCTAAATGATCCCTGATTATATATCATATGAGGAACAAATATGATTCAAAGATCAGCATATGTATTGATTGATAATCATGTCTCATGGATCATGGTATGGAGATACCAAATCAATAATATGGACATGTGTTAGTGAACATATGTTGGATAGACCCGCCATGAGACACTGCAGAGATTCCATGTGTCATCAATTGGTCTCAAGTAGTGTTTATGTGGAATCCTTAGACTTGAGATCATCATGGTTCTCAACATGCGTAGTAGCTTATTTTGGGACTACTAACCACTACTCCGTAACTGGGTAGTCATAAAAGTAGTCTTCGGGTTTGCTATGAAATATGTAGTGGGATGTGAATGATAAAGATAGAATTTGCCCCTCCTTATGGGAGAGATATCTCTGGGCCCCTCGATGTAATGGATTATGAAAATGCATGGCCATGCCAAGGTGATTGAGGAGTCAATCACGAGTTTATAATCGAGAGAGTGATTGAGCTATTAAGAGGATGACACAGGTCTCGCCTTGAGCTTAATCTATATCGTGAGGCAAAGGAATTCGTACATGAGAACATTACAGGTTCAGCCGATATGATCTTTACGTATACTTTGGGGTTAATATGTCTTACTAGAGGCCGCTATTAACAGGGTGACCGGAAAGGCGTTTCCGGGTCGCGACCAATTATACGTGAACCTACAGGGTCCCACACTTAACGGGTTGGAATACTAATTCGAATGTGATTCGGATGTGGGCTCAATTCGGATAGAGATCCAGATAGACTCCTATTGGGCCTCGGTCCACGAGGCCCAAGTGAGGAGGTCTATATATATGGAGGCGAGGGGCTGAGGGGTGATGCTTCTGTTCCTCCCGAGCCAAACCCTAGCTGCTCGCGAGTGCTAGTACACTCGCGATTGGCGTTCCAGCCCCGGACGTGTGGATACCGGTGGAGGCGCTGCTCGTTGCGACGTTGATCGGTATCAACAACCTACAGATTGGATTTGCTCGTGGTGTGGTTGATCGCGTGGAGGAGACGATCTGTTCGAGACGATCGGCTACTTCCACTACTACCTCGACGCGCGTGGTTGGATCGGCTTCTCCAACTCTTCTTCCGCTGCGCTGCGCGTATAATGGTAACGATCCATGATCCCTCCTTAGCATGATGTCCTAGTGTGCGCGGTAGAAATTTTTGTTTTCTGCTCTCGTAGCGTACGCGCATTCCTTCACCAATTAGCTTCTGTAGTTCTTGCCGAGAGGAGATAGGGGTTGTGCCGTGCGCTGTGCGCGTACACCCGTACACGCACGGGAAAAAAAATCTATGGGATTAGGCCTTGAAACTCATCTTCTAGGGCTCCTTCCCGATTGCCAAAATGTATCTCATCCTTTCCCTCCTCCGATCTCAAAGCGTATAGCCACCGTATCGCTACTTCATCTCCTTTGTCTCGTCTTTGGTCATCTTCCTCTTCGAGAGGGCAAGGAAAGAACCCAAATCCCACCATGCAGGCACGAGGAAGCAGAAGTGTGTGCGATGGTGTCGACATCGCCGGTGGCCAGGCACCACCATGCTTTCCACGGGGGCCACCGCTAGTCCGCCACGAAGCGACATGGGAGCCCTTTTAGGTCCCTCACCCGCGGTCCATTGTTTTGGATCTTCTCCAACAGGACCATTTTTGTGACTTTCTCTGGATCGTCTCCTACAAAACGTGCATGAAAAGCCCAAAGCCCCAAACATTACTTGCCATATTACAATGATAGGAGGGAAGTAACGGTGAATGGATAATACTACCTTTTTTTTCTCCCGGTCTTGGTCTTCTGTCCTTTCTTTCTGTCAAGTACATTTCTCGATCTTTTAGTCTTTGGACCTTTTATCAATTGAGAAACTCTAAATAATATTTTTTTCCTTTTGTTATGTCCTCACCGCACCAATTAGAAGTTTGAGAAACCCCACAATATTTGATAGGTCATTGGGTTAGTGAATTTTCAGCTTTCAAATCCAATATAGTTATAGCTTTCTCCAAATTTTCATGTTCTTTCGAAATTGAACACTTTAGTGCAACAGATGTTGCCTTTCGAGAGATACATGCAGCGTGTGTTTGTAAAGTTTCCTTTCCACTTCCATGTATCTTAGAAAAAGCCTCTTTTTACATACTTTGTCTATCTGTGTAGTATATACCGAGATGGCAAGTTGAAAACTTTATTGATATTGAAGACTCGGATAGCATGCTTGCAATGCATACCTACAAGATAGGAAAAGGACTTTTAGAACCAATTTGTATTATGAAGTGTGAACAAGTGTAATGTTAAAATGTTATGTTGTACCTATAAATTCATACTTTCCGTAAGAACATGATATGCTAACATCCTCATGGTTAAAGACTACTGCTGCCTCATCTTCAAATTTCTTTGGCATCACCTTGTAAGTTGTGATTGATCCCTCATTATGTAACAATTTGCACGAGAAAGAAAATTGCTCTTTGAACAGCTCCTCAAAATCATAATAAAGCCTCCTCATGTATAATTGAGCTGTAGTCTTCAACATAGCTAAATGTAGAATATAAGTAACTCGGTCCGAGTGCCATGGTTTATAGTCTGCACCCAATTCATTTTCATGAAGACTAGTAGCACACTTCTCATATTCTTGTAGGAGTTCCGAAAGAGAGAGTTTTATGTGAAACCTTTTCTTGAATGCATTGTTCATACCTTTACTTCTTTGAGCAGAAGTCATGTCTGTAGAAAATGAATCATGGCGAAACACAGTAGCACACTTCTCACGCAAATCATATAGGCTTTTTTTAGCCATGAGTTCCCCTCAAGGTGGTAGGCACTCAACAATTCATCCCATTTCCTAACAAATTATGTTGCTGACCATTCTTCATACACACATCTCTTAAAATTAGAAAGAAATCGAGGATGGCTAGAAATTCATGACTAAGATGTTTAGCAACTTGTTGATAAATGTGCCACAAGGAAAGACGATGTCTTGTACTTGAGAATGCAATGCTAATTGCTTTCGACATGGTGGCACATTGATATGTAAAAATTGTATTAGGTTGCTTGCCACACATTGCTGTTACAAACATGTTAAACAACCAAACAGATGATTCAACAGTTTCATCATATAACAATGTAGCTTCGAAAAGAATTGTCTGCTTATGATGGTTGGTTCTAAGGAGTGGAGCGAAAGACATTCCAAACTTATTCATCTAAAATGTGTGTCAAATGACATAGCATCACCAAAGCAACCATAATTTACAATAGCTTGACCATCTGCCCAAAAGAAAATAGCTATCCAGCCATCCTTCTGATCTAATTGTGCATCATTAACTTCCAAGTACTTCTTGTGCTCACGACCAACATGATTATTGCAATCCCCTACAGGAAATGTTACATTCTCAGCTCCTCCATACTACTATTTGAAATAGTTGTACATTTTAGCAGGCTTTATTCCCGCTTTACACATCTGGCTAATCATAAGTTTATCAGCTTCTACCAAATGGCGCTGTGACCTTAGCATGTATTTCTTATCCAAACTTGCAAGATAATGATTGTGTTCAATTACAACCTATTGCATGCTCTAAATGCCCTTTCTACAAATACTAAATTGAACACGAGCATCACAAGATGACCTTGTAGTAGTATTTTTCTTCATGGTGTCATGTGATAAATAAATACCTCATTCTCCTTCATTACTACAAACTATATGGTTTTGGTACACAGTCCCATCTCGTCTCAACTTTGAGTGGCTCTTCGAATACTAAACCCAGTCTTTCCAGCATAGAAGTTATAAAAATCATATATATCTTTCTTTGATTTGAAAGCCATTCCAACTTTAGGAACAAGTATAGATTCATCATTTTTATTCTCCACCTACGGTACAAAGGACATAAACTTAATTGGTCTAACTACACTAAGGAAAATTTACTACATTAGACATAGATTGTACGAGCATCAATTTCATATCTTGCAATACCTCGGCAGGGGTACTGATGTACTTGAAGCCGGCAATGTGGGCATTGTTGAAGGCTGTGCTACTACCGCTTCTGACATTTCTAAAGTCAGTAGCCGTGTGCTCTGCTCCACTCCGCCTCGCTCCAAGCTAGGGCCATTGGCCAGGGTGGCGATGGGGTTCAGCGGAGGGGCCCGTGCCAGCTCCAACTTTGACATCTACAACTCTTAGCGATGGGCTGGAGAGGGAGAAGTCGGAGAGGCCGTCAACCACTTACTCCAGCTCCTTCCTCTTGATCGGATTGGGGGCGCGGTGAGAATACGAGACGAAGGATGCTCGATCAGATTGGAGTCGTGGTGGGAAGACAAGATGAGGGACACTCGATCAGACTGGGGACGCGGCGGGAAGACAACACAACGGAGTGCGATAGGAAGACGATGAGGATGCGGCAGGAAGACGACACGGCGAACGTGTGAACGGATTGGGGCACAGCAGGAAGATGAGGCAAGGGAGCATGGCGGGAAGAAACGGAGCAGCAAAGGGTTTCAAGGCTCAGTCCTATAGAATTTTCTTTCGCTCCACAAGAACTGACGAGAAGCCTGCAGTTCATGAAAATGTACGGGCCAACTCACATACACATTAGAATTTTCTAATATTTGTGCCATATCAACGAGCCTCAAACTTTTCTTAGGTGTTCCTACATTGTATATGCAGATTTGAACACATCTAATTGGAGCCAAGCCTGACCATGCTCCTTGTTATAGCATGATTTGGATGTTCTTATTAACTTCTGCTTCTAGGCTAGAAGCTAATGGCCCTATTCTTTTTAGCTTTTTAGCCCGCTTTTGGTTTCGGCTTCTTCCGGTGATCACTATTCATTAGACTAATAAGCTACAACTAAAAGCTATAAGCCATAGACCAAAAAAAAAATAGATATGAATACCTAGCTTCCCGAAATGGCTTCCACACTCCTCTCTTTTCAAAAGCCACTTACTCTCTCTTATTTTCCCCATTACTTGCACATTCTTTTTAAAAACCACTTCTTTTAGTTATTATTATTTATTTTCAGCCAGAAACCTAAAAGTTATTAGGTACAGCTAAAATAAAAAGACCTAACACCTATCGGCTGAGTCAGCAAGGCCAACAGTGACGCCACATGGGGAGAGGAACGAAAACGAGGCGAAGGTGGAGGATCGGGGTGGCTTCAGCCAATTTGCTAGTTCGAGGACCAGAGTGAGCCACGAGCAGTAGTCGAGGGGCCAATTGTACTATTAACCCTAATAATAACGCTGCATGCGGCTGTGGTACTCCAACTGATTTCGATCAATTGGAATGATTGGAACGGCCGCCTGGCTAGCGGCGTCAGCCTGTCCCGCCGGCGGCTACAGATCTCTCGGGCGGCGCTCGTCGTGACGGCTTCGCATGCGCCGCACCGCGTGTTCCTCGCGCCGCCCCGCTTCGGTCGCTCGCTTTTGGGGCGTTGATGGCAGAGTCGAGAGCTAGCTAGCTGGCCAGCCGCCGCTTGTCTGCTCCCATCTGTCCGGGCTCCACCTTCCATTCAAGCTAGGCAGTTTGAGGCGCCCAAGGTACTCCTGTCGTACCAGTACACTTGAGGATGCTGGAGTACAAAGTTTGTACATTCTCAATCCAACAATTGAACGCACGTTCAATTGGCAATTGCTACTCCTACAACGCACGGCATGCAGATTTAATTATATTTGTTTCAAAATGTGAACATCTACACCGTGTTTCTAACAGTTTGCAACATGTAGCAAATAAATTGATGCTAATCTTTGCAGGTAGAGCAATCGCAAAGTGCTTTATGTGTGAAAAAAAAATACTTACAGCCGTGCATCCATAATCGTCGTCGTCGTCGTAGTGTATAGGCAATCACTTAGATAGTGAGGGTATCTACACCATGTTTCTCACGGTTTGTGATTTTGTTATACAAAATGGATGTTTATGATCTACTCTATATGTCTCCAACTCTCTACTACGTACCAGGAAAAATGTATCAATTCGAAAATTTTATCCAAATGTAGCGATAGGACAAGTAATCGACGGTTACCGGATTTTTTGATTTTTTCGGATGAAAATTTTGAATTAAAATTTGTTATGAGGTAAATTCAAAGTGTTTTTATCTATTTAAATTTTTATCTGCACCCACCGATAAAGTCGATAACCACTGGTTACCGACAAACTATTGGCGATAGATTTTTTCCCTTCAGCGTACTACACGCTAGGAGTTTTTTTTCCCATAGGCATCACAACACCCCTCTCATGCCTAACACGCACCCTCTCCCCCTATTTAAGCCCTCCTCTCCCACACTCACACAAACCTGCCTTCCTACCTCCCCTCCCCAAGAACCACCACCATCCCTTCCTTCCACACTCTCGCCATGGATGCCACTCTCAGCTCGAGCCATGACTACCTCCTCCTCCCAGCCTCCACCACCTTCCTCTCCCCGCTCCTTGCCGTCCTCCTCGTCACCGTCTTGCTGCTGTGGTTCTTCCCTGGCGGCCCCGCGTGGGCGCTCTCCCGCTGTCCCCCTCCGCCGGGAGTGCCGGGCGCTGTCACCGCGCTCGCCGGGCCCGCCGCGCACCGCGCTCTCGCCGCCCTGTCGCGGGCCGTGCCGGGCGGCACCGCGCTGGTGTCCTTCTCCGTCGGCCTCACCCGCTTCGTCGTGGCCAGCAGGCCGGACACGGCGCGGGAGCTCCTGAGTAGCGCCGCCTTCGCCGACCGACCCGTCAAGGACGCGGCGCGCGGCCTCCACTTCCACCGCGCTATGGGCTTCGCCCCCTCCGGAGACTACTGGCGCGCGCTCCGCCGCGTCAGCTCTGCCCACCTCTTCAGTCCCCGCCGCGTCGCGGCCTCGGCCCCGCGTCGCCTCGCCATCGGCGAGTGCATGGTCGAACGCCTGGCCGCCCGCGGCGGAGAGGTCGTCATGAGGCGCGTGCTCCACGCGGCCTCCTTGGAGCACATCATGGCAACCGTCTTCGGCAGGCGCTACGATGCCGCGAGCCAAGAGGGCGCCGAGCTCGAGGAGATGGTGAAGGAAGGGTACGAGCTGCTCGGGATGTTCAACTGGGGAGACCACCTGCCGCTGCTCAAGTGGCTGGACCTGCAAGGCGTGGGGAGGAGGTGCAGGAGGCTCGTGCAAAGGGTGGACGTGTTCGTGAGAACCATCATAGAAGAGCACAAGCAGAGAAGGAGCAACGTCGTCAATGACGGAGGCGATCAGGAGCTGGCTGGAGACTTCGTCGACGTCTTGCTTGGATTGGAGGGGGAGGAGAAGCTTTCAGACGCTGACATGGTTGCTGTTCTTTGGGTAAGATCAAATTACATCCTGCCATGACATGAATCCACAATTGTGCATTGTGTTGTACATAAATTTTCATGTTTTGGTGTTGTACAGGAGATGATCTTTAGGGGGACAGACACGGTCGCGATCTTGCTGGAATGGATCATGGCGAGGATGGTGCTGCACCCGGACATCCAGTCGAAGGCGCAGGCCGAGCTTGACGCCGTCGTCGGCCACGGCCGCGCCGTGTCTGACGCCGACGTCGCCAGCCTGCCCTACCTCCAGTGCATCGTCAAGGAGACGCTCCGCGTGCACCCGCCGGGCCCGCTACTCTCGTGGGCGCGCCTCGCCGTGCACGACGCGCACGTCGGCGGCCACCTGGTGCCCGCGGGCACCACGGCCATGGTCAACATGTGGGCCATCGCGCACGACCCAGAGGTCTGGCCGGAGCCGGACGCGTTCCGGCCGGAGCGGTTCGCGGAGGAGGACGTGAGCGTGCTCGGGAGCGACCTCCGCCTCGCGCCGTTCGGGGCGGGCCGGCGCGTCTGCCCCGGCAAGGCGCTCGCGCTCGCCACCGTCCACCTCTGGCTCGCTCAGCTGATGCACCGGTTCGAGTGGGCACCGGCGGGTGGAGCCAGCGTCGACTTGTTGGAGCGCCTGAACATGTCGCTGGAGATGGAGAAGCCGCTGGTCTGCAAGGCCAAGCCAAGATGGTGAAGTACAAGTAATGGTGTTGTTTAGGGTTGCATGAATTACCTGGTCACTTTGCTTCATTTGCTTTTCGAGATCGAGGTATTTGTACGTTTTATTTGCATGTTTTTGTCTACAATCTACGTTATGCTCAGAAAATTGAGCTTGAGCTAGGTGGATTTGAAGTGCATGAAACAGCTGTGTGGGCATGGTTTATGTGGATGTTCAGTGTGGAAATGTCTGACTAAAACTAGAAAAAAAGGCATGTTTATACCATGTTTGTGAGTGCTTGCAGCTTGCTTATTTTTCTTTTTCTTTTCTTTTTGTCGAGAACACACGCGGGCAGGGGCGGACCCACAGGGTATGCCGGGTGGGCCACGGCATACCCTGGGGCCAGCCGAACTTAGTGCCACAGAACACCGTGAAGTTGAAGTTGTACGTGTCGCCACCGCCGCCGCCGCAGCACGCGCCCAAAGGCCTGTTGCCGAAACCTGCAACGAAAACAGCAGCAGTAGCAAAATACCCACCGGAGACCGAGCGATGCCGCCGCCGCCGAACGGGGTGAAGGTGATGCCGAACCTGGCGATGGACACGGAGGGCACGCGCCTGCTCAAGAGGTGAGTGAGGCGGGGGGGGGGGGGGTATAGAGTGCTAGGGTTGGATAAAGGGGTTTTGCTCTCGTGTGAGGTTGCGACTGAGATCTGATTGTTTTTGGGGATGGTTTGTGCTATTGTAGGAACTCGCAGTCGAGGTTCCAGTTCATCGTCATGAACAGGCGGAACACGGGTATGTGAATCTGTGATCTAACCTGATCAACTCATCTGCTTGCTTTAGGCACTGGACCGACAGAGCTGATTATGATTGAAAAAAAAATCCTTCCTTTTGGGTGTTGCTAAACCTGCAAGTCTCCTAGATCCTATGATTAACTAGTGCTCTTATGAAGTAATACTATTCTATGCAGTGCTTACTGCAATGTGAGCTACTCACAAACTTGACGATGCATTGTGTGATTGTGAGCATTCCATTTCATGTGATCTATAACTCCGAACTCCGAAGTCCTAGTTCCTGATTGATCACTGAAACAATCCTAATACCTTTGCTTAAACTTATGCAAATAGGAATGAATGATAACAAAATGTGCATAGATGCTAAATAGTTAATTTTTATATGTATGAAGTCGATCCATGTGCAGGATTCCTCATTAAAAGGTCGGTATTAATTTTTTTTTGCATCAGATAATCTGGTGGAGAATCTATTAAGTGATTTTGAATATGAACTTCAACCTCCATATTTGTTGTACCGGAACGCTGCACAAGAAGTAAATGGTATTTGGTTTTACAATCAACATGACTGCGAAGCTGTTGCAAGTCTTTTTGGAAGGTAACGTTTTTCATGTATCCTGTTCTCCACATGTTGGAGGCCTCTCTTTTTGCTGTGGCTAAGATGTATATTGAAAATCATCTCCATATTACGGAAGCATATTTTTCAAATTTTAATTGAAGTAAACGATCTGATCTCATCTGCTTATGTAAATTGGGACTGAACTGGAAGTGCATGGATTAGAACTATCAAAGACTGGTTAAGAAATGGGAGCAATGGTGGGGCCAAATCACATTCTGTGTAGGCAGTACGACTTTTGTGATGGGAAGTTTTTTTTAACTTTCTGACAGAAAATTGATGGTCACTCGGTGTTTCCCTTTAGGCCATGAAGTAATTTGTCTTTCATCCTAAGTGTAAAGGCTATTAGATTTTTCTTTTGTTGTACTCCATCTGTCCCGTAATATAAGTCCCTACTCTTGAGAAGCGGCGTCCCACAATATAAGCCTATTGAGGAAATCAAAGTGTAGTTATTGTAATAAGATGGGTGCAAATTTAATAATTATTTACCGAATTGGCAAATGGTTTTACCGAATTGCATATAAAAATTTAGGTGCGGCATACCCTTTGGTAAAATCCTGTGTCCGCCACTGCACGCGGGACAGCCTGTCTTTTGTTTCGAGAAGAGAAATCTAAGCGCCTGTTACACTGTAGCAAACAACAACCAACAACACATATATGTAGGGGTGAAAACGGATCGGATAATACTCAAATCATATTTGCATTCATATTTTTTTCTCGGATTCGAATATGAATTGGACAAACGTTAGATACAAATACGGACCAGACAAATGTTAGATACGAATTTACATCGGATTATACTCAAAATAGGATCAGATTCGACTATTTTTCGAATTCTAATAATTGTTCATAGCCTCTCTTATTTAAAGTATGTTATCAAATTGTTTTGACATTTTAAATTGATAAATAGCTAACTCTAGCATGTAACTACGTATTAAATGTTGACGACAACAATGAATCATTCATTTCACGTATTTGTATAATGTACCTTCTGAGAACAGCTTTATATCCTATGATATAATGAAGTTTAGCATTTGTATATCTATCACGTATTTGTATATTTATGCCCCCTTTTTCCTCTAGTTTATCACGTAATCATTGTTATTATTTTGTCACTAATCCTAACTAATTCTAGATATATTACAAATAAATCGTTTATAAACATATCAAATTTGGCTAAAAAGAGCATGAAAAAAGCTTTATTGGGGAATGTGCCAAAATAAAATACCAAATTAGAGTCCACCATGATGATGGACTCATCAAGATAATCAAAATGCATATATAATATACCGAATTTGGAGATCAAATGCAAAAGATAAGTATTAGTTAGTTGCTGCTATTATATCTCCTGAATTCGGATATTCGACTTCAAATCTGGATCTTATGCGGATATCTGACTTCAAATCCATGTCAGACCATACCGAATTTGCATCTGACATCTGGGATTTCGCCAGTTCAACATACGAATTTGGATTCATTTTCTATCCGAATTCAATAAATCCGACATCGTTGTATCATATTCATACACAATTAAATAGAACAAAGTAGCACATAATAATAAGCAGTCATACATAAGTCTATAAGATTGAATTTTACATAAAAGGGTTGACTGGCCAAAAGACATAAAAGGGTTGACTGACCAAAAGTTTACATAGAGTATTTGCAACTAAAATAAACGGTAAATGAATGATAACAGCCCAAGTGATTTGCCTCATTCCTATAGGCAATCAGCTGGGGGTTAACACCTAGTAATTGGCATTGTCGTCACCAAATCCCGCGGCATAAATGTAGCCAACTGAAGGATCTTCTTCCTCTTGTTTGATAGTATTTAACAAGAAACTGTGAGTACAAAATGTACTCCGCAAAACTTACATCAAATGCTATTAGCTATATATTTGGCTTTGTCAAATGAAAGCTATTCTATCTTGTTTTATTGCTCAAACCAAAATTTGCTTTTACAATATAAATAGCTTATTGAAAGAGGCATTCTAAAGCAATAAGTAAAAACGGGATGTAATAGCTGAAAGCAAACATAATTAAACATATCATAACTACGTAGTGTAGGTCCCTAATACCTACACCAAATGACCTCTCAAGCATTGATTTCGCTTGTCCATACCAAGTCCAAAGCTTTCCAAGTATGGGTTTCATCCATCAATACATTTTCCAAAACCATTTTTAAACTAGAAAATCTAACCAAGTGTGGTATCACCAAGCGATGTCCATTATCGGGGACACGGCTATTCGAATAGATTAGGATCTCACTCTGCAGAAGATGTACAACTTTCCCCACAAGAGATAATCAGCTCATGATATCGGCCATTACACGCTTCCATGGGCATACGACTAAGTGATTATCATGAAGCCTTTATAATACATTATCCATCGTGAGGCATTTATAATACATTATCCCAACCTAATTCTGCTTGCTAAGGTTTTACTGCCAAAGGACATCACCGCCCAATCAGAAGCCACCTCTCGCGCCATGTGGGAATAAATTGTCATCACCGACACCCACATTCATCTCAATAGTGAAACCAAAGTTGAGACATTATAAATTATTTACCCAAACCCATCCCATTCTGGAACATGTGGTTGTACTGAAATGCTTGGGTCGACAGAACTAAAGTTCGGTCCTTAATTGACTCGGACGAGACTACCACAAAACAAAATCTCGTGCTAACCACACCAGTCTCAACAAACGACTTGCCCAAGTCTAAACTATTTTTTATTTTTAGTTTTCTATCAAATTAATTCAGTGGTACTCCTCTATCCAAAATGTGCCATAAAGTTTCTTAAGAGTTTACATAATTGTTCCAGACATTTTCTTATCAATTTGTATAACAATTACAATGAGCATGGCTAAGCATTTGCTAATAAAATCACAAAATCTCACTAAAATATATCCTAAACCAGTGGGTAAATGTTCCTAGGGTGACAATGGCTAGTAAGTCCAAGGAATATTTCATTGTGATATAGGACATAACTACTTTTCTAAACATACATATAACGATTTATTCAAAGTAATTATGCGTAAATACTTGTAATGAAAACAACATAACATTTGAAAACATAGGAGCAACATGATCAAGAGGGTTTTTTTCCTTGCTATTGAACATTTGCTTCTCCATTTGGACCAATTTTAAAAGTGTCCAGCATGTCATTATCTAACAGGAAAAACCATGAAACACAAATAAACTCTAAATAAATTTAAAAAGATAAAAAATCAAATATTTTTTTTCCATATTTCTAAATTTCAAGATTTTATAAATATTTAGAATTAAGTTTCACTTAATTTGGAGCTCATGTACAAAAATTATGATCGTTCGAAGATTTGCTGGGAGGGAAAATCCTAGAAAAAGAGAGAGAAAGCACGGTGCATGATTTTCGTTTTATTTTCTATTTTTGTTTCTATTGGTAAACTAGGTTTTATCACTCAATGATTGTGACAAGTGGGGCCTACCAGTCAGGATTTTATTAATTTGCAATTAGGGCTGACATGTGGGTCCACATGCTAGTGAAAAAAAACCTAAAAACCAGTTTAAATTAAAATCTAATTAATTAACCTACTTGAGCCCACATGTCAGCAACATAATAGACTTTAAACAATATTAATTAATTTAATCTATTCCTAATTGTCATTATAAACACCCCGTGTTCTTAACTAGTGCTAACCTCAAGAATTAAACATGAAATTAACTGAATAATTAACAAAGAGATTACAGGTCCATTTCAATATATTAAAATGTACAATAATTCAATTGAAGCAAAATGGCAATTAAATAAAGAGGAGGTAGTTACAAATAACATTTCTTAGGATTAAGTCACTAAACTCATACATCACTAATTCATACACTTCATGATTACATCATTCTCACTAATACTATATAGTCATGTCCATACATATAATTGAGCACAATATATACAGTTACAACTAACCAGATTATGCACGAGCTAGGCTTGTCGATATTTAATAATTACAAGAAGAACCAATAAACAGAATACCAAAAAAGACTGAACAAAGCTAATTAAACTAAAGCAAAGTTGCTATCAGAACCCTCGTTAGAGTAATCAAATGGGTAAGTCACTCATCAACATACCAAATCGTCCGAGGCCAGTCGACACTTCTTATAGCCGTAGGGTTTCATCATCCAGCATTAGAAACAAACTTGAATCCATTCCAAATTCCTTTTTTTGCTACTAGCAAACCCAGTAAAAATAGGATTTACAGAATTACTAGAACCCACCCCACTATTGCAGTAAAAATCTCCCCAACATAGTTCACTCGGTGCATAGAGGAAAGGGGATAAGACCGAATGAGAGACCAACCATGGGAGAGAGAGTCCATCATTTGGCCACAACCATAGCCAGCAACAAGCATAGCCCTAACCAAGAGCAAAAGCTCTCACTGCCAGATCCATCCCCATTACCTCCCCCAAAACCCTAACCCGTTGCTGAGAGGAAGAGGGAATGGAGTGAAGTACAATGACTGAACCAAAGGAGGATGGCAACCAGGATGAGGAGGAGCTAGTGAAGAAGAAGAGAGGAGCCAAGAGGAGAGAAACCGAGCCACATGCAAGCTAACTAGGAAGAACCAAATCTAGGTTCTATTCCAAATCAAGTCTGACATCATCCCAACCAAGATATCCCCACATCCCATTTCATCCCTACCATCACCATCTTGGGACCACACACACATGCAACCTCACATTCACATGCATCACACTAGAGCCATAGCATCCACACATGTATATTGGAGCCTTGGATTAGAGGGATAGAAGGAGTAGAGTATGCTAGAGGAGAGGCAAGCCAAAGCGTCGGTGTGCTCACCGTTGGTCACCACGTGCACATGACGGCTACCCCACACTCCCCAGCGTGTGAGGAGACCCTATGCCCTATCACGGCAAGCCCAACTAGATCACCCACCTCTACCACCTCAACCTAAAGCATTAAAGAAAACAAACTTCAACTCAGAGAGTAAATCAAATGTAAAATACAAAACTAAAATTACATCAAAAAGAGGAAGAACAAAGGTTAGAGGGAGAAGAGTCAGATCCAAGTAGCCAGAGTTGGATACATAGTGTCAGGGCCTAGATTCACCTGGTGAAGAGTTGAGGCGGTGAGCCTGAAATCGTTAAAGGCCAATTTGGACCAGAGCAGTAGTGGGCGGCGGTGAGCTAGAGACACGGTGGAGACGTGAGAGAGAGAGAGAGCGGGTTTGGTAGGGGAGAGGATAGTGGCATTGCACCAGGGAGCTAACAACTTGTAGACTAGGAGTCGGTGAAGGAGGCGGCAACAACTGGCAGTGGGACATCTTTGGCCAGATGAGGGAGAAGAGAAATAGAGATAGAGGAAGGGAATAAGGGGAGTGAGCGAGTGAGAGAGTGAGAGAAAGGGAGGCGTAGGGGGTAAATGGGCCGAATCCATTTGGTCAGCGACAGTGAGAGGATTAGGATATATGTATACACTCATACATAGGTTCTTGTATACGCGTATAATTGCATACATAATCAACTAGGTAGTATTTGACTAGTGAAAATCGAGTAGTAACTATTCAAAGATACTAAACTAGAATAAATTAACACTAATAAAATAGTGAAAAATGGCTGGTATAAGATAGCATTTATTTGTAAATACAGTAATCGACTGATTTGACCTAGGGAATCACCACCGGGACGCATTAACATAGTATATCTTTTATGTGTGTAAATTAAACCGTAGCCTACGCAATAAATGCAGGCAACAAACCACGTTTAGAGGAAGGGTTTCACCCAAATGAAGCAGAGATAGAGACTTACTACCAACTTGCAGGCAAACATACCTTTGATCATTTGTATCATATTATCTTCAGTTAAAACAAATTATTTACCTACATAAGTATTATCACCTTGCATCAAATGAAATTTTGTTTAACTCAGATGAATGTTATGTGAGAAATGAAAATAAAATAGAGGGCTCAACTGATGGAGCGGTTGACCCACAATATAAGTAAATGGTGGGCAGAGAGTGCCTCTGGTAGGATGATAAGAGGAAAGGTTGGGGATCTCTGCATATGGGCAAAATATAAGGACTTACAAACTTTCACTCGTGTAATGGATTGTATTGGTCATATCAACCAATGTTCCATCTAGGACGGATATAATCAATAACTCTATCGAAGTTATTATGCACTCCATAATGGGTATGTGGATTTATGTCAGGAGGAAACTGGGCGAGGTCTCAGTTGGACTTAGGGCCATATATTTAGTGATATGGAGTGTCAGATGAAGGTGAATCTAGCCCAACCAATGGCTAGCTCATAGTCAGGTAGGTGTCAGGTGAGGGTGAGAGACCGCCCCGAGCCAATGACCATGAATAGTCAGGTGGAGGTATCATATATGGAGATAGAGGGAAAAGTTTTGTGCTGTGATGTGGGCATTGCATCCAAGGAAATGCGATGAACCATTCACTACAAAAAATCAGGGTAGCCATGGGTAAAATGATACAAGCCTGTGTAATGCTATATAAACTATGAATTCATGCCTATCTCTTGGTTGGAGGCTACGTGAACCAAATAGGGGTTCTATTTTGTTACGCCAGTGATTAGTAAATTTTAAAATTATTAATCCAAAATTATTTATCAACATAAAACATTTATTTTGGAGATAATGTGAAGTGAGATTGAGCTTATTGGGAGGATGATTTATCAACATAAAAGTGCATTTTTGCTATTAATGCTTACTGAGTACCCTGTACTCACCCTTGTTATTATTCTCCTTTGTTTAGTGGTTACCCAACCCAAGATTACACTTGGTGTGGATGATGCCTATCCAAAGGAATACTATTTTGAGTGGAAGGGAGTTGATTCTGAGTATGACCCGTATGAGATGGACGCCATATATGAGATGTGGGACGAGTTGAGTAACTAGCAACTTGTGCATGGCACTCAAGGTATAGTATTATGGTTTTATCTATAATTGCTAGCTTATGTGTAATTATCAGCTAGACGAGTACTATTTTTAATAATGTCGTAATATTCAGGCTACTATTTAGCCTTGTTAAAAACTTTAGCCCTGCATGGCAATGGTATTGTAATATTATGGATCAATCTCTAATTATTGTTTTGCTACAATACTCTAATGGGCTTATTATTTATGAAATAGTGTTTTAGTGAATAATAATCTATTGCGTAGTGTTATTACCCCTTGCTAATGCCATGGGTTGCCACAAGTCATTAGCGTTAATCTACTCCCTAATGATGAGGGCCACAAGTAAGTGGTAGAATATAGGAGATGGCCTCGCCAGCCATGGCCGAGCATAACAACAAGCTTGCCGATGCCGAGAGAAGGATGGTGGAGCTCGGGAGAGCTCAGAAATGGAGAGAGGAGGTCACGGTGAAGCTCTGGAAGTGACGGTGGATGGAGAGATGGATGAAGGCGGTGGTGCAGTGGCAATGAGTGGCAGAGCTCCATGGCCTCACGATGGCGAGAGTGAAAGCGTGAAGCAGAGCTCCATGGCCTCTAAGCTTAGATAATATATGTGCATACAATCTCCGTCAAAGTCTGCTTAACTGGGACAAGAGACTACATAAGTTCATCCTAATTCCCTTCGCGTTCTCCTTCATCAGGACCGGGTGCATCATCGTAGGCATAGTGATCTTGCTCACTTGTTTTTGATTATATTAAATGAGTGTGAGCACAAACCACCATGCTCCATGAGCCAATACACAAAATGCAATTATATAGATGCATGGCTATTCAAAGGATGGCTCGGGTTATTTTATTTGCCAAATGCCCAAGTTGAGAATTACAATAATTAGGAATTCCTGAGAGTTAGCAATTTTAACTCAAAACATGTTTTCTAAATGTGTGAAAGATTGTAATAATACTACCATATGCTAATTTTCTAGAGTTACATTTGCTCAACATTATCACTGGGACCAACTGCCTAGGGCAACTCAATTCAGGGCTTCAATTGCCTGACAGTTTCCATTTTACACACAAGTTTATTTTGTAAATAGACCTACATATCGTAGTAAGTTCCCATGCTTGCCCATGACCATGGCACGACTGTTCGAATAGTTTATACTCTACAGAGGTTGTACACTTACCCATAAGAGACAATTGACCCGATATGCTCCACATGATTCCTTGGTCATGTAGATCGAGGAGACTGTCACGAGGCCTTTTAAAATACCTTGCCCCTTTATCATATCACCCATGTGGGCTTATGCCTCACACAGTTGGTCTCATAAGTTGTGTGGGATGTTCCTCCCCAATGACTACCGTAGCTAGACTACAACTTTCTACAATGACTAGCGCAGTGGGCAAACATCACCTTATGCGATGTCCCATTCATGCTGAATCTTGTCCGCACATGCACTACTTCACTCCCCCACCAGAAAGATGACTTCGGGGTCTGGTGTATTTACTTAGCCAGTTGTACTTTATAGACTTGTGGTTGTACTACTTTATATTGGGAGGTCATTCCCAGATTCAGTCCTTAAGGTTATCTAGGAGGTTCTACTACAATCCACACATTCTAGTGCATCTACTGCACCAACCTCTCTTACCATCCGCCAGATATTTAACATGTGTGTGTGTGTGTGGGGGGGGGGGGGTTATGGAAGCATAAAATAATTATCTTAAACATACCAGCCACTTTCCACTAAGGACTATTCAAACCAAAATTTCATGTTGAAATGATGATGGGGTAGGTTAATGCCCCTAAGTATTTATACAGTAATAAGCATGGTGTTTTAAGTATAGACTTATCACCGGTATGTAACCATTGTAATTTCTAGGGTGACAAGGATTGATTGTTCGATTGCCTCTAGAATCAGCATTAAATTATATATAACAATGATTTATAGGCAATGTAACTAAAATCTTACGGTGAACATAAATTTGTGTAATAAATAATAGCATGCAGTTTAATAATTTAAATCAAAATAATTTGCATAAAATGTAGGTTCAACATGATCAAAGTATTAACTCTCCTTATTCACAATTTGCTTGCACTTGTAGGTCTTGGTTTGCTTCGTCTACTTCTTCTTCTCAGGCTTCGTAAGCTATTACATGAAATTGGATAAATACCAGCAAAATAGAACTAAATTCAAATCAAAATTAAAATTAACTCCAAAATTCATGATTTTGGTTTCATTATATAGATCTTGATTTTATATGAATATAGAAATAAATTTCACAAAATTTGGACTTAAGATGAATGAGAACCAGCCATTTGAAGTTTATGTTTTAAATAAATTTTAGAAAATAAAAAGGAGAGAGAGTTTCTCTCACTGATAGGTGGGGCCAACTGGGGTTTTTAGTTTCATTTCTATTTATTTTTTATTAAAAAGCTACTGTGTATGACAGGTGGGGTCCACTGATTTTAATTTCTATTTGGAATTATTTCTAGATTAAGAAAGGTCAATGTGACTGACAGGTGGGACCCACACATTGTAGCCATAGTGATTTGGGCCCACATGTCAGTGGCTCGTGGTCATTTAACTAGTTTTTAAATAAGTTTTTAAATAGTGGGGCCACATGTCATAGATACGTTAACTTAACTAATAACGAGGGCCCACAGATCAGTAATGATTAACTAACTAAGTGACTATCATTAGCTTTAATCAAATTATGCATTTAAACTAACCACGATGCTACAATGTTCTTCCCACCGAGGAGAGGCAAGCTCACCACCAGCAAGGGAGTCGACGACGGTTGGCGAGGGAATTGAACTGTAGCTTGCCGAGGTGATGCGAGCAGTAGTGGCCGGAGTTGGGAAAGACGGATGATTCTGGTGAGCTATAGGCGATGGCAAGGCAATTTCTCATAGTGGAAGGGGTTGAGGGCATTGTGGTGCTAATGAATGTGGGGTTGACAAGGCTTCCACAGGGTCTAAACTCTAGTGAGGAAAGGTAGTTCTTCGGTCAAAGTTGACGACACTTGATGTGTCTAGCCGACGTGGGTGCACGCGCGGTGCAGCACATGGGAAGGGCAGCACCGACGTGAGCATGCTCAGCAGCTAGCCAGCGAGGGTCAAGCAAAGGTGGTGCACGAGCTAACGGTGTGGTTGGAACGGTGTGGTGCAGTGGGCAGCGATGCGACCGGCACGATAAGGGCATAACAAACACGTGTGTTGAGTGCACCATGTGCTTACTAGTGCGCATGGGCCAGGCCGAAGGAAAGGGTAGGGCAAAAGAGGCTAGGCCCAGTAGGCCAATGGGCCCACAGGCCAATTGGGCCAAGCCCACATTAATTTCCTATTTTTTGATTTCCTTTTTGAATTTCCTAAATTGAATTTTGGGTTCTAAGTTGAAATTCGAATCATGCCGTGGCCAAAGTAATTTATGGTTTAAGTCTCAGATAAATTTTACCCCACTTTAATTGATAGACTTTACCAAATGCCAATTTTGTGTTTTTAATTCTCAATTACCTTTTGGTTACCAGTCCTAACAACTACCGCGCTATGATTCCTTTCTTAGAATAGGAAGTGCCCTCCAACGTCCTAAGACTCATATGATGTGTCGAGTAAACCCTCCTTCTCAGAAAGGTCCCTTCAAACATGGATACCCTTCATGCCCGTACTAGCCAAAAAATGGCCTACAATATATCCCCTACGGTGATGTAGCTAGCACATGGTAACTTATTATGCTAAGGCCTTCCCATAAAGGCACATGTGGTTGTACATTGTATCTTGGGTCTAACTACACCATAGGTTTGGTTCTTGATGACCTGGGTGAGACATCCACAAATCACAGTCTTGTGTCAACTACACCGGTCTTCATAACCACTTGCCCAAGTCCAAAATATGTTTTTCATTTTATTTGTTAACCAAAATAATAGAAGTAACTGCTTTGGACCAATTATCAAATATTTCCCATTTTTGAACATTTTGACCCATTTCCATCCTAGCACATCTAGTACCGTTATGAGCATGGATAAGTATTAGCTATTTCATTTAACTCTAAGCTCCACATTTTACCAATAGTGTATATAAATGCTTAAGGTATAATGGCATGGGTAACAGTTTCTTAAGGCGGGATCGATATAACAATTGGGTATAACTACCAATCTTACCAATATAGTGATTTTACCAAAATTATGCACACACATAATAGTTTTGGACACAATATACATAACATTGAAATATGGGATCAACATGGTCAAAGGGGTTACTTGACTGACTTGTTGAACTCTTGGTCTCACTCTGGCTCGTCGACAAAGCTTTCTGGAATGTTAGTATCTAGTTGACTCAGGCCCACATGTCATAGACCTATTAGATTCAAATGAGTTTAATTAGTGTTAAATTGATTTTACCCTAAGTGGGTTCCACTAGTTAGAGACAGGAATAGGGGCACAGTGGTGTTTTGGGCTGAGCTCATTGGCACCGGTGGTGAAGGGATGGTCGGAGAGGCTGTGTCATGGTTGGAGATAGGCAGAGGGGCTCACAGGGAGTCCATTGGTGGGGTTGGCGACTAGAGGGGCGGTCAGAGGAGGGCTCTCCATGACGTGAGGTGGCAGTGAAGTCCGGTGAATGGTGTTATGTGCAAAAATGTGAAATAGCAGGGCAAAGGAGCACATGTATGGCTTCCTGGGTCCAGCGTAGTGCTAAGGGCGGTGGCGTGGGAACCACAGGTCATTGGAGTAGTGATGATGCTATGTTACCTCAGTGACGCCTTGGATGGCAATGGCGACGACGATGAAAACAACTTTCCTGAGCTAAAGGGAGGGGGTGCTTGAGCATCAGTGGCTTACCACGAGTCTAGCGGTGAGGTCAGGGAGGTCGGAGGTGGTAGGAGATGGTTAGGCGGCGGGGATGGCTTCCATGGTGATGGCTCACCACAGTGAGAATGGGTTGTAATGGAGACATCAACGTGTTCAAAAGGGTTAGGGGATGGTAAAAATGACCATGGCGGGATCTACTTCTCACTAGAGTGATGGAATCAAGGTGGCAGCAATGCTAACTGGTGTTGAGGACGACGAAGGATTCCTGGTGGTCCACTATACCAAACTCGAATTAAGTGTAGGGCTAGCTGAAGGGAATGGAAAGGCACAAGATGACACAGAAGAGAAGGCTTGGGCTCACCATAATGGAAGATGAGATCGGCGGAGTGCGATGGTGATGCGCACTAGATCTATGGATGGCAAGGGTGTTTCGGACGCACTAGTGGGAGGAGAGGCTTGGCCAAAGGGCAAAATGGAGACGGCAAGCGACGGTGAAGAGAAGGGCAGGGCTCTCCTGGGGCTTAAATAGGAGGGACATGAGCTTAGTACTAACAAGCGCTACGGCCGATGGGATGGCTCTGGCAGGTGCATCAGGTGATGAGGCTGCAGAGATGCTACTGACGTAGCAATGGATGCGACAGCTTTGGTAGAGGGCTTGTCGTGGCGCGCTAGGTATGGAGCCACATGGACTCTGTGGCACGATGAGAGCTATAAGAAAAAGCCTGGTGGGTGGGTAGAGAGAGAGAAGGCAGGATGGTGAAAGAACATCTTTGCACGAGGGAAATGGGAAATCGAAGTTGCGCTGGCTGAGGATGGCATGTGGGTTGCGTTGGGCTAGAACAGTGATGGGCCAGACCAAGGTGAAGTAATTTAGCCCTTTTGCAAAAGGGGTATAAATTTGGTTTTCTAATTGATTTAATTGCAGAATTTAGGTTTAAAATTTTAAAATTAGCAATTCATATTCAAAATTCATGAACATTTTTGGAGATCTACATTAAAATATTTAGATCCCAAATAAATTATTTCTAAGCTCAGGTAAAATTTAATAAATTTTAGAAATTCATTTTCATATGGTAAAAATGCAAGACCATTTCTAGAAATGATGAAAAATCCTAAAAAACTTGAAAAATGCATAAATGATGATTTTATAATAATTCTACTGGTTTTGGAAATTTTGGGTTAAATGTGGTGGCTTGTATTTATTAATTAGACTTATTCTTTGGAAACAACTATATTAATCCGATCTATTATATAATTAAGGAAATGACTCCCTTCTAATTGATTTAGTTAGTTGCTTAATTAATTACATTTAGTCCTAATTTTTCATTTAAAACAAATTAAAAAAATACGGGTCATCACAGCCTCCCCCTCTTAGAAAAGATTTTGTCCTCGAAAATGGGACTGATTTAAGGAGGTTGCAGTAGGTCTTGCGCCAATCTTTCACTAAGAGCACTTCTTAATTTCACCATCCGCTTTCACTCCTTAGTCGATACCCTGCCTATACCTAGTATGGCTTCCCGACTTCTCACATGTCAAATTTATAAATTTATATGAAAACTAGTGTTGCACATTATTGTTATTAGTTGATTTCATAGCATTGGAGTTAATGGTATAATTCATGTTGGGGTATTAACTTTATGTGGTCATTTCCATGGTGTGTAGGTTAGTCAATTTTTGGAAAAAAAAATCTTCAAGAGCTAACTGATGGTGTGGCACCAGATTCAAAAGAGTCGTACCAATCAGGGATGGAATACTTAGTTTACCTGTGACAACATTTGTAGTTTCCCTTAGTTGATTAGCTGTTGCCTGGTTCAATCAGGCTGTTCCTCTATCAGTTCTACATGTCCTGCTCCTCTTGCTGTCATGTTTGCAGGTCCTTCTTTTGCTCGTTCCATGGGTGGATCTTGCACTCAAGCTTGCATTTGCATCACCCGAGTCACCCGTACTGGTGGTCCAGTTGGTTTGGCATGGTAGGAGAAATTCATCTTGAGGTGTCCTTCTCTTCCACAATTGAAGCATATCCCAGTACCCACTAGGCAATCTGTTGTAAGGTGTCTTCTCCTACATTTGGCACACTTAGGTACTATGATTTATTGGTTTGGATGGGTAGGTTGCGGTGGTGGTGCAATAAGAGATTGTTGTTTTGGAATGTTTGAGGGTGTGCTTGCCCTAGTGTTATATGGCATTGGTCTAATTTTGCTTTCTTCCTTATTTCTTCATTTAGGTTGGCATGCTCATGTTCAAGAATGATGGTTTGGTTCACAAGGTCTTGAAATTTGGTGATCTTGTGATTGGATAAGTGCTTTTTCAAGTATGGGTTCATCCATTCTTTGAATTTATTGATTTTCCTCTCTTTGGTGTCTATCTCACTTGCGGTGTAATGGGCTAACTCGTTGAATTCGTTTAGGTACTTGGTTATCATCCTGCCATCTTGTGTCAAGGCATGGAACTCCTGCTTCCTACTGTCCATCCTCCCTTGTGGCACATGAGTCTCACAAAAATTTCTGGTGAATCCCTCCCAAGTAATTTGATGGCTACTAGCTCTATTTCTATTAAAATCTAGCCACCAAGTTGCAGCTGGTCCCGCCAACTAGTGGGAAGCATAGCATACTTTCTCTTCCTCTGAACACCCTACTATATTTAGCTTCTTTTCAACCTCTTGTAACCTAACACCCTTCTAATTTTAGGTTGACACTGACTCATAGGGGCTATTCTTGTCAACAGACCTCTAGGAAATGGTTCTGATTTTCTTGGGACTCTTTGCAAGAATTTTCTATGAATTTAAGAATGTCTCCCATATCATCGTCATTATCAGTGTTTCCTGAGTTCCTAGCATCATTGACTTCTAGTAGACTCAGAAGCTGCCCTTGTCCCGGTAAGACACTTTGGTTGTTTGATGGTCAAGCATCTCCAGATTGATTATTACCAGTGGATCCTAGCCTAATGGTGAGATCAGGCTCGGTCATACTATGGTTGTCCATCTTGTAGAGTGGTCCAGTTGGTTCTATTAGTTTGCATCAATGATTATGAGGTCTTAGAATGAACTAGAATCATATGAAGGTCAGGTGCTAAAGTTTATGTTTTTGGGAATTGACGAGGTAGGTCTCATTTTTGAAGGAATGGGTTCCACTCATCCACGCATGGTTGCCAATCTTTAACCCATCTAGGGGGCTTGGAAGGTACTCGTTAATAGGTATTCTCTAGTAATTCCCTGGTAAAGATCTTGCCCATGATTTCAAGGTTAAGTAGAATAATTTATCTTTAGGGGTAGGTAAGGTATCTTTGATAGACTAATTACCAAAGTAGATACACTATTTTTGTGTGTCTACTATGTATGTAATCAAGAGGCTGGCATTCTAGTGCTTAAAATTTTAGCATCACAATTTTATGTCTGGAATTGATACTAATTCATTCAAGCACACCTGAGACTCCTGTAACAGCCTAAAATTCCCAAAACCACTATTTTTTTTATAAAAATATCATTTAAACATTTTTTGTAATTCTTTTAGAATTATTCTGCTTTTCTAGAAATGGTTTTCCATTTTTAGCAACGAAAAATGAATTTTTAAAAATCATTCAAAACTTGATCAGAGCCAAGAAATAATTTATTTGGGCTCTAATTATTCTAAAGTACCTCTCCATAAAAATTTTGAATTTTGAAGTTGATTTGCTAATTTTAAAAACACAAAATTGATTTATGTAATTAAATCAATTAGAAAATAAAAACCTAAATTTTTTTCCCGTGGGCGGAATTTCTTCCCTCCCGGCCAATCCCATTGTTGTTCCAACCTAGCTCCAGCCCGCGTGCTGAGCCACCTTCACTTTCCCGCCTTCCTCGTGTGAAAGCGTCTTCACCAAATCTGCTTTACCTCTCACCATTTCCATCACTGTCTCTGCCATGCGGGGCCTAGGACACACCCACTAGGCTTTGTCTTCCACCTCTCGCTGTGCCATAGTGCCTGCGTTGCTCTGCACCCAATGCGCCATGACAAGCCCTCTGCCAAAGCTACCATACCCGTTGCTTTGCAGGTAGCATCTCTGCAGCCTCATTATTGCTTGATGCGCCTGCCCGAGCTATCCCATCAACCACAGTGCTTTTCAACATCATGCCTATGTCACCACCAAGAGAGAATCGCTGAGCGAATCCTCGCATGATGCTAAAGCCCACCCTTCTCTTCAATGTCGCTCGTCGTCTCTATTTTGCCCCTTGGACGAGCCTCTCCTTCGCTAGTGCGCTTGAAATGCCCTTGTCATCCATAGCTCTGGTATGCATTGTCGCCATTCTCTGCCGAGCTCATCTCCCATCTGGTGAGCTTCGAACCTTTTCTTCAGTGTCATCTTGTGCCTTCCCATTCCCTCCAGCTAGCCCCGCATTTAATTCAAGTTTGGTGTAGTGAACCATCAGAAATCCTTCTTCATCCTCAATGCCGGTCACCATCACCACCACCTTAATTCTGTCACTCTAGTGAACCACAGACCCCACTATGGTCATTTTTACCATCCCCTAACCCCTCTGATCACATTGGTGTGCTCCGTTATAGCCTATTCCTGTTGTGGTGAGCCATCACCATGGAAGCCATTGCCACTACCACATTTCTCCAACCACCTCTGACCTCTCTAACCTCATTGTTAGACTCGTGGTAAGCCACTGATGCTCAAACACCCCTCCTTTTAACTTGGGAAAGTTGTTTCCACTGTCATCGTCGTTGCCATCCATGGTGCTACCGTGGTAGTATGGCACTATCACCGCTATAGTGACAATTGGTCCACATGCCTCCACCCTTAACACCACGCTATACCCAGGAAGTCATCCCTATGCTCCTTTGCCCCCACTGTTTCACCTTTTCACCCATAACACCATGCGCGGACTTCACCGCCGCTTCACATTGCCAAGAGACCTTCTTTGACCACCCCTCTAGCCGCCAACCCCACCAATGGACTCCTTGTGAGCCCCTCTACCTATCCCCAACATTGCCATAGCCTCTTTGGCCCTCTCTTCGCCACCGCTGAGTTCGCCGATGAGATCGGCCAAAAGCATCACTATACCCCTGTTCCCGTCTCTCTGACCAGTAGACACTACTCAGGGTGAGATTAGTTTAACACAAATTAAACTCATTTGAAAATAATAAGTCTATGATATGTGGGCCTGAGTGAATTAATCAAGTTAAAATTTTAATTTGAACCTATTTTAATAACTCACTAACATATGGACCCCACTTGTCAGTTATTTTAGAAATTAATAAAACCCTGATAAGTAGGCCCCACCTGTTAGCCTACTGATGCAAAAATCCCATAATTTTCTTTAGAAACTAAAGTGAAAATTAAAAATAGAAATTCATGCACAGTGTTTTCTTTTTCTTTTTCAGCATTTTTCAATTCAACCCAAATTCAAATGCATATAACTTTTGCATATGAACCCCAAATTATGTGATTTTTTTCTCCAAAACTTTATAAAATCATGCTATTTCATATTACGAAAAAACAATTGGAAGTTCTCTCTGTTTGATTTTATTTTGCTCTTATTTGCTATATTTGCTATTTGCCGACTAGATATCGATATTCCAAAAAAACTTTATCGATGAGCCAGAGCAAGACCAAGTGTTCAATAAGCAAGGCAAGAACCACATATGATCTTGTTGATCCCATATTTCAATGTTATGTATGTTGTGTTCAAAACTATTATGCATACACGTAATTTTGGTAAAAATCGCTATATTGGTATAGTTGTTAGTTATGCCTAATTGTTGCATTAAACCCCTCCTTGATAAATTGTCCTCCTTGCTATTGTCACCTTAGATTTTATATCCACTATTGATAAAATGTGGAAATTAGATATTAAATGAAGTAGTTGATGCTTAGCCATGCTCATAATGGTACTAGATGTGCTAGGTTGGGCATAGGTCAAAATGTTCAAAAATGGGAGATATTTGAGAATTGGTTCAGAGGGGCTACTTCTGTTATTTTGATTAGCAAATAAAATAGAAAACATATTTCGGACTTGGGCGAGTGGTTGTGGAGACCTGTGAGGTTAGCACGAGACTGTGGTTTATGAATGTCTTGCTCGGGTCATTAAGGACCAAATCATATTGTGCTATATACCCAAGTACAGTCGTACAACCATAGATGCCAGTATGGGAAGTCCTTAGCATAATAAGTTATCGTGTGCTAGCAACTTCACCGCAGGTGATAAATTATAGGTGAATTTGCTAAGTGCAGGCATGGAGGGTATCCATGTTTGGAGAGACCTTACTAAGAAGGAAGGTTTACTCGATACACCGTGTGAGTGTATAAGTCTTGGAATGCTGGAGGGCACTCCCCATCCAAAGAAGGGAATAATAGCATTGTAGTTTTTAGGACCGATAATGTAAAGGCTTCATCTTGATCTCTCAAATCGGGTACGGACGGTATCGCGTGACATATATAACATGGTGGAATATGTATGTCGTATGGGTAAAGTGTACAACCTTTGCAAAGTATAAACCTCTTTGAAAAGCTCTGTCCTCAGTATAGACAAAGTTTGGTGAAATCTAACAATAAGTAGCTTTATGTTTTGCAAAAAGGGTTTCAAAAAGTATGTATGAGAAATCCATGGTATGTTTAGCAAGGTTATTGCTGCTATTTCAAAATCCTAGGGTAGCAAGCCTTTGTTCTAAATTATGCTATTTATGTTTATTATTAGTTCCTTATTAAATTCAAATGTTCTTATAACTTCCGTTTGCAATGTATTACTCATTATCTCAATTGAAAACATGTTTCGCAAATTGAACTAGACTAGGCAACTACCTTTGACTCAGCCTGCATACTATATAACTTTGCTTTAAAGTCTCATAAAGTATGATTTTCATACTCACCGTTGCTTATTGAACATATTTAGAGGATGCCGCAGAAGATCCATCTTGCAATTACTATTACGCATCAGGTTTTGGTGATGAGGATGCCAAATACTAGCATTCTACCCTAGTCAGTTGCCTGTGGATAGGTTGATGCATACTTGCTGGTTTTTGGTGCCTCTTTATCTCTTCTTCCACTGAACTATTTTTTTATTATTGTATGCTCTATTTGGCTGGTCAGCCCAAGTGTTGTAAACTTCGTCGTGTATGCTTATGACACTACCTTGTTTTAAATTTATCATGTAAGGATGTGATATAAATGTTGTTGGATGTGTGTGTGCTAGCCATTGATCATAGAACTGGAACAGTAAACACATAGGGTTCGGAATTGAAATTTCAATCCCAACAACTCTGGGATGCAATAATACTAATGCAAGTTCTAATGCAATAATACTAATGCAAGTTCTAGTAATAAAGCCTACACAATCTTAACATTTCACATTAACGAGTTCACATCGTCATGCATACACACTACCGTCATACCATACTCAATATAGCCCTAAGTTCGCAAACTCTAGTAGTAGTATTGTCTACTCGGTCATGACATCCACACCAATAGAGAGTTCACGCACTCGTATACACCTATTGCCATCACCTGCTACTCACATCTGGTTTGGGGTTCACAATTACCATTTCAACATGTAAAAGTTGTACTATTGAAATTCTAGGGTCACATGCTAGAACTATGAGACTTAATTTTGTATAGTTGCACAGATGGTTCGTGCTTGTCGTATTGCTTTATCAGTAAATTGGCATGAGTACTCGGATTACTTAAGCACACAACACAAAATCATCGCAGCAACAAACATATACTAATTTCATACAAGCTCAGTTACACAATTTCAAGTTTTAAGTTCCATATTATTAAACATTCCGTAGCTGACTTTCTTTTTTTAAACGAACCAGCTGGAGAACTGCATGATATATTGATAAAGCAGGAGAAAACAAAGGAAAAAGGAACAAAACACCCGCCCTACTGGGAAACTCCACAGGCAAGCGGCCACTGGCATCACATCGTACAACTCTCACACACCACACCATGTAGTTAAGGGAAGAAACAAACACCCCACCTTCCCACATGCTAAATCTACCGACTAAAAATCAAGCTAGATGTAGTAGACCACATTGCATGAAGCTTGAGAGAGAAGAATAGAAGCAAAGGCAAGGCAACGTTAACCCACAGCTCCACCATGATTGAAGAACCATGGTAAGCACCATACACTAGCAGGATAATCAACATAGAACATCAAAATGAAGATGGCAAGGAAGCAGCCCTTCCGCTCAATTGACGATGGTGGGTGACACGCAAAAGAGCCGAAAAGGTCTGACACCACTTTCCCTCCTCCCACACGACTGACACCACTCTCCCACACGGCTCACCAATGGTGGCATGCTTGGTCGTGAGACCAAAACCAAAACAGCTCAAACATAAGGCCTCCAAAGTAGTCCTACTTAGGAGGACAACTCGAATGGTGGGACACCAAACACTTTTTTGTCTCTTCAATCAACTAGCTCGGTACTCAGGATGAGGGTCCCCAACAACAACAGCAAGGCTAGGCCTTGACCACGAGCCCACCGGTGAGTGGAGCGGCAGATGGCTGCAGATCTAGAGAGGTAGGGGTAGCTTTAGGTCTGGCGGCGAGGATAGAAACCCGGCAATAATGAAGTATCAGTGGAATCCATGCCTTCCATGAGCAGGCTGATCGACGGAGGACTCCCAAATGACAACAAATGAGGTACAGGAGAGGACGTAGAAAGCTTCGAGAATAGCAGGGAGGGGGACTCCTGGTTGGGGATAATGGTGGGCTACGACTCCGGCGACAAGGTAGACCTGGGCGATGGAGAACGACGGTAGAATATCAGAGATGATGAGGGGTGATGGAGGCTGAAGGAAAGCGGCTAGCAGCGGTTGTAGAAGGCAGGCGAGGGCTGGGTGCTTCCTTTGCCAGCAGCAGGCTCACAATCAGATCTAGTGACGCCCTGTTCATCACACGGCTCGGTTGGGTGGGGACGGGAGTGATGCCAGGGCCTCACCACTGATGTTGTTGATTCTCCAGCGGGCTCGTGCCAGGGTATGCTGACTGCTGCACACAAGACCCGACAAATGCAAGCATCATTGGTCACTCGTTCTTGATCTCCTTGAGCTTGTACTTCTTGAAATTGATGGGGTCCTTGTAGAAGCTGAGTGGGTTGAAGGCATTGCCAGGGTATTCTTCTCGAGGTCCTTCATACATGGCACACTGGCCGGGTAGCACCAGGAAGTCATGCCAACCAACAAGATGAATTAGCTAAGCACAGCAGGAAGACAGCGGTGTCGTGCTTTTCTTTTCAGATCCAGCAATAGGAAGTCACGTTGGCCAACAAGTCACACAGTAGGAAGATGGTGATGTCGTGCACTTCTTCTTTGGATTTGGCGGTGCCATGACAAGATCTGGTTGGATAAGGGCCTGTCAGTGGGCCCGCCCGGTTGACTAACAAGCTCCTGTCCACTTCACATTGCATGCATCATTGCTCTTGTCCACTCCAGTCCACAGCGAGCGCCGTGCCGCCACGAGGCTCAACACCACTTGGTTGTCGTCCTGCTCTTCTTCTTCAGATTTGGCGATGCCATGATAAGATCTGGCTGGATTGGGGCTATCGAAGGGCCCATCCCAGTGTTTGACATGCTATGTTACCGTCCTCGATGTAGATTTGAAAATGAAATCGGATTCGACGTAGCTGGTGGCAAGAAGACGAAGACGCCCTAGATCTGGAACAGAGAGGATGGAAAGGGAAGAAAAGGGTAGGAGCTATAGCTGAGGGGCCTGCCACCATCACCGCATCGGTGGTGACAACGGCGAGCGGGCATCGGCGGGGAGGGTCTTTGGCGGTGCTGATGTGACGATGGCCCGATCTTCCGAGAGGTACTGATAAGTCGATTGTGGAGATCTCGACGTTGATGATCCAAAGGCTCCGACCAAAACAGATCGAACCCCTCGCAATCACTACACCACTGCTCCGTTGGTTATCAACCGTGCCGAACACGATTGACCTCGCCAAGAAGGCTATCTCCTGCAAGCGAATCGAGAACACAAGCAAGAGAGTACAAGATGCAATCTGAAATTGCGAATAAATATTAAGTTCACAAGTTGGGGTCTCGCAAACCGATGAACGGCGAAACTGTTCAAAAACAGATTAATCTAAGTAAAACCCAAGGAAAACTAAAGGGGTGTGGCCTCCTTAAATAGGGGAGGGGGAAGCCACACTTATCTAATGAAAAGGGATGTGGTACTATTCCTAGTTACTGTTCACATGCGTGGTACTGTTCACGTGAACAGTACCAGCCCAAATAGCCCAAGTTACAAGGCCCTCGGCCCACTTTGAGTCGGATTGGAAAAGTGATGTTCCTTGTTTCGCAGTTTCTGATCTGCTCGAGTGGAGTTTGGAGGTGAGACCAGATCCATCTGAAAGTAGACTCCAAGATCTTTCCAACGAGTACTCACGGGCCCTGAGAAGCCTTCTGGATCAAAAGTTATGGCCGTTTGAAGTTGGCTTGTCAAGCTGAATCCGAATTGATCTGGAGGCCGAATTGGATTCCAAAACCTGTCCAAGTTGAACCCTTGCTTCAATTGGTTCCAAAGTGATGTGGTGCTACAAATATATATATTTTCATCATTAGGTAGCATCATATTCTCATTTAAAATATGTTGAAGTTGAAGAAACGAATTCACCTTTAGTTCATTCTTGATATTGGCCGCTATGGTCGTACGTGTTGGTGGCGTGGTCACATCATCCTCCCCTTCTTGATGGAAAACCGTCCTCGGTTTTAACATCTTTGTAGTGTCACGTATTGCATGATCTTGATCATAAATCTTGGTGTATGATAACAAACGCAACAAACTCTCATTACGTAATATCATAAGTTCTTTATCAAATAAAGTAAAATCTCTTTGAAACGAGCTCACCTCATAATTTAAGTGATGCGTAGGAGCTCTTGTAATTGTAACAACAAGTAGAGCAAATATGGTTGTATCCATAGGGTTCATGTTCTTATCATCCTCCCCTTCTTGCAAACAAAGCCGTCCTCGGCTTTTGATAAGCTGAAAAAATGGTAACAAAGAAGCCAAGGTGTATGCATGGTATATGTATATGTCATCCGTTTTAACCGTTCTTCGTTGTTGCACAATTAATGTTATAAAACAGTAATGATCATAAAAGCTCGTTGTATTATTAACCCAAAAGTAATCATATATGTTAATGAGCAATTCAAAATTTCTCACACAGTAATTATTGCAACTTGTTTTGCAAATGTAAGTGAAGCATTTATGCAATTCAAATCTTTGAATTTGTAAACTTGTAGTGGTGGCACATATGGGCAAAACTACAACTTTTGGAATCAAGCAAAGTTCATCTATATAATCATATCTCAATCGAACAATAGCAAATTCATCTAGTAAGAGTGAAGAGCTTTGTATGTTCGGCCATAATTCATCATTTTTATTCAGATTGTCTATACTAGATGGTGCAAAAAGAGATGAACACATAGGCATTGAATGAGTACTAAATTTTACTTCCCTCTCACATTCAACATGATTCAGCATACAAGAATTGTTGTCCCAAACAACAAGTTTCAATTCATCTATGTGATCACAAGTTATGCATATTCGATATACAAGAAATTGATTTTCCACACCATAATCTCCAATCAAATTAAACTTATATCCAGGGGTGTAGGTACTAAATAAGAATTTCGAACATGCAAGTTCAGAAACTTTCTCCATAGCATGTGACAATTTCATAGGTAGATCCAACATGATGTAACACAATGAATTAGCAGGAGAAATTCTAGTCAAAACTTCTTTATGTGTTATTAATTTAACATGTGCAAAATTATAAGAATTTAGATCAGCACATGGTTTATTTAAGTCAACACAAGGAATATCAAAAGATTGCTCTACAACAGGTATATACTCACAAGGTTGCTCTACGTCTTGTTGTAGCACCAAATCAATACCGTGAGCGATGATAGTACCATGTTCTTTACCTTTTTGGCTCTCCTCAGATGATGTAAGTGCATCCATCTCCTTATCTTCATTCTCAACCAATGGGGTCAGTGATTCAATCAGCTCATGCTCTTCTTTGGCATGGTTCTCAACTACCTGCAAGTTGTTAGTCACAGAAAATGGCACAAACACATGTTTGTTCTCATGTTCATCACCACTACCTGCAAGGTTAGCTGCAAGAGCATATTCATCCTCAACATCACTAGCACTTACATAACCACCATCTTCTGTCGTAATGTACGCCCGCTGACTTGTGCAATCTCTCATGACGTGGCCCATCCCTTTACAACGGTGGCACACAATGCCCGTTGTACGGCCCGTGGAAGCAATCGATGAAGAGCTCTTTGCTGGTGCTTGCACACTAGTAGATTTGCTTGTCTCGGGTGCGTGTGATGGTGGCGGCGGTGCTGCTGAACGCGCCCTACTCACAGAGGGGGCAGCAGCTCGACAAATAGGTGGTGGGGCTATCTTGGCTCGCCCAGGCGTTGATCTCGATGTAGACATACCTCCAAAGTTGCTCCTTGTCCTTTGTTGCCTACCCTGCAATTCTTTTTCTGCAAGCACAGCAAGCTGGAACAACTGGTTGATAGTAGTAAAATCTTTATAATAAACAATGTCCTGAAGTTCACGCCGTAACCCCCCGTAAAAACGACAAATCTTATCCTCCTCATCTTCTACAACATTACAACGCAACATGCCTATTTGTAGTTCTTGATAATATTCCTCGACAGATTTATTACCTTGGTCTAAGCACTGCAATTTCTTTTGCATTTCATGTTTAAAAGCAGGAGGAACAAATCTAACACGCATAGCTTCTTTTAACCGCTTCCATGTATCAGGTTGTAATCGCATGGTACCCATATCATTCCACCAGATAATAGCAAAGTCCTTAAACTCACTAGTAGCTTGTCTAACTCTATGTTGCTCAGGAACCAAGTGAGAATTAAACTTCTGATCTACCGTCATCTCCCAATCAAGATATATTTCAGCATCATAAAGACCAGAAAAAGATGGAATGATAAATTTGACTTTAGCAAAAGGGTCATGATTAGAACGATCATTATGGTGCTGAAAATTATTACCTCCCATACCGTGACGGTTTTGATGTAGGCGGTGTCGTGGGCGTGCATCTTGGGCAGCAAATGAAGCACTTGCGTCGCGGTTTTGTCTCTCATTATCATCAGACAACCCACCTGTCATGGTTAGTAGAAAACAAAAGACAACACAAAGGTATTATCCCTATGCACTACTAGGTGGTGGAAGGTGGAATCATATATTCTCAAGCGTCTTACTACACTCTTACAAGTGTTCTTACCGATGCAGCAGGTGGTACAACCGGTGGCTGGTTCGTGATACCATGTCGAGCGTGGGTACGATTGCAAGAGGGAACCTGTTCTGATCAAGAGTAGGTGTAGCTTGGAAGGCACAATATGGTAGCAATGGAGAACAATCAGTTAATTTCAGAATTGCATAGAATTGAATTATAGTCCGTATCTAACACTTAGCCTATGTTGCTGATCAATCAAGAATGGAAGAAGGCTAAAAACAAGTGTATGGCAATGTGTATGAGTGGTAAATACAAGATAATTCAATCCAATGCAATCTGGAATTGAAGAACACAAGGATTGACCCAAAACTGAAAACTGAAGATTTCTGTCCACTGGATAGTACGTCGGTATTTTGGCCATAACTTTTTTTCAGATGCCTTTTTTCCACTGATTCTTTTTTTCTCTGTTTTCTGATGGCTTTTTATACAGATTTTCTTTTGGGGCCAACTTCCAAAACCCGACGCAGAAATTCGCACAAAAATCACAACTGCTGACTGTTGCAGATTCAAAACAGATAACTGGGTCAACTTTCACCGCATATATCTCTTAACTGCCTTGTTGGAATGACGTGAAATTTTACAGATAGATGGATAATGAATTTTTGAATCTAATGGCGGTGGTCTCACGCAAAAATAATCTCGGAATAGAAAGTTATGACGTTTTTTTGTGGCGGCTGCAGAGAAAGGAAAAATCAGCCGAATTTGGAAATTAGGGTTTGGGGTGGGGAATGTTTCTTTTGTTTGGATTTTTAATGGAACAAAGATATGACCAGCAACTAGACAATGCTAATATGGACACAAATTCAGTTTAGCAAACCAAAACTAACAGATTGAAAGGCACAACGGGGTTTGGACAGCGGAATTAATTCTTTTTTTGTGGGGCAATTTTTTTCTGGACTATAGGAAATAAAAACCAATCTACTAACTAGCGATACAAGAATTACCTCACGGGCAACCGTTGCTCTGATACCAATTGATGTGACGATGGCCCGATCTTCCGAGAGGTACTGATAAGTCGATTGTGGAGATCTCGACGTTGATGATCCAAAGGCTCCGACCAAAACAGATCGAACCCCTCGCAATCACTACACCACTGCTCCGTTGGTTATCAACCGTGCCGAACACGATTGACCTCGCCAAGAAGGCTATCTCCTGCAAGCGAACCGAGAACACAAGCAAGAGAGTACAAGATGCAATCTGAAATTGCGAATAAATATTAAGTTCACAAGTTGGGGTCTCGCAAACCGATGAACGGCGAAACTGTTCAAAGACAGATTAATCTAAGCAAAACCCAAGGAAAACTAAAGGGGTGTGGCCTCCTTAAATAGGGGAGGGGGAAGCCACACTTATCTAATGAAAAGGGATGTGGTACTATTCCTAATTACTGTTCACACGCGTGGTACTGTTCACGTGAACAGTACCAGCCCAAATAGCCCAAGTTACAAGGCCCTCGGCCGACTTTGAGTCGGATTGGAAAAGTGACGTGCCTTGTTTCGCAGTTTCTGATCTGCTCGAGTGGAGTTTGGAGGTGAGACCAGATCCATCTGAAAGTAGACTCCAAGATCTTTCCAACGAGTACTCACGGGCCCTGAGAAGCCTTCTGGATCAAAAGTTATGGCCGTTTGAAGTTGGCTTGTCAAGCTGAATCCGAATTGATCTGGAGGCCGAATTGGATTCCAAAACCTGTCCAAGTTGAACCCTTGCTTCAATTGGTTCCAAAGTGATGTGGTGCTACAAATATATATATTTTCATCATTAGGTAGCATCATATTCTCATTTAAAATATGTTGAAGTTGAAGAAACGAATTCACCTTTAGTTCATTCTTGATATTGGCCGCTATGGTCGTACGTGTTGGTGGCGTGGTCACATCAGGTGCGGGCTGGGTTGCCCCCTGAGTCGCCCGAGGGAGCAGCTCAGGAGGCACTTCTTCATGTACATGAACTTGACTTTCTTAGTTCTAACGTACCCTGGCATGAAGAAGACTCCCAAAACTTTAACGTCCATATTAGCAGCATAAATGTAATGGCTCACACTCATTGAAGTCATACAAGTTCTAAAGTCTAAGTTCAATGATACTAGGTGCTACATAGCTGACTTTCTTAATCCTAGCACACTCCCTGGAACTAGAAAGGTATACATGGTCTTAGCATTCATTCGAGCAATACACATGCTGGCCACGAATCTGTATGGTGGAATTCTAATAGGGTTCTAGTCCAAATGGCAGTCTAACTTAAGGTAAGACAAGATGACTACGAAATGAAAATTTGACCAACACTGCCATATAGCAGAGGGTATGCAATGAAAAGAGTTACTCATAGTAGTTTGTGCCATATAGAAAGTAAAAGATCCTACTTCAGTCCCGTAACCACCTCTAGTTATATGCGTGGCCCTTGAACCATAGCTCTGATACCACCTATGACAACATGTACCATCACTTTCTTAGGTAATGGTACTAGTCTGTAGTTATTACCCAATAAAACATAATAAATTTTGGTTTTATTGAATAATAAGTCACATCAAAGTGTTGTAGCAGAACAATAGCTAGAGATGATACAATATTCTTACAATACCATTGCATGTAGTGCTACAGTTTTTAACAAGGCTTAGCAAGTTCTGCCCGGATATTACAACGCTGGGGATAGAAGTAGTACTGGTTAATAATTATATAGGTACTGAAGCTACAAGATAGGAACATCTAAAATACTAGGGAACTCATAGACGAATACTAATTGTCGCTTATTCCTAACATCCAATAAGGGGCCTCTGTCTCATACGTATCATATTCTAAGCTAATCTTGCTCCCCTCGGTATTACTATATTCCGTGCAGATCTCAGCATAACCGGGTAGATTGTCGTACCGACTCACCTCTAACAAGGAGGATTAGTAGCAGGGGTGAATGCAAAGTACTCAGCAAGTAGTAATAGCAAATATGCAACTTCATGCTAAACATCATCGGATCAAAATTCATATATCTTCTTATCATCATTCTTAAAATAAGTTTTTGAGTTTCAAAATTGGTAGGCATTTAGTTTGTAAAGCCACTAATCCCTTATATTCAGATAAAAGACTGTAGGATACTGTACCCTCCAGTCTAGGAGATAGACATGAATTCATGGTTTATTTAGTACTTCATAGGTTTGTTTCACTTTATTCATAGCTACCCCAACTTTGACTGCAACAGGTTCATTCGCATTTCCTTAGATGTGATGCTCAAATTAGAGTTTAGAATGTTTTCTCTACTTCAATGTATTATAACTCCACACAGTTATCATGATGCTGACCCGTGTGTCGAGGAAGCTTTTCTATTGCCCATCACGTATTAGGAGGCATATCCATCACCCACCTTATGGGCCATCACCTTACTAACCATGTGTTAGGGAGGCTTTTTCATCACTCGACATGTGCTAGGGAGGCATATCCATCACCTAGCACCCACCATGGGCATTGCTCCTCTTGGCCTTGGGAATCATCAATCTGCATAAGAAGAATGCACTTAGAGAACAACCCAACTAGTCTTATACGACTTACGACTACTCGGGTGCACTGGACATAAGGTACTCGTAGCCCTAGAAGACCTCCTAGCTGTCTACGACCACTCAGTAAAACTTTACGACCATCGCACATCCTGCTACGATCAAGAAGGCAGATTCTACGACCATGTAGCAATCACTATGACCATCGCTCACAGTGGCTACGACTTTAATAGACATGGTCGCTACAACTTATGATCACACAGACAGAGCGTTTCGACCATCGACCACGTTCAGGAATAGCTATGACCATCGACCATGGCCAGACAGAGCTATGACTATTGACTACGACCAGACAGAGCTATGACTATCGACCACGGCCAGACAGAGCTACGACTATCGACCACGGCCAGACAGAGCTACGATTATCGACCACGACCAGACAGAGCTATGACTATCGATCACGGCTAGACAGAGCTATGACTATCGATCATGAAGTCGTTAAATCGACTGCCGACCACATAGTCGTAAAACTGGTTGCCGTTCACAAAGTCGTAAAACTGGCTACCGACTACAAAGTCGTAAAGCCTACTGCCAACCACATGGTCATAAAGGCTGCTGCCGATCACAGAGACACACAATGTGGTCGTAAAAGCACTTACGACCACCAAGTCGTATCAGCATCTACGACCACCAAGTCGTAACAGCGCCTACGACCACCAAGTCGTAACGGCACCTACGACCACCTAGTCGTAATGGCGCCTACGACCACCAAGTCGTAGCACGAGTTGCTACTCACAAAGACAAGTACAGAGGTCGTAAAACCAGTAACCTTCAACACAGAACTCAAAAACCAAACTCTAAAGCAGAGGTCAATTACTCATCACAACCATGGGGTGACCTCCACATGGTCTCACATTATTCGATTTGAAGAATACTTTGAACTATTACTAGGCTAATGTGATTATTTGTTGTAAACTGGACTGTAAATGTTTTAATTTGACATGCACTACTTGTAATTGTGTTGAGATGCATTCATACTTGTAACATGCAATTTATGAGGTGGCTTGTTTTTATTATTTGGACTTGTTGTTTGGAAACAACTATATTAATTTGGTTTGTTATGTAATTAAAGGAAATAACTCTCTTGTAAGTGATTTAGTTAATTGCTTAATTAATTATTTTTAGTCGTAATTTGTCATTTAGAACTTATTAGAAAATTGCGACTCCTCACACAAAGTTAATAGGAAAAAATTCAAGAAGGTATACCTAGAAAATAGGAAAACCTCAAGTACTTTTGAAGAAAAGTTTTAATCAAAAGTGTCAAGTATATTAAGAACTAAGGAAGTTTGTACATATGTATAGAAGAGTAAAACAAGACTACAAAAGTTTAACTCAAAGTCAACCACATATTAATTTTTCTAAATGAATTTTTATATTGACTGTAAATTAATAAGAGTCTGCATCAAACCCAAAAAAAGAAAGAAAATTTCACTCTATGTCAATTACTCGTCAAACTCGGTTACAATTTCCATTACAACCCATGCATTTAAAATCACCTTAAGTTTCAATCTTAAGATCAATCTCCCAGCTAGGTATGACACACAAGTAACACACATGAATTTATTAAAACTTTTGTGTCATCAAATTGAATCATATCTTACGTTTTAATTCCGGTGGGATTCCATTGGAGGTGACATTCAATTCCTGCGGTTTTCGTTGTATCATATTTTTAATTTGTAACCTGAGCCTGATATCATGCATACAGCAGCTCCAACTTAAACAATACATAGTTTAGCCCATGTCATTTTACTTAAGAGTAATGTGCTATAAGAAAAAGTTGAGAGTGGCGATTGCCAAAAGCGAAAGTTCAAAAATAGCTGCGAAGTTTTGGATTATTTTAGCCCATTTGAGGAAATAAAAGTCATACAGGACAGATATTCTTTCTATAGAAGGAAAGGGCACAAACTTTTCCCCCAGCTCCAAATATTCCGTGCAATGTTTGGATCTGAGAAAAGCAAGAGGTAGAGGCCACCAGAACAATATAATTTTGGTTTTTGGGTTCTTATTCCTCAATCATTTGGTGGGTGATGCGCATGCTTTCAAACAACACATGTATCACAGAAAAGGATATGCATAGTTGCTAGTATGCTGTTTGCACAGCAAATGGTATTGCAATCTTTGGTAGATAAGGACCTACAATTCGTCTCCTGGAATCTGCATCGCTTCATTTTTTGTTTTTGTTGGAGACGGTTTGGTAGAAAGCACTCGGATGATTGGGAAAGGGCTATCATGATAATGGTTCCTATGGGGGAAAAGCATTGATCTGTAGTGCGTGTTTGTGAATGTCACACTCACAGATTTTCTCCTGATGAAAGATAAGGATGGCAGATGGCCAGATGCAAGACCTATAGAAATAGAAAACTTAATATCACCATGTACATGGATTTTTTTTTCACAAATATGCAGGCCATCCAACATGAAGTTAACAGGTTCAAGTCTCTTTTTTTTTGCGACGAAGAGTTCCAAGTCTTTGATACTGCGTACAACTTCCTCAGATGACCTGATGCTAATTCAAGAAACTTCTATGTGTGGCTATTCCGCCATCCAATTTTTCTTGTCGTTATAGCTTCGTGCGTGCATACCAAGGAAGGAATAAATTACTTGTTACTTGGCGTATTACACCCGTATTGATTGTATATGTATATCTCTAATGCAATTACTAATAAGCAATAAACAGGGGTATTAGATAGAAAAGGTTGCATGGAAAATCAAAACAAAGTATTTGTCAACCAAAGCCACTGGGCTAAAACGACGCCTATTTTGGCCTGGAGGTAGCACATAGAACTTAGATGCATACATGCCGAAGATTTGAAGGAATATCGGGATATTGTTTATAGCCTGGCATGATGAGCAAGAACGTACTAACTTTCCAGTGACAAATCTCTGTTGTTCACGTCGGTCTAAAAAGAAAATTTTGGTCACATCACTGCATTTGTTTACTAACAAGACATCCACTGAGCTGAATGTTTCATGCTGAGTTAATCTAATGCTCCTTACAACATTAATTTTGATGCACGGCATATTAGGACGGCTAGCCGAAAGCTAAGGTTCTTGACCCTTCTTTACATAGGTCATGGATTAGTTAGCATCACTTGTACCCGAGCCTTGATGCCTGCAGGCTGCATTAGGTAGTAGGTACTGTTTGTTGCACTTATAGCTCTTTGTGAACTAACGTTCGTTGTAACTAGATTTAGGTCATTTTAAGAATATCTACTAGTGGCGACAGAACTAAAATGTAATCGGTGCTGTAGTAGCCGGAACTTTAGGAGGCTACCCCGGCTGACCCTGCCGAGTACGCCACTCAATTATTTGAGCTTATGTCTTATAATTTATAATTTATGATTTCTTTTGAATAAATAAATAGGACGATTTCTTTGCCATATTTTCAAAGCGGTTTTTTAGGATAGCTATTTTAAAATGACTTATCGACTTATTGGTATTATATTCATTCACACAAACATTTAATGCCAAGAGTCATCAATTACAATCATAAGCCACTAGCCTCTCTAACTAGTACCAGTTATCTTTTTTTAAAAGAAAAGCGCTGCGCTAGCTAGTACTTTTTTTTTAAAAAAGTGTAAACTTGCTTTATCAAGAGCATATGGACCGGTTGCTAACCGCTAGCTTTAGAGCTTGTCCCGCTTCAAACTGGTTCAGCAAGGTTTAGCTTCTGGTTTATGATTTTTCTTTCTTTTATGTTTTTTTGATTTTTTCCTTTTCTTTTCCCTTTATTACTGTGCTTTGTTCGTGATAATATAATATTTTTTATTTTTTATTTTTAATTATGCAGAATAAACCAATATCTGCTATAGTACAAAATAAATATAAACTCTGACTTATAAGTCACTTAGAACGCCTTTGCCACAGGTTCGATAGGTATATCAAAAACTGCATATATCAAAACTAGACATGTTACTTGTACTGTCATCTCATCAGTACCTCAATCATCATGTGTGGCTATGATCAAAAGCATATTAAGGAAAAGATCTCAAGAATCAGGAATCTCTTGCAATGTTATTCCAGACCAATTTTCAATGCTGAAGTGTAGTGGAATTAAAGCCAGGGCGGCATGTCGGTTTTCTATGGAGGAAATCAAAAGGAATGGTGAATCCATCAGTATAAGCTCTGCAACTTTGCCCATGCAGCCCTAGCCACTCCTCTTGCAAGGCTTCACACAGGCTCCTCTGAAGCTTCTCCACAATGCTGGCAAGTGGCCACAGAGATGGGCACGCGTGACACATGAACGTGACACATGATTCATAGGTGGGTTCTTTTGGGCTAATAGCTGATAGCTTGAATATTTGAATTCGCGCTATTCGCGAAAGATAGTACGCAGAGGGAAATAGTTATATGCGATTTTGAGTGGTACAGTTGAACTCAGTATACTTTTTACTACAATTTTTCTATTGACCCTGCTTTAAAAAAATACACTATTTAAAAGTTAGTTACTGTCGACAGTACAAACATAAGCCAAATTTAAGCCCAAAGAACCCGGCCCATGATTGAAAGCGTCATGTGATGGAATTGTTCACCTAAATGGCATTATGGCTATTTTTTCAAATTTAGCTCCCGAACGCCCGTTTTTATAAATCTAGCCTCCTCCCTGAACTTAGCAGCCGTGCAGGTGACACATGTTGCCTGCCGCACTAAAGTGTTGTCGCGCTACAGGAGATTGGCAGCACCTGTCCAGTAATAGCTACTCTGCAGTAGGAGCTGCCAAGCTCCCCTACAGCAGTAGCTTTTACTGCTGAGCCTCCCATCTATGGCAGCAAACAAACAGAAATGATTAGCACTAACTAAATATGATTAACACTAATTAAACTTGATTATCACTAATTAAGTACGTACTAATTAAAGGAGGGCATTAAATGCAACTTCGATGTCCTGTCGAGATCGGTACGTCCAAGAAGGGGGCTAGATTTGTAGAACGGGTGTCTAAGGGCAAAATTTGAAAAAAAGTGGCTTCAGTGCCATTTGTGTGAACAATTGCATGCGATGGAATGCACATTTTCCATTAATTCGTTGGAGAATCCAGGAAAACTTTTTCTGCAAAATTGTTTTGCCCCCCACTGATAATTCCAAAATTTCAAAAATTCTCAGAAATATTCATTTCAAAATTTTAAATTTTAAATCTGATTTTTTAGTACAAAAGGAAAAACAAAAAGATAGTGTTGTTTTGGGATTTTAACTCAAACCTAGTGCTCTAAATAAACCACCATCCTTACCACTAGGCTAGCTAGGTAATTTGTACCTTGTATTGGTTAAGTAATTTAGTTGAACTCTAAATTTCAAACTTAATTCACTAGTTTTTTAATTTTTCAAACCAGTCGAGAAAACCGAGATTTGGCAAAATTCGGCCAAGATTGTTTTCCCCGGGAGAATCAGTACTCCTGAAAAGCAAGATCCTTTGTGTGATGTTGATCATGATCTAGTTTATATGCCCGGTGGATGTGTGTAAAGGGGTTTATACCATTTATTGTTATATATGAAAACAAAATTCACAACTTGCAACTGCGGATATATAAGCTAGGGGTTTGAAAAGGATTAGCCTGCCTTTATTCGGTGTGAATGTATCACAGTTCTGTGTTACAATTGGCAAGATCATTGTGGACTAAATTGTGATGATCTACATCACTACATGTATTGCAATTAGCCAGTCATATCACAAAGAGACAACTCATATATGCTCGAGTGCTATTCTAATCAGATCTTGTTATGCACTGGAGCTGATGAGGATCATATCATAGAAAGCATGCATATATATTCTTAACTTTGATTTGGTTGGTTAGGATATGTCCATGCTTTCCCTTAAAGATTTCTGAGCATGATCAACTTTGCTGTACAGATATGAAGCCTCTAAAGCCAAATACCAAACTATCACCATAGGCTTTAGGCCTGCAGTAGCTCTTATCCCCCTGCAAAGGAGCAAATCAAGTTGGTTAGCTTGTAGAATGCTCTGAAGATAGTATCCATAGCTGTATTGCAATCCTGCATAAGATTTTTCGTGCCATGTTTGTTTAATTTTAGAAGAATTAGGTAGCAGAAAGCCATGCATGCATCAGACAATAAACAAAACAGGTGAGCAGTGAGCCCATGATATGTCACCTATGATATGAAGCACTATGGGGCTCATCATTGGCTCCTGATCAAGGTGATGATCAGGTCAGGTGTGCCATGCAGTTGGTGCCGCACATCCTTTTGCTTTACTAGTCATGGTGTGGAGTGCATGACTGACTGATCACCTGGTCACTGGAAGATTCAGAGGTAGTGATGATGTGCAAGATCTAGTATATCTTTGTGATGAATAATTAGAACTTTGACTGAGTAGAATTTTAATTTTGTAAAAGTTTTAGAAAATTCAGTTTTTAGTCTGTGTTGTCAGGGTTCATGCAGTCTGACCGGCCTGTGGCTAGTGGTCAGACTAGCTGATGGCCAATGGTCTAACCACCATGGGTCGACCGGTTAGATTGGCCATGATCTTTTGGGAAATTGGGTACCAAACACTTGTGTAGGTTTGTTTAGAGAGGAGTTTGCACTTTGTGACACTGAAATTAGAATCTAGAGCTAAAATTAAATAGAGTTTAACCAAAATTTTAGAGAAAGTGTTTTCTGGTGCAGTTAAGTAGTCAGACCAGCCAGTGATCGGCGGTCAGACCAGCCCCAACGGTCTGATCAGTTTTGTAATGGTGGTCAGACCAGCTGTGGAGCTTTGGTTTAGTCAAGTGGTGATTGAGTGTGTGCATGGTGTAGGTATTATGGGTTGGTTGTATTGCATTGCATCATACATGGTTTTGATTAATGTGAGTCAAGTACATGGAATATATGCTCAGTATGATTGCTTGGTCTTTAGATGTGCAGGTGGCTTAGAGGATGTAGCGGTCAACAACAATGGACCGTGACTAGGCGGGGGAACTGAGTTCTGAAGTGGTCATGTAAGTGCACATGAGGCTACGTGCTTTATGTGGGAGCATGGAAAGACAAGGATTGTGGAGAGACGAATTGGTGCATGTGGTGCCCCAAGTAACGAGGCCGATGAGAGACGGCTCGAGGGAGCCCGATTGCGTGAAGACGTGACAAATAGTCATTGGGCACTACGGGTTGCGGGTCAACACATGTAGTGATGCTTTGAGGTGAAGATAAAGATGGAGTCAAGGGAAGGTGTCTGGAAGTTTCGTCATGAATATTTTGGTAGTTGGCCAAATACTGGGTTTGTGTCTTGATCAAAACCATGATGTGGTGAGGTGCAAATTAGAAGTGGTTTAAGTCAAGGTGAGCTAGAATTGTCATATGGATCAATCGCTAAAGAGTTAACATGTTGAGTCTTGTGAACGCTTTGATAAGCGTACATGGATGTGTAAAACTCGTGTTGGTGGGGTTGATGGGTTTTTCTAGTAAGTTTAATGGGTTGGATCCATTAGGGTTGTACTGATTATTTAGAGGGGAGGCGAGGAGGTGGTAGTCTTAATGATTCTAGAGTTTAGTTTTGATCTACCACCTTGTCTCCTTCCATAGTTGTGAGAGAAAACATGAGAGAGGAAAGAGTGGTGCTTTGGCTAGCTTTGTAATCATAAACCTCATCCTCTACTGAAATAGATCAAAGCTTTGCCTCATTTATGTTCATGCTTGTGTTTTTTCTTGCCTTCTTTTGTTCTTAAGCTAGATTTTTAATTTTGGGTTCATGGAAATTCTAGCCTAATCTCATGCTTAAATCCTCTTGTTAGGATAGGTGAGAATAGATCTAGAAAACCTCGTGTCTTATATCCTCACGGATAAGAAATAATTTGAGATATAGCGTTTTTAGTATTCTTGTGGCCTAGATTTGATTCTCTTTAATTTCATGAACTTGAGCCTAAGAACTTTATGATTCTTAATTGGTTTATATTCCTATTACCTTAAATAAGTCTCATGCAAAACTTGGAACTGCTTGAATAAGATTTGAGCAAATTATTGAGGTTTAAGCTTTGTCTTGAGAGGTTTTTAGGTCTGAAAATAGGGGACTGGACAGACCGGCCTCAGACCTACAGTCAGACCGGCCTCCCAATGGTGGCCTAATCGGGCATGTACGTTGTTAATTTGTTGGTTCTTATCTCCAGCTTAGCTTGGCTTTGCCTAGTTAGTGTGATCTGAACTTAGTAATTACCATAGTCGCTCGAGCGAATATTTTAAATACCTTAGAGAGAAAATTTCAAAAATCATTCACCTTCTCTAAATACCGACATCGGTCATAGGAGTGGAGATCTGTGTAGGTCGTTATCTGCAGCGGAATGTATAGCAGATATATTCTTGTTAAGGGGAGAGTCTTTAGAGGGGCGCTTCAATGCTCTGAAAAAAGTTAAGTAAACAGCTTGTAAAGCAAAATGTGGCTTGCAATTACTCGTTCCTATGCGACCACTGCATTGCTAATCGAGCCGAGCCTAATCTAGCCGAACTGCCATCAAATTCGTTTTTTTCCTATTGTATTGTTGATGCTAAATACAAGTAATAAAACTACCGCAAGGCATGACTCACTTAACTTTTCACCTAGAGTATTGTAAGGTGATCGAATCCACAAGAAATGGGCTAACAGTCACCTTAGTGTTTTCTATTTAATTCTCATCTAACTTACCCAAATGTCGATAGATACCATTGCATTTCTTGCTACTGTAACGCCCCTGTTTCCAGGGGCACCTGGGCTCGGCATTCTGTAACTACCCAAGCTTGGCCAGTTACGGAGCGTCGAGCAAGAGAATACAACACTACAAGAGATGTGTCATTTTGTGACATATATGGCATGACAAAGGGTCTAAATGTCACTAAATCATCTAGTTTATGATGTTTTTGTAGAGGTAATTTGGCTTAGTGACAAAAATAATATGAATGTCACAAAAAATGTCATGATGCAAGTCTAAATCAATGTAGTGACAATATTTGTTGTGTCATTAGGGCTACTTTGCGAACGTCATAAATTAATGACAAAACTGGTGTGTCAGAAATTATTATATATCCATGTAGTGACAATATTTGTTGTGTCATAGGGGCTACTTTGCGAATGTCATAAATTAATGACAAAACTGGTGCGTCACAAATTATTATATTGAATTATTTAAACCATCATTTTCCTTGTTGGCATACGGCCCACCTGTCAAGATAGGTCCCACCGCCACGTGGCCCAACCAACTGTTTTTTTAATGAGCTTGCTTAGTAGGTCTGCTATCCCACTGATATAGTGACATTTGTGCTTGCAATTATATATTTTACTATGGTTTATGGATTACTAAATACATATGTGGTTGGGTACCTGTGCAATCTATTTTTATCTTGATGTCTTATGGACGGTTTGAATTGAGCTGTGACTTATTTAAGCACTAAAAGATGGCAACAATATTGTGTGGCTGCAGCATGCTTTTTCAGAAATTTTCTTGGTGTCTGTCCTTTCTCAATTGACATGCGTTATTTTTATATATAATTATATGTCATTTTACCCTCATATTCTTCGCATTTCGAGATCATTTATCATCATTTACACGTTTTTCAATAATTAATTGCTCAATTTGGATCATTTTACATTTTTTTGTACTTTTCCGCAGGCCGGCGCGATCGAGGCGCATAAATGACAAATTAGGCATTCTAGGGCTGCTCCGTACAGATGTACGCGTCGACACGAGTGCGTAGGTTCTTTTCACGATGAAATCGGAGTTTCCAAGGGCCGGAACGGAAGAAGTCTCATTAGAAGAAGGATCAATTTGTAAACCCTAGAAACCTGGAGGGCTAAATCGTAGAACTACCAACTTCTCCCCATTCGGCCATATGACCTAGCCGCCGCCGCTAGCAAGAACTTGAGCCCGGCTTCTCTTCTTCCTTCATCCCCTTCTCCTCCTCCTTCAACCCCTTGCTCCTTCTCCACCTGCGCCGACGAGGGCCGGGCCTTACCTCGCCGGTCGCCTCCTTCTCTTCGCCTGCTCCTTCCACTACGCCTCTCTCCCTCCAGCATCCTCACCGCCGCCTTGCATACCTCCGGTCACCGCTGCCACTTCCCCTCACCTCTGCGTCTCCCCTTCTCACCTTCTCCGCATCCTCTCCTCCACCATGCGCCGCCCCATCTACTCCGCAGCTCGCCGGGCCTCCTCTCTACTCCACCTTCCTCTACATCACCGCCGCTCCTTTTTTGGCCTCCCCTCACCGCCGCCATCTCCGCCGCTCCTCCACCTCCGCGCCACCACGGCCGCCGACGAGGCCGAGCCTCTCTCTTCCTATCTCCAACCGCGCCTCCTTGCCTCTCTCCGCCGCTTCTCCGGCAGCTCTCCCCTCCGCTCTCAGCCGCCTCCCTGCTCCACCGCGCCGCCACCATCTCCCCCTTCCTCACTGACCTCGCCTTCTCCACTAGCCACACCAACTGCGCCGCCCCTCTCTTCCACCAACCGCGCCGCCCCTCTCCTCTTGCCCGACCTCGGCGCCACCCCTACCTCTCTCCGCCGCCTCTACTCCCTACTCCCTTCTTCTCCACCGCACCTCCTCCATCCCTTCCACTGTGCCTCGCCGCCACTTCTACATCCGCGCCGCCGTCCTTATCGGCTCCTCCTTCAGATCTGCCTCCCCGACACCCTTTCCTTCTCCTCTGCAGCCACCGGTCTTCCCAAATCTTCCTGATCCGAAGCCCTTCTCCACCACCTCTCTCCACTGCTCCTCCGGGCCTCCTCTTTGCCCCACCTCGGCGCCGCCGCTCTTCGGTTACCACCGGCGATTGCCGCCCTTCACCACCTCCGGGCGCCGACTGCACCGATCTGCGCCACCACTCCACCGACACCGAGGACGGCGACCTCTTCTTCATCTTCTCCGACGTGTGCTCCTACGCCGGCATTTTGGGAAGAATTTTCTATTTTTTTTCTCATCGTTGAAATGATACTAATGTCTACAAGCTACTTGTAGCATGGAATTATTTATGGAGTTATTTCAGGAGAAGTGTTTCTTTGCTTTCAGGAGAAGTGTTGATCCGAAGTGTAGTTTTGTTATCATTGTAAGGCACAATGAAGGAGAGTTCCCAGGTGAGGTTGTTTGCGGCACTGTATATTGAAGTTGCAATCATCGGTGCAAGGTGGTGAGGAAGAGGAAGCTGAGAAGCCAAATACAATAGTCACAGATGCACCTTTAGGAGATTCTTGTTCGTTATCAGCTACGAGTAATGTTAATAGAAAGGTTTCTCGTGAAGACATTGAACTTGTAAGATGGATAGTTTTTCTATGATCTTTGTGGAGACTATGTTATAAGTTTAGTGTTTTTATACAAAGTTAATTTCTGCTATTTCTAACTAACCAAACATTTTGTGCTGTTACAGGTTCAGAATTTAATAGAACGCTGTCTACAGCTATATATGAATAGGGGAGAAGTTGTTATGACTCTTTTTACTCGTGCAAGAATAGAACCTGGTTTCACTACCTTAGGTAAGGTTTTCATGTTGAGTTGGTCCTGCGACTCATTTGCTAATAATTCCATACTTCATTCTCTTATCACACAAAGGGACCTGTTGTCAAATAATCTGCTCCGTGAATTTTAGATGTTAAATTAAGTTGCTTTGGTAGTTGCTGTGTTTTAAGATGAGAGCCCTGGCTAGTTGTTTGTACATCAATCAGAAATATTTTGGTGTGGTGACTAAGTTCTAATACAGTTGCTCTGCTGGGTACTGCCTTGGCAGTCTGCCGGCATATTGAAATACACAAATGAATACGTGTTGATCCCAACATGTTGATCCGTTTTCACCCCTAGTTCTAGAGAGGCATGCTGATCTGTTTTAGTGCTATGAATTTTCGTAGATACAAATATATCTATTCTGGTTACTTGTTTTCCTATTTGCATGTAATTTCAGAAGCAAAATGTATGTTCAGAGATCCATGAGCTTGAGAGCGAACTACATGCTGAGAAGGCAGGAGCAGCAGAGCTTCGAGCACAGATGGGTAATCTGCAGAAGCAGGTAGAGGATCAGAATGATGCAGCAAGGAAGCATGCAGAAGAAACTGAGAAGCTGAGGAAGCAAGGAAGTGAGATCCAAGGCTTCCTTCGTTCCTTGTTTGGCAGCAAATTTGCATCATCTGATGCTGAGTAGTAAGCTCTCAAACTTAGGCTATAGATGAAATTTTGGTGGCTAGAGTTATCATTTTGATATGGATACCTGTGATGAGGTTGAGACAACAACTATATGTGTTTTGAATTTGTGTTGAGACACCAACTTTATGTGTTTTGAATTTGGTGATGCATGAAATGCTTGATATTTAATATCAGACATGATTTGATTTGAATGTGTGTTGAGACAACAACTATTTGTGCATTTTGTTGGATGGTTTGAATGTATGGGCTCATAAAAATATATGGGCTCAAATTTGTGGGCTGAAAAAAAATATGGGCTGCAATCATAAAAAAATGGTACCCATCGGGCCAGAGAAAAAAATAGCCCAATTACTGTTTCAGCCCAAATAATTTATGACGTTTTTTAAATCTGCCACGTCAGCGTGACATCAACATTTTGTGACGTTCTAAATCTGCCACATCATCTGCCACGTAAGAATTTTTATGACGTTTTAAAATCTGCCACGTCAGCGCCACGTTAGCATTTTTTATGACGTTTTTATATCTGCCACGTCAGCATTTTTATGACGTTTTTAAATCTGCCACGTCAGCGCCACGTCAACATTTTATGACGTCTTTTTATCCTACATGGCAGCTACCTACGTGGCAAGGCCTAGGATTTTATGACATAAAACAAATGTCATAAGTTATTGTGACATTAAAATGAATGTCATAATTTTTGTGACACGGGACAAACAAACGTCATTAAACAAATTTGTGACGCTCATTTTTTGACATAACGATTTTCGTCACACAGATGTCATAAAAGGTGAATTATGACATAATTTTAGATATTATGACATAAATGATATGTCAAAAAATGACACTTCTTTTGTAGTGCAATATCATCACAGAACATGCTTACAATAAAAGAAAAATTCAAAAATCCCTCATTTGAGTTTTAATGCATTTTACTCCCTTTTAATAGATTTATTTTTCCTCGATTGATTAGGCTCAAGCCGGACTTTTGTTATTTTTGTGTGTTTGCGCTAGCTTCGGAGTTTTCGGAAGCGACGGTGCAAGGGCAAGATCAAGGAAGCGCGGTTTGTAAGGTCGCCGAGCTAGTCAAGTATTAAGGTAAGTTGCAAATCCTTGATCATATTGAATTCCATGTCATTTAAATTATGTAATTATGATATTTGCATTATTGTTATTTGAGAATTGTTAATTTGTGCAAAATAATATGTTTAGAATGACTTGTTAATTAGATAATTCCCACCACCGATATATTGCCATGTTAAATTGTCGCCATACCTTGATAGCCCTTGAAATACTTACAATATGGTATAAATACTTGTAGTATATTCACATTTCATGCAAATGTTACACTACTAAGTTTGTGGCCGCGGGCCGGTAGATTTAAAAAGTTGGGATTTAGGGTAGAGGAGCTGTGGGACACCGCAAGATGACCTTTGCCCACCTCTTTACCCTAAGGTGGAGGTTGGTTGCTTCATGAAAATGTAAGGACTAGACCCTTGCACCGAGCAAATGACATATTGGCCGCTCAACCACAAGTGTTGACTTGTCAACCCTAGTTTAGTAGATGCTCAACTCGAGTGAAACCCTACATTGGGAGTTGGTGTGGATCAGCAGATCCAGACTAGACAACGATGCCTCCACAACTCGGGCTTGGCGTTCTGTGCTGGCCAGCAGATACCCGAGATTGTGCGAGCCCCTAACCTATCGGGTAGAGTGTATACCAAGGATTGAGCAGTGAAACAACCCGGTTCCTTAACTCAGTCATGAGGGTTACGAATGCTTGTGGGTAAAGTTGGGCAACTCTGCAGAGTCAAGCTGTATTCAAATACGTCGTGCTCCCGGTTAGTGGAGCTGTGTCTATTGGGTGATTCCAGTAGTGAGGCATAAGTAGTTTTCACAGGTGTTTCAGAATGAGTTATTGGATAATCAACTTTGAAAGAAACCCCTTAATCTTAAGGAGTAGTATTTGGTTTTGGCTTTTCAAAAAGTGTTTACAAATAAAAGTGGATCCACTCAAGTTAATAAAACAAGTATACTCCCTTCCTTTGGTGATCTGTGAAAATAGCTAAAGTAGGGCTTTCCTTTGTGACTTGCTGAGCTGGATAGCTGACGGCTTGCTAAACCCTTCATAGTATCAAGAAGCCGGCGAAGGTCTGCCAGTCGAGGAAGCCCCAGAGGAGCCTTTCTTCGACGAGGATTCGTGGTTTTAGGTCTCAGTTGCGCTTGAGCTTCCTAGTGCTTTTTGTGTGTTGTAATATACTTTGGGCTTGCACGCCCACTGCAGCAAAACCTGGTTGTTAAACCATATATTGTAATATAAGTTGGTTCTATGAAGAATTTGGTGGATTGGAGGTCAAGAATGGATTCAGGGCATCAAAATGAACAAAATGGTGTAATTTGGGATTTTCAGGAATTTTCTGGGATTTTATTTGATTTTCTGGATTTTTGGAAAATAAAAAATTCTGAAAAAATCCTATGAACAGTACTGGGTCAGCCCGGTGCTACAGTGCGCCCGGGTGGCGATTCAGCTTGCGCAGCCGAGTAGGCCGCGCGGCCTCGACCCAGCGCGCGCACCTTCCCTTGCCGAATGGCTACCGCGTGGCCGCGCGGGCGGCAGCGATGCGGCAAGGACGAGCGCTTCGGATGAGGTTCGGTGAGTCAGATGGAACGGCTGAGAGGCGTCACCATCTGATGGCCGACGTTAGATGGCAATGAAGGCAAGGACGGTGGAGATGCATCCACGCCGGGCCTGGCCGCTCAAGCGACAGTCGCCCGATCTGAGAGACACGGCCGAGCTAGCTCCACATCGTGTGGGGGGAGGGTCGTCTTCAACCTCCCGCCACTCCTATAGCGGAAAGACAGAGGCGCAAGAGCCTCCGTCCCATGGCGGCAGCGAAGGTCCCCGATGGCGATTGAGGGCACTAGCGAGAAGCTTTTCGGTGAGGTGATCCCATTTTGGGGTTTTGGGAGGCGTGATGACCAGTGATGGCAGCAGGCGGTAAAAGGGGAGGTTTGGGCTTTGCGACGGCTCAAAGGCTCACGGCGGCCCTTTAGCTAGGTGGGAGGTGGTTTGACGTTCTATAGTGCGTGGGGCTCACAATGGTGGTGGCAGATTCAGCTGGGAAACTTCTAGGGAGGCTGTCCACGGAAGAGTCTCTTGGCTAGCAGCGGGCTTCGATGCTAGGGCTCGACGGGCTCGCACCTGGCTGAGAAAGTTCACCGAAGGGGTCAGGAGGTAGAAGAGATGCTCTGAATGGAAGGAATCAAGGTTTAGAAGAGGGAAGAAGAAGATTGGCTTACGGAGGTCGCCAGCTCAGGGCAACGGGCGACGGGGTTGAGAGGCGGAGGAACTTCGATCGGCAGCTCACGAAGGCGATTGAGGGTCATAGGAGGCTAGCTGTGGGGTGGAAGAAGCTCTGAAGGCACGGGAGAGCAGGGAGGCAAGTGGTGTCACATTTAAGCTCTGGCGGAGGGAGTGAGAGACCATGTGGAGATGTCCCCAAGTTTGTGATGAGTAATTGACGCTTGTGTTAGAGAGTTTGAGTTTGTTTTGGGTATTCTAGGGTTGAGTACCTTTTACTTATGCTAATGATGATTATGTTGTTTCGTGCAGTGCTATGTGACAGTTTGCTTGTCTATGAGACTGTAGGACTTCGGAGCTAGGTCATGGTGAGGCGAGGAGGACCGGGACTAGGCACAGGAGGTGTTGAGGTCCAGACGGTCAGAGATGCTAAAGATGATTGAGGCTGCTGAGGTGGTTGTGAGTCGGGAGATGAGGAACCGGAGCTGGAGCTACCGGTGGAGGACACGATGGGCAACAACGAGTGGACCGGGACTAGGCTCAGGGAAGAGCTGAGGTCCAGACGGTCAGGATGCTGGGTGCGGTCGTGTGCAGCGGAGTGGACCGGGACTAGACTCAGGGAGGAGTCGAGGTCCAGATGGTCAAGGTGTCGATTGCGGGAAGCTTCCGGGAAGGTGCTTGAGGGCAATTTGGAGAATTGACTCAAGTTTGGGTAAAATGGTTGGTTCCCTCCACTTCTCTACATGTGTTTGACTTTTGCCTCATGTGGATGTGAGGTGAGGGAGTGGATGTAGACTGCCACTTCTTGATTTCCTTCTTTGGTGTGAGCTCCCTCCATATAGAAGATGTGAGGGGAGGCAGTATACGGGAAGGAAAGCAAGGAAGCAGTAGCTGAGTGGGTGTGTTCTCTAGCGTGAGCTCAGGGTTTGTATTCTTCTCAGTGGAGAAGCATGTAGACATTCCTTTTCAATTGTGTATGGGGTTGTAGTGTGTTGTCTGTAATCATTCATCCCACATAAGCAATATGAGAAAATCACTTGTGCTTGAGATGTTTTGGTATTTGGCTTTCTCTGTGTTTCATTGATTTTCTCTGTAGCCTTTGGATTTTGAGTTGAATCCTTGGTTGAGAACCTGCATAATGATTGTCTCTGGACTGAGTTTGTACTCAAGGCCTCTTGGCTAGATTATACCCGAGAGAAATCATTTGATCTCAGTTCTCTTCCAGAGATTTTGCCTGCTCTCTTTTCCTTTGTTTCTCCCCAGCTAGGGTTTGAAGCCAGAGCATGTTTGATACTCTTGTTCTCCCTTCACAAGTTGGCTTCAGATTTGTGATGCCCTGCTGTGAGATCATGTGCAGCTGAAATGGAAAAGCTCATGGGCAAAGAATCTAAAAATCTCGAGTATCTTGGATTTTACTTTCTCCGCTGATATCTTTTGGGCTTTCTCAGTGTTTGCAGTCTCTATTTGGTTTTTGGGCTACATTTCTCCACTCCTAAGATCCCCATGTTATTAAGCTTGCAGTCCCAATGAAATGGCCTAAGAAGAGTTGCAGCAGTTCATCATTTATCCCTGAATTTGAAGTTTCTATTTTTTACTGTGCAATATTTTTTAGTCTATAATGCGCTGCTTGCTCTGCTATCAGGGACTCGGTCAGACTGGTTGTTGGCCTGCGGTCAGACCGGTTGGTAGCCAGCAGTTAGACCGCCAACCCTAGTGGTCAGACCGGCCAGGCACCGGCGGTCAGACCGGCCTAGGTCCTGCGGTCAGACCGCCCCAGCTGCTGTTCACTGTTATGATTTGTGTTCCTTGGCTCTTTCAGTTTGCCGACTTCTCTTTCGCTCTCTCCATGTTTTCCAGTAAGCATATGGTTTCTTTTTTATAGCTTCTATAGCTATTGGAGAGGAGTAGCATGTGGATACTTTGGGGAAATTTTTAAAAAGGCACCATTCACCCCCCTGTGTTGCCATTTTTGATCCTACAATTGGTATCAGAGCCGGTTAGCTCTTTTCGATAGATCTTAACCGGTCTGTGAGACATGGCAATGGACAAGTATTCCACCAAGCACCCGATCTTCGATGGGATCGACTATCCCTTCTGGAAGAGTCGGATGGAGACCTACATTCAAGCTCAGGGCTATGCTATCTGGCGCAAGGTTAAAATGCGCTTTGTTGTTCCCGCCGATGAGAACATCAATGTGGCAAACATGCCCGATGTTGAGGCAAATGCTAAGTCAAGGAACATCATCATCCAAGGGTTGAGCCGAAATGAGTCTGATCACATTTCTCATCTTTCGTCGGCCTTCGACATTTGGGTGACCCTCGATGCTTACCATGAGGGCACCACCCAAATTAAGACGGTACGACAGGACCAGTACAAGCGAGATTACAACAAGTTTGAAATGCTCGCTGGAGAGTCCCTGGATGAGTGCTTTGCGAGGTTCCACAAGATTTTGAGCAACCTCCGAGCGGTCGATCTCACATACCCCGACTCGAACAACGCTCGTCAAATATTTTCGGCTTTGGATTTGCGTGTTTGGGAGATGAGGGTGACCACCATCAAGGACACCACTGACCTTTCGACATTGACTCTTGATACGTTGTATTCACGCCTCAAGACTCACAAGATTGACATTGTCTCTCGCAAGTTGAAGTCACAGTCAATGGCTTTGGTCACCGATCCTAGTCCTGCTTCTGGATCCTCTTCTGATGTGGTTTCGGGTTTCTCTCTTGCTGCTCTGTGTGAAATTGATGATGATCATCTAGAGCAACTCCCAAAAAACCAAATAGCCCTCTTAGCCAGAAAGTTTTCTCAAGCATACAAGAGGGTTAGGGAGAGAAAGAGAGGAGGACGTGTGATTTTCTTTGAGTGTGGTGGCCCCAACCACATTCGGGCAAACTGCCCCAAGCTGGAGAGCAAGAACGACTGTGGCGGTTCGAGCAAAACGACTACACCAACAAGAACCACAACAAGAAGCCTCCAAGCAAAGAGAAGAAGTTCCACAACCTTGGCAAAGCCAAAAAGCTCTTCCACCGCGTCCTCACCGCCTTCGACGACCTCGATCTTAGCGAGGTGGAGGGGTGGAGTGACGACGATGGGAAGGATGATCAAGAACCCAAGGATGGCGACGACTTCACGGCATGTGCTTCATGGCCCTTGAGGGTGACATCAGCGACAGCGAGCTCTACTCTGACTCCGATGAGATATATCCCTCCTATGACCAGCTCAATGATGCTTTTCTTAAGTTAGGAAGATTTCATGCTTGTCGGGACCCCGGATTTCCGAACCCGGACCCTCTGTGTTTTACAACACTAGTCCTAGATCAAAGCTAGTGCACACAGTCAAACAGAAATGATTACATCACCAAGTACGCTTTATTACAATAATAGAGTACTGACCAAAAGGTCTCATTATTACAAATGAGGTTTCAAGACCTCGCACACACAAAACACAGCGGAAGCAGAAGATAAATCCGGCGAAGACCCATCAATACGCCACAGGCAATTGACTGGGGAAGCGCGACCTAGTACTCCGGGAATCCTTCGTCGAATCCACAAGCGAAGTAGTCGTAGTCTCCATCTTGAGCTTCATATTCTTCTGAGTTGGTTTTAAGTGCAGCATGTGAGTACATAAAGTACTCCGCAAGTCTTGGGAAAAATGCAATAGATGCAAGGCTTGACAAAGGAAGGCTATATGGTTCTTTTGCACAAAGCAATGTTTTATTTCAATTACTACTAAATATTTTCGAAGGCATTAATTTGGCAAAGTAATTGCTTTAATTGAAACTATTAAGCATTTTATAGTGAAGGTTCTAAACACCAACACTAGTTAACCTATTCTAATCGATAAAGTTTAGAATTTCGGGTTACATCTACCCACACTGGCTCCAACCGCCAAGATCCCTTCCGAGAGTTTCCTCCACTCTCGAAATACCAAAACTTTATTTTTAAAACGAAAATCAAAGATCTACCATGTGAATGCATTCCTTGCCCGCCCTTGACCGTGGGCACGACTATTCGAATAGTTTGACACTCTGCAGAGGTTGTACAACTTTACCCCCAAGAGATAAATTATCTTAACAGTCACCACGCTTCCTTTGGCATGAGACACAGATAAATTATCACAAAGCTTTCTCCTCACTCTAGTCTAGCTAGACACCACCCGCTGAGGTTTCACCGCAGAAGGGTTAAATCCACCCAGTCCGAAGCCCCCTCTTGCGCCATATGAGTACAGTAAATCCCTGTCCCTCACTGTGAATAACCAGTAACTCCTTGGTACCCACCTTCCAATGGTGGCACCTAAACTAAACTATCATGATTTAATCAGCTAGGTCGTACCCATATAGACTCGGGGTTGTACGGTAGTGCTCAGTCTGGACAATCACAAGCGTCGGTCCTTAATTGACTAGGGCGGAACATACACTTTACAAGATCTCGTGCTTGCTGCACCAATCCAAACCAACCATCCGCCCCAGTCTAAACCAACTTTCACATTTTATTTATTTTTAAAAGAACAGTGGCAACACTAGTCACCACTTATTTCTAAATACAAACACCAGTTGAATGAAATATGATTTCCCATTCCAAAGTTACAAAAGAATTAAATAGCTTGACTAAGCATTTTTCTATCGTTCTAATATTTCCAAAGAATTATATAATTCTCATTATTGAGACAAAAGAATTCCTAAGGTTACAAAGGTACATGGCATTCAACTTCAATTGAGGGCATAGCAATGATGGGATTAACTAACTTGCTAAAACAAAATTAAGATTCCATGTAAATAGCGATGCACATAACTTTAAAATAATTTAAAACATTTCACAAACATAGGTTCAAAATGATCAAAGGAGACTTGCCTTCTTGTGCACTGGTTGGTCCCTCTTGCTGCGGTTCGACAAATGCTTCGGCGACGTCGGATTCTACGCGCAAAAAAAACGAACGAACAAAGCAAATAAATACAAGAAAAATTCAAATAAAATTCAAAAATTTGAAAATAGGGTATATTTGGATAGATTATGATTTTAGAAAAAAATTAGAAATTTGAATGGCTCAATTTGGAGTTAAAACGAGAAAGTTATGCTCAATTGAAAATCTCAGTTTGAATAAACCCATAAATTGTTAAATTTCTGACAGGTGGGACCCACTTGACAGAATTTACATTTTATTTCTTTTATTGCTTTCTCTGAATCTATGACAGGTGGAACCCACATGACAGTGAGCCCACTGTGTTCGATCTCTGACATGTGGAACCCCTTTGTCAGTGACCATACTAGCTGTTGGTCACTGACAGGTGGGACCCATTAGACTCTGGGCCCATATGTCAGTGGCTAGTGCAGACGGGTGGGGCCCAGACGCCAGTGGCCAGTGCAGTCGGGCGGCCGCTGACGAGTGGGGCCGGCTGTCAGTGTGGAAATTAAAAGAAATGGCTCAACCTCAGCGCTGCGGAGCCGGGGGCTCGAACACACGTCGAGGGAACCGGGGGGAAGGAATAGCGCTGATAACCGTCTGGGCTGTCGGGTGTTTCTTACCCATATAGGGTAGTTATACCTTTTGAGGTATCTGCCGGAGGGGTTCGGGCAGAGGTGGACGGAGGCGACGGTGCCGGCGGCGAGGGGTGACTGGAGGGGTTCGGGGAAGACCGGAAATGCGATCCCGGTGCTGAGGAGATGCCGAAGATGGGGTTGGTGGGGTTCGGTGACGAGCGGAGGTGGCCGGCGACGAGGAGGAGCGGCGGCACAGCTCAGGTGGAGGCGGAGAGGGTACTCCGGCGGCGGAGGGGCTCGGCCGAGGGGTCCCTGAGGTGTGCGCGGGCACGGAGAGGGCGACGGTGGGGTCGACGAGGCGCGGCGTGGCTCGAGCCGGCGGCAATCGCTCGCCGGAGCCCGAGGCGGCGGCGGAGGTAGTGGCGCACAGCGTGGGGGCGCTGTGAGGCTCGGGAGGGAGAGCGGAGGTGGAAGCGAGGTAGTGCGGAAGGAGGCGGAGCCGCGGGCGGCGGGAATGGCGGGGAATTAGGGGGGACGCGGTGCAGGGATGGGGGGTTTCGGGCGCGAGAATGGCGGGGCTGGTCGGGGGAAGAAGAAGGAGGGGGAAGGGGCCAGATCCGGGCGAGTGGGGAGGCAGCGGGAATGGCGGCGGTGAAGGCGCGGCCGAGCGAAAGGAAGGAGACGGCGCGGGGAGGGAGATGGCCCTGACAGGCGGGCCCGGCGCGCAGAGAGAGAGGAGGGAGCGGGAGCGCGGACGGCGGGGATGGTGACGCGTGACACGGAGCGGATCGGGCGGCCGAGGGAGGAGCGCAGGGCGGACGGGCCAGATTGGGCCAGCGGGGGCGACGCGGCGCAATCCGGGCCGGCCAGTTGGCGAGCGGGGGAAGGGGGAATGCGGGATCGGCCAGGCGACGTGGGCTGATCCTGGCCGTCCACGCGGCGCCCGGCGGGGAGGGGAGAGGGATTTTAATTTTTATTTCTGATTTCAGCTTTTCAGAAATTGCCAGAAAATTCAATAATGCTCAAAAAATATGAAAATACATCCAAACATTCCCAGAAAATTCACAGTAGCTCCTAGTGACATTTTGGACTTAATAAAAATATTTCCAATTAATGTTGGTATTTAATTTTCAAACTTAAAATACTTTTTAACTTTTTAGAATTGGTTTTTAATTCCAGAAAATTCTCAAAAATTATTTTAAAATTTAGGGAAGGTTGGGAAAAATAAAATGAACTCTTTTTGGCTTTATTAAAATATTTAAAATACATTTTCTTGCTTTGAATTTTGAAATAAAACTCAGATAAATCCAAATAAAGTTCAAATGCTTTAAAATGATTAATTTGAAATTAAATTTTTTAGAAAGAGGATTTTTGGGATGTTACAATGCTAGATCTAGAGATAGGTGTAATGAGTTGGAGAAAGAAGTAGAGAGATTGTCACAGGAGCTTACTTCACTTATATCTGCTCCCTCCCATGTCGAATGTGATGTATGCTCCTGTTTGCTGGGTGATATGGAGAAATTAAGGACCTCGTATGATAGTGTGTGATGTGACGATGGCCCGATCTTTCAAGAGGTACCGATAAGTCGATTGTGGAGAACTCAACGTTGATGATCCAAAGGCTCTGACCAAAACAGATCGAACCCCTCGCAATCACTACACCACTGCTCCGTTGGTTATCAACCGTGCCGAACACGGTTGACCTCGCCAAGAAGGCTATCTCCTGCAAGCGAATCGAGAACTAGGTACCAACTTCTCTTTCTTAATTGGGAAAACATTCTTCACTACTTGTTGATTTTCAGATTCATGTTCAAGTTCTTTCTTCTTATTTTTAGCTAGCTCTTTATCACAATTAGCAATTTCAGTAGGGGTCAAAGGTAGCAAAGTTATTTTCTTTCCTTTGTGCACAAGAGAGTACTTATTACTTCTACCATGATGATTTGCATCGGTATCAAATTCCCATGGACGACCTAATAACAGTGAGCATGCTTGCATAGGTACTACGTCAAAATCAGCAACATCATGATAGGAACCAATAGAAAAATGCACTCTCGCAGATTGTGTTACCTTCACCTTACCACTGTTGTTGAACCATTGAATGTGGTATGGGTGAGGATGCGCACGTGTGGTCAAGCCAAGCTTCTTGACCAATCCCGAATCCACCAAGTTATTGCAGCTCCCGCCATCAATTATAACACGAACACGGCAATCCTTGACGATGAGGAACATCTGAAACAGATTATGACGTTGTAGCTTCTCCTCTTGCTCTCTTTGAGTGCTCAATACTCGCTGCACAATTATGGTTCTATAATTCGCCGTAGCAACGGCGCCTAAAATTTCCTCACCATCGCTATCTGTCTCATGATCATCACCATTACCTGCAAGGTTAGCTGCAAGAGCATATTCATCCTCAATATCACTAGCACTTACATAACCTCCATCTTCTGTCGCAATGTACGCCCGCTGACTTGGGCAATCTCTCATGACGTGGCCCATCTTTTTACAACGGTGGCACACAATGCCCGTCGTACGGCCCGTGGAAGCAACCGATGAAGAGCTCTTTGCTGGTGCTTGCACACTAGTATCACTAGTGGCTTGTCTGACTCTATGCATTTCAGGAACTAGATGGGCATTAAATTTTTGTTCAACTGTCATCTCCCAATCTAGATAAGTTTCAGCATCATAAGTACCCGTAAAAGATGGTATGGTAAATTTGACTTTAGAAAATGGGTCGTCATGAACACGAGCATTGTGGTGCTGAAAATTATTACCTCCCATATCGTGATGGTTTTGATGTAGGCGGTGTCGTTGGCGTGCATCTTGGGCAGCAAATGCAGCAACTCCGGTGTCACGGTTTTGTCGCTCGTTTTCATCTGCCTCCTCATGATCTTGGCTTGCATAGTGATCATACTCGCGTTCATTGTTTGGCGGCCGATTCACCATTCTTTTAAGGCGTGTAGTGAGTGCTGCAATATTCTCATTGATGGAATTGGTGGAGCGCTGCAATGTGTCTGTGGAAACTTGAAGCTTCCTATCGATGTCCTCAATGGTAGTGCGTTGTTCATCCAAGAGCGTCATGAGCTCTCCCTTTAAAACACACTCTTGCGCATCAGACGTCTCACCTGCCATGGTTAGTAGCAAACAAAAGACAACACAAAGATATTATCCCTATCAACTACTAGGTGGTGGAAAGTGGAATCACACACTCTCAAGCGTCTTACCACACTCTTACAAGTGTTCTTACCAATGCAGCAGGTGGTACAACCGGTGGCTGGTTCGTGACACCGTGTCGAGCGTGGGTACGATTGTAAGAGGGGACCTGTTCTGATCAAGAGTAGGTGGAGCTTGGAAGGCACAATATGGTAGCAAAAGGATCAGCAATAATCAGTTCAGTAAATGCAAGTTGAAAGATTGTTCAAAATACTCGTCAGAGGTTGCTGATCCTAGACTAATCACAGCTAGCCAATCAAGTCCTATGCAAGGAATTGTATGTACGCACACGCAACGATCAATGTGACTTGATGTGAGCAAAGGAGAACCTCACAACAAGTACTAGGAGAGACGTTAGCCCACTATTCAAACTTCTTTCTAAGGGCACAAGATTATTCGCGTGATGTAAAGCACAAAACAGCGATATTGGCAAAACGCGAACAGCCCCCTAGATTGAGCAAATACAACAGCTAGTCTCAAATGATGAAAAGACAATGTTGTATATGGCTTATATATACTCATTTGAAAGGTTTCGACGAGATCTACAACTTTTTCAACTGCACAAAACCCAAATTCCGAAGGAAATACCAAATAAATCACCAAAGACTAAAAACTGAAAACTTGCGACGCGATTTTGGGGCTAAAGATGGCCGATTTTGGGGGTCTTGGAGGGTGACAGCACTTTGCTGTCAGTTTTTCTGATGCACATCGTTGTTAGCTTTCCAACGAGTACAAGAACGTCGAAAATGGACATCGTATGCAAAAGTTATGCCCGTTTTACTGAAGGTGTGTCGGAAACAGACTCGAATTCGTTTTGGCCTCAATTGAAACTCCATAACTTTTGATCCCGTGGCCGAAATTACTCAAATTTTTTTGGAGGCTTTTGGATGTATGAAGAACAGCTCCACTAATTTTCACTATTTGTGGCGAAGGTTTGATGCACTTTCCAAATTTTGGCAAAGATGGACTCTTTCCTTTTTCCCCCTTTTTTCTCTTTTTTTTTCTGAGTCCGAAACCCTAATTTATTTTTCTTTGCACAAGGACGAGACAAATGAGACGGCAAGGCAGGGGGGGTCACGGCAATGGTTGGTAGGGGGGTCGCGGCAATGGTTGGCAGGGGGTCGCGGCAATGGTTGGCAGGGGGTCGCGGCAATGGTTGGCAGTGGAGGGGTTGGCAGTGGATGGGAAGTCGCGGCGGCGGTAAGGATGGGAAGTCGTGGCAGCTGTAAGGATGGGTGGGGCGGCAAGGATGGCGGCGCGGCAAGGAACAAGAACATACAACGACGAAGCTACGCAAAGGAACACGAGATGCAACAGGACAATGACGAACTAGACACTGATTAAACTAGCAATCAGCAACTTGAACACGACAATGTAACCAAAATTTCAACGAGCAATACTGAAAAGAAAAATTGCAATGGCACAAGGGGTGTTGGGACAGCGGAAGAACACTACGAACAATTTTTTTAGGCCAATTTTCTGGAGTTTTTGGGATGGATACGATGAACATTAACTAATCTAAAAGGGATGAATTACCTCACGGGCAACCGTTGCTCTGATACCAACTGATGTGACGATGGCCCGATCTTCCGAGAGGTACCGATAAGTCGATTGTGGATAACTCGACGTTGATGATCCAAAGGCTCTGACCAAAACAGATCGAACCCCTCGCAATCACTACACCACTACTCCGTTGGTTATCAACCGTGCCGAACACGGTTGACCTCGCCAAGAAGGCTATCTCCTGCAAACGAATCGAGAACACAAGCAAGAGAGTTCAAAATGCAATCTTAAATTGTATTGCGAATAAGGATTAAGTTCACAAGTTGGGGTTCTTCAACTGAACATGCGGCGAAACTGCTAAGCAGAATAATCTCTTAAGAAAAACCCGAGGAAAACTAAAGGTGTGCGACCTCCTTAAATAGGGGAGGGGAGAGCCGCACTTATCTAATGAAAAGGGATGTGGTACTATTCATAGCTACTATTCATGTGGCTGTGGTACTGTTCATGTGAATAGTACCGGCCCAAATAGCATAAGTTACAAGGCCCTCGGCCCACTTTGACTCGGACTAGAAAAGTAATGTGTTTTCTTTCACTGGTTCTGATCTGCTCGGAAGGAGTTTGGAGGTGATACCATATCCATCTGAAAGTAGACTCAAGAACTTTCCAACAAGTACTCACGGGCCCCGAGAAGCCTTCTGGATCAAAAGTTATGGCCGTTTGAAGTAGATGCTGTTACAAAGGCCGAATCTGAATTGAACTCGCGAACAGGACTTGGATGGTGCTTGACGGTTCCACTTCTACACTTGAGCTCACGTGGTTCTTCACCATGGTTCCTAAGGACAATTAAATCATCACAAGAATTAAGTAGTATGCCATTCTTTGAAACATTTGAATGCAAACTTAGGAACGCATTCGCCTGATGGTTAAGTTGACGTGCTCGCGCTCGAGTCATTGGTCCTTGTATCATAGTTTTAGTTTGTTGAGTTTGTTATGGAGTTGGCATAGTTGTATCTATGGAAAGGATATCCTCACCAGTGTGACCTCTGAGCTTGACATGATTAAGGTAGAGAATATTAGTCTGCTTGCTGAACTAGAGATGAGTAGGGTAGCCGCTCTTTCATCTACTACTGTTGAGACTATTTCTTGCACCTCATGTGAGGATAAGGACAATGCCTTTAAAGGTCTTTATACCATGCTTCTTGATCTGCCTGAATCGTGTAAAAGCTGCATTAATTTGAAGATGAACCTAAAGAAGGCAGATAATAAAATTGCTGAACTACAAGCTTCATTACTTGAGCCCATTGTTTCATCTACCAACTGTCCTAAATTAACCTTTGAGCTTGAATCTGTTTCCAAACAATTTCAAGAAATGGTTGATCATAACAAGAAAATGGCTCAATATGCTTCTAAGGACCCTGTTAGCTCACCATGCAATAACTGTAAAAAACTAAAATTTGATTTAATTGCATTGGATGAAAAATGTGTGAAGCTAACTAAGGACCTTCTAAAGAAATCACCATCTGCTTGTGATGTGTGTGCTGTTGTGGGGAAGAAGTCTGAGGGTATGGTAGAGACGCTTAGCGACGTGAACCAAATGGCTAGCAGTAGGATTGTTGATGAGGACACGACCCCTATGGATACAACCATATTTCCTATGCTTGTTGTCCTAATTACAAGAGTTCCTTCGCATCGCTTAAATTATAAGGTGAGCTCGTTTCAAAGAGGTTTCACTTTGTTTGACAAAGAACTTATGATATTACATAATGAGAGTTTGTTGCGTTTGTTATTATGTACCGACATTTATGATGAAGATCATGCAATACGTGAGGCTACACATATGCTAAAACCGAGGACGGTTTTTCTATCAAGAAGGGGAGGATGATGTGACCACGCCACAAACACATACGACAATAGCGCCCAATATCAAGATTGAACTAAAGGTGAATTCGTTTCTTCAGCCTTCATATGTTACTAAGAATAGACCGCTACCTAATGCAAGTGATTTAATTGTGCTTAGGAACTTGGGAAAGGATGAAGGAAAGGGATATGGAGTCCTGGACATGCATGGAAGGAATAATGGAGGTCACCACGTCACTTTGGGACCAAGTCAAGCACGAATTCGAGTTGGACACGTTTTGGAATCAGACTCGGACTGCTGCGATGGTACCAAGTTCAAACGGGCATAACTTCCTCATACGGACTCCGTTTGGGACGTTCTTGTACTTCATGGAAAGCTTATGAAGTCTATTTTCCAACGGATCCAACCTCATCTTCAAATTCTATCCGAGCCGGCCGCAATCGTCAAAAGAGTCCACGTTGGTCACGTACTGGAATCGGATTCGGACTGCTGCAATGGTGCAAGTTTAAACGGACATAACTTCCTCATACGGACTCCGTTTGGGACGTTCTTGTACTTCATGGAAAGCTTATCAAGTCTAATTTCCAATGGATACAACCTCATCTTCAAATTCCATCCGAGCCGGCCGGAATCATCAAAACAATTCACGTAGGTTTCTGAGTCCGAGTCAAAAGGGTGCTGCGCCACCTCCACTTGGGCCCATGGGCCTTGTAACCCTAGGGTGTACCCTTTGGGACGCCTCCCCTGGTTGTTTTCACTATATAGGAGCCGCCGCCTCCGTTTCTAGGACTTAGGTTTTGTTTAGATCAGTTTAGCCCCTTGTGCAAACTCCACGTTCTCTTGTGTCGGCTAGACCAACAGATTCGTGTTACAGAACCTCAACTATCCTTGTGCGACTTTTATATCTAGCAAATTCAGGTTGCTCACTATCCTTGTTCTTGCTTGTTCTTCGATTGCATGCAGGAATAGACCTTCGTGGTCAGGTCAACCGCGTTCTTGGCACGGTTGATAACGACTTGGGTGTGGTTCAGCGATTGCTAAGGCGCAAGTGACGTCTCGTACGGTTGTAGTCGGATCGCAAGAGTCATCTCCACCAAAATCGATAGTTATCATCCTATCGGAAGATCGGGACCCTATCGCCTCATCAGTTGGTATCAGAGCTTCAGTTGACCGGTAGGAATTTCTTGTATCCCTATTTAGTAGATTGATTTTTGTTTCCCATAGTCCAGAAAAATTGCCCCACAAAAAGAGTTAATTTCCGCTGTCCAAACCCCGTTGTGCTTTTAGATCTGTTAATTTTGGTTTGCTAAATTGAGTTTGTGTTCGTCTTAGCATTTTCTTGTTGCTGGTCATATTTGTGGTCCATAAAACTCCCAAAAAAAAATCCCCACGTCCAAAACCATCAAAATCACATCAAACCCTAATTTCCAATTTCGGCCAGAAGACTCCCTCTTGTGCAGCCGCCACCAAAAACGTCATATCTTTTGTTTCCGATATCTTTTTTTAGTGAAACCACCGCCACTATACCCATAGCTTCCTTATCTAACTTCTCCTAAAATTTCGCTTCATTCCATTAAGGCAGTTAAAAGATATCTGCGGTGCAAGTTGTCCCAAATTTCCGGACTGAATCTGTAACAGTCTGCGCTTGTGATTTTTGTGCGATTTTATCTGTCGGTTTCTAGAATATGGCCCCAAAACAAAAGTTGTAGAAAAAGCCGTCAGGAAACACAGAAAAAAAGAATCATTGAAAAAAAGGCAACTGAAAAAAAGTTACGGCCAAAATACCGACGTGCTGTCCAGTGGGCAGAAATCTGCTTTCTCAGAATTGGGTCAATCCTTGTGCTTTTCAATTCCAGATTGCATTGTATTGAATTATCTTGTGCGCATCACTCCTATACATTGTTACACACTTGTTTTGGCCTTCTCCTATCCTTGTTTGATCAGCAACATAGGCTAAGTGCTAGATACGAACTATAATTCAATTCTGTGCAATTTCTGAAATTAATTGATTGTTTTCCTTTGCTACAAAATACATAGCCTATCCAAGCTCCACTTTTCTACTAACCGAACAGGTCTCGCTGTACCTTGCAATCGCTTTACTCATCACTTGAGTTAGATTTATCACGAACCAGCCACCGGTTGCACCACCTGTTTGCTTTGGTAAGAACTTGTAAGAATTTGGTAAGAGCTTGAGAGATGCGTGACTTGATTTGATGCCTCCATATCCTAGTAGTTGATAGAACATTTACTTGTGATTTGTTTTCTTGTTTTCTACTAACAATGACAGGCTTGAGAAAATTGGTAGATTATGATGTCATCGCGGGCAGATTTGAACTCGAAGGGAAACAATTACCAGTATATATCTTGCCACTCACCGCTGAGAGTACGTCGTCGGACTACTTCTTGTGGGTTACTATGATGGATAACTACTTTGAAAAACAAGATCTTGATCCTTATGAGAAGATGAGCATGGCAAGGACGGCGCTGATTGGTGATGTTCAACATTGGTGGTCAAATCTCGAGTTCCACTATATATACACATGGGAGGAGATGAAAAAGAAATTACGACATCGTTTTGTACCTCCAGCACCCACGGTCACAAGCGAGGTGGAACCTGAGGTAATTGAAAATGTTGATATTGTTTTGGTTCCTACTCCATCTACAGATACCACCGAGATACTTGAAGAGGTGAAGGATGATCTGGTGCATCTTATGCCATTAGAGGAGAAGTTTGAGGTACCTACAGTATCTGATGAGGACGATAATGACAAAGGTACTGATTTGGTGCTACAACAAGACATAGATCAACCTTGTGAGTATATACCTGCTGTAGTGCAATTTTTTGATATTCCTTGTGTTGACTTGAACGAACCATGTGCTGATCTAAATGCTCATAATTTTGCACATGTCGAATTAATTACACATAAGGAAGTATTTGATAGAATATCTCCTGCTGATGCATTGTGCTATATCATGCTTAATGAGGCCGTTAGTTTGGATTGTGCTATGGAGAAAGTTTCTGAACTTGCATGTTCGAAATTCTTGTTTAGTGCCTACACCCCTGGGTATAAGTTTAATTTGATTGGAGATTATGGTGTAGACAATCAATTTTTTGTATATCGAATATGCATAACTTGTGATCACATGGATGAATTGAAGCTTGCTGTTTTAGATAACAATTCTTGTGTGTTGAATCTTGTTCAATATGAGAGGGGAGTAAAATTTAGTATGCATCCAATGCCTATGTGTTCATCTCTTTTTGCATCATCTAGTATGGACAATCTGGATAAAGATGATGAATTATGGAAGAACACACAAATCTCTTCACCCTTGCTGGATAAATTTGCTATTGCTCCATTGGGATATGATTATATGGATGAACTATGCTTAATTCCAAAAGTTGTAGCTTCGCCCATATGTGCCACCACTTCAAGTTTACAACTTCAGATATTTCAATTGCATAAATGCTTCACTTACATTTGCAAATCTAGTTGCAATAATTGCTGTGTGAGAAATTTTAATTTGGTCATTGACATATATGATTACTTTTGGGTTAATAATACAATGAGCTTTTATGATTGCTGCTGTGTTATAGCATTAATTGTGCAACAACGAAGAACCGTTAAAACGGATGACATATACATATACCATGCATACACCTTGGCTTCTTTGTTACCATACTTTCAGTTTATCAAAAGCCGAGGACGGCTTTGTTTTCAAGAAGGGGAGGATGATGAGGACACGACCCCTATGGATACAACCATATTTCCTATGCTTGTTGTCCTAATTACAAGAGTTCCTTCGCATCGCTTAAATTATAAGGTGAGCTCGTTTCAAAGAGGTTTCACTTTGTTTGACAAAGAACTTATGATATTACATAATGAGAGTTTGTTGCGTTTGTTATTATGTACCGACATTTATGATGAAGATCATGCAATACGTGAGGCTACACATATGCTAAAACCGAGGACGGTTTTTCTATCAAGAAGGGGAGGATGATGTGACCACGCCACAAACACATACGACAATAGCGCCCAATATCAAGATTGAACTAAAGGTGAATTCGTTTCTTCAGCCTTCATATGTTACTAAGAATAGACCGCTACCTAATGCAAGTGATTTAATTGTGCTTAGGAACTTGGGAAAGGATGAAGGAAAGGGATATGGAGTCCTGGACATGCATGGAAGGAATAATGGAGGTCACCACGTCACTTTGGGACCAAGTCAAGCACGAATTCGAGTTGGACACGTTTTGGAATCAGACTCGGACTGCTGCGATGGTACCAAGTTCAAACGGGCATAACTTCCTCATACGGACTCCGTTTGGGACGTTCTTGTACTTCATGGAAAGCTTATGAAGTCTATTTTCCAACGGATCCAACCTCATCTTCAAATTCTATCCGAGCCGGCCGCAATCGTCAAAAGAGTCCACGTTGGTCACGTACTGGAATCGGATTCGGACTGCTGCAATGGTGCAAGTTTAAACGGACATAACTTCCTCATACGGACTCCGTTTGGGACGTTCTTGTACTTCATGGAAAGCTTATCAAGTCTAATTTCCAATGGATACAACCTCATCTTCAAATTCCATCCGAGCCGGCCGGAATCATCAAAACAATTCACGTAGGTTTCTGAGTCCGAGTCAAAAGGGTGCTGCGCCACCTCCACTTGGGCCCATGGGCCTTGTAACCCTAGGGTGTACCCTTTGGGACGCCTCCCCTGGTTGTTTTCACTATATAGGAGCCGCCGCCTCCGTTTCTAGGACTTAGGTTTTGTTTAGATCAGTTTAGCCCCTTGTGCAAACTCCACGTTCTCTTGTGTCGGCTAGACCAACAGATTCGTGTTACAGAACCTCAACTATCCTTGTGCGACTTTTATATCTAGCAAATTCAGGTTGCTCACTATCCTTGTTCTTGCTTGTTCTTCGATTGCATGCAGGGTTAGACCTTCGTGGTCAGGTCAACCGCGTTCTTGGCACGGTTGATAACGACTTGGGTGTGGTTCAGCGATTGCTAAGGCGCAAGTGACGTCTCGTACGGTTGTAGTCGGATCGCAAGAGTCATCTCCACCAAAATCGATAGTTATCATCCTATCGGAAGATCGGGACCCTATCGCCTCATCAATTGTCCCTTCTGAGGCGGCTGTGTGTGCACATGCCATCCATTCTTCTACTGTTGGTTCTTCTTCTACTCCCTTACTTTCTGCTGTCTCTTCTCCCCCTGCTCTTCTTGCACCTCTCTCTTTCGGGAGTGTCAGTATCCTATGAACACTCTTGAGAGGTTTGTAGGAGGCAAGAAGAAGCTGAATCTTATTCTAGACCAATCCAAGATTTGCAAATTCAATCAAGGTCTAGGATATAATTTTTCTGAGGATATTAGGAAGCATCCACCTGCTGTTCTTAGACCCATATCAGAAGGTGTGATCGAGGTCGAGCCCAGAACTAAGAAAGTTCAATTCAAATCTGCAGGCTTTGTCCAAGGGATTTCCGACAGTAAGGTGGTTCCACCTGTTGTTTCGACCTCTCAGAAGGCGAAGTCCCATCATTCTACTTCTACCTCTCAGAAGGTGAAGTATCATTGTACCTTCTGTCAGAAGGATGGACACTTGGTCGAGAGATGCTTCAGGCGCACCAAGATCGTGCGTAGAGACCATGTTCAGGCTCTAAGGCGTATTCAGGGTCTGCCCCAGACCTTGAGTGCACCTAAGACCAACATGAGGTCGAGAGTTGCTTCTGTTGATGGGTTTGGGCAGCATCGAGGACTTGGCTTTTATGGTTTTTTTTATTTTCGTCCTCGATATGCCTCTGGTCGTGATATCCGCCGTTCTGAGGGTAGATCTCGTTTCCCCCGTTGAGATGGCTACCTGCGACGAGATCAGCATGTTGTTGGTACATTGACTCGCTCCTCCATAGCAGCCAAGCCCAACAACAGCTTTAGGTCTACTCATAGACCTTCTGGCTCTTTGAGCAACGGAGAGCGTAGGGTAGCTAGAGATCAGTCTTGTGTGGCTACTTCTTTTGCTCATCGTGTGACTCAGTATTGGGTGCCAAAATCTCTTTTGATCTATCCCAGTACCGAGCCATCTCTCTCTGTTTGACTCAGGTTCGCCGGGCAGGGAAGGGAGAGGTTTGGCTCATGGACTCCGGTTGTTCTCGACATATGACTGAAGTTTCTCGTTGGTTCTCTTCCCTAACCTAAGCTCAAGGTGATGAGACTATCACCTTTGGAGATGCTTCGTCTGGGCACATCATCGCGAAAGGTACAGTGCGCGTTAATGATTCATTTATTTTAAAAGATGTTGCCTTAGTGAGTAAGCTGCAGTATAATTTGCTTTTGTTTTCTTAGCTTACCGATGACGGTTTCGAGGTGAGCTTCAAGAAAAATGCTTGCAAAATTCTTGATTCTTCGGGGAGTCTGGTTTGCGGGATTTCTAGATATGGGAGGATCTTTTGTGCTGATTTTGTTGAGTCTTATGGTGATCCTCTCAGGTGTTTAGCGGCTTCTTAGTCCCGTGACCTTACTTTCTGGCATAGGAGACTTGGTCATATTGGTTTTGACCATTTGACTCGAGTTAGCGGTCACAATCTCATTCGTGGTCTGCCTAAACTCAAGATGGTCAAAGATCTTGTTTACGCTCCTTGCCGGCACGGCAAGATGGTTGCCGCTTCTCATCCTCCGGTCACAGTGACTATGACCGATGCACCAGGACAGCTGCTCCATATGGACACAGTTGGACCAGCTCGAGTGTAGTCAGCAGGAGGGAAGTGGTATGTTCTTGTCGTGGTCGATGACTTCTTGAGGTACTCTTGGGTGTTTTTCTTAGCCTCGAAGGATGATACATTTACCCATTTTCGGGGTTTGTTTAGTAGGCTTTCTGTTGAGCTCCCGGGTGCCTTACGAGCGATCCGCAGTGACAATGGCACGGAGTTCAAGAATTCCTATTTTGAGAGGTTTTTGCGATGAGACAGGTGTAGAGCACCAGTTCTCTTCTCCATATGTCCCCCAGCAAAATGGCGTGGTGGAGAGGAAGAACCGTACCTTGGTTGAGATGGCCAGGACAATGCTTGATGAGTACTCTATACCTAGGAATTTTTGGGCTGTGGCGATAGCCACCGCGTGCCATGTTTCCAACAGAGTTTTTCTCAGGGCACACTTGCATCGCACCTCTTATGAGTTGAGATATGGGCGAAAGCCCAGCGTCTCGTATTTTCGCGTGTTTAGTTGCAAGTGCTTTATTCTAAAGTCTGGAAACCTAGATAAGTTCGAGTTACGTTCTTGTGATGGGATCTTTCTAGGCTACTCGACTTCTTTACGGGCTTATAGGGTCTGGAACTGCGAGTCTAGTAAAATGGTAGAGACCTGTGAGGTGACCTTCGACGAGGCCAGTCTGGGGACTAGGCCCGATATCTCAGGTTCTTTAGATCAGTCTGAGACCATCTTTGTGAATGATGAGGAGGATGGAGATGAGGGTTGTCTACCCGATCCAGTTCCTCCTCCCCTTGAGGTGCCTGCTTCTTCAACTGCACCTCGAGGAGATCAGCCTATGCCTTCTGCTTCTTATGAAGCTAGTGGCTCTGTTCCTATCTCATCTGCTCATGAGGTAGAGGCCACTTCTTCATCTCATCCAGGACCTCCCCGAAATATCCAGAAAGACCATCCTTCAGAGCAGATGATTGGAGACCTCTTTGAGCGAGTCACACGCTCAAAGTCTGGCATGTCATATTTCTGTCTCTATTCTGCCTTTGTTGCCTCTTTCGAGCCCAAGGATGTTAGTCATGCTCTTTCTGATGAGTCCTGGGTCAATGCCATGCATGAGAAGTTAGAAAATTTTGAGAGAAACAAGGTCTGGTCGCTTGTTGAGCCCCCTAGAGGTCACAATGTCATTGGTACCAAGTGGGTGTTCAAAAACAAGCAAAGTGAGGATAGGGTAGTCATCCGGAACAAGGCTAGACTTGTAGCTCAGGGTTTCTCCCAGGTTGAGGGTCTAGATTTTGAGAAGACCTTTGCCCCTGTAGCTAGACTAGAAACCATTAGAATCTTGCTTGCTTTCACAGCTTCTAAGGGTTTCAAGCTTTACCAGATGGATGTCAAGAGTGCCTTCCTCAATGGGTTTATTGAGGAAGAGGTCTATGTTAGACAGCCTCCAGGTTTCAAGAACCCCAAATACCCAAACCATGTCTACAAGCTTTTCAAAGCATTGTATGGACTTAAGTAGGCCCCTAGAGCTTGGTATGAGAGGCTTAAGTCCTATCTGTTGAGTCATGGTTTTGGGATGGGTAAGGTAGACAAGACCTTGTTCATCCGCAGGCATGTTAATGACCTTCTACTCGTCCAGATTTATGTGGATGACATCATCTTTGGTGGCTCCTCTCATGCTCTTGTTTCACAGTTCTTGGATGTCATGAGCACCGAGTTTGAGATGAGCATGATGGGTGAGTTGACCTTCTTCCTTGGCTTCCAGATTAAGCAGACTCGGGAGGGTACTTTCTTGCACCAGGGCAAGTACACTCGTGACCTCCTGAGACGCTTTGACATGAGTGATGGTAAGCCGGTGTAAACTCCTATGGCATCAACAGCTTCACTTAACCCAGATGAGGATGGCGAGCTAGTTGATCAAAAAGAGTATAGAAGCATGATTGGCTCTCTCTTGTACCTTCCTGCTTCGAGACCGGACATACACTTTTCTGTGTGTCTATGTGCTCTATTTTAGGCTTCTCCTTGCATATCTCACCGCCAGACGGTGAAGCGCATCCTTTGGTACCTTCGAGCTACCATTGACTATGGTATCTGGTACTCTTCCTCTTCCTGTCTTTCCCTTAGAGCCTACTTGGACGCAAACTTTGCTAGCTGTAGGATAGAGAGGAAGAGCACTTCTGGCACCTGCCAATTCATTGGCACTTCTCTAGTTTCCTAGTATTCTAAGAAGCAGTCCGGTGTTGCACAGTCCACCGCAGAGGCTGAGTACGTTGCTGCTGCCAATTGCTGCAGTCAAGTACTTTGGATGGCTTCGACCCTACGGGACTTTGGGTTAGTTATAGATAATGTTCCACTCTTTTGTGATAACACTTCTGCTATTAACATTGCTAAGAACCCAGTGCAGCACTCTCGGACCAAGCACATTGATATCAGATATCACTTCCTTAGAGACTATGTGGAGAAGGGTGACATAGTGCTCCAGTTTGTGGAGTGTGACCACCAGTTGTAGGGGTGGCCCCCACCTAAGCCCAGCAGGCCTGTTAGAGGAGTGCAAGGCCCAAAATGAGATATGTGTAATGACAATAGTGCCCCTGAGAGGGGTGTACTGGTGTAAGGGTACAACTGTAATAACACTCCCCACATCATATATGTAAATAAGACATGGACTGTGGGAAGGGGCCAGAGCGCCATCATCCTCCTACTCTCCACTACCACATCTCTCTCTGTTTGGTCTGTAACCACAACAGTTGGCGCCGTCCGTGGGGAGGACAGGAGCAAGCCTGAAATCCGGAGGATGGCACCGAAAAAAGCTTCGTCGGCGTCGGCTGTCGCGGTCACGGGTGACGGCATGGGCGCAGCGGCCATGGACGTCAGTGTTCGCGCTGCGACAACCGACCCCACCACTGCAGCGACGACAACCGACCCCGCCACTGCAGCGACGACAACCGACCCCGCCACACTCACCGCAACGACCGCTGGTGGCGCGGACCGCGTGGCCGGAGCTAGCCGCGGGGGAGCAGCCGGCAACCCGGGGGCTCGGGAGGTGGCCATCGCCGCGTCGACCCGTCCGCTAGGCGCTCCCGCACCCGCGGTGGAAGGTGCCTTGTTGGTGGCCATCAACGCGTTCCAGCGGGAGTTAGGGGATCTTCGCGGGGTTGTCCGAGATCTGCAGGAGGCTCGGAGCCAGCAGACCGCGCCTGCGGTCGCACCGGAGCCCACACCAGAGAAGGCGGACAGCCGCGATGCCCCCACGCCCAGCCGCATGCAGCTACGGCGCGTTGATCTGGAGTCCCCACTATCGCGGGCCTACAGCAGGCGGCGTGGCCGGAAGACATCAAGTTTCCCAGCACCATCGAACCATACAAAGGCGACACGAACCCTCAGGAGTTCGTGCGAATGTATGAGACTGCAATCGAAGCCGCTGGAGGAGACGACACTACAAAGGCGAAGGGACTCCCCCTCGCGTTGCAAGGAGTGGCGCTTTCCTGGTTTTTTACCATAAAGCCAAACTCCGTTTACGCGTGGGAGCAGGTCCGCGACCGCCTTTACAACAACTTTCAAGGGAACTATGTCGGGCGAGTCGACGCGGACCAGCTGTTCGCGGTGAAGTAGAAGCCTTCGGAGAAGCTCAGGGACTATTTCAAGCGCTTCGCGAAGGTACGTTGCCAGGTCAATGACGTCAACGAAACCACCATCGTCCGTGCAGCCATACAGGGCCTTCGCCCGGGCCCGATGGCTGAGTTTAACGCGCGGAAGCCGATCAAGACGGTGGCCAAGCTCTTCAACAAAATGGAGTACGTACGGGCGGAGAAAGATGCGCGGAGACGCGGCGCGGACACCCTCGGCCCTGTTCAAGCGAAGTATCCGCCGTGCGAAGGGGGGGCGAGAGACGACTCCCCGAAGCAAGACCGAGGCCAGGGGCCTCGGGAAGCTGTCCCTGGCGGTAACGATACTAGGGAACAAGAAGGCACTTATAGGAGCAGGCGCAGGCCCCGGCGTCACCAGTGCAGGCCACAAAAAGCCCGCCATGTCCCTGGCGTCGAGAGCGTCCCCCAAGGACCTGCTCCCGGCTCGCGGGGGTGGGAGGCCGGGCCGAGCTGCCACGAGCGACCCCGTGCGGAACAAGAAATTCTAGATCGCGGCAAGTGGTGCGAGGTGCATGGTTACGGTCATCACTACACGAACACATGCATTGCTGTCATGGAGTTGCGACGGGTCATGCCCAAACCGCGGGCCTCATCCCTTCGGCCTCCTACCGAAGCTCGTGTACGGCTCCCAAAGGACAGCCCCCTGCGAGTCCCCGACGGGGACAGCGCGCGGAACCGCGCCGTCAGCGTCATCATCGGAGGTTCCCCATCCGGGGCTCTCTTGGAGCAGCCGGAGCCATGGATGTCGCCTTGCAACATCACTTTCACCTCGAATGACGCCAGGGGTGTGGAGTTCCCTCACCGAGATCCCTTGGTCATACAGGCCCACATCGCAGGCTGTGATGTCAGGCGCATCCTCGTTGATGGGGGAAGCTCCGCGAACATTTTGTTCGCAGGGGCCCTCGATCGTATGGGGATTCCCCGGAATCGTCTAGAGCAGCCGGGAGCTCAGCTTCAAGGCTTCGGAGGCCAGCCCCTGGAGGCCCTGGGGAGTGTGTCCCTCCCAGTTACACTCCGCCAGGAGGGGAACAGCCGAAGCAAGAATATCGTCTTCGACGTCGTGGACATTCTGCACCCCTACAACGTCATATTGGGGCAGCCCGCCATCAACTCCTTCAGGGCAATCTCGCACCATGCCTTCCTATGCATGAAGCTCCTAGGTTTGGAGGGTGTTATCACCATCTTCGGCGACCAGGACCTTGCCAGGCGCACCGAAGTCAGCAGCCGGGATCCACCTCGTATGGTGCACGCCCTCGCGGACACGGCCGGTGACGCGCCCTCCGCCCCGGGATGGACACCTAAGCCGCGCCCCGAGGGCGGGGTCAAGAAGGTGCCGCTTCGGGCGGAGGGGCAATTTGTGTCCATTGGCGAGGGGCTCCCTCCGGAGGTCGAACGCGACTTACTCCGCGTGCTTCAGAGCAATGCCGACGTTTTTGCGTGGTCGCCGGAGGACATCAAGGGTGTAGATCATGCAATAATCGAGCATCGCCTGGTGATCCACCCTGACGCAAAGCCGGTCAAGCAAAAGCTCCGTCGTATGTCCATGGATCGGCAACAGGCGGCCAAGGTAGAGGTGACGAAGCTTCTCCGGGCCGGAGTCATTCGCGAGGTCCATCACCCGGCGTGGCTCGCTAACCCAGTGTTGGTCAAGAAAGCCAGTGGGGCCTGCGTATGTGCATTGACTTTACGGCACTCAACAAGGCGTGCCCAAAAGACAACTGCCCCTTGCCGCGCATCGATCAGTTGGTTGACGCTACCGCCGGGTGCGAGCTGATGAGCTTCTTAGATGCCTACTCTGGATACCATCAGGTATACATGGCCGAAGATGACGAGGACAAGACTAGCTTCATTACGCCGATTGGGACTTTCTGCTTTGTCAGGATGCCTTTCGGTTTGAAGAATGCAGGTGCTACCTTTACTCGACTCATCGCGCTTGCCCTGGCTGCCCAGCTTGGGAGGAATGTGGAAGCCTACGTCGACGACGTGGTAGTCAAAACCCGCCAGCTCGCCTTGCATGGCCGGGACCTCCAGGAGACCTTCGACAACCTCAGGAAGGCAGGCATCAAGCTCAACCCCGACAAATGTGTCTTTGGTGTGCAGGCGGGCAAACTCCTGGGCTTCTTCGTATCCGGACGGGGCATTCAGGCGAATCCTGATAAGGTCGAGGCCATCCTGGATATGGAGCCGCCGAAGACGACACGGGAGGTCCAGAGGCTGGCGGGCCGCATGGCAGCCCTTAGCCGTTTCCTGTCTCGGGCGGTGGAGCGGGGCCTGCCGTTCTTCAAGACACTCCGCGGGTGCGACGGATTCCGGTGGGACAATCATTGTGTGGAAGCCTTCAACGAGCTCAAGAAACATCTGGCGACTCTCCCCACTCTAGTCGCCCCAGCACCAGAGGCTACCCTCTTGCTCTACCTGGCCACGTCAGCCACGGCGGTCAGCGCCGTTCTCTTCTCGGAAGAGGGAGCTGTACAGTGACCCGTGTACTTCGTCTCCAAAGCCCTCCAAGGCGCCAAGACGAGGTATACGGAGCTTGAAAAGCTCGCTTATGCGCTGGTCATGGCTTCCAGGAAGCTCCGACATTATTTTCTGGCCCACCCGATCACGGTGCCTTCCTCATTCCCCTTGGCGGAGATGTTGCACAATAAGGAATCCACAGGGCGTATCGGCAAGTGGGCTGCGGAGCTCACCCCATTCTCCCTGACGTATGCCTCGCGGATGGAAATCAAGTCTCAAGTTCTCGCCGATTCCTCGCAGAATGGACCCCGCCGGCGTAGCCCGTCCAGAAGCATGATGACCCGGTCTGGACGCTCACTGTCGACGGAGCCTACGGTGTCATGGGCGCAGGCGTACGTGCAGTGATCGCCACGCCCGAGGGGCGGCGCCTCCTGTACTTAGTGCGCCTTGCCTTTCCAGCCACCAACAACACGGCTGAGTATGAGGCGCTGCTCTTCGGCCTGACAAAGCTCAAGGCAATTGGTGCGCGGCGAGTGCTCGTCCGCACGGACTCGCGTCTAGTGACAGGCCAGGTGGACAAGTCGTATCAAGCCAAGGACGCCGAGCTGGCCAAGTACCTCGCGGCCGTAAGAGCGAGGGAACGACACTTCTTGGGCATCACGGTCAAGGCCATTCCTCGTGCCGAAAATGTGCAGGCCGATGCCCTCACGAAGGCGGCTAGCCAGCCGCTGCCGCCTCCTGACGGGGCATTTTATGAAGTGTTACCACAAGCGGCCATCGCGCAAGACACCCGAGATGCGGCCCTTGTTCATCAAATCGTCCAACAAGGCGATTGGCGAGAGCGCATCTTCAATTTTTTGCAGGGCATCGCCGAGCCGGACGACCCCGCCGAGCTACGGCGTTTGCAACACCGCGCTAGATCTTTCCAGGTGCTTGAAGGGATACTCTACAAGAAGGGGGTCTGCGCGCCGTTCCTACGATGCCTCTCGGACGAGGAGGGGAAGAACCTCCTCACGGAGATCCATGCAGGGATGTGTGGGTCCCACCTGGCGCCAAGATCGTTGGTCGGCAAGGCGTTCAGGCAAGGCTTTTACTGGCCGACCGCCATCAGTGACGCACAGGACCTCGTGCGTCGGTGTCAGGGGTGCCAATGGATGGGGCGTATCATCCGTAGGCCCCCGATGAGCCTCAACCCCATTCCCCCGGTGTGGCCGCTGGCGCGCTGGGGCGTCGACATAGTAGGACCGCTTCCCCGAGCCCCAGGGGACCTGCGGTTTGTGGTTGTCGCGCTGGAGTATTTTTCCAGGTGGCCGGAGGCGGTAGCCCTGGCAAAGATAACCTCGGTGGCCATGCAGCGCTTCCTCTGGCAGAACATCATATGTCGTTTTGGTGTGCCCAGGGAACTCACCGTCGATAACGGCCTGCAGTTCGATGCCGCCCCCTTCAAAGAGTTCTGTGATAGCATGGGCATCATACTTCGATTCACCTCGGTCGGGCACCCCCAATCCAACGGCGCGGTTGAGCGGGCGAACGGCGCTATATCCATCGCCGTCAAGAAGCGCCTAGTCAGGCTACCGAAGGGCAAGTGGCCGAGCGAGCTTCACAGCGTCCTCTGGTCCATCCGCACGACGGTGACGCGCCCGACAGGGTTTACGCCTTTCAAGCTCCTTTTTGGCGAGGAGGCAGTAACGCCTGAGGAAATCAAGGCAGGCTCGCGGAGGGTTCTCGTCCAAGCCCCCGACGAGGAGCGCCGCGTGTCCTTGGACCTCCTCGACAGGGCGCAGGCGAGTGCAGCCCAGCACATCCAGAAGTATGCGCGGCAGACGGTGTGCACTCGAGACCGTTCCATATACCCACGGGGGTTCAAGCCCGGGGATCTTGTCCTCAGAATGGCGCTCCATGCGGAGACCGTGGGTAAGCTGGAATCAAAGTGGGAAGGTCCATATATCGTGATGGAAGCCTTGCAGAAGGGAGCTTACCGACTCGCCACACTCGAGGGACAAACTCTCCGCCACACGTGGAACGCGGACAAGCTGCGGCGATATTACGCATAGAAGCCGAATCGTGGCGGTATCAGCCCTTTATTGTAAGATGCTCGCCCGCGCAAACGAGAGTTCAATAAAGCTCATTGTTCGCAAGAAGCATCGTTGGTTCTGGTCACAATGTGCAGTCTCCCGCACGCATCAGTCTACGGACTTTAAATCAAGTCGTAGCGTCGGGTTTCATCTCCGCACGCACCAGTCTACGGACTTTAAATCAAGTCATAGCGTCGAGGTCTATCTCCGCACGCATCAGTCTACGGACTTTAAATCAAGTCGTAGTGTCGAGGTTCATCTCCGCACGCACCAGTCTACGGACTTTAAATCAAGTCGTAGCGTCGAGGTTCATCTCCGCACGCACCAGTCTACGGACTTTAAATCAAGTCGTAGCGTCGAGGTCCATCTCCGCACGCATCAGTCTGCGGACTTTAAATCAAGTCGTAGCGTCGAGTTCTATCTCCGCACGCATCAGTCTACGGACTTTAAATCAAGTCGTAGCATCGAGGTCTATCTCCGCACGCATCAGTCTACGGACTTTAAATCAAGTCGTAGCGTCGAGGTCCATCTCCGCACGCAGCAGTCTATGGACTTTAAATCAAGTCGTAGCGTCGAGGTCTATCTCCGCACGCACTAGTCTACGGACTTTAAATTAAGTCGTAGCGTTGAGGTCCACCTCCGCACGCACTCTGTATGAGACGCAGCGGGGGGACGCCCTTGCGTGCACTCTCCGGAGTATAAATAAGACGCGGATGTTTTTCCTGCGCACTCTATGGAGTCTAAACAAGACGCAAATCCCGCGCACGCACAGGCGCTGTTCCTATCCGTACTCCTCGGAGTATAAACAAGACGTGGATGTCGATCCCGCGCACTCTCCGGAGTATAAATGAGACGGATGTTCCTTCCTGTGCATCTTATGGGTGCAGACGCCGGAGCGCCCGGGCATCTATATCGAGTAGGGTCGGGACCATTCGCATGTCTACTCCGCCAATGGCACGCTTCCAAGGTGAAGATATTGGCCTCGCATAAAACGCGGGCCCAAGACAGCATACAGCGTTCAGAACAAGTGCTACTTCGATTAATTGCGAAACATGCGGGCATTACATGGCCGCAAAACATGAGTACACCGCTCTCCTACCACCTGACCAGGTGGCTAGCCTTCGAGCGGCGTCGACGGGCCCGCACCGCCGTCATGGCGCCGAGGAACTTCTTCGAGCCAGCGAAGCAAGTCCCTCTCCCAATGCAGCGTTTGCTGCACCGCAACTCTGGCCGCATCCTCCCCGACGTGGCCCCAGATCCGCCGGTGGAAGTTCTGGAGGCCAGGCTCGATGAAGCGAACGGCGTCTGATATCGCCCCCGGTCGGGCAGGCAGGTCCAGGTGAGGGTTCGCCAACTCATGAACATGCCTACACCCATGAGTGTGAAGCATGGCGAGGGCGAGACACGCGCCAAGGAAGCCGCAATGCTCGCCGAAGGTCTTTGCGCTGCGGAGCGCGATGCCCGCTCCCTCCTCGACTAGCCTGAGCGTTTCCGCCAGGTCTTCTGGCCCGTGGGTGGCGTCCGGCACGTCGACGCCCAGATCCCGGAGGGCCCGATTCAGAGACTCCATCACCCTCCACGTCGACCCGAACGCATCGGTCAGGGCGCGGTCCTTCTCTGCAAGACGCTCGGCCAGCCGGGCTCCCTCTTCCTGCAAAGCGGCGATCTGCCGCGAGAAGGAGGCGCGCTCTTCTGCCGCGGCACGGTCTCGCACTGCGCGGCCGCCATGGCACCTTCCAGCGCGCGAAGCTGTTCGTCCTTCACGGCATGAGCATCGTCCGCGGCGTGAAGACCGGCTTCCAGAACTCTTCGCTCCCGGATCCGGGCCTCGTCCAGCGCTTGGCTGATGACAAGTGTCTGGAGGCAGCAATTAGAGTCAGCAGTTGCCTGGCGTCGCTCGAGGAGCCACGAGCGCATGATGCTTACCTTCATCTCCGAAGCTCGCAGCGCGAGCGCCAGGAGGTCCCCCTCGCACGCCGACAACGTCTGTCGGGCAACGCTGCCACTGGCGCGCTCCGCGGCACCATTAAGAGCGCGGAGTATCTCCGGGCGCGGGAGTAGGTCGGAGAGGACGAGCTCCGGCCTCGCTGCATCAGGGACCGTGGGGGCTTCGGCCACTTCGGCGGCGGCAGGTGCCTGCGGGACACCCTGCATAGGGAGTGGGGCCTCGCGCGCACCCCCGTTGCTCGATTGTTCACCGCGTCCGCGAGACTTCATCTCGCCTGATGTCGACGGAATGAGCGAGCAAATCGGAGGGAGTTTCGCGAAGTCGTGTGAGGAGAAGGAACCGAGCCTACCTTCTGCACCCTTCGTCGTGGCAGGGCATGGTACCTACTCAACCGCCAAGTGGGCAGTGAGGGTCTCGGCTCCGTCAGCTGGGTCGGCCGCATCGGACGCCACATCCCCAAGGACGGGACCTGCAACGCCGTATCGGCCCCTCGGAGGCGAAGGGGACTGAGCCCGAGGACGTTTTGCCCACGGCGGCGCGAGCAACTCTTCGGTGGCACTGGCAGCAGCAGGTCCTGTCGCGCATGTAGCCGCTGCCGCTCTGGGCATGTACTGGGCGGCTGCGGTGGGTGGCAGAGCACCGCCTGCCGTCGCCCTTTCGCCTGGAGCCACGTCCTCTCCCGGGTTGGCGATTTCCAGCCCAATGAAGCACGGGCTCCCAGGCTCGACGGTGCCAACGGATGGCGCCGCCAACGGATTCGAGACAGCGCGCTCCCCCGAAGCAGTCCGGCCGAATCCACCGCCGGTTGAACATCCCAACCCAGTGGGGCCGGCTGCCGAGGTGGCCGGTGGGCTGGATACGGCAGCAGTGGAGCAGGATCGGCGCCTTGAAGACAACGCCCCCGCTTGGTCGCCGTCACCGACATGGCTCGCAGATCCTTTAGGAGTCTCCACCGGTGCCGCGCGTTCGGGTACAGCAATGCCCAGGACTTCGCAGGCACGGTTTACCCGCCCCACACCGTCTGTGATACTCAAATATCACAGCAACATAGATTTTATTCGCTCTTTTTTGGCTAGCCTCAGGATATGCTAGCCATGCCCTTTGAAAATAAGCAAGATCACGTATATATATAGCACAGAATAGTCATTACATAAATCACAAAGATGAATGAAACAACACAAGCAGATCACATATATAGCATGACAATCGTTACATAGATCACACAAATGAATTAAATTGAATGAATTGTTTGATTAAGCACAATTGAGTGATTACAATTGAATCCAATGTTTCAACATCTAATCACCAATGCCAGGGTGGAACTCTCCAGTCTTGTTTATGACCTTTGCTAGCAAGAATTGGGAGAGGTTTCCACGAATTTCAATGAGTTTGTCAAGATCAAATGCACTTTCATTGAAGTCCACACACTCTCACTAGGAGCAATGCTAAGTCATTAATTAGCATGTGTGTGTATATATACATATATATAATCAGAAAGTAATAATTATTGGAAGGTTGACAAACCTCTGGATCATTCATTTTAGTGTCTATGATTTCCTTCATATGGCGGCAAATGTAGAATCCACATACGTTGCCCTATAGCTGCTGGTGGCACTGCAAAAATAGAATTACATACATAGGTATTGTCAATTCTAGAGGCATTATAACAAAGTGTGATATAGGATTGTTGTGTTGTAGCGGAAACTAAAAATCGCGTCCTATGTCGCAGCGTTGCACTGGATTCCTTGTGTCACCCTCCCTAGGTAACATAAGCGGTAAACGACCTACGTGATTTCAACAAAGTTAGCCTTGGCCATTACAAACGAAGGAAAGATTATAATAGAGTTATGTATGGAGGAAATGAGTTTACCTCTCAATTTCTTGTTGCACACGTGTGAAGTCATCATTGCTCCTAAGTAGGGAATCAAAGTATATTATCTTTCTCCACATTGGTACAATCACAATCAGAATTCAGTGAGACCTAGTCATGTGTGTCGCCATAGTGATTAATCTTAAGTTCATGTTGTGTATAAAGTACAAATGAAACTTGTGTGACAACTATTGAAGCACTTACCCTTGGTTGAAGGGTAGCATGATGTACTCCTTATCACTATGAGCAATCAATCCGCTCGTTATGTAATCTTAGATGAAGGATGCATTTTCGTTGATGGATTGCTCAGAGACTAAGTGTGGGTCGAGGAAACCCACCGGTTGTCACCATCGCTGGACTTGTTGGATCATGTATCTATACATAAGCAAAGAGTAATGACATTTATTGATATGACATGAATGTAGAACTTCATTGTACAGTACACTTACAGTGTCCAACATCGTAGAAGTGAGGCGTCGAGTTCGTCGAGGTTGAATAGTAAGAATAAGTCTTCGAAGGTCACGACGAAGTAACCTAAGTCATGGAGGAAATGCGCCTCCGTGTATCTCACAATGAATCCACTGTGCCGGTTTGGCTTCATGTTGGACCTCTACATGTACCAGGTATGTAATATATTGCAAACTAGACTAAGCCGAGGTAATTGTGACTCGGGACCAACGACACTCTGAGAATGAACTTCTATTGCTCGAGACATGCCTTAATCTTCTTCGGTTGGGTCTTAGAGCCTCGCTTATGATACATTTTCGACGGTGTCTCCACAGGAGCTGATGCAATAGGCTTCAGAACTAGAGCTAGAGATGGAGCCACCAGAGCCGATGTGACAGGTCCAGGGCGATGTCCCTCTTGGGCCACTGGATGAATGTGTGGACGACATCCCCTAATATCGTAATCTCTTCGTTTGGGGGCTTCTCAAGAGGGACGGTCCTGAAAACATGATTAATCATGTCCACCTAAACCTTCACAAAACCGGTCTCTACTTGTACACCATGCACCAGCATCCCTGACAACCATAGATACGCCATCCCCTGCCCAGCATCAATGGGAATGGAGCCAGCAAGCCTGACTCTGAGGATGCAAGGCGTGGGCTCCTACATAAGGATACAAGATGAACTAAGGCGTCCACCAGGGAGATCTATCTATGTAGCATTCTAAAGAGATACATTACCTAGATTGTCGATAGGTAAGTGGGCATCGCTATGTTTAGTAATTGGCGTGGACGCGCAGCTACTCCAATGTTTAGGGGGACTGGGTACCACATTAACAAGGGTGAGTTGTGATTGGTTGCGAACTTGTCTCAGTTCTTCCCTCAATAAATCTATCTCTCCTCGAAGTGATGTAGTCTTCTCTTGAAGTGAGGTAGATAGCTGTTCCTCAAGTTGTGAGCTCCTATTTTATTTGTTGTTGCGATAGTCCCTGTACGTGTGCTAGGATCTCGAACGAATTTGTTATTTTCTCCCACGGCTGATTTTTTTCTGATCCTTTGCCAAATATTTCTAGCTTGCTATGGTGATGGGGACCTGTTGCCTTCCAATTATCCCACAGGTAGTCTGAAATGTTGCCGCTGCTTTCTTCGGTTGTAGAGGGACCCCATCCGGAGAGATCACCGTGATGGTAATTCAGCCCTCTAGCCTTTTCGATACTCATTAGCCATGCTTAGTTTTCCCGATCTTGGGAGCATGAGACCTAGATGACGACGACGACTATGTAGATGTCATCTCTCTTATAAGAAAAAACTAACTGCAGTGAGCTATGGGAGTAAACAATGTTCTATGAATCAAATTACACACACCAGTATCTCAAGTTCATTAAACCTGGCACGCTGGAGTGTGTAACATGCTTTATGCCCTTTGAAAGTCTATGTGGCATATATTATTGCTACAAGGTCCCTTTGGAATAGTAATATGCCATTCCAAATGGATCTTGTAGTTAACAAGTGAAGCATATATCATGAAGTACTAAAGGTCACAAAACAAATTAGCCAATTACTTAAGATTACAAAACAAATTAGCCAATTACTTAAGATTACAAAACAAATTAGCCAATTACTGAAGATTACAAAACAAATTAGCCAACTATTGAGATAGACCACAAGATTGACAAATGACAAAAATAGTAAAAATTTAGAGCTCAAGATTGAATATCCAATTTTAGTATTAGATCTTGTAGCTAACAAGTGAAGCATATATCATGAAGTACTAAAGGTTATAAAATAAATTAGCCAACTACTGAAGATCATAAAACAAATTAGCCAACTATTGCGACAGACTACAAGATTGACAAATAACAGTAATAGTAAAAAATTAGAGCTCAAGCTTGAATATCCAATTTTAGTACTACATCTTGTAGCTAATAAGTGAAGCATATATCATGAAGTACTAAAGGTCATAAGGCAAATTAGCCAACTACTGAAGATCATAAAACAAATTAGCCAACTATTAAGATAGACCACAAGATAGACAAATGAGGGAGAGGCGAATAGCATTGGGAAGGAGAGGCAGCGGCCGGTGTCGGCAGGGAGAGGCGACCGGCATCAGGAGGGAGAGGCGGACAGCGTCGGGAGGGAGAGGTGGCGTCGGGAGAGAGAGGCGACGTCGTGAGGGAGAGGCGTGGCTGGCATTGGGAGGGAGAGGTGGCCGACATCGAGAGGGAGAGACAGCCAGCGTCAGGAGGAAGAGGCGGCGTCGGGAGGGAGAGGTGGCATCCCACGCGAGTGAGCAGTCAGATCTAGCAAAACCTGGCAGGGGCGGTGGAGACGGAGTGCGTGAATGAGGATTCTGCGAGCAGAAGGTATATTTATAGGGAAACTATCATAGACGGTTTATTTATGGAACCATCTGTGATAGTAATATCACAGACGGTTTTAGAACCATCTATGATAATACTATCATAGACGGTTCTTTAAAAGAACTGTCTGTGATATTCAACATATCATAGACGGTTCTCTAAAAGAACCGTCTGTGATAGTATTATCACAGATAGTTTGTTCTATTAAGCCGCTTGTGATAGTTCTAGCCACAAAAAATCATGCTGGCCATGCAATATGAAAAATGCAAGCATAATCATAAATATAACTATTTCTTAGTTACTGAATCAATTACAATTATAATGGAATATAGTTCCATAATTATATGTCGTGGTTCCTAATTATGATTACATTGCAACAATTTCCAAATAGGTGCTGGCTATATGGGATCATTTATTACACTTGGCTATTTCCTTTTAAATAAAGCCCTTTACGATGATCGACACGCATATAGCTTACTTCATCGCTTTGTTCTTCCTCGAGCCTGATGCCATTGCCGAATGGAGGCAACTCATCAAATTGGTTGTACTCTTCCTCATCCACAATATTTTCAACTCTGACAATCCTTCTTTCTCTATAAAGAACTACATGTCACTTCTTATTTGCTGGGTCGGTTACATAAAATACTTGAACAACTTGCCTCGCGAGTACAAATGGTTTGTCTTCATATCCTACATATTCAAAGTCCACGGTAGTGACACCGTATTTGTCGACCTTTACACCCCATGGAAGTTGGACCCATGGCACCAAAATAGAGGAATCTTTAAAATTACGTAGTCAAGCTCCCAAATCTCCTCTACAAGCCTGTAGTATAAGCTTGGGCCAGCAGTACTGACGTGCGCATCATAGGCATCTATGTGAACATCTGAGTTCTGCACTGTGCTCTTTCTATGCTAATCTATTGTATAAACGGTGTAGCCATTAATGTCGTATCCTTACCATGTCATAATTATAAATTTTGGCCCTTTCGCCAACCATTGTAGTGTTTCACTTGATGACCTCCCAGTCAATCGTACCTTCAACCATTTGTTGAACTGACGGTTGTGTTGTCTCGTGATCCAAACCTCTGACTGGCCTGCATTCTCTTAGCATAGCATGTCCTTGTGCTCTTCAATATATGGGGTCACTTCTGTCATGTGTTGTAAAGCCGTGAAATGGGCTTGAGCATACGTATCTCAATCCGGAGTTATTTCTTTCCTTCCAATAGTCCCGATACCCTCTAGCCTCCCCTCGTGACAAGATAGAGGTATACCTATTGGTTCAACCTGAGCTATGTAGTCGATGCAAAATTCAATGACCTCTTCGGTTGTATAACCTTCAATGATGCTACCCACTAGTCGAGATCGATTGCATACATAGAACTTGAGAATTCCCATGTACCTCTCGAATGGGTACATATGACGTAGAAATACGGGGCCGTATATATTTATCTCTTTCACAAGGTGGACAATAAGATGGACCATGATATCAAAAAATAATGAAGGAAAATACATCTCTATAAGACATAGAGTTGTCACCACCTCGGTCTGCGGAGCATCTAGTCCATCGGGATCGATGACTTTCCGAGCAATTGCATTAAAGAAATAACATAGTCTTACGATTGTTACTCAAAAATTTGTTCAGCAAAATACTTCTAATTGCAACAAGTAGCATTTGTGTCATTAGCACATGACAGTCATGAGACTTCATGCCAATAAATTCAAATGTTCCATGGAAATAGGTTTCTTCATGTTGGTCGAGTGACCGGACGACACTTTCACACCATACAAGGACAGGCACAGTTGAATTCTCGCAGACTTAGATAGAGTGTAGCAAGCTGGGGGAAGGTATGTCTGGCCTTTATCGGTCTCTATCGGTGCTAACTCGGTCCTGATGTTCATAGAGACCAAATCACGCCTTGTGTTGACACCATCCTTTGTTTTATCAGGAATGTTCAGTAAGAGACCAATCAAACTGTCACATATATTCTTCTCTATGTGCATGACATCGATGTAATTGCGAACTTTTAAATGCTCCCAATAAGGCAAGTCCTAAAATATTGACTTCTTCTTCCACATGTTCTTCCGATAGGTCCTCAATTTATGTCTCTTTCCAAGCACAACGTCAATATCCTTGACCATATCATAGACCTCTTTCCTGCTAAAAGGCCTTGGTACTGAGTCATCCTCTTTTTTTCGTCAAATTGTTTCTTTATCTTGCGGTATGGGTGATACTTTAGAAGGAACCTACGGTGATGCATGTACACAGTTTTGCGCGAGTTGTTCAACCACACACTTGGTATAAGCTAAGCAGTGCGGACAGGCTTTGGCTCCTTTTGTACTCAACCCTGATAGGTTACCAAGGGCAAGAAAATCATTAATGGTGCAGAACAACATGGCACGTAGAGTGAAGTTCTCTTATTTGTCTGCATCCCATACATGTACCCCTTCGTTCCACAGTGTTGCAAGATCTTCACCAATGGTGCTAGGTATACATCAATATCATTCTCAGGTTGCTTCAGCCCTTAGATAAGTAGTGACATCAAAATATACTTCCGCTTTATACACAGCCAAGGAGGAAGGTTGTACATGCACAAAGTCACGGGCCAGATGCTATGTCGGCTGCTCATGTTACCAAAAGGATTTATTCCATCCATACTCAACCCAACCTTATATTCCTCGGTTCCACACCGAAGTCTACAAACATCCTATCGATGTTCCTCCACTGGGCAGAATCAGCAACGTGTCTTATCATTCTATCTTTCTTACACTGCTCCGAGTGCCAACACATCAATCTGGCATCCTTGCGGTTTGCAAATAAACACTTTAAACGGAGAATTACAGGAAGATACCATGTCGGAACCCGGAGTAACGACTCCGGGATCCTCTGTGTAAATCGCACTAGTCCAGGATCAGCTAGTGCACACAGTACAACAAAGATACATATCAAGCACAAATGACCAACTATATTAAATAAAAGCGTACGGCCTTATGGCCAAGTCTTACATCAACACCCATTGGCAAAGATAAATAAAGCAAATGACTGCGGAAGCAACTGAAAAGAAGCGAAGCCCAAGCCTGCCCACAGGCAAACGACAGTAAGACGTGACCTACTCGTCCAGGTCTTCACCGTATTCGACGTTGTCCTTCTCTGTGTGGAGATAGAAAGGTGAGTACAAACTTGTACTCCGCAAATCACACGGAGAAAATGCATCATAATGATAAAGGCTTCAATGGAAGGCTTATAGGGTTAGTTTGCACAAAACAACATTTAATGAAATACAGTAGATAGATTGAAAATGCTGAATTTAATACAATAAGTAAAACAATACTTGTAATTAAAAATAATACCGTTAGTGCAGGCTCCGACCAAACACCTACCTATTCACGGGCATCCCACCCGAACCATCTTTTCCAAAAGGTCACGTATGGATTCCATCCATCCACACGCTTTCACTGCGCAACTCTGATGGATTCCATCCATCCACTAGGTTTCAATCTCTCACGAATTCCATCCATCCGCAAGGTTTTCATCTCTCGTGGATTCCATCCATCCACAAGGTTTTCAAAAACAATTTTTGAAAAACAAAGTCTAATCCATGAAAAACTTTTACTCAGCATGCCCATGACCGTGGGCATGGCTATCCAGGATAGATTATACACTCTGCAGAGGTTGTACAGCTTTACCCACAAGACACGATCATCCCTTTTTGCCACTAGATTACACACTTCCTTAGGTGTGCGGTCCTTAGGTGTGCGGCGAGGAGTCGTGACAAGGCCTTTACAATGCAAAGCTTTCAACCTGGCCAAGCCAACTCTAAGGTTTCACCCCAGTAAGGAATCCACCAGACCAGGACCCCTCTTCACGTGGCTTCACATGGCTAAACCACGCTCACTCAAGTGAGACTTCTCATGGCACCAACCATGCTCACTTTCAACCTACAACTTGACTCAGGTTGGGACTTCGCAAATTATTCAGCCAGGGCAATCCCATACCAGCCATGTGGTAGTACGATAGGGTTTTGAAACAGTAGCTCACAGACTGGTCCTTAATTGACTTAGGCCCAACCACATACCCTTGTGCACGACAATCAACCCTGTGTCTACGAACAACAGGGGATGCCTGCACCAACCAATCTAACCAATTGCCTAAGTCTAAACCAGTTTTTATATTTTATTTTCAAAAACTTTCATAAACCTCCTTGACTCACCAAAGTCAAGAGTACATTTGAAAAGCTTATCATTTTATGTGAAAAGTTCATCATTTTATGTGAAAAGGTATCCCAAAACAAATATTATGACTAAGCAGGTCTAAGCATTTGATTTAAAATCTCTAGCCAACACTAATGTATTAACTAGAGTTTGATTCTACGGTGACAAGGTATCGAGGAATTCAATATCAATGGAGGAATTAACAAGTAGGCAATAACTAAATTTAAAACTGAATTGAAATACGTTGAATAAAAATATGCATGCAGAATAATTTAAAACAACATAATTTTATTTTGAAATCTAGGATCAACATGATCAAGGAGTGTGACTTGCCTTGCTCTTCAAATTGGTGCAAATCTTCCTCGAAAATTTTCCCGAATCATCGAAGTCTACACGTGAAAATAACCCACCAAATTCAAATAAATTCAAAAATTATAAAATATATATTAACGGATAGATAATGATTTTAGATGAATTTAGGAGGAAGAATCAATGGATTCGGAGTTTGTATGAGAGAGAACAAATATCTGGAAGTTTTGGACATCACATGAAATGATAACCAAATCTGAGAATTATCTTTTGAATAGTACGGTGCCGGTTGGCTGCGAGGTGGCCGGTGAATGGGCAAAATGGAATCCTGGCAATGAGGGGAAGGTGGTGACGCGGGTACGGCGGCGAGGAATGGCGGCAATCACCGGTGGTGAGAGAAAAACGGTAATGACGGTGTGGTAGCGACAACGGCAGGTTGGAGAGAGATAGTATCGGGTATGGAACGTAGAGATGTAGAGTGAGCATGGGGGTAGAACATGGCATGGTTAAGCTAGGAAAATTATTAGCTAAGCTGAAGCTAAAAATTAATCGGAGATGATACAATCGACGTTTGAATGACGACAGTGGAGAAACAGGAAAAACTTGATATCTTGGTGCTCGGTGAAGTGAATCCAAAACCACTTGAAAGGTAGCAACCTGGGATGGTTTGGCACGATATGACATGAACGGATTGTGAAAAACACCACCGGATTGTTGGGGACACGAGATGCCATTGGAGGCCATGGAGAGGTGTCGGAGGCAAAAATTTGTGGAGGCTCTTCGGGGAAAAGGAAGGGAGCATGGCATAGAACGCGGCGAGGCAAACTCAACGGTACAAATGACTCGGCCAAAGGACATCGGATGGTGGCGGAACACGACAGGGAAGACCTATAGCGACTGGCAGGTTGACATCGGCGTTCCAGGCAAACGAAGAGGAGTTAGCGGGTGAGGTTTGTGGCGAAACGAAGAGGAGAACATGGAGAACGCAGTGCTCACCTTGGTTGTGTGGAACTTGCATGGTCGGCTTGCAGCGAGGAGAGAAACGGTGGCACGGTTTGGCCACGGTGCTCCGGCGAAGGCGAGGGAAGCACCATGTAGAACGCGCAAAGGCAAAGCTAATGGTGTGGCCAAATGTGGTGGAACTCCACTGTAGGCAGCGCAAATAGCCGAAGAACGCCATTTAGTTGGCGAAAGGAAAATGCCGATTGCGGCGAGGAGTAAGGGAGAGAGGCTTTGGGATTTTCGATGGTGAATGAGGATGAGGAGAGCACCCGGTGCTCCCTTTTATAGGCGCGAAGGTGGACCGGATGAGGAGATCGACGTGCCATGCCATTCGGTGACATGGTTGATTCCGGCGAAACGGACGTGCGAAATTGAGGGATAAGGCTGGAAATGGAGGAGACGTGATGAGAGGGTTTGAATGCTTCTGATTTCGTGAAAAACTGTTGAGAAAATCACAAGTTATGGAAGCTTCAAATGGCCAACAATGGCGCTGCGCACGCGCTCTGGAGAACGACTCGACTGGGAAGATTAATAGTGATAGGAGAGAGAAAACAAAAAGAAAAAATTTTCCAAAAATAAAATAAATTCAAAAAAAATTCAAAAATTTTTTACCAACATCCTTGGAACCCGAAAATATCAAATAAAATAATTTCAAATTTATTTAAAGTATATTTTAACTATTTAAAATATTTTTATTTGCTAAGCTTTAATTTAATCCAAATAAATTTCAAAAAGACTCTAAAATTTAGAAAAAAGGATATAATTAGATAGATTAAAATTTTTGAAGAATTTAAAATTTTTAATGAGCTCAATCGGAGCTAGGATGAAGGAGAACGAGCTTTTGAAAGTTTAAAACTAAAGAAAAAAGGAAAAAGAGATTTTCTAAATTATGTTTGTACTGAAAAAGAAAGATTATGACGTGGGATCAAATCTGGCAGCATAGATTGAATCCAGGGCGTCGGATGGAAATGGAGTGGTTAAGTGAAGATGGAGGGTCGATATTTAATCGGGTACGAAAATTGGATCTAGGCGTGATACTTGTCAGTCCGAGAAGAGAGAGAGATTTCAAAAACACTTAGAAAATAAAGTCTAAAAAGTACAACAAAATTCACAGAAATTCCTGCAGATGATTTAGACTTAGGAAAAATGTTTCCAACTTAAGGTTGGTCTTTTAATTTTTACAAAAATAATTTTTAACTTTGAAATTGATTTTTAAAATCCAGAAAAACACAGGAAATCCAGATAAACGCCAAATGCTTCCAAATAATTAATTTGAAATTGGATTTTTTACTGAAAATCAAAATATCATTTTGTTTAATAATATTTTTATGTTTTTACCTAAATTATTTTTCAACTCCACCATTTTTTAAAAGCAGAAAAAAATCACGGCAAATAAAATTTAGGCAAGAAAAATAGTTATTTTTATTTTAAATTACTTTTACTATTATTATTTTTTTAATAAAAACTTGGGCTGTTACGTACCACAACACCTTAGTAAGAGGTCTTTGCTTCACCTCGATGCCCTTCCCATCATCGGAGTCATTTTGATGCTTGTATCAAGATGCTTTGCATACCAGACAAATATGTAAGCTAGCATACTCTTTGCAGTAGAGGATACAATCATTCAGATATGTATGTATTCTTTCTAATTCCATTCCCAATGGACAAAGAATCTTCTTGGCTTGGTAGGTTATTCTTGACAACACATTTTTCTTTAGAAGCATGTCCGCTAGGAGACCTAACAATGCCATGAAACTCTTGTCGGACCAACCATTGCTTGCCTTCAGTTTTAGTAGTTCTAGAACTGATGATAACCTCGTGTATTGTGGCTTGCAGCCCAGGAACAAAGGTTTCTCTAAGTTATCCATCAAGCCCTTGAATTTACCATACTCTCTCTCACTATAGTTCCCTTCTGCATCATGTAGCATCTTATCCAGATTGTCACCCTGCGACCTATTCCCATGATCGAAAGCACAGTCCACAACTGTTGTATCGTTGTCTCCCTCGACGATATCATAACTACCTTCTTGTGTAATCTTTTCTTCACCATGACTAGTCCAACATTTGTACCCCTTTTTGAAACCCCTCCGAATCAAGTGAGTTTCGATATGCGCTGAGTTGCTAAACATCTTTAGATTATCACAATCAATGTATGGACAATCCATATATTCCATCCCCTTCTTCAACATATCCAGCTCAGCCGCTCTTCTAAAAGCAGACATGCCATTAATGTACTCTTCACTCACACGGTTCTCAACGTACATCCATCTTCGGTCCATCTACACTACACATGTAACAAATGGGTGTCAAAAATGATTATTAGCGCTACTATAGCAAATCAGACTAGCTATACTTAATTACACATGACATCTATATTAGATAGCTAGCTAGCTAGCCATGTATTCATGACACAATAATATTAAGCAAGATTATATTGAAGTAAACTAGGAGTACTTACCCATTCTGAAATTGAGCAAAGTACCATTATCTTTATAAACCTAGCTAGCTAGCTAAATCTAAACAAAAAACTAACTATCATCTTTTTCAATTACAAGGCATATAAGTTATTAGAAGCAATTGAGTATTAACCTCTGATCACCAAGAAGACGTATATAGATCTACAAGCGCCAAACTCCCCAAAATCGGCCACCTTCCTCCACCAATGTAGCGCAATGAAAACAGATCTGTGTCAAGACCACGCATGCCCGGTATTTAATAATGCAGATTATCCCAGATGGTTCCAACCACAAACGATCTATGATACAAACATTATCACAGACTATTCGTATTAATAACTATCTGTGATAATTCATAGACGGTTATTCACACAAATCATCTGTGATGTCCGCAATATCACAAATAGTTTTTTTATAAAAACTGTCCATGATATCCACAATATCAGAGACGGTTTTGTATATGAACCATCTATGATGTCCACAACTTTCTCAGATTATTATTAACACGAACCATCTATGATGTCTCAATTATCACAAACGGTTCGTGTTAATAACCTATATGAAAATATCACAGACGGTTGCTAGTATAAACCGTCTATGATAGTTTAAGTATAAACAGTTCCGTATGAACCGTTTGTGATGTAGTCATCCAGTATAGCTTCTTTTGTAGTAATGAATCTACTATCAATTATGAATCTAGAATAACAAACTAATATAGATCTAGTCATGCAATCCATCCCTCTTGTTGAGAGGAGAAAAGATAGCACCACATAGGCCAACAGGCTGGGTTGGCTTTTCATATATAGTTAGCAGAGCCAAGATTAGGAGGTTACAGAACCCTCAATTAGAGGAGCTAATATAGGCAAGTTACAACTATACATGGCCATACAATATTTTTGTAATACCCACCCGCAGTCGCATCGGGAGGATTCTGAACGCAAAGATTGGACCGAAACTCAGTAAAAAAACTGGACAGGCAAGCCTTTAATCATGATGTCCGTGAACTGGTGGGATGATGGCACATGGAGAACTCGAACATTTCCAAGAGCGACATTTTCGCGGACAAAGTGGATGTCAATCTCAATATGCTTTGTGTGCCGATGTTGAACTGGGTTGGAGGACATGTAGATGGCACTAACATTATCGTAGTAGACAATGGAGGCATGAAGAAGTTGGCGTAGCCAACAGCACTCGGCGACTGCGTGTGCAATGGCACGATACTCTGCTTCTACGCTGGAGTGAGACATCATAGTGTGGCATTTGGAGGACTAAGACACTAGCTTGTCACCAAGGTAAACGTAGTGGTTGGAGGTAGAACGCCTCGAATCAGGACAGCCCGCCTAGTCTACATGAGAGTAAGCCATGATGGAGTTGATTGGAGCGGTCCTGATGTGGAGACCGATGTCAAGAGTGCCCTTCACATATCTCATAATGCATTTGATCAATGTGAGGTGAGGTTCCCGAGGATTGTGCATAAAGAGACATACCTGCTGAATGGCATAGGGTAGGTCCGGTCGAGTAAGTGTCAAGTACTAAAGAGCACCATCTAGACTCCAGTACTCAGTTGGATCGGCAACAGGGGCACCATCTTGGAAGAAAGCTTGGCATGAGTGTCCATGGGAGTCGTTGTGGAGTGACACTCGACCATGCCGGCACGTTGGAGAAGATCCATAGCGTACTGGCACTATGAGAGGAAGATGCCAACAAAGGAACGCTTGACGGAGATGCCAAGGAAGAAATGAAGATCATTGAGGTCAGTCATCACAAACTCGAAGTGGAGTTGTTGAGTGAGGCAACAAAGCAAATAGCCAGAGGATGTGGTGAGGATGATATCGTCGACGTAGAGCAGTAAGTAGGCGATATTGTCTCCATCTTTGAGAACAAAGAGAGACATCTCCGAGGTAGAGGGGATGAAGCTGAGCTGACGAAGATAGGTGGCAAATCGTTGGTACCACACCCACGGTGCCTGCTTAAGACCATGGAGTGACTTCTATAGAAGACACATGTAGTCAGGTGAAGAAGGGTCGACAAAGCCTGACGGTTGCTGGCAGTAGATAGTCTCTTCAAGATTGCCAGAGAGGAAGGCATTCTTGACATCAAATTGATGGATGGGTGTCAGGACCCGGATTACCAAACCCGGACCCTCTGTGTATTACTGCACTAGTCCCAGATCAAAGCTAGTACACACAGTTAAACAGAAATGATTACATAACCAACAACGCTTTATTACAATAGTAAAGAGTACAGACCGACAGGTCTCTTTATTACAAATGAGGTTTCAAGACCTCTCACACACAAAACACAGCGGAAGCAGAAGATAAATCCAACGAAGACCCATCAATACGCCACAGGCAATTGACTGGGGAAGCGCGACCTAGTACTCCGGGAATCCTTCATCAAATCCACAAGCGAAGTAGTCGTAGTCTCCCTCTTGAGCTTCGTGTTTCTCTGGGTATTATTTTTGAGTGCAGCATGTGAGTACATAAAGTACTCCGCAAGTCTTGGGAAAAATGAAATAGATGCAAGGCTTGACAAAGGAAGGCCATATGGTTCTTTTGCACAAAGCAATATTTTAAATTCAATTACCAATAACTATTTTCAAAGGCATCCATTTATTATAATAATTATTTTAACAGAACTAACATTAACTCACTAGTGAAGGTTCCATCCACCAACACCAGTTTAATCAATTTTAACTGAACAAGTTTAGTACTGCGGGTTACATCCACCCTCTCTGGCTCCAACTGCCAGGATACCCTTCCAAGAGTTCCCTCCACTCTCGGAATACAAAACTTTTGATTTTAAAACCAAAACCAGAAATCTACCATGTGAATGCATTCCTTGCCCGCCCTTGACCGTGGGCATGGCTATTCGAATAGTTTTACACTCTGCAGAGGTTGTACAACTTTACCCACAAGAGATAAATTATCCTAAAAGTCAACACGCTTCCTTTGGCATGAGACCCGGATAAAATACCACAAAGCCTTTACCTTACTCTAATCTAGCTAGATACCACCCGCTGAGGTTTCACCGCAGGTAGGCTAACTGCCCGAACCGAAGCCCCCTCTTGCGCCATATGAGTACAGTAAATCCCTGTCCCTCACTGTGAATAACCAGTCCATCCCTGGCACCCACTTTCCACTGGTGGCACCTAAACTAGACTATCATAAGTTAGTCAGCTAGGTCGTACCCATATAGACTTGTGGTTGTACGGTTAATGCTCAGTCTGGACAAACACAAGCGTCGGTCCTTAATTGACTAGGGTGGAACATACACTTAACAAGATCTCGTGCTAACTGCACCAAACCAAACCAACCATCCACCCTAATCTAAACCAACTTTCACATTGTTATTTTTATTTTGAAAGCACAGTGGCAACTACAATTACCACTAATTTCATAAACACAAGGTTTTCTCAATAAATCTTAACTTCCCATTTGCAAGAGTTTAAATATATTAAATAGCATGACTAAGCATTTCACTACCATTCTAATATCCACAAAGATTAATATTAATCTCATTATTGAGACAAAGGAAGTTCTAGGGTGACAAAGGTACATGGCAATCAATGTCAAATGAGGGCATAACAAAGTTGGAGTAGCTAATTCCTAAAGATTTGAACTAGTGGTTTTATGTAAATAGCAATGCACATAATTTAAAATATTTAAAACATTTCGAAAGCATAGGTTCAAGATGATCAAAGGAGACTTGCCTTCTTGTGCACTGATTGGTCCCTCTTGCTGTGGTTCGACAAACTCTTCGGCGACTTCGGGTTCTACGCGCGAAACGACAAAACAAACAAAATAAATTCAAATAAAATTCAAATGAACTCCAAAAACTGCAAAACCAGAACCAAAAGATAGAGCTCAATTTTATATGAATTTAGGAAGAAGAATCGGGTCGATCGGAGTTCGGACGAAGGAGAACGAGCGATCTAAAGTTTGCCGGGTGCTGGAAATTCACAGATGTTACTGTTCATCCGAGAACGGTACTTTTGGCGAGAAGGCTAGCGCTGGCGAGAGGAGGCATAAGAGATGAATCTAACTAGCAAAATGGGTTGCTAGGGACCTAAGGCACACATAGGAAGCGACGGCACGCCAAACGGAGTACGGTGACGGCACGGGCGGCTACAACGACATGGGTAGAAGAGAGGAATAAATCCCGGGCATAGGACATGGAGAAGTAGGGTGAGCACGGGCTAGAACGCGGCTTGGTGAAGCTAGGAAAATTATCGGCTCGGCCAGAAACCCATCGGAGACGGCGCAATCTACGTTTGAACGACGTCGGGAAGGGTAAAGGAAAAACTTAATATCTTGGTGCTCGGTGAACGAAATCTAAAACCACTTAAAGGGTAGCTACCTGGGATGGTTTGGCACAAAGTGACGTGAACGGATTGGTGGAAACATCACCGGGTAGATGGGGGACACGAGATGCCATTGACGGCCATGGCGAGGTTCGGAGGCGAAAATTTGTGGAGGCTTTTTGGGGAAAAGGGAGTGAGCACGGCGTAGAACGCGATGAGACAAATCTAAGAAAAATTACGGCAAGGGCTGACGCTTACCGGAGATGACGAATCGACGTCGAGAAGCGCTCTTGACCTAGATTGGGGAAAACTCGATTCCGGGAGATTGGCTGCACCAAAACCAAATTAACTTGGCAAGAAGGTAGATGGCACATGATGGCACAATGTGACGCGAAAGGATCACGGAAAAACTCACCGAATAGCTCAAGACGTGATGAGCAAATTCGAGACCGAAGGGCCTCGATGCCGACGGCGTCCTGACCTTTGATGGGACTTGCCACGGCTTGGGATGGGATTAGAGAAGCCAAGGGGTCCTATTTATAGGCTTGGATGGGGTAGAAACCGACTCCAATTCGCGGATTTTGGTTTAGAGTCCGTTTCAGAAAATTGGAGATAAGAGGCAAACGGATGAACGAAATGGAAGGAGACCAGTTGGGATGGATTCCTTGCGTGATTCGGCACAACTTTCCTTTTGGGAAGACATTGAGATAAGGTCCGGATTGAAAGTTATGAAGAGAGAGAAAATCGGAAGGAACTGTACACAGAACGAACAGATCGATCGCGCTGGAGGTTGAAGACGCATGAACAGTACCCGCGCGGTACTGTTCATTCTCTCTCCTCTTTTTTTTGGAAATTTAAAATTGAGCTCAAACAAACTCCAAAAAATCCAAAAAAATGCAGAAAATGTCCTTATGACACAAGAAACACAAATAAAATATTTTTGACAAATATTAATATTTAATTTAATCATATTAAATCTTTTTAAGTAATGAAAATTCCAGTTAAGCTTTAATTAATTCCAGAAAAATCCAAATGGTGAATTTTATTTTAAAAGCTTCAAAAAGGCTCTGAAAATTAGGATGTTACAATGGGCCTGGAACAAGATGCCGGGATGCTGAGCACAACTTGAGTGGTCGATGGTTTGACCACTAGGCTGAACGTCTCATCGTAGTTGATGCCGTGCCGCTGCGAGTATCCGTGCATGACCTAGCACGCTTTGTGATGGGCGAGAGTGCCGTCGGAATGCAACATTCATTTGAAGATCCACTTTCCCGTCACAACATTCGCGCCGATGGGGTGGGGAGAGAGTTTCCAAGTATTGTTGTGGATGATAGCTTGGTACTCCTCTGCCATGATGGCTCGCCAGTTGGGATCTGCCAGTGCACTTCAGTAGTTAGCCGGGATGGGGGAGAACAAAGAGTGCACAGTGGATAAGTTGAGATGATGAACTGGCTTCACGATGCTGGATGCTACATAGGTCCGCATTGGGTGACGACCGGGTGCAGTATGTGGAAATGGGCTGGGTGGTGCCTGAGGGGGCAACGCTGGCGTGGCCAACATGACCTAAGGAGGCGACGCGGGCATGGTTGACGCGGGCCGGAGGCGATATGGGTGCAGCTGGGGGCGACGCAGGCGCGGTCGAAGGCGCGGTCAGAGGCGTGGTCTGTGGTCGAAGAGGTGCAGTCGTAGGCGCGGTCATAGACGTGGTCGTAGGCGTGGTTGTAGACGTGGTTGTGGTCAGAGGCACAATTGTAGGTGTGGTCGTAGACGTGGTCGTAGGCGTGTTCATAGGTGCGGTCGTAGACATGGTCATAGGCGTAGTCGTATACGTTGTTGTCGGCGTGGTCGTAGGTGCGGTTGAAGGATCCGGGAAAAGCATCGCTGGTCATGGTTGCTCGACGTCGTAGAATGATGAAGCAACTGTGTGTCCTGGGCACGATCCCTCAACATCACTATGTGATGGAGCTGTCACTTGGAGAAAGTCCAGTAAGGTGATGGATGATGAGATCGTGGGGGAGTCACGGTGAGCAAAGGGAAATGAAGTTTCATTGAAGACAACATGATGAGAGATGATGAGTCGTTTGGTGGCGAGGTCAAGGCATTGGTACCCTTTATGAGAGCTGGGGCAACCGAGAAAGACGTAGGCGGTTGAACGAGGAGTGCGTTTGTGTGGGGTGGTTGATGAGAGATTTGGGTAGCAAAGGCAGCCAAAAACCCGAAGATGATTATATGTGGGACGGGTGCGGTAAAGCAACTCAAAGGGGATGGAGTTTTGAATAAAGGAGGAGGGGCGGTGGTTGATAAGGTGCGTGGCTATTGCGAGCGCCTCGGTCCAGTATGGTGATAGCATGTGGGCGTGCAATAGGAGCGTGCAAACCACAATGTTGAGAGCGCAGAGAGCACGTTCTGCTTTCCCATTTTGCGGCGAGATATAGGGGAACGAAAGATGAGAGACCATGTGGTCTAAATCCCAAGTTGGTGATAAGTAATTGACACGTGGTTTGGTTTGAGTGATTCGTGCCATTTTGGCATTTGGTGAGGTCGGGTTATGATTAGATAGATTTGACGCGTGGTCATCTTCCCGGTTGGTCATTTGGGCCATTTCTCACTTGAGTAGGATGTGTTGGTACTAATCATGTTTATATGCTTTGTGCCGTGCTATGCGATGTGGTTTTTGTCTGTGATGGCTGCAGGACGTCGAGTGGAGTCGTGGCGAGACACGGAGGACTGGACTAGGCGCAAGTGGCGCTGAGGTCAGAACAGTCGGGATGTGTCGAAGACGACGTGGACTCGAGGTGGTTGCGAGGCGTGTGAGACAAGGAACGCGGAAGCTTTCCGGAAGGTGCAGCAGGGGCGTTTCGGTAAAAGCGCGAGGCTGCAAAAGGAAGCGGGTTAGCGGGCAAAGCATGGAGGGGTAAAATGGGCAAAGCAAAGTGTAAACCCATCAAGGAATGCTATAAATAGGAGTATGTTTCCTGGTTGTTTGCAAGACTTGGAGGGGGGTTTTAGGGCTTTTGCTTTGCGCTTTAGTGGTGGAGAGAGTGGGTATATGAGATAGGATTGTGTTCTTGATTTCTCTCAAGCATGTATGGGGATGTAGGGTTAGATTGAGAAAGAGGGAGGAGCTGAAATGTAAACACTTCTTTTAATCATGTATGTCACCGTATCGTTTGTATTTCATCTTGTGTCTGAGCTCTTTGTTCTCTCTTGCATTATCTTTTGGCGACAAGTGCATGTATTCTACTCGATATAATCCTTTCCCGAATGGATTAATGTTTGGCCGAGTGAATTAATATTTGCAAGAACAGTTTGCAGCCAATCATTCTCTTCATGTTTATTTTCCTTCGGCTGGCAGCAGTGTGCCTCATTTAATGCTTGTATTTTCGGGCAAAGTAGTACGCGTACTTGCTATTTATTGCTTTTTGTGTTCTGCTCTTCTCGGGTGACTCTTCAACTCTCCTTTGCAGCCTTGTCTGTACTCTCGGCCAACACAAAAAATTGGTAGCACTTCTTGCCAAAACAAGTTCTGATTCCTCTTCCATTCATTGCTTTCTTGCCTAGTATCTTTTCTTTGCCGTGAGGTATTCTTAGTCCAAGTGATTAACCTCTTAATCATAGTGATTATATGAATCTCTCGGCAAGAATTGATCCTCTTGGCAAGAGTAGAATTGTTGTCTGGGCAAATGCAGTTCGGCCAGCAGGAGATCTTCATGTTGTGTTCGGCTGGGTACTATTGCCTTCAGCCAACGTACAGATCATTGGTGTTTGATACTTTTCTCAGCAGCTAAATGATTCCTTTGCAGTTCGGTTTCAGCAAAATCTGCATTGCCTTTCTTTTTCTTGTTTGAAAGCAGTCCTTGCGGCAGTGTAGTTTGCTTGCTTTTATTCTTTTGGCCAGCAAGTTCTCTTCATGCAGTCCGATTGCAGTCTGTAGTTTTGTTCTGGTCACAAGTTAGCTTTTAGTTTTTCTTCCTAATCTCTTTCTTCAAAAGTTGGTACGTGGCCTTCTCGTGTGTGTCCAGTAGCAAGTAATTTTTTGTCTATTTCTCCTTTGCTTGCCGTTGGAGTGTTGTGATCTTTTGTCTTTTGTTTCTTTGTTGTCGTATGGTCCTTTTATTTTCAGTTTTTAGCTCTCGGCTCGTAGTAATATTTCAGCAAGCCTTTTAATCTGTGGGAGGCCTTTCGCTCAAGTCATTTGATCTTTTTTTGTGAGATGTATTTCTCATCTTCATAGCTATTGAAGAGATCGTGGATACTCGGGTGTCGATTTAATTTTTTTAAACGACATTCACCCGCCCTCTGTCGCCATTTCGGTCCTACAATTGGTATCAGAGCCGGTTAGCTCTAATCAATAGATCTTAACCGGTCTCAAGAGCCATGGCGTCGGACAAGTACTCGACCAAGCCGCCTGTTTTCGATGGCATCGATTACCCCTTCTGGAAGAGCCAAATGGAAACATACATCCAGGCTCAGGGGTACGCCATCTGGCGGAAGGTGAAGGTGCGATATGTTGTTCCTGCCGATGAGAACATCAACGTGGCAAACATGTCCGATGTTGAGGCAAATGCGAAGGCAAGGAACATCATTATCCAGGGCTTGAGCAAAAGCGAATTCGATCGCATCTCTCACCTGTCGTCCGCCTACGATATCTGGGTGACCCTCGACGCATACCATGAGGGCACCACCCAGATTAAGACGGTTCGACAGGACCAGTTCAAGTGCGAATACAACAAATTCGAGATGCTTGCTGGTGAGTCCCTGGACGAGTGCTTTTCGCGATTTCACAAAATCTTGAGCAACCTCCGAGCGGTCGGTCTCACATACCCCGACTCAGACAACGCTCGTCAGATGCTCGCGACACTTGATCAGCATGTTTGGGAGATGAAAGTGACCACCATCAAAGACACGACAGACCTCTCGACTTTGACTCTTGACGCGCTGTACTCGCGCCTCAAGACTCACGAGATTGACGTTGTCTCTCGTAGGTCGAAGTCACAGTCGATGGCTTTGGTCACCGATCCTAGTTCAGCTTCTGGTCTCTCTTCTGAGTCTTCTTGCGGATTCTCCCTTGCTGCTCTCTGTGACATAACTGATGATCAGTTAGAGCAGCTTGCGGATGAGCAGCTTGCCCTCCTTGCTCGAAGATTCTCTCACGCTTGCAAAGGGAGGAGGGACAGAAAGAGAGGAGGACCCGTGATTTGCTTCGAGTGTGGTGGCCCCAACCACATTCGGGCAAACTGCCCCAAGTTGGAGAAGGGCAAGAACGACTACGGCGGTTCGGGCAAGAACAACTACACCGACAAGAACCGCAACAAGAAGCCCCTAGCTCAAACGCCGGGAAAGAAGAAGTTCCGCAACTTTGGCAAAGACAAGAACCTCTTCCACCGCGTCCTCACCGCATTCGACGACCTCGACCTCAGCGAGGTGGAGGGATGGAGCGACGACGACGGGGCGGGTGACCAAGTGCCCAAGGATGGCAGCGACGACTTCTCCGACATGTGCTTCATGGCCCTCGAGGGCGAACTGAGCGATAGCGAGCTGTACTCCGACTCGGACGAGGTATGTGCCACCTACGACCAGCTCAATCATGCTTTTCTTAAGCTAGGTGGTTTTCATGCTAGAGCTAGGGCTAGGTGTACTGAGTTAGAGAAGGAAGTAGATAGACTATCACGGGAGCTTACTTCACTTACATCTGCTCCCTCCCGTGATGATTGTGATACATGCTATGCTCTGTTGGGTGACATGGAGAAACTAAGGACCTCGCATGATAGTGTGTCCTCCGAGCTTGATATTGTTAAGGTGGAAAATGTTAGTCTGCTTGCTGAGTTAGAGTTGAGTAGGATGGCTGTTACCCTACTTACTACTGATGAGACTACTTCTCCCACCTCATGTGAGGTTAAGGACATTGCTGCTAGAGGACCTTATGCCATGCTCCTTGATCTGCCCGAGTCTTGTGAAAATTGCAATAACTTGAAGATGAACTTAAAACGGGCAGATCATAAAATTGCTGAACTACAAGCTTCTTTACTTGAGCCAATTGATTCATGCTTGAACTGTCCTAAGTTAACTTCTGAACTTGAAGCTGTCTCCAAACAGTTTCAAGATATGATTGATCATGATAGGAAGTTGGCTCAGTTTGCTTCTAAGGACCCTGTTAGCTCACCATGCATTAATTGTAACAAACTAAAATCTGACTTGATTGCATTGGATGAGAAATGTGTGAAGCTAACTAAGGACCTTCTAGAGAAGCCACGTTGTGCTTGTAATGTGATTGTGGACAAGGGGGAGAAGCCCCAGGGTAAGGTTGAGACGCTTAGCGACGTAAACCAACTGGCTAGCAGTAGGACTGTCCCTTCAGAGTCGGCTGTGCGTGCACAAGCCATTCTTCCCTCTGCTGTTGGTTCTTCCTTTGCTCCCTTACCTTCTGCTGTCTCTTCTTCCCCCTGCTCTTCTTGCACCTCTCTCTTCCGGGAGTGTCAGTATCTTATGAACACTCTCGAGAGATTTGTAGGCGGCAAGAAGAAGCTTAATCTTATTCTAGACCAATCCAAGATTTGCAAGTTCAATCAAGGTCTAGGATATGATTTTTATGAGGATATGAGGAAGCATCCACCTGCTATTCTCCGACCTATAGTAGGAGGTGTGATCGAGGTCGAGCCCAGATCTAGTAGGAGGTGTGATCGAGGTCGAGCCCAGATCTGATGAGGTTAAATTCAAATCAGCGGGCTTTGTCCAAGGGATCTCTGACAGCAAGGTGAGTCCACCTGCAGCTTTGGCCTCTCAGAAGGCGAAGCCTCCCCATGCTACTTCTACCTCTCAGAAGGTGAAGTACCACTGCACCTTCTGTCAGAAGGATGGACACACAGTCGATCGATGCTTCAGGCGCGCTAGGATTGTGCGTAGAGACCGTGCGGAGGCACTTAGGCGTATTCAGGGTCAGCCCCAGATCCTGAGTGCACCTAAGACTAGCACGAGGTCCAGGTTTGCTTCTGACGGGTTTGGGCAGCATCGAGGACTTGGTTTTTCTGAGTCTTCTGGTTTTCGTCCTCGTGTTGCTCCAGGTCGTGACTTCCGCCGTCCTGAGGGTACATCTCGTTTCCCCCATCGAGACAGTTACCCACGGCGTGATCAGCAGGTTGCCGGTGTTTCGACTCGCTTTCCCATAGCAGTCGGACCTAGCAACAGCTTCAGGTCTGCACACAGACCTTCTGCTTCTTTGAGTCACAGAGAGCGTAGGGTAGATAGAGGTCAGTCGTGTTTGACTACTTCATCTGCTCCACGTGTTACTCAGTATTGGGTGCCGAAATCACTCTTGATTTATCCCAGTACTGAGACTTTACTCTCTCGTTGACTCAGGTTCGCCAGGTAGGGAAGGAGAAGGTTTGGCTTGTTGACTCCGGTTGTTCTCATCATATGACCGGAGACTCCCATTGGTTCTCCTCCCTAGCCCGCGCTCCAGGTGATGAGACGATCACCTTCGGAGACGCTTCGTCTGGGCGCGTCATCGCTAAAGGTACTGTGCGTATTAATGCCTCTTTTATTCTTAAGGATGTTGCCTTGGTTAGTAAGCTGCAGTACAACTTGCTTTCCGTTTCTCAGCTTACCGATGACGGTTTCGAGGTGAGGTTCAAGAAAAACAATTGCAAAATTCTTGATTCTTCGGGTAGTCTGGTTTGCAGGATTTCTCGTTTTGGGAGGATCTTTCGTGCTGATTTTTCTGAGTCTTCTAGTGATCCTCTCAGGTGTTTAGTTGCTTCTGAGTCTTGTGACCTCTCTTTCTGGCATAGGAGACTTGGTCATATCGGGTTTGACCATTTGACCCGAGTTAGCGGCCACGACCTCATTCGTGGTCTGCCGAAGCTCAAAATGGTCAAAGACCTTGTTTGTGCTCCATGCCGGCACGGTAAGATGGTTGCCGCTTCTCACCCTCCGGTCATAGTGACCATGACCGATGCACCGGGACTGCTGCTCCGCATGGACACAGTCGGACCAGCTCGAGTGCAGTCAGCCAGAGGGAAGTGGTATGTTCTTGTCGTGGTTGATGACTTCTCGAGGTATTCTTGGGTGTTTTTCTTAGCCTGGAAGGATGAGACATTTTCACATTTCCGAGGTCTTTTTGGTAGGCTTTCTGTTGAGCTCCCGGGTGCCTTACGAGCGATCCGCAGTGACAATGGCACGGAGTTCAAGAATTCCTACTTCGAGAGTTTCTGTGGTGAGACCGGTGTAGAGCACCAGTTCTCTTCTCCGCACGTCCCACAACAAAATGGCGTTGTGGAGAGGAAGAACCGTACCTTAGTCGAGATGGCCAGGACGATGCTTGATGAGTACTCTACACCGCGGAAGTTTTGGGCTGAGGCTATAGCCACCGTGTGCCATGTCTCAAATCGAGTTTTTCTTAGGGCACACTTGCACCGCACTTCTTATGAGTTGAGATACGGGCGAAAGCCCAGCGTCTCTCATTTTCGTGTGTTTGGTTGCAAGTGCTTTATTCTGAAGTCTGGGAACCTAGACAAGTTCGAGTCACGTTCTTGTGACGGTATCTTTCTAGGTTACTCGCCTTCTTCGCGGGCTTATAGCGTCTGGAACTGCGAGTCTAGCAAAATGGTAGAAACCTGTGAGGTGACCTTTGACGAGGCCAGTCCGGGGACTAGGCCAGATATCTCAGGTTCTTTAGAGCAGTCCGAGACCATCTTTGTGGATGATGAGGACGATGGAGACGATGGTTGTTTACCTGATCCAGCTCCTCATCCTCCCCTTGAGATGCCTTCTTCCACGGTACCTCAAGGTGATCAGCCCTTGCCTACTGCTTCCTACGGAGCTAGTGGCTCTGTCCCTGCCTCGTCTGCACACGAGGTAGAGGCCACTTCTTCTTCTCATCCTGGACCTCCTAGACATATCCAGAAAGCACATCCTTCTGAGCAGATTATTGGAGACCTCTTTGAGCGTGTCACACGCTCAAAGTCTGCCTCGTCACTTTTCTGTCTCCATTCCGCCTTTGTTGCCTCCTTCGAGCCCAAGGATGTGTGTCATGCACTTTCTGATGATTCTTGGGTCAATGCCATGCATGAGGAGCTAGAGAACTTCGAGAGAAACAAAGTCTGGTCGCTTGTCGAGCCCCCGTGAGGTCACAATGTCATTGGGACTAAGTGGGTGTTCAAGAACAAGCAGAGTGAGGATGGGGTTGTCATTTGAAACAAGGCTAGACTGGTAGCTCATGGCTTCTCCCAGGTTGAGGGTCTAGATTTTGAGGAGACCTTTGCCCCTGTAGCTAGACTTGAGGCCATTAGAATCCTGCTTGCCTTTGCAGCTTCTAAGGGTTTCAAGCTTTACCAGATGGACGTCAAGAGTGCATTCCTTAATGGCTTCATTGAGGAAGAAGTCTATATCAGACAGCCTCCAGGTTTCGAGAACCCCAAATACCCAAACCATGTCTTCAAGCTTTCCAAAACGTTGTATGAACTTAAGCAGGCCCCTAGAGCTTGGTATGAGAAGCTTAAGTCCTACTTGTTGAGTCATGGGTTTGAGATGGGTAAAGTAGACAAGACTTTGTTCATCCGACGGCATGATACTGACCTTCTGCTCGTCCAAATCTATGTGGATGACATTATCTTTGGCGGCTCTTCACATGCTCTCGTTTCCCAATTTTCCGATGTCATGAGCTCGGAGTTTGAGATGAGCATGATGGGCGAGTTGAGCTTCTTCCTTGGCTTCCAAATCAAGCAGACTCGGGAGGGTACCTTCTTGCATCAGGGCAAGTACACTCGAGACCTCCTAAAGCGCTTTGATATGAGTGATGGTAAGCCGGTGTCCACTCCGATGGCTACATCAGCTTCACTCGACCCAGATGAGGACGGCGAGCCAGTTGATCAGAAGGAGTATCGTAGTATGATCGGCTCCCTCTTGTACCTCACTGCCTCGAGACCGGACATACACTTTGTTGTGTGTCTATGTGCTCGCTTTCAGGCTTCTCCTCGTGTATCTCACCGCCAGGCAGTGAAGCGCATCCTTCGGTACCTTCGAGCTACCATTGACTATGGTATCTGGTACTCTTCCTCGTCCTGTCTTTCCTTTCACTACAACACAACCGAGATTTGAGGGCATTTAGCAAACCCGGTGTTTATATTTAACCCGGCGTTTATTGAGATTTAGGGGCGTTTGTATAGCAGGGCAGACGTAAATGCCAGCATAGACATCTTTGCTGGTGTTTCTAAGTGCCGGGTTTGATCTGATAATTAGGGGCATTTGTAAACGCCGACAAAGAGGTTTTGCGGCATTTGTAATGATCCCTGGCGCTTAGCCCCAGCAACGCGGGAAGTAGTCATTTTGGCGCGGGATTGGTACAGTGGAAAAGGTGGCGCGGGAGTAAAACGCAAAATTCCCAATCCGGCCCATTCGCGATCAATCTGCCTCGAAGCCCTAGCCGCCGCCGATTTCCATCTCCCTTCGCCCCCTTTTGGTTTCCTCCTCCTCCTCCTCCACTCTCGGCGCTGGCGAGGCCGGGCCAAACTCGCCGGCGGCCACTTCATCCCTGCATCCCCCGCCGCCACTCCTCTTCGTCTCTTCGCCATCTCTTTCCGCCGCCTCTCTCTTTCTTCTCCAGCACCGGCGCCGGCACTCACCTCACTTCCGGCCGCCCCTGTGCCCCCACTACCTCGGCGCCGACGTCCTCATCCGCTCTCTCCTCTGCGCCGCCTACTCCCGTGCTGCCAATCCGGCCCATTCGATCGATCTGCCTCAAAGCCCTAGCTGCCGCCACCGATTTCGATCTCCCTTCGCCCCCTTCTGGTTTCCTCCTCCTCCTCCACTCTCGGCGCCGGCGAGGCCAGGCCAAACTCGCCGGCGGCCACTTCATCCCTGCGCCCCCCGCCGCCACTCCTCTCCGTCTCTTCGCCATCTCTTTTCGCCGCCTCTCTCTTTCTTCTCCAGCACCGGCGCCGGCACTCACATCACTTCCGGCCGCCCCTATGCCCCCACTACCTCGGCGCCGGCGTCCTCATCAGCTCTCTCCTCTGCGCCACCTACTCCCGTGCCGCCGCCTTCTTGCTCTCCTTCCCCATCTCGTCCTCCACCATCCAACGCTGCCTCTCACCGCCATCCACCGCACCGCCGCTTCTCTTGACCCACCTCGACGCCGCAGCTCTTCGGCTACCACCAGCAAGCGGCGCCCCTCCAGATCCACAAGTCGCCGCCAACGCCATCGCCGATCTCCACCGGATCTTCTTCAACCCCGGTCGGCCGCCCCTGTCTCCGCCACCACTGTATCATCCCCTGAGGAGGTAATCAGGAGCAAGAACTAAATACACATTCCTTTGGTTTTATGTGGATGTCAAGGTTTGGTAGTTATTGGCATGTGTCCCTTTGTGCGGTTTTGGTAAAATTTGTTAGGTAGATGGTGCTGTTCTTGGCTACCCTGCCTGCGTTATTTGCTTAATTGATCTAAAGCCTGTAATGATGGCGATGTGGCTTCTGTGGCAAATTGAATGTGGTGTTAAAAATTCCATGTTTTTCTCTTTTGAAAAAAATAGCAGCTTCAGTTTTTGCTGGCGAGAAAACAGTCTCTCTTCAAGCCAATGCAGTGTAAGTGGATTGGTGAGCAAGTCGATTGCTTAGTCTGAAAATGTTTGTTGTGAGCATTCATGAGGAATCAGGATGTCAGCCCTCCTAATAGAAAAGTGTGAGAACACAGTTATCTATAGTTGTTCAGCAACATGCTAAATTGTGTTAGTGTATGCCTTTGATAATTGATACTGTTCTTCCGTCTTCTTTTAATAGGATGTAGCAGATTTGAGCAGTGAGCACTTAGCTGTTATCTTCAATTGTAATGTATATAATAAGAATAATTAGTGGCTTCTCAATGTGCACTTAGCATGGTGCCAGCCATTTAACTGATCTAAGCATGCTCTTGTTTTTTATGCAGGTGAGGTGACATAACAGGGAAGGTTCTTATTTTTCTGAAGTGCTTGATCAAGTTACTTTGGTGTTTATGTTCAAAGCATCATTTTTAGGTTATAGAGATTAAACCTTTATTTAGTTATCGAGTAGGTCATGTATATATGCGAGTGGGACCTATATTAAAAGATGGAATCTGTAAAGGAGGGTTGTGTATATCTTTAATGAACAAATGGACTAGATCTTTCTCTAATCTCTATAAGTGAGCTAGTAGATTGCTTGTTCTAAATTAATGAGTATAGAGATATAGAGATGTCATTTTGAACAACCATTATATGGTGGTCACTCCAATTTTCCAGCCCTTTTTAGAACATAGGAACTCCAAGAAAACCCTGTAGAAAATCAAACATTTAATGAGAGATAATGGAGAAATTGCTCTAAATATCCTATGATTTAAACAGAGCCTTTTTTGTTTTCTTGAAATTTCCTTCCCTTGTGATTATAGGTTCAATGTTTGGCCTGTTGTCATCTTTTTTTTATGTGCAGCATGCTGCATCTGAATTAATGTTGTTTCAAGTTAAAAAATGAAAATGTTATATGATCATACAATGGGCTTTCAGAGTTATTTAGATTTTAGAAATGCTATGTACATCTTCAATGAGCAAATAGACCAGATCTCTCTAATCTCTATAAGTGAGCTAGTAGATTGGTTGTTCTAAATTAATTGAGTAAAGAGATATAGAGATGCCATTTTAAACTTTAATTTTTCACTATTGTGGACCTTTATATTTTTTGTTGAACAATATTTTTATAATTTCGAATACCCATTCTGAAATTCCTGGATCCGCCACTGGTTGTGGTGGAAGAATAGGTCATGGAGTTAGTGGTCAAGTCTGTTAGCTTGCATGCTGATTAGTTGTGTTTAGTTAGTTGAGAACGTGGGGTATGTTTGTGTTATAAATACCCATGTAATCAGTTTGTTTCTTGAGCAGTGAACAACAAGGGAAAAGACAACATTTGTGTGTGTTCTAGTGCTAAGCAGTTGCAGCGCTAATTGTGCGTGTTTTTTTCCCTTTATGTTCATTGTATCCAGTGTGTGTGTGATTGTTTTTTCTGGGCCAACAAGTTGTGACTGAGAGAAGTGTTTATGCTTTATCATCTTTGCTGCTTTGACAGAAGGTTGACAAGGTGCTTCGACAAAAGGTTGACGAGGTGATTCATCTGCTACATACTGGTGCTTCCTGTGCCTGGTTGCTATTGTCTCCTTACTCTCTTTTCAGGTTAGCTGCAAGCTGAAACTTTTTTATATGTTTGTGAATTCCATGCATCCATGTGCATCTTGGGAGAACTAATAAATTGGTGCCAATGATTAGGAAACATGGACAAACATTGGATGCTTTCACCTAGGTAATTAGATTTCAACTCAAAGCTGAAAAGTTAAAAGATTATTTACTCTAGCTCCCCTGGTTATAATTGTTAGTAGTAACTTGATATTATAGGTACACAGACGAGTATGAAAGCGGTCTTAAGAATTTCATTGAATTTGCCATTTCCAAATCAGCGAGAGGCAACACAATCCTTTGTCCTTGTAGAAAATGTGTGAATCAATATTGGTTACAGGAAAATGTTGTGTATGACCACTTAATCTGTGATGGATTTATGCCTGGGTATAATACATGGATTTATCATGGTGAGAGCTGGAACAATTCAGCAGCTGTTAGTTCAACTCCATCGGTTCAAAATGACAAAGATGACGAAATAAATGATATGCTAAGAGAAGGTCTTGGATTTTTTGATGATGTCAACATAGATGTGACTGCTAGTGATGACGAGCAAGAGAATGATGTAGATGCTGCGATATACTATAAGTTAGCTAATGAAGCTAGTCAACAATTGTATCCAGGTTGTGAAAAGTACTCCAAACTACAGTTTATTGTTCGACTCCTTAACATAAAAAACTTGTGGAATATGAGTAATGCTTGCTTTGATGAACTTATTTTACACTTAAAGGAAGCACTACCAGCCGGTGAAAATGCACAACTTAGATCCATGGTGGCAAATACTGACAGGTAATTTGCAGCATACAAGGAATGTTCCGAGAAACGATTTGAAGCATACAAAGAGAGGCAAGACAAGCAGTATGAAGACCTTAAAAGCATGTTGTTAAGCTTACATGGAGCTAGTAATAGTGCAAACAGAGAACAAGCTAGGGAAATAACCCAACCTAACGTGCAGGTGAGCATGTATATAGTTGTTCAATTCTAAATATTGTGTATTCATATTACATTTCTGACTTTTAATTTTGTGTATGCAATTTGATATCAGCTTGAATCTAATCTAGAAAAGGATACAAGTGGTGGAAGAGGAAGGCTACTAGAATCATCTTCTTCAGAAAATCGGATAGATGGTGTACTCCCATCAAGAACCAACAAGGTTTTAGCAAGAAAGCACCAAAAAGTGGTATGACCAACTTCCACATGAGAATAACTTAGAGTTTACTTACAACTAGTTTATGGGTCCAAATCATGTAGCCCCTTGATTCTTGATATTTCTAGGCTGGTAGAGAAGTTGCATTGCGTAACCTTGGTGGCTCCAATATAGTAGCACACGGAAGACTCCAATGCACCGAAAAGACAGCATTAGGTGTCGATGGATTAGCCTTAGGGGCCTTTTACGAGGTTCTTATTGATGTTGTCATTGACAAGAATGTCTTACTCCCTCGACCACTACGCAAGGCCAGCAAGCTAGGCGCTGCTATTGGTCTTTGCATCGCTTGGCCACATCATAGTGTATGTACTTGAGATCCACCCTATCATTTTATCTCCAAGTTGTGATAACTGACTTGATATTTCTCTTGTTGAAATCATAGGTTCTAGAACGTGATGGATCACCTCTAAATCTCATCAAGCGTTCTTTGGGTATGAGATAGAAAGATTATTTCCTGTTTATTAAAAATGTTGTAACTACCCTAATTGCTGTTTTGTTCTTTACTTCTCACACTTTCAGATTTCTGCACCAAGACATAGAGTTATTGCTAAGACTAGTTGTGCAAAAATGTAAGGTACTTTATTTCAGCTACTATTAACTGTTGATTTCTGCTAATTATGGGCTTGTTATCTAATTTGGTTTGGGAGTAGAACTCCTGTGGGACGAATTATGGGCTTGTTAGCTTCAATGGCTGTCATTTGAAATCCTTCTGGGTGTGTGCTGTGTTCTTTCATGTGGATTTGCTTCCAATGTTGTTGATAAACTGTCACTAGTCATATGTTATACATGACATAAACCGATTTGACAAATAATTATTTATCTTTTTCATACAACTAATATCTTTAGCGCATTGCCTAATCAGTTAGCATTAGCATCTTATTGTTCAAATTGACGCTGTAGCTTGCAAAAATGGTAAGCCAAGAAAATATTATGACTACTTGACAGAAATGTATTATACAAGGATGTATAAAAATCTTAAGGTATCCTTCCATGGGGGCCTCATTATACTTGATCATCATAGGGCAATAGGTGGTGTATGAGCAAGTTAGGCAGAATAAGATACTTGAGCACATATTTTGACACAATACCATAAAGAAAGGTTTCTAATACATGGTGGCATTTTTTATATAACTACAGCAATATTTTATAAAACAATGCTCTGAAGCCCATAGAAAAATGTCTCCTCTATGCGTATTTCTTCAATATCCCCATAGTGCCTGTGATATGGAATTTACAATAAAAATTTGAATAAATTAACAACAACATAAGTTAAAATACTGCAACGAGTTTAGTCATTTTGTCTCTGCATGTCAGCTACTTCGAAGAACTTGTAGCCATTCAGGTACTTGGAATGTTTTTCTGTGTAAAAGCTAAAAAAAATATGGGTAAGTTACAAAGAAAATGTCTAAGCTTCCAGAAAGATCTATATCTAGTTCTCTTTTTAGAGTAATCTATATCTAGTTCAATATTACAAATTTGTACTTTGCACAATGATATCAAGATGTATTTAACACAAGTGAAGTAGATGGAAGCCAAAATTGCATCAAAACCACATGTTCTGATTAAACTTTCAAATAATGTTGAGAAGTAAATATTTGATGTACTCGTATCAGAGCATATTCATCATAGAAATGCCAGTGAATCATGCAAAAACAAAGAGCCAACCTATATATGTGTGCAGTCATAGAAGTTTTATTTGAGGATTGTTAATTATGAAACAGGACATTTGATACACCGTCAGTCATAGAAGTAGACTATTCATACCAATTTGTATATGGAGTGTTGTTACCTACACGTGCGTTGGTATCTATGATGCTGTGTAACTTGCTGACGTGAAACGTGTGATATGCCTTATACCATTTGATACGCCTAATGTTGTAGGCTTGTAGCATGCACATTCGTTTACCAGTTCCTGTGAATTGAGTTTACTAGAGATGGGAAGAAAAGATACATTCTTTAGACAGTCCTAAAACTTCTTAGCCTTAGTAAACATGTGTTTGATCAGGAATAATTTCTTGGATGCTCTGCTGCTGTGCAAACAAATCCGCAATGTCTAGCGCTCTTATGTGTATCTGTTCGGAAGTACAGGAAATTTGCAACTGGTTTCCTATGTAACTGGTTTTGATTCAATAGTGCAACAACAGTTTATGATGTAGTAATTGCTTGCTTGCTAACTGGAGCACTAGTTAGGGAGATGAATTTCTGTCTAAAGTTTGGAGGTAGATTAGCCCTTTTTTGCTAAGACAGTAGACCATTCTGAAAATGCGCATCTTTTCTGTTGCGTATGGGTTAATTTAACTGTAAATGTTATGGTAATTTCTTAGGATTTTGTACTGACCGTGACTTCCTCTATTAGATAATCTAGTTAATTATGAAACAGGACATTTGATACACCGTCAGTCATAGAAGTTTTATTTGAGGATTGATCTTTTCCCCATAAACATGTGTGCAGTGTACTTAGACTTAGCTAGTTTTTCCTATTTCAGCACTAACTCTTATATATTGTGTTCACTTGATTGCAGGCTGGAGAAGATATGATGGTGTTAACTAGTTATTTATCAAGACCTTTTGTGCAGCGTTTAACTTAAGCAAATAGGATCCTGTGATGTTCAAACTATGAATATTTTGTTGAACATAAGTTATCGCACTCCTGTTCTACAATTCTATATATGTGATGCCGTCTTTTGCTGAACAATGTAATCTGTCGGCTGATATGGAAGTACTGCTTGTAAATTTTAGCTGCCTTTGACTTTTTGTTGAACAATGTGATTCTATCAGTTATAGTGATAATTATGGAATTAAAATCTATGATGTTGGTGTGTTGTCTACTACTAGTGAATAAGCATATATGTACAAACTGTGAAAGAAGGTATTTATAGATGGCAGACTGTTAAAAACATTTTTTATTAATTTAGTTTGGTAATTTGTAACCGCTGCCGTAGCTAGAGCAATAGCACACATACATGCTGTACAAAAAACCAAAATGAGGGAATTGCAGATGCCAGCATCCTCCTTTTGGGGCATCTGTAAACGCCACAGATAATATCAATTGGGGGCATTTGTAAATGCCGGCTGGATTACTCTCGAAGGGCGTTTGTAAACGCCGGGGTAGATTATCTGGAAGGGCGTTTGTAAACGCCGAGGTAGATTATCTGGAAGGGCGTTTGTAAACGCCGGGGTAAATTATTCTGGAAGGGCGTTTGTAAACGCCGAGGTAGATTAATCTGGAAGGGCGTTTGTAAACGCTGGGGTAGAATATTCTGGGGCGTTTGTAAACGCCGGGTTAGTCTTGTGTATGGCGGCATTTCCTAAACGCCGAGGTTGCTATAAACGCCGGGAAAAACCTTTGCCGACGGCACTTATGTGGTCGTTTGGTAAACGCCGGTAAAAACTCCTTCCGCGGCATTTACACACATTCTAGGGCATTTATAGGTGCCCTAGCAAGTTGGTTGTGTTGTAGTGTTTAGAGCCTACTCGGATGCATGGCTGTAGGATAGATAGGAAGAGCACTTCGGGCACCTGCCAGTTCATTGGCACTTCTCTAGTTTCTTGGTCTTCTAGGAAGCAGTCCGGTGTTGCACAGTCCACCGCAAAGGCCGAGTATGTAGCTGCCGCCAGCTGCTGCAGCCAGGTACTTTGGATGGTCTCGACCCTGCGGGACTTTGGGTTAGTTATCGACAGTGTTCCACTCTTTTGTGATAACACTTCTGCAATTAACATTGCTAAGAACCCAGTGCAGCATTCTCGGACCAAGCACATCGATATTCGTTATCACTTCCTTAGAGACCATGTAGAGAAGGGCGATATAGTGTTCCAGTTTGTGGAGAGTGACCACCTGTTGGCTGACATTTTCACCAAGCCATTGGATAGTTCGAGGTTTTCAGCTCTGCGGGGAGAGCTTGGGGTGGTTTGTCCTTATGGATTGTAGTGAGGGGGAGTTTTGGGCTTTACTGCTTTACTATATTGATTATGCTTCTGTCTCATTTCTGTCTCTTTGCATTTGGGTGCATCTCTTTGCATTTGGGTGCATTGGGTTTAGTCCTTCTAGCATAGGTTAGAGTGCTTCTCTTGCCTAGTTGCTTAGACTTCCTACTCTTATCTTGTGCTTCCAGGATGCTTCTTATTAGCTGCTTCTTATCTCACTAGATTGAGCTCACTCACTTCTTGTAGGTTCTAGCGAGGGTTGGGCCACTCTCGGGTAGACAGGGTACGTGTTTGCTCTCTAGTGTGTGTGTTTTACGGTCAAGCTAATAGTCCTGGAGTCACATGGGGTAGATGAGAGTCAGTCTGAGCCATAGTATCATCTATATCTTATCTATGCTTTAAGGACTGCCTGTTTTGGTTTTCTTTGCCAGCTTCTCGATTTTATTGCTTTGGTTCAGGGGGAGTTCATTTGGGAGCTTCTGGAGCTTAATATTGACTTAACTCAACTTGAACTAAAAGTTGCATCTCATGTTGAGGGGGAGCTAGATTTTATTGCATTGTAATACAACTACATTGAGCCTTGATTATTATCCTGTTATGACTTGTTTACAATGCTTTACACCTTGCCATGACTTGTACTTATATGCTAGATTTATCATGACTTCATATGTGTAGATTAGCTTCTGCCATGATAAGTTAATTAAAATTGCTCAACTTGAATTAAAACTTGTCATGCTAGCATTTGAGTCTAGTCTTTCTTGAGCGATCCTTTTATGATCCATGCCATGTCAAGTAGGCTAAGTTGAGCGTTGAATCTCTATTGAGCCTTAGTTTGAGCTATATTAGTTCTCGATGATGCATAAGTTAGTACAATATGTTTAAAAAGCAAAATGATCTCTTTTGTGCGAAAAAAACTGATTTCACCAATTCTTTCTCATGAGACGGCTTGCCATTGCACTAGGCATGAACTCAGGGGGAGTTTTGGATGACCTAGACTATCTTCTTAAGCTTCTTGCTTGGAGTAGTTGCATAAGGCTTGAGATCTAGCATATAAAAAAATTGGGTTGGAAACAACCATGAGCTTTAAAAGGACAATGTTTTATGTGTTCAATTTGCTTAAGCTACAAAAAGAACCAAGTACTTAACCAATGTTTCAATCTTGAGCTTATAGCACTCTATTGGACTCAATATTAGCTTTGTTGTTCCACTTAGCTTAATTGACATGGCCTGCATCATCCTTGGATATCTCTAGTTAGACTTTGCTTATTGATGACTTGACATGCTCATAAAATGCATTACATTTCAGATCGTCATCTATATGTTCTAGCTAGGATATACATATCATGTCATGATCTAGATAGCCTTTTATTGAGTTATGGCTTGGTGTAGTTGAGTATGGTCATTATGGATAATTCTCATGGCTCTACATGCTTAAAATAAACATACTTCAGCCATATTCATCCTTTGACATGTCATATTCTCTCTATTTGATGTGTTTATTGCCAAAAGGGGGAGAATAGAGAAGAAAAAGTCTTTTAGTCTTTTGGGAACAGTTTAGAGCTTTGGAGAATAATTTGCTCTTTCAGTTGTTGCGCTAGTGTTCCTTCTGTTGACATGGTCATTAGTTTCAATCTCTTTCTTTGGACCATGTTGGATTCTTCAAACTCAAACTCAACTTCATGCGTTTTTCAGGGTTTGTCAATATACTCATCAAGGGGGAGATTGAGAGACCATGTGGTCTAAATCCCAAGTTGGTGATGAGTAATTGACACGTGGTTTGGTTAGAGTGAGTTTGGTTTGAGTGATTCGTGCCATTTTGGCATTTGGTGAGGTCGGGTTATGATTAGACAGATTTGACGCGTGGTCGTCTTCCCGGTTGGTCATTTGGGCCATTTCTCGCTTGAGTAGGATGTGTTGGTACTAATCATGTTTATATGCTTTGTGTTGTGCTATGCGATGTGGTTTTTGTCTGTGATGGCTGCAGGACGTCGAGTGGAGTCATGGCGAGACACGGAGGACTGGACTAGGCGCAGGTGGCGCTGAGGTCAGAACAGTCGGGATGTGTCGAAGACGACGTGGACTCGAGGTGGTTGCGAGGCGTGCGAGACAAGAAACGCGGAAGCTTCCCGGAAGGTGCAGCAGGGGCGTTTCGGTAAAAGCGCGAGGCTGCAAAAGGAAGCGGGCTAGCGGGCAAAGCATGGAGGGGTAAAATGGGCAAAGCAAAGTGTAAACCCATCAAGGAATGCTATAAATAGGAGTGTGTTTCCTGGTTGTTTGCAAGACTTGGAGGGGGTTTTAGGGCTTTTGCTTTGTGCTTTAGTGGTGGAGAGAGTGGGTATATGAGATAGGGTTGTGTTCTTGATTTCTCTCAAGCATGTATGGGGATATAGGGTTAGATTGAGAGAGAGGGATGAGCTGAGATGTAAACACTTCTTTTAATCATGTATGTCTCCGTATCGTTTGTATTTCATCTTGTGTTTGAGCTCTTTGTTCTCTCTTGCATTTTCTTTTGGCGACAAGTGCATGTATTCTACTCGGCATAATCCTTTCCCGAATGGATTAATGTTTGGCCGAGTGAATTAATATTTACAAGAACAGTTCGCAGCCAATCAATCTCTTCATGTTTATTTTCCTTCAGCTGGCAGCAGTGTGCCTCATTTAATGCTTGTATTTTCGGGCAAAGTAGTACGCGTACTTGCTATTTATTGCTTTTTGTGTTCTGTTCTTCTCGGGTGACTCTTCAACTCTCCTTTGCAGCCTTGTCTGTACTCTCGGCCAACACAAAAAATTGGTAGCACTTCTTGCCGAAACAAGTTCTGATTCCTCTTCCATTCATTGCTTTCTTGCCTAGTATCTTTTCTTTGCCGTGAGGTATTCTTAGTCCAAGTGATTAACCTCTTAATCATAGTGATTATATGAATCTCTCGGCAAGAATTGATCCTCTTGGCAAGAGTAGAATTGTTGTCTGGGCAAATGCAGTTCGGCCAGCAGGAGATCTTCATGTTGTGTTCGGCTGGGTACTATTGCCTTCAGCCAACGTACAGATCATTGGTGTTTGATACTTTTCTCAGCAGCTAAATGATTCCTTTGCAGTTCGGTTTCAGCAAAATCTGCATTGCCTTTCTTTTTCTTGTTTGAAAGCAGTCCTTGCGGCAGTGTAGTTTGCTTGCTTTTATTCTTTTGGCCAGAAAGTGCTCTTCATGCAGTCCGATTGCAGTCTGTACTTTTGTTCTGGTCACAAGTTAGCTTTTAGTTTTTCTTCATAATCTCTTTCTTCAAAAGTTGGTACGTGGCCTTCTCGTGTGTGTCCAGTAGCAAGTAATTTTTTGTCTATTTCTCCTTTGCTTGCCGTTGGAGTGTTGTGATCTTTTGTCTTCTGTTTCTTTGTTGTCGTCTGGTCCTTTTATTTTCAGTTTTTAGCTCTCGGCTCGTAGTAATATTTCAGCAAGCCTTTTAATCTGTGGGAGGCCTTTCGCTCAAGTCATTTGATCTTTTTTTTGTGAGCTGTATTTCTCATCTTCATAGCTATTGGAGAGATCGTGGATACTCGGGTGTCGATTTAATTTTTTTTAAATGACATTCACCCCCCCCCCCCCCTCTGTCGCCATTTCGGTCCTACAAAAGACATAAGACAATGCCACGAGAAGAGAAAAATTGGGTGGATGTCTGGTTCACAAACTTGGTGTTGTTATCCGCCTGAATGGATTTGAGAGGCAAACCGAATTGTGTGCTAACGTAGTTAGAAAAATGAACAATGTGATTATATACTTCAAATTTCTTTTTAAGAGGAAAAGTCCAACGGAAGTGGGAAAAATCATCGAGAATCAACAAGTAGTACTAAAAACCTAAAGTGCTACAAACAGGAGATGTCTACACATCGCAATGAACTAATGCAATGGGCACCGAGGTGCGAGAACTGGAATATGTAAAAGGTGGACGCACATGTTTGCCGAGTTGACAGGCACGGCAAAGAGAGCGATCTACTTTATTACACGAAATGAGGGGCAAATTATTTAAATTGTTGAGGACAGCTGGGCCTGGATGGCCAAGACGCACGTGCCAAAGACTGGATGAAGTGGCGAGGTGGGCGTGTGCTGCAATGGTGGGGGCGGTTGGTCTCCAGGTGTAGAGATTGCTGGCACTATTGCAGCAAAGAATCATGCGCTGAGTCCGAGGGTCCTTAACAGAAAAGCCTAAGGAGTCAAATTCGATGGAACAATGATTGTCATGTGTAAACTGTCAAACTAAAAGAAGATTACGAAGAAGAGGGGGACAATTAGAACATTGTTCAGAAGGAATTTAGATGAGTTTGTGTGTAGAACAGAGTGACAACGAGAGATGACCGGAATATTTAATCCATTGCCAATGGTGACAACAGAATGAGAGGGAGGTAGGGAAAATGATTATACCATCGTTGGAGGCCATGTGTGAGGTGGCGCTAGTGTCCATGACCTAGTTTCCAGGGCCCTGGACAACAAGCTGGTTCATAGCGGCAATGAGGCTGGCCTGATCCCATGTCTGAGTCGGCGGTGAAGACACTTGTGACACGCACGAAGACAATGTGGGCCTATGGGTATGAGCCGAGGATGCCCGAGCTTGGAGATGCACGCCAATTGGCCACGCCGGGGATGGCTGCCCAAGGTTGTAGCAAATTCATGGGCCAGCTGGTTGGGGTGTCGGCACTGGCAGGGCACGTGATGAAGTGGATGAGCCATTGTTCGACTTGTATCGGCAGTTCTTGTCGCAGCGTTGGAGTCACGGCCGCGCCGCCATTGTGTGCCAAGGCTAAGGGAGTGTTGGGAGCCGAGGTACAGCGCCCATCCAGGCCGCAGGAGGCAGATGATGTGGACAATAAGAGTGGTGTCAGAGGCGACCTTGATCTCGTTTGCTAGCCGAAGTTCTTTAAGGGTGAGCATGGAGCACGCCTTAGCAAAGGAGGGGAATGGGGTGGCGTTCACGATATCGTCGGTAGTGTTGGAGAAGCGGGGATTGAGGCCGCGAAGCATGTTGAGAAGGATTCGCGACTCGGAGACGGCGTGGCCGACGTCACGTAGGGAGTCCGCCAACATTTTGAGGCATTGGGTGTACTCTGAGATGGAGAGATCCTGTTGAACCAAAGAGTGAAATTGGTTGCTAAGGAAGATCGCACGAGGTTCCTTGTTGTTGTAGAACAAGGCCTCGATGGCGACTCAGAGAGCGCGAGCTGTCTGATCGGGCTCCATGGTGATGTCGAGGATGTCGTTAGTGACAGAGCCGTAGAGCCAGCTTAGGATGGAGTAGTCTGCTTGGACCCAGAGGGAGTCAATGGCATTGGTTGGGGCCGAACCATCGATGTGGGAGAGGAGCCCGAACTTGCCGCACAGGGACTTGAAGAAGGAAGACCATTTGTTGTAGTTTGGGGTCTTGAGATCGAGGACGACGGGAACGTGCATCAGAACAGCGATGGTGCAGTAGGGGTTGACAATGGCCATTGGTGCGACGTTCGTGAGAACATCGATGGTGCCAAATCCGGACGGATTGCCGGAGCCGAGGTGGCACCATCGGGTGCCATGTAATTGGCAGCAAGCTCAATGCAATTTGATCAGCTAGGGAACATGGCTTGCACGGCAACGAACGCGATCAGCGACGGCTGCGAAAGTGGGTTAGGAAAGAAATTAATTTGATACCATGTTGAGGGGAGAAGATAGCACCGCATAGGCCAACAGGCTGGGGTGGCTTTTCATATATAGTCAGCAAAGCCAAGATTAGGAGGTTACAGAACCCTCAATTAAGAAAGCTAATCTAGGCAAGTTACAACAATACATGGCTATACAATATTTTCTCTGATACCTCTTCGTCGACATAGTCCTGTCGCAACTACATATGTCGTGGCCAGTTCGTTGTTTCTCCCAAACCGATGTATAAAGCTCTACGATCGAAACCATATGCTAGCATGCAAGGATCAACTAATCAGATTCTTACTAACACGATTAAAAACGATTAGCTAGATACATATACGATAGAATGATGATGAAAACATCGCATAACTAGACATCCAAAAGCACAAAGCAGTAGATGCAAATAATTTGGTTCTAAACATTTCAAAACCGAACCAAACTAGACTAATAATCACCCCTAAAATATAGATAGCACCGCCAGTGCGGAAACAAATCCAAGCTTTGGGGTCCATTTCTTTTTCAGCAAAGACCACGTTGTTTATATTAATAACACAGGGTTAAAGTACATAACCATCCAACATTTACAAATAGATCCTAAGAGAACAACTTGTTATCATCGAGTCCTCGCTAAAGACTCCAAATATAGTGACTACGACATGACAGCCAATGATCATGGCAATGACAAGTAGATTGTTTAGGATCACCATGGAGGTGTGACGTATGCCTTGGTTGCAATGTTCATCGGAAGGAAACCGAATGATATTTATTTGTGCCCAACTCAGCTCGGCGGAGATCTCCGATATACGTAGGTCGCACCGTCGTCGTCCGGGCGGGCGGTCAGGTAGGCAATACTTGTACCAAAAAAATCATCATGATGAAGGAGATATGACAGGAGACTCACCGAAGAAGAGAGAGGGAAAGGCCGGAGCAACTAGATGTAGCAGGGAAAAATAAACTTCAACACCAGAGGGCGAGGGGCCAGCTGCGGAGTTGGGCTGTTTGGGAGTCCAACCGGACCCTGAAAAAGGCCGTTCGACCAGGTCCAACACGACCCATTGCACAACTTTACTAGCATTCCTATTAGCGATGTCCAGAACGAAAATGTAAGGCCACAACGACTAGGCCGAACCCATCAATCAAATCAACCCAGACATACATAGAGAGAGAGAGAGAGAGAGAGAGAGAGAGAGAGTTCCTCCTAGCCCCGCCCTCGATGCGTTCGACGGATTTCCTCAGTGGCCGGAGACACCAAGGCACCTGTGCGGCCTCCTGGGCGCCCGGGGCATTGCTCGTCTCCCGTCGGCTCGGGGCAGCGGAGGAGTTGTTGCGAGGCGTGCACGTTCTTGGTGGGCGCCGACGGTAAGGCACGTCCGAACAATGAAGAACGAGGATAAGGTGTGTAAGATGCTGGCGTTGGTCGGGAGGGGGAGGACCAGGAGCCAGGTGCTGCGCGGGACCCAGGCACCGGATAGGTAGGTAGCACGTAGCAGAAGTATCTCCGACCAACGTTGTACAAGCACTTCGTTGTTCATTAATTTTAGGATTGCAATATCTGCTCTCTTGTGATTTTTCTAGTCACCTAAAGACTAAAGTAGCTCCTATGGGTTGTTTCGTTGTCCTTATGCCGATTCTCTTACATTTTCATTACGAACCAAATTATGCTCAAAATGTTCGCTACATGCTGTCATGTGTAGGCAAGTTTAGAAAGCATGTAAATTTTCTATATGCTTACTCTCCGTAATCAACGCTTGTCTCAGGATCAGAAGATTCTGAATGAGGGTGTACAATTAAAAAAATGCAATTCCATCTGAGTGATAATGAAGTTCCAGAAATTGGGTTTGTCATGAAGACTGGCTAAAAAGGGCTGGCATCATTGCCAGTGTGAGATTGTTCAAATAAATTCAGATCAATTGGCAAGAAATCTGATTATGGAACTGCAATAGCATGGAATGAGTTGAACTGGCAAAAGGAGTTACCTCTTCAACACTGCTTAATGACCACCGGCTTTCATTGGAAAATTTAACTATTTGCCACCCTTATGACTCGAGTGGCAACAGATTTGCCACCCGGGCCCATTGTCAATGACTCAGGTGATCCCACATGTAAGTGACAGAGTGAATTGGTCAATCTTAAGAGTGGCAAAAAATTGAATCTCCCGCTTTCATTGGACTCGCTAGTCTTGGTGTTTCTTCTGCATGCCACAAGAGTTGTGCTCCTGCTTATCAGCCTTTGCAAAATCGAAATTCTTTGGTTGAAATCAAAAATCACATACGAAGTAGACGTGGCACCTAGAATATTTATCAGAAGACAGAGCCATAATTACTTACTGCCATCCATAATGCAGCATACCTATTTCGGAACTCGGTAATAGCAATATGATCTACTTGAAAATCTTCAGTCGGCGATATTAGAAAAAAGAACGAGAAAATAATCAAACTGTTTTCCTATGCAGTTTTCCCCTGTCAATATCCTTGTATTGTCTGAGTAAAAATGCGAGGCAAAACCTCCCAAGTGGTTCATTGTTAGACCATGTGGTTAAGTATAGGATATTTTGGTGATGAATAATTGACAATGGTTAATCTGTTATGATGAATATTTGATGATTTTGTTTAACGATGTTATGCGAAGTGTGTGGTGCGTGCACGGACTGATGTTGGTCAAGTTGAGACGAACTTGTGCCGGAAAAATGTTCTTTGGTCTTTGCATGTGCAGGATTGAGCATGAAGGCGATCATGGTCGGTGACGAGGTGGACCGGAACTAGGATGGGGAGATCCGAGGTTCAGACGGTAAAGGAGGTCACGAGATGATCGGGCTCATGCTTGGGGCGCATGGAGATCAAAGGTGGATGATACGTGGAGAAGCTACGGGAGGTGCGGTCCTGGAGGCTTCGACACGTGACGCGTTAGAAAAGTCGTGAGTGTGAAAAACCCGTGTTAGGAAGGGTTTCGGATCCCTTGAAAATTAGTGGGCCAAAAGTCTAGTTGAGGAAAAAAAAAGGCTCAAACCTAGTTGGAGTTAGATTAGGATTTTAATTAGAGTTTGAAGTGTGTTTTAGGGGGCTGCATATATATATATATATATATATATATATATATATATATATATATATATATATATATATATATATATATATATATATATATATATATATATATATATATATATATATATATATATATATATATATATATATATATATATATATATATATAAAAGCCCGTTGACGTAGATTGGGGAATCAAGACTAACGTGATGTATTCAAAGAGTTAACTTTGGATAGGAGCACAAGTTAGTGATCCACGTACCGGAATTATAACATAAGAAAATGTTTAAAAGTGGTATTTTAGGCTCTCGGTTCAGATGGTAACATATAGGGCTTAGGGTATTACAAGGCTCTCTTTTTTTTTTGATTTTGAGGAGGTTTCATTCTTACTCTACTTTAACTTGTTTGGGATAAAAGTCTGTGCTGCTGCTGTTTTTGCCTAACGAAGCGCTTGCATCTGGTGGTGTCTTTGGAGAAAGTTGGATTCCTGTTACAGGGTGTGTTGTAGTTTTTGTATGTTTAAATAAGCTTCTATGTATGAATGGTGTGGGCAAATCTACAGCTTCTATATACAAAAATAAATGACCCTGCATATGAATGAGATATCGTTACATTAATTGACATTGACAGTCAGATCCTTAATTCCTACATTTAAGTTTCTGCTATGCAATTCTTAACAGAAGTTCGTCCATGCATGTAGCTGCTCCTTGCAGAAATACAGGTGCCTGGAATTGTTCCATGACATTTGTACACTCCTATCAGAATTTAGGTATGTCTCACTGGGATGACCAAGCACAGTTGACGAGATCATTATATACATATATTTCTGTCAAGATGTCACTCAGGCAGGTAAGGGCATCAATCTTACTTTTCTTTGGAACTAGACATCTTTGTATGATGCTTTGCTTCATCTATTTTTATGAGTTCTCATTCCATAAGTCATCCTTGTGATCAAAGCATATATCATTCATGCGCTCCATGATAAGAGGGCCCTCAGGTTAGGGGATAACAAAAGATAATGAGCTAGTGGGGCCATTGCTACCGTCTTTCTTTGCATAGTTTAATGCAACGAGTGCCTAACTGGGAGACATCAGAAAATAAAAAGATTATACAAAAATAAAAGCAAAAGAGAAAGATTTGATATAATTTGACAGCATCCAAGTGAAGTTCTAAGTGGTTCTGGTTGCTATGAATATTTTGTGTATATTAATGAGACTCAAAGGGCAATACTGATAGCTTCTGCACCTGTAAGTGAGTGTATGAAGCATCAATACCAATGTGCTTAATGAGATCATGCTTCACTAGATCACGGGCAATACTGATAGCTTCTGTACTGTAAGTCATAAGGGTTGTAGATCCCCTCATAGGTACTCCAAAATCTGCAAGTAGCCATCTCAAGTAAGTAATCTCTGTTATCACAGCTGCCATAGCTCTCAACTTAGCTTTTGCACTCAAACGGAAAACTACAGTTTGCTTCTTTGTCTTCTAGACAATCAGGGAGAAGCCAAAAAAACACAGTAAACAGAAAGAGAACGACCATAAGAAGGATCACTGGCCCAGGTCGCATCGTAGTACGCCTGAAACTGTAGTAAGTTGGAGCTAGGGAAAAACAAGCGACGAGAGATGGTCTCACGCAAGTAGCGAAGAACACGAAAAAGGTGATTGTAATGAAGATGAATAGGGCGAGCCATGAACTAACTCAAGATATGAATAGCATGTGCAATATCAGGGCGAGTGCTCACAAGATATACCAGACTCCCAACAAGATGGCGATAACGAGTATGATTCTCAAGAAGATCACCATCAGTAGCACAAAACTGAAAGGAGAGCTCCATAGGAGTCTCAGCAGTGCAAGTATCAGTCAGACCAGGCAACGAAGTCTAATAGGCGGCGCTAGACGGCAGGGCCGTTAGATCGACGTTTTGTTTTTTGTTTTTTCTTTTTAGCTAATACAAAAGATTCGGTTGAGGCTTCTTAACCAAAAAGATGCAGATGGCTTCGGCTCGGGCGTCGCTCCAGCGGCTGGCGGAGCGGCGACTAGTGGCTCGAGCGATCAGCAAACCAAGGCGGCATCGATCGGACAAGGTGACGTCGGGTCAGACAAAGTGGCGTTGGGTGGCTAGTCAGTCGGTGAACTGAAACAGCGTCGATTGGGCGACAACGATGTCGGATCAAGCCTGGGCAGCGGTGGCGGCTTGAGTGGTGACGGTGGCCTGGGCGGCGTCGAAGGTAGCGGAAGAACAAGGTCAGAGCCCTAGCTCTGATACCATGTTATGAATATTATGTATATATTCATGAGGTCTAAAGGGTAATATATATAGTGAGCATAAGGGGAATATACAGAGGAATATGGTATATACAGATAAGGAAACCAAGGCATATAAGGAAACAAATAACTATTCTATTCTTAACATTGGCATAGCTGATAAGGTCCATTTTGGATTGCATTTTGAAGTTTGCCAAGTTAATAAACTGTTCTCTAGGCACTTTATCTTGTCAAATCTTCATTAGAGCTGTAGTTGCTGGAAGCATATCTAGTGTTAAATTCCTATTCAGTGCTAAAGCTCACCAGAGCCGTCCGATCCAACCCATACAGCTCTGGAAGGCTCCCAACTCACTTAACCCATCTTTCAAAAAAATCCCCTATGCAGATTTTTTCCCAAATAGCACCTTATCCATTCCCCTCCCGCTCTCTCTCCCTCAGTTTGTTGGGAAAATTGAATATATAGGACCAAGTTGAGAGTGTTTTGATAAAATAGGACCAAGTTTATTGTCCTTGTAAATATAGGACTGAGTTGAGCACCTTCTTGCAAATATGGTATTTTTCCCATTTTAATTTCATTTTCATTTTGCAGCCCATTTTTCTCTACGTGAAATGACTCTTTTGCCCCTGATATAGCTGTAACTGCGTCAATTTCTGCTTGGTCGCCCCAGTTTGTTGTCCAGTACGTGCAGCATGTAACTAAAATGAGTATATACTAAATATGGTATATGTACGTGCAGTATATACTCATTTTAATCAACGTTGACTCATTTGATTTTAGTATATACTCATTTTAGTATATACTGCACGTACTGGACGTTTATACTGCACGTTGACTAAAATGAGTATATACTGCACGTTGACTCATTTTAGTATATACTGCACGTACATATACCATATTTAGTATATACTCATTTTAGTACGTACTGGACGTACTGGACAAATGCTAGTATATACTCATTTTAGTACTCAACTTGCATATACTGAAAATCAACTTGGGCGCATTTTAGTATATACGTTGATTCAGTATATACTAAATATGGTATATACTCATTTTAGTACTCAACTTGGGCGCCCCAGCATATGCTAGTATAGATTCAGTATATACTCATTTTAGTTACATGCTGCACGTACTGGACAACAAACTGGGGCGCCCAAGCAGAAATTGACGCAGTTACAGCTATACCAGGGGTAAAAGAGTCATTTCACGTAGAGAAAATGGGCTGGAAAATGAAAATGAAATTAAAATAGGAAAAATACCATATTTACAAGAAGGTGCTCAACTCAGTCCTATATTTATAAGGACAATAAACTTGATCCTATTTTATCAAAGCACTCTCAACTTGGTCCTATATATTCAATTTTCCCCAGTTTGTTCCCCATCCACGGCCGAATTCGTGCCTCCCTCTCCCTCTTGCCTCCTTCCCGTAGCTCCCGCCCCGGCCCTCGGCGTTGCCCCTGGCTCCCAGGGCCACCAACCCGGCCTCCATCCGCGATTGCAACGCCGCCACCAACGCACCACTGCCGCCCGTTCTTGGCTGCAACCGAACCCAGCTAGGGTTTGGGCCGCTGGCGCCGTCTCCCTCTCCGGCCCCTGGCCCCCCCAGTCCTCGACACCGCCAACCCAGCCTCCATCCGCAGTCCCCGGCCAACCTGGCCCCCAGCCAACATCCGCCAACCCAGCCACCCCCTCCTTCCCCCGAGCCGCGACGAGGCGACGTCCCCCTCCTTCCCCATCCCAGCAACGCTTCAGGTAATAACACTAATCTGCAAGGTTAGTGTGTGTATAAAATTTGAGATGATCAGTCCAAAACATTGGTACAAAGCATATACAAGGCATCCTAAAATCCTGAAATCCAAATTTAGAAAAATTTGCACAGAAGTAAGGCACTGTTTTCTATCCTGAAATCCTGAAACATGCTCCAGGTAATAGCACTGTTTGCTATCCTGAAATCCAAATTCAGAAAAATTTGCACAAAAGTAAGGCACCTAGAACAATGCATGTAATACATGCAAGATGCATTTTGTCCACGAGATTGCATAGAGAAACAGACCAATTCATCCTCGACAATCTCGTCATCCTTCTGAATCTGATCAAGCTCCTCTGTAGTCTTGCCATACTGAAACCATATAATCCATATGATCTAGATGTTAGACAGCACAGTGGTTCTAGCACCCCCAATTAAAGGTATTAGGAGATGATCCATATGCTTGTTAATGTTACAGTTTTCATGATAATGCTTTAACTGCCCTTATAACCATTTCATTCTTTCAGCTTCTCAGATATGTTAATATCATAAATAACATAGTGAGATGTCTTTGAACTCATATGCTTACTATTTCCACTTTACATAGTTTAAATTGTTGCACGTATGATTTATCTGTGTTCTGGATATAAATATGTTTCTCATCATTATAGTACCTTGCTATTGCAATGTGGTATATTTTGGAGCATAAAGTTCACTTAGTTAACTGCTACTTGAGTAAAGAGGTTTTTGTTAAATGATTACCACAGCAATGTTTGCTTATTTGTTGTGAAACATAAGATATCGATAAGTAAACTAGCTTGCACATTTCCTTCATCTCTATTAGACTTCTGTACATGATGCATATTGGAATGACTTTTGTACATGATGCCCTTTGAGGACGACAGCATGTTGACCAAGGTAATGATAACAACATTATTTTTTACTAACTCTCTTGATTTTTTTTTATTACTAATTGGATGCAGGAAGCTGGATGTAGAAACTGCCACATTAGCACAGTTGTGGATGCAGGAAGCTGGATGCAGAAACTGCCACATTAGCACGGTTGTGGATGCAGGAAGCTCTAATTCTTGTTTATATCTATGTTCAGTGCAGAACCTTATGAGTTTCTACGTTTCTATTGTGTATCTTTGGTACATGAATAGTATCAGGAATTGTGGATTGTATGCAACTACTTCTGTTAAAGTTTTATTTCCTGGTTTGTGCTTGTGAGTAGCTTCAGAAATCCAGAGCTTCTTTTAGTTTGAGTCCGTTTAGAACATATGCTGTTGGCTTCCTGGGGCATAGGAAAGCTGCACTGCCCTGAGAGTGATAACGATCGCAAGTTTGCAACGCCATGCTGTTGCAGAGGAGAGGGCAGGATCTAAACTGTAGGGTTTGGAGGCTTTAGGCGATGATGGCAATCGCTGCTGGTACGTGCCTTCTGGGATTATTGTTAAGGCAAAAGGTAGCACTTGTGAGAACGACAGTGACGAGCAAGTCATATTTCTGTATACCATGTGTGACATTTTCCATCTAAAGCCAGCTCTGATTCATGAAGATGAAATACGATTACGAAATTTAGAAGAGAATGTACCTCTTGATTCATTTCTTGCAAAGAACAACAACAAATTCCAAGGCAAGGAAGCTCAGAACTAGTCAGTTCTCTAGGGGTCTCATTTCTAGTTCCATAGATTGTCCGGGTTGTTTTGTCACCATTGATGATGAGTATTTCACTGCCAATCTGATAGTGATTCAGTTAGCACCTTTCAATGTTATCCTTGGCATAGATTGCTTGTTCAATTATCATGCTAAGATATGTTGTTTCTGGAAGACTGTGCCATTGCAAGCTCCGTCCGAAGAGGAGTTGGTCTTTCAGGGTAGTGCACCATCAAATTCTCTCTTTGTGTTTATCAGTTTGTTTCTGGCTGATGTGGATCGAGGATTGGGTTACTTTGGTCTTTTGCGGCAAAACCAAATTCTTCTTTATGCATCAAGGAGATCCCAGTGGTGTATGATTATCCCGATGTGTTCCTTGCAGAGTTTCTGGGGATGCCCCTAGAATAGGATGTGGAATTTCGAATTTATCTTGTTGTTGGTACTTGGCCTATTTTCTTGTCTCCATATCATTTGGCTCAACCCTTTTAGGATGAGTTGAAGAATGTTAGAGCTGGATCTCACATTCTAGAACCCTCTATAATTTCACTGCACTATTCTCTAAATCACCAGATAGTGCTCACAGATGCATGCTGAATCATCTCATACATCTCTTGAACCATACCAAAAATTAATGATACATTAGAGTTCAAAATACACCACGTTGAGTGACAATTTACATATGGGCCGATTAGGCCAAATGTTTACGATACACGATAGCTAAAGCAGAAACAGTAAGCAAAAGCAGGACCATAAACATCAATAGGCAAGTGACTAGGGGGTTAAATGTGAATGATAGATATCATCTGAGATTAGATAACATATGTACACACAATCTCCATCAATGTCTACTTAACCGGGATAAGAAATCATGAAAGTTTGTCCTAGTTTCCTTCATCAACTCCTCCATCTGGGCTAGGTGCATTGTCGTAGGCATAAGGGTCCTGTTCTCCTATTTTTGATTTTTATTCAATGAGTGTGAGCACAAAGTACCATACTCCGTGAGCCAACACACAAAATGCATTATTATAGATGTAAGGCTGAATAAGGTGGGCTGTGGTTTCTTTTTGTTGAAAGGCTTTTGTTGGAAAATACCAATAGTAGGAAATTCCTATGACGTAGCAGGTTTTTACTGAAATTGGTTGTCTACAATGAGAAAAATGATTGCAATAGTAGTAATAGCACAAGATCCATCCACCGTCACATGGCCTCCTACATCCAATGCTAATTTCGTAGCATTACATCCGCCTATTACCATCATTGGGACCAACTGCCCAGGGTAACACAAATCTGTTTTTATTCCACCACAAAGTTTCTTTTCATAAATAGAACTAACTCCCGCAAGTTTCCAATGCCCGCCCATGACCGTGGGTAAGGTTGTTTGAACAATTATCACTCTGCAGAAGTTGCACACTTTACCCACAAGTGACAACCCATAGGTTGCCATGAAGCCTTTACAATGCATCTCCCAGTGAGGCCACACCCGCTAAGGTTTCCACTTCTATAAGATACGACCATCCCTCGATAAACACCCACTTGTGCCGTCACAACAAAGGTAGGGATAGGACCATCCTTCCCTTTACATGTGTTCACACCCATGTCGCAACCCACACTAGTTTGATACAAATTAGTTAGCCTAGTCTATACTTTGTTGACTTGTGGTTGCGTTGTTTTACACTGAAAGGTCATAGAAGATTCAGTCCATAGGATTATCTGGGTGGTTCTACCATGGTCCACACTCGTGCATCCACTGCATTAGCCCTCTATACCATCCGCCCGAATATTTAAGCAAATAAGAATTTTTGAAAGCATAAAATAATCATGTTACAACATACCAGCCACTTTCCACCAATGACTATCCAAATCAAGTTTTTATGTGTGGAATGACATTAGGGCAAATTAATGCCCCTGTGTTCTAAGCATAACTAAGCATGGTAATATGATGCACAACTGATGTTATCATTATAGTATCTTGGGTGACAAGAGTTAAGTGTTCAGTTAATTCAAGGGAAGGGGCATAACAGCACCATAATGTACCATGGGTAGATATCTAAAATCCTAAGGTGAACATACTTTTCGTAGTAAATAGCAACGTGCAGTTTGATATTTTAAACAGAAATAATTCATGATCTATCACAGACGGTTTGTAGTAGAAACCGTCTGTGATAATCAACTATCATAAACAGTTATGAGTTAATAACCATTTGTGATAGTATGTATCACAGATGGTTCGAAAACCGTCGATGATAACCTCATGTCATGATTGACATATAAACTCAGGCGATTCATGAAACTATCCGTGATGACATTTTTTGAACCGTCTTTGATGACTTTTTCTGCAGTAGTGAATGTAGGATCAATATGATTAAAGTATTGACTTGCCTTGTTCACAGGTTGCTTGATCTTGTGGGTCTTGGTTCACCTCATCTTCTTCTTCTGTTTGGCCTTGTACGCTATTTAAATGTTGCACAAAAATTTGGATAAAAATTAGCCCAAGAGAATTAAATTCAAATAAAAATTTAAATGAACTACAAATTTCATGATTTTGGTTCCATTGAATTCCAATTTGGACTTAAAATGACAAAGTTATGCTATTTCAAAGTTTGAATGTTGAATTAATTCCATAAAAAAGAGAGAATTTCTCTCACTAATAGGTGGGACCAATGAGGTTTTTAATTTCTTGTCTATATTATTTTCTAGAAATGCTACAGTGTATGATAGGGGGCCCACCTATTTTAATTTGCTTTTTGGAATTTCCTTTAATCGAAAATAGCCACTGTGACTGACAGGTGGATCGGTTACTTAAATTGGGCCCACATGTCAATGGCCCATTCTAGTTTTATCAGTTTTAAAAAATTTCATCGGTGGGGCCACATGTAAGTTGGTCTATTAACCCTAACTAGTAACCATGGCCCACCTGTCATGAAGAATTAACAGAGGTCATTAACCCTTAAGTTAATCACAAATTCGAATAACCATGAGTGAATAGTGTCTTCCCTTCCCGCTGATGAGTGCGGTGCTCACCGCTGGTGAGGGGAGGGGTGGCTGCTTATGAGCAATATTGAAATGGCATCTATTCTCCCCCGCACACCTCTAGGCAGAGTCCTACTGGCCAATTTGGCTGAGGTGGTGGTCGGCAGCGAGCCCAAGTGGCGGCGAAATAGGGTGACAGACATTATGGTGATCTACAGCATTCTAGGTTATTCCAGCATGCACAGAGCATCTACATGGGGGCACGAGGCTACCTGAAGGCTTGGTTGAGCTCGGGGACAACAGAGGTGGTGTTGTGTCATGGAACAGCAGCGAGTGATAATGGAGCATAGCTCTAGGGCTCCTCAGGTGGTGGTGGTCCCAGGCATGGTTGGGCGCCCTGGTCCAACAGAATTGATCGAAAATGGCTCCAATTAGGAAATCCTCAAATCACTGAAGTTGGGGGAGAAGGCACCTCCAGCGAGCTATGGGCTTCAGAAGGTCAATTCCGCAGAGGGGGACGATGAGTAGGGTGTGGCAAGGCGGTGGGTAGCACACTCATGGTTTATAGTGGCCAAAGGGTGCTGGCATCGTGGGAGCTTGCTATGGAGGCATGTTGGCAGTGGCGTTCGGTGCTACTTGTTGTGGCCACAGAGCGAGGAATAGTGACTGTCTTGGCACAACTACACGGGGGTGATGGCGAGGACCACCGTGTGGCATGGGGCAGTAATGGTGCATGGGTAGGTGTTGCACGGCCGTGCATGGGTGATGGCATGGTGGCCAGGCTACGGTGATGCTTGGTGTGGGCACTGGATCACGACAGGGAAGAGGAGAGAAGAGCGCCAGGGTGAGGTAAGACGTCAAGAGGGTCATGGTACAATGGCATGGCAGAGGCGAAGCTCGGTTAGGGATGTGTGGGGCTCTGGCGCTAGTGGCGCCGTGGTCCGGGCGACGTGGGTGCACATGGCGCACATGCCGAGCACCAGGGAGCATGCGACAGAGCGGGGAGGGCTCGACTAGGCCAGCCTGGTAGAGCCAAAAGGCCCAGCGGGCAAGAAAATTTGGCCTGGGCCCAGCCCAATTCCTTTGGGGTCAATTTCTGAATTTCCTAGGATTTTTCTTAATTGAATTTCTAATTTAAATTGCCACTTCAATTAAAAGTTTTTTTGCATTCAAATTTAAACTTGAGCTGGATTTGCACCAATCACAGGTTTCTCTTCATAAAACTTAGGGTTTCTATATGAAAATGTGATAACAGTTTCTTACCCCTAAATTAAAATCTTGTTCTCCAATTCCTTAAACCTAATTTTGTAATTTAATCAACACTAAGAGCTCCATTTATTTAAAATAGGATATTGACTTATCTTTTTAGCTCACAAATCTTTTCAACAAAATTTGTCCTTGATTTATAATTCACTTTAGTCATGCTGGTCTCATTTCTCATTAACTTGTTTTAGTATTTAGCTCATGACTTTTTTATTTTTAAAATTTTAAACTCATGTTTTATTTTAACACATTGTAGCTTGTTTTTACATCGCCCATTTCACGCCTGGTCTTCAATTAATTAGTATTTTTATGCCAAATCCTCTTGCCCTAGCTTCTGGATCATCTTTGCCTATTCTTCAAATAATTTAATTTAGTTCTTCCTTCTGTGCATCTTTTATTCTAGATTTTACTTGCATGATCTTTTATTTCTTTGGAACCTCTATCAAATACCATGAAAATCCAAATATCATAAGAAGCAAATCAAAAAGTTTTAAATCTTACACTATTTCAGACAACATACTCTTTGGACTGTTACAAAACCTACCCCCCCTTAAAAGAATCTCGACCCCATTCAGCCTAGTCTAAAAACAAGTAAGGGTAATATGTCGTTAGTCGGTTTTCATGCTCCTAGGTGGCTTCCTTCTTGGTATGATTATTCCATTGAACTCTGCATAGGCGAATGACCCTGTTCTTCGTCTGCTTCTCTACAACATTGAGGATCTTGACAGGATGCTCCTGGTAGGTCAAGTCATCCTTTAGCTCAATTACATCTAATGTGGTTTGATCTTCTAGCACTAAAAGATATTTCTTGAGTTGAGAGATATGGAACACATTGTGTACGTCGGCTAGACTAGCTGGTAGCTCTAGCTAGTAAACTACTTCTCCTTTCTTGGCCCTCATGGGGAATGGCCTGACATATCATGACGCAAGCTTGCCTTTAAACCTTGAATCTTCTAATTCCTCACAAAAGTGACACTTTCAGGTAGACATAATCTCCAATCTCGAAGCTTAGCGGCCTACGTCTTTTGTCAGCATAATTCTTCTACCTTGATTGGGCGGCTTGCAAGTGATCCCTAATCAGACGGACCTTCTCCTCAGCCTGCTTTAGGGTACCTGGTCTAAAGATATAGCCTTCTCCTACTTCTACCCAATGTAGAGGGGTCTGACACTTTCTTCCGTACAAGGCTTCAAATGGGGACATCTTCAGGCTAGATTGATAGCTATTATTGTACGCGAATTCAGCGTAGGATAGGCATTTCTCTCAATCCTTGGTGAAGTCTAAAGCGCAAGCTCAAAGCATATCTTCTAGGATCTAGTTTACCCTCTCTGTTTGGCCATCAATTTGGGGGTGATAGGCGATACTAAAATCTAGATATGTACCGAGTGCTTGGTGAAGGTTAGCCCAGAAGTGTGAGCTAAATTACGAACCTTGATCTGACACTATCCTTTTTGGCACATCATGCAAGCACACAATACGTGACATGTACAATTCTGCCAGCTAGTTTCCTTTATAGCTTGTTTGAACGGGGATGAAGTGGGTGGCTTTGGTTAATCTGTCCACTACGACCCATATTGAGTCATACCTTGACTTGGTTCGCGATAACCCAGTGATGAAGTCCATTGCAACCTCTTCCCTCTTCCACTGGGGATTTGTAATGGCTGCAATAATCCTACTGGTCTCTAATGTTTAGCCTTAACTCTTTGGCATAAGCCATAGTAGGTGACATGCTTGGTGATGTTTGTTTTCATACGTGGCCACCAATACCACTGTTTCAGGTCTTGGTACATCTTGGTGCTCCTAGAGTGGAGAGAATATGCTAAGCTATGGGCTTCTTTAAGCATCAATTCTTTCAGTTCTTTCGGTGGGGATGAAAAATGCATTTTCCAAACCATAGGACATCTCGCTGATCCTCGATCATCTCAGAAGACTTCCCTTTTGCCATCAAGTGCTTGAATCATAGGATGCCTGGGCTTTCCTTTTGTGCGGCTATGATATGTTCTTTTATGCTGGGCTATACTTCCATGGCTGCTATGGTACCTTGCTCTATTATCTCTAGATTGAGTGCCTTCTTCCCTATAAAGCTCAGGCTGTTGCTCTAGTACCATTACATTGTTACAACATAGCTTGTGGCTCAAGACATCGGCTACTACATTAGCCCTTCCGGGGTGGTAATGAATACCTAGGTCATAATCCTTGATCAATTCTACCCATCTCCTTTGCCTCAATTGAGTTCTGATTGGGTGCAAATATACTTGAGGCTTTTATTGTAACACACTAACTTCTCAAAAGCCCAGAATATCATCCACAACTATAAACGCTACCGATTTAAACCATTAAATACACCTTTGTAACACCTGGGTTTCAAATAAAGTCTCAATAGTTATGAAAATACAAATTTCAGCACAACGGAAACCAATAACCGACATTAATTTGAACCATCTAACAATGATATGAATCAATAATAAATTTACCAAAAGAGATTTAACAAGAATCAACAATATAAAAACCATTAAGTGCTAAAGAGACTTCATTAATCATCTAAGGAATTCATGGATAGTGAGAGTTATTTCTAATAATAAATGAGCGATCACTAAGTGGAAGAAAAAACTATTAAAGTGCAATAACATTATTGTGCTACTTTCTACCCATGTATGTCATTATCAGTGAGCACCAAAAAACAACAACAAAGTAAGGGTGAGTCCACGACTCAGCAAATGAAAAGTAGAGTAATAGACAAGGTTAGCATCATTTCAAAATTTCATCTTAAACTATCAATATCTCTTTTTCACATACTCATTTTCATCAAGATCCTTACCCATTCCATTTCTTTACAATTCTCTTCTCATGAAGCCAAATGCTCAAGACTCAACCCCTCTTCTCCTTATACTGGTATAGCTAGGTGTTCACCCATCGATGATACACATTTGCCTAGTCCTTTTTTATATAGGGTCTCAATTCAACTATTTATCACATGCCTGGCCCTATCCTTTTCATACAGGGTCACCTTGTCCTTTTTCATACAGGGTTGCCCTGTCCATTTTTATGCAGGGTCTCAACTCATCACTACGTACCATGAATGCTCAACATGCAATGCGATAATCATATTTTTTCTTTAATTCATTTCCATCATTTAAACAAAAGATAAATTCATCAACCTACCACAATTCTCATCTTCATCGTCATATCATAAGAATATAGCAATATAAATTAATCATTGTTATAAGAATAATCAAGGCAAGTAATCATTCAACCATAATTTTAAGCACGCTAATACTATTCTATGATGTACTTATCTTTCCCTTATTTGTGACGGCCGGAAAGATTGGAAGATGACAACACAACCAAAGCTACTCCTATAGAAATTATTCACTCTCAATATAAGCCGAAGCATTATAAAACACAAATAAATGATAGTGCTCCTACATGCTCTCCAAAAACACAACTTCCCTCCTTTTACCAGATAGTCCCCTTGCTGTCCCGATACAAAAAATATCTCAAATCCTACATCGTAAAAATATCAAACCATACCATTTTCAGAATCTACACAAAATTTGGCATGTACCTGATGTGAACAACTCCGAATACTCAACACTCATGTGGTACTCTAACTCCTAACTCACTTTCCGCTCATGTTGGTGCAACCCAACCACTTGCATTCATCAACATCTCACATCGCAACACTAGTCCCACTCCTTTAAACCCTGCACTAGATGGATCTCAAAGGTGAGATCTCACTCGATGGTCAATAGCTCTACCGATATCTTGTGCCACCAAGTTCAACCAAATGCTACCTCGACAACAGTCACAAAACACTTTGTGCACACTACCATGGTCTCAGAAAGGACCAAGCGGTAAGCCAACTTCCCAATTTTGTGCCACGATTGGGAATGGTTGAACATACCTAGGGCTAAGCTATCCCTTGGCATCAGACCACACAATGTTTTTGGTGGAAGATACCCCCAGGTGTACTTGGACACCCACCTTAGACTCCAATCCTTGCCTTCTCACCTCATCAAAGCTCTCTCGAGTGTCTAATCCTTTTTTTTCTGATTAGACACTACTATCTATTCTTCACATATTCGCAAAGCCTCATTCCAAACTCCGAACTAGGCAAAGTTAACTTTAAGAGCTCTACGCATCTATGGCATGATATTCCCGAACTAAGATGCATATTTTAAATTTACCTTTCAACTTCAGATTCAATTAAAGTTTGGGGTATCATACACAATCAACTTAAGAATTCGCTCCCAAAATTTATGTCAACCCCTTCCACTCCCAATAACTGCAACCCGGCAAACAAATTTCCTTGGGCACAAAACCGCCTCAGGAAAAACAAATATGAACTCTAATTCGAAAAACCAAAAGGTCACACTTGCTTTCCATGGCACAAATACCCTAACTCTCAACAACACCAGAAGCTCTTCTCTTATTTCTCATATGATCCCCTCAATTTGCGGGACACATCCCATTTTACCATAGGGAAAAACATATACCATACACCTTAAATCAACTCTCTTTCAAAAGAATCCAACCGAGAAATAACAAGGAGTCCACCAAGAATCATTTGAATTCCAGATAAGTGATATGCATTCAAGAACCACTCCAAAAAGAAAGACTCACTAAGAAATCATGCAACTCTTCCACTAAACAAGATGTGTTCAAGAACCACATAAACCAAGGGATAAAATCACTCCAATGTGCAAAATAACAATTTTCTTTCGTCTAGCAAGGAAAAGGACCTTCCACAACAGTAAGAAAACACCTTTCTTTCCAAACGGCAATGAACAAAACATATAAAGAAAGCAAGAGCTAGAAATGCATCTTATTGCCCCCAAAACAACCTTTCCTCAACTTTGAGGTATAATAATTTCTTTTGAGCCATAGATTTCCGAAACATCGCATTTCACGTATACACATTCTTTTAAATTGGCGGCGTCCAACTTAAACCCAACCTTGCTACAATGTCACGATAAACCTAGAGATTATAGTACACAAGTCACCAAATGCATTATCAAGACTCCTTTATGAAAGTAATATCATTTTTTTATTCCAACTACACCTTTAAATTGGCTCCCTATTAAATCTTATCAGCTTAGTTCATTTAAAGGACAATTACCCCTTTTGAATCCCTACACACAGCTATCACAACCCAACAAATTCCATCACTAATCAACGCAAGTCCAACCTCACTTGTTATTACCAAAAACCACATGAAGACTGCAACTTTGAAACCTAGAAATACTAGGCAATGGCAAAACAATATATCATTCCATCACCCCTAGCTAGACAGAAATACTAGGCAATGTCACTTCATAATTTCAATTTTTCAGAGATTCCTACAATAAAACTTCAGTTGTGATAGAGAAACTCTAACAAGTGAATCTAGTCTCCACTACCTTTAAAAGATATCAAAATTTCAAAAAGGTAATTCACCTAGGAACAATCCATATATTATGACAATTGTTCAACATTCTTCACCATTAAATATACTTATACTTTGAGTAGGTTATTACACCCAATTTTTCTCCATTATTGGATGACATGATCAAATTACACTTAGAAAATTTGGCAATGTACATAATGGCAATAATCTTAGTAACGCCTCAAGTTTGCATACCTTTGATAAATTTAATATTCCACAAGCATATATAATCAAAGGATAATAAAATGATAGCACACAAAAAACTTTAACACTTGCAATGAATTCACTTACAAACAGATAATTACATCGCTATAATTATTATTGTTGTTGTTGTTGTTGTTGTTGTTGCTGCTGCTGCTGCTGCTGTTGTTGTTGTTGTTGTTGTTATTATTATTATTATTATTATTATTATTATTATTATAGTACCACTACCAGGAAAGCAGACAAACCAGAACAAATTATGCAATTACTAATTTAACAAACTCCTAACAAGAATTGTCAAAAGTTACTGTCATATCTTAAAGTTTTCTAAAATCAGACTGAATTGCTTCACAATATTTTATTAACCCATTCTAAGTTTTAAAACATTCACAAAGCATCGCGAGATTAACACAATGACCACAATATTCTAGCAAAACTCTTTTGTCATGGGCAAATTAATACTCAATAATCTCAAAAGCACATAAATTTAAAACATTCATTATACTTCATTCATTCAATCCCTAATGATGCTCAACACCAATTTTATTATGCATTAATCATGCTATATTCATTCTCATTAACGATCAACAATTATCCCGATTATGAAATATATTTGTTGTCCTTCTTTTAGATGCAATCACATAAACATTCACAAACATAGATTCAACATTTCCATCTTACGCTTATAACAAACATAGATTCAACATTTCCATCTTATGCTTATAACTTAGAGCAAACTACTATCAAAACTTCAATATTAGAACCTCCTGTAATCTAGATTTCATATGATACTACAACAATATTCATCCATTCATTTATACACAATAGACCTATTTAGTGTGGCATGAAACATGTAGAGTAAGCATCTACATATGTTCACAAGTATCCTTAGAAAAGATTAGTTTAAAATTAATATTTGCCAAAGACAAAAATCTCATACAACTTTAGCATGACCTTCACAAATAATTATAATAACCTATCGCGGCCAAAATAATCCAATTCATACAATAAAGTTTGAGAAACCTTAACATGCTAGTTATATAACCAATTCAACCATGCTCCATGCTTCTCTATAATAACAATTCAAGTAATAATGGTTATACTCCTACTCACTATCCAACCTGAAACTGCTACAAGACACCAACATATTTAATCAATTTCACTCACAAAGATATTACTTACAATTTTTATACACTACTTCCTTCCCCAACTTGACATTCTCTATTTTTCTAACTTTTTTCCACAAAATTAGGCATTAAACTTAAACACACAAGTTACTCCAAAAACACAAGGGTTTAACACTTCCACATAAAATATGGCTTGCCAAAAGGTATTCTCCTTGATCCAAAAAGAAAATATTGAGCCAAGAAATAAGTTGTAACCCTCAATAAAATGGTAAAGCCACCACAAAAAGACGACCCGACAAGTTGAAAACTTTAAAAAGTAACAAAAATAGCTCAACAATCAGAAAAGCCGCAATTTCTTCATGGAACCAAAATAGCCAATGAAAACTCATTACCAGTATTGAAATCAACCAACCACTGAAAACTCATGGAAAGAACAATAGCTCTCCCATAGAACACAATGACCAATAGAAACACATTATGATGAGATGTTGGGTGTCCCGATCTTTCAATGAGAAGGTAAATTTGGTAGTAGTCACTCAACTCTCATGATCCTGGCTACGAACTTGCAAGGCTCAAAACTAGACAATTGATGAACTACTTGACAAGTCGTTATCAATCATGCACGAATACCTGGATGATCTAATTAAGAAGATCAATTCCTGCATACACCAAAGAAGCACACAAGAACAAGATAGATAAGCAATCTGGAATTACGAATAGGAATTAAGAATTGTATTGAAAAGTGGGGTTCTGAAGAACAATGTCGCTGTTGATCTCGCCGAATAAGAGGACAAAGTATAAAGTAGCAACACTAAACTTCAATCAACAAAACCCAAACCCTAAAGTGTAGCACACATGAGACTATATGAGGAAGACAGCCAGAGGGTGGCGGCCAGAGGGGTGGACGCTGTAATATCCTGTTCGTCATTACGGCGTAAGTTTTTAAAATAATCGCGGAGTCGCCGGTTTTTCGGTAAATCGCGGGAAGGGAAAAATAAAGTGTAAAATGAATAAAATCAATTAAAAATTAATTAAAAAAACTCGGAGTGGGCTGCCTGGGGAGTGGGCCGACTGCCTTGGGCCAAGGCCCAAGGGGGGGGGGGGGGGTGGCCGCACCCCCTCCCCTTAACCTAGCCCCCCCCCCTTTTCTAACCTAGCCGCCCTCCCCCCTCTTCCTCCACCCCTTGGCCGCACCCTGCCCCTCCAGAATTGCACCTCTCCCTGCTGCTGCCATTGGTGCTAAGGAGAAAAAGAAAGGGAAGAGAAGAAAGGGAAGAGAAGGAAGAAGAAGAGAAGGAGGAGGAGAAGAGGGGTGATCCCAAGGGATTATCTAGGTAATTTTTCCAAATCCCAAACCCTTATGTTTTTAGAGTAATTAGGGTTCTTGGCACGGAATTTGAAGGGAATTAGCAGATTGATTGCTGATTAGAAATTACCTGCTGTCTGCCTGTAGATTAATTCGCGCAGCGCGTCTGTTTGCGCAGATTAGACCCATGAAACGATTTTTTCTGCAGATCTTCCCAAAAGTAAAATTGTATAGAACTTCGAGATACATCTCCTGTATTTTTTTCAGAATTTTTTGCTACGGGATCTGGTCGTAACAGGGTCGGTAGTACCGCTGTCTGTTAGGGGTGCAGATTGGGATAGACTGCTGTTGAAGTGTGATTTAGGGGTAGTAAGTGATTTTTATGATTTTGGTCGCAATTTATAAAAATGTAGGGAATTCAGTAATATAGCTTCTGTATAAAAATCAGAATTTTTGGATCCTTGTATTGTGGTTGGGACGCGTTAGACTATTGCTGTCTAGATTGCCAGAACAGAGAACTTCCTCTGTTTTGTGCATTAAGTTACATCTAGCTATGATCAAAATAAAAATATGTGATCTACATAAAAAATGAAGACATTTAAGTGAGGAATCCAGAAATATATCATTTACTGTATTTGGCTTAATATTGTTAAAGATACAAAAAATTAAGCAGCGCTACTGCAGTGGGTAGATTGTTGAATCGTTGAGCGGGGAGGATTGTGTGTGGGTTCGGGGTTCTAGCGACGTCTTTATTTTTTTAAGTCGTGCTTTGTATGCTGTAGCATTGTGCTGAGAGATACCTTTTGGACATGTGGTTTTGCTCCTGATCGCTTGTGATTTGCTTCGTTTCGTCGGTAGAGGCAAGTAAACGTAGCGGATGTGCTACCGTTTAACTCGTTATACTTACTACTTGCAATTTACATGATTATCGTAACGTGATATGTTATGCCATGGTTGCCTGATTTCTAATTGAGGTTATGGTAGCAATTATTGATCAATTGATATGTTTGGTTAAATTGCTCATAGTCATGTGGATATTTTGTTTAATGTGCTAATGCGGAATATGAAAATAAACATGTGATGGATATGTGGATGTGGATATGTTGTGAGCATGATGATGCTCCTTTGAGGTTGGAATTCATGTGGTTTATGATTATCATATCATTCATATCATATCATATCATATCATATCATGACATTTGCATATGTGGATGTCGCCGCACCTAGCCGCGACCGTACCGGTACAACGTCGTATATTGCCGTAATATGATGCACACTCTCATCCTGCTGGAAAAGAGTGATGTGGAGCATAGCATGATAGCATTCATATGCATAGAATTGTGGATGGAATAATTGCATTCATATGCCAATTGATTTAAACTTTGAGTTATGATTCATGGAAGTCTGTGGTGGTTTATAATCGTGGACATGAATTGTGGATGTGGTTGTATGGAATCATAAATGATTATGTGTAAACGTTTGTAGTTTGAATAGCCTGTTAAACTGTTTGCTTGCTGAGATTTTTATCTCACCCTTGTTTTCCCACCCCCTACAGGTGGTCTTTGAGCATGCATGGGAAGGGTAGAGCGGCACCACACTGATGCACTTGGATCATATTTTTTATGATGTAATAAAGTTGAAAGGATTCTAGTCTCTTGCTTAGCTATCTCATCAATGATTACTTCGACTTAATAATGTTAAACTTGTGAACTGTTCTCTTGGTTATTATGTTGGAGTCGATTACAATTATTGAATTGTTATCTCTATCCTGTTATCCCTTAGTTGCTTATGCTTCCGCTTATTCTACCTTATTTAGAAATTGTTGCCAGATTATTTTATCTTGTAATTTGGCTAGTTGTGGAGTGGTTTTAGTGGCATCCCAGGGTAATGTGGGTCCTGGGGTGTTACAGACGCATGTCTCTAGGGTTACAAGGCCCATGGGCCTAAGTGGAGGTGGCGCAGCACTAGCCCAGTTTAGAATTAGAGATAGTAGCGGACTATTTTGTAGATTGCATTGCACTCAGAGAGAATTTGCAGGTGAGGCTAGATCCATTAGAAAGAGGACAAGGTAAGCTTTCCATCAAGTACTCGTGGACCTCAAACGGACTCCATATGTGAAAGTTATGCATATTTGAAGTCAGAGCTATCTCTGAAGGCTGAATTAGATTCCAAAACGTTAGCACCATGGCATGTAGACATAGCACCATGGCATGAAGACGTAATACCATGGCATGAAGACGTAACACCATAGCATGTAGACATAGCTTGGCTCATATGAGTAGAAGTAGCTTGGTCCAATTGGATAATATGGCAGTGCAGTAGCCGATAGTCCTATTGGAGAAAATGTGGTTGAAGTAGAGGATGCAGTGCAACAGGTCAAAGCAGTGGTTGCATCCTTAGGGTTGATGTTCACATCATCCTCCTTTCTTGAATTTGAGGCATCCTTGACTCAATCGTTTTCTCCAAGTCATCACTTTCCTGCAAAAGGTTAGGAGCAAAAGGAGGCAAAGAAACACACAGTTCTTCTAATGGACACAAAGATTCTTTGCAAATTATAGTATAGCATTTAGATTCATGTTTTTCCATGTCAATGCAATCAGATTTTGTAGCTAACATAATAGGAGCTTTCAATTTAGTTTCACTTAGAGCTATAACCTTATGTTCAACTTTTGTCTTCTCCTGACTTGTTCACACAGTTTTGTCTAATTCATTCTTTAATATGGCAGTAGGAGACATTGAAAGCAAGTGATTTTCTTTTCTTTATATGTGAAAGTATAATGATTAGATCTACCATGATGTTCAGTATATCTATCATATTGCCAAGGTCTACATAATAATAACGAGCATACTTGCATAGGTACAACATCGCAATCAACATAATCTTGATATGATCCAATAGAAAAATGTATGCACACAAGTTGAGTCACCTTCAACTTACCACAAGAATTCATCCATTGAATGTAGTAAGGCTGAGGATGTTGAGTTGTGGTCAAGGCAAGCTTCTTGACCATGTCTGTGATAGCAAGGTTGTGGCAACTTCTGCCATCGATGATGACTCGACAGGAATGTTCCTTGATGATGAACTTCAATTGAAACAAGGTGTGGTGTTGATTTTGTTCAGCAAGCTCTATTTGAGCACTTAGCATACGCTTGACAACTAGGCTTTGGTACTTATTAGACATGTCATGGCCTATTTGTTCTTCCTCAATATCATCATCTGCATTGTTAGTTGCAACCAACACATGTTCTTTCTCAATATCACTAGCTGAAGTGTACTTACCATTATCCTTGATAAGCAAAGTTCACTGATTTGGACAATCGTGCATCAAGTGCCTAAATATTTTATAACAGTGACATTGTACATCTCTGGATCGCCCTGTAGAAGCAACAGAAGAAGAACTTTTTGTAGGTACTTGTACCTTTGCTAATTTGCTTGCATCAGGAACATGCGTAGAAGTGGAAGGAGTAGCAGGGGGCACACGGCTTGAGGAGGGTGCATCTCGGCTAGACGTGAAGGATAGTGCCATGTGTTGTTGCTGACTGGGCCGACCTGCAAAAGATCCTCCAAAATTACTCCTAGAGCAAGATTGTTGACCCTACACTTCTCTTTCAGCTTTGCCCTGAATTTCACAGTTTAACCCTCTAAAAAATCTAGCCATCTTAGCCTTTTCAGTTTCTTCTAAACCATAATGCAACAAACTAGTCTGCAATTCTTGGTAAAAGTCCTCCACCAAACGACGACCTTGTTTTAAGCATTGCAACTTATTAAGCAAATCATGAGAATAATATGAAGGTACAAATCTATGTCTCATTGCTCTCTTCAAAGCATTCCATGTTCTAGGTATGTCCCGATTAGTTCGTCCATATTCACTCCACCAAATAGAGGCAAAATCAACAAACTCACTAGTAGCGGCCCTAACATTCTTCTCTTTAGGGAATTCATGACAAACAAATTTTTGTTCTACGGTTAACTCCCATGTGAGATAAGCATCATAATCATATTTTCCAATAAAAAAAGGCATAGTGAATTTAATTTTACCTAATGGATCATGATGATCATGTACCTCTTGCTGATTTCGTCCCATACCTTGATGATTATGATGAAGCTGATGATGGTGATGATCATTGTGAACATTGAATCCATCTTTTTCTGTATCAGCAGTGTAGTTGTTCATTTCTTCTTCTTCTTCTTCCACCTCATCTGTCCAAGAGTGAGCAGCAGATGATGTATGGTGAGCAGGGGGTGGTGTGTGGCAAGGAGGAGGGTCCTGCACTCTTAGCTCATGATCATGGGCCCTGGTTTCAGCAAGTGGCTGATGTTCAAGGAACGCAACACGTGTGTGGAGTGCCACAAGTTGGTCGTTGATCTTATCCAAGGCATTGCAAATGCTCTCATCAAGCGAGTGCTCAATGTGTTGTACAAGCTCTCTCGTGTGAGGTGTGAGATACCCCTCACCCACATGCTCCAAAGAGTGGTCGTTGTTGCTTCCACCATGTGTAGATCCGTGTGACCCTACCATTGTTAGTAGCAAACAAAGAACAGAACATAGTGTATATGTCCCTATCAACTACTAGGTTCCGAAGGCTCTGAGAGACCATGTGGAGGTCATCCCGTGTATATGATGAGTAATTGACATAGGTTTAGGAAAGTCGAGTTTGGTTTGGGGTGGTTCGGACCTTGACGTTGCGTAGTACAACGGGCTCGGTTGGACTTGGTCAAACTTGGTCGTATGGACTTAGGATGTATATTCCAGTGATTCGACAGGTTTGGAATTTTTCATGCATAAGTATGGTGTTTTGATGCTATTTACGCTTTCATGTGTCGAGCGGTGCTATTTGACGTGTTTCTTGTCTGTGTAGCAGCAGGACATCGAGTGGAGTCGTGGCGAGACACGGAGGACCGGACTAGGCGCAGGTGGCGCTGAGGTCAGAACGGTCGGGATGTGTCGAAGACAACGTGGACTCGAGGTGGAGTCGTGGCGAGGCACGATGGACCGGACTAGGCGCAGGTGGCGCTGAGGTCAGAACGGTCGAGGTGTGCCGAAGACGGCGAAGCTGCGTGGCTTGCAGGGCAAGGAATGAGGAAGCTTCCTAGAAGGTGCGCGAGGGGCGTTTCGGTAAAAACGCAAAGCTGCACTAAAGGAAGTGGATTGTGGGTAAAACGCAAAAGCTAAATGGGTAAAGCATTTGGTGAACCCATTAGTGGAGGCTATAAATAGAGAGGGAGATGTGTGCTGAAATAGTGAGAGAGTGGGTGTAAAAGTTAGGGTTTTATTTGTGTTTCTCCATGTGTGTATGTGTGTGTTCCTCCCAAGAAGCATGTGTAGCTCTTGGTGTTCTTGAGGATTGAGAGGATGGATTGAGAATTCTTGTAATCATTCCTCCGAATGTCCATGCGTATGGGGACGTAGTTCTTTGTATCTCGTGTTTCGCGGAATGGAAATCTGAAGTTTATATCTTCTGTTTGTGCTCTCTTTGTGCTTGAGTTGTTCTTGGCCTATTTGTTGGTTCTTGTTTGGCTTGCTGTGGGCAGCAATGTTCCTTCTCCTGAGTGTGAGCATTTGTGGCTCTCAAATCATCTATGGGAAGAAGTAATGAGACGATACTGCAATTCCAACTTATTTCTCTTGATGCCTTCGGCTAGGTGCTATTTTGGATGGCAGCCATGCTTGCAGTTTTTGGCAGCTCTTATATCTCTATGTATTTCAGCTAAGTAGTGCTGCCTAATAGCTCTCTTCTCTCCTTTCTTTTTCTTGTTTCCAGCAGCAGTTTATTCCTCTCTTGTCTTGTGTTTTGGCAGGCGTTTTCAGCAAGTTTGGGGGCTATTTTTGCTGTCTGGACAGCAGCCTTGTTGCTCAGTTTTTGGCTCTCAGTCCAACCAAAAGTTCTTTAATTCTGCCCCCTTGCTGTTTTCGGCCAAAGAAGGTTTTCCATTCGGTTGGTAGCAGTTTCAGCTTGACATTTATTTGCATGTGATTCCTTCGGTTAGCAGTCTTGGCAGTCTTTGTGGCAGCAAATCAGTTTGGCGTTGAGTCTTTTGCTCCTCTTTAGCTTTCAGTTTGTGGCAGCAGTATTTGCTCTTTTTCAGGTGTTGGTACAGCTGTTGTTTGCTGTTTGCTTGTCAACAAAATGCAGCCCTCTGCAGTAGCTTTTGGAAGACCATTTGGTGCTTCTTTTCTGCAGCTCGCTATCTTGCCGTGGCAGCAAAATCAGCGAAAATCCTTGCCGTGGCAGCCGTGGTAGCCTGCTGTCTTTGTCGTGGTAGCAATTCCAGTTGATTTCTTGCCGTGGCCAGTTTTCGCAGTTTCTTTCTCTTGATCCAGTTCAGTCTCTTGTCAATTTGGCTTTCGTCTTGAGTGAGCAATCATCTCTTCTCGTTCATAGCTTTTATAGTCTTCGGAGAGTAGAGATTTTTTGCGAATACTCTGAGGGGCGATTTTAAAAGTCGACATTCACCCCCCTTCTGTCGCCATTTTGGTCCAACAATTGGTATCAGAGCCGGTTAGCTCTAATTCATAGATCTTAACCGGTCTCAAGAGCCATGGCGACGGACAAATACTCGACCAAGCCGCCCGTGTTCGATGGCATCGATTACCCCTTCTGGAAGAGCCGAATGGAGACATACATCCAGGCCCAGGGGTATGCCATCTGGCAGAAGGTCAAGGTACGATTCGCTGTTCCTGCCGATGAGAACATCAATGCCGGGAACCTGGCTGATGTTGAGGCGAATGCAAAGGCAACGAACATCATCATCCAGGGGTTGAGTCGTAGCGAGTTTGACCGTATATCTCACCTGTCGTCCGCCTACGACATCTGGGTGACCCTCGACGCATACCATGAGGGCACCACCCAGATCAAGACGGTTCGAAAGGACCAGTTTAAGCGCGAATACAACAAATTCGAGATGCTTGCTGGTGAGTCCCTGGACGTGTGCTTTTCGCGATTTCACAAAATCTTGAGCAACCTCCGAGCGGTCGGTCTCACATACCCCGACTCGGACAACGCTCGTCAGATGCTCGCGGCACTCGATCTGCGCGTGTGGGAGATGAAGGTGACCACCATCAAAGACATGACAGACCTCTCGACCCTGACTCTTGATGCGCTGTACTCGCGCCTCAAGACTCACGAGATTGACGTTGTCTCTCGTCGGTCGAAGTCACAGTCGATGGCTTTGCTCACCGATCCCAGTTCGGCTTCTGGTTTTTCCGCCGATTCGCTTTGTGGGTTCTCCCTAGCTGCTCTATGTGACGTAACTGATGATCAGTTAGAGCAGCTAGAGGATGAACAGCTGGCCCTCCTAGCTCGGAAGTTCTCCCATGCTTACAAGAGGAGGAGGGATAGAAAGAGAGGCGGACCAGTCATCTGCTTCGAGTGTGGTGGCCCCAACCACATTCGAGCGAACTGTCCCAAGCTGGAGAAGGGCAAGAATGACTATGGCGGTTCGGGCAAGAATGACTACACCGACAAGAACCGCAACCAGAAGACTCCAGCTCAGACGCCGGGAAAGAAGAAGTTCCGCAACTTCGGGAAGGCCAAGAAGCTCTTCCACCGCGTCCTCACCGCCTTCGACGACCTCGACCTCAGCGAGGTGGAGGGATGGAGCGACGACGACGGGACGGGTGACCAAGAGCCCAAGGATGGCGGCGACGACTTCTCCGGCATGTGCTTCATGGCCCTCGTGGGCGAACTCAGCGACAGCGAGCTGTACTCCGACTCGGATGAGGTATGCCCCACCCACGACCAACTCAATCATGCTTTTCTTAAGCTAGGTGGATTTCATGCTAGAGCTAGGGCTAGGTGTACTGAGTTAGAGAAGGAAGTAGACAGATTGTCACTAGAGATAATTGCTCTTACATCTGCTCCTGCTAGTGATGATTGTGATACATGCTCTGCTTTGTTGGGTGATTTGGAGAAGTTAAGGACCTCGTATGATAGTTTGTCCTCCGAGCTTGATACTGTTAAGGTGGAGAACATTAGTCTGTTGGCTGAACTAGAGATGAGTAGGATTGCTTCTATTTCATCTGCTCCTGTTGAGACTAGTGCTTGCACCTCATGTGAGGATAAGGATAATGCTTTTAGAGGCCTTTATACCATGTTGCTTGATCTGCCCGAGTCATGTGAAAATTGCAATAAGCTAAAGTCGAACCTAAACCGGGCAGATCACAAGATTGCTGAGTTGCATGCTTTTTTACTTGAGCCTGTTGTTTCTTGCACCAATTGTCCAAAATTAACCCTTGAACTTGAATCTGTTTCTAAGCAATTCCAAGAGATGATTGATCAAAACAACAAATTGGCTCAGTTTGCGACTAAGGATCCTGTTAGATCACCATGCATTAGTTGTGACAAACTAAAACTTGAACTCGTTGCTTTGAATGATAAATGTGTGAAGCTAACTAAGGACTTATTAGAGAAATCATCAACTTCTTGTGATGTGATTGCTGAGGAGGGGGAGAAGCCCCAGGGTAAGGTAGAGACGCTTAGTGACGTGAGCCAACCTGCTAGCAGTAGGACTGTCCATTCTGAGTCGGCTGTGCGTGCACAAGCCATTCGTTCCTCTGCTATTGGTTCTTCATCTGCTTCCTTACCTCCTGTTGTTCCCTCTTCCCCCTGCTCTTCTTGCACCTCTCTCTTTCGGGAGTGTCAGTATCTTATGAACACTCTCGAGAGATTTGTAGGCGGCAAGAAGAAGCTTAATCTTATTCTAGACCAGTCCAAGATTTGCAGATTTAATCAAGGTCTAGGATATGATTTCTATGAGGATATGAGGAAGCATCCACCTGCTATTCTCCGACCCATCGTAGGAGGTGTGATCGAGATTGAGCCCAGATCTGATGAGGTTAAATTCAAATCAGCGGGCTTTGTCCAAGGGATCTCTGACAGCAAAGTGATTCCACCTGTTGCTTCGGCCTCTCAGAAGGCGAAGCCTCTTCGTGCTACTTCCACCTCTCAGAAGGTGAAGTACCACTGCACCTTCTGTCAGAAGGATGGGCACTCGATCGAGAGATGCTTCAGGCGCGCCAGGATTGCGCGAAGAGATCGTGCAGAGGCACTTAGGCGTATTCAGGGTCAGCCCCAGATCCTGAGTGCACCTAAGACTAGCACGACGAGCAGGTTTGCTTCTGACGGGTTTGGGCAGCATCGAGGACTTGGTTTTTCTGAGTCTTCCAGTTTTTGTCCTCATGCTGCTCCGGGTCGTGACTTCCGCCGTCCTGAGGGTACATCTCGTTTCCCCCGTCGAGACAGTTACCCACGGCGTGATCAACGTGTTGCCGGTGTTCCGACTCGCTCTCCCGTAGCAGTCGGACCCCGCAGCAGCTTCAGGTCTGCTCATAGACCTTCTGCTTCTTTGAGTCACGGAGAGTGTAGGGTAGATAGAGGTCAGTCGTGTTTGACTACTTCATCTGCTCCACGTGTTACTCGGTATTGGGTGCCAAAATCTCTCTTGATTTATCCCAGTACTGAGACTTTACTCTCTGTTTGACTCAGGTTCGCCGGGTAGGGAAGGAGAAGGTTTGGCTTGTAGACTCCGGTTGTTCTCGTCATATGACTGGAGATTCCCGTTGGTTCTCCTCCCTAGCCTGCGCTCCAGGTGATGAGACGATCACCTTCGGAGACGCTTCGTCTGGACGCGTCATCGCCAAAGGTACTGTGCATGTTAATGCTTCTTTTATTCTTAAGGATGTTGCCTTGGTTAGTAAGCTGCAGTACAATTTGCTTTCCGTTTCTCAGCTTACCGATGACGGTTTCGAGGTGAGCTTCAAGAAAAACGCTTGCAAAATTCTTGATTCTTCGGGTAGTCTGGTTTGCGGGATTTCTCGTTATGGGAGGATCTTTCGTGCTGATTTTTCTGATTCTTCTGGTGATCCTCTCCGGTGTTTGGTTGCCTCAGAGTCCCGTGATTTGACCTTCTGGCATAGGAGACTTGGTCATATTGGATTTGACCATTTGACCCGAGTTAGCGGCCACGACCTCATTCGTGGTCTGCCGAAGCTCAAAATGGTCAAAGATCTTGTTTGCGCTCCATGCCGGCACGGCAAGATGGTTGCTGCTTCACATCCTCCGGTCACTGTGACCATGACTGATGCACCAGGACAGCTGCTCCATATGGACACTTTTGGACCAGCTCGAGTGCAGTCAGCCGGAGGGAAGTGGTATGTACTTGTTGTGGTCGATGACTATTCGAGGTTCTCTTGGGTGTTTTTCTTAGCTTCGAAGGATGAGACATTTTCACTTTTCCGAGGTCTTTTTAGTAGGCTTTCTGTTGAGCTCCCGGGTGCCTTACGAGCGATTCGAAGTGACAATGGCACGGAGTTCAAGAATTCCTACTTCGAGAGTTTCTGTGGTGAGACAGGTGTAGAGCACCAGTTCTCTTCTCCGCACGTCCCACAGCAGAATGGCGTCGTGGAGAGGAAGAACCGTACCTTGGTCGAGATGGCCAGGACGATGCTCGATGAGTACTCTACACCTAGGAAGTTTTGGGCTGAGGCTATTACGACCGCGTACCATATTTCGAATCGAGTTTTTCTTCGGGCACACTTGCACCGCACTTCTTATGAGTTGAGATACGGGCGAAAGCCCAGTGTCTCTCATTTTCGTGTGTTTGGTTGCAAGTGCTTTATTCTGAAGTCCGGGAACCTAGATAAGTTCGAGTCACGTTCTTGTGATGGGATCTTTCTAGGTTACTCGCCTTCTTCGCGGGCTTATAGGGTCTGGAACTGCGAGTCTAGCAAAATGGTAGAGACTTGTGAGGTGACCTTTGACGAGGCCAGTCCGGGGACTAGGCCTGATATCTCAGGTTCTTTAGAGCCGTCCGAGACCATCTTCGTGGATGACGAGGACGATGGAGATGAGGGTTGTCTACCCGATCCAGTCCCTTATCCACCCCTTGACGTGCCGTCTTCTACCGCACCTCCAGGTGATCAGCCCATGCCTTCTGCTTCCTCTGGAGCTAGTGGCTCTGTTCCTACCTCGTCTGCTCACGAGATAGAGGTCACTTCTTCATCTCATCCTGGACCTCCTAGACATATCCAGAAAGCTCATCCTTCAGAGCAGATCATTGGAGACCTTTTCGAGCGTGTTACCCGCTCAAAATCTGGCTTATCTCAATTCTGTCTCCATTCTGCCTTCATTGCCTCCTTTGAGCCCAAAGATGTTTCTCATGCTTTATCTGATGAGTCTTGGGTCAATCCCATGCATGAGGAGCTAGAAAACTTTGAGAGAAACAAGGTCTGGTCGCTTGTTGAGCCCCCGCGAGGTCACAATATCATTGGAACCAAGTGGGTGTTCAAGAACAAGCAGAGTGAGGATGGGGTAGTCATTCGAAACAAGGCTACACTGGTAGCTCAGGGGTTCTCCCAGGTTGAGGGTCTAGATTTCGAGGAGACCTTTGCCCATGTAGCTCGACTTGAGGCCATTAGAATCCTGCTTGCCTTTGCGGCTTCTAAGGGTTTCAAGCTTTACCAGATGGACGTCAAGAGTGCCTTTCTCAATGGCCTTATTGAGGAAGAAGTCTACGTCCGACAACTTCCTGGTTTCGAAAACCCCAAATACCCAAACCATGTCTTCAAGCTTTCCAAAGCTTTGTATGGACTTAAGCAAGCCCCTAGAGCTTGGTATGAGAGGCTTAAGTCCTACTTGTTAAGTCATGGTTTTGAGATGGGTAAAGTTGACAAGACCTTGTTCATCCGCCGGCTTGGCGCTGACCTTCTGCTCGTCCAGATCTATGTCGATGACATTATCTTTGGCGGCTCTTCCCATACTCTGGTTTCACAGTTCTCGGATGTCATGAGCACCGAGTTTGAGATGAGTATGATGGGTGAGTTGACCTTCTTCCTTGGCTTCCAAATCAAGCAGACTCGGGAGGGTACATTTCTTCATCAAGGAAAGTACACCCGTGACCTCCTGAGGCGCTTCGACATGAGTGATGGTAAGCCTGTGTCGACTCCCATGGCTTCTACAGCCTATCTTGACCCAGATGAGGATGGCGAGCCAGTTGATCAGAAAGAGTTCAGGAGTATGATCGGCTCCCTACTTTACCTCACTGCCTCGAGACCAGACATACACTTCTCCGTGTGTCTGTGTGCTCGTTTTCAGGCTTCTCCTCGCGTATCTCACCGCCAGGCGGTGAAGCGCATCTTTCGGTACCTTCGAGCTACCATTGACTATGGTATCTGGTACTCTTCCTCATCTTGTGTTTCCTTGAGAGCCTTCTCGGATGCAGACTTTGCTGGCTGTAGGATAGATAGGAAGAGCACTTCCGGCACCTGCCAATTCATCGGCACTTCTCTCGTTTCCTGGACTTCGAGGAAGCAGTCCGGTGTTGCACAGTCCACTGCAGAGGCCGAGTACGTTGCTGCAGCCAGTTGCTGTAGCCAGGTACCTTGGATGGTTTCGACCCTGCGGGACTTTGGGTTAGTCTTAGACAGTGTTCCACTCTTTTGTGATAACACTTCTGCGATTAACATTGCTAAGAACCCAGTGCAACACTCTCGGACCAAGCACATCGATATCCGTTATCACTTCCTTAGAGACCATGTAGAGAAGGGCGATATAGTGCTCCAGTTTGTGGAGAGTGACCACCAGTTGGCTGACATCTTCACCAAGCCATTGGAAATTCGAGGTTTTCAGCTCTGCGGGGAGAGCTTGGGGTGGTTTGTCCTTATGGACTGTAGTGAGGGGGAGCTTTGGGCTTTACTGCTTTACTATATTAATTATGCTCTTACTCCTTGTTGTTGCATTGCATTTTGGGTGCATTGGGATTAGTCCTCCTAGTATAGATTAGAGTGCTTCTCTTGTCTAGTTGCTTAGACTTCTGCTCTTATCTTGTGCTTCCAGGTTGCTTCTTATTAGCTGTTTCTTATCTCACTAGATTGAGCTCACTCACTTCTTGTAGGTTCTAGTGAGGGTCGGGCCACCCTCGGGTAGACAGGGTACGTGTTTGCTCTCTAGCGTGTGTTTTACGGTCAGCTAATAGTCCTGGAGTCATATGGGGTAGATGAGAGTCAGTCTGAGCCATAGTTGTCTCAATATCTTATCTATGCTTTAAGGACTACCCGTTTGGATTTTCTTTGCCAGCTTCTCGAATTTATTGCTTTGGTTCAGGGGGAGTTCATTTGGGAGCTTCTGGAGCTTAATATTGACTTAACTCAACTTGAACTAAAAGTTGCATCTCATGTTAAGGGGGAGCTGGACTTTCTTGCATTTTCAGCATTCTAGCATTATAATCAATCTGCATTGAGCCTTGATTATTATCCTGTTATGACATGCTTCAATGCTTTACACCTTGCCATGACTTGTGCTTAGCTTGCTAGATTTATCATGACTTCATATGTGTAGACTAGCTTTCTGCCATGATAAGTTAATTAAAATTGCTCAACTTAAATTAAAACTTGTCATGTTAGCTCTCGAGATTAGTCTTGCTTGAGCTATCCCTTTATGATTCATGCCATGTCAAATAGGCTGAGTTGAGTCTTGAATCTAGGTTGAATCTTAGATTGAGCTATTTTAGCATCTTGATACATCATGAGTTATCACAATCTGTTAAAAAGCAAAAGGATCTCTTTTTATGTGCGAAAAAACTGATTTCACCAATTCTTTCTCATGAGACGGCTTGCCATTGCACTAGGCATGAACTCAGGGGGAGTTTTGGATGACCTGGACTATCTTCTTAAGCTTCTCGCTTGGAGTAGTCGCATAAGGCTTGAGATCTAGCACATGATAAAATTTTTTGGTTGGAAACAGCTATAAGCTTTAAAAGAAAATATGTCAAATGTGCAAGATTTGCTTAATCACCTAAAGATGAAAAGTGCTTAACCAAATAATAAACTCTTGAGCTTGTAGCACTCTAATTGACTCAACACTAGCTTCTTGTTTCCGCTTAGCTTATTGACATGGCCTGAGTCATCCTTAGATATCTCTAGTTATACTTTGCTCATTGATGACTTGACTTGCTCACTAAATGCATTACATTTCAGATTGTCATCTTTGTGCTCTAGCTGGTTTATATATATGTTGTCATGATCTAGATAGCGTTTGTTTTTGAGTTATGGCTTGGTGTATTACATTATGGTCAATATGGATAATTCTCATGGCTCTAAATGCTTAAATAAACAAACTTCAGCCATATTCATCCATTGACTTGTCATATTCTCTCTTTTGCATCTTGATGTGTTTATTGCCAAAAGGGGGAGAATAGAGAAGAAAAAGTCTTTTGGGAACAGTTTAGAGCTTTGGAGTTCAATTCGCTCTTTCAGTTGTTGCTCTAGTGTTCCTTCTGTCAACATGGTCATTAGTTTCATTTTCTTTCTTTGGACCATGTTGGACTTTGCAAATCAAACTCAACTTCATGCTTTTTCGGAGTTTGTCAATATACTCATCAAGGGGGAGATTGAGAGACCATGTGGAGGTCATCCCGTGTATATGATGAGTAATTGACATAGGTTTAGGAAAGTCGAGTTTGGTTTGGGGTGGTTCGGACCTTGACGTTGCGTAGTACAACGGGCTCGGTTGGACTTGGTCAAACTTGGTCGTATGGACTTAGGATGTATATTCCAGTGATTCGACAGGTTTGGACTTCTTCATGCATAAGTATGGTGTTTTGATGCTATTTACGCTTTCATGTGTCGAGCGGTGCTATTTGACGTGTTTCTTGTCTGTGTAGCTGCAGGACATCGAGTGGAGTCGTGGCGAGACACGGAGGTGGCGCTGAGGTCAGAACGGTCGAGGTGTGCCGAAGACGGCGAAGCTGCGTGGCTTGCAGGGCAAGGAATGAGGAAGCTCCTAGAAGGTGCGCGAGGGGCGTTTCGGTAAAAACGCAAAGCTGCACTAAAGGAAGTGGATTGTGGGTAAAGCGCAAAAGCTAAATGGGTAAAGCATTTGGTGAACCCATTAGTGGAGGCTATAAATAGAGAGGGAGATGTGTGCTGAAATAGTGAGAGAGTGGGTGTAAAAGTTAGGGTTTTATTTGTGTCTCTCCATGTGTGTATGTGTGTGTTCCTCCCAAGAAGCATGTGTAGCTCTTGGTGTTCTTGAGGATTGAGAGGATGGATTGAGAATTTTTGTAATCATTCCTCCGAATGTCCATGCGTATGGGGACGTAGTTCTTTGTATCTCGTGTTTCGCGGAATGGAAATCTGAAGTTTATATCTTCTGTTTGTGCTCTCTTTGTGCTTGAGTTGTTCTTGGCCTATTTGTTGGTTCTTGTTTGGCTTGCTGTGGGCAGCAATGTTCCTTCTCCTGAGTGTGAGCATTTGTGGCTCTCAAATCATCTATGGGAAGAAGTAATGAGACGATACTGCAATTCCAACTTATTTCTCTTGATGCCTTCGGCTAGGTGCTATTTTGGATGGCAGCCATGCTTGCAGTTTTTGGCAGCTCTTATATCTCTATGTATTTCAGCTAAGTAGTGCTGCCTAATAGCTCTCTTCTCTCCTTTCTTTTTCTTGTTTCCAGCAGCAGTTTATTCCTCTCTTGTCTTGTGTTTTGGCAGGCGTTTTCAGCAAGTTTGGGGGCTATTTTTGCTGTCTGGACAGCAGCCTTGTTGCTCAGTTTTTGGCTCTCAGTCCAACCAAAAGTTCTTTAATTCTGCCCCCTTGCTGTTTTCGGCCAAAGAAGGTTTTCCATTCGGTTGGTAGCAGTTTCAGCTTGACATTTATTTGCATGTGATTCCTTCGGTTAGCAGTCTTGGCAGTCTTTGTGGCAGCAAATCAGTTTGGCGTTGAGTCTTTTGCTCCTCTTTAGCTTTCAGTTTGTGGCAGCAGTATTTGCTCTTTTTCAGGTGTTGGTACAGCTGTTGTTTGCTGTTTGCTTGTCAACAAAATGCAGCCCTCTGCAGTAGCTTTTGGAAGACCATTTGGTGCTTCTTTTCTGCAGCTCGCTATCTTGCCGTGGCAGCAAAATCAGCGAAAATCCTTGCCGTGGCAGCCGTGGTAGCCTGCTGTCTTTGTCGTGGTAGCAATTCCAGTTGATTTCTTGCCGTGGCCAGTTTTCGCAGTTTCTTTCTCTTGATCCAGTTCAGTCTCTTGTCAATTTGGCTTTCGTCTTGAGTGAGCAATCATCTCTTCTCGTTCATAGCTTTTATAGTCTTCGGAGAGTAGAGATTTTTTGCGAATACTCTGAGGGGCGATTTTAAAAGTCGACATTCACCCCCCCCCCTCTGTCGCCATTTCGGTCCAACAGGCTCAAAAGTGTTTCACACTCAAGATTATTCCAAGTTCTTACAAGCTCTCACCAATGCAGCAAGGAAGTGGTACAACCGGTAGCTAGTTCATGATACTCTCACTTGTGAATAGCCCAACGTTTGCGAGGAACGATACCTACTGAGTTAGTAGGAAGTAGAGCTCAGAAGGCTTCAATATGGTAGCAAGGATTAGCAACAATCAAATCAATAATTACAAGTTGAATAATTATTCAAAGTACTAGTCAATGTTGCTGATCTTACCCTAGAAAAATCTAGCTAAAGAAGCCAGTGTATGAACACACACACGCAATGATCAATGTGACTTGATGTAAGCAAAGGAAAATATCCCACCAAGTGCTAGGAGAGACACTAGCCCACTACTCAAACTTCTATGAAAGGACACAAGATGTAGAGCGCAAGACAGGAATAATGTGTAATATAAACAACCCTCTAGTGTGAGCAAAAACAACAGCTAGTCTCAAAGATGAAAGGGGCAAAGTTTTGTATGGCTTATATATGCTCATTCGAAATTTTTTGATGATATCTACAACTTTGCAGTTGAAGTGAAACCTAAATTCCAAAGTGAAGACAAAGAAAAAGGGCAAAACAAAAACCAAAAACTTGCGATGCAAATTTGGGTTTAAATATAGCCAATTTTGGGGTCTTAAAGGATGACTAGCTTATGCTAGTCATTTTTTGGATGTACCTCATCGTTAGCTTTTCAACGAGTACAAGAACGTCAAAAATGAATACCGTATGCAAAAGTTATTCCCGTTTTACTGAAGGTGTCTCGGAATTGGATTCCTACTCAAACTAGAAACCGACTTGGGCTCAATTTGAAACTACTATATCTTTCAATCCCGTGAGCCAAACTTGCTGGATTTCTTTGTGAAGCTTGTGGCTATATGTAGAAGGCCTCCACCAATTTTCGTTGGTTTTGGCAAAAGTGTGATGCACTTTTCGATTTTTCAGGAAGGAGACACTCTTTTTTTCTCTTTTTCATCTGTTTTGTTTTCTCTTGAACAACTGAAACCAACTAATTAGGGTTTCCCCTTTTGATTCTTGCTCCTTTCTAAAACTTCAAAACGGCGGCAGATATTGTATTATGCCACAGCAGAGAAAACGTTTACCACGATAGAGAAAATGGTTGCTGCAGCAGGCATTGCAGCAGTGGCGTGGTGTGTGGTTGTTGCGGTGGCAAGAGGCAGCGACGGAAGTGATCAGTGGCTACCACGGCAGGGAAAGTCAAGCGGCCTCAGGAGTTGTGTTTGCCATGGTAGTGGAAGGAAAGTGGTGGTAGGCGGTTTTGGTTACTGTGACAGGAACACAAAGGAACACGAAGATCAAGATGCAAACTAGACAATGATAAACTAGACAAAAATTAGAACTAGAAATCAGCAACCTGACATGATGATGCAACCAACAATTCAACAAGCAAACTGAAAAGAAAATTGCAAGCACATATTTGTTTGGATAGGATGAACTAACCCTATTTTTTCCTGTATTGTAGGTAAAGGAAAAAAATCTCACCAATCAACTGTAGCTCTGATACCACCTGATGAGACGTTTGGTGTCCCGATCTTTTGATCAGAAGGTAAATTCATTAGTAGTCGCTCAACTCTCGATATCCTAGCTACGAACTCGCAAGGCTCGAAACCATGTAATTGCTAAACTGCTTGACAAGTCGCTATCAACCGTGCACAAATACACGTATGACCTGATCACAAAAATCAATTCCTACATACACCGAAGAAGCATGTAAGAACAAGATAGATAAGCAATTTGAAATTGTGAATAGGAATTCAGCATTGTATTGAAAAGTGGGGTTCTGAAGAACAATGTCACTATTGATTTCATCAAACAAGAGGACAAAGTCATTTCCATTATTTAAACAAAAGATGTATTCATCAACCTACCACAATTCTCATCATCATAGTCATATCATATGCATAAAGCAATATAAATTAAACATTATCATAAAAATAATCAATGCAAGTAATCATTCAATCATAATTTTCAGCACTCGAATACTATTCCACAATGTACTTGCCTTTCTCTTAATTGCGACGGCCAGAAAGATTGGAAGATAACAACACACACGAAGCTACTCCTCCTATAGAAGTTATTCACTCTCAATAAAAGCAAAGCATTACAAAACATAAATAAATAATGGCGCTCTCACACGCTCTCCAAAACCACAACTTTCCCTCCTTTTACTGGACAGTCCCCTTGCTGTCTTGGTACTAAAAATATCTCAACTCTCAAATCCCAAATCGTAAAAAGCAAACCATACCATTTTAAGAATCTACACTCATTTCCTCACACTTACTTAGTTGGCACAGACTTCAAATTAATCCATCTAAATCACCGATTTTAACCCGGAAGATTGTTCTATCATCCTTTGAACAGCAAACCTATTAATTTTATATCTTTTAATCTACATAGGCAAATATAGTAAATAATAACATTATGGAAATCTAAGGGAAATTTCCCATAACTTTCTATTTATCACTAAGTTTTAATCCTGGCATTTAGTTAATCAAATTATCACTTTCCTGTGATTGGTCCAACAGCCACCTAGTGCCCGACAGCAACACTATAATATTCATAAATTCTAATCCACCCATCTAAAAAATGTGTTCTTAGATCCTCTAGAAACCTTGAGAAAGTACCTACTATGTTGATGGTGACCAAATTTCTAGATTAATTCATATTCTATTTCTTTAATCTGTTATTTACTACAGTAGTACTATAAAAATATTATAACTCCCAAACTACACATTGGATTGACATGAACAAGTACTCTACAGAAAAATGTTGAGATCCTCTACAATTGTCTAGGAAACAAATTTCCCAAATTTCGTACCCAAGGGTTAATGGGAAGGGAGGGGGTGGCCAGCTAGCCCTAAATGGGCTAGGATGCCATGGGCCAAAGGCCCACGGTTTAAAACTCCTCTAAAATTCGGAATTTTTTAATTACTTCTTGACTTCTATTGATTTTATCTCTTTTTAATTTACCGAAACCTCCGAACGCGATTCGGGATATTACACTTATGATCGGTATATATATATATATATATATATATATATATATATATATATATATATATATATATATATATATATATATATATATATATATATATATATATATATATATATATATATATATATATATATATATATATATCACAATGGTTACCGAACAAGTAATGCCGCCAGATCTTCAACGCATGAACTACTGAAGACAATTCCAGGTCATGGGTTGGGTCTTTCGCTTCATGAGGGCAAAGATGTCTTGATGCATAAGCCATGACTTTCCCCCTTGCATTAGCACACACCCCAGGCCCTGGTGCAAAGCATAATAGTATACTTCAAAGTCCTTACGTATGTCTGGTAACACTAACATAGGGGTAGATGTTAGTTTCCTCTTTAACTTTTGAAAACTTTCTTCACACGCCTTCATCCATTCAAACTTCTCGTCTTTCTTGAGCAGGTGTGTTAATGACTTAGCAATCCAACATAATCCTTCAATAAATCTTCTATAATACCTAGTTAATTTGAGGAAGCTTCATATTTCAGTCATATTGGTTGGCTGCTTCCATTCCATGACAGAGTCTATCTTGGCTGGGTCCACAGACACTCCTTCAGCAAACACTATATGGCCGAGAAAACCAATGTCTTTTAGCCAAAACTCACATTTGTTGTATTTGGCATATAGCTGGTGTTCCTTCAGTTTGTCTAGTAGTAATTGTAGGTGCTCGGTATGTTCTTCAGTATTTTTGGAGTAGATGAGGATATCATCAATGAATACTACCACAAATTTATCGAGTTACTCCGTGAAGACATTATTCATGATGTTCATAAAATAGACCGGGGAATTGGTTAAGCCAAAAGACTTAATTGTAAACTCGTACAATCCATATCTGGTGGTGAAGGCAGTTTTTGGGATGTCTTTAGCCTTAATTTTAAATTGATGGTAACTTGATCTCAAGTCAATCTTGGAGAATACTGTGGCTCCCCCAAGCTAGTCGAACCGATCATCAATTCTAGGCAATGGGACTTATTTTTTATAGTAACTTCATACAAAGACCTATAGTCTATGCACATTCGGGCATTACCATTGTCCTGTAATTCTTAGATTTGCTTCTTTAGCTCTTCAAGCTCATCAACGATCATTCTATAAGGTCTTTTGGCTATCAGGGTGGTGCCAGGCTTTAAGTTGATGATGAAATCTAGGTCTTTATCTGGTGGCATGCTAGGAAATTCTTCTGAGAACACCTCGGGGCAGTCTTGTACCACTAGCATTCCTTCGAGGGGTACTTCATCCAAATGATAGACTACACGACCTTGATGATAGGATCGATCTACCTTTACTTATGTCGTTAACCCCAGGCATTTGGTTAGGTTCATTGTTCTAGTAGCATAGTTTATTACTCCTTAGTGTGTTACCAGCCAATCCATTCCTAGTTTGATATCCAATGTTTGGGAGTTTAGTACTATCAGGTCTGTTAAGATGCCAAATTCTACCATGGTGATTTCTACCCTAGGGCTTATTAGTGTGGCAGTGATAAGTCCTCTAGGCAAGCTACATGTTGTGGGCTTCTTCAACTTAATTTTATCCACATGCTTCCTTGCTATAAAAGAATACGAAGCCCTAGAATCAAAGAGAACATACGCAGTTATTGTCTTGACAGAAAATATACCCATCAGGACTCATGCGGCTTCATAGGCTTCTTCAGCATTGATATGGTTCACTCGGCCATGGTTTAGGGTCAAGGCTGCCTTGTTGGTTTGAGGGGTTTGGTACCCTTTTATAGGTGCTGACGCCTGTCCACAACCAGAAGCACTTCCCAGGTTAAATTTCATCGGTGTCATATTGCGTTGCAGGCAGCGGTAGGCAAAATTCCCTTTGTCTCATAGCTGTAGCAGATGGAGTTGCCAGTAGGGTTTAGCCTAGTAGACTAGCCCACAGGGCATGGGGTTTGGAATGAGCTGCTGCCTGGGTAGGGTATTGGGCCTGGAATTTTTTATGGTTGAATTGGCCTGGAATTGGATGAATTATTGAAAAACCTCTTAATGACCTGGCAGTCCTAGGCACAACCGGGGTTGAGTTGATGGTGCTATGAGGACACACCAGTTCAATGGACTCAATCAGAAATGGCTCCAATTGGGAAATCCCCGAATTGTCGGAGTTGGGGGGAAGGCACCTCCGCCGAGCTATGGGCTTCGAGAGGTCAATTCTACGGAGGGGGAGGATGGGTGGGGTGTGGTGAGGTTGTGGGTAGCATGCTCATGGTTTTATAGTGGTCGAAGGGTGCTGGCGTTGTGGGTGCTTGCTGTGGAGGCATGACGATAGTGGCGCTCGGCGTTGCTCAGCGTGGTCACAATGGCGATAGTGTCTTGGCACAGCTGAACGGGGGTGATGGTGAGGACCGCGATGCAGCATGGGCGATAATAGCATGTGGGTACAGAGTGGCGTAGCCGTGCGTGGGCAATGGCATGGCGGCTGGGCTAAGGTGACGCTTGGTGCGGGCATTGGCGTGTGATAAGGAAGAGGAGAGAAGAGTGCTAGCGCAAGGTAAGGCGCAAAGAGGGCCATGGTATGATGGCGTGGTAGAGGACAGGCTCGGTCAGGGATGTATGGGGCTGTGGCACTAGGGGCGCCATGGTCTGGGCGGCGTGGGCGTGTACAGCGCACCTGCCGAGTGTTGGGGTGCGTTCACCAGAGCGAGGAGGGCTCGACTGGGCTAGCCTTGTTGAGCCAAAAGGCCCAGTAGACCAGACAATTGTGCTAGGACCCAGTAGGCCTAGCCATTCCATTAGGGTTAAATTTTGAATTTCCTCATATTTTCTAATTGAATTTCTAATTTAAATAGCTACTTCAATTAAAAGTCAATTTGCATTCAAAGTTAAACTCGAGTTGGATTTGTTGTCTTTGAGTTGTCTTGTTGCTAATTTTGAGCATATGGATATCTCCTATTGCTTTTTGGGTACCGTTTAGGCTAAGACTCGCTTACTTCTTAAATCTGCTACTCCGGAGTGAGCGCGTGAGGTTCAACAGTATGATCGGATGCTCCAACAAGTAAGGAAATGTTTGGAGGAGGGCAAGAAAGGAGATTTCGGGATAGATGAGTTTGGTGCATTGTAGTTTAAAGGCCACCTTTGTGTGCCTCAGGAGGCTCAAGTCAAGGCTAATATTCTAACGGAAGCTCATCGTACTCCAATTGTAGGCAATTTCTTAAGGTTTCCAAATAAGTCTAAAAACACAGTTTTTAGGTAAGTAAAATAGAAGTTATGAATTTTGGGAAGTTGATGTCTAATATCGGGTTGTTGCTGGACGCAGTCGTAGGAAAAAAATAATTTGACTAATTTAATGGAAGAATTAAATTTTATGAATAATTTGAAGTGGTAGATAATTTTCTATAGTTTCTGAAAATACCATAGTTCAATATATTTTCATATGTAGATTAAAAGATATGAAATTATTAACTCTGTTGTCTAAGAGATAATAGATCTGTATTCTAGGTTAACAATGGGGGTTTAGATTATTTAATGTAAACATTTGATCAACTAGAAAGTTGTAGGAAATTTTGTCCAGAACGGGTATGGTTTTCTATTTTACGATGTGGGAGCTGAGAGTTATGATATTTTTAGTACCAGGACAGTGGGATAGACTATCTAATAAAAAGGGAAAGCTGTGGAATTGGGGAGCATGTATGTTGGACCCGGATTTTATAGTCCAGAATCCTCTGTGATTTTATCGTACTATTTTCTAGATCAGTAGATAGTACCCAAGATATATTACTAAACATCAAATACATATCATGCGGAAGCGTAACTAATATAGTAGTAAACTTACACATGGGCCGATTAGGCTGAAACTTTCAAAGAGCAGCAGCAGAAACATAAACTTCACACAGGTGGGACCCTCAGGACATGCTCATAGGCAGCCAACTGGAGTTCGTGACCCAGTTATAGGCCTCATCATCTTTCAACTCTCTCGACTCCTTTAGATGACCACAGGCCTTGTATTTCTTCTTCTGACTTACTGAATAATAGTAATTGAGCAACAGTGAGTACAAAGATACTCAGCAAGCCACCACACAAAATGCAATAATAATTGATGACAAGCTGAACAAAGGAAGTTTTGCAAATGAATATAATCACAGACGGTTTTTAGTAAAAACCGTCTGTGATTTATAAATATCACAGACGGTTTTAGTTAAAAACCGTCTGTGATACTCTCTTCTACCCATAAACCTATTTTTGTTTATTGGCTAGCCTCAAGAAATGCTAGCCATGCCCTCTAAAACAAGCAGATCAACATGTACATGTATACATCCAATTCACATCTCAATTAATTTCACAAACATAAAACATCCATTTCGCAAATCAATTAATTGAAATGAAATAAAATATCCATTAACAAATACAAAATTACAATCAATGTCAATATCTTATCCTAAACAAAAAATTATTGTACGCTGTGGAACTCTCCATTTGAATTTACGACTTTAGACATCAAAAAGAACGCGCACTGTTGTAAGTTTTGTTCTTACTTAGAGAATCAAGGTATATAGGCGTGTTCCATTTTGGTATAATTACAATTAAAATCCAATGGAACCGCTCATTGTATGGCATAAAAACAAATTCCTTATCGTGGTGAGCCAGCAGTGTTGTTGTAATATAGCTCTCGACGAAGGATGCATCCTCGCTAATGGTATCCATGGCGGCCAAGTGTGAGTCCAGAAAACCAATTGGTGATTTGAATGACCTAGCTTCAGTCACCATGTATATATATACATAGAAAAGCAACAAATTATATGACATATATCGGTATTACATGAACGGAGACTGTGATTGTACACACTTACAGCGTCCAACATCGAACGAGTGAAGCGTCAAGAGCGTTGAGATTGAAAAGATCAAATAAATCCTCAAAGGTCACCACGAAGACACATTCTTGAATGTTGTGCTGCAAATGATCCAGCCTGAATTTGACAGTGATACCTGAGTGTTGTTCTGCCAGTGGCTTATTGGCATGTTTCATATACCAAGAGTGTAATCTCTGGCAACCAAATCCTAGGGTTAGGAGCTCTTTCGGGAGCATCATCGAGCTCGCCTAGCACAAATTTGCGGTCCAATGGCAGGTAGGGGATATCATCATCTGTCTTCTTTGGTTTAGCCCTGCCTCGCTTGTAGGTCGACTTCATACCACCGGTGCAAGTTGCTTTGGCGAGAATAGCACCCGTGGAGATAGCACCGGTGCAGGTAGCGGTGGTGGAGATAGGCCTTGTGGAGATGGCACCAGTGCATGTAGCTCTGGTTCAGACTGCCCTTGTGGTCCTGCCACCGGTGAAGCCTTCAGGGAGATCTCGCTTTTGGACCACTAGATGAATGTTCCAATGGCTTGCCCTAGAGTTATGATCTCGTCGTTGGGGGGCTTGGTAGTGGGACGACCTCAAAATTGGCATGCACACCATCCACATGAACTTTTCTGAAGCCTGGTGCTAAAGCTATATGGTGCACCATGGCCCCGTGACCAGACGGATATGCCTGGCCCCAAGCAGCGCATAAGGGAACGAAGGCATATCTCACTTGGAGCGTGCACTTCGTAGCCTCCTACATAACGATACAAAATTAGCTACTCCAATAGGCCTATCAATGGATCGAGCATTCCAAAGATAATAATTATTACCAGGATGTCGTCCACAGGAAATCTGGCCACGCTTTCCGTCGTAGGAGCAATTGGGCGGGGTAGCTAGCATAGGAGATGCGGCAACGGCCAGCTGATTTTCTATAAATCTTCGCATCTCATCTCTGACATAATCAGCCAACTCCTCTCTAAGAGATGCCTTGATCTCCTCTCGTAGCCATGCCTCACGCTCGGCTTTGGTTCTCTTCCTACTCCGATACAATTCGGAGTCATCTTGGAAACCATGTTTCCAAGGAACATAAAGCCCAAGGCCTCCCGTACGACTCTGGTGCTCCTTGTTTCCCAGGGCCGCGCAGAGTATATCTTTCTCCCTTGTTCCCTGGAATGATCCTTGGGAAGATTCAACACTCAACGCTTCCTGCAAGAGCACGACATGTCATTTCACTTCCTACGAAGTTGTGGAGTAATTACAAGCTACATAGTTCGATCGATATCTTACCAAGCACTCGGACACTTCCTGGTCTGCAGGGTTTCGGAAGGAGACGTCTCCCAATGTCGTGGTAGATGACCTCACTCTAATCCAATTTCGAGCACGGTCATCCGGGATATTGGCAAATGGCGGGGCGGTGTCCTACAGAATTGCCTGTTCGTCCTCCCTCCTCTACTGTGGGATTTTACCTGCATACCCAGCTGTGCCAAGTCTGTGGGGGTGTGTGTGTTTTTTCCTGGAGGGCCTTGTGCGCCACACTTGCACTTTTAAAATCTTCGGTCGTCTTCATCGCCTTGAACTCTTCCCATTGTGGTTCCAGGAATGGGTATTTATGAAAGGGCGTTTCATCCTTCTCCACGTAGTTCTTGATAAGCGTGCTCTTGAAGTTCTTCCATGCTTTATACGCCGCTAGCAAGGCATGTCGTTGCACGGCGTCTTTGTGTTCTTCTGGGATCTCGGATGATGCCAAAATTTCTAGCAGCTCACGTTTCTGAGTCCCAGTCACGCTCTTCCACGAATTGAATGTGATCTCAATCTGTTCTCGTGCAAATATTCTGATCATTCTTCGGAATGCGCATGCTGCTCGGCGAGGAAGGAGAGGGGTCACAGATCCATCGACGTCTATGATGGTAAATCGGCCCTCATGCTTTTTCGATAGCCCTCTTCCTTGGCGTTTTGATTTTGGAGCGGACGCATCCGGCGATGATGTTGAAGAATGCACGGATGACATGTTGGATATAAAGAAATATTAAGCCATCTAAACAACACATCATGCAATAGTCTAAAACCAGCATATATTCAGATTTGAGACATAGATCATTGAAGTAACATGCTGTCATCGAAAGTAGCCAGACATAAAAGACTAAAATTAGCATGTTAGAGTGGTTTTAGTTGCTCTCAGATGTAGGGTTACACAAGATTTTAATCAAACCTTGAGCTCTAAGAAATGTGAATTAGTAGCTCTAAGATTTTGATCTTGGCCGTCCCACTACTACGGTCTTATACTCTTCACTGATTGAATCTGTCAAATGTGAACCAAACCTTGAGCTCTAAGAAATGTGAATTTGTAGCTCCAAACCTTGAATCTACAACATGAACTACTAATCTAGCAAAACCGAAAGGACTACTAACCTACTAAACAGGTGATCACACACTGCACAAAATTCTGACTACTATAGCAAAACCGAAAGGACTACGAATCTAGAACTCAAGATTTGTGATCCAATCTCAGTACAAGACCAGTTACTTCATAGAGCATACGACAGTTCCCACAAGCATCTCTTTTCACTATAATCAGCCAGTATAATTAAGCAATATTAAAGCACATTTCAAACAGTATATAAATGACCTAAATTGCATATAAACATGTAAAAGAGAGGAATTTGCCACAAGAGAATCCCTAGGATTCTTCTATATTTATACTCACAAATAGTGTTTACAGATTATATTACAACTTGCAAAGCAAGGAAGTTTAAAGTGTTCGGGATAACTACATATTTTAATTGTTCATATTATTATTTGTGGAGTTCATGACCCACAACGAGAGCATGTCAGGGTTTAATTGTTCATATTATTAGTGTTTGATTCCATAAGGCCACAACATCTAGTGTATAGCATGGGCTATATGATTCAAATAAAAGACAGTGCAAGAGATCAAAACTTTAGTAGTGCAGTACATGCTCCTATTGGTGTGAGTAGTACAACCAAATTGTATGCCATGACATGTACGAGCTTTAGTTTAGTGGCAATCTCAGATATTACACTGCTACCTAAACTCGTGATGGCATTGCTTTTCCTTTATAGTATTTTTTATGTTTACCATTTTGGCTTTCCTTCTTCGGAGTTAATTTTAATACATAGTCACAATTTGCTTTCCTTTCTAATTGATTAAACTTTTTTTATGTCGTATTGGACCACACAAATATATAGGGGTGGCATTCTCTAACATATATTAGATTATGCTTACATCATACGACTGTGGACATGATTAAAGAGAATAGCTTGAAAATGAAACTAAGCAACCTGTAATAAAAGAACAATACCTGCCCTTCTAAGGTACATCATTTCATACATGTCCGTACAAACAAGGCAAACATACTCCAAGATCGAACATGATACTAACACATATTCAATTAATAGGACTTAAAAACAATGAATAAATAAAATATGGAAAATATCTAATGCAGACTTATGTTCATGTTCAGGATGGATGAATCAGATTTGCGCACCTTAGGGTTCGGCAGTGTTAATGTCGTCCGAGGAGGCGGTGGTGACGGTGTGGATGGGCGTCCGAGGAGGAGAGGAGAAAGAGGAGGAGGAGGGAGTGCTCACCGGTCACCACGACTAGGGTCCAAGGAGGCGGTGGCGACGGCGTGGACTGGGGAGATCCGAGGAGGCGGCGGCGACGGCGTGGACGGGCGTCCGAGGAGGAGAGGAGAAAGGGGAGGAGGAGGGAGTGCTCACCGGTCACCATGGCTTGGGGCTGAGGAGGCGGCGGCGATGGCGTGGACTAGGGAGATCCGAGGAGGCGACGGCGACGGCGTGGACTAGGGAGATCCGAGGAGGAGGCGGCGACGGGCTCGATCGGGAGCGGCGACGGCAGTGTACGCGCTATGTGTGCAATGCAAGCGCAAAACCCTAGCCTGAGGTATATATAGGCTTATTACATACGGTTCTAAACTAGAACCATCTGTGATATGATATTATCACAGATGGTTGTAGTTTAGAACCGTCTGTGATAACGATATCATAGACGGTTCCATTTCAAAACCGTTTGTGATAAGCCCTTTATTACTTACACCAACCAGCAGGGGCCAGCAAAATAACTCTATACACCAACCAGCTGCAGGCACTGTAATAAGACCTCACAGAGTATATATCACACATTTTCACATATACATAAATGTAAATTCACAAAATACATCACACACATGCATTGTTATATACATGAATGCAAATTCACAAATACATCACACACATGCATTGTTATATACATGAATGCAAATTCACAAATACATCACACACACATGCATTGTTATATAGATAAATGCAAATGCCCACATATATATCGCACATTCTCATTCCACTTGCTTATTTTCTTTAAAAATTAGACCTTCACGATGACCAATGCATGTGTAACTAGTTTCGTCACGTTGTTCGTCGTCAACCCTTATGCCATTTCCAAAAGGAGGTAACTCGTCAAATTGATTGTGTTCATCCTCGTCCACTACATTCTCTACTCCGATAATTCTCCTTTTTCCATGAAGATCTACATGTCACTTCTTATTTGTCGGATCGGTTACATAGAAAACTTGAACAACTTGGTTAGCGAATACGAATGGTTCGTCTTTGTATCCGACACGTTGGAGGTCCACGGTAGTGACACCGTACTTATCAACCTTCACCTGTGGGAGATACACCCAACGGCACCGAAATAAGGGGATCTTAAAAACCACGTAGTCAAGCTCCCAAATCTCTTCTATGAACCCACAGTACGAGTTTCTCAACCCATCGGTATTGAGCGCATCTATGCGGACACCGCTATTCTGGTTAGTACTCTTTACATCCTGAGCCTGTGTATAGAATGTGTACCCATTTATGTCATATCCTTGCCATGTCACAACTGTAAATGTTGGCCCTTTTGCCAACCATGTCAGCATCTCACTTGGCGAGTACCTAGCGATTTGCTCCTTCAACCATTGGTTGAACCGACTGTTGTGTTGCCTCATGATCCAAACATCCGACCGCTCCGGATTCTGTTGCCGAAGCACATCCTTGTGCTGGTCGACATAAGGCGTCACATCAGTCATGTGTTGTAAGACCGTGAAATGGGCTTGAGCATACACGGCCATATCTGGAGTGATTGCTTTCCTTCCGATAGTTCCGATACCTTTGAGCCTCCCCTCATGACGAGATTGAGGCACACCTATCGGTTAAATCTGAGCCATATAATCGACACAAAACTCAATAACCTCTTCGCTTGCATAACCTTCGACAATGCTGCCCTTTGGCCGAGATCGATTCCATACATAGGACTTGAGAATTCCCATGAAACTCTCAAATGGGTACATGCTACATATGAATATGGGCCCGCACATTTTTATCTCCACACAATGTGAACAATGAGATGGACCATGATATCGAAAACGAAGGAGGGAAATACATCTCAAGATGACATAGAGTCATCATCACCTCGTCCTGCAGAGCATCTAGTCCTTCGGGATCGATGACCTTCTGAGCAATTGTGTTAAAGAAATAACATAGCCTCATGATTGTCTCTCGGACTTTGATCGGCAAAATATTTCTAATTGCAATAGGGAATATCCGTGTCATCAGCACATGACAATCATGAGACTTCATGCCATTTAACTTCAAATCTTGCATCGAAACAATTTTCTTCATGTTGCCGGAGTAACCAGACGGAACTTTGACACCATGCAAGCACTAGCACAGTTCTGTTTTCTCGGCCTTGGACAGAGTGTAGCACGCAGGGGGAAGGTACGTTCTTCCATTATCTATTTTTGTCGGTGCAAACTCAGGCCTGATGTCCATATCAGCCAAGTCAAGCCATGCATTGACGCCGTCCTTTGTTTTATCATTAATGTTCAGTAAAAGAGCAATCAAGCTGTCACATACATTCTTTTCTACGTGCATGACGCCGATGCAGTGTCAAACATCTAGGTACTCCCAATAAGGTAAGTCCCAAAATATTGATCTCTTCTTCCAGATGTTCTTCTCATGAGCCCTCAATTTACGTCCCTTCCGAGGACAACATCTAAATCCTTAACCATATTATAAACCACTTTTTTGCTTAAATGCCTTGGAGCTGAACCTTCTTCCTTCTCTCTGTCAAATTATTTCTTCATCTTGTGGTATGGGTGAGCCCTCTGAAGGAACCGGCGGTGACACATGTACACGGTTTTGCGTGAGTGTTTCAGCCACACACTCTCGGTACCATCTAAATAGTGAGTACAAGTTTTGGCACCTTTTGTACTCTGGCCTGACAGGTTACCAAGGGCAGGATAATCATTTATGGTACAGAACAATAAGGAGTGCAAAGTGAAGTTCTCTCGTTTGTATGCATCCCATACCTGTACCCCTTCGTTCCACAGTACTTGTAGATCTTCCACCAATAGTGCTAGATATACATCAATATCATTCCCAGGTTGCTTTGCCCTTGGATAAGTATCGACAGCACAATATACTTTTGCTTCATATACAACCAAGGAGGAAGGTTATAGATGCAGAGAGTCACGGGCCAAGTGCTATGTCGGCCGCTCATGCTACTGAAAGGATTCTTCTATCTGTACTCAGTCCAAACCTTATATTCCTTGGTTCTGCACCAAAGGCTGCAAAACTCCTATCGATGTTTCTCCACTGGGCGGAATCAGCAAGGTGTCTTAGCATTCCATCCTTCTTGCGCTACTCTGAGTGCCAACGGAGCAGTTTTGCCTCCTTTGGATTTGCAAAAAACCTTTTCAAACAGGGAATTATAGGAAAATACCATGCCACCTTAGCAGGATGTCCTTTCTTCACCTCTGTTCCCTCGCTGTCATCTGATTGATTGTTACGTTTGTATCGGGATGCATTGCACACTAGACATACATGCATGTTTGCATACTCTTTACGGTAGAGGATACAGTCGTTCGGACATGCATGTATTCTTTCTACTTCCATTCCCAATGGACAAAGAACCTTCTTGGCTTTATACGTAGTTTTAGGCAACTCATTTCCCTCTAGAAGCATGTCCCCTAAAAGACCTAGCAGCGCCGTGAAACTCTTATCGGACCAACCGTTGCTTGCCTTCAATTTCAACAGTTCAAGCACGGCCAACAACCTTATGTACTTTGACCTGCAGCACGTGAATAAAGGTTTCTCCGAGTCCTCCATCAAGCCCCAGAATTTAACATACTCTCTCTCATCATAGTTCTCTTCTACATCACGAAGCATCTAATCCAGATTGTCATCGTGCAACCTATCCAAATCCGAACAACAATCAACATCATCCGGCGGCATATCATTCACTTCATCGGCGATATCATTCGGCGGCATATCATTCACTTCACCGGCGATGTCATCCGGCGGCATATCATTCACTTCACCGACGATGTTATCCGGCGGCATATCATTGACTTCACCATGACTGGTCCAACACGTATAACCCTTTTTGAAATCCCTCCGAATCAAGTGCACTTCAATCTTCAAAGCTCAATCTCTACCTCCTCCCACCAAATTAATTGGCCTGAAATCACCTAGCTTGCCTCCTGAGCGAAAGAGTGCAGCACCGGCTAGACCTGGATCGAAATGAAGACAGATACGATTCTGAGCGACGCAATAAATATGTAGCAGGATTATCACAGATGTTTTGTTAATAAAAAACCGTCTGTGATAATTCCAGATTATCACAGACGGTTTTAAATAAAAATCGTCTGTGATACTGGAATATCACAGACGATACATCGGTAAGAACCGTCTGTGATACTCGTTTTCTCCGACACCATCAACACAGACGGTGCCCAAATTAAAACCATCTATGTTAGTGTCGATCACAGACGGTTTTGTCAAACCGTCTGTGATTTGGCGTCTAGTATTAGGCTTTCTGTAGTAGTGCATAGGACATGATATGACACGAGAGCTTTTACATGATCATCGTCGCAATGACTGGAACAGTGAGGAGGCACCGGTGGGTGCGCAGGCACGATGGGCGATGGGGTGAGCATTGCCGTCGACCAAAGCACAGGGCGTAGTATGGGCTGTGGTGTGGCTATGATGTGTGATGTGGGCTTGGCATCAGCGACGAGATAGCCGTGATGCAACCGGTAGGTCATGGCACCATAGTGCATGGGCGCGCATGCTGCACAGTAAGACGTGGAGTGGGGCACGGGCACAGTGCAATGCTGGGTATGGCAAGGCGATGTTCTGGAGGGGCTTTGTCAACATGGCGCATGGCTGTGCACAACAGAGCAGCACACGGGCGACTCATGGTGTGGCGGTCATGCCAGAGTAGAGGGTGCAGGGAGAGATAGGCAAGCTTAGGTGCAAGGCGCGGCGCGGCATGCTTGGGCACATGGCACACAGCTGGTTGGTAGGTGCACATGGCTTGGCTACAATTGGGCATGCGCTAGCACTTAGGTGTGGTGCACCAACATGTAGGTATGGTCGGCTCGAGCGTTTGGCGCGCCATGTGTGCACCATGCTGGGGTGTGGATGGCATGTCACAAGGGTGTAGCTGGGCTTGGGTGCAAAAGTGGTGCACGGCACAGCATCGATGCTTGAGTGCATGGCTAGCATGGCACGGCCGAGCTAGTGCAAAGGAAACAAAGAGAGGGGAAGGATGGGGAATAGGTCAGACAGGAGGCAAATGAGCCCAAGAAAAGATCAAATGGGCGGAGCCCAACTTAGAATTTCTAAACGAGAATTCAAACTTGGATTTGAATTTTCTCTCATTGACATTTTGAAATGTTCAACATTTTATCTTATTCTTACATTAAGTTTCTCAGTTAAGCTCTCCTTTTGGATCTTCTCTTTTAAATCGGGTTTGAATTTTAACTTCCAATTGGAGTTTCCTTTTCTTAGATCTATTAAATAAGGTTTTGATTTAATGAATTAAATTTGAATTGAGCTTTCAGATTTTTGATCTCATATTTCATTGTTTTAAATTATTCCATATCTTTGTTATTATGATTAGCATTTACACTTGGGATTTATTCCCTACTAGTAATTTACATAGAACCAAAATCCATAAAGGCCCAAATAAATTTTCAGAAGAAATTTGAATGCTAACCAAATGCATCAGGTATGTTGTTACCTTCAAATCATGGTCATCGCAACTAGAAAGCAGTGGTAGAGTAGTAACTCGAGTGTTGAAATTGTTGTTTGATTGATTGAATACTTGCCATGATGATTCATTTGCTTATTCCTATGCTTACATTGCTCACATACTTGTGATAAATTAATGATGATGTTGATGAGTATGGAAGAATGATGGGTATATCAATTACAAATGAAGAAAGATAATAATCATTGTGTTGCGTGTTGAGCATTCATGATGAAAATATGTAACCCACGAGAGTGCAATGAGGTCCCCATATGTAAGATATGGGCAATGAGGTCTCCGTATAAAAAAAGGATGGGCAATAGGTCCCCGCACTAAAGTGTGCGGGCATGAGTGAACTTCGATGGATGTTACACTCCACTATAACGGTATAAGCAGAAGATAAGTTGAGACATTAGTATGAGCATTGCATTGTATTCATAAAAAGTGATTTGAGATAATGAGATGTGTGATTGAAAACTGATGAGAATGAATATGAGAAAATGGAGTTAATGGTAAATAGGTATGAATTGTTAATAAGATCATATCTCGTTTATTATTCTGCTTGTCCTTACAGAGTCATGGACTCACCTTTACTTATTTGTTGTTTTTAGGTGATCGTTGAAGGCGGCGTGCATTGGTTGAAAGTAGAACATGGAACAATTGCACTTTTGTAGCTCTTTATTCCACCTAGCAAATCATTCACTTATCATCATAAACAATTTAGTTTATCCATGTAATAATTAGATACTTAATGGTTTCCTTAATTCCTTATAGTTTATAATGTTGCTACTTAATAGCTTCTTGGTTTAGTTTATCAATTGATTTATCTTAATGATTATTTGGTTCATATTAAGCTCAATTTATTGTTTACCATGTTGCTGAAATTTACATTCAAGATTATTATGATGACTATCCTTTATCCTTAACAGTTGGTAAGGTGCAATTAATGGTTTAAATTGGTAGTGTATTTAGTTGTGGATGATATTCTGAGCCTTTGAGAAGCCTGGAAGTTACAAATTGGGAAACGGGGAATCACCAAAAGCAATGAACTTAGCATGCGCTCAGCGCCTTCTTCTTTGTGGTGCGGGACAATGCCCGTGGTCCATCACTGAACACCCTCGCTGGCCATTGGCTCACCACGCAGGCCGCGGCCTAGAGCCTTGGAGGAGTGGAGGGAGAGGCGGAGACTTGGGAAGTTGGCATCTGGACTGCTCCTCCTCGTTGGCTGCTGCCTTGCCACAATTGTTGAACACCCACACAGGCAGCCTAGACACTACAACGACGTGTCGAACACTGAATTGCTCCTCCCAGCCACCGCTTGGAGCCCTATAGGCTGGACTGCTCCTCCCCACCGCCGCCTGGAGGAGGGATAGGCATAGAGAGAGGGATCCCGGATCCTGACTACTCCTTGCTGGCCACCGCCTCACTAATCGGTAGCTACCGAGGTCTATAGGGGAAGAGGGGAATTGGACGCTGGTCACTTGGGCCCAAATCGGGGACTATAAGGAGTCGTGCCTGAGTGGGCCTTGTCGCCTTGGCGTTTCACGGTTTCAGCCCAAAAGCTCACGTGCGACCCAGCTATTGGGAGAGTCTCATTTTCAACCTCTAGACCAATGATCTAGCCACCAACGCCTAGGCAAACCATCCACAAGGAATCCATTTCCACCTAACTCCATCGGGCTATAAGGGCTCAAGGAATCGAATCCCGAGTAGGTGCCTAACCTACCGGGAGGGTTGGCTCCACTTCTAACCATAGCAGAACTCCTGCGAGGACCACTGGTGGCCGACCAAGTGGGGAGATGTTGGAGCTTGGGTGCAACTCAAGAGCTCCAATAGTAAGAGAAAGGGGAGTGAGGTAGCGCAAATGAGGTGGGGGTTGGAGATGAGTAACCCTAACGTGGCTCAACTACATCTGCAGGTGCATGCGCACGGCCACCCACTTGCACCAACTCAGCTAGGCCAAGATGCTACAGTTGATTTTGATGTTCCACTTGGGCCAGGCCACGGGGTCATTTTTCAAGAGTCGGGCCTAGCCCGGGTGGGTGTTCACCCATCCAAATAAGTCCAACCTACAGCTGACGGGCCTAGTTAGGGTGCTACGAACCAATCACACCCAAAGTTAATGACCTAGAATGTCAATTAGTTTTGGCTCAACTGGTAAGTTATGAGTTTATTGCAAAAATGTTGATGTTGATAGCCCTAGCACTAACATATCTTCTATTTCATCAAGTACTGCTTCAAACATACAAGCACCTATTAGACCAATCACAAGAGCTAGGGCTAAAATACTTAATCAATAGGTGAGTCTTCTGCTAACAAAGTTCCTTTTTCTAAGATTTGTGTAAGGTAAATTCCACCCTATAGAATTAGGAATTATCTAAGAATTCTTCTCTCCGTCGTACTTATGATTGCCTCGCTATTTGCAAGAATACGTTTATTCCATATGAGTAAGCGTGTGATTGGATGAATCGAGTGTCGCATATTGCCGTACTTGAGATGATGGTTGGCGATGCCATTTATTAGGCTGCACGGATCCAGTTATCTCTAATCCTATGCTGCGAAGTTTGGGCAAACTCTTGATTCAAATATAATATACAGACACAAAATAAACTGTGCCTATCAATTTACTGTTAGAAGTATACAAAGGAGGAGTCAAAACAAAAGGCTGCAGTAAATATCCCTTTCTTTCTCCGGCCTAGTAAAGAAATCGTAACACAAACTTTAATTGTTCGTAGTCGTGGGTTGACAGCCCACCAACCATAGACTTTGTCCACAGTTTTCTTTGGAGGAATCCTGCTCATAGTTTCCGGAGCACTTTCACCGTTTTCAACATGCAGTTTCGCGTGCACAACACATGTTTACAAGAATGGATCTGCCCCAGAATCCGGACTCTTGTTTTCTAAGGGGAAAATAAATGCATATCTTGTTGTAAAATATATGGTTTTAGCATGAATTTAGATTTAATTCTAGCGAAATATAACTGATTTAAAGCATAATTTCAGTGCAACTTAAATGACAAAAACAACATATAAATATGTAACTTCATCAAGCCATTTGAAAGGTATAATGTGCTGAAAATATAGAACATGTGGGCTATTAAAATCAGCATAAAGCTCTTATTTAAGTTTTGAATATTGCTGTCAGACATAGGGTTACACAAGATATAATCTTAGAATTCCCACTACTATGGTCTATACTCTTCGCTAATTGAATATGACAAAAGAAATTCAAACTTTGAGCTCTAAATAACAATTTACTAATATGTCAATCTTAAAATCAGACTCACAACAGTTTAAACTTTCGGCTAACAAAAGGGCAAAGCAAGATAAAGATAGCACTTCAATTAACCAACTAATTTGATAAACTCCTGGTGTAAACAATCACAGTTTTAACAAGTTCAACAACAAGTCAAATTGGCTGACCATAGAAGCATATAACAAGAAGTGATAGAGATCACAGAATAATCTATCTAACTACTTTGAAAGTAACTGATTGTAGGACTAAGAATCAAATGACAATAATAGCAATACTTTAGAGCTCAAGTTTGAACAATTCAATTTCAGTACATGACCATTATCATCATCAAGCTATCAAACCGAACCCACACAATCTCTTTGCAAATTCCAATAGTGACAGATAGCAATCACTAATAGAATGAATATCTGAAGCAAAGTGCAAGGAGTAAGGCACTGAAATACTCACAACACCGGTGATACTCGAAATCACCGAGAAGAAATCGGACAAGGCAAGGCACGCATGCAGCGCTGTCCTAGGCAAGGAGACAAGGTAGACAGAGATACAATGCCGACCTTCACACCTCGGCTCATCGAAGTATGAAGTCGAGGGTCGGGGAAGATGCTGCACAAGATCGACATGTGTTCCGGTGAGAGCACCCAAGAACACGATGACCAAACCTCGATTCCTTCTCAACTCAGCATAAATCCATCCAAACCAGCCCTTTCAAGGAAAATCTACAAATTTCCTCACTGCCAGATCTCAAATCGAGAATTGGCATAAGAAACTCCATTGGAAAAATTTAGAGAAGGTGAGTTCAAATCGCATAGCCGCTGGTGCCAGATAAGAGCTTGGCGGAGCAGCTGCCCTCACTGATGAGGACATCACTTCTATGCATACAACCAATGGATTTGAACCTATGCACTTGCAAGGTCCAATCACAAGAGCTCGGCACAACAATTGAATTATCATGTAACTTCATTTCTAGGAGTGAATTTTGTTTCTAATAAGAATATGCTACTACCTAACGCATGTGATGTTCTTTTACTCAGGAACTGATCATGAAGACAAACATGTGCGATTCAATTTGGCCTCCGAAGACAACACCAACTTCAAATGTGCATAACTTTCACATACAGAGTCCGTTTGAGGTCCACAAGTACTTGTTGAAAAGTTTTTTTCGTTCTCTTTCCAATGGATCTAGTTCTGTGTGTACCGCAACCACTAAAAGAAGATGTTGTACCACTTGTTTGGGCCAAATTAGGCCTTGTAATGCTTGGGCCCAAGGGGAAGGCGCCCCCTCTCTTGGTCTGTACTATTCACAGCCATATTGCTCACGTGAACAGTACCGTGAATAGTACCACCCCATACTTTTTAGTTTTGCATGGCTTTCCCTTCCCTATTTAAGGAGGTTGCATCCTTCTAGTTTTCTTGGATTTCATTTGATTAGTTTCTCCATTGTGAAAACTCTTGTTCTTTGCTTGTGACGACAAGACCAACCGTAAAGAACCTTTGGTAATCCTACCTTTTTGAGCTCAATTCATATATTTGTAATTCAGATTGCTTGTTACTTTGTTCTTACTTGCTCTTCGATTGCTTACAGGAATTGATCCTCGTGATCAGGCCAATCAGGTCTTTGGCATAGTTGATAACGACTTGGTGATTAGTTTAGCGATTGCTTGGTTCATACATGTTGCATTCGTAGCCTAGATCATGAGAGTTGATCATTCTCTAATCGAAATTATCCTTCTCATCGAAAGATCAGGCCAACATTAGCTCCTCACCTACGCCCAAATTGAGACTTAGTCGAAAGGAATTAGAGATCGAGAAGGAGGAAGAGGACTCACTACTTTTGGGTGCTAAAGGAGGAGAGGGGAGGCCGCTTTAAATAGGGATACGAAGAGGTAGCCGATGGGCTGCCGCCAATGGCCAACGCTGAGGTGCTCGGGCTGCTAGCACCTCCAGCGTCACCACCATGTCCACTAGACCTGGCTGCTTGAGCGAAGCAATCATGCGGAAGCCTCTCCACCAGCGCACGTGAGAGGTAAGGCCGAAGGTCTTATCTATTCCTTCATCCCATGACAGGTGGGACTTCCTCTCTCTTTTTTCTTTTTTCAAATTAGGAAATTACCAGATTGCCCTCAAAGTCCAACAATCCCCACCAATTTATCAATTTGATAAAAGATGTTCATAAATCTTGTTTAATATACAACTATTCGATAAGGGGTACCTCGCGGGTTTGAACCCAAAGCCTGGCAACAAGGACTACAACTCTACATAGACAAAGAAGGACTTCGCCTTTGATCCAATGCCTTGGTGTGAGAATTTTTTCCCAAGTCACATTCTGTACTATGCGGGTTGCCATTTCCCTCTCGGGTTGGGATGTTACAATCATGTCCCCGTATCTAGCTCATGATTACTTAATAAAGTATACCTTTATCTTCCTTTGATCGTGACCTCACGATCATACTCAAATAGGTGAATTCTCTAGGGAATCCTGTAGGATGATTCCCAAAGCCATATAGGCATTGAATTCATTTAGAACTTATTGCTCAACCTTCCATACAGAAAAGAGCACTGCAGCTAATGGGACCCGTTAGATGTGCTCTCTAATCCCACACAGTTTGTTGTCCTAAAGCCTAGTTCACGAAATCTCTGATCTTCTAGGATAGGTTACCACCAATGTGAGTCTTTACACGGCTATGAGCCGCATTCCCTTAGACGCTGTAAGGATGGCTTTCCGCGCTAATCCTTTGGTGAAAAGATCTGCCAAGTTTCTTTTAGATTGGTTGTATTATATAGAAATAGCACCTGTCTCTCTGGCATGCTTTACTAAAATAAGTTGCCTCTTTATATGTTTTGAAGACTTCATATTTTCCTTCCTACTCTTCGCCTTAACCAGAACGGTTTGGTTATCGCAGTAGGTCAATATGGCGAGAATTAGTTTTTCCAGAACAAGTAGGTCAGAAAGGATTTCTCTAATCCATTCTGCCTCTACAGCTGCTAAATCAATTGCTACTAACTCAGCCTCCACGGTGGACCGTGTAAGGATAGTCTATTTAGAAGACTTCCATAAAACAATCCCACCTGCTAGAGTGAATAGATAGCCACTCGTAGCTTTCATATCATCTGAGTCACTGATCCAGTTAGAATCACTGAATCCTTCCAAGACGGCCGGATGGCCAGAATAATGTATTCCCAAATTTGTGGTTCCCTTTAGGTACCTACGTACCCTTTCCAGTGCTATCCAATGATCATCTCCTAGATTGGACGTACAACGACTCAATCTGCATACAACATATGAGATGTCAGGTCTTGTTGCACTAGTTAGATACATTAGGGATCCAATTATTTGAGAATATTTAAGCTGGTCTTTTCCATGTCTAGTGTTTTTATGTAGCTTAACATTTGGATCATAGGGTATGGCTACTAGCTTATAGTCGATAAACCCAAATCTGGTTAGAACTTTGTTCATATAATGGGATTGCAAAAGAGTAATCTCATTCTCACCCTTTATAAGGTTGATGTTTAAAATAATATCTGCTTCTTCCAAATCTTCCATATCAAAATTCTGGGAGAGAAAAGACTTTGTTCTATTAATTGCATCCATGTTGGTCCCAAAAAGTGATGTCATCCACATAAAAGACACAGAATGACACCTTCACCCCCACTAAACCGATAGTAGATATATTTATCAGCTTCATTCACACAAAAACCGACCGATGTTATTATACTATCGAATTTCTCATGCCATTGCTTGGGAGCTTGCTTTAGGCCATACAAAAATTTAATCAACCGACATACTTTTTTTTCTTGCCCTTCAACCACAAAGCCATCAGGCTGTTACATATAAATCTCCTCATCCAACTCTATATACGAAAGCAGTCTTTACATCCATTTGATGTACTTGAAGTTTGTATGCCGCAGCTAGTGCTAGAAGTACCCGAATTGTGGGTAACCGAACCACAGGAGAGCATGTATCAAAACAGTCTTCCCCTTCCTTTTGCATCAAACCTTTAGCTACTAAGAGGGCCTTGTAATTTTCTATAGTACCATCAGGTCTACACTTCCTTTTAAAGATCCATTTGCAGCCCACTGGCTTACATCCAGATGAAAGATCTATAATCTCCTATGTTTCGTTAGCTATGATGGAATCCATCTCGCTACGGACTACCTCCTTCCAGTAATCCACATCCAAGAATGTTGTGCCTCTAAAAGGGTTTGTGGTTCATCATCCATGACATAGGTGACATAGTCATCACCAAATAGAGCGGTGTTAGTCTGCCTCAACTCCATGACATAGGTGACATAATCATCGCCAGTCCTCTGCCTCTTACTCCTCCTCAACTCCAACTCTGGAGTGGTGTTATCCACACTAGGAAGAATAGAGTGTTCATATGAACCAGTATAGTCAATGACTTCATTTGGTCTCATAGGAAACACATGTTCAATGAATGTCGCATCACGAGATTTTGTCACTATATTTGTAACGATGTCACTGACATTAGATTTGACCACTAGAAATCTATAAGCTGTACTATTTATAGCATACCCTAGAAAGACACAATCAACAGTCTTAGAACCAAGCTTTTTTTCGATAACAGCGCATGTACTTTTGCAAGGCATCCCTATGTCTAAAGAAAAGATAAGCTCCCCTTCCATCCTTCATATGGTGTTTCCTCCTGATTGTAAGGCGGAACCTTATTCAGGACATAATTAGCTATGAGAACAGCTTCACCCACCAATATTCTTTCATACCTAAACTTTGTAACATGGCGTTAACCAAGTCAAAAAGAGTTCAATTCTTTCTTTCGGCTATTCTATTCAACTATGGTGAGTATGGTGGAATAATTTCATGAACTATTTCACTTTCCTCATAGACTTGAGAGAATTTTCATTTGAGATGTATTCACCACCTTGGTCCAACCTTAATCATTTGATTTTCTTTTCTAGTTGATTTTCAACTTCGGCTTTATGGACTTTAAAGTGTTCTAGTGCTTCATCTTTCAACTTAAGTAAATAAATGTAGCAATACTTAGTTGAATCATCTATGTGAGTTAGATAGTATCATTTGCCATCCTTAGTTAATATTTCATTCATTTCACAAAGATCAGAATGAATTAGTTCAAGTGGAGAAGTGCTTCGTCCTTCAACGCTATGAAAAGGTTTTCGATGTTGTTTTGCTTGCACAAACACTTCACACTTTGAAATCTTCTCATAATTATAGCTTGGAAATAAACTCATTTTTCTCAATTGCACAAATGGCTTCAAAGTTAACATGACATAAATGTGAATGCCAAATATCATAAATTTTATTACAATAGGAAACATTAAAAATGTTTATATTATTCAAATCAAGAATAGATAAGTGGAACATGCCTCCACTATCACAGACTTACCAAGTTTGGTCAACACGACCATAGTGGACTCAAAAACAAGCTTTATTCCTTGCCTGCATAGCATATACCCACTCAACAGATTATGAGTCATGGCAGGCATATATAGCACATCTTTCAAAATGAGTGTTTTGCCTGAAGTGAGCTTCAAGCAAACCTGTACAATCCCACATACTGTAGCAGTGCTCCGTATACCATCAGGACGGATCCACTACCTTCACTCAAAAATCAAGATAAACAAGATCAATTAGCATATATATGTGTCTAATAGCACCTATATCAATCCACCAATAAATGGATGAACTTGCCATAAAGGCCTGAGGCACATACCTTTCTGAATTGGGGCTAGCTAGTGTGGCATTCACTTCAGTCTTACGACTCTTCTATTGACCAGGAAAGGGACCCCTGCCTTTACGATTGTGGCAATGGTTGGCCTTATGGCCAGCCATGTCACAGACAAAGCAGACAATCACCTCCTTTTTCTTCATCTCCTTGCCTTTGAGCTTGTTCTGGGGCTAATTCATGAACCTTTGTTTGCCACTGCCTGGAGCACTCTTGACCTCCACTTGATGAGTTTGGACTTCAGCCTTTCCTGCACCTTCACCGACTCTAGCACGCTCTTCGACATTAATAGCTGTTGACAACTCATTGAGAGTCAAGCGCTCCTTTATATGTCAGCGAGCAGTAACAAAGTCACGCCACGAGGGCGGTAACCTAGTCAGGATGACGTTTACTTGGAACTTCTCTGCTAGGATGCAGTCATACTGACTTAAGTCACGTACATAGAGTTGTAGCTCATGGAGCTGCTCCATCACTGACCGTCCCTCAACCATCTTATTGTTTAATTATTAGCGGTTATGAATGACTCATTCCTGTTATCCCCTTTAGAAAACTTCTCATCTAGTTCGCCCCAGACTTGCTTGGCATCTTTAAAATTAACGTACATGTCGAACAGTTGGATGGATAAGATGGCTAACAAACGAGTTAAGACTGAGTTGTTCGCATCCCCCATCGCATCATTTTAGGAATTTCTAATGGGAACATTGGAAGATTTGAAAAAACCTAAAAGAGTTTGAGATTAGTCAACCATAACTTCATTTTAGCCTGCCAACGCTTGTAGTTCACACCGTCAAATATTTCCGGCTTAATGACATCGGACGAGGAAGCCATTTCTTTAATATTTGGTTTTTTATATTGTTGTAAAATATGTGGTTTTAGCATGAATTTAGATTTAATTCTAACAAAATATAACTGATTTAAAGCATAATTCTAGCACCATTTAAATGACAAAAACAACATATGAATATGTAACTTCATCAAGCCATTTAAAAGTATAATGTGTGGAAAATATAGAACATGTGTGTTATTAAAATCAGCACAAAGCTCAGATTTAAGTTTTAATTATTGCTCTCAGATATAGGATTACACAAGATATAATCTTTGCCTTCCCGCTACTATGGTCTATGCTCTTCACTAATTGAATATGACAAAAGAAATTCAAACTTTGAGCTCTAAATAACAATTCACTAATATGTCAATCTTAATAGCAGACTCACAACAGTTTAAACTTTTGGCTAATAGAAAGGCAAAGCAAGATAAAGACAACACTTCAATTAGCCAACTAACTTGATAAACTCTCGATGTAAACAATCACAGTTTTAACAAGTTCAACAACAAGCCAAATTGGCTAACCACAAAAGCATATGACATGAAGTGCTAGAGGTCATAGAATAATTTGTCTAACTACTTTGAAAGTAGCTGACTACAGGACTAAGAATCAAATGACAGCAATAGCAATACTTTAGAGCTCAAGCTTGAATAATTCAACTTCAGTATATGACCATTATCATCATCAACCTATCAAACCGAACCTACATTATCTCTTTGCAAATTCCAATTAGTGACAATAGCAATCACTCATAGAATGCATATCTGAAGCAAAGTGCAAAGAGTAAGTAGCCAAAATACTCACAACACCGATGATACTCAAAATCACTGAGAACAAATTGGACAAGGCAAGGCACGCACGCAGCACTGTCCCAAAAAACCAAACGCCTCACTATGCCATGTAAGGAGACGAGGTAGATGGAGATACAATGCCGGCATGTACACCTCGACCCATCGAAGTATGAAGTCGAGGGTCGGGGAAGATGCCGCACAAGACCGACAGGTGCTCCAGCTAAAGCACCCAAGAACACAATGACCAAACCTTGATTCCTTCTCAACTTGGCACAAATCCAATCGAACCATCCCTTTTAAGGAAAATCCCCAAATTTCTTCATTGCTAGATCTCAAATCAAGAAATGGCACAAGAAACCCCATGGAAAATCCAAAGAAAGCGAGTTCGGATCGCACAGCTACCGACGCGGAGAAGAGCTTAGCGGAGCGGTTGCCCCCACGCTCAAATCGAAACTCGGCAGAGAGAAATAGGAGATCGAGGAGGAAGAGGACTCACTGCTTTTGGGTGCTAAATGAGGAGAGGGAGGTGGCTGATAGGCTGCCGCCAACGGCCGACGTAGAGGCGCTTGGACCACTGGCGCCACCGCCATCTCCGTTAGACCCAGCCACCCGGGCACAGCAGTCAAGCCAAGGCCTCTCCACTAGCACAAGCGAGAGGTAAGGCCGAAGGCCTTATCTATTCCTCCGTCCTACCGACAGGTGCGACCTCCTCTCTCTTTTTTTTGTTTTTTTCAAATTGGGAAATTACCTAATTGCTCTGAGAGTCCAACATATCTTTCCTATGTAATCTTCGTTCCATAAAAAATTAACCAATCATTTCTTTTGTATCAAAGGAAAAGGAGAGCAGAAATTTTTTGTCTTTCAACTTTTTCTCAGGCCCTTATTATCTAAATTTCGTAAACTAGTAATTTTATTTCCATTAGTTGTTTCTTGTGTGTATTCTATATATTTTATACTAAGCTCTTCTAATTACTTTATTATGTGTGCTATTTTTCCATCATGGTCTTGTTCTAACTTGATTATGTTACAATGCATGTAAAAAATTTAGAGTTTCCGACCTTTCTATTTTGCTTTTTTGCTACATTTCGCTGCGGAGTGTCCAAATTTAACGTTTAGTGGCCGATAAGTCGTATCGGCCTATATTTTAGTACATTTCTTGGCACTGGCGTGATGACTATTCTTTATTTCTTTCTCTGAGAGCAGCATTGGCATGATGTAGACACGTATAATTTTGATCTTACCATGTTGCAACTTGCATACCAATCAGCCAACCAACTACACTCTTAACATATCTTTTCCTCCAGAATCTAATCAATTGGGACGGAGGAGAAAGGAGAATGAGATTCCACTCTCTTTGATGCAGCAATGATTTCAAGTTTAAACTAAGTAGTTAGTAGTTGAGCCAAAGCTTGAGAATGACAGGTCTGTCCATTGCATCCTCTGAAAAAAGAGGGGCAATACATTATTTTTTAAATTTTAAATTGGTAACATTTAAAAAAGAATTCATTTGTAAATGCTACATAGGATTTGTTTGGTAGAATTATGTGAAAAAGAGTTCATTTGTAAATGCTATGTGGGATTTGCTTGGTAGAACTATGTGATAAAGCATTTTTTATTATTCTTTAATTCCTTGGAGAAAATTTCACACAAGGTTTCATAAAAAAAAAATCTTCAAAGTACTGTACAAGTTAATAGATAACCTGTCAATCGCACTCCAGGCTGAAGTAATGCAATTGACAAATAAAATTGATAGCTTGTTTTTAAGTCTTTTTTGAGCATCAACTTCTTTGGCCAAACCACAAAAAACTGATGCTTATTTGGTACTAGACAAGCCTGTGAAAAGAACCGTCACACCACACATACCTCTAACAACTCTTGTCTTCTTTTAGGCATGTAAAGCAAACAGCTGAAAAAGAATAGGGATAATATCACTTGGATGAGAATGAACAAAAATAGGTCAAGCTACAAATCATATTGTTATCTGTCCATGACAACGGAAAAGGAGAAAATGTTTAAATAATTGAAATTTTTGGTAAATTATAAGCTTTAATTAGTTTGTGCAGCGTAATGTTTCATGTTGAATTTCCGGATGTGGTGAAGCTGGGAAGGGTCCACTGCACTAGTTTTTATTGTTTTCTTTTGTTCTCGAATTAATAGGAACATTTTGACCAAATTGATGATTGATCTGGTGTTTAAATAAAGAGAAAGCCCACCAATCACAATTCAAAAGATGGTATGTCTTAACTGAAAATGATGTGCTTTATTGTGACAGCACTGATTTGAACTCTTCTGTTGCTTTCCTGGACGCTGATGGACCATTTGGCTTTTCCTAACCTCCCTCCAGTTGCTTGTCTAAACAGGTACTGTACCCAATGCTATGTGGTTTTAGCCAGATAGCTATATGGCCATATTCTTTTTGTCGCAATTACTATTCCTTAGACTAATAAGCCGGCTAAAAAATTATAAGCCGCAGCTCAAAAGAACAGACCCATAGTCGATTTTTTTTAAGGAATGTCTTAATTTCACTTAATATTTTTTTCTGTTGTTTTTGTGTAGGTCGTTAACCTAGACCATACAACGACAAAAATAACCTTGAATAGTAATGCAATATGACAAAATTTGTATATTGTGTGTTCAACATAACTAAAAATAGTTGTTCTATCGAAAATTATTAAAAAAACTAGTTTTAGCATTTCTACGTTAACTCTCGTTGTGAGTGTTTGTGCCCAACTACCCTAGTAAGAACTGAACTTGTGATGTGTTGTATAACTAAAAGTGTATGCTTAGCTAACTAGCCAATAATCAAAATGGTAAAGCGCCGGTTCTCGTAAAGAATTGGGTTGTAATTCCCGCCATAGATTATTGTTATAATTATTTTCAATGATTAAGTTGATAGTATTAGGCTCTAGAGACCACATCCAAAATTTCTACTTGAAAAAATGCAACTACTCCACTAGAAACTATTAGACCATGTAGATAGGTCATGCATACAGTGATGATAAATAATTGACATTTGGGTTGCATTGAAATTTATGTTTGTGAAAGTTTCAGATGGTGCTCATTTATAAAACTGGAATCGGCAAATTTCAACCACAGCAGGTCAACCACGGTAGATTGACCACTAAAGATCGACAACAGCAGGTTGAGTACGGTAGAACGACCATGACTGAATGATCATGGTAGATCGACCACAGCAGGTCGCCATGCAGAACGACCACGGCATTTCGAGCACGGCAGAATGACCATGGAAGAATGACCACAGATGATCGTAAACTACAGTGAACTGGTCAGAGCTATAGTGAACCAATCGGAGATACAGTGAACTGATCATTGGTCATAGCTTTAGTACCTAGTCAGTGGTCGTTGCTAAAGTAACCGGTCTATAGTCGAAAGTTACAGTAACCGGCCGGTAGTCAGTGCTACAGTACTGATCGGTACACAGTGATCGATAGTCGTAGCTATAGTACCAGGTCGGTACTCAGTAGTCGGTACTACAATGCCTGGTTGGTGATCGGTAGCTGTAGACTTTGCAATCAATACTTGTAGACTTTGTAATTTGTTGTCCTAGGCTTTGCAATCGGTTGTGGTAGACTTTATGATCGGTAGTCATAGGCTTTGCAATCGGTTGCCGTAGGCTTCACAGTCGGTACTTGTAGGCTTCGAGTGCTTCAATACTTGTGATCTTCAAGCACCTCGAGTACTCTTGTCTGTTGGGCTAGGAGTTTGACCGCCTGGGTGTGGCGGTTTGATCGGTTTTTCTGAGTGGTCTAAAGTTGATTTTTAGAGAGCATAGAAATTGAGGTCATGGATGATCTGGTTCGTAGTTATTGATGGTTAAGGGTGTAGTTTGCATGTGTGAACTAATGTCGGTCAAAATAGGAAGAACTTGTGCCGTGAAAAATATTCTTTGGTCTTTGCATGTGCAGGTTGGGCGTGGAGACGGTCATGGTCGGCGACGAGGAGGACCGGGACTATAAGGGGGAAATCTGATGTCCAAGCAGTCGTGGATGTCATGAGGTGGTCGGGCTCACGCTGGAGCACATAGAGATCAAAGGTGGATAATGTGTGGAGAAGCTACGGGAAGTGCGGTCCTCGAGGCTTCGACATGTGAGAATGATGGGTGGAGAACATATGGGAGGTGCTGTCCTGAAGGCTTCAACACGTGGTGAGTTGAAAGAGTTATGGAAGAAGTCCATAAGTAAGAAGGCTTAGAGATTATGGAAAACCCATGTTTGGAAGGGTTTCAGGTCCATTGATTTTTGGAGTGGATAGAGTTTGGTGTCCATAACTTGGAAGGTTTAGAGATTATAGAAAGCCCATGGTTGGAAGGGTTTCAGGTCCCTTGATTTTCAAAACAGATAGAGTTTGCTGTCCATGTTTGATGAGGACACGGTTTGGGGCGTTAGACTATAAAGCAAGGAGATGCTAAGGCAATCATTCACACCCCCCTCTAATTATGGTATTCGATCCTACAAGTGGTTTCAGAGTCGGTTACTATGGCGTCAACGAGGTATGTGAATTATCCCCCCTTGCTAGATGGTACTGATTTTGCTTTTTGGAAGTGTCTGATGCATGCGTACATTAAAGCTCAGGGTAGTGATGTTTGGAATAACATTTCTAGACTGTATGAGGTTTCTATTACTACTACTCTAAATAAGGCAGATGTTGATTTAAATGTTCAATCTCGTAACTTGTTATTTCAAGTGATTTCTCATAAAGAATTTGATCGAGTAGCTCATATTAATTCTGTCCACTTAATAAGGAAAACTCTTTATGATTATCATAAAGGAACCACTAAAATCAAGAAAGTGTGCAAGAATCTATATCAAAAAGAGTACTCTGATTTTGCTATGAAACCTAGTGAATCTATTGATGATCTTTTTGCTTGTTTTGAGAAGATATTGAGTAATTTGCATGGTGTTAATGCTATTCCTGCTAATATAATGCAACTAAAATTTTGAGATCTTTAGGTTTTGAGTGGTTGATGGTTGTCACGACTATTAATCAAACTATCGATCTAGATACTTTAACCATTGATAATCTTTATTCTAGATTGAAAACCTATGAGATGAAAACTTTGCCATCTAAGATTGATAAATCTTCATCTTTGGCACTTGTGACTAACGCCGTGCAAGCTGCTTCATCGAGTGCTTTGTCTTGTGTTTCCTTGTCTGCTTTGATTTTTTTAGGAACAGTTTGAGCTGCTACCTGAAGAGGACAGGCATACAAGGCACTCAACAATGTGAGGATGAGGAAGCGATGTGGCATGTCAAGTCCGTTAGATGTTATGAATGTGGCGAACCAGGCCACCTTAAGATGGATTGCCCCAAGCTCAAATGGAGAGTGATCAAGGAAGACAAGAGATATCATCATTGACCATCCAAGAACAATAATACCAAGGGTGCAAATTTCCATCGCAAGTTTGCTTAAAAGATCATATCGGCTGTTGAACACCTTGACTTTAGTGATGTGGAATATGAGAGTTACGACAATGACCACAATGATGCTGATGAAGGTAAGAAAAAGAACAACAATGACTTTGTGTGGCATGTGCTTCATGGCAAACTGCAAAGACGATGATGACTGCAGTAATCCTAGTGAGGTAAGACCATTGTACGATGAGCTTGAAGATGGTTGGATTAAGCTTGCTATTGAATTGAAAAAGACGAAAATGAAATTAAAAGAAAATAATTTTATTATTGAAAGCCTAAATTCTAAGATCAATAGACTTAGTCTTTCTATTCCTATTAATGAATCATGTGAGTCTTGTTAAGTTTTATATTTTGAATTGGAGACTGCTAAATCTATTAATACATCAAACTTGGTTCAACTTAGGGATGTAACTAATAAATTTGATGAATTAAAATTGGCACATGACTCTTGTGATGAAAAATTAAAACTATCAAATAATGAATTTGAAAAGCTCAAGTCTAGTTCTTCTACATGTTTAAAGCCAAGTATTTCAAATGCTCAAACTAAAGCTTGCTCTAAGTGTGAATTGCTAGAAGCTAGACTGAGGTCATCTCCGGAATCAATTCAACAAATGCTTTATCATGAGACTCTTTCTTGCTCTAACTGTCCTAAGCTTAACATTGAAATAGAAGTATTAACAAGACAACTTAAAGATTTTGCTAAGAAAAATAGATTGGCCCGGTCTAATGCTTCTAAGAATTTAGTAAATGAACCTGTTGAGTGCACATCTTGTCCTTCATTGGCTAAAGCAAATAAGTATCTTAAGAACACCTTAGAGAGATTTTACTTTTGTAAGAAAAAAATTGAATATTATCCTAGATCAATCAAAAATAAGTGTAAAAAATTACAGTCTAGGATTTAATTTTATTGAGCATGCCAAAAATAATCCTTCTAAGATTGTTAAGCTTCTTGAACCAAGAAAAATTGAAGTAAAATCTGATCCAAAATAAATTATGTTTAAATCTGATGGTATAGCAAAGGACCCCTCTACCAAAGTGGGTGTTGTGAAATCAACTGGTAAGACTTTTCATCAAATCAAGTATCAATGCACCCATTGTGGTAGAGAAGGTCATTTGGTTCAATTTTGCTTGCAAAAAGCAAAGAAAGAAAAGAAAAACAGGTTAAGGAAGATTCCTTGTTCTGGAGTGAAGTTTGTGCAAGCTCCTTGCTGTCGCATTACTCCCTCTAATCAATCTTCTACAGAATCGGGAGCTTTTGCAACATGACTGGTCAGATTGGCGTTTTCCATGCGATCAGACCGGTCAGTGTTAGACTAACCTTGTAGAGGCAGTTAGACTGTCCCATCATCAGACCAGCGTTTTGACCAGTATTTCCTACTCGATCAGACCGGTCAACAGTTAGACCAGCCTTGAAGCAACAGTCATATCATCCTGTGGTTAGACCAGCGTTTCGACCAGCGTCTTCTACTCGATCAAACCGATCACAAGCGGTCAAACCGGCTCTGCCAAGGTGGTCAGACCACTCTGCAATCAGATCAGTGTTTCAACGATGGTCTGATTAGAATCTAATAGTGGCTAACTCTTCACTTAAATCTTTATTGTTGCCTGTTATTGCTCTTGTTCATCATATGTCACAATACTAGATTCCTAAATCTTATTTCACTAACCCCAGTACTGTGATACCAATGTTTTTTGTGATGTAAGAATAGCTAACGGGGGACGGACAACATGCGCTTGATTGTGTTTCAGTCTTTTACGTCATTGCTTAGTTGGAACACTTGATGGTTCTTCACTCCCTTTGATGGCTTTCAAGAGATTTCACTTTCTAAGAGACCATGTGGAAAAGTTGATGTTATTCTACACCTTATTGAGTTTAATTTTCAGATTGCTTAAATTCTCTCAAAACCTCTTAATTCTTCTCATTTTGGTCTTTTGCGAAGTGAATTGGGTGTGTTGGGATTATTCTAAGGAGGAGCTTGTTGTTTAAAGAAATTTCGGAAGATTTGTCTATTATATTTGTCAAATAATTCATCATGTCCAAGCCAATGAAATCAAGTGAGTTGTAGAGCTCTCTTTATCATATTTACTCATATGTTATGTAGCTTTGATCATGACCGATTAAAATTATTTTGCTATAACTTGAACTAAAATATGACATTGTGGAATACTTTGACTACATTGATTATAGATAATACTTTGTGTGTTCATCTAAAAGGATTAGCTTGATTGTGAGTCTTATTTAAATCTTGGCTATGAGGCTCGTATATTTCATATTGCAATATTTTTATGCTCACTCAAGTTAGCATGTTATTAAAAAAATGAGAAAGAGAAGATTGACAAGATGTATGCTTCAAGCATGCCATGGTTAAACAATAAAAAACACAAAAAGTGTACTAATAAAAAGAATTATGCTTCAAGCGTGCCACCATAAAAAAAAGTATGCTACAAGCATGCCATCCTAAAGAGAAGTATACTACAAGCATGCCACATGCTTAAGAATTGAGTGTAAAGTAATAGGTTGTTATATGAGACTGCTAGCTCGTCTAGACTTGAAGTTTGCTTCACTTTTAGGCTCTCACTTTTTGGTGTGATATTTCATTATGCTCTTTATAATTCGTTTGGTCATTGTTAAGATGCATGTCATTAATCTAATTTGCTTAATCATGCTAAAAACTAGTTTTGATAGTGTTATATGATATCTAATTTTATGTGATCTAGGGAGCTCTACTCAAAGAGATGGCTTGGTTAAATTCATAAATCAATGCAAAGTGACTTGGATAATCTACAAAGCTTCTGGATGTTTACTCTCATTGCACCTTCTTAGAATTTTCCCTCTCTAGAGTTTTTGATGATTACATTGCCTAAGGGGAAAAATGGGAGAAATTAGAGAAAAAATCGATGTATTTGCTCAATTTGTCGCTTGTGTTGAGGGGTAGTTTTTCGGAGTTTTTTGCTGTCTTTTCTCTACAGCATTGAAACTTTCATTTCACTAATTTTACTTTTCTTTCAAAACTCAACTCAGTCGAGAGATTTTGAGGTGTTGTCAATGTATTCATCAAGGGAGAGATTATTAGACCATGTGGATAGGCCATGCATATAGTGATGATGAATATTTGACATTTGGGTTGCATTGAAATTTACATTTGTGAAAGTTTCAAACGGTGCTCTTTTGCAACACTAGAATTGGTAGATCAACAACTGAAGATCGACAATAGCAGGTTAAGGATGGCAAAAGGACCATGGATGAACAATCATGACAGATCGACCATGGTAGGTCGCCATGGCAGAACGACCACGGCATTTCGAGCATGGTAGAACAACCAAGGCTGAACGACCATAGATGATCATAAACTACAGTGAATGAGTCGAAACTACAGTAAACCAGTCGAAGATACAATGAACTAGTCAGAGTTACAGTGAACCAGTCATTGGTCATAGCTTCAGCAACTAGTCCATGGTCGTTGCTACAGTAACTGCCTGATATTCATAGCTACAGTACCTAGTCGGTAGTTGGTGCTATAGTAACTGGTCGGTACATGGTGATCGGTAGTCATAGCTACAGTACTTGGTCAGTACTCGGTAGTCGGTGCTACAGTGTCTGGTTGGTGATCGGTAGCTGTAGACTTTGTGATTGGTAGTCATAGACTTCGCGATGTGTTGTCATAGTCATAGGCTTTGTGATCTGTTGTCGTAGACTTTGTGATATGTTGTCATATGCTTTGCAATATGTTATTGCAGACTTCACGATCGGTAGTCATAGGTTTTGTGATCAGTTGTTGTAGGCTTCACGGTCGGTACTCATAGACTTCGAGTGCTTCAATACTTGTGATCTTCGAGTACCTCAAATACTCATGTCTGTTGGGCTAGCGGTCCGACGCTTGGGTGTGATAGTTTGACCAGTGTTTTGATTGGTCTGAAGTTGATTTTTAGAGAGCATGAAAATAGAGATCATGGATGATCTGGTTTGTAGTTATTGATGGTTAAGGGTGTGATTTGCATGTGTGGACTCATTTTGGTCAAGTTGGGAAGAATTGTACCATGGAAAATGTTCTTTGGTCCTTGCATGTGCAGGTTGCGCGTGGAGATGATCATGGTCAGTGACGAGGAGTACCAGGACTAGGAGGGGGAAATCTGAGGTCCAGATGGTCGTAGATGTCACGATGTTGTCGGGCTCATGCTAGAGGACGTGGAGATCAAATGTGGATAATTCATGGACAAGCTAGAGAGGTGCGGTCCTTGAGGCTTCGACACGTGAGGATGATGCATCGAGAAGCTACAGTTGGTGCGGTCCTAGAGGCTTCAACACGTGCTGAATTGAAAGTGTTATGAAAGGAGTCCATAACTTGGAAGGCTTGGATATTATGGAAAACATGTGTTTGGGAGGGTTTTAGGTCCCTTGATTTTCGGAACGGATAGAGTTTGGTGTCCATAACTTAGAAGGTTTAGAGATTATGGAAAACCCATGTTTGGAAGGTTTTCGGGTCCCTTGATTTTTGAAATAGATAGAGTTTGGTGTCCGTGTTTCATGAGGATACGGTTTGGGGCATTAGCCTATAAAAGCAGGGAGAGGGTAAGGGTTAAAACAAGGTTTTTGGCGGACGAGGTTGAAGAGGCTTAAGTTTTGGCTAGGCTTTTATGGTGCTTATGAGGGTACTTTGTAAATCAATGAAAATCTAGCAATAAACATCATCTTGAATCAATCTGGCTCTTGATTTGCTTGAAAAGTTATTGGTGATTGCAGTTGGATTAAAACTTATGACGACATGCAAAGGTGTTTAATCGTTGCCAGGAAAATAGAGGAAATCCGTGTACTCGAAGGTGCTAGTCTCTCGAAGGCACAAGTGATCGAGAGTTTCTGCTCCTAGTGTTGAAGATTTCGAGTACATACAAACTAGTCGAAGATCAAAGCTGAGCGATCAAGCGAGCAGTCGAACACTGAGCAATCGGTTGAGCAGTTGAGCACTGAGTGGTGAAAGTCTTCACCGAGTACTAAAAGATTCCAAAAAGCAGAGGCAATCATTAACCCCCACCCCCCCTTTGATTGTTGGATATTCGATCCTACGGAAACTATGGAAAATACAACCTTTAATCCAATAAATGTCACATACCATAACAAAGCTTTATTTGATGCTACTAAATACCCTCTATGGTCTAATTTAGATGTCATTCTAGATCTGTGCGCGTAGAACAAACAAGGAATTATTGACCTATATTTTGGCACATGTTGTTAATTGTACATCCATAGGGGTATTTATAGCGAAAAGATGCCCAGAAAATTAAAAAAATGACAAGAATTTGCAAGCTAATATATTAAAATGACATCTAAATTAGACAGGAGGTGGTGGAAAGCCAAAACAATATTGATGGGTACAAATAAGTCCAATCCTGCTTGAGTGCAATTTAGAAGAGCCATATCTAAGTCTTAGGGGTAATTTGTGGTTACTGTGCTACGTGCTATGAAATCTAGTTATAAGAATCTTTACAAATTGTAGTAAGGTTTTGCTATTATTTCTCTGAAAAATGCTTTAACTAACTGCCAATTGTCTAAGTCACCCAACGGTTGAGCAACTAGACCATTCGGGTATAGTCACCCAACGGTTGAGCGACTTAGCCCCTAATCACCCAACCGTTTGGCGATTAGAGGCCTTTATCCCACATGTGCGCGCCCGGATGAGCTCCATTTCACTGAAGCCAAACGGGAGAGAAGAGAAGGGAGGAGAGGAAAGGAGAGGAGAAGAGAGGAGAGGAGAGGGAGGGGAAGAGAGGAGAGGTCCGCGCATCATCGACGGTGAGTCCCCTATACTTTTCTATAGATTTACTTTGAAATCATGGTAGATTAGCATCTAAAATTATTAGATATGTAGTTGTGTCGAGTCTTCGTTGTAGATTTACTTTTGAAACCAAATTAGGTTAGCAACTAAAATTATTGAGATAATTGATTCTGTGGCACCGAATAGCGTCCACTTCTATAAAATACTAATAAAACACTCTTCTATTATATGCCATCGAATTGCACCGATATTCAATTATATATCATTGCCATCCGTAAGCCTGCGTTTGGCCCTGGAAAAAGACAATTTTACCCTCAATTCGAAATATGTCCCTATGATAAAAATTACATATAGGATAAATTGGTTTAGCTAAAAATACTAAAATATGTTTTGGTGGATCATTGGGGTAGCGTACAACTCAAATAATTCATGAATTGACCCTTCCATTGGATCCATTTTTGAAATTCAAACCCAAAATCAGCCTATTTGAGCAATTTTATAAATTGGGACAAATTCACTATAGAAAAATGCATAATAATAATTTTTAGCACCTATGTGATATCTTAGATGCATGTGAGAATTTTTATTGAATTTTTAGATCGTATTTATCTCTGTTTGTAAATAGTTTCCTTTATTAGCATTTAAATTACAAATCTTAAAATTTTTCTTTGAACAGTGCCTCGGAATATTTTTCCTAGCTCACTGACATGTTGAACAACACCCCTGTGCATTTTCATAATTTTTGAAGTTGTTTGCTATTTTAAATAAATCTGGTCTTCGGTCTTTTGGTAAGGGCATTTTGGCCTTTTTCAAAAGATAACAGCCTCCCCTAACGATGCACTAACGGCAGTGGCATATCATTGAATCTTAGTGCACTACGGTGGTATATAATAGAGAGAATATGTTTCATTGGTATTTTGTAGAAGTGGACACTACACTAGAAATAATTAATCCACTAATTGTGTCGTAATTGCTAACTTCAAATTGATTTGCAAGTATGGCTCACGACCCAGGTGGTTCGGACTAGCCATTCGGCCTGCTAGACTAGCATGACAACACACAGCACCATGCTAACCATGGTGTCCCGCATCCTGAGGGAGGGGACGAGGTGACTCAGTTGGGGGTGGTCCATACGCGGACACTCTAACGGGCTTGGAGACCAGCCCCATGCTAGACAAACATGTTTGTCTACAAAGTATGACACTTCTTTTTATCATATTTTCATTATGTACTTACCTCTTCGTGCTTTGTAGGTTGGGCAATGCCATCCTTATACCTCTCGCGTGGATGGTTCAGGCCACCAATGAGGACGATCCTCAGGTCGACGATGAGGAGGTCCAGGCCACCCCAAAGTGGTCATGTTGGTTCCCATTTGACCGTTCGCTACTGACAGCTCTGGTGGACTGGTGGTGGCCCGAAATGCACACCTTCCAACTCCCATTCAGGGAGATGGCCCTCACTCTGCAGGACATCATAGAGTCCTGCTTGGCCTGCCTATCGCAGGAGCTGCTACTTCCTATCGGACCATTGTGCCGAATGCCACAATGACTTACTAGGTAGGTTTGAGGGGGTTCTTCCAGCTGAGACCATGGCAGCGTACTACGTCTTCCTAATGCGACAAAGGCATGGCCCACCCTTTGATAGCTTTCACAGTTCTGAGTATGTATGCTATCCATTTTCCCCGTTTAGCAACACACTATCCTTATCATATGACGGGCATCCTAATATTTCATTTGTTCATAGGTCAAGAGGATGGACCCGGAGGCCACCCAGTTCTAATTGTCATGGCACCTCGAGACATACTTGTTGTGGCTGTTTGGCTAGGCACTATTTACCAACAATCACGGTGACTCTGTCAATGCCCGCCTCATGGGGTATGTGAGGAACTTCACTGATGGGGAGGAGGTATACATCAGCTAGGGATTAGTCGTGCTTATCACGATGTACCGCGGCATGCGCGATGCATGCTACAGGACGAGGCTGACCTTAGTCGTCACAGGCTGCCCCCTCCTGCTATAGCTATGGTCATTCAAGCGCTTCTCCCACGGACGGCCGATGTTGCTTAACAGCAGTCAGTACCGTGCGAACATGTACCACGGGGGAATGGTGGACTGGCTGACCACAAGGTCCCTTTAGTGCTGTAGACGAGTATGTACTCTCCTAGATCTTTACTATAGTTGTATCATGGGTCATCCTTTATAACCACTGTTCTGGCTCACAACTACAATTTGTGCACATGCAGTTCACCTGTGTATACGAACACTTCATCAAGCAGCTCGACCGCCTCACTGCTGAGGACTGCGCTACAACAGCCCATCTATTTATTTCAAAATTTTAGTGAAAACATAATTAAATTTAAACTAAAAACAAGTGTTCTTTGATTGCCTAAATTTTAGAGATTTTACTTGTCTATTTTCAGCTTTTAAAAAGGCTTTTCTTAAAAGTAATTTAATTAAAAATAGACAAATATTATTAAATAAAGGGTATTTTGAATTTATATACAAATCCTATTTCAAATTAATTATTTTAAAGCATTTGGCCTTTATCTGGATTTTCTGTGTTTTTTCTGGATTTTAAACATCAATTTCAAAGCTAAAAAGTGTTTCAGTAAAAAATGTAAAGAACAACTTTAAGTTGGAAATATTTTTCCAAAGTCCAGAATATATTCAGGATTTTTGTGAATTTGTGTGATTTTTTAGGACTTTATTTATTATTTTCTAAGTGTTTTCAAAGTTGCTAAGATTTTCTGAAAATTAAAATGTAATTTTAAAACCCAACCTCCTCTCCAGCTGACACGTGTCTGGCCTTGGTTTAATCCGTCGCCGTCTGATCTAATCTCAGTTGTCCACCTTCACTTAACCCCTTCCCTTCCATCTAACGATCTGGATTAAATCCCTTGACTCTTAGCAACCATCCGATCGTCCGCCCCTCTCCTCTTCTCTCCTCTCTCACCGACATGCAGGACCCACTTGTAATCTCTCTCTTCCTCCCCTTTCTTCAACCTCTAGTCGTGCTGCCATTGTTGTCCTCCCCAAGCTCATTAAATAGCAGTTTCTTCATTTTTATGTAGAGATCTAAATATGCAAATCCGAACTCTCCTGTGTATTCTGCACTAGTCCAGGATCACGCTAGTGCACACAGTATAAACAAAGATGAAATATCGAACATATCACGATTCACTAAGAAAAGACTCAAATATTATTAATAATTATCAGAGTGCGACCTTATGGCCAAACTTACAATTTATAGCCTAAAGGCTTAAAGAAACTAGCGGCAGAAAAACAGAAATAAGCATGGTAGCCATTCGACATGCCCACAGGCAATCGACTAGGGAGCGAAGTCCTAATCTGCGAAGTCATCAAAGTATCCTCCTTTTAGCAGCTCCTACTGATCTGGTCCTTCTTCCTCAACTGAGCAAATATGGATGAAGCTGTGAGTACATAGAGTACTCAGCAAGTCGTTCGTAACAAAAATACAATATAGTATGCAAGGCTTACCAATAGATGGCTGAAAGGTTAATTTTGCAGAAAGCAACAATTTAAAGTAAATACAATAAATAGATTGAAAAGCGAACTTCGAAAATGATAATAAGCAATTAATCAAAGGAATTGAGACCAACCACAAGCATACTGGCCATTCATCCCAATGAATCACCCATGAACCAAGATTCATGCAATGAACCACCAGTGAACTACCCATTCACTTCTCCAACTCAACCTAACCAGGTTTTTATGAAAACTCTACCCCTCGTGTGAAATCACCGAGCATTGTCCATGACTGAGGACGCGGCTATTCGAATAGTTTTACACTCTGCAGAGGTTGTACAACTTTACCCACAAGACATGATATTCTCATATTGCCACGCGAGTGACACACTTTCTTTGGTGTGCGGTGGAGAAATCATGACAAGCCTTTTACATTGCTCAATCCCAACCCGAATCTACCCGCTAGGGTTTCGCCTCACACCCCCCTTGCGTCTCATGGAAATCAGCGACCATGCTCATCCCAATGGCGGAATCAAACTCTCACAAATTAATCAGCCAAGTCTATCCCATACTAGACATGTGGTTGTACGGTAAGGCTCAAATCAATGGCGCACAAAGTTAAGTCCTTAAATTTACCCAGGCGAAGCATCCACATCACACGTGCAACCTGCACCCCCTTTACTGCATGATCATTTGCCCAAGTGAAAACCAATTTTGTATAACCAACACCAATGACACCTCCCATGTCATGGTACCCAAATTTTGTAACGGTGGCTGACCACCACGTTCCAATATATCATTAAGTCAAAATTAATTAACTGATCACATGTGATGATAACCCAATGTACTAGTAATAAGCATGGCTAAGCAAAATAAACGTACAACCCATGTGACAACTAGTATTGCATCACTAAATAATTTCCCATCCTATGGTGACAATGGAATCGTGGTATTCAAATTATCAAGGAGGAATAACCAAATTGGACAATAGTTATCAGGTACTAAGGTTTCATAATAAAATAGCGATGCATGATAATTTAAAATAAAATAATAAATAATAGATTTGAAAATTGGGTTCAACATGATCAAAGAACATGACTTGCCTTAGCCTTGCTCAGTTACAAATTCTTTATCTTCGAATCCCGCTTCAGCTTCTTTGAACGCGTGATCTAACGAGAGAGAAAGCGAAACGAAACACAAAAACAAATTCAAATTCAAATAAACTCCCAAAACTGCAAAACTAGAACCAAAAGATAGAGCTCAATTTTAGATAAATTTAGGAAAAAGAATCAGGTTAATCGGAGTTAGGACGAAGGAGAACGGGCTCTCGGAAAATCTAATCTGGAGAAAAAGGCTGAAAATCAGAAAAGTTACTGTGCTGTGAACTCGGTGCATGGAATGGCTGGTCTACAGTAGACTCGGCTCATGGAACAGTGCAAACCGACTAGGCTAATGATGCGGTTGTTAGGGCTGACATGGCGGACACATGTGCACAAGGGGCTGAGGTGCCCTGATGACGTGGCATGCTGACGTGGCTCATGGGTGGGCTCGGCTACTGATGTGGCGAACACATGGCATGACACGTGTCAGACACGTCGGCCTAGGGCTGACTCGGCTCGGTCTACGGGTCTTCGGATCAGTGCTCTGACAGGTGGACCCCATGTGTTAGTCACATGGCTCACGGTGGACGGTGTGCACCGGATGTTGAAGCGGCATGGGACGCACGGGCTAGCGTCAGCGCTGATGCACACGGGGCGCGGGGCACGAGGCGAATGGGGACCGAAGAGATGGCACGTGGACCAAGGGCGGCGCACGCCGGGCGAGTGAGCGAGCGGCGGTGGACGAGACGGCGACGGCGAGACGGGGCGGGGAAGACGGCGACGGACGGACACGGGATGGAGTTCAAGACGGCGATGGCATGGATTTCGGAGCGAACACGGCACGTGGCGGTGAGAGATCGGCTCGGAGACGATGACCCCAACAGGTCGGCCCCACCAGTCAGTGGCACGGAGGATAGCAACGGCCAGCATTGAGCATGGCACAAGGACGGCATGGATTGGCGACATGTGGCGGATATCCATGGCGACACGTGTCAACCATCGAGCGGGACAAGCGGACGTGGGCGGGCTGAGGTAGGCCAGGCTACGGAGCGGTGTGGGCCGGGCGGCTGGCTAGGTTGGGCTAGCTGAAAAGGGCTTGGCCCATTTAGCCTTTTATGGATTTTGGAGTTTTTCTTTTTCCAGAAATTCAAATAAATCCTTTTGAGCTCTAGAAAATAGCGAATAAACCCGAACAAATCCAAAACAAATTCCAGAAAATTTCTTGAGACTCAAGAAACTCAAATAAAATTTTTTGACACATGTTAATGTTTGATTTAATCATATTAAATCTTTTTAATTAATGAAAATTCTGATTAAGCTTTAATTAATTCCAGAAAAATTCAAATTGTGAATTTTATTTTTAAAAGCTTCAAAAAGGCTCTGAAAATTAGAATGTTACATTTTACTACTGAGCTAATGTGCATTTTGAATGCCCCCTGCACTCCTCACTTAATCCCACCCGTTTCCTTCTCCATTAAACTCACCATCGCCATAATGCGCCATTCATGGCTGCCTTTACTCCGGCGAGTAATTGACGGCCATTCTCTCCCCCTCCGCCTGTAAAAATCTGTCCCCGAGTGCCCTCTCTGCACATCACACCTCACTTCTTGCTCGATTCCACTCCCCAGCGCCTGAGGTTCTCCGCATCGCCCGCAACTCTCTATGTTCGCCGGCAGAGCACCAGTGAGCAATCGCCGCTGCCTCGGTCAACTTTGTGCCTTGCAAATGTTGTGCCCATCTTCCTCGTGCCTAGGCTATAATCCGTTGCTCCTCCACCGAGCAAGACCACCGTTGAAACATCTTCGCTATTGATGCCCTTGCAACCACCACTACCAAACATCGCCGCTGGCCCATTTCCGAGCCCCTTGGACTCCGCGCTGAGGTGAGCCAGCCTCCCCATCACCTCCCCTTGCTTTTGCATGCCTCGGTCGCCGTCGCTGAGCACTGGAGCTCCAGTGACCCTCAGGTCCCGAGCGCCGCCCCAATCCGCCAAGTCACGTCAGCAGCCTAAATGATGTGGCAGCCACTTGGCAACCACATGGCGTGCCATATCGGCTACAGTTGCCCAGTTAGCCGAATCTCGCCACGTCAGCATTTCTCAAACTTTTCCTTAATAAAACCAAATCAGCCAAAAAATCCAAAATCTGATGCTGATGTCATAATATATTTTTCAGTACAAAAATAATTCAAGAAAATACCTTTTTTCTTTTTCTTTAGTTTCAAACTTCCGGAAGGCCATATTTCCTCATCTTAACTTCGATTAAGCCCATTCAAATTTCTAAATTCATCAAAAATTCTAAACTATCCATTTTTGCCATCCTTTTAATATTTTAAGATTACTTCGTAATCCCAAAAATTTTAAATCCTAATTATAATACCCAGTTCATTTCAAAATCTCAGTTCCATTCCAAATTTTCAGTTCACTTTCAAAATTCAATTTCAAATCTTGTAAAAATTCAAAATATCAATAAAAATATCTGTTCTATTTTTCTGGGTCCAAATATTTTCCTAGCATTTCTCTCTTTCTAAAAATAAAAAGAATTAATGAGATTACCCATCCTAAAATTACTCTAGGCTCTCCCTCATTTAACTTTCAAATTTTCATTAATTCAATTGCAATCTCACCACTTTCTTTCTTGTGTTTAGACAGTGCTTCCCATTTATTTATGCCCCTTTTTTCCCCATGCTTATTCTCCAACCGAAGAACCTACTACTCTCTCTCTCTCTCATGTTTCTTCAATAGAACAGGCAGCTCCTTTCTTTGTTCTTCAAACAAGCCACTAAAAGCCATTGCAATCATGCTAAAAATCAATTCCCTCACACTAAACAAATTGAAGGCAGAAAGAAATGTCTTCATTCACTACCAAACATCAATTCCTTTTCAGTTTTTACTCATTAAAATTTCAATTATTCAGTTTATTGCATGAAAAGTTGAAACCGACATTTCATATATTACGACCATTACTTTGGCATTCAATTTCGGCCATTTTCTTGCTCCTCTTCACCTATAAATTGAACCACAGACTCCTCTCCTCATTCCCCACTTATATTGCACACTAGCAAACTAGAAATCCAGCCAGAAAACAGATATCAAGGAGTATCCCCTCGGTTGATATTTTCCAGCAATTTCCTTTCCAAATGATCTTTTGATGAATCGTTCTCCGTCGTCTGAATTCTAAATCCAGTGATTCAAATTCCTAAATTTGTCTAAATTCATAATCTATCTTCCAATATTGATTTTATAATTTTTGGATTTTATTTAGATTTGTATGTTTTTATTTGGTTTTTGCATGTGTAGAATACGACTATTCCAGAGAGTACCTTCGCGGCGATCCTCAACAGCAAACTTTAGAGCAAGGCAAGTTACCCTTTGGTCATGTTGCTCCCAGTAATTCAAATTATTTATGTGATTTTAAATTACTATGCATGCATACTTTTATTCAAACCTATTTTAAATTCGATTTAAATCTTAGTTATACCCAATTCCTTTGGTTATGGCTAAATTTGACATTGAACTTCGTATGCCTTGTCACCATAGAGAAAAACCTAGTTGATATATTAGTATTAGCTAGACATTTTGTAGCAAAGCTTAGCCATGCTTATAATAATCATAGACTGGGATACCTTTTCACATAAAATGATAAACTTTTCAAATGTATTCTTTTCAAAACACAATATAAAATCTGGTTTAGACTTAGGCTAATGGTTAGGTGGTGGGTGCTTGCTGGCATGCATTATTGTTCGGTGACACAATATTAATTGCTAGGCACAAGGGGTATGTGGTTTGAGCCTAAGTCATGTTAAGGACTGGTCTCTATGAGCTACTGCAACAAAGCCCCATCGTATTACCACAAAGCTATTATAGGATAGTCCTAGCTAGCTAATTTGCATGTCCCAATCTGAATCTCGTTGTAGATTGCAAGTGAGCGTGGCATAGGCCATGTGAAGTCTCACTCGGCTCAAGAGGAGGTCTCGGTCTGGTGGATTCCTTGCTAGGGTGAAACCTTAGTATTAGCTTGGCTAGATTAAAGGCTTTGCATTGTAAAGGCTTTGTTATCATTTTCTCAGTCGCACGCCTACGGAAGCGTGTAATGGCCGATATTATGAGATAATCATATATTGTGGGTCAAGTTGTATAACCTCTGCAGAGTGTATAATCTATCCTGGATAGCCGTGCCCATAGTCATGGGCAAGCTGAGTATAGTTTTTAATGGATTAGACTTTGTTTTTAAAATGATTTTACAAAATGCTTATGGATGAATGGAATCTATATGAGATCTTTTTGAGGAAAGATAGGCCAAATGGGATACCTGTGGATAGGTTAATGTTTGGTCGAAGCCTATTCTAATGATATTATTTTGTTAAAATCTTGTTTCTATCTATTGTATTAAAGTCAGTTTTTGAAACTACTTAAGGTATTTGCTTCAATTTCGCTTTACGCTCAAATAACCTTCTATGCCTTCCTTTGTCAATCCTTATACATGCATTAACTCTATTAAACCTCCTGATGTAACTTGTGGAGTACTTTGTGTGCTCATGTTGCTCAATTCATCATTTTTCCAGAGGACAACTTCGACTTCGGTGATGATCAAGACGTATAGGCCACATCTTACTGTTGTTTGCTTGTGAGCAGGCTTGTTGTACTTTTTCTGCTTCAGTTTTTCTCTTTCGCTGTTTATATTTAATTTTGGCTTATGTGCCATGGATGTAAACTTTGGCTATTAGGTATGTTGTAGGGGTGGCCCCCACCTAAGCCTAGCCAACCTGTCAAAAGGTTGTAAAACCCAGAATGGGACATGTATAATGACATAAATGCTCTTAAGAGGGATACATGGGTGTAAGGACATTATTGTAAACTACTCCCTATGTGGATATATATATATATAACTGTCATGGGAATGGAGAGGGGACCAAGCATTGCTCACCTAACATCTTCACTACCATACTACCATCTCTCTGTTTGGTTTGTAACCACAACAGTTGGCGCCGTCCGTGGGGAAGACGGGAGCAAGCTCCAAGATCTGAAGAAGGATGGTACCAAAGAAGGCTTCATCATCGGCGGCGGCAATGAAGAAAAGGAGTACGAAAGAGGCTCTCGGCAACGTGAGGGCTTCGGCGTCGGCTACGGGTGCGGGCGACAGCGCTGGCGCTGCGGCTGCCGACCTCAATGCTCGTGGCATGAAAGTTGCCCCAACCGCTGGCACGGCGGTTGGCGCGGGTACCAATCAGGCCGTCGGGAGTGGTGACGCCGATGGCGGCAACGCCGGTCCCGTCACCGACTCCGGAGCCCACCGCACCAGCGCGCCGAGCAGTTCTGGAGCGCAAGCCGTGGTCGCTGCCAGCGCTCTACTAACGGCCCTTAGCGCGCTGCAACGAGAGCTGGCGGACCTCCGCGGAGCCGTGCGGGATATACAAGAGGCTCAGAGCCAGTAAGACCCGCCGGTGGCGGCGAAGCCTACACCGGAGCGGGCAGATAGCTGCGACGCCCCTACATCCAGTCGTGTTCCACTTCGGCGTGTGGATTCGGAGTCCCCCCTCTCCGCAGACCTACAGCAGTCGACGTGGCAAGAGGACTTTAAGTTCCGCAACGCCATCGAGCCGTACAAGGGCGACACGGACCCTCAGGAGTTCGTGCGCATGTACAAGACCACCATCGAAGCTGCAGGCGGAGACGACACCACCAAAGCGAAGGGGCTCCCCCTTGCACTGCAGGGAGTGGCGCTTTCTTAGTTTTTCACCATAGAGCCAAACTCCATCTACGCATGGGAGGAGATCCACGACCGCCACTACAACAATTTTCAGGGGAACTACGTCGGGCGCGTCGAAGCAGATCAGCTCTTCGCCATCAAGCAAAAACCCTCAGAGAGGCTTCGAGAGTACTTCAAGCACTTCGCTAAGGTCCGCTGCCAGGTCAAGGACGTCAACAAAATAACCATCACCAACGCAGCGATAAAAGGCCTCCGCCTGGGGCCGTTGACCGAGTACAATGCGTACAAGCCAATCAGGATGGTCGCGAAGCTCTTCGATAAGATGGAAGAGTATGCGAGGGCGAAGGAGGACACTAACCAAGTGGAGGACTAGTCGAACAATGAAGACTCCTCGAAGGGCAAGCGCAAGTAGGAGTCCTTAAAGGACGCCCCCGCGCGTACTCTACGGAGTATAAATAACACGTGCGGAGGCTTGCCTCCGTGCACACTCTACGGAGTATAAATAAGACACGCGGAGGATTGCACCCGCGTGCACTCTACGGAGTATAAATAAGACGCGCGAAGGCTTGCCCCCGTGCGCACTCTACGGAATATAAATAAGACGTGCAGCCTCCGCGCGCACTCTACGGAGTATAAATAAGACACGCGGAGGGTTGTCCCCGCGCGCACTCTACGAAGTATAAATAAGACGTGCGGCCTCCGCGCGCACTCTATGGAGTATAAATAAGACACGCGGAGGCTTGCCCCCACGCGCACTCTACGGAGCATAAATAAGACGCGCGGAGGCTTGCCCCCGCGTGCACTCTATGAAGAATAAATAAGACTCGCGGTGGCTTGCCCTCGTGCGCACTCTACGGAGTATAAATAAGATGCGTGGAGGTTTGCCACCGTGCGCACTCTATGAAGTATAAATAAGACGCGCGAAGGCTGGCCACTGTGCGCACTCTACAGAGTATAAATAAGAAGCGCAGAGGCTTACCCCCCGTGCGCACTCTACAGAGTATAAATGAGACGCGCGGAGGCTTGCCAACGTACGCATGCTACGGAGCATAAATAAGACGTGCGGAGGCTTGCCACCGTGCGCGCTCTACGGAGTATAAATAAGACGCGTCGGGGCTTGCCACCGCGCACACTCCACGGAGTATAAATAAGACGCGTGGAGGCATGCCCCCGCACGCACTCTACGAAGTATAAATAACACGTGCGGAGGCTTGCCCCCGAGCGCACTCTATAGAGTCTAAATAAGACGCGCGGAGGCTAGCCCCCGCGGGCACTCTACGGAGTATAAATAAGACGTGCGGAGGCTTGCCCCCGTGCGCACTCTACGGAGTATAAATAAGACGCGCGGAGGTGTGCCCCCGCGTGCACTCTACGGAGTATAAATAAGACGCGCGGAGACTTGCCACCGCGCGCACTCTATGTAGAATTAATAAGACGCGCGGAGGCTTGCCCCGGCGCACACTCTACGGAGTATAAATAAAACGCGTGGAGGCTTGCCCCCGCGCACACTCTACGGAGTATAAATAGGACGCATGGAGGGATGCCTTCGTGCGCACTCTACAGAGAAAAAATAAGACGCGCGGAGGCTTGCCCCCGCGCACACTCTACGGAGTATAAATATGACGCGTGGAGGGACGTCTCCACGCACACTCTACAGAGAATAAATAAGACGCGTAGAGGCTTGCCCCTACGCACACTCAACGGAGTATAAATAAGACACGTGGAGGGATGCCTCCGCGCGCACTCTACAGAGAATAAATAAGAAGCGTGGAGGCTTGCCCCCGCGCGCACTCTATAGAGTATAAATAAGACGTGCGGAGGCTTGACCCCGCGTGCACTCTACGGAGTATAAATAATACGCGTGGAGGCTTGTCGCCGCGCGCACTCTACGGAGCATCAATAATACGCGTGGAGTGACGCCTCCGCGCGCACTCCACAGAATATAAATAAGACGCGCGGAGGCTTGCCCTAGCACTCACTCTACGAAGTATAAATAAGACGCGCGGAGGCTTGCCACCGCGTGCACTCTACGGAGTATAAATAAGACGGGCGGAGGCTTGCCCCCGCGCGCACTCTTCGGAGTTTAAATAAGACGCGCAGAGGCTTGCCCCCGCGCGCACTCTATGGAGAATAAATAAGTCGCGCGGAGGCTTGCCCTGCGCGCGCTCTAGGGAGAATAAATAAGACGCGCAGAGGCTTGCCCCCGTGCGTACTCTACAGTGTATAAATAAGACGCGTGGAGGCTTGCCCCCGCGCGCCCTCTACGGAGTATAAATAATATGTACGGAGTCATGCCCCCGCACGCACTCTACGCAGTATAAAAAACATGCACGGAGGCTTGCCGCCACGCGCACTTTACAGAGTATAAATAAGACGCGTGGAGGGACACCCCCACGTGCACTTTACGGAGTATAAATAAGACGCGCGGAGGCTTGCCCCCGCGTGCACTCTACGGAGTCTAAATAAGACGCGCGGAGGCAAGCCCCCGCGCGCACTTTACATAGTATAAATAAGACGCGCAGAGGCTTGTCCCCAGACGCACTCCACAGAGTATAAATAAGAGCGCGGAGGCTTGCCCCCGCGGGCACTCTACAGAGTATAAATAAGACGCGTGGAGGTTTGCCCCCGTGCGCACTCTACGGAGAATAAATAAGATACGCAGAGGCTTGCCCCCGTGCGCACTCTGCGGAGTATAAATAAGACGCGCGGTGGCTTGCCCCCGCGTGCACTCTATGTAGAATAAATAAGACGCGTAGAGGCTTGCCCCCGCGCACACTCTACGTAGTATAAATAAGACGCATGGAGGGACACCCCTGCGCGCACTCTACAGCGAATAAATAAAACGCGCGGAGGCTTGCCCCCGCGCACACTCTACGGAGTATAAATAAGATGCGCGGAGGTTTGCCCCCGTGCGCACTCTACGGAGTACAAATAAGACACGTGGAGGCTTGCCCCCGCGCGCACGCTATAGAGTATAAATAAGATGCGTGGAGGGACACCGCCGTGCGCACTCTACGGAGTATAAATAAGATGCGCGGAGGCTTGTCCCCGCGCGCACTCTACGTAGTATAAATAAGATGCGTGGAGGCTTGCCCTGCGCGCACTCTACGGAGTATAAATAAGACGCGCGGAGGTTTGCCGCCGCGCGCACTCTACGGAGTATAAATAAGATGTGCAGAGACTTGCCCCCGCGCGCACTCTACTGAGTATAAATAAATTGTGCAGAGGCTTGTCCCCGCGCTCACTCTACGGAGTATAAATAAGACGCACGGAGGCTTGTCCCCGCGTGCACTCTACGTAGTATAAATAAGATGCGTGGAGGCTTGCCCCCGCGCGCACTCTACGGAGTATAAATAAGACGTGCGGAGGCTTGCCGCCGCGCGCACTCTACGGAGTATAAATAATACGCGCGAAGGCTTGCCCCCGCGCGCACTCTACGGAGTATAAATAAGACGCACGGAGGCTTGCCTCTGCGCGCACTCTACAAAGTATAAATAAGACACGTGGCCTCCGCGCACACTCTGCGGAGTATAAATAGTACGCGCGGTCTCCGCACGCACTCTACGGAGTATAAACAAGACATGCTAGCTTCATTGCCACCACTTTGAAAGGTAAGAGACGGAGCGCTCGAGCGTTTACTTCGGCTAGGCGCCAGCTCCGCTGCCACTACTTCGAAGGGTAGGGGACGGAGTGCTCGAGCGTCTACTTTAGCTAGGCACCAGCTCCGCTGCCACCACTTCGAAATGTAGGGGACGGAGCGCTCGAGCGTCTACTTCGGCTAGGCGTCAGCTGCGCTACCACCACTTCGAAGGGTAGGGGATGGAGCGCTCGAGCGTCTACTTCAGTTAGGCGCCAGTTCCACTGCCACCACTTCAAAAGGTAGGGGACGGAGCGCTCTAGGGTCTACTTCAGCTAGGCATCAGCTCCGCTACCACCACTTCAAAGGGTAGGGGACGGAGCGCTCGAGCGTCTATTTTGGCTAGGCATCAACTCCGCTGCCACCACTTCGAAAGGTAGGGGACTGAGAGACCATGTGGATGCGACCCTATGCATGTGATGAGTAATTGACGAGTATTCTGAAAATATTGAGTTTGGTTTGTGCGTTTCGTGCCATAATGGCATTTGGCTCAGTCGGGTGTGGTTAGTCGGACTTGAGGTGTATTCTTCTTCCCGATTAGTCATTTGGGCTATTTCATGCTTAAGTATAATTTATTGATGTTAATTGTGTTTACATGTGTCGAGCGGTGCTATGTAATGTATTTCTTGTCTGTGATGGCTGCAGGACATCGAGGCGGAGTCGTGGCGAGGCACGGGATGACCGGACTAGGTGTAGGCGATGCCGAGGTCAGAACGGTCGAGGTGTGCCAAAGACAGCGAGGACTCGAGGTGGTTGCGAGGCTTGGACGACAAGAAATGCGGAAGCTTCCCGAAAGGTGCAGGAGGGGTGTTTTGGTGAATTCGCAAGGCTGCACTAAAGGAGGCGGATTTGGTTAGAGTTAGTGGGTAAAGCTCAAAAGCTTAATGGGCAAAGTGATTTGTGAACCCATTATGGAGGGCTATAAATAGATGCATGTCTCCTGGTGGAATGCATGGATTGTGAGAAGGGTTTTTAGGGCTTTGCTTTGAGCTTTTCCTTTAGTTGTTGAGAGTTGGTGGAGAGGGCAGATTTTCTTTTGCTTTTGGTGTCTCCAGTGTGTTGGAGAGATGTGAGGCAGTTGGTCTGTGTCTCCCCTTCGTGAGTCTGAGATGTAGAGAGGAGTTCTTGAAAATCTTGTGGTGAGGAGATGGTTGTAACTCTTGTGTAATCATTCATCGTTCTTCCTCTATATCAATACAAGGATGATTTTGCTGGCTATTTTTATCTTTTGGTTTCGTTTGTGATGGATTTCAGTTTTTGCCTCCCTCTCTATTCATCACTGATGGAGTAGATTTTGAGTTGATTTAGAAGCTTTGTGTGTTTGATTCTTGAAAGCTCTGTGATGGAAAAGATTCATGGCCATAAGACCATTCCATTTTCTAGAGCATTTGGAAGAATCAACATCTTTTGTGGATTTTAATCCCTTCATCACTTTTTCTCTGTTTGTGCTGTTTCTAGGGTTTCATGCCAGAGAATGTTTGGATTTCTTGATTCCCTTCATAACTTGGCTTGAAATCTGGGTTCTAAGATCACAAGATCATTGCTAAATCAATTGCAAAAGGTCTTGGGCAAAGGATGGACGAATAGTGAGGAATCTGAAAAATAGCCTTGCTTTTCACTTCATTTTCAGATTTTAGGGAAAATCCTAATCCCTTAGTCTTGTGATAAATTCCTTTGATTCCTAAGGTCCCTGAGCTATTTGAATCATGTTCTTGTTCTTTAGGTCTAAGGAAAATAGAACCTTTTCTCTAAATCTCTTGCAATTGGCCAAATTCTGATTTTTCAGTTTGCTGTTTCCAGATTTCAGCCCCTGTCTGCCCGAAGGCCGGTCAGACCAGTTCCCTTTAAGCGGTCTGACCGCCGGCGCCATAGCGGTCAGACCGCCTGAGCCATGGCGGTCAGACCGGCCAGGGGGCAGTCAGACCGGCCGGTTGCTTGAGGTCTGACCGGCCCTCCTCAGCAGGCTTTGCTTCCTTCTTGATTCTTCTCCAGTGTGTCTTCTAGGCTCTGTTCCTAATATTTTGTGGACCTCCTTCGCTGTTCGTCATATCTTTCCAGTAAGCTCTTGACTTTGCACATAACTTTCTTTTCATAGCTTCCTATAGCTATTGGAAAGAAACCGGTCATGAATTTGTTTTGGGGACAAGTTTTAAAGAGGCACCATTCACCCTCCCTCTGTTGCCGTTTTCGATCCAATAGGGACAAAGCGCTCGAGCGTTTACTTCGCCTAGGCGCTAGTTCCGTTGCCGCCACTTTGAAGGGTAGGGGACGGAGCGCTCGAGCGTCTACTTCGGCTAGGCGTTAGTTGCGCGGATGCGAAAATACATCAACCAGATGGGGGCAGCTTTATACAGTGACAAGATAAAATAAAACATCCTTGTGCAGTGACAAAACTAAAGTGGATAGCAAAACTAGCTAAGTAGGTACCGGACAAAATTAGTTAAATAGAGCTCCCAAATAAAACGTAAACCCTCAATTTTTAATCACACACAATAATTAATCAACAAGGGATATCAACTTGTGAACATAAAAAACCATGCGGCCGGAGAGTGCATGTTAACACAATGATTTGCGCTTTGTCAGGAGACATGCTGCGAACATTCTTAGCAAACAGAGTAAATAAACAATCAAGTCTCAATCTCATTAATTTAAGGGAGGATACAGAATGCATCGGGACGAAGAGGACGTGGGAAAATGGCAACTGGAGCAACGGTCGCACTCAAGTTGCCCCCTGTCACGCCAAGTCTTGTGGCGTGGCAATCTTACCCTGTCACGCCAAGTCTGAGGGCATGACAAAAGTTTGTCATGTGAGGAGTTACGGCGTGACAGAATGCCACACAAGCCTCCTCCACGCTAGCATGACGCACGGCCAAGAGTTTGCGTGGAAGCTTTGGCTACATCTTTATGGGTGACGTGACAGAACGTTTTGGCCACGCCACGTGGTCAAAGAATTGAAAATAAAGTTCGCAACAGTTTAATTTTAAAATAATTTTTAAAAAGATTAGATAATAAGAAAATTCCAACTGGAAGTAGGGTAGTCTCAGCTACGGGTTCCCAAAGTTTTTACTAAATAAGTCACCCTCTAAGTATGGAAGAATTGATGATTTGCCCTATCTTTCATGGAAATGGTACGTGATGTCTCACTGACATGCGAGTCCTGGCCCCGCATGTCAGTGAGACATCACAGGGTATTTTATCAAGTGGCAAAGAAAGATGGAATAAATCATCAAATCTCCCTCTAAGTATAGCATGACTATTAATTTCAATAAAAAAATTTGTCCAACTACTTGCTGTATCCACAGCAATCCAACAAAGGGAGAGAGGGAAGAGAGAGAGGGGCGCTTCAGCACTTTGGATCGTGATAAGGATCAGCGCACCCGCACGTTCGTTTGCAGCTACCGGTGGACCCAGCCAAATTCTTTAATCCCAGCGAGAAACGAGAGAGACGCGTGTAGACTGCAGAGAGAGGGATAGGCGCCAGAAGAAGCAGAAACAAACAAAGAAATCCACTGGGATTTCAGATTAAAATAAGGTCCTCCTCCAGCTCCTCCTCCGTGATGTCACGCAGTGCCTTTCTTCGATTATTCTTGATATATTTATCTTCATACATGCCCTCACGCCTGCTTTCTTGCTTCCCCTGGCTTCTTTTTATTCTTCTGCCTTGTTAGCTTGTGGCTTGGGGAGGAGAGAGGATAGGAGAGGGGAGGCAAATGCTTTACTCAGGTGGGGTTCTTGGGACATGGGGTTCTTCTTTGTTCGGTTCTGTTCTTGTGATCCTGTGGTGGTTCTTGATCTGCGGTGCGAGAACCAAGAACCACAAATATTCTTGTTTTCTTGTCCTGTTTCAGTTTCTTGTTTTTAGTTCTTTTGATGGGTCATACCTTCTTCTTTTTCTAATACAATATTGTTGCATATACTGTATGATTGGAGTTGATAATGCTGGTGGATAACTGTCTCTTTACTTGATTAATGGTTGATTTAGGGAAGAATTTTTAGAAATCTCTCACTGTTGTGCTAGCTTGATTCATCCAGCTGTCCTCGTTTTTTGAGCAATGGCTGTTGGAATCAGCTCGGCGTCTCCCATTCTTCACTAGCAGTATTGCTTTTTTCCCTCTTGGGTTTTGATCTAAGTAGTAAAGTGAGTAGAATAGTTCGTTCCTTCTCTCTCTGGCCACTTTATGATGCTTTTGTTGTGATTATGAAAACAAAAAGTTTGGAATCTTTGAAGTGGTCTTAGCCGAAATGATGGCTGCTAGAGCTTGCAGTGGAAGCCCACCTTTTCCTTTCTTTGCTTCCTGTCTTTCCATTCCAGTGCTGGTGTGCTTTTCTCCCTGCCTTGAGTAGAACAATAAGGCATAACATGCTATTTTCTGTTCAAAATAAAATTGCAGATTGTATGATATTTTTACACCTGCACTTCTTGTAGGTTTTCTCGAGAATTCATTCTCATGTTGTCTTGTCTGATCTTTAGGCAGCAGAGTATATTTAGCTTTTTGTAGTACCAGTTTGAGTTTTGTAATGTTTTCGTCTTAACCTCCTATAATGCTGGATTGTTCATTTTGCCAAGTGGAATATGATGTTTGTTTGAGATCTTCCAACAATGTACTGGGAGTTCGAGTTTTCAGATACATGACAATACTGCCCGTTTCATAAATGGCCATATTTTGGCTGTTGTTTTTAACCAAACATCTGGAAATGTTCATAGCAAGAATAAATTAATGAAATCACAACTCTCCTACTGTCCTACGTTTAATTATATTACATTGGTGTCACATCATAATCTTCTACGAATCTAATTATCTAGTTTGTTGACATGCTACAGCTATCATGTTAGTTATTTAATGATTTTAGGTTCATTACAAATCTATTTTCTTGAAATCTCCAGTTCTGTCTATGAATCCATATAGTCAGATAGATGCAATCTTTTTCCATTTAGCATGCATGGTAGTAGTGCTATTGGCTATTATGAAAATGCTTTAAACTCTGAGCAGAACTAGTGCAGACATCTTATATTAAACAATGCCATCGAGACATAGAACATGGTGTTTCTAGAGGCACATTATCTTTGTGGTTTCTTGTCCGGACAGAAGCACTTTACAGAGTTTTTTTTTTCATTTATTTTTCAGGCTATGTTTCATCCTGTGGAAATTTTCAGATTTAGCATTGTTAGACATCAACAATCTGTTGTCTATATCAAAATGATAGCAGTGCGCACAAGCTATTACATCTATGGCTAAGATAGGTTAGTAGAGATTGGCTGCATGCTTCATGCTTGCAATACCAATATCTCTACTGATGGAGAAACTCTTAAAACGAAACATATAGGATGTACATAGAGATTCGGTAGTGAACTAGTGATAGTATTCAGGAGATATATATATATATATATATATATATATATATATATATATATATATATATATATATATATATATATATATATATATATATATATATATATATATATATATATATATATATATATATATATATATATATATATATATATATATATATATATATATATATATATATTCCTTTCTTTGCAACTACAGGAACAATCAGTACATCTGTGACCTTGTTTCTTACTTGTAAAGGATTAGAAACATTGAACCTAAGATACACTAGATCATTTGTTCAGATTTTATTTAAGTATTTTCAATTCATTTTGTGATGTTCCGAAAATCAATTGGACTTCACCTTCTGGAATGCCATATTGAAGTTTGATCTCCTGTCACTTCTTACATAGGAGTGTTCTGTTGGTACAATAACTTGATTTAAAGTTCAAGAGCAAATAAAACAATGGAGAGGGAAATTGTAGTGTCCGATGAACCCAAGAAGAACAACGAAATTAGGATATTTGAGAGTTCAGATGATTTGGCAACAGATCTGGCTGAGTACATTTCACAAGTTTCAGAAATTTCTGTTAAGGAAAGAGGATACTTTGCTATTGCTCTATCCGGAGGACCTCTTGTCAGTTTTATGCGGTAATGCTTTTTCCTCATTAACTCAACTACATTAATTAATATATCAAGTTTTTGTTTTCACAAGGAGCAACTAACTCTGTATGAAAATTTTTGTATGTATATATTCTGTATCTAATTGATTTTTCCTTAAACAGGAAACTCTGTGAAGCACCATACAACAAGACCCTGGATTGGTGTAAATGGTACATCTTCTGGGCTGATGAACGTGCTGTAGCAAAGAACCATGTGGAGAGTAACTATAAATTAACAAAAGAAGGGTTTCTCTCCAAGGTATATCAACTCAAGATAATTTGTTTCTTCATACTATGTTTGCACCCAGCTATACGTGAACTCCATGTATTTATTGCGTACTTGCATCTTGCATCAGTTGGTCTTTGATTCGCAGATACAAGTTAATTGCTGTTAATGCATAACTTAAACTAAGTATTTTTACGGCTTACGTTTTTGTTTCTTATGCAGTATCTGCCAAGTTATACACTTTAGGTGTCTCATCACAAACTGGAGTAAAATGGAGGTCTTACTTTCATTGGTCTTGCTTTTCTTTTGGCATAACCACACCAAATAGTGATTCTTGTAGGAGTTCCTCAAATGCTTCTGACGTGGGTAAGATATTAGTCAGCTGGAGCTGGACAACTTTGATTTGTTCCATAGATAGACAGTTAAACAGACAGAAGTTGGTAGATTTGGCAATTCCATCAAGACATATCACATGGATTGCTATGCGATTCGGTGCTTTAAATCATGCTCCCCCATAATTAGAAGGAACACCATTGTTGTCAAGCTCTGTTGTCATCTATAATGCAAAATTGGGCAACTTCATGCATTTGAAAATACTTTAGCTTGGTATGTCTGGAAGTGCATGAGCAGAGTTACTGCAGACTGCGAGAAAATTGATATTATGCCACTCCTTTAGAGTGGCTTCGATAAAATGCCACTCTCTAGATGGCAATTGTTAAAATGCCATCCAATTCATGATTAGCTCTATAATTTGCCATTTTAGGGGTTTTAGCCATTTTTATTTCATTTTTTATTTCCCCCCCCCTCCAAAATTGCATAGGAAATGTCCATAATACCCTCCTTTTAGCCATTTCTTTCGAGTCTCTGTCTCCGTTCGATTCATTCTTCCTTCTAGGCCGAACGAGGAGACGCCGAAGGAGAAGGGCTTCGCCGCCGCCACCGCCGCGCCCGCGCGCACAGACGGGGCCGTCGCCGCCGCAAAATCTGGCGCGTCAGGGAGGCGACCCAGAGACCGAGTAGCCCGAGCCCGAGGCAACTTCCGACCGGAGGAAGCGTAAGCGTAAGCGGCAGACGAAGCCACGGGAACTCAACGCGGTGGAGCAGATCGCAGAAGCGTGGCACCAGGTGATGTGATACACTGCCTGGGAGGAACTGACCGGATTATGAACATAGCAGTTTACTACACTTTTTTTATTCTAGAAATTAATGAATTAGCAAGAGCTTGACTGATATAGAGTAATACTAGATGTTTCCAAAACTTGATGTTAAACTGAAAGTTTCAGTGTATCGGAGGCTGATTTTGTGATCGGGAAGCTAAAAATGAGTACTTAGGAATTTAGCGGCGGCGGCCCCGTCCGTGCGCGCGGGCGCGGCGCCGGCGGCCCGTGCCTGCGGCGGCGGCGGTGGAAGCCCTTCTCCTCGTTCGGCCTAGAAGGAAGAATGAATCGAACGGAGACAGAGACTCGAAAGAAATGGCTAAAAGGAGGGTATTATGGACATTTCCTATGCAATTTTGGGGGGAAAAAATAAAAAATGAAATAGAAATGGCTAAAACCCCTAAAATGGCAAATCATAGAGCTAATCATGTATTGGATGGTATTTTAACAATTGACATCTAGAGAGTGACATTTTATCGAAGCCACTCCAAAGGAGTGGCATAATATCAATTTTCTCGCAGACTGCAGATACAATTTTACAGTTTACATTGAAATGTTTTTCTGCTTGTTGCTTGACAGGGCATGATGTGGTTGCTTAAAATGGGCAAAAGAATAATGAATTAATCCTCGTTGTATTGGAGTATTGGGAATTTTTTGTACGGATAATCCATTTTTTATTCGAAATTACATAAATATACCCCGCGGGAAATTTTTTTACAAAAATAGGCTCCAGTCGCCTAATGGTTGGGTGACTCGAGCCTTTCGCCCAACCAGACCGCGACACAATATCTGTCGCTGCACAGTGGAGCGACTACATGCAGTCGCTCTTCCGTACGGCGACTTATATGTTGTCGCCGTTTCGTTAGGCGACTAGCATGCAGTCGCCATCCCGTTAGGCGACTGCATGTAGTCCCCATGATTGTTTTAGATTTTGTGAATTTTGTAATGTTCAGCCGGTAAAAATATGGTGAAATTGTAATAAAAGTTTATGTTCATTGTATATTGTAGGTGCGTAAAAAGTTTTAGAAACTTTTTTTTATGAAAGATTGAGTAGAGAATGATCGATACATACACTGTTAAGTGAGATAGTTTATGTGCGGAGAAGAGATGATAGACTTATGTAAATTTAAATAAACTTTATAATATAACTGTGAGTAACATGCCGCATATTTTTTCTTTACATGCATAACATATATAGCATCTGCAGCACGCCTCACTCGTCACCCTGGTGTGCCCTGTCACCGCACCCGCGTCCTCCCATACGGCCTCGCTTGGCCCTCCTCCGGTGCAACGGGTTAGGACGATCCGAAAAGGTAAAACGAGCAGGAGGGTGTTTATCCCGCCCCTGCGCTGGTGGAGTCAGGTGCACCTCTGGCTGTGTGGTCTCCGGTGCACCGGGGAGGGCACTGCCAAAGAGAACCTCCGGTGCAGCGTCGGAGAACTGTCCGGGCCACTCCGCGAAAAACTGGTCCACATCGTCCTGCCCGGGGGAGACGCCGTGCTGCTGTTAAGTACCTACAATAGTAATATCGTTAGTTCGTTGCATGTCGTCTTGGGATAAAAACCAGATCAGACGATGCGTACCCGTATCTGACGCTGGCGCCATCGAGGTAGGAGGAGGGGCGTGCACCCCTTGCGTGTGGAAGGGGATGTGCTGAGGATGCGTGAAGTGAGGTGGTGTAGGAGCCTGTGCCCAGACTGAACCCCCTGGCTGCTCCGGGTGAGGTGGTGGAGGACGTGTCCACGTATTACCTCCGGAGTAGTGCCACGCTGGTCGGGGTGGCACTGGTGGCCGAGCAGTCGGAGCGGTGGGCGTGGAGACCGCCGGTAGCCTCGTGCAGGACAGTAGGCTAACAATACGTCTACACCCGTCGTGCATCCGACGCGCAAAGCTGACGCCCTCATGGGTCAGCTGCGCACCAGTGGCGACCCTCTCCAGTAGTGAGCTGGAGTCGGCCCATAGGGCAGCACCGACGTCAGCCTGAACACAAAGATATGAAATGGTCGATCATCGAAACAACATTACCATTTGGGAATCTTTGAAATGACATGTAACGTACCGCGATGTGAGCGTCGTGCGCGAGGTGCGCGGGGTACGTGTCCGTCGGAGCGGCGGCGTGTGTGGCAGGCGGGTCTACGACATATACGAGCCTGGTACGGGTCCGCACTTGGTACCAGCGCAGGTACTCCGCGTACTCCCTGCTGTCGTACGGGCGGTCCTCCTCCACGCGGTCCTCGAGCGCACCCTCCCACTACTCCACCCAGGGCTGCATCCTCGACGACCAGTCCGTGCCTCTTTTAACTCCCTTCGCGCTATGCCTGCGTACAGAAACATTACGAAATGTGAGTATTTGCGAACACAATAGTAAGTATGTACGTATTTAGCACGAACGATCACTCACGCGTGCACGTTCCGCGGAAGCGATGGTCCGAATGGTACAGGAAGCGCCTGGCGTAGCCCAAACTGGCGCATGACTCTCTGGGGCGTGTAGTCCTCAACATAGATATAATACACGAGCTTTCGGCGGGTGAGCCAGAAAGCCCGGTCACGGAAGCAAAGTGTGGACAGCCCGCTAGGAGCACGGGCCTGCACTGCCGTATCTGCGTACGGCTCCCAGCGCACGTCGTCGGCTGTGATGCGGTCAAACTGCTCCACAAAGGGTGCGTACGCCCACATGACCTGCACGTGCGCGAACTGTACCTGCAACGAAGACAAATTGTTTAGTGTGACGATCGTCAATACGAAATAAATAGTTGACTGTGATAATACTTACTCGACGACGGCACCAGAGAGAACCCATCGTCGGCCGGTCGACGTCTCCCCCTGGATACATCTCGGGCCCGTACGGACCCATGTCGTCTAGCACAGGTCGTCCGAGGCTGAAGCGCTCGAACGACCACAACTGTAGCAGGAGGGGACAGCCCGTGAGGACCGAGTTCGCCTTGGTCCTCGTGCACGCATCGCACAGGGCGCGGTACGTCGCGGCAAGTGCGGCCGATCCCCAGCTGACCTGGTGGGGCTCGCCATCAGCGATCGCCCTCGCATAAGCGATAAGGTGCGCATCCACTGAGTTGCCGTGGCTGGTGGTGAAAAGCACCCAACCAAACAGCCACAGCACATACGCCTCCAAGTGCCGCGATACCTGGTAATCGTTTGCCTGCTGAGCCATGCGCTCCACCTGAATGCAAACAAGTTGTTATTAGTACGTAATACCACAAATAAGACACGATCAATTGTAAATACGACGTACCCGGTACTGTGAGAGCCACCTCAGCGTCGTCCCATGGGTCTGATCCACCTCGAAGATGTGGTGGTGATCGCCCGGTGGAATGACCCCGTCGAATCTGCCGAGCAGGTCAGCGCGCCAGTCGGCCGGGGCCTCCGGTAGGAAGGCAGCGTCTCCCGCGATCGGAAGCCCAAGGAGCAGTGACACATCCTGCAGGGTCAGCGTCATCTCCCCGCATGGGAGGTGGAAAGTGTGCGTCTCGGGCCGCCAATGGTCCACCAAAGCCGTCAGCAGGGAACGGTCGAACGGGAAGCGTCGTGATCGGTCACCGCCCGCCTCGTCCCCGCCCGCGGCCAAGGCGGCTCCATCCTCCTCCGTGGCCTGCACCATCCGGGCAAGAGGGAGTAGCCCGGCATCCCGCAGCCTGCAAACAAAGTGAAGGTCAGCACGGAACGTTCTTACGGTCGGACTAAACGTTGGCGTAGTGCAAACCTGGCAGTCCAACGGGGGTCGAGTCCCCAGGCCACGCGAGGTGAGCGTGTCCGGACCACTCCCAGCTCAGGCGGCTCGTCCATGCCCCCCGGTGGCGTCACACGACGGGAAGCGCGATGCACGTGGTCCACATGCTCGTCCAACAGCTCGTACTGCCACTCAGAGTCACATCCAGCACGAGTCATATCTGCAAAATTTGTGCAATAATTTCAACATTAAATTGTGGACATCTAAATTTCTAAACTAATTTCTAAAACTACATTTTCTAAACTGAATTTCTAAACTAATTTGTAAACTACATTTTCTAAACTAATTTTCTAAACTAAATTTGTAAACTACATTTTCTAAACTAAATTTCTAAACTAATTTGTAAACTACATTTTCTAAACTAATTTTCTAAACTAAATTTCTAAACTAATTTGCTAAACTAAATTTCTAAACTACATTTTCTAAACTGAATTTCTAAAAAATTGTAAACTAAATTTCTAAACTAAAATTGTAAACTAAATTTCTAAAAAAATGCTAAACTACATTTCTAAACTACAATTGCAAACTAAATATCTAAACTACATTTTCTAAACTAAATTTCTAAACTACATTTTTTCTAAACTAAATTTCTAAAAAATTTCTAGACTATATTTCCTAAACTAAATTTCTAAACTACATTTTCTAAATTAAATTTCTAAACTAATTTTCTAAACTAAATTTCTAAACTATATTTTCTATACTAAAATTGTAAACTAAATTTCTAACACTATCAAAAATTATAACACAACAAAATACCTGAAAATCACGCTCTCCCTCTCCTCTCCCCCTTCTCTTCTTCCTTCCTCTCTTCCTCTCTTCCTCTTCCTCGCCTCTGCGCGCGCTCGGCCGAATGGAAACAGTGCAACGGCCGACGCCGGCCGAGCGGTCTTATATGGCATTTAGTCGCCCAACGGTTCAGTGACAGGATTGCCATCGCCCAACGGTTCGGCGACAGGATTGCAGTCGTCGAACGGTTGGGCGACTGCAATTAATCGCTGAACGGTTGGTAGATTCATTAAATGTCGCGGTCTGGTTGGGCGAAAGGCTCCAGTCGCCCAACCATTAGGCGACTGGAGCCTATTTTTGTAAAAAAATTTCCCGCGGGTATATTTATGTAATTTCGAATAAAAATGGATTATCCGTACAAAACATTCGGAGTATTGGAGTGTATGGAATGATAGCTTAGATATAAAGTGCTAGCTAATTTAGCAATTCTAAGCATATCATTATGAAATTGGAGGGAGGTGCTGATTTCTTCATTTTCTCGGATCTAGAAACCCTTTCTTTATAAAAAAAAATCATGAATTAGCAAATTGTGCTAATTTCATATGTTGAATTTTTTTTTGCCTTGCTATTTGTCTAATCTCGGTTCCTCTTAAATATTTGAGGCTCAGGGGTCAAACCCACACGTTTTAAAAATAACATAATAGTCCGCCTCCATATAGTTGCTAGTAGTAGGAAAGAAATTTTTTGTTGTCATAATTGGTTATTTAGATTAGAATCTGGCAGACGTTTATATCTGTTAATCTGAATTATGCTTGTCTTCAGGTTCAAAACTGTTTCTGATACCAAGTTACATGCCTCTCATCTTTGACCCAATCATTTTGGTTAGATCACATACCTTGTTAGAAGTGATAACACAAGAATGAAGCCAATAACTGTGCTTCAATCTGGTAGTGACATCTGTTTGGAAAAAGGGGTACAAGTTCTGTAAGTTGAAAGTATAATGCCTTGTTTAGGAAATGGTTTTATGGAATATAATTTCCAGAAATATTGATCCTATTCATTGATCGAGACAGAGTCCGTGTCGAGGAAGCTATTCTCACTGTTCTGACCTATATTTTGGTTTGACTTAGGGCCTGTTTGGCAGAGCTCCACCAGCTCCAGATCCACGAAAAACAGATCCAGATCCACTTTTCCAAGCCAAACACCTCCAGCTCCACGCAGATCCACCGTGGAGCAGCTCCACGAAATCCATGGATCTGCCCCTAGATCCACCAAATCCATGGAGCACCTCAAGGGGTGCTCTGAAAACTCACAGATTCGTGGAGTTGGGGAAAATTACCCACCATGCCACTGATTACACAAAAAAAACGGTTCGTTCTTTCTTTCCCGTCCTCTTCCCGTCGCTGCACGCCGTCGCTCGCTGCCGCGCACCGTGCCCGCCCTCGGCCAGCCTCCGCGCCGCCTCCGGCCAGCCGCCTCACCGCCCCCAGCCGCCGCTCCGCCTCCTCTGCCGCGCACCGTGCCCGCCCTCGGCCAGCCGCCGCGCCGCCCCTGGCCGGCCGCGGCCGCCCCTTAGCCGGCCGCGGCCGCCTCACCGCCCCCCAGCCACCGCTCCGCCTCCTCTGCCGCGCGCCGTGCCCGCCCTCGGCCAGCCGCCGCGCCGCCCCTGGCCGGCCGCCGCCCCCGGCCGGCCGCGCCTGCCCCCCAGCCGCCGCTCCGCCTCCTCCTCTGCGCGCGTGCTTCTCATCGGGAGGAAGAAGAAAGAGAACCGTGCTTCTCTTTTTTTCTTCATTTTTCATTTTTTATTATGCCCCCTAAATATTTGTTTACAATTGCATATTAGTCCAGATCTGCGGTGGAGCTCTACCAAACACATTGATGGGAGACCAGCTCCACGGTGGAGCTGCTCCACGCCTCTACGGTGGATCTGGATCTGTTTTTCGTGGATCTGGAGCTGCTGAAGCTCTGCCAAACAGGCCCTTAGGATGTAGCCTAGTTTGTGTAGTTCATACAAAATCCTTTTCTAAATAATTAAGCCACATTAGGGCTGCCTATGAACTGTTCTAGTGGCTATACTATAGGAGTGCCAGCTGCCTACCACATCTTTGCAGATCTTATCATTGTTATCATGAGCAATTGTTGTCAAATTTAAAACATATTCAAATTGGTATGACTTACTGGGACATGACAATTTCTTGACAGCAGAACACCACTGCTTATATCAATTACATGAATTATTGTGGGGCTTGGTTTTATCATTCTGCACTAGCATGAGAGTGAGTTTAAGGAACTTACAGCACAGTTTTAGATTCCCTATTTATCTGATAATTGTTTGTTGTCCCAGTCATACTGTTACGGTTCATATACCTAAACCTAAATAGTTCTGTAAAAAAAGAAAACTTTGTTCATTTGCATATCAAAGCCTTAACTTATTTGACATTTATATGATTGTTGCTATGTATGTATGTGTGTGTATAGGAAGTCTTTTCCGTACTCCCAGGAGTATATACTCCCACTTCTAATATATCACCTAAATGAACATGTTATACTTTTTTTAATCACTTTGGTATACTTAAATATTAATTTTAAGATATTCTGATTCAACTTGGTTGAAAAAATTCATCGGAGCCCTCTATTTTTGCTATATACCATTTTCTATATATAAAAGAAATATATACACAAATTATGCTATAAAAAATAGACTTTGATGAATCTTTTTATGGAACACACTTTAGAGTATCGAATAATCATTATTCGAGTGTGCTCAAGTAGATAAAGAGGTATAACAATATCATTTAAGTGGTATATAAAAAGTGGGAGTATGTACCCGAGGAATATGGAACCGTTTTCCTCCTTTTCCGTACTCTTGAGAGTACATACTCCTATTTCCAATATATCATTTAAACGAATATGTTATAATTCTTTATCACTTTAAATATACTTAAATATTAATTCTAAAATACTCCAATGTGATTTACAATAACAAAGCTTTTTGTCCCAAACAAGTTAGGGTAAACTAGAAATAAAACCTTTCCACGATCAAAGAGATGAGAGCCTTGAAATAAAATCTACAATGTTAAAACCATAAGCCGTATATCCTGTTAGCTAAACCGAGAGCCTAAAACACTGCCCTAACTTTCTTATGGTTCTGGTACGTGGATCGCTAATTTCTATGCACTCCTATTTAAAGCTAATTCTTTAGATACAGTTGGCATCTCCCTTGATAGGGACGGAAACAGCCTTCGGGCTTTCCTCTACTTCAATGCGATTTAGTTGAAAAAAATTCACTGGAGCCATTAATTTTTGCTATATATACTTTTCCATATATAAAACAAGTATATACATAAATTATACTATAAAAGTGGATTGTGATAAATTTTTTCGTCGAACTCAATTTAGAGTATCTTATAAGTATTATTAGGGTATGTTCATAAAAATAAAGAGATATAACTTGTTCGTTTAAGCGGTATATGAAAAGTGTGAGTACGAACTCTTAGGAGTATAGAACCATTTTCATATACATACATATATATACACATATACATATATATACACATACATATATATATATACGGTAGCGCTATTCTGCGCGCGCGTATATTTTGCGTGCAGTTTTGCACTCCAGCAAGTTATCACCGGTTGTTCGAAAAGTTATCATCGACTGTGAAGAAAGTTACCACCGGCTACGTACTATGAGCATTGGTACTAAGTTCGCTCACTACCGATGGTAACTTCATGCAGAACCGATAACTTTTTGGCACAGTAAAGGTTTGGCAGTAACTTCATTCAGAAATGTTAGTAACTTGTCCACATATTGTACTCTTACGAGCTGGTTAGTATATATATATACTATTCAGTGGCTAAGTGTAGAATAAGCGTGCATCCCCCTAGCGACGCGACCCGAACCTAATTAGCCAATCATAATCGTGCCACCCCCTTTTAGTCGGCCCCACGTACGATTGGCGGTTGTGCTGTTGGTAGATCGAAAAAGTTACTTGCGGTTAGCTTAAAGTTATCGTCTATATACAATGAAGTTACAATCCGCAGGGTAAAGTTATCATCCACACGGTAAAGTTACTATCTCCTGCATGATAAGTTATCATATATAATACATGAAGTTACTTATAGTTATAACGTGCGTTAAAACTGCGCTCCCGGGTCCCATGTGTTGTTTTTTCTGGGATTTAGTGGGGTATGAAATCTGAACGGTTTTTAAGCCCACCCGGGAATCTCTCTTCGTCTTCCCCTAATTCGATCTCTCCCCATCTCTCTCGGGAGAGCGCCTCCCTAATCCGACGACCTTGCTGCCTCGTTGTTGGCCGCATGATCCAGTATCTTCTTTCGACGCCTCGTTGTCAGCCGCACGTCCTAATCTGGTATCATCTCTCGTCGCTACCTCACCCGGCTATACCTAGGGTTAGCGATTTGGTTAGATGTTCCTTATATTCTGGCTGTAGCACGGCCGATCCGTTATTGTGATATTGTTCCTGTATTTTATAACTAATCCCCATTATTACCGAAAATTCCATATTAGGAGAGCAAATGAAGACGACGGGGAGGGCATCGTCTAAGGCAAGCAAAATCACAATTGTGGATAGCTAGAATACTTTGGAGATCACTCTCGACCCTACCCAAGTAGAACCCGCCACTATGAAATTCGTCAGAAATGATCACAGTGCGAAGAGGAAGAGGGGCGACAGTTGCTCCAGATACAATGAGTACGCTTAACATTGTAATACACGTTTTGTAAATCACTAGTGGATGTATAGTAAATTTCTAGTTTATAGTTAGTAACTTCGTAGTGTATGGTCGGTAACTTTTAGTTCAATGGTCTTTTTCTTATTTAGTAGGTGGTAACTTTGTAGTGTATTGTCGATAACTTTTATATCACTAGACTATTACTTTTTCTATTTAGTAGATGGTAATTTCGTAGTGCATTGTCAGTAACTTGTGTATTGTCAAAGTGCTATAGCACTCTTACGAGTTATGACCATGACGCTACTTTGACCACAGCTTCTGAGTACGACTAGATCGCTCAGTAGCTACAGTACCCACGACAGCTATAGTACTTTCGACTACGACAGTACTTCGACCACTACTTTGGCCATGACTTCGACCCCGGCTTTGAATGCTCCTTCGACCACCGTTGCTACTCGAATGCCGTTTGATTCTCCTCTGCTATTCGAACACCGTTTGAAGCTCTAAAGCTGCTCGAACGCCATCCGATACTCCGCTGCCACTCGAACGTTGTCCGATCTCCTTTGCTACTCAAAGGCCGTCCTATTCTCCGGTGCTACTGGAACACCGTCCGATGCTCTGAAGCCGCTCGAGCGCCGTCTGATACTCCGTTGCTACTCAAACGTCGTTCGATCTCCATTGCCACTCGAACGTTGTTCGATCTCCATTGCTACTTGAACGTCGTCTGATTCTCCTCAGATACTCGAACACCGTCCGATGCTCTTCGACTTCTCAGTCGAAGTAGAACTTCGACCTAACATCCGGCTTCGTTAGTCGAACTCAAAATGTTACTTGCGGTAACGCATAAAGTTATCATTTATATGCAATGAAGTTGCCATCCGCAGGGTAAAGTTATCATCTATACAACAGAGTTATTGTCTCCTACACAACAAGTTATCATATACAATACATGAAGTAACTTAAAGCTATCATGCGCGTTAAAATGCTGGTAATAACTCAACATGTATATAACAATAACTTCATTCACAAATGCTAGTAACTTTCCGGCTCGTCGCAAAAAATTGTTAGTCTACAATTGGTGGCATTAACTTAATGTTTCACGACATGTAACTTCAAGAGGGTAAGCTAATAACGTTTTACAAATTCAGAAAACTTCGGTTACGCACGAATCGCGGTGAGCTAATAACTTCTGCTTTGTCCGGTGGTAACTTTCACAATGCAATGCTAGGAAAAAGTTATTGTCGATCTCGTTATGCATGAACCACTGATGCAAGCCAGTTCGCGCGCGCGTTGCGACCCGCGTGTAGCGTGCGTGCACGCGCTGGATAGTGCGTCCATGTGTGTGTGTATATATAAGGCAGTTTCGTACTCCTGGAAGTATGTACTCCCATACCTCCCAACCATTAGATTAGCTTGGAGATGTGTACATGCAAAATGGTCTTTAAACTGGATAAATCTATTAGTAAGCTTTATACCTTGTAATTCGAATGACTTAAACGGGTTCACATGTGCGTACGACTGCATGCATAATTTACTGCTTGATTCTAGGGAGTATGGTCACGTGTATGCATAACTTACTACTTGATTCTAGGGAGTATGTTCTTTTCTGGCATCTTGTATACTACTTATAATTCAACTAGTTTTCTTCATAAAAAAAAATATGATATTAGTATTCTTGAAAAATGGAGTATGATACTACTAGCTTTCTTTACAAAAGGAGTATATATTATTAGTATTCTCACCAAATGAATTATGATACTACTAGTATTCTCAATAAATGGAGTATATGTTCACTCTAAATTTTCACATTACTTGACATCAACCCATCTTAGATTCTTAGACTACACTACAACCATGAAATGAACCAATGTGCCTTCATTTTCTCAACAAAATAGATGGAATCCAGCTGGTGCAGAAGCACAGCCAACACAGCCGGGAATTCCAGACGGTAGAAATGGGAACCCTGAGCCAAGAGTCAGCCAGGCAAGGATGCAACGCCGCAGGCTGGCACAGGCCACGAGGTCATGGCACCACCGACTAATTCTAAGATACTTCAATGTGAAGTACATTAAAAAATTGCAGGGGAGTCTATAGTTTTTAGTGTGTTCTGTAAAACCTTCATATACGCATAGAAAAATAAGTATGTGTAAAAAAACATATCACCTCTGAAAAATGTAAATGCACCTAGATAGTCGTATACTATATGTACATACTCTCCGTTACACGAGATACTCGCTACGTTGTGAGATACGACATAGGGAGTAACTACTTCCGGAAGTAGAAAAGAGGCTTTCTATGTGTGCGTGTGTTATATATATATACATACATGCATGCATGCATATATATGTGTGTGTGTGTACGTATACATAATTATATATGCATACGTATATACATATATGTATACCTATATATATACATATGTGTACTTGTATGTATGTATGTATGTATGTATGTATGTATGTATGTATGTATACGTACGTACGTACGTACGTACGTACGTACGTACGGTGTCAGGGCACTATGATCTAAAATAGATATTTTTCCTATGTATCGCGTGTGAAAGTTTTGGGAATTTTGGATGTTAAGTTTAACTACTTTACTAACTAGTTTAAACAAATTTGAACTGAAATTCAAACTGCAGTTGCCTTTTTTATGATAGTTTGATTGTAGGTATGTACTCATTATGTATGAAAATAACCAAAGCATGTGATCTAAATTCATTCAAAATCTTTACATTTGAGTATATTTTTCCATATGTATACGTTTCATTTGAATTAGTATGATAGGTATATACCCTAAAACTGAAATTTTGAAAAAAAAATATACCCAAATTTGGTGAAATTTGCGCATTTAAAATCATGGTGCCCTGACACCGTGGTGTCTATAGGAAGAATATATTCTACTCACAGGTGTAGTTACTCCCACCCAAGGATAGAAAATCCAATACCAGGGAACTTCCCGCCTAGCTGCTAGTACCAGAAAAAAATCGGTTGAAATTCAAATATCAAAATTTGAATTCGGGCTGGTTACCGGAAAAAAAACTTGAAAACCGCTGAAAACCTAAAAAACTGCTAAAGAACTGGAAAACTCAATAAAAAACTTGGGATTGATGCATATTTAGTCATATAATAGGTAATCTAACATAAAAAAGGGTCTAAACCAATCTAGAAAGTTCATTATGCAGTCATAAATGTAAATTTACATTTAAAAATTCTGGACGGTTTTTTTTTTACCGGCTCCACCGGTTTTTCTATGCCTGCTCTCGTCTATGATATACTATCCAAATGAACATAACATACTCCTTTATCACACGCATGCATATATAATAAAGAGGTGTAACACATTCGTTTACATGGTATATTGGAAGTGGGAGTCTGTACTCCCAGGAGTACCGAAAAAGCTTAATGTATGTATGTACGTATGTATGTATACATATATGTGTATATATAATTAACTGGGATGCTATGGTGTCAGGGTACTATGATCGGAAATAGATATTTTTCCTATGTATCGCTTGTGAAAAATTTTGGAATTTTTTGGATGTTAAGTTTAACTGGTTTACTATTTCAAAACAAGTTTGAACTGAAATTCAAACTGTAGTTGCCATTTTTAGATAGTTTGATTGTAGGTATGTGCTGATTATATATAAAAATCAACAAAGCATGTAATCTAAATTCATTCAAAAATTTTGAATTTGAGTTTTGTTTCATATGTATACGTTTCATTTAAGTTATTATAGATGGGTATATACCTTCAAACTGAAATTTTTGCAAAATATACCTGAATTTGGTTTGAATTTGTGCATTTAAAATCATGGTGCCCTGACACCATGGTATATATAGGAAAAATACATTCTACTCTTAGGTGTAGTTATTTCCACCTATGATATGCTACCTAAACGAACTTAATATAGGGCATGTTCTTTTTGGCTGCGGCTTATGGCTTTTGGCTGAAATTTTTGAATTTTGGCTGTTTACGGTACAGATTACAGAGAGATCGATACTTACTTGCAATTTTGGCTGGTACAGATGTTGGCCTTTTAACGTGTACTATGTTTAACTTGTAGACCCCGTCTCGAGAAAATACTCCATTTAAAAGTTAGGTAATGTAGCGGCTCCGAAAAGCCAGCCGGCTTGTGCCTTGCCGAACAGGGCCATACTCCTTTATCACAGCACGCATGCACATGTATACATATGTGTACACATACACAAGGCACCATGATTTTAAATACGCGAATTCAACCCAAATTTGGGTATATTTTTTTAAGAAAATTTTAGTTTTATGGTATATATCCATCTATAACAATTCAAATGGAACACATACTTTTAAAAAATACTCGAATTCAAATATTTTGAACGAATTGAGGTCACATGGTTTCTTGATTTTTATATAAAATCAGCACATAGCTAAAATCAAATTATCATTAAAAATGGCAACTGCGGTTCGAATTTCTGTTCAAATTTGTTTGAACTAGTTAGTAAACTAGTTAAACTCGACACCTAGAAAATTCCAAAATTTTTTGCATGTGATACATAGGAAAAATGCTTATTTTAGATCATGGTGCCCTGTACATATACATACACGCACACGCAAATTGATGAGTTTTGATGCACTACAATAATACTTAAGTCATAAAAAAGAAAAAATCCTAGAGATTCTCTGATTTATCAAAAATAGAAGGATATATTTGGTGGAACCTGATTATAACGGTTTAGATTAACCAAATATATACTAAAACTGTTGCACATACAGTTGTATAACAAATACAATTTATATGTATTATAGTTGTACAACCAATACATTTTTTTGAGAACCTGCAGGAGATCTGTGCATCTTTGTATTAAGAGAAGAAAGAAAACAACAGGGCAAACTACAACCAGAAAACACAGGAGATCGGCTGCTGCCCAACATTTGAGCTCGACAACAACTGAAAACAAAACTAACAAAATTGACTTTTCTAAACAACTAGTCCCTGCAGCTTTCCACATATAAGATTCTTCTTTGATTTCATTCACCATCTGCTAGATCTGCCTGTAAGAGTTGCTAATAATTTTTGCACTGCGCTCCAATTAAATATGCCTCATGGTTAGAATGATTAGAGAAGGAGGTGTTTCTATACTTTTCTCAATAGTGATTTACACAATTTTTAAAGTATGATAAATGGTGGATAGATATTACGTACCTCTCCATTTGCCTTGAGATAATTGCTACTGTTGTTAGAAATGAAAGTATAGAAGCACTGCTCTTCCAAACCTTCACCTGTTCAGTTCTCGAGGAATTTTTTGTGGACAACTACCAGTCAGTAAGAATTCCATGGCTACTAGGCATGAGTCTCCGATTACTTATCCACAGGAAGATTTGGAACCAAACCTGCCCCGCAAAGCTGAATAGGATTAATAATTGATTGATAGTTTCTTCTTCCTGGAGACATAAGACACAGCGAGATTATTGAGGAAGTTCTCTTCTCTGCAACCACTCTATTTCATATATAAAGATATGTATTGTAGCACCTAGCCGTGTTAAGCTAATAGTTGATGTAAAAGAAGGATGTGGCAAGAATCTACATTTCTTTGTGTTGTTCAAACATTTATAAGCATTTGTTGACTGTTGTATGTATCCTCTGCATTAACATTATGTATGTGCATCCTGAATTTTATGTTAATTTTGTTTACCTCACAAATCACACCATTGTAGAAAATATGATGTAGCTCCTGGTGTGGCTTATCATAAGATGGTTATGAACTATTACAGGCTTACAGCTCAGGCACTCCCTGGTTTCTTTTGTGGGAACCATGACTGATGACTCTCATCTGAATGTGTTGTAGGTGCCCATCCTTAATGGCCATGTCTACTCCATCAATGACAATGCCACGGTGGAGGATGCAGCAACAGACTACGAATTTGTTATCCGGCAACTGGTCAAGATTCGAATAGTTGGAGTGTCTGAGAGCAATGACTGCCCCAGGTTTGACCTTATTCTTCTCGGTATTGGTTCTGATGGTCATGTAGCCTCATTGTTCCCTAACCATCCGGCGCTTGAGCTGAAAGACGACTGGATCACCTACATCACCGACTCTCCAGAGCCTCCACCAGAGAGGATCACCTTTACTCTTCCTGTGATAAACTCGGCATCAAACATTGCTATAGTTGCCACCGGGGAAGACAAAGCAAAGGCTGTGCATTTTGCCATTTCTGACAGTAGTGAGGGTCCAGATGCTCCATCAATACCCGCTAGAATGGTTCAGCCAACGGACAGGAAATTGGTGTGGTTTCTGGACAAGGCGGCCGCCTCATCTGTTGAGGCTAAGCACAGTGCTTACGAGAATCAAGAGTACTAACAAAAGCGTTGAACACCCTTTTGCTGTGAATGAAGAGTTCATGTAGCTGACGGGTTTTGATGGAAGAAGTTTTCCTCCTTTACCTTGATACATGCAGTCTGGGCAGTAGTTTCGTGGAAGGCTACTTTATTCTGATAAGTCGGAAGCTTTCATGTCTTTTGCAGTTGGAGACGGTAAAGAGCGATGCAATGTGTATTTTATGTTGAGAACTCAAAGATGAGAGGCTGAGAGTAGCTAAGTTCGAACAGTGGTCACATCATGTTGTACTATTTAGTGTGCACACCTTTTATCGTAAGTTGAAATTAGATTCTTTTGCTGTGATTTTTCTTGTGCATAGCAATATTCATCTGGACTTGTTTGGAGCCCTAAACCCCGGGTGCATTACATTAAAGTGCCCTTGGGCTTCCATTTTGTTTTGTTTGTTTCAAAATGAGGAAAACAAAAATTAGTGTTTTGTATATTGTGGATTCACTGCGGAATGTTTTGCATCATGCTTACTGCTTTTAATTTTGTAGCTCAACTGTTATGACAAAATTTGGGCAAATGACTTGTTGATGTTTTGTTAACTGTTTCTGCTGGTATAAATCAATAGTTTCTTTGGCATGAATCATGAGTTCTTGGCTTGCGTGTATCTGATTGCATTTCAGTAGCTTCGCACCTAAAATCTGCTCATTTGCCTAACTGCGACTATTGTTGGTTCTTTACATTATGATTCTATGTAGATATTTTCCAGACGACACAATATTTGCTACCATGTAATGGATAGAACACAACTCAGAAGACATTGCATATAATTTAGTCGAACACCGGCAAAATTCTTGTTTTGTTAGCTTGTTGTGAACTTGTGATGTAATACCAAAAAAAAATGTTAAAGAGAAAAAAAATAAGGAAAGAAAGCAACAGAAAAAATGGGCCGAGGCCCAAGGGAGTCTGGCCGTAGTGGACTCCGCTTGCATGTGTGTGTATGTTTGGCCAGGTGTGCGTGCTTATAAGAGGGAGGCCAGGGTGCCGCTCTTGCCTGCGTCGTTGCCCAGTGCAGCCCAAACACTAGATGATGCCTCTCTGAGTACCTGCCTCGTGTCACCGCCGCTGGCCTACCACCGCTGCCGCTCGTGTGCTGCAAGCCGCTACCCTTCTGCTAGCTTCCTACGGACGAGCCCTACTGCTAGGGGCGGACCTAGTGCCTGAACTAGGAAGCTGCAGTGAAGGTCCTAGTCTACCTAAATCAATGGATTTATACTGTTTATTTGGCCCAAATACTAGTAATGCCCTGGCTTTAGCCCCTCTAGCGCGGTGTTGCCTCCAGACCTTGATCGCAGGTCAAGCCGTCACCTGTCAACCCTAGCCGCCCCACCCCAGCCGCCAACTCTGACCATGCCCTCCACCCTCCACCACATGCTCAACAGGCTGTGATCATTTAGGCTTCAGCTTCTGGCTTTCGACTTATTTTTCACTATTCATAAATTTCGTCTTTTTCTGAACTTTCGGCTTTTTGTTGAGTTTTTTTTCCGGTTCTTTTTTCCCGTATGTGTTTGTATTATACGTAATGGGCTAACCTATTTTTTATATTTTTAAAATTTTTTAAATTTAATTATACTAAATAAGCCTCTGTCAGCTACAGTGTTTTTTCAGCCAGCTACAGTGCTTTTCAACCATAAACCACCAAAAAAACCCAAATGATCACCACCATAGCTCGAGTGCTCAGCGACTCCAGCAAGTAACGGCGCAACACCCTCCGCCTCCAGTGCTCCATCAATCATTCGCCCCCGCACTGCAACCCTGCTCTGGGCCTCTGGCAACGCCGCGGTCCCATCCAGCTACGCTGCGGCCCACCTCTCCTCCTCCGGCGCTCCGTCGGTCCGCCCCCTACAACCTTGCTCTAGGCCTTCGGCAACACCACCGTCCCGTCCAGCGGTAGAGCAAAGCCGTGTTGCTTGCTTGATAATTGACTAATTGCCTAATGGCCATAATTGGTACTTTGGTATACTGATACTTTGGCCCTAATTTGTTTGCTGGGTTGCTGCTACTCCAGTCTTCAGAGCCAAGAGGTGCTCCGTGCTTCGACTGTTGAGCGAGACAGAGATCTTGCAGCCCGAGCCCTGAGAATTTCCTTGTTGCCTTGCTGGTATTATTCTTTGTCATTTGACAATCCTTGTGTAGTTGTGTCCTCTGCTTGCTTCACCAAATTCAATCGCTACACATGCAAAAGACAACTCAAAGATGAGAGGCTACACATACACACTACACAACCAAGAATTAGATAGGAAGAAATACTAGCTACTTGGCCCACCAAATAGAATGGTTTTGTATTATTTTCTTTTTCTTCCGAATATTATTGACATAACTATGGTCATGATTATGTTATAGAACTCTAGCTAAGGACTAGTTGTTGGTAATTCATATTTGTTAGTTAAAATTGGCAGCAACTGTGGTTGTGGATGATATTTTAGGTTTTTGTTAAGCCGATGTGTTACATGTGATGCCTCTGTTATTGCAACCTTTTTTTGTAGTGTGGACATGCAGAGCAATTTGAAGTGACCATTCTAGTTTGTGGGTGTTTCCAAGTACAATTTCTGCTATGTTAAAGTTGATCCGAATTCGTATCGTGTCCATGTAGAACACTCTCAATGAAGTTTATGAAGCTCTGTATGCTAAGGAAAAGATGAAGCTTATGGTTCCTAATGAAAGTTCAAGTACGCATGCAGAAGGTTTGTCTGTCCGTGGCAGGCAATACGAGAAGGGATCAAATGGTAATTCAAAAGGCAGAAGCAAAAGCAAATACAAAGGCATATCTAAATCCAGGAACAGGAAGTCATGCAGATATTGCAAGAAGGATGGTCATGACATATCCGAGTGCTGGAAGTTGCAAAATAAGAGAAGAGGAATAATAATTTCAAAAAGGATCAACAAGATGATGAATCTAGAGCCACCGTTGTCACCAAAGAAGCTTCTGATGGAGATGTTCTCATAGCCTTCGCCAGTAAATGCAAAACTGATGATGAATGGATTCTTGATTCAGCATGTACGTTCCACATGAGCCCGAACCGCGAGTGGTTCGTTACCTATGAAGCTACGTCAAGTTGATCCGTATTGATGGGTGATAATATACCATGCAAGGTTGCAGGCATTGGTTCTATCCAGATCAAGATTTTGATGGCACCATCAAAACTTTGTTGGATGTTCGTCATATTCCGAATTTGAAGAGAAATCTTATCTCGTTAAGTACTCTTGATGCTAAAGGGTACAAGTATTCAAATGGAGGTGGAGTTTTGAAAGTCACTAAAGGTTCTCTTGTTGTAATGAAGGGTGATATGAAGGCTGCCAACTTATATCATCTTCAAGGCACTACAATTTCAGGTAATGCTACTGTTGCCTCAAATAAATTATCTGATTCTGATGCTACTAATCTTTGGCATATGCGTTTGGGACATATGAGTGAAGTTGGAATGATGGAATTATGCAAAAAAGGATTTCTTGATGGTCAAAGCATCGACAAGTTGAAGTTTTGTGAACATTGTATCTTCGGCAAGCAAAAGAGGGTGAAATTCAGTAATACAACTCACTCTATAAAAGGCATATTGGATTATGTTCACTCTGATTTGTGGGGAGAATCCCGCGTTCCGTCACTTGGAGGTGCAAGCTACATGTTGACCATCATTGATGATTACTAAAGAAAAGTTTGAGTATATTTTGTCAAGCATAAATCAGATGTATTCAAAACATTCAAGAAGTGGAAGATTATAATTGAAAGACAAACTAGCAAGCATGTCAAGAAGCTGTACATCGACAATGGCTTAGAGTTCTGTTCTGGAGAATTTGAAGCTTTATGCAAGTCAGAAGGTATTGTGAGACATTATACCGTCCCAGGCTCTTCTCAACAAAATGGTGTGGCAGAACACATGAACAGAACCATCATAGAGAAGGTATGTTGCATGTTGTCAAACTCTGGATTATATAAGAGTTATTAGGCTGAAGCCGCTTCCACTGCTTGTTATTTGATTAATTGGTTACCAAATTTGGCTATTGATAAGAAGACTCCAATTAAGGTATGGTCTGGCTCTCCAGCAGATTATTCAAAGTTAAGAATCTTTGGCTGTCCTACTTATGCTCATGTTAACAATGGTAAATTAGAGCCTAGAGCAGTTAAGTGCATTTTTCTTGGTTATAAAACTGGTGTGAAAGGATATAAATTATAGAATCATGAAACTAGAAAGGTGGTTATTAGTAGAAGTGTTACTTTTGATGAGTCTGCTATGTTGCATGATAAGCCATCTATTGATGTTCCCGTTGAGAAGCAATCAAGCGTGCAGGTGGAGCATGTTATTAGTTCAGAATCTACACTAGAAGTCAACGAGGAAAATATTTCAAAAGCCCCTATTGTTGAGTCGCCAACACATCGTTCTATTGCAGTTGATAGATAGAGGAGGAACATTCAGCCTCCTAAGAGATTGATTGAAGAAGCTAATGTTGTGGCTTATTGTTTAAATATGGTAGAAGAAATTGAAGGTACTGCGAAACCTTCATCCTATTCAAATGTTATCTCTTCTAATGATTCAGAAAGATGGATGACTGCCATATATGATGATATGTAATCTCTTAACAAGAATGGCACTTGGGAGCTGGTCAAGTTGCCAATTGAGAAGAAACATATTCGTTGCAAATGGATCTTCAAGAAAAAAGAAGGAATTTCACTAACTGAAGAGATTAGGTACAAAGCAAGGCTAGTTGCAAAAGGATGCAGCCAAATTCCAGGTATTGATTTTACAGATGTCTTTTCCCCTGTTGTGAAGTATAGTTCTACTCGCACTTTACTCAGCATTGTGGCTATGCATGATTATGAGCTTGAACAATTGGATGTGAAAACTGCATTCTTGCATGGGGAATTACAAAAAGACATTTATATGGAGCAACCGGAGGGTTTTATCATTCCGGGAAAGGAGAATTTTGTTTGCAAATTAAAGAAATCTCTTTATAGTTTGAAGGATTACCTAGACAATGGTACAAGAGATTTGACTCCTTTATGATATCTCAAAATTTTAAAAGATCTAATTATGATAATTGTGTTTACTTGAAGACTGTTAATAGTTCAGTTATTTACTTGCTCCTATATGTTGATGATATGTTGATTGCTGCAAAAGACAAGGCTGAAATTTCAAAGTTGAAGGCACAATTAAATAGTGAATTTGATATGAAAAATCTCGGTGCAGCAAAGAAAATTCTTGGTATGGAAATTATTAGAGACAAATAGTTTGGCAAATTATATCTAAGTCAAAAAGGATATATTGATAAAGTTCTTCGTCGTTTCAACATGCATAAGGCCAAACCTGTGAGTACTCCCTTAGCTGCAAATTTCAGACTTTCTTCAGTTTCATGTCCACAATCAAATGATGAAATTGAGTATATGTCTAGAGTTCCATATGTGAGTACAGTTGGTTCGCTTATGTATGCCATGGTATGTTCTCGCCCTAATTTATCTCAATCATTAAGTGGGGTTAGTAGATACATGGCTAATCCTGGAAAAGAACATTGGAAAGCAGTTCAATGGATTTTCAGATATTTGCGGGGCACATCTAATGCTTGTTTACAATTTGGGAAAACTAGAGATGGATTCGTTGGTTATGTGGATTCAGACTTTGTTGGAGATTTGAATAAAAGAAGATCTCTCACTGGTTATGTGTTCACTATTGGAGGGTGTGCCATTAGCTGGGAAGCAAGTTTGCAAGCTACTGTTGCCTTGTCTACTACAGAAGCTAAGTATATGGCTATTTTTGAAGCTTGCAAAGAAGCTATTTGGCTAAGAGGTTTATTCACTGAGCTTTGTGGAAGTACATCTTGCACTACAATATTTTGTGATAGTCAAAGTGTTATTTGCCTTACAAAAGATCAAATGTTCCATGAGAGAACAAAACATATTGATATCAGGTATCACTACATTTGAGGTGTCATTACTCAAGGTGATATTAAAGTTAGCAAGATAAGTACCCATGATAATCCAGTTGACATATTGACAAAGCCAGTTTCTGCATCTAAGTTTGAGCTATGCTCAGACTTAGTTGGTATTACTCACTAGTCATTTGGACTTTTGGCGCTCAAGATATTGATGATAATTTTATTGGGTGAGTCTATCATATTCTTCGACTACTGGAGGGAATTCGGCTCAAGGTGGAGATTGTTAAAGTTAATCCGAATTCGTATCGTGTCCATGTAGAACATTTTATCACCTCATGCCAGACGTGACATGTCAGGTGCATGCACAGGTTGTATCAGACGTGGTGTCAATCTGTAGCAACCAACTCCGATTCAGTTTCTTTCTGTGTGGGACTCTTTTCCCTCACGCTATAAATATATACCCCAGTAACCCATAGAAAGGACAAGCGCTCCATTGTAAACTCTTCTCATTACAGTGATTTGCCTTGAGCGCCTGTGGTTTTTTCCCGCAAGGGTTTTTCACATAAAAAAATTTCGTGTCTCTTGTCTCTATTTTTCTATGCATTATTTGCAACATGCTATGTTGTTGATCTTGTCATACACGCTCATTTAGGCTGTATGTTGATTCGCTTCCTTTTTGTCGTAGCATTTGCCTTAGTCCTTCAATGCTAGTACTAGCATATATAGTCAAAAGCTCTTCGTAGCAGTAGTGTGTTATAATGTTTCCCTTTGATCCAATAGACTGAGGAACGAATCGCCAGTGCCTTCCTGTTTTGGGAGGAGGATCTCCATTCTTCAATAAATTGATAAAAAATGATTAAATTTGAATATGGACCTGTTTATATTGGCTTTTGTTGATGACTTTTGGCTGCGACTGATAAATAGTAGTGGCTAATAGTAATACTGATGAATAGTAGTGCATTATATAATAAAGACGGTGCAACGAAAAGTACTACAACATTCGAATCGCTATAAGACTTACGGAATTATGATATAATAAAATATAAAATACGTTATAATATATAAAAATAAAAATAGTAGCTAACAGAAAGCTACAGCGTTCGTATTAGTTTCTACTCCTAAAAACCGGTATGTATAGGTCATGAGTAGACCGGCAGCTAAGCGCGGGCTTTTCTGGGCCATATTTGATATCTCAATTTTCTTGGAGTACTCTCCATGAGCCGAGATAAGGCCAATTGCGCATTCCAAACAAGAAAAACTGTCCTGGCGCAGTGCTTCCATTTTAGGGCCGGGTTTGCGAATCAATACTACAGCCCGAAAGCAATTCAGCCCGGCCTGAGAACAAGCCAAGAAATTTATTTGTTTGTTTTTCAACATAAAAATACCCAGTCCAGGCCGAGCGCTAGACGCCCTGCCAAGTATCCATTTAGGCAGTGTTTGGTTCGAGGGACAGGGACGTCCCAGGTAGGATATCCCACTTTGGGGTGGTGTCTGCTTCTGGGACAAGCAGAGTCAAGGACATCCCACCAGGAATATTCCTTGTAGATCCGGGACTAGGCAATCCTCTTTTTTTCATGGGACAGAGTCATCCCACGTGGGATAGAGTCATCCCACCTCTTTGTTTTTTAAGTACTATTTTGTTTAAATTTTTTTTAAAAAAAACTCAAAGGCCACACATGTCCCACCTTCATCCTTCCATCCAAACAAAGGATGGGACCATTCCATCCCACTTTATCCTTCCAACCAAACAAAAAACAGGGATGACTCTATCCCCCTAACCAAACAAAAAATAGGATCATCCCATCCCAAAACCAGGGACAGGACCATCACATCCCACCTTGTCTCTAAACCAAACACAACCTTAGTGCATTGCTGGGTCGAGCTTGGGTAGCAAAAATCGACCCGAAATAAATTGGACTTTTTGCAGGCTTGGCCTGATCCCGGGCTCTGCTCAGGTCTAGCCCAACAAATAAACTGGGGAGAATAAAAAAAAACCAGAGAGAAGTAAACAAATTGCTAAAACATGCTTCCGGATATTTCTGGTCAGAGGCACTGCAATGGAATTCTTACATTACATCTTGCCCCCCTCTTCTTTTCAACTTATAGCTAGTGCTTGTTTTATTCTTTTGAGCTACAGTTGATGGTTTTTATCTACGATTTTCGAGACGATGGCATACGACGAAGACACCAATGTAGGCAACACACACGGTTTTGAACTCAAGAATCGTTTAAAGAAACGGTTTTGAGAAACCGCTTGAAGAAGGTGCCCCATTTATTTTAGCTTCCAGATAAGCCAAAGCCCTTAGAGAAGTCGCTTCATTTGTTTCAGCCTTCCTTACGTGCTCCTTGAAGAAAGGGCCTGTTCTTTTCGGTTGCAGCTTTTGGCTGAAATTTTTGAATTTTGGCTGTTTACGGTATAGATTACGGAGAGACAGATACTCACTTGCAATTTTGGCTGGTACAGATGTTGGGCTTTTAACGTGTAAATCGTTTAACTTGTAGACCCCGTCTTGAGAAAATACTCCATTTGAAAGTTAGGTACTGTAGCAAAAGCCAAAAGCAACCAGCTTTTGACTTAAAGAACAGGCCAAAAAACAAGCTCTCCTTCCTAGGGGTGAAAATGGAGCCGAATTCGGTCAAATAATCTGGATACCGAATCCGGATTTGGATATTAGATATCTAAATAGGAAATCCGATTTGGATTCGGATGTTTGCCTAGCGCAGTCGCGGATATCGGATACAAATTCAGTATGACGTGAAGCGGATTAGAAGTCAACTATCCAAACAAAATTCGGACTCTACCTGGCCTACCCCAACAAACCCACATGGCGGCACCCCCACATACCCTAGTCCCTAATCTCGCAACACAATCCCTCCAAATTCTGCAAATCCACTCCTCCTGGCTCCTGTCGTCCAGCCGCCCCGCCAGCCGCCTCCTTCTGGTTCTCTGTTCTCCACCATTCCTCTGGTCCAGCGGCTCCAACCTCCCGTCCACTGTCCTCCACTCCAACATCAAATTGCCGCTCCTCATCCTCGGCTCCATCAAATCGGCAGCGAACTGGCAAGGCTTCAACATTCTGGTGGTGGTGCGATGACTAGAAGCTACTCGATGTGCGCGTCCTCCTCAAGCATTCGTGGTGCTGGGTATAGTAAATCACCCCTGACTCGCCTTGTATCCTTTTGCCTAGGGTTGCACGATGCTTGTGTTATATTGCTTATGATTTTGAGGTTTGGTTCTGTTCGATTGTGTAACTCGTATCTTCTGAGGAGGGATTATAGTTGGGTTTAAGATTTGGACTAGATTATAGATGAGTATGTGGTGGCTATGCACATGAGGAGGGAGGCGGGAAGCAGTGGTTCTCCGCTCTGTGACCCTCTATGTGCTGTTTATTTGTGCTATTTTGCTTCTATTCAACTCAATGTTGAGTGAGAGGAGCAGATAGCAGTGCAAATGTGCTAATCTAATTCATTGAGTCTTCTCCTTATTTCTAATCTTATACGCCATGGTTTAATTCTTCAATTAGCCCACCAAATCCAAATGGGTGGTTTTTCATGGTCATCATCTTAAGATTGTAAATTAGCCCACCTGTAGCTTTCAGATCATGTTATATTGTTATATTGAAACATGTTTATGTCTATTTGATGGCATACTGATGCTACTACATAAAAAGTTATGCATTAGAATTTTGTTTTGATGCTATATGAATATACATATATAAATCCACAATATAAATAGAAAAATTAGTTAAATAGAATTTTGTTTTGATCCTATATGAATATACATCTTGATACATTCTTATGCTAATGTTGAGGCAGCCTAGGCACGGCGGATGGCTGGGCGGGCATGGCGACCGCGTGACACCAAGGTGGAGAACAGAAGAGGGAGTATATAAACCGAGGGAGGGAAAAGAGTTACCACACACGAGGCTGCCGCCGCCGACTCGCCGGATTCCGCATCACCGGTAATCCGTAAACGCCGTCTTGCTGGATTCCGCCTCACCTAGGTGTGTACCTCCTCCGCTTCCCCTCCCCTTCACCATCTTCCCTTCGGTCGTCCGCCATCTTCTTTGCCTCCCCTCCCCTTCGGCAGAGGGGACATCTTCCCTCCGCCCGTCCACTGTCTTCTCCACCTCGCCTCCCCTCCGCCATCGCTCCCCTCCATGGCTCCGCTCCCCGCACGCCTCCCCATTGCCGCGCTGTCGTGGCCCCACGAACCAGAGGTTGAGGAGAGAGAAGAGGAGTAGCGGCGGTGAGATGGGTCGAAGAAAATGGAGAGAGACAAGAGGAGTAGTGGCGGCGAGACATGTTGAAGAAAATGGAGAGAGAAGAAGAGTAGCAGCAGCAGTTGGTTAAGAAGGAGTAGGGTTAAGAGTTTGGGCCAGACAGGGATGGGCTAGTTGGGCTAGAATTTCTTTATGCTTGATTTGCTTACTTAGCTATTAAAATCTAGGTCATGTGACACCCCAAATTTAAAGCAATATAAATGGATGGAGAGCTATCATTGTTGCTCAAGGTAACAATTTTCTTTATCTAAACATCAAATATATATATACATATATATATATATATATATATATACATATATATATATCATTGTTAATTCAGCTGCCTAGGCCCCTAGGTGCTAGGCCCCACCTCGTCGCCCACCTAACGCCTAGCACCTTCTTGAACATTGATGTAGCTTTATGTGGAATCTGGAACTGGAAGCAAGGGAAATACTAATGGGAAGTCCAAACAGATAATTGTGAATTGTGATAACTTTAGGATCTAAAAAGATGGAAGTGTAAGCAAATATCTAATTTTTTTTGTGCATGTTTTTTTGTCCATGTAGTTAACTATAGGATGTGGAAATGTAATCAAATCATCTGGAAGTGGCGACGCCACTGCCCCAGCAATAGCAAGTGCCAATGTTGACATCATTGTTAGTGAGAACAATGTGGTAACAACTGATGCAGGGACAACAGATGCTAACAAAACAAGAAGCTAGAAATCAAAGAAGCTAACCTCGGATGTTTAGAAACAATTCACTGCAGTTCAAGTTGAAAGCTAGGAGGATATCAAGGTTGTGGTCAAGAAGATGGCAAAGTGCAACTATTGGAAGGTAATGTTTTTTAGTGATAGTAAACTTGGCACAACACATCTAAGGAATCACTACAAATCATAGCATGCTAAAGCTAAGGAACAAGGTGTTCTTAATTTTACAAAATTGGAGAGAAAGTAAACTTGCAGTCTTGGAAGTACATTGAAGAAATTAGTCTCTACAAATACCATCTAGCAATCATCATGCATAAGCACCCTTTATTAAGGCCTAATGACTTTATTAAGTCTTTGTGTCCTACATTTCCTATCAAGTCCCGCATCACAGTTAGAAAAAGATCATGACTTTATTAAGTCTTTGTATCCTACATTTCCTATCAAGTCCCGCATCATAGTTAGAAAAAGATCACTGATATTTTTAAAGAGGAGAAAAAAGGTGTTCGATATGTTCACATCACTTAAATGTCGAGTGAGTTGTTGTAGAATCGAGGATAACCGACTAGAGGGGGGGTGAATAAAGGGCTTTTAAATTATTTTGGCTAAAACATAATTTTTAGCAAGTACGAGTTTAAACAAATCATTTTGCACAATTAAGACCTAAAAGCTCTAGGTTTCACTAAGGCACCACAAAGCAATGTCGATATTAGATACAAATTTAGCTACACAATTCAATTTAATATAAGTGCTAGAATATAAATATGTAAAGTAAAGATAAAGAAATAAACCACAATGGAGACACTAAGGAATGGTAAGAACTTGAAGATTCCCTTGATTCTCCTAGAGATTTGAATATGGAGATTTTAGGGAGTGAGAGAGAAGAGAGAAGTTTAGGGACATGGTGATTTTTGGAGAGATGTCACCGATTAGACTGCAGGAGAGATAGAGGATAAGGAGTCATCCACAACCATTTCTGGGACCACTAGTCAGGAACGGTAGTACCATACTTGAGGAGCGGTAGTACCAAAATGCGGTAGTAATGGCGGTATGACCGCGGTAGTACCGTTTTCTTGAAGAAGCAAGGGCTAGACAAGGATGCAAATGATCCTTAATGTAACACTCCAATAAATACTTTTCAGGATCATTATGCATGAGATAGATAATAAATCCCTAAATAACATAGTTTTTTTATCAAGCTAGAGATTTTGATAAAGATTTGAAATAAGTTTCATAAGAACTTCAAAAACTCCAAAAGAGAGAAATAACATGAGACATGAGTTCAAGAAACACTAGAATAATTTATGACATTTAACTCATTTTTTAACATGCAAAACCAGCTCTCATGTAATGGTTTGGTGAAGAAATCGACTAATTGATCATCGGTCTATATGTGGCTAATAATTATGTCCTTTGCTCACATGATCTCTTAAGAAATGGTGGTGGATATCCATATACTTGATTCTTAAGTGTTGGACCAAGTTATTGGCTATCTTCACGGTACTATCATTATCACACAAAAGAGGCATACTTTTAAATTAAATTCTATAATCCATTAATATTTACCTCATCTATACCAATTGAGCACAATAACTATTTGAGGAGACATACTCTGTTTCGGCGATGGATTGGGCTACAAAATTTTGTTTCCATGAAACTAAATATCTTCCTAATAGCTGACAACTACTCGATGTGCTTTTTTAATCCACTTTGCAACCCGCATAATCGGAATCGAATATCTAATTAAATCAAATTTAGCATCTTTAGGATACTATAAACCGATCCTAGAGGAATGTTTTAAATATTTAATAATTCTTTTAACGACCGCTAAATGGCAATATTTTGGTGATGCTTGAAATCTTGCACATATACAAACACTAAACATAATATCAGGCCTAGATGTAGTAAGATAAAGTAAACTATCAATCATTGATCTATAAAGTTTTTAACTCTATTGGTTTACCTCCCTCATTAAGGTCAAGGCGACCGTTAGTACCCATAGGAGTTCTGATAGGTTTAGCGTCCTACATGCCAAATCTTTTGAGTAGATCCTTCACATATTTGGTTTGGATCACAAATGTTCTATCCTTGAATTGTTTGATTTAAAGTCTAAGAAAGTAGCTAAGCTCTTTGATCATAGACATCTCAAATTTCCTAGACATCATATCACCAAATTTCTTGCAAAAATCTTGGTTAGCAAACCAAAAGATAATATTATCAATATAAATTTGACAAACAAAGAAATTATATGTTACTTTTGTGAACAAGGTTGTATCAACCATGTTACTTTTGTGAACAAGGTTGTATCAACCTTTCTAATTTTGAATCCTTTTAAGAGTAGATAATCTCGAAAGCACTCATACTATGCTCTAGGAGCTTATTTGAGACCATATAACATCTTGAAGAGTTTATATATGTGGTTTGATATATTAGAATCCACAAAACCGGGCAGTTGTTCAACAAACATGAGTTCGGCTATCCTACTGTTTTGAGATACACTTTTAACATCTATTTAAAATAATTTAATATCAAAATATGATGCAAAATTAAGTAATATATGAATGGATTCTAGCTACGGGAGCAAAAGTTTCACCGAAATCCAAACCTTTGACTTAAGTGAATCCTTGAGCTACCAATCTAGCCTTATTTCTCACCACAACTTCACTCTTATTTTGCTTGTTTCGAAAGACCCATTTAGTCTCAATGACATTGTATTCCTTGGATCTTTCCACCAATGTCCAAACATCATTTCGAAGCTCATAGGAAGTATTTTTCAAAAGCTGATGTAAATAAAGATGGTTTGTGGTATAACAAGCTATATTGATTGCTTTTACCAAAAAGTTTTTGGAAGTGTTATACTCATCTCTTTTACCCAAAAGTTTTTGGAAGTGTTATACTTATCAAACATTGTACTTGCCATTTCAATTAATATTTGATTTTTTCCTCTACTACTCCATTTTACTATTTAGTGTAGGTTGTAGAAATTTCATGCTTTATTCCAAATACATTACAAAAATCTTCAATTTTAGTATTATTGAACTCGGAACCATTATCACTACAATTTTTTTTAAAATCAAATTCATTTTGGACCCTTTTAACAAAACCTTGAAAATGTCGGAGGCTTCGGTTTTGTCATATAGAAAAAAGACCCAAGTGTACTTCGAGTAATTATCCACAATGACTAAACAATAATTATTGCCCCCATTGCTCTTATAAGTTGTTGACCAAACAAATCCATATGTGAGAGCTCCAATGGCTTAGAAGTGGACATGGTATTTTTGGAAGGATGAGAATTAGCCACTTGCTTCCTGGTTTGACAAGCACTACAAAGCTTGTTCTTCTCAAACTTCACATCTTTTAAGACCACAACTAAGTCATATTTGAAAAACTTTTTAAGTTGAATCATCCTCACATGAGCTAGCCTTCTATATCAAAGCCAATCCAAAGAAGTTTTTGCAATTAAACATGTTCTTAAAACATGAATCATTAGAAGAGAAATCCACGAAATGAAGATTGCCAAAATGAAAGCCTTTGAAAACCTATTACCTTCTTTTTATTTTGAAATCAAAACACCATCTTGAGAGAAAGTGCAGGTGAGACCAAGGTCACACAATTGAGCAATGGATTGCAAATTGAAACTTAGTGTCTCAATGAGAGATACATTCTAAATGGAAAGGACATTTGATATAGTGATTTTACCCAATTTAATTACCTTTTTTTGCTATTGACTCCAAATATGATTTTATCATTGCCACAACTTTCAAATGTGGTGAACATCTTTAGGTAGTGTTGAGTGCAACTGCTATCAAGCACCAATACCTTCCATTAGTTCTGCAGTTCATCGACAAAAGGAAAATCAAGTTCTTTTAGGTACCTAAATTTGTTTGGGTCCTTGGAGGTTAGTAACCAAGGCTTTAAGCACCCAAATGATATTCTTTTAGTGTCCAAAATAGAAGTGCCAACAAACTTAACAAGTATTGTACCGTCTTTATATTTCTTAAGCACATAACATGAGTCACAAATTCTAAGGATGGAATCTTACCAATGTGACACAAATTTTGCAAATGTCCTACACCACGACACCTATAGTAATACTTACTATTTCCTTTTACAAACCTCGTGGGCTTGTAAATTGGTTTCTTACCTTTCTTAAGAGTGAACCCCAAGCCCTTCCTTGTGAAATGAGCACCTTTACTCACTCAATAGCTTGTCAAGAGTTGCATTCCCCTTGAAACACCTCTCCAAACTTTTACTTAGCTTGGTGACTTTTTTAGTTTATTAATTTCAACAATAAGCAAACAATCACATGACTTAGCCACACAAAAACTAGAATCAATTTTAGAAGTACAAGGCATGGCTAACAAGTCATCACAAGAAGTAGAAACACTAGTTTTATAAATAATGCAAGGAGCAATTTTTGAACACTTTGAGAAGGAGTGAATCATGATATTCTTTTAGTTCCTTATAAGAATCCTTTAGGGAAAGAAATTCTCTTTTCAAGACCTTGAATTTTGACTTCTCCTTCGTAAGATACTCATTTAGGTCCTCAAGCATATCCATTAAGTCATCATATGAAGACAACATCATCAATAGATTTTACCTTGTCTCCTTTTGCCATTAGACATATTGGAAAGGATAATAGCGATGGAGCCTCATTGATGGCAATCCCAACAAGTCCTCTCTTCTTTGAGGACCCTCACCATTGGAATTGGAGTCGGAATAGTCCTCATCAGAGTTCCACTCTCCAATATATGCTTCACCTTTACCATCTTGTGAAGCTTCTTGAAAAGATTCTTCTTGTTGTTGAATTCCTTTTTTCTAGATGACTTGGCCTTGTCATCCTTCTTGTTGGGGCAATGAGAGGCAATGTGCCCCTTCTTATCGCACTCATAACAACGGATGTTGTTATAGCGCTTGCTGTGTTGGAGTATCCTTTCTTACTCTTGTCAAAGTTAGCGCTCCAAGTCAAGTGCCTCTTCATAAACTTCTTCATTCTCATCACAAGGAGGGCCAACTTCTCTTCGAAGTCATCTTCTTCGTCCTCTGACTCGTCGCTTGATTCTGCTTTTGCCTTGGAAATGATAATCTTCTTCTTTGAGGAGGATTGGTCTAAGAGCTCCTTATTATCCTTCTTGTACAACTTATTGGTTATGAGGTTACCCAAGAGTCCAGTTGGTGTCATCCTTGGTAACTCGGGTGATTTGAGAACAGTCATAAGGTCTCGTATTTCTTCGGTAGGGCTATAAGCATCTTGCAAACAATATTAAGATTGGTTAGTGAGGTGCCTAGGTCCTTGAGCTCATTCATATTTAAGTCTAGAATACATCTCATTGATGTTTTCATAAGGCAACATTGTAAATGTTTTCATACTTTATTCAGAGTCTATGTAATTTGATCTCTTTGACTGTGGTTGTGCCCTCATGAATTTCCGAGAGCATAGTCCATATCTCATGAGCAATTTCCAAATTGCTCACTCGATTGAACTCATCCACGTTCAACGCTCTAAAAAGAGCATTCATTGCTTGAGCATTGAGGTGAGCATATCGCTCATCAAGATCCATGGGATGTGTTGGATCAAGTGGCATAACGAAACCCTCACTCACAATCCTCTATATACTCGAGATCATGGCCTTTAAATATGTAGTCATACGAATTTTCCAATAATCATAGTTAGAGCCATCAAAAATATGTGCCTTTCCTAAAGATATACCCTCACTAGCCATCCTTACTCTCTAGGTGGTGAAACCTAATAAAGACATGTTAGATCGGACTCGGCGACAGGGGGGTGAATGTCGCTTTCTTTAAAATCACGTCCCCTCAAAGTACCCAAACAAGTTTTATCTCCAATAGATATAGAATCTATGAAGAGAAAAATTTGTATTCTCTGGAACCTCATAGAAGGCAAACAAGAGAAGCAATCAAGAGAAACAGCAGCAAAGATGAGAAACTGCGAGAGCTGGACAGGGGGTGGCCGGTCAGACCGCTGGCATCAGGCTAGTCTGACCGCACCCTGGCCGGCGGTCAGACCGCCCGAGCCACACCGGTCTGACCGGCCTTGAAGTTCCGGTCTAACCGCCATCCTTAAGCCGGTCTGACCGCTCCCTGATCCCAGGCAGACTAAGAGTAGACTGAAAAACTGAACTTCGGGGAAAAACTTCAGATCTTCCAAAACTGAGGAATTGAGGGTGTTGCTCCCACACTTTTCAGCCCAGAGCAATACAACTACAAACTGAATAGCAAGGGGGGGTCTAGGAAATAAAGAAATCAAACTAAAGAACAAGAATTTCAGATTATGGTAAAAATCTGAAATCTTGCAAGAACTAAGCCAAAAACCAAATTACTCCCCAATCTTTGATCCTTTGGCCATGAAACTTTGAGGATAGCTACTTAATAGCCTTTGGACTTCTCATGCCAAGTTTCATGCCATCTTGAGAAGGGAATCACGAATTGCACCAAAACCCTAGAACAGGGAAGACCAAAGTGCAAGAACTGAAATTAAAAGAGGTTCGCTCTTAGGATTGACTAGCCAAATGGCTTTTGAGCATCTCCTAGATCACAGCAACCCATTTTGCCACTCCTCAGCAAGAATCAAGCCAAAATGCAAAAACTCAAAAATCACACATAGGAAGCATCGAATGCAAAAACCAACAAAGAGCCAGAGACTTGATCAAATTCAGCAAAAACCATCTCATATTGATATTGAGGAAAGGAGATACATGATTACAAAGGAGAAACAACTCACATCCTCTCTACTTCCCGATACATGCTTGAGTGGACATCAAACCATCCTCTCCCTCTCCCCAAGACTCAAGAACACAGGAGCACTACATGCTTCGGGAGGAGCTCGTGAGAACACACACAGAGAGGAGACACACTCCTGCACCTCTCACCAAACCTCAACAACTAAAGCCTTAAAGCAAAACAACCTCCCAAAGGCTCTTTTGACTCAAACAAAACCCTAACTCTCTCCCAAAGCCATGAAGACCATGCAAGGAGACACCCTCCTTTTATAGTCTCTCACTAATGGGTTTGAAATTTGCTTTTCCCATTAAGCCACAACAACTCCAATGCTTTATCCATAATCCGCTTCCTTTAGTGCAGCTTTGCGTATTCCCCAAAACGCCCCTCCTGCGCCTTCCAAGAAGCTTCCTCATTCCTTGCCTCGCAAGCCTCGCAGCTACCTCGAGCCATCGCCGTCTTCGGCACACCTCGACCGTTCTGACCTTGGCACCACCTGCGCCTAGTCCGGTCCTCCGTGCCTCACCACGACTCCACCTCGACGTCCTGCAGTCATCACAGACAAGAAACACATCAAATAGCACCGCTCGACACATATAAGCATAAATGCATCAACAAATCATACTTACGCATGAAGAAGCCCAACCTGTCGAATCATCAGAGTATGCATCCTAACCACTTTGACCAGGTTTGACCAAGTCCTACTGAGTCCGTTGCACCATGCAACGACATGGTCCGACCACACAAACCAAACTCGACTTTCCTAAACCGATGTCAATTACTCATCACACACATGGGGTCACAACCACATGGTCTCTCAAGACAGATCAAACTCTGATACCACTTGTAGAATCAAGGTTAACCGACTAGAGGAGGTGAATATGAGGTTTTTAAGTTGTTTTTTTTGCTAAATTGAAAATTTTAGTAAGTATGAGCTTAAACAAAATTGTTTTGCACAATTAAGGCCTAAAAGCTCTAGGTTTCACTAATGCACCACAAAGCAATATTAATACTAGATACAATTTTAGCTCCATAATTTAATTTAATATAAGTTCTAGAAATATAAATATAGAAAATAAAGATAAAGAAATAAACCATAATGGAGACACACGATGTTTTTCCCGTGGTATCAAAGACTTGCCGATCTTCCCTACTTTATATTGAGGTAAGCCCAAACAGATTAGACTGGCTCCACAAATTAAGCCTAATCATCTCAAGTCCACTAAGATTGCTTTTTCTCCATTATGGAGATGGCGAGCACCACACCACTCAACCCATGCCTGGTCTTTTTACAAGCTTCCTTCAAGAAATCACTGCACAACTTTCTCCAAGTCATCTAGGTGTCAGCAACCACCAAGGTTAATAAGTCATAGCACTTGCTTAAAGGTTTTCAAGTACCACAAAGATAACAAATGATGCGATGCACTTTAATCCTCACAACTACCTCAATATGTAAAAATAGAGCAAATGAGTAGACAAGAGTGCAACAAAGGTTCAAGGGTATTCAAGGAGGTCAAGAAAAAGTCCCTTGTTGCTAGTGGGGGATATTTATAACATCCACCCACTAAGATGGTCGCTGGGGTCGAAATCCCTAAAAATCAAGAATTGCAGTACTACTGCCATATAGTGGCCGGTATTACCGCATCCTCTACTCAACGGCTATTTGAGGTTCATTAACCACATAGAAACTAGCCGTTACTTCAAATATCAGTAGGCCTACCCTCACAAGATGATATGAGTTAAACTTTGTGTAGGGTTTCGGTGGCTGGTGAGGGGTGGAAGTACATGGAACTGCAAATTGAGTTGGAGCGCAGAGGGTAACGGGGAGCAAGCGCCCACCCGGGATTTTCACCGACTAGGTTAGCCACTCTAAACTCAAGGATAAAATTGTTTCTTATTGCTTCCCCTTCAGATTACAAAGTATGCCCTTATATATCGGGCAGAACAAGCCGACTCCAATTCTAATACCTTAATCCAACTCACATACTATAGATAACCAGTTTTGGTTAAGTCAATTCGGACTCTTACCAAATAATAAACACTTTCCTAAGTCTTTCTGAAATCTTGGTTCGATCGCTTGCCTTAATCCTGGTCTAACTACCTGAATGCAGGTCTGATCCCGGTCTGACCGCCTGACTCCTGATCCAACCGCCGCCTGTAGCCTATCATGTTTTGCCGCTGCTGCCTGCATCTACCAGTCCTAAGACTTGACCTTGCTTAGATGAGTGTCGTCTAGTATAATGCTTGCCCTAATACGTGTCCACAACATTTCCCCTGATCTACTAAAATAGCTCGTCCTCGAGCTAGAATTCTAGGTAAGAGGCACATAATTCATGGAGTGGAGCCCATGAATCCTCTGATGGGGAACAACTGTTCCACTGAATGAGAACTTTGCAAGGATCTCGGAATAGGCGAGCACGGGAAACTAATTAGGGCTGAGGTTGACTTGGCCATGTAGTAGTGCTGGCAGCGCCGGCACCTCACTCGAGGATCCCCATGGAAGATTTTAAACACTGCCACATGAAAAACGTCATGAATTTTGGCACTAGCAGGTAGCTACAACTGATATGACACTAATCCAATTCGCTCAATAATCCTAAAGGGCCCATAAAACACGAGCAGGTAGCTGCAACTGATATGCCACTGATCCAATTTGCTCAATAATCCTAAAGGGCCCATAAAACTTAGGAGCTAATTTAGGAGCAATGCGGCTGGTGGGAGATGTCGCTGAACGATAGTGCAAATGTAACCAAACCCATTGGCCAACCTCAAACTCCACATCACAATGTCAATAGGCATGTTGTTGTTTCATGAGAGCTTGAGCTTGCAGCAAGTACTCCCGAATTTCATGCAAAAACTCATCCCGATCCTGCAGTTGTTGATCCACGATAGCCACCCTTGTAGAACCAAGCTCACTAACCAATAAAGTTGGGGGATCTCGTCCATAGACCACATGAAAAGGCGTTGTGCCAAGAGCTGTTTGGTAGGATGAATTAAAGCAATACTCTGCCCATGGTAGCCATTGATCCCATTGCTTCAAACGATCACAAGACAAGCACCTTAAATACATGGTGATGATGTGGTTTGTCACCTCAGATTAGCCATCCGATTGGGGTGGAAGGCAGAACTCAGATGTAATTTGACTCCGGCCAAACGAAATAGCTCTTGCTAGAAGTTGCTAGTAAAAATTGGATCCCGATCACTGACAATAGATAATGGAATTCCATAAAGGCGAACAATCTCATCAAAGAAAGCTTTAGCAACTGAACCCACTGTATGTGGATGTGAGAGAGAGCAATGAAATGAGCATATTTGGAAAAACAATCAACCACCGTTAATATCACTGTTTTGCCATGCACCTTGGTCAGGCCTTACACAAATCCATTGCAATGTCACTCCAAACTGAGGTCGGTACTTCCAATGATTGAAAGAGTAGTCCTGCTGGGTGAAGTTGATCCATCTTATTGCGTTAGCATACTGAACATCTATGAATGAATTCCCATACCAACCAAAGTAAACCTATCATATGGAAGTGAGCACGCACCTGATGTAAGGTCTTCTAAGCTCCCTCATGGCTTGACCTAGGAATTTTCACCAATATCTAAGGCAAAAGAGTAGACCCTACTAGAATGAAAACTCTTCCGTTGTACAAAAGAAGTTCATCTCTAACTGTCCAGTCTGAATCTTCCTGCCCCGCAAGCACCCTAGTCCGAAAAGCTGTCCACTCGGCGGATGAATCCAACTCCTATCGAAGCTGATCAAACCATGCAAAATGAGGACCCGATAGTGCATAGAGTACCAGCAAGTCCTCATCATGCCTGGATAATGCAACAGTCATGGCATTTTGGCGTCTCAGCTGATATTCCACAGAGAAGTTATACCCAACAACTTGCTAACCCAATGGTGTTGAGGAATGGTAGAAAGACGCTGATCGAAAAGGAATTTGAGACTGTAATGATCTGTAACTGTCCCAGGTGATTCGGCTAACCAATAAGACATGAAAACCGAGTTGATCTCTAACTCCCAACGATCAGGTGGTGCAGACACAAACCCTAACCCTTTCCAAACTCGATAGCGAAGAGCAACTGCAGCAAGGGAGGGGGTAAACCATTGATCTAAACAACAAATTTTTTATTATTTTTAGATACGATACTTGAAACTAAAATCAAAGCACTAGACTCATACCAGCAATTAGAACTTAATGATGGATGGAAATTCAACACGGTGAAATGGAAACCAAAATTGCAAAGGCACAACTAGGGTTCGGTTTTAGTGATTTCGATGAACGTAATATTTTTGTGGGGAAAAATTCTGGTTATAGGTATAAAAAACAAATCTAAAACAGGAATCTCACCGGGCAACATGTGCTCTGATACCAACTAATGAGGGGATTTGGCCCGATCTTCCGATGAGAATGATAACTACAATTGTTTGATATGATGTTGACAACGAAGCTATTTGACTGAAACGACCAAGTCTGTCCTGCAATCGCTACACCACACCCTTATCGTTACCAATCATGTCCAACACGGATAATCTTTCCTGCAAGCTACTGACAATTTAAATGTGTAATGTTCAAGCTACTGACTAGTGTTTTGTTGCAGATGATACTGGAATGATGTGGGGTATCAAGTTCTACAACGACCTGCTCACGGTGGCTGGGTCAGATGGAAATGTGCAATCCGGGATTCTATTCCGGAAGGATCCGTCAACCTTCACTTTCGAGAAGGGTTGGGCCTTTCCAAGGTGCGTATACTTCAACGGTGAAAACTGCGTCATGCCTCCACCAGATCCGTACCCGTGGCTACCTAGTTCTTTCCCTAGATTGAGGACAGCATGCCTTATTCTGTCCATTGTCGTTTGCGCAACGTTGGCGTTCTTGCACAACCATCTAGTTTCACATAATAATTGTGGAAGGTGCTGACCACATTGGGCATTGGCTGTTGACATCCTGAGTTTATTGCTAGGTTGTAACCTTGCTTGAAAAGCTGATTTAGATTGTAAGCTTAGGTTGCATATTTCCATGATGTGCATTCTTGGTCCGAAGAGTTTAGGACTAATTGAGACAACCCCAATACTCTAGAGATTGTTTGCTATCTGACCCTCTAGAGAAATTGTTTGCTATCTGACCTCGAGAACTTAAGCATATCGATGTTCAGTAAAGTTGAATTTTCTCAATGCAAGATCATTAGCTGCGTGCAGTTTGTAGACAATCAAATTCGCAAACATAATTGTGCTAATACTTTTCAGAGCTGGCCTAATTGGAGACTCCAAAAACTCTTCCAGCCTGATTGTGTTGTACATGCAAATCTGTCTTGCAATTGCGAAGGTACACACATGACAGATTTACGCTTGACTGAGCAAACCAATCTCCAGAGCACCAAATCAAATTAACCTTGACAACGAAAATGCCCCGACCTACACCGCTCTGCTCTCCCGATATGAGAAAATGAACAAGATGAGAGTAAACGACCCTTGGTCATGCCACCAGGAGCAGCACCAGTAAGGACGCCGAAGCCATGGCGGCGGCGGTCGCGGAACGCGGCGGTGCGAGCGGAGCGGAGTTGGGCAGGTAGGGGTAGGAGTCCGGCGGTGGCATCTTGCACTCGTCGCCGTTGAAGTAGATCTTGCGCGGGAACGCCCACCCCTGGCTGAAGGTGAAGGTGTTGGCGTCCTTGCGCATCAGCACCTCCGACTGCACGTTGCCGAACGGCCCGGCCTCCATGAGCAGGTCGTTGTAGAACTTGAGCCCGTAGAACATGCCCGTGTCGTCTGAAAAAACCGTAAATTCAAGTTTAGCGACCCGCGGTGCGATGCAATCTATCTACCTACTTGATAGCCGAGCAGCGGCTCGCAGTAGCAGGCGCTCACTGATATTGCCGTAGGGCAGGAGGGGCTTGTACTGGAAGCTGAAGACCTCGGTGACGTTGTTCAGGTTCGGGTGCTGCGCGACGAGCGTCCATTGGGTGTAGTTCATGCGGTAGTTGAAGTTGGTGACGGCGATCTTGGCGCGCCAGTAGTCCTTGTAGTTGAGCTTGACGTGCCAGTGCACGCGGATGGGGCACATGTGCGGCGTGCACTGCAGCAGCGCCGCGCCGTCCTTCCTCGGGGTGTTCACCCCCGCCGACAGCGCCCGCTTCGAGTCGCCCATGATGCAGCTGCTCTTGCCGCCGTCGTTGTGGCCTCCGCCGTGGCCGTGGCCGTGGCCGTGGCCTCGGCCGTGGACGCCGCCGCCGTCGTGGCCGCAGCCACACGCGCACTTGGCGCACGGCACGATGGTGCTGTTGTAGAAGGAGGAGAAGGAGACGCAGCAGGACGGGTACGGGGACGCGAGCTGCTGCGAGTAGGTGCAGGTGACTGTCCAGGTCATGAGCGCCTGCGTCTTGCGGCGGTGGTCTGCGGTGAAGTAGACGGTGGAGGGGATGATGGTGGCGGGGCCGCAGGTGTACCCGGGGCCGGGCCCCATGAGGGTGAAATTCTTGGGCAACTTGACGGTCTTGTTGGTGGTGCCGGCGAGGCCGACGGAGACCTGGAAGGCGGAGAGTGCGCCGGCGGGGTCCTGGCCGTAGGCGGAGACGACGCCGGCCTTGCAGCAGTTGGCGATCTGCTGGTTGTACGGCACTCCGGGGAGGAGGTCGACGATGGCGGGCGTGTGTTTGCAGCAGTGCGGGATGCCGCCCTTGAACTTGGAGCAGTCGCCCTGCTCCGTCGCCTGCGCCCCTACGATGGACCAGATCACCTCCTTTTTCGCCCACGACCAGCCCACCGTCCACCCCGGCGCCATGATTTGCCGGTACATCTGGTAGTTGTTCATCGTCACCATCGCCTGCATCGCCATTGCCGGCCATCCCATAGGTCAATGAATCATCGCTCGGTAAGAAATTAATCGAACTCTAAGAAGCATAAATGTTGCAACCAATTAAATGGAGATCATGCATGTTTGTGTACTCACGACGTATCCGTCAGGCGTCCACGAGATGACATCCCATTTGATGGTAATGTTGCCGTTCGGGTCCAGGGGATCATACGCCACTGAAAAGAACCAAGAAAGAATGATGATTACGAAAACGCTACAAATTAGCACCCAAAGAGAGCAAATTAGAGAAGGAACGGAATTATTAAGTATTAACCTGCTACGGAGCAGGTGGCCGCAAGAATCAGAGCCACCAGCATGGAGTTGAGGCGGAGCTCCATTGTTGCACTGACCGGCAACTCTGCGAGAACAACAACAGTACACTAGCTCACCGTAGTATCAGTAGAGCTGATCAGTGGCCTCCCTCAAGGCCCTGAAGGAAGAGGCAGGCAATTAAAGGCCATGAAGCAATGCAGAATAAGAAGAAGAAGCCATCCATCCATCCACCGGCGCGCGGCGAGATGGCATGTCACACCGTCGGTTGGGTTCCGTAACAACAACTCAATTGAATCTGCGTGACGCGGGTGATGGCTCAGCGCCACCTCTCTGCTATACATACATGTTCTGAATCTCCATGGTGTTGCCTTGTTCTTGCACACGCGCGCGCGTACACTGGCTTGTCGGCTCTGGCTGGTTACTCGATGCTGAAGCAACCGTGGTTGGTGCATGAGAGGGAGGAAAGGGACGCGGGAGATCTCAAAGGGATCGGCCATTCCAACGGTATCAGTTTGCTTTCTGACAACGACGGTGGAACACTTCCAATCTTTAAATGTGTGTAAGGTGCGCAGCTGCTATTTCGCTAGTTGCAGTGTTTGATCAGCACCTCACCTGTATGTATGTGCAGCAGCAGATGCACCAATGCATCTTGAATTTATTCTTCTTTTTCTTTCTCTTTGCTGGAACTAATGTATCCAGAATTCTTGATATTTTAGGAGGTCGGGGTTGGTAAGGATGGACTTCTTGCGAATGCCACCACTGTCAATCCAGTTCAGACGTGAGGTTTTCTGGAAAAATAAAAACGGCGTGTCCTGCTGCTTCTAAAAACTGTTTTTCTACGGTACTTAACTTTTAAATAGAGTTTTTTTCACGATAGGATCTACTAGTATATATATTGTAGTACACATTATAGTAACTTCATTTATATCGATCAAAATATGACATAAGTATCTCTCTACAAACTTCTTTACAAGATGATCTATTTATAAGCCAAAACCAAAAGCCTATATGAACGGACTTTGATGTCCAAACGTACTATGCATGTTGTAAATACTGTTACCTCTATTCTCTTTTTAATTGCCGTCACAAATTATGTACAGTTAACCTTCTAAAACTTTAAGCACTAATATAAATAATAATATTTAGATTGGAAAAATTGGTTCTATACCACTCAAAGATGCCCACCACTTCAGTATATTTGTCATCAGAATACTTCCATATCAGTATTGCTAACATGTATTGTAGGATACGATATGACAATCAAAGAAGGACGAACTATGCCTTCAAATTCAATCTCTCTAAATGGTATTCCAAAAACTTCACTCCACTAGCTACTGGAAGCTACGGAGATCATATTAGCTCACCAACAAATAACTCACCAAAGCATGGAAGCAAAATGGAGTTCAACTCCTCATGACCAGTGAGACCGCTATGGAGAGAGCGATTGGACCAGCCTGGTGCTAGCGATCTGATCGCTTGCTAAAACTAGTCTGACCATTGGCATGGGGCAGTCTGACTGTACCCCTAATCTAGACCTAAAAATTAGCTTGAACCAAAACCCAAAATGGCACAATCCTCAAAATATAAGTTTAAATGACTTGAGACTTCGCACTCACCTTGCCAAGGAACTCAGAAAACAAACATTCAAGAATCAAATGGATCTTGGCCAAAATTCTAATCTTTCATTAAGACAAACAAGTTACACAAAAACCGAGAAAAACTCAACAACTTGAGATATGACTTGCTCTTGGGTTTGATATGACCAAGATAGTTTTAGATATGTTCTAATATATCACAGCAAGTAATAGTACCCAAAGATTCATGACCAAAACCCTACAAACACGATTTCACTAGAAGGGTTCCAAATTGAACCAAACCGGGCAATCTCTCATGATCTTGCTACAACTGATCCTTAGATGAATGGGATATAATCCTCATGAGGCATCTCTATCACTTACACATCCTTAGAACACAGCAAAACCAAGAGAGAAGAGAGGAGACAAAAATACCAATTAAAACAAGTGCAAAATCAACAAGATCAAGAACACACCATGAAAGATAGACAAGATTGATATATTACAACTTGTAGATGTTTGATTTATAGCCACTCCACCATAGAGGATAAACCTCTCTTTCCCAAGAGCATATACTCCACAAGCCTCCCCTCCAATGAAACCTCTCTCTCTCTCTCTCTCTCTCTCAAACCCTAGAATGAGATTGTTGATTGCTTTCCCCTTTGCTTGCTTTTTTGCTACCTAACCCTAGCCACCAACCTCTCCAGTGCATGTAGATGGAGCAATCAGCCCACATGTAACCTCTAATAGATACTATCCATTAGCATAACCGGGGAAACTCATTAACCCCACACATAAGGTTTTACACTCACACATGATTTACACACCTTTTTCAACGCATAAGTCTAAACTTGCTAAGGAGTAAGCTTCCATCTACTTGGCCTCCTCAATGTCTCCTTGTCCTAAACGGCTCTCTCAATGCCCTCCAAGTGTTGTGGTTTTGATCACTTTGTCGTTTTCGGCATTTTGGCTTCACCGCCAAAACACTATCATATTGACCGTGGACCTCACCTCTTCCACAAGCCTAGTCCATGGTCATCTCCTCCTTTGCAAGCAATCCACATACTTGGAACGTATAAGTTCACTAACGGCTCACGCATTGGCAAGTCTCTTTGTGTCGATTTCCCCCACCACGCCAAACTTGTACCAACTGCACCATTCGATGAACTGTTACTCGAATCTTCCCTTCAACATCCTTTGTCTTTCCTTATGCCTCGCTTGAGCCCAACCATCCTGCCTGGCTTCCTTGATCATACCTCAGCCCATCCCCGAGCCTAGTCCCAGTCCACGCCATCAACCATGGCTACCTCCAAGCATCATGCATATCAAAGACCAAGAATTCGTTTTTAGGTACAAATCCTTCACAACTTGACTCATGTTAGTTGAAACATGCTTTATGCAACATGAATGCAATAACCTACTACCCCAAAACTCAACACATGACTAATTCCCATAAATTTTTGAATCCTCTCCGCCAAGAACAATCATGACCGGTTTGATCGCCATTGGGTGGCCGGTCAAACCACCAAGATAGAGCACCAGAAACACTCTCTCTGGAAATTTAATATTTTTACTACCTAGTTTCACACAGAACTCCATTTGAGGTGACATAAGTGCAAAGAAAACTTAAGACACTCTTGCATAAGTGTTTGGTATCCAAATGCCAAAATCTCTTAGAGCCGATTGGACCGCTTGACTCATGCTAGTCAAACTGCCCTCCAGCAAATTGCTTGAAGGGCAACTAGCCGGTCTGACCGTCTCTACACAGCGGTTAGATCGCCTTTGACAGGTAGCTCTGAAAACTGCAAACTTTCATAATTACATTCTCAACTTGATTCTGCATGTAATGTAATGGTCAAACGTGTCTACACCATGTCGATGATCCAAAACAATAAGTAAAAAGTAGGACTAATAGAGAGAAAAAGGGGGGAATTCACAAGTAGTTTAGATCTATTTATTGTGGACAATGACATCATAGTTAGGCGGCTAACACCTGTGTAATAATTGATTTTTACATGCAAATTTATAGAAAATCAAGCTCAAATTGTGATTGACCCCACATGTACAAGTATATGGATACGCCAATGAACTAGAGCATACGCTCCGAATCTTCTCTCTTTTTAAGGCCTAGGGTCTGTTTGATTGGAAGCCGCACTTTGTTAAACTATATTTTTTCGGCAAAGTATAGCATATCATAATTTTTTGTGGCACATAATTTCTTGGCCATAAGTGTGGTAAAACTTAGCTAGGATATGTGTCTATAATTCGTGGGACATAGGGCTAAGAAATTGTGACACGCTATTAAGTGCAGCAATGAATCAAATACTAGCATATGAAAATCAAACTCACTGAACTCCAGAATGGTAAGTTACGACTATGAAACGCTGGATTATGGCTAAAATTGCACTGTAGCGGCTGAAATTTTACTGTAGCTGAAGGTGACTTATTTAGCGTAATTAAATTTAAAAAAAATAAAAATAGAAAAATATGTTAGCTTATTACGGACAACGTGAACGAATACGGGAAAAAAAATAACCGGCAAAAAAGCTCAAAAAAGACCAAAAGTTCAGAAAAGACGAAATTTATGAATAGTGAAAAATAAACCAGAAGCCAGAAGCTGAAGCTGAAATGAGTGGGGCTTTGTCTGAGCCGGAATTCCAGCCCACCAACGTGTTAGCAGTCTAAGGCCCTGTTTGGATCCCTCCATCTAAAGTTTAGTCACTAAAGTTTAGATCTAAAGTCTCCAAACAGGTGGTCTAAAGTTATATCTAAACTTTAGCTAACCCCTAAAAAACACTTTAGACCATTAGTCTACCAAAGTGAACTAAAGTGGTCTAAAGTTTTGGGTTCTTAGGCACAAAGATGTGTTTACCCATGCATGTTGGTCTCTTACCTTCCATTTAATAGCTGACGCACGAAACGAGGAGAGATAGTATGGTCTTTTTGAAATTTTAGTCCTATCCATTAGTATATGATCCAAACAGGATCTTCGACTAAAGTTTAGTGGCTAAAGTTTAGCCAACTAAAGTTTAGTCCAAAACTTTAGACAACTAAACTTTAGACCATGGGATCCAAACAGGGCCTAAGTCTGTTTATCTATGTACAAAATGACCATACTAGCTGCGTCAAGCTGGTCGCCGTACGCGCGAGGGACTAACAGAATTTTTAGGATACGTCGCGATAGTTTCATGCACACTCTAAGTTCTCATAATGATAATCTCATTAGATTCTTTTACTTGGTTTTCAATCATTTTGTTTGGTTGTACTGTCCATTGCTTCCAAAGTGGACAACGACGATATACCCCGGGGGCCCAATGTTCTTAGACATGTTTTTCAACACGAAAACCTTACCTCGCACGTTTCATGTGGTACGCACGGACGGGGGGCCTCGCTACAATTTCTTATTTAAAAGTGTTGTATCTCTTTATTATAGCGTTTGGTTTTTGATTGATTATGAGAGAATGAGAAAGTAAAAATCACTTATGTTGAGAAGTCATTCTATTCAAAGCGGCTCCTACGGTAATTCCTATACACGACTTATAGAAACCACTTCATTTAACTTTTGGCTCCTAAAAGTCAAAAGAGAAACTATCTGGAATATGACCTTATGCTGCGTTAGTCTGCCATAACTTCCTCTGGTTTGGTGGCATGGAGCCATCCGTTAATATTTATCTGTGAAATGTGATGCCCTGAGATTTCCTTTCTTCTGATCCATTGTTAGGATCACAATTGACAGCACCCACCTTTTTTGTTACGGCTTATTTGTCAATCGGATTCGTGGAAGATGCTGCGATACTTGTGTTTTGAGTGTTGACATCCATGTCTACGTACTTTACATTAGGCTAGCGCCTTAATTCTGTTTTGTTTCTTTCTTTCGAATACCTTTCAAAATGGTGGTAGAAAGCAATAAAATTGCTTAGGGACCGTGAACTTGTGAATTAGCTTAGAGATACCATAAACTTTTGGACATTTACCACTAGACACCGCTACTTTGCAATCTTATTGATCAAATCTGATGATACAGTGGAGAAACGGCAGCTAGGAAAGAAAACTGGTATTAACGGAATTGAATCAGAAAATACAGAACTTTTTTGGCACAGAATGCAGGGTTTTTTTGGCCCGAATTTTTTCTATTTTAGCCCTTTTTTTGAAAAATACTCACATTTAGACCCCTGGTGGTTTTAATTCTGTTTTTGGACCCAGGGGGTCGGCGCCGGCGCCGTGACCCACGGCGCCGAGGTAACACGTCTCGGCGCCGTGGACCACGGCTCCGAGGTGCCAGGCCCGCGCCAGCGTGCCGGCCTGCGTGGCGTCGACGTGGCAGGACCTCGGCGCCGTGGATCGTGGCTCCGAGGTCGGAGCCGTGAATCGTGGTGCCGAGCTCGGCGCCGTGGGCCGTGGCTCCGAGCTCGGCGCCGTGGATCGTGGCGCCGAGCTGCCTGCCACGTGGCGCCGAGCTCCCTGCCACGTCTGGAGACACTCGGCGTCTAGGGTTTGCACCGATCAGGCTTTACGTTGTCGCAAAAAGAATTACTAGTTGTATTTTTTATTTTGATTATTTAATTATAGTAATATTATGTAATATATTTATTTAATTTTAGTAATATTATGTAATATATTTATTTATTTATAGAGAAAAAAATACGACATATGTTTTGAAAATTCGTTATGTTGCAGATGATACATGTAGGAAATTTGTTGTAGATTTTTTTAAAATATTATGGTACGTTGGTAATGGTTTTTGAAACATAAAATTTTGATGTGGAGTACAATTTAATGAAAATTTTTTTGAGCACAAATGTGATATGAACAATTAGACGAAATGAACGAAAGTGATATTGAACACGTGGGAATGAGTGCAAGAACTGTAATGATTATAAGTTTTGTTAATTTTGTAGTTGTGAATTACAAAACAATCTGATAAAATTGTAAAACAAGTTTATGTTGATTGGCTCGTTGTAGATGCATAAAAAAATATGGTAATTTTTTTAGGAACGATTGTGCGTAGAACGGTCGATATATAAAATGGTAAGTGACTTTTAAGGTTTGGTATATTTTAAGGGTTTGTAATTCCCGTGGTTTTTGCAAGGTTTGCTAATTTTGTAGTTGTAATATGGGAACGAATCTGATGAAGTCGTAATAAAAGTTTATGTTCATTGCAAGTCGTAATAAAAGAACGAATCTGATGAATTTTTTTGCCGAAGGATTGAGCGTAGAAATATCGATGCATATAGTGGTAAGTGATATTTCGAAGGTTAGTGATATTTTGACATGGCAGGTATGTGGCATGTGTGCAACTCTGTACTTCTAATGTTCAGAATTCCACCACTAGTCCTAACATGCATGCCTTAGGGAAAATAACTTGCTGGGTCCGCAGAATATTTTGACATGGCAGGCATGTGGCATGCCTTAGGGATATGTTCGGTCCGCAGTACCGATTGATACCAAGCCGGCGTGCTCAACCACCGTGGCCGAAATGCAGACACAATGAGTACGCGGTCGTCCAGATCTTGGATTTCCCGAACGATGGCGGGCGACGTTTCTTCTGATGCTCACGCTCCGGGGTACAAATTAGTAATGTTACATTTTTTATTGCTTATGGACCCTCGAAGTTTACCGTCATTTTTTTGTGCAGATGGCCAAATGCGACTTCTCCCACTGGATCGACCCTCCTCACGAACGGTATGTTGATCGTTATGTGGATACATTATGGGCTCGAATATGGGACTTGGAGTACCGAATGGAGAGTCTCACTGAGGAGAACAACGACCTCCGCGAACAGATGCAACGCGAGAGGGGCAACGAGGAGGTCGTGAATATAGGAAGCTCTTATGATCGCACATGTTGCTGCGCGAACCCGAGCTGCATATGTGCATGCCACTACCACGATGGACAACCACGTCCGAGGCGACCCCCTCAGCATTTCTCCATGTGGGTGCCACGAGGCTCGTTTGGCATGTAGGTAAGAAGGTGTATGGTTGTGTTGTGTTTTAGTTGTTGTGTTCGTTGGTGTGTTGATGGCTGTAGTACTTGGTTGTGTTGTCATTTTTTGGTACCCTCCATGTTTACTGTCGTTGCTGTCGTTTGCAGGAAACAGTTCGTAGGCTTTTTCAGGAAGCATAAATTCATAAGCAAAAAATTCATAGTTCGTATCATTTGCAGTCGTTTGCAGTAAACATAAATTCATTGCAGGAATTATAGAACAACAAAGTACAGACTACGGATTCGTACACAAATATCACATGAATATAACATATACACATATATACAAACAAGTAGCTCATTACAACACGACCCACAAGCCTACACATAAATATCACTGCCTCCTAGCCTTACCCTTACCCTTACCAAGGGCGTCGGTGCCTGGAGTGTAATGGCTAGGCTCGCGGCGGCGTCTGCGTGGTACAGGCTGTGAAGGCTGAGTCTCAGGAGCGCCTACGAGCTGAGACGGGCCTATCTCATCGTAAGTCTGCTGCTCCACCTCGTCGTCGTCCTCACCCCCCTCGTCAGGGAAAGTGTCGCTCGTGGGGGATGAGCTCTGTGCCGTGTAAGACCCTCGCCGCGTCGGGTCTGCAAGTCGTGTCGTAGGCACGTCTACGTCCCTCCCCGCGCCGGTGCTGCAACCACAACGACTAGCCGCACGACGTAGCCGACCTGCTAGCCTCTGTCATCCAACATTTTGTTAACCAACAAGATACGAAGATATTACGTACTAATTTTGTAAGTGGCTTTGTCGAAGCTTACCTCTAGGAAGGTAAGCGTCCGGGCGTCGCCGACTGTCCTGGAGAAATGCTCTATGTCCTGTACGGACTGCTTCAGGGTGTTGCCCTGCAAACAAACAAAAGAATGGATAATTTGCTATATGTAGTGATATTTATATCTATTGGAAAATAAGCAATGAGATTGAACATTACCACACGGTCCAGGACTGGTGTCGTCTCCACCTGCGTCCCAAGGCGAGTCGACTGGTCGTACGACGTGTCTTCGTCGCCCGAGGACGCAATGTCGGCGTAGTCATCCTGAGTCCATTGGCCCTTAAGCTTGGACCGCGTCGCACGTTGGTACCAAACTTGGTACCGCCGGAAGTTCTCGTTGCTGTGCGGCTCGTCGTTGTCGTCCACGTGGTCCTGAAAGTGTCCCCACTCCTCAACGTACACGTGGTGGTGCTGCTCGAAGTCTGTGACCTTCTTCTGTCGCTGACGATCAAATCTGCATGTCACGTAAACCAAACATTAAAAATAGAAAAAGCTCTGTGCAATTGGAATCCAAGGGTAGAATTGAAATTGCATGCCACTTACTTGTGTAAGGCCACAGACGTGGAGAACTGCGCTACTGGCCACAGCTGCCTCATACCAAACTGGCGTGCAACTCTATGTGGCAGGTGATACTCAACAGCATAGAAACAGATAAGAGGGCACCTCTTCCTGTAGAGGGCCTCGTCTATGCTGCACAGTGTGCTGAACTGAATGGCCTCCACCTCCTGCTCGGCGTACGGCTCCCACTTAACCTGCATTGAAACAATTTAACGTTAAAGGTCATATACTAACAAATGAAAATCACAATACCAAATTGAATTAACTTACACTGGAGGCCGTGAGCGCATCTAGCTCGTTCGTGTACTCTATGTAGGCCCTCTTCGTCCGGGCGTAGGGCACTGAGACCTGGTCCCAAAGATATGCAAGTGTCGGACGTCGACGAGGAGGAACCTCTGCGAACCACAGACGAGGAGGCGAAACTGTGGGACGACCAACTGGTAGATGACACCACATCCACAGCTGGAGGAGGTAGAGGCAACCACCTACTGTCGAGTTCGGCGAACTCCGACGACACGCCTCGCAGAGGTGGCGGTAAAGGAACGCCAACACGCCGGAAGCCCAGCTGTACTGCCCCGCCGTGTCCCAGTCGGTGAGGCAGTGGATGTACATCCACGACGCGCTGTCCCCCGTGCCGTCGGGGAAGAGAACGCAGGAAAACAAGTGCAGTATCCATGCCCTGCAATTACATGTAAAATGAAATTAAATAAAACTATGTCAATTTTAGCAAAAAGCTCGATTAGACGACGAGTTGGCTCGATATCCACCCCTACCTGCAGTAGTAGGCAACTGTCTGCTCGTCCGCGTGTGCAGGACACTCTGCGAAAGTCTGTCGGAGCCATGTGATCAGAATTCCAAAAGTGCGATGAACTGCCTCAGCAGGAAGCTCTGTCCCGAGGAAGGCCTCTACTCGGGCTCTCCAACCAGCAGGCACGCACGGTCCGATCACTGGACGGCTGTGAATGGCGACACCAAGTATCTTCTGAGTGTCCTGGAGCATAATAGTCATCTCACCGAAAGGGAGGTGGAAGCTGTGAGTCTCCGGCCTCCACCTACACGATACAAAAAAGAGGAGTACATGTCAGAGAATTTGAGGCGCACATAGCCGACCAACAATGAACATGCAAGTGGAGCAATGGTTTAGGAGAATACCTGTCAATCAGTGCAGTGATGGCCGGGGGGTTGAAGGTGGGCAACCCACGGCGAACCTGGTAAGAGATGGCGTCTAGGCCAGCCCTCTCCAGGAAGGCGGTGTACCTCTCGTCGTACCGCATGTCCAGGAACCCGTCATGGGTTCGAGGACGAAGGATGGGCAGCTCCTGTATAGAATAGAACAATTTTTTTTGTTAATGCATCAACATAAATAATTAATTGTACAAGAAGTGATGAAGCCAGTACCATCCCCTCCGCGGTGAGCCGTCCTCGGTGGTTCTCCTCATAGTGCGCGTCTAGCAGGTGGAATTGCGCCATCCTACAAAAAAATTGAATTTATCAGTCCAACATAGAAGTAAACAAAATATTTAACATGCATAAAATATGGAAATAATAAGAAATTAAACAAAAAACATAGCAAATTGCATATGGGAAAACAACTAGACGAACTATGAAACATAACGAACAACAAGCACTCGCACCTGACTAAGTGGCCAATGGCATGTGCGTGAATTGTGGCCAAGTCTACCACATCTGCTACATTGGTTCTGCTCGGGGTCAGTAAGAAAGGGGGTTGCTCTCCCTCGCCTCATTCTTCCTGGAAGCTGATCCATAACCATCTTGTGTCTCGTCCTCTTCCTGGTTCCACGTTTGTTCCAACGGCTACCCAGATCCGCAATGTATTTAGGCCCGGTGTATGGTGGCCACTCTCCCTCATCCCGATAAGGCTCGAAACGGGGAGACCACGTAAGCACAAGGTTGTCAACACTGAAGTCCCGAGGTATCTTGCTCTCGTAGTCAAAGTTGTGATGCCTTGCTGCTGCCACATAATGAGAACATGGAAAGTGGTACTGCCTCGGTTTACCACATGTGCATGAGAAATCAATAAGGACAACCTTATGCCTCCTCGTCGGCCGGAGCTCTCCATCGGTCGTTGTACCACCCCTTTCTACAACCTCGTAAGTGCCCGTGGAGTTGTCAAAACAATGTACCTCATGTGCCTCAGCCCTCGCCTTTGCCTTTTCAAGGTGGCGCTTCGGTTTTGGCGCCCATCTCTCTTGTTTACTCTGTAGCGCCATTACATGTGCGTGTCTTTCGTTGAACCAGGCAACAAGCTTGTAAAAGGTGAATGATACTATAGCATTGACGGGCATACCACGTATACCCCTAAGCAAGTTATTGAAGGATTCGGCCATATTGCTTGTCTGAAACTCGTACCTCCAGCCACCATCGTCATGAGCCCTTGTCCATTTGTCGACATCTCTCATCAATCCCGACAACCACTATCTACCTTCTGCGTTTGTTGCAGTATTAAGTTGCTCCAACTTCTCCTGGAAGAACTTGACCTCAAGCATTCGAGCGACCTCCTTGAACAGAGGAAAGTTATCCTTCGTACCATCCTTACGGAGTAGATTCTCGGCAAGATGCCGAGTGCACCAACAGTGGTGCAAAGGTGGATACCCCGGTATCTGCTCTTGTACGGCAGCAAGTATGCCATGGTGTCTATCAGATATGACACCCACCTCCCTACCAGGGCCGACCACGTGCCTCCGAACGAGCCGCAAGAACTATCCCCAGCTGTCTTTGTTCTCCCTCTCAACCAAAGCAAACGCCAAAAGAACCAACACGTTGTCTGCGTCACAGGAAATGGCTATCAGAAGTGTGCCCTGATACTTGCCAAGAAGAAACGTACCGTCAATGCAGAAGACGGGACGACAATGCCGAAAGGCCTCGATGGATTGAGCAAAGCACCAGAAAGCACGGAAGAATATCTGCATCCCATCTTGAGTCCATTCGTTTGGTTTCGGGACGTACTCATAATGCATGCCTGGATTAACCGCTTTGATTGCATTGAAGAGTGCTGGCAACTGCAAGTACCCATCTTCCCAGTCCCCATATATCATCTTCCAGATGCGTTGCTTTGCCCTCCATGCTTTTCCATACCTTATCTCGTATCCAAATTTCTCCTTAACAATCCCAGCAAGTGTCTTCACCTTCATATTGGGTTCTCCCTTTATTATGTGACACAGTGACTTGGCAATAATGGTAGAGGTCAACTGCCGATGCTTCTATTTGAGCTCTGCTTCGGCACAAGTGTGTGGGCCAACGATTCTTGTGATCTTGAACTTTCCCGTGTCCTTCTGTTTCCTAGCACAAACCCTCCATTCACATGTTTCCTTCTCGCACACAACTGTGTACCTCCGCTCCACATAAGAATGTCTCACCTTGAATGGCCTTTTACGAATCACTGAATACTCCTGCAGCCACCTTCTCAATGCAGACAAGTCCTCAAACATCATGCCCTTCTCAATTGTCATGCTTGAACCGGCCTCAGGAGCATCTAGCAGCTCGTCATCCCTTCCTTCTGCATAAGCCCCATGAGAATGCCTAAGATCGCTGAATTCATGAACTGATGGATCCCGGCCAGGGCAATAACGCCTGATCAGCTCAATATCACTTTCGGTCAGCTCTCCAAAAGGGCGGTCATCGTCAGAATCAACGGCCCTTGCGATCTCGTAAGGCTGCAGATCATCCACAATTTGAACATCCACACTGTTGGAGTCCCTGCAGATTTCTTCAACGTTGCCAGATGGAGCAACGGGAGGAACACCAACATTATCAGGAATGTCTCCTGCATCATAAGCACGAAAACGATGGGATTGAGACAAAAAAACAGCAATGACGGGAAAAGGCTAAAGTGTGGCTCGACACTTACTGGGATGATCCTGAGGGGCCGCCACAACATCATCAGTCCGACATTCAACTCGAACTGGTTGAGAAATCTGAACCTCGTTCGGGGCAGATAGAGCATCGGGCACCTCAGGCTCTTCTTCCACATCCACCGCAAGATCCGGTAACGGAGGGTCAAAGGGTGCCTGATCACCTAGTTCTGGTGAATAACCGTGAGGGGTGGGATCAATGGACACCTTCCGCACAACAAGGTCCAAACATTTTAACTCATTCCGCATAACCAATTTGACATATTTGTCACACTCATCCTCACAACCAATTAAGATCAACCGCCTGAGAATTATGTCTTTCAAACCGAAGTGAAGTAACCCCTCAACTGTGATGCTCTCCTCGTTTCCATGAAAATGTAGCTCCTCCCGAGCCCTAGCAACCAACTCACTAAATGACGGCCGATCACTGAATATCAGAGGCACCCTTTGCATTTCAACAAATCGAACATTTCCATAATCATCACTTGTCACACTGCCTCCATGATATATGGTGACTAGGTTGTCCATCTAGTTCATACAGAAAACCAAACTAATAAGTACCTTGAATCGAAATCGGATACAAAATTGAGGCGCGCTGGAACAAGGTAATACTACAATCCCATCCAAATCATACACTAGGAACAAGGTAATACCACATCATTATCTGTTGCAACCCCAAAGTTCAAGAATGATAAAACCTATCCTAGCCTAGAACATCACAGCAACACAACACATTTCTATAGCACCACGGCCTAGCCATATCGCCACATTTCTAGACAGTGGATGGGCCTACAGAGATCAGGCCTAGAGATGTGAGTAGGCAGAGGCAGTCCAACCCATGAGCCTTGAGGCTTGAGCCCATCCATGTTTCACTGGAGACGACACTTGAGCGATCCGGTAGCACCAGACGGCATACAACAAACCAGGAAGCAAACCACGCGACGCGCCCTCTTTGCTATGCTAGGCCGTGGCGACCGCGGCAGATCAGGCCCACGCACATTTCTATGAGCCATATCGCCGACTCCACTACTCCATACAATCCTTCCATTCTACGGCACCATTGCCCAAGCTACAACCTAAGCATCACACACACATTCATAGCTAGCTAAAAAAATCTAAGCCCCGCGCAAGATTACGAAACTACAACGAACATTTTGGAGGAGAAGTCGTCACCTTGAGGCACTTGTAGCGGTCGCTCTATGGCCTCTTCGTCAACAGCGGCGGGGAGGACGGCCGGGCGGGGAGGACGTCGGATGGCCGGCCGAGGTGGTCGAGGAGGGGAGGCGAGCGGCCGCGGCGGGGAGGACGCGCGTGCGGGGAGGGGAGGCGCGCGGGCGGCCGCGGCGGGGAGGACGGCCGGGCGGAGAGGACGTCGAACGGCCGGCCGAGGCGGTCGAGGAGGGTGGCGGGCGCCGCGGCGGGGAGGATGCGCATGCGGGGAGGGAAGGCGCGCGGGCGGCCGCGGCGGGGAGGTCGTCGGACGGGCGCCCGAGGCGGTCGACGAGGGGAGCCGGGCGGCCGCGGCGGGGAGGACGCGCGTGCGGGGAGGGGAGGCGCACGGGCGGCCGCGGCGGGGAGGTCGTCGGACGGGCGCCCGAGGCGGTCGAGGAGGGGAGCCGGGCGGCCGTGCGGGGAGGGGAGGCGCGCGGGCGGCCGCAGCGGGGACGCAGGCAGACGGGCGGGGAGGGGAGCAGAGGCGGCGGGGAGGCGGGACAGAGTGAAATGAACGAATGGCCGCGTGCTCGGTGCCCTGTTCAGAAGCCGCATGCTCAGCGCCAAGATCCACGGCGCCGAGCTCGGAGCCACGGCCCACGGCGCCGAGCTCGGCGCCACGATTCACGGCTCCGACCTCGGAGCCACGATCCACGGCGCCGAGGTCCTGCCACGTCAGCGCCACGTAGGCCGGCACGCTGGCGCGGGCCTGGCACCTCGGAGCCGTGGTCCACGGCGCCGAGACGTGTTACCTCGGCGCCGTGGGTCACGGCGCCGACCCCCTGGGTCCAAAAACGGAATTAAAACCACGAGGGGTCTAAATGTGAATATTTTTCAAAAAAAGGGCTTAAATAGAAAAAATTCGGTTTTTTGGCTGTGCCAAGTAGCAACTACATATACAGAAAATGAGTGTAGCAGAGATGAGGATGCTGCGGTGGGTCTGTGGTCATACAAGGCGGGATCGCATCCGCAATGATGATATACGTGATAGGGTGGGAATAGCACCAATTGAAGAGAAGCTTGTCCAACATCGTTTGAGATGGTTCGATCTCCAACGACGGCCTTCTGAGGCACCGGTATGTAGTGCAATTTTAAGACGTACTAAAAATGTAAGAAGAGACAGAGGTCGACCAAAACTGATATGGGAGGAAGCAGTTAAAAGAGATTTGAGGGATTGGAATGTATCTAAAGAAATAGTTTTGGATAGGAGTACATGGAAGTTAGTGATCCACGTACAGGAACCATAAGAAAGTTAGGGGCAGTGTTTTAGTTTCTTGGCTTAGATAGCATGTTATACAGTTTAGGGTTTTAGCATTGTAGATTTTATTTCAAAGCTTATATCTCTTTGATCTTAAAAAGGTTTCTTTCCTAACCTACCCCAACTTGTTTGGAACAAAAGACTTTGTTGTTGTTGTTGCTGCTGCTGCTGCAAGTAGCAACTATATAGTCCACATAGTATAACAGAAATACTAGTCTCAACACCACAAAGGTAAAGGATCAGCAGAGACGTATTGAGAACACAAAAAAGTTCTCTGAATCACAATTTCACACCTCAAAATTGAACAGCTGCACCTACCGACCTAAGGAATAAAGACATCTCGAGTTACTTTGCTCTTACAGACCATCCTATCTATAAAAGTATAAGTTCAAAACATCAAGATATGTTATACCAGGTGATCCAAACTTTTATGTGATCCTAATTAATTGATCATATCAGTGATTCCTGGAAATCAAGCATAATCTTGATGCTATCTAACAAATTATCGTCCTCGTGTCCTTTTCAGAGGTCATTTGAAGTTCTGTTCCAGACTTGAAGCAACTGAATGGAGACAGACATTACACAAGAAACCATACCTCATGCCTTGCGCTTGCATTTTGCAGCTTGACCTTCTCACAGAAAAACAAAAAACGCTCCATGCATGTAGAATGTATTAACAACATCGAGCCACGGCCTTGGAAGGTTGCCAAAATTATCGGTGTTCAGAGTTCAGGGAGACCCAAAATCTGGTTGATAGACAGAAATTACAAATTCGCAGGTAACAGAAACACAAACTTACAGTTGGACGAAATTTCATAGTTTGAGTAGCGTTACCTTTATCTAGAGCTAGGCAAGTGGTCCACGTAATTGCGCGGCTAGTCCTAATATGTTTTTATTTATATGTCTATATGTTTTAATTGTGTATGGGCACATTGTTTGAGAGATATCATTAGTCCTTCGGTCATGATTCTTCTTGCTGTGGGTAAACATACAATAAAACTTTTCATTTTTGATGAATAATATATCATTTGAATGTTTTATGTTAGTCAACAAAAATAATATGCAAACATTAATTAGAACCTATAACTAATACTTCAGTATGCTTATTTTTCTAATAAACATATGGCAGCAAGGAATGAACTTAAATATTTAGGACATTATTACCTAGAATTTGGAAGCTAGGAAGACAGGGGACGTTGTTAGCGTCCCTCCGGGAAGCTATTGTTGAGGAACTGTCGTTGGTGACCAGTCCGATCGATTTCTCTGCTTATGCAAAACAAGATCAATCACAGAAGACAGAAAATAGTAGATTGAAACATAAAGAGGTAGCGAGAACTCTTGGTCTTTCTTTATTGCTTTCTTTCTGATTCCATGTACAAAATAGCCAATAGTACTCCTTATTTATAGTCTAATTGTGAGGTGCCCACTATAGGTCAAGGCTTCAAGCCCAGGCCCAGGTTTCCTAACACTCCCCCTTGGGCGCTCATCTGACACGTTCATGCCTGTCAAAACTCCATAAAAACCCAGTTGGAAAATTTGGAGAAAGAGTACATAATACGTTATGACGCGCACGAATTGCCTCATTAAAAACCTTGATCGAGAAACTTTAGGAAAACTCGTCAAGGAAAAAAGAGTATAATTCACCCATTTCGTTCAACCTTCAGAACTTATTCTTTTAGGTACTCAATCTTCGTGATCAAGATTTAATAACAGGCTTGAAAAAATTCTCCCCTTGAATTCTGCACTTCTCTAAGTCTCATCATTCTAATTTCTCGTACGTATCTTTCAAAGCTAGATGCAGGGAGTGACTTAGTGAATAAATCTGTCAGATTCTCACATGACTTAGTATGCAGTACCTTAATTTCGTCCATGTTTTGCAATTCATGAGCATAGAAGAATTTGGGGTTGATATACTTTGTGAAATAACTCGCACATAGCCTGTCTGCACTTATGCAATGCAAGTTGCATTATCTTCATAGATAATTGTGGGAGCTTGCATAATATTCATCCCACATGACTGTTGCATGTGGTGAATCATTCGTCGGAGCCAAGCACATTCTCGTGCGGCTTCATACAGTGATATAATTTCTGAGTGGTTCGTCGAAATCGTTACATGACTTTGCTTAGACAATTTCTAGGAAATTGCAGTTCAACAGACAGGAATACATAGCCTATTTGTGACCTTGCGGTATGCGGGTCCGATAGGTACCCAGCATCTGTATAGCCAATTAAGTTCAAATCTTGATTCTTTCTGTAGAACAATTCAATGTCCCTGCTTCCTTGGAGGTATCAGAAGATATCCTTTATTCCCTGCCAATGCCTTTTGGTAGGTTCTGCACTATGCCTTGCTAACAGGTTTACGGAAAATGCGATGTCTGGTCTAGTTCAATTTGCTAAATACATAAATGCTCCTACTGCACTTAAGTATGGGAATTCTAGTCCCATGACTTCCTCCCCCTCTTCCCTAGGTTGATATGGATCTTTTTCTTGCTGTAAAGACCTCCCGATCATTGGTATTTTCGATGGGTAAGCCTTCTCAAAGCCAAACCTTTCTAACACCTTCTAGACGTAGGCTGACTGATGTACTAATATTCCTTTAGGGATATGCTCGAGCTGCAAGCCTAAGCAATATTTGGTTTTACCCAAATATTTCATTTCAAAATTCTGACTCCAGGTAAGAACTTGCTTCTCTTATGTCTTCCATTGTCCCGATGATATTCAGATCATCTACATACATTGAGATTATACAAAATCCATTCTAGGATCGTCGTATAAATACACAGAGACAATCTTCATTGTTCGTGTAGCCTTTCTTGCATAGAAAGTCGCTTAAGTGATTATACCGCATTCTGCCTGATTGATTCAGTCCGTACAGTGATTTCCTGAGCTTCACACTGTACAGATTTCTATTTGCTCTGTCTTGGTTCGAGACGGGGATACCTTCAGGTACCTTCATATAAATCTCCGAATCCAAGTTTCGATAAAGGTATGTAGTTACCACATCCATCAATTTCATTTCTAGATTCAAGTTCACTACTATTGAGATTAAATATCTAAAGGTAATTCCACTCATGGCTGGGGAGTAGATTTCTTTATAATCAACTCCTGGACGTTGAGTGAAACCTTATGCTACCAGCCTTGCTTTATATCTTACAACTTCATTTATTTCATTTCTCTTTCAAACAAATACCCACTTATGGGTGCACATGGGGAGGTGTGTGACATATGGGTCCAAACACCTCGTTTGTTTAGAGATAATAATTCAGTTTCTATTGTCTTCTTCCAATCTTCCCAATCTGATCTTTTCTTACATTCAGCGAGCGATACAGGTTCTGGATCAAGATCGATGATTATGGTATTTTTCTTTCCAAAGTAGATATCAACATTGGCTGTTGTCTTATTCATGGACTCTCCCGTGTGCACGTAATTTATAGCTATTTCTTCATGAGTTGCTTCTTCTGGAGCGTTTGCTTCTTCTAGAGCTTCTCCTTGCTCATCGCTTCTTCCAGTTGCGGTGGCAAGTCCCTTTAGTTTTTCGGCTCTGATGTGTGCGCACACATCCATGCCGATTTCTTCTTCTATGGGGATGTTCAGATCCGGTATGCCCTTCTGAAGGTGTCATACTAATGCCAGGTCTCAACTAGCTCCCCTTCTGGTTCTAGGGAATTTCAGTGATCGAATGTGATAAGTTCTTATCCTTCTTCATCAGGCGTCCCCGGTTACTTGGGATTCGAGGGACCGGAGTTCTCGTTCTTTTATTCTGAGGCCTCTGGACGGGATTAGGGATACCTTCTACTTTCTTTGGTATTTCAACCCTCTCCGGTGCATTGCGTGCAGGCACATGCGACTTGGTCACGCTCTTCAAATCACTAAAGTGGTCAGGCAGTTGATTTGCTAATGCTTGCAAATCAATGATCTTCTAGACTTCTCTATTTGCTTCACTAGTGCACAAGTTATGTGCATGGATTCCCATGGCTCACCACGTAATTTCTCGATATTTTTCATCGAGGGGTTGATTTCCTCCCCCTAATGTTGGGAAATTATCCTCATCAAATATGCAATCAGCGAAGCGGGCAATATGCAAATCTCCTGTCATGAGTTCTAAATACCTAATTATGGATGCAGTCTCACAACCAACGTATATCCCAATCTTTCAGAGATGACCTATTGTAGTGCGCTATAGAGGGGGTATAGGTACATAAACCTTGCATCCAAACCTTCTGAGATGAGAAATTTTCGGTGCTAACCCTTGTGCTACTTGCATAGGTGAATGGATGTTGTAGACCGATGGTCTAAAGTTGATGAGATTTGCTGCATGTAGGATTGCATGTCCCCAACATGTAGCGGACATATTACAATTCTGCAAAAGAGGTTGGGCAACATGTAGCGCGCTCTTCTCTGTCATGTGCTCATTCTTGAGAGTGAGACAGAGGTGGTGCCTAAGAAAGTGAAGCGCCTGATCATTTTCCTCAGGGGTGGGTTGGGCATCTTGCGGTGCGCTAATCCCAATAGCAACGCGGAGATTCTTGGCTCCAAGTACTATCTCGACATCGGAAGCCCAAGTCAGATCGTTTTGGCCATGCTAGGCCATTTCCTTGAACTCCCGGTTCGTGATGCCAGTTATCTACATGTGTATAAAAGTAATAAATAAGTTTACTACTGGTAAACACGTATGGGATAAATTTACTTCAAGTAAATAAATTTTATAATGGTACAAAAGATTTTTCGTAATGTTTCAGAATTTTCTATGCATTTTCCATAAATTTTACTGCTAATTTCGGTGATTAAAGGCAATTTAACTAATTATGATTAATCAAAACAATAAATAAATATAGAAAAATAATAATAAAGACATAAATAAACATGCTTTAAATGCTAAAAATAATTCAAAATTTGGATTCCCAAGCCCCTTTTATGCCAAAATACGAATTTTCAGCGAATTCTACAATTTTCGAGGGCTTATATGTAAATTTTCAGTTCAAATAAAATTTTCGCATAATTTTATGAATTTTTGAGGGTTTTTCTGCAAAATTTTGGACCCATCTGAAAATCTGAGGACTCGTTCATAATTTTCAGAATTTCGTTGGCTTTGTTGCAAATTTGTCGACGCACCCCCAGGCCAAGCTCCCGGCCCAATCGGCTTGTCTCTCGGCCAGCTCAAAATGGGGCGGGGTAGGGTTTCCCCTACCCCTGTTCCCTTCGGCGGCATGACTCGAGCGGCTGGCCCGGGCGGGGCGACGGCGGGGCTACCAGCCTCGGCGGCGAACGGGGCTCGGGTAGCACCGGGCGGCGGCGGCAGCCTCAGGGCGCCAAGATCGGGTGGTGGCCGGCTTCGAGCCGAGCGGGAGGCACCGGCGGCGGCCCATGCGGGGGCACGCGGCTTTGGGAGCCGGTGACGTGTTGGCCGGCGCGGGAGGGGAGACTGACGGTCGGCTTCAGGCGACGATGAGCGGTGGCTTCGAGCGGCGCGCAGACGGCTGCATCGGGCGAATCTGGGGAGGCAACTGGCCGTGCGGGGCTCAAGGCGGCGTGGTCGGTGGCCGTTCGGGGTCGCGCCTACGCACGAAAACTGAGGCGTCGCGGTCGGCGGCCGTGCATGGCCGAGCGGCTACTTCGGGACTGAGCCTCATGTGGCGGCTCGTGCGGGGCGGCATGCAGGCGACCGCCGACTTCAGGTCACGCGTGCTGGGCGGCGCCGGCAGCAAGCCGGCGGTCGGCAGGCCAGGGGCGGCCGGCAGCCATTTTGTGTACAGTGGCCGTACGGGGCCGACTGTGCATGGATTTTTTTTCTTTTTTCAATCTACAGTGCAATCAACATCTACTCTGTAATGTAATCTACCGATCGACTGCCGGCGACTTCATGTCTACTCGCGGTAGATTAAAGCGGATTTGCACCATAGAAAAATAATCTAGAAAGTGAAATCTACGAAGTTAGAGCGATCTAGATATAGACAATTCAATCTATTAGTGCTTTGATGATTACCTTCGATTCGCCGGAGCGATTCGTGCTGATAACGTGTTGAGAAACCGTTGCTGGCGATCAGTCCGATCAATTCCTCTGCTTATGTAAAACAAGATCAATCACAGAAGGCAGAAAATAGTAGATTGAAACACAGAGAGGTAGAGAGAACTCCTGGTCTTTCTTTATTGCTGTCTTTCTGATTCTGTGTACAAAATAGCCAATAGTGCTCCCTATTTATAGTTTAATTGTGAGGTGCCAACCATGGGCCAAGGTTTCAAGCCCAGGCCCAGGTTACCTAACAGCTATGACAGACTTGCCATGGGATGCCATCGTCGCTAGCTTCCCTTGGGCTGGGCTCAAAAGACACCACCCCATAGTGGGCTCTACGCCCCTGCCAATGCGACCATCGAAGGAAGAAAACACCAAGCCCCAGCTTACCTCCATCCCACCGCTTCTCATTCCCTTCTTTTTTTCCCCCAATCGACTGCACGGTGGTGTCTTTTTGACAAGTTAGGCACTACAGTCAGTTTACACAGTGTACAAAGAGGGCATGAGCAAAAAGGAAAAGCTACAGGAGGTTAAGTATCAAGAAACAAAGAAAATGATTTGCTCTAATTAAACTGATCTTATTTCTGAACTAATTAAAAAGGCCAACTGCTTTCCGTCTGCCTCCAGTATTATGCACTTCTCAGTTTATGACTTCTTTGAATAAATAAACAGGTTGGCTTCTCCGTCGTCATTCCGAAGTAGCTTATCTGGATATCATTTTTGAAGTGGCTTATTGGCTTATCAATATTTGATTCGTTTGTATGAGTACTTACGCTAGAACCAAGAACCATAAGCCATCGCTATAAGCAACAAAAAAAATGCATCAACTTTGTCACGGCCGGATGGGCTGATAAATTGATTTTACTGCACCTTTTACCATTTCATGCAAATGTGAACTTCGGTTCTCGTGTTGGAAAAATAACAACCGAAATAAAGTTAGATTTTCATAAGACTTATATGATTGCTTGTCTTTGTTTAGGGTGTTGTATATTAGAAAAAGTCCCTTCGTGCAAATTTATTAGTGAGTAGCGGATTTGTTATTAGGTCTATTTTACATTTATTTAATTGAATGAGCAGCTGTAGTTAATATCAAATTAATTGTAGAAATGATCAACATGTATGACTAAACGAGCAGCTTTTAAAATACACTATGAAGAAATGGGTTCTACAGATGGGTGTAGGAGTCGGTTTGCATGATTTTTCATCTATGATGGTCAATACTTTGCTTGTTGTACGTAGTGTGGAACTAATTGCATCGTAATTGCATACTTTGACTTCATTTGCAGTGCCAATCTGTCATCGTACCTATCTCTGCAAAGCAGAATGTGACCTCGCTCCGCAAAGTATGACGTGACATGAGCATTCTATACACAGCAGGACATGACTTCTCTCTGCAAAGCAGGAAGTGACCACTCTTTAAAAAGTAGGACGTGACCTCGCTCTGCAAAGCACGAAGAGACCGCTCGACTGCTGCAAGTTTCTGCCTCAAAGGGCACGACGCACGAACACAAAACACATCCGTGCCTCATTGCAATGGAGCCACTCCAGGTGTGTCCACTCCCGCCATAAATACAATGCTACTCGGCCAGAAATACCTCACCAACAACACTACCTAGATAACATTGACAAGAAGAATGAATGGAAGCACATCCGCGAGCTCTTGAAGGACTGGAAGGCTCCCCAGCAAACCGCTACTCGCTATAGGGCGTATAGTCAGTAACCTTACACATACCACTCACCTTCTCAGTAGCCACCTCTGGAGCTCGTCGATCTAAGGAGGTTGCCCCGCAGTACACCCAACAATTCTGGGTCGAGCCACACCCCCTCCTATGCTCACTGAACGCCCCCCGGAAGGGCCCTTGACGAGGGAGCGCCAACCCTTTGTTGGTGTTAGGATGCCTGTAAGTGTGTCAAATCAACTGAGTGGACCATTTGATGTGGCCAAGAGTGTGAATGCTACATTGATTTGTGCTTCATCCATGTAATCTGATGTTACAAGGCTTAGTAGTGCTAAATTGCACAAGGAGAAAGAAGCAATCGGTTATGGGAGAGTGAAGAATATCCTAGTTCGTGCGGATGCTTATATGATTCCTCCTTTACGCAATGCAAACAAGACAACAATGCATGTAATTAGAGGTGTGGATGGAGAAGAAAGAAAGCTAGTTTGGCTAAAGAGGAAGACACAAGATCAATCAAGTTCTCGTGATTGCAGTTCTGTCCACAATGTTCATAAAGCTTTCAACGCCAATTCTGAGGTTTATAATTCACACAAAATACATATTTGGAAAGCTAATGAAGTCTAGTTTCCAACGAATCAAACAACGCTTGATTTGGAGCTTCCTACACAACGTTATGGCAACTTCATTAGATGTTGCACGAGCTGAGTATTGCAATGCAAGTAAGGGTAAAATCCGATCACACCATGGCTTTCCAAAGGTTAAGAAGGATTCCTTTTCAGGTTTTAAACAGATTTGGAAGCCCCTTGAATAAGAAAAGAAAACATATAAAGATTTGAAGTCAGTTCAGATTCGGTTCGGGTTAGACAGGAAGTCCAAAATTAAAACGTCCATAACTTTCACAAACGGAGTCCGATTTGGGTGTTCTTGGACTCGTTTGAAAGCTAATTCGAAACCCCACACAATGGATAAGGTGCTAGCCCCAGAATCCTCATTGTCACATCGCAAATTAAGAAAGAATCCGACAATAGTTATTTAGCTCTTTCCTTTTCAGCTCGTATTGGAATTTATTTTGGCCTTAGGCCAAGTTGTGCGTGAGTTTTAGTTAAGACCATGCATTGTGCACCTATATAAGGCCAGGGCTTAGCCCTATTGTAACTTAGGCTATGATATGATCAGTTTTTATACTTGTGAAATAAAGGAGAAAATCGCTATGATGGTTGTTGGCGGCCAGATTACGTGATTGCAAGGGTTTCTCGTTTGGAGTTTATTGGGTTGGTGCAAGGCAAGAATAGGAGATTCTTGAGATTGCCCATCGAATCTACAAGGTTCATCTCTTCTAATTCATGTCTTCTTACTGAATTCACAGTTTGGGGAGTTTGGCGGATTGCTTCTAGTGTGCGTCTTGCATATTAGTGCAAATTGCCCTTATCAACATTGTTGGCTGCATTAAGACAAGAAAAATACTCTATCCGTAGGAACCAAAGGAGAAGGAACCTCGCTGAACGTACCGGGAAAGATTGGGCCATCCCTACGCATCAACTAATCCTTAGTTGGTCCGTATCATCATGGTATTAGAGCGTGGTTAATCACGGTACGTGCTTGTGTTTCTTGCTGATTTCAGGATGTCGGGAGTGAGTAGAAGAGGTTCGAGTGGCTATCACAGCACTGAATTGGGCGAACCACTTGGTGATGATTTACCACCCGCTGTACGGACCCGATTCAAGGCACTTACCGACCATATCAAATGCTAGGAGGACGTCATGCTTGCTGATTTCGACCAAAGTATCAATGGCGTGCATACAAGGATCACTGAGGTGAAAGATATGTTGAACGCTCGCCTCACGGAGGGCTTCAACAATCTGGAAGTGACACTCTGTCGCTTGGAGGGGCGACTACCACCGCCGGGATGGGTCGGCACACAGCACCAAGTACCCAATTCTGTGCGACATGCTCAGTCACATGACGACGCATGCTACTGCGAAGACAATGAGGACATGTCCGATGGCCGTGGAGGCTATCCACGACCACCACGGCATGATTTTTTTGACCACCAGGCTGCTGCACATGGAGGACACCGCGAAGGAGGTGTGGAACGTGAGGACGACGGTATTGGTCGCATCAAAATAACTATATAGGAGTTCAAGAGCAGAGCTGATGCAGAGGCTTATTTGGAGTGGAAGATGCATGTAAATCAGATTTTTGACAACCACAACTACTCCAAAGAAAAGAAGGTTCGTGTTGCTTCGATTGAGTTCACCGAATACGCTATTATTTGGTGGGATCAATTGAACCGTGCAGGTGAACGTCCACACACTTGGGAGGCAATGAAGCGAGTCATGAGGGACCATTTTGTACCAGCATACTACACACGCACGCTACATATAAAGCTACGACGGTTGAATCAAGGCTCCAAGTCCGTGGATGAATTCTATTAGAAGATGCAAGTGCTCATGATCCGTACCAGAGTTCGTGAGTCCGAGGAGGCTACTATGACAAGATTCTTTGAAGGGCTGAACAACGACGTGCAAAATCGTGTTGATTTGATGCAATACAGGGCTGTTTGGTTGCCTGCATCGAGGTGGCTCGCACCAGCGCATGCAGGGAGATGGTGTTTGGTTGCCTGCATCGGGGTGAGAGCCTGCACGAGCGGATGCAAAAAATCAACTCGAGCCAGGCTGAGGAGAAACGCGGCTGAGGACATTCTCTACTCAGCCTGGCCACGCTCATGCAGCTGCATTAGCTCATGCAGCTGCATTAGCTCATGCAGGCAACCAAACAGGCCCTACGACACCATACAAGAGCTACTTCACCAAGCGGAGCGTGCTGAACAATGGATAAAAGACAACCATCCCAAGGTTGCCCAACCTCATACATCAACTTGGAGGCGCAAAATCAGTAAGAGGGCGAAGGAGGCATAAGTTTTAAGCCGGTTGCATCCACTAAACCGGTTGGAACTCCATTTAAATAAGCATCAAAGGTGACAAGTTCAGCGAGCAAGGAGGCATCCAAATCTGATTCTACACTTTCTCCACCGCTAGAACAAGTCAAATTGAGTGTTTCAAGTGTAAGGGCGGGGGTCACATGATGAGGGATTGCCTAAATGCAAGGAAGGTGTTACTCACACATGAGGGATATGTCACGAAGGGTGAAAGCGAGGAATCTGAACATGACGATGAGAAATTCAATTATTCTCCGCGAGAAGTTGTGTATTATGATCTTGAGATTGGTCCAACTTTGATGACTCATAAGGTGGATGGTCACAATAAGCTGATTGTTGAGAAGGGGCAGCGACGTGATGTATTTCAAACCCAATGCATGATCAAAGGCAAACGGTGTAAGCTTATGATCGATGGTGGAAGCTACAACAATGTGATAAGCAAGGAAGTGGTTTATGCACTCTCATTAACCACGAGGTGTCGTCTTAAGCCATACTATATGCAATGGCTTCACAATGTTGATAAGCTGAAAGTTACTCATAAAGTTCGTGTGCCGTTTTCAATTGATGGTTATGAAGACAAGGTAGAGTGTGACGTCGTGACTACGCACATATGTCACATCATGTTGGGACATTCGTGGCAATTTGATCGCAATGTTACACACCAAGGGAGAGCTAATCGCTTCACTTTTATGCATAAAGGTGTATTTCAATTTTTGTTGCACAAGAGAGATAAGGAGATTATTTCTGACATTGCCATCAAGAGCAAGGAGCTTGTGAAGATTACCACGAAACCGAGGACGGTTTCACTTGAAGGGGGAGAGGATGATGTGGCCAAGAGTGTGAATGCTACATTGATTTGTACTTCATCCATGCAATCTGATGTTACAAGGCTTAGTAGTGCTGAATTACGCAAGGAGAAAGAAGTAATCAGTTATGGGAGATATAAATATCTTAGTTCGTGCGGATGCTTATGTGATCCCTCCTTTACGCAACGCAAACAAGACAACAATGCATGGAAGGTGTGGATGGAGAAGAAAGAAAGCTAGTTTGGCTAAAGAGGAAGACACAAGATCAATCAAATTCTCGTGATTGCAGTTCTATCCAAATATTCATAAAGTTTTCAACGCCAATTCTGAGGTTTATAATTCACACAAAACACATATTTGGAAAGCTAATGAAGTCTACTTTCCAACGAATCAAACGGTATTTGATTTAGAGCTTCCTACACAAAGTTATGGCAACTTCATTAGATGTTGCACGAGTTGTCCAGAGAGGCACGCGAGACTTACCAAACATAAAGAGTCTAAGTACTGCAATGCAAGGGTAAAATCCGACCACACCATGGCTTTCCAAAGGTTAAGAAGGATTTCTTTTTAGGTTCCAAATGGATTAGAAGGCCCTTAAACAAGAAAAGAAAACATATAAAGATTTGAAGTCAGTTCGGATTCGGTTCGGGTAAGATAGGAAGTCTAAAATTAAAATGCCCATAACTACGAGGGTCGTGAAAGGTGGTTTGTAGAGCAATAGGCTGAGATGGAGGAGACAAGATGCGGGAAAGGCTGCATAAGGAGCAAGAGCGCAAGCATGCTAGGCGACGGAGGCAAAGAGCACATGGAAGTGGGCCATCACGGCGAAAGCTAAGGCGCTAGGTGAGGAGTACAATGTCGAGCTAGGCCATAAGGGCAAATGGCCACGTTCCATGCAGTAGTTCAACCCTCCTAGTCCATATATCCCATATATTTATAAATCCCTAAAGGCATATATATATCGTCTTTCATTTATTAACCTACATGCCATGTAACCCACTTGTTGAATCAATTGTCGTATTGTTATCGTTAAGTCGTGTATGAATTCCCTATTGCATCACAATATCACTTACTTTTCTACTTTCGAATCATTGCTAGCTCAATCGTCCTCATAAAATTCTTCAGAAATATATCGCACTGCAGCAACATATGACGATCATAAAAATGTTATTGCGAGTCTAAAAAAATTTCGTACCCTTGAAAATCTACGAGAATCACAAACGAATCAACCTACATTGTCTGCCCTTTCATTTAAAAAAAACAACTTACAAACAAGATTTGCTAAGTATATTACCAACAAAAATTACAATTTACTCCTCCACAATTATTTCCAGCTGATTAATAATAATACTAATATTTTAAATCGTCCAACTAGTAAGCTACTTAACAATGTGTTATTATACAGTTGAGCGACTAGATCCAAGTCGCTCAACGGTCGAGCGACTAGAGGCTAGTCGTTCAACGGTCGAGTGACTTAGCCCCGTGTCGCTCAACGATCGAGTGACTTAGCCCCGTGTCGCTCAACCGTTTGGCGACTAGCCAAGTCGCTCAACGATGGAGTGACAGATGGTATTACTGCAAAATAAAAATCGCAAGTATATTACTATAATTTAAAATAAAAAATAGATAATTTAAAAAATTCGAAATACGAGTGCCAACAGAACAAAGGCAAAGGATCAGCAAAGACGTACGGTGAACACAGAAACCTCGTTAAATCTCTATTTCACACTTCAAAATTGAACCTCTATAGACACTAACCTAAGAAATAAAGACATCTCAAGTTATTTCGCTCTCGATAGAGCATACTATAATTAGTAAAAGCTCGTAACATTAAGACAACTTATACGTAATTAAGAGGCAGGTTGTCAAAACATTTACTCCTGGAACTCTGCATAAGCTTGATGTTTAATACCAACCCATTGTCCCCTCGTCCTTCTGAGAAGTCAATTGAAACTTCTGCTCCATACTGAAAGATCTGATGTCCATGGCAAGCAGTAGTAGGATGATCTGACCTATACAAGAGGAAAAGAAAACAGAACTCATGAGCTCGAACGATGTTAACATAAAAAAAAACTATGCCCGGTAAGGGAACACATTCCAATGTTTACATGCACATTACGCACCCCTTGTTGAAACAGTCGTCAGTCATCACTGCTGACAGCAATCCAGAAAGTTTGTAGTGTGGATTCAATTAACAACTACAGCATGTGCACATCAAAAAATATACCATCTATTTTCCTCTACCGTATTGTGGAATGAATGAGCAACTACAGCATGTGCACGCAGACAAATATACCATCTATTTCCTTACCCCTCTTAAAAAAAAAGAGTAAAGTCCATTACCGGTCCTTAAACTTTTTATGCTGTGTCATCCCGGTCCATAAACTTTTAAAGTGTGTCATTCCGGTCCTTAAACTTTCAAAGTGTGGCAATATCCTATGTAGTTGTAGCAGTGAACTTTTTATGCTGTGTCATTCCGGTCTATAAGATTTTCAAAAGAAATTGTCACACTTTGAAAGTTTAAGGACCGGGATGACACATTTTAAAAGTTTATGGACCGGGATGACACAGCATAAAAAGTTTAAGGACCGGTAATGGACTTTACTCAAAAAAAAACACTTCAGACAGACATCACAATTCACACATGAAAACATAAGTATTTTCTCAGTAAACTGACTCAGCAACAAAAACACAAGGACGCACCATGTGTGTACCATGTATGATGAATGCCTGAGTCTAATATTGCCTTGGAAATTGTCGAAAATATTAGATATTCTCAGAGTTCAGGCACTTAAACTCTAGTTGGTAGACAAGAAATACAATTTCGCAGGCGATGAAACACATTAAAGTTTGGAGTTAGAAGCCATGTTCATATCAATACCAGTCTTATCAGGAATGCATCAGTAGTGGATTCAATTAAAAATACCAAAACCTTCATAGCTAACAAAACCTCAAAAAAAAAACAAATTACCTAACAGAATCAACGGATATTATCTCCCTAATGACCTAATCCAAGCATCAGAAAAACAACATAAGTTTGTGCTAAATTGTACCTTCACAGTTAACAGCAGATGCAATACTTGATGTAGTAATTGTAAACAGAAGCATTTGCAGCCATTGGCGAGCTCCAAATTAGCTTGTTCAGTATAAAATGTACCAAAATGCACAGCATATTTGAACTGAGCAGGAACCTGATTCTATTCATGCTTGAAGCAAATTTTTTTTGAAACCAAGGGCAGGAGCTCTGCCATTAATTTCAAGAAGTAGAAAATTACAACACCGACCCCAGAGGGGAGACACCACAGACAGGGAACCATGACTGGCTATCGGGCACGAGGTAGCCAAAGCACGGGATTGTCAATGCATAAAGCAGACGAACCACGACTCTTGCAAGGACTTGAAGCGCAACCAACAAGAACTCCGGTCGAGACACCATGACAGCATTGAAGCACCAAAGCTAGAAACACACACCAAGAATGCTTGAAGCAAATTGACAGGTCCCATAAACTCTATTGGATGCTAAGTTCTCCAAAATCAAATACTTATGATCTGCCCATATGTTACTTCATAAAATCAGCTATCCTATTCCTTTTTAAATCAATGGTATACATTTTTTTAGTCTTTGTCAAAAAAATTTCTTCTAGTTTTGAAAGATTGCATTAGTTTACTCATAAAAACAAGACCCAAATAAATTTCAAGAATTTTAATAGCTTGTACAGCATTGCCTATAAGTACGATGCCTCTGTTGATCCTTTCTACTTAAGGACGCGCACCCACAAAATAATTTTAATTAACACGGTATATATTACAATCACTCTTGACAACATCCAATATGATTTTTTCCTCAAGTGTAATTGGTTGAAATATATTTTCCAATATTGTTTTATCTTTATTATTTGCTTGTATTGGACTTATAAATTTCAGACCTTTCTTGCTATAAACAGAAAAGGTAAATCACCAGTGTCACTAGAACTAGAAGTTTAAGGCACTTGCTTAGCAATTTGACTGTTCCTGATCAAGTCATTCCAAATTGATGCAATACATCTTTTTACTCGGACATATAGTTCAACAATAAACTTCCAATTTATACCATTACAGACTTGCGAAAGCAAAATTAATTCACAAAATCCATTCGCAGGAGCAATTACAAAATAATAGCATTAACAAGTGAACAAAGCATGGTGTATGAACCAAACAACAAACCAAGGACTCGACAATTCAACCATCATGAAACCATCCGTAAAACTTTGTGATACTTCTGTAGTATGTGTTTTCTCCTATTAGAGCAAACATAAATATATATAAGTCACCCACATCCACATTAAAACAAAACTCTTTAAAGGACTTGCAAGTTGCCAGTTGCAACAACTTAACAAAATCGTCTTAAAATATCAGGCAGAACAAAAAGAAAGTAGCTCTAATATAACACTGAAAAAGGTGTACCCCACATGCAATACAACAATGGGTCTGTTTTTTTTTTTTTGTGGCTGCGGCTTATGGTTTTTAGCTGCAGCTTATGACTTTTAGGCTATTCGTAAGAGATACTACTGAGTAACAAAAACCCACGTATGGTTCTAGCCGACATAAATGAAGTCATTACAGTGTATACTATAATCAACTCGTAGTCCCCACCTTGAAAAGACACTCCGTTTGAAAGTTAGTTACTGTAGAAAGCCAAAAGGCAGCTTTTAGAATCTAAAAAAACAGGTCCAATTTTTACACTGTTACTTGATCTTAATTGATGGTAAGTGGCAACAGTTTGCTTGCTGGGCAAATGAAAGATATACTGATTATGTGCTACCCTGATTGTGTTTCCTTCATTATCCTCCTTCCTAACATACAATCCTCTAGCCACCCACCAGTGGCTGAAGTTTCAAAGTTTCCTATATCCTCACTAGAAATAGGCTGTGGCGATGGCACAAAACCAGTCAGCACTCTAGTGATATTGGTGGTAACAGCGGCAAGACCAGGGCTGTTGGCACACACTAGCTGAACACACTGCTAGGCGATGACAAGGTTGAGGATGATTGCATCAACAACAATGAAGCTAACGCAGCAGCATCGAACAGTGATGACCAGGCAGGCAACAAAAACATGCCCTGATACATAGAATGGAATCCAGTTATAACATAATTGTAGATTTGCAGGATCCCACCTCTGCCGAGCATACAATCAAAAGCACAGAACAGGAAGCCCCAAAATGGCTAAATTGAAAAGGTGACTCCCAGCATGCGGTACACACATCAACAAGCCCCACGAACCAACAGTGGCGCATGAACCATTAGATAAGCTGTAGAGGCCTTGACGATGTGGTACTGGACTGGAGCAATTACAGCATAAATCACAAATGCAACACCACATCTCCTCCAGTATAGCAAATGAGCACGATGTAAACCTCCTCATCGATACAGTCATTGAGACCAATCTGCTCATTGGGAGCAAGGTGGAGCCGAAACACTATGAAAGTGTCATCACTGTTGACTTGGATAATTGAATCCAAAGGAACAGATATGTGCCTATCTACCATGACATTATCACACAGCACCTAACCCCACCCATTGATCTATCTAATACAACAAGAACTAACTCAAAACTATCAAAGGTCATATCGTTCCTATCTAGATAACAGTGCAAACCGCAATCCACGAAAGCGGATTATATCTACATCAATTAGTGAAATCACCAGCAAAATCGAATAAAAATCACACCTTTTTCACTTGTACTCGAAGGTAGGTATGGGCGCGCTGGGCGTATCGAAGCTCTCCAACATCTCCGACTTGCGGTCACCACCAGCAGAAGCGACCTTCTCCTCCTGCTTCCTCCGAAACAAGCCCCCCAACCATTCAGTAGAACCCGGTTCAGGGACCACGACCTCCTGAACCACAACGGGCGACGCCTGCCGCATCCCCGGGAAGCCGACGGGCGCGGGGAGGCCCAAATTTTCCCCGGGGAGCGGCGGGAGGTCCTGCGGCATGACCAATACACGGTTGATCATGATGCTGGCGCCCTCGATGAGGGCGAGGAGGGTGCCGCCGACGAGCGCGGATCTTCCGGAGGCAAGGAGGCCCTGGCGCACGGAGAGGAGGCCGCCGGTGGCGGCTCCGGCGACGATGGAGTTCCAGGGGTCCTCCTTCTGGCGCGCGTAGACCATGGCGCAGTCGAGGGTGGAGAAGAGGCCGCCCCAGACGGCGAAGCTGCCGCCGACGCGCGGCGCGTTCATGCGGACGGACTGGGCGCCGCCAGAGAGGCGGTGGCCGTTGGGGGAGTTGTAGATTCCCTTGATGAAGTGGAAGGCGGAGCCGCCCACGGCGCCCATCCCGAAGGCGCTGCCCACGTCGTCGAAGATGCGGTCCGGGCACGGCTCCCGCGACGTCTCGGGCGTGCCCATCGGCTCCTCCTCGGTCGGTCTCCGGCGGCGGCGGGGCAAACCTAGGAGGGGAGAGCGTTGCGGCTGGCTTGGATGACAAGTTGGGGGCAATGAGAAGGGAAGAAGAGAACGAAGGGAGAAATTGAGGCGTGGGTCGTCTGGTCTCGTCACGGCAGCCGCCGGGCCGGGCCGGGGGCCCGGCCCGGCGGGGCCCATCAGGTCTGGGGATTCCGATTCTCTCTCTGTGGATGCGCGTGGGCCCGTCCGTGATGGGACCTACTGTCATCCTGCGTTATCGTAGGTTGCTGGAGTACTCAGATCAATCCAGCTTACCTTTTTTTATCGGAATTGATACGAACCATAAGAGCAAGTCCAATAATAGAGCCAAATATTTGGCTATAAGTCAAGTTATAAGAGCCAAGTTATACAATAGTTTGTCTTCTATTTGTCTACAAAAAGTTTTTTATTATTATGTGGTACCATGTCTCACATTCTGTTTCCTATTCCTCCTCACATACATTTATTATCTTGGTCCACCACTGCATAGGCTCCCGTGCCCAGCTTGTTGCTTGCATGAGAGCCAAGCTCTCATCTCTCTCCTCCCTTCTCTCCTCCACATCAGCAAAAATGTTGACTAACTTGACTATAAAACCATTATTGTACTTGCTCTAACCGTACGTGCAAAGTGAGAGCTATATCGAACGCAGCATCATCTAACCATTACTCTGTGCTGTCCGTTTCTACAATATTTTCTCTCGCCTGCTCCCAATAGTCTAACCCTCTAAGCGACCACAACTCTCCCCTCTATTGGCTCGCCGATGGCAGGTGACCTGCAGCCCGAGCAGGTCACCGAGATCTCACATCTCTTTTCCTACTGCTTTTCCTTCCTTTTTCTCTGCATTTTTTTGTTTGGTTGCATCCAAGTCGAGGATTTGTTTGCAAGCTAAGTAACCAAGTAGCACGTGCGCCTACACCACACTCCTCCCTGCTAATCTATTTTTCTCTCTCCCAATCATCACTTGCGCCATGCCACCATTAATTGCCGTCATCGCTGCTGTTGATTTCGTCGTCGATGGCCACCACCCATCTCCTCTTGGCACATGAGTTCCATTTTCGTCACTAATTTCAACTCTACTAGCATCGATGAGTTTTTCCACCAAATCTTAGGAGCTTCTTATACCTTAGTAAGAGTTCAGTTTTGTTCGCATAGATCTTTTTGTTCTAGTGTTCTTTTTTTGTTGCATTAGATATTTTTTAAATGTTGTTTCAGCTTCACCGGTGAATCTAAAACTGTTTTGGAAAACTGTTTGGCAAAACAGCTTCACCAACAGCTTCATGCATGGCTGAAAGAGGGCAATTGTCCAAGATGCCCCTGTCTACCTGACTTGTTCTAACATTTGGAGTTGTATGTTTGTATATGGTCATATGAATTAAAAAATAATATATTTGAATGAGTATGAATTAAAAAATTAAAATAAAAAAATTAAAATCATTAGAGAAGTGCGAACGGTAGAGAAGTGCGAACGGGAGGAGAGGAAACAGGCGTGGGGACCCAGTGGCAAAGTGCTGTAATTTCTGTCAACTATAAGGGCAGTGGGTTCCTAGAACTGCGAGCCTGAGGGAGAGAGCTGTGAAAAGCTACTATTTTCAGCTTCACCCCACCCCATTCTCTTGTGAGAGCATGATTTAAGGAGCTTCATCCATGAAGCTGTTTGCAAAAAGGGTGTTTGGCAAAAAACAGCTCACAACAGCTCATGAAGCTGTTGGTGAAGCTGTGCCAAACAGGGCCTTAGTGTATTGACTGGTACCTGTCATAGATGTGCAGGCGCTAGCGAAGTATGTCTAATTGTATACGTACTCAGAGCAGTATGCGGATGCGCGCCCGTTGGCAATTTGTCTCCGTGCCCAGGCGACTCTACCGTGCTGGCACGCCGGACTCCGCTCGACTTCGAGGCGACCTCACCGGCTCCGCGCACACCCCGAAGACCAGCTCACGCGGGGAGGGAGCACCGTCCCGGCGACGTTTCGCACGTCTTCAGCGAGGCTCGGCCGGCCTCCATGCAGCGCGTTGGGCCTTCGCATGTCAACGTCCGGTGGGACTCCGTCGGCCTGCACGCAGCGCTCTGGACCTTCGCGCGTCTTCGACGGACTCTGCTCGACTTCGAGGCGACCTCACCGGCTCCACGCACACCCCGAAGACCAGCTCACGCGGGGAGGGAGCACCGTCCCGGCGACGCTTCGCACGTCTTCGGCAAGGCTCGGCCAGCCTCCATGCAGCGCGTCGGGCCTTCGCATGTCAACGTCCAGTGGGACTCCGTCGGCCTGCACGCAGTGCTCCGGACCTTCGCGCGTCTTCGACGGACTCCGCTCGACTTCGAGGCGACCTCACCCGCTCCGCGCACACCCCGAAGACCAGCTCACGCGGGGAGGGAGCACTGTCCCGGCAACATTTCGCACGTCTTCGGCGAGGCTCGGCCGGCCTCCATGCAGCGCGTCGAGCCTTCGCATGTCAACGTCCGGTGGGACTCCATTGGCTTGCACGCAGCGCTCCGGGCCTTCGCACGTCTTCGGCGAGATTTCGCCGGCTCCCATGCATGCACCGTGCCTCAGGTCCGGACCTTCGCGCGTCTTCGACGGACTCCGCTCGACTTCGAGGCGACCTCACCGGCTCCGCGCCCCGGTCTCCACGCACACCCCGAAGACCAGCTCACGCGGGGAGGGAGCACCGTCCCGACGTAACCATGGCTCGACGCGGAGGCAAGCGCTCGGCAGGCCGAGCAAAGACCCGGGCGGCGCGCGCGAAGTCTGGCGCGGAGCCTGAGCCACGCACGCCAAGCCGAGGTTGCCCAAGCTGCAGGTGCACAGAAGATATGAAGATAGCCTCCTATATGCATGCAGCCTCCTATACGTATGCACGTGGGCATGTATAGCGGCCAGCCCCATCCATGCAGCCATGAGAGGCGTATGCGTACCTGCCGGCGGCTGCAAGGTTGGGCCTCGGATCTTCTCCGCATCGCCGAAGACGGAAACCAAACACGGTCAGGGCTCCCGCCGCAACGCCATGCGCTCCCGCGAGGATGGCGTCCCCGCTGCCAAGCCGGTTCACGAGGAGCGCGTCTCCGGTGGCCGTCTCCGCCGACTGCTGCAGTCTCCGCTGCTCGAGCTGGCGAACACCCCCATGGCTTCGCCGCAACCCTGCCTCCACGAGCTAGACCCCGCGCGGGCGTCCTTGACTTCCCGGCCTCCGCGTCAAAAGCCACTAGGGAGTGGGGCCCCTCCGCGCCACCGAGGTCGCCTCCGAAGCCGCCTCGACTTCGGCTCCACGCCTCCTGGCTCCGCACAGCATCCGTCTCCTATGTGTGCACGCGCGAAGTGGTTGCAGGCTCCATCCACGCACGATTCAAGCTCCTTCGGTTCTGGTCTCCGCGCGCACTCCCCTCCGCGCCGACATGCATGCAGACCCCGCTGTGGGCACGCATGCAGACTTTTCCTCAACGCGCCGACGTACAGGCATGGGGTTGCTGAGCCGCCTTCGAAGGCACCAGACAAGGAATCGCGGACGTGCAGTACGGCTCAAGGCTACCGGCGAGTAGGTCCGCTAGCTTCGGCCAGTGCCTCACTGTGTGCTGTCCCAGAAGCATCGTCGACTTGCCCCTGTGCGAGGGCAACATCACTCCGCGCGATGCTCCGCGGCCCTCGGCACTCGTCGGCCTGCCCACGTGGGACGTCAGACTGCGTCTCTAACACGAGCTCGCCACGAAGCGCTCGACCTCAAGCTCTACGATGAAGTCGCCGCTAGGCCCCGCAGGAGAGGCCGCTTCGCGCAGCCGCATCTCCGAATTGGGCCACATTCCTCGGCAAAGTCCCGGATTCATGGAGGGCCCAGCCAGGTCTCCGAAGTGGGCTGCGCTCCTCGGCGGGATCACGAGAAGGTCTCCGGAGTCTTCGAATTCCAAGTCTTCATCGCGTCCGGAGGGAACATCGCGCAGGCAGCTCCCACAACACCCGTGCCTGTCTGCGCTGCTTCGCCTCGGCCCCGGTGAAGGCACGAGGGGACGCAGGAGGCAAGCAGACTCTTAGGTCTCCGCACCTACGAAGCCTATCCCACACCAGGAGGGTCCCGCCGGGTATGTACTGCATGTGACTATGTGAGAAGCTTTAATAGTCACTGCTGCATTTCTTGCGTGCATGGCTTCGAGAAAACGGTTGTGCATCATGTCGTTTATTACGGCTGTGGTTCCATTCTGAGAGCATGTGTTTTGGCCGTGTTTGCGTCTCTGTTTTTGACCTGTTCTGGGCTCCCGTAGCATCTAATGCTTTCCTAGTACTGCATTCGGGAGCGTTTTGTTGTCGCAAGTCTTCGGCCATTTCTTCGCTGCCTCTGTTCTGGCCCTCGTTTTGGATTTAAATCGCACGATCGCCTCGAGCGTCAGTGTACTCTCCGGAGTACAAATAAGACGCGGATGTTGTCCCTGCGCACTCTATGGAGTATAAACAAGACGCGGATGCCCCGCGCACGCGTGGGCATTGTTCCTATGCGTACTCTCCGGAGTATAAATAAGACGTGGATGATATTCCCATGCACTCTACGGAGTATAAATAAGACGTAGCGTCGAGGTCCGCCTCTGCACGCAAATTCACCGCCCGCAACGCGCGGAGGCTTGCCTCCGCGCGCAGTCCACGGACTCTAAATAAGACGTAGCGTCGAGGTCCGCCTCCGCACGCACTCTACGGAGTATAAATAAGACGCAGCGGGGGACGCCTCCGCGCGCACTCTACGGAGTATAAAAAAGACGTAGCGTCGAGGTTCGCCTCTGCACGCAAATTCACCGCCCGCAACGCGCGGAGGCTTGCCTCCGCGCGCAGTCTACGGACTCTAAATAAGATGTAGCGTCGAGGTCCGCCTACGCACGTACTCTACGGAGTATAGATAAGACGTAGCGTCGAGGTCCGCCTCCGCACGCACTCTACGGAGTATAAATAAGACGCGGATGTTGTCCCTGCGCATTCTACGGATTATAAACAAGACGCGGATGCCGCACACGCATGGACATTATCCCTATGCGTACTCTATGGAGTATAAATTAGACGTGGATGTTGATCCCACGCACTCTACGGAGTATAAATAAGACGCGGATGTTGTCCCTGCGCACTCTACGGAGTATAAACAAGACGCGAATGTTGCGCACGCATGGACATTGTCCTTATGCGTACTCTCCGGAGTATAAATAAGATGTGGATGTTGATCCCACGCACTCTACGGAGTATAAAAACTGCACGATGGCCGAGACACCAGGGAGTGCATTGCTTTAGTGACGCACCACCAGGATATCGTGCTTTCGCGCGTGTTGCACAAGGGAGTACATCGCCTCCCTGCCTCTGTGTGCGTAGCGCCCTTGGCCTACGCCACAAGCGCCCGCTCTCCGCGGGCACTGTTTTTGAAGGTAAGGGAACGGCGGCTCCGCCTCCTTACCTCGGTGTGCGTAGTGCCCTCGGCCGACACCGCAAGCGCCCGCTCTCCGCGGGCACTGTTTTTGAAGGTAGGGGAACAACGGCTCCGCCTCCTTACCTCGGCGTGCGTAGCGCCCTCGGCCTACGCCGCAAGCGCCCGCACTCCGCGGGCACTGTTTTTGAAGGTAGGGGAACGGCGGCTCCGCCTTCTTACCTCGGCGTGCGTAGCGCCCTCGGCCTATGCCGCAAGCCCCCGTTCTCCGCGGGCACTATTTTTGAAGGTAGGGGAACGGCGGCTCGGCCTCCTTACCTCGGTGTGCGTAGCGCCCTCGACCAACGCTGCAAGCGCCCGCTCTACGCGGGCACTGTTTTTGAAGGTAGGGGAACGGCGGCTCTGCCTCCTTACCTCAGCGTGCGTAGCGCCCTCAACCGACGCCGCAAGCGCCTGCTCTCCGCGGGCACTGTTTTTGAAGGTAGGGGAACGGTGGCTCCGCCTCCTTACCTCGGCGTGCGTAGCGCCCTCGGCCTATGCCGCAAGCGCCCGCTCTCCGCGGGCTCTGTCTTTGAAGGTTGGGGAACGCGGCTCCGCCTCCTTACCTCGGCGTGCGTAGCGCCCTCGGCCGACGTCGCAAGCGCCCGCTCTCCATGGGCACTGTTTTTGAAGGTAGGGGAAAGGCGGCTCCGCCTCCTTACCTCGGCGTGCGTAGTGCCCGCTCTCCGCGGGCACTGTTTTTGAAGGTAGGGGAACGGCCGCTCCGCCTCCTTACCTCGGCGTGCGTAGCGTCCTCGGCAAACGCCGCAAGCGCCCGCTCTCCGCAGGCACTGTTTTTGAAGGTAGGGAAACGGAGGCTCCGCCTCCTTACCTCGGTGTGCGTAGCGCCCTCGGCTGACGCCGCAAGCGCCCGCTCTCCGCGGGCACTGTTTTTGAAGGTAGGGGAACGGCGGCTCCGCCTCCTTACCTCGGCGTGCGTAGCGCCCTCGGCCTACGCCGCAAGCGCCCGCTCTCCATGGGCACTGTTTTTGAAGGTAGGGGAACGGCGGCTCCGCCTTCTTACCTCGGCGTGCGTAGCGCCCTCGGCCTACGCCGCAAGCGCCCGCTCCCCACGGGCACTGTTTTTGAAGGTAGGGGAACGGCGGCTCCGCCTCCTTACCTCGGCGTGCGTAGCGCCCTCGGCCTACGCCGCAAGTGCCCCCTCTCCGCGAGCACTGTTTTTGAAGGTAGGGGAACGGCGGCTCCGCCTCCTTACCTCGGCGTGCGTAGCGCCCTCGGCCTACGCCGTAAGTGCCCGCTCTCCGCGGGCACTATCTTTGCCGTTCGCCTTGTAGGCATCGCCTCGGCGGGACAGCACGTCTTCGGCGCTCGACGACACGTCTTCGGCGCTCGACTACGCCGTCCGCCTCGTAGGCATCGCCTCGGCGGGACGGCATGTCTTCGGCACTCGACGACACGTCTTGGGCGCTCCACTTCGCCGCCCGCCTCGTAGGCATCGCCTCGGCGGGACGGCACGTCTTCGGCGCTGGACGACACGTCTTCGGCGCTCAACTTCGCCGTCCGCCTCGTAGGCATCGCCTCGGCGGGACGGCACGTCTTCGGCACTCGACGACACGTCTTCGGCGCTCGACTACGCCGTCCGCCTCGTAGGCATCGCCTCGGCGGGACGGCACATTTTCGGCGCTCGACGACACCTCTTCGGCGCCCGACTACGCCGTCCGTCTTGTAGGCATCGCCTCGGCGGGACGGCACGTCTTCGGCGCTCGATGACACGTCTTCGGCGCTCGACTTCGCCGTCCACCTCATAGGCATCGCCTCGGCCGGACGGCACGTCTTCGGCGCTCGACTTCGCCGTCCGCCTCGTAGGCATCGCCTCGGCCGGACGGCACGTCTTCGGCGCTCGACAATACGTCTTCGGCGCTCGACTGCGCCGTCCGCCTCGTAGGCATCGCCTCGGCGGGACGGCACGCCTTCGGCGCTAGACTTCGCCGTCCGCGTCATAGGCATCGCCTCGGCGGGACGGCACGTCTTCGACGCTCGACGACACGTCTTCGGTGCTTGACTTCACCGTCCGCCTCGTAGGCATCGCCTCGGCACGACGGCACGTCTTCAGCGCTTGACGACACGTCTTCGGCGCTCGACTTCGCCGTCGGCCTCGTAGGCATCGTCTCGGTGGGACGACACGTCTTCGGCACTCGACGACACGTCTTCGGTGCTCGACTACGCCGTCTGCCTCGTAGGCATCGCCTCGGCACGACGGCACGTCTTCGGCGCTTGACGACACGTCTTCGGCGCTCGACTTCGCCGTCCGCCTCGTAGGCATCGCCTCGGCGGGACGGCATATCTTCGGCGCTCAACGACACGTCTTCAGCGCTCGACTACGCCGTCCGCCTCGTAGGCATCGCCTCGGCGGGACGACACGTATTCGGCGCTCGACGACACGTCTTCGGCACTCGAGTTCGCCGTCCGCCTTGTAGGCATCGCCTCGGCGGGACGGCACGTCTTCGACGCTCGACGACACGTCTTCGGCGCTCGACTTCGCCGTCCGCCTCGTAGGCATCGCCTCGGCGGGACGGCACGTCTTCGGCGCTAGACTTCGCCGTCCGCCTCGTAGGCATCGCCTCGGCGGGACGGCACGTCTTCGGCGCTCGACGACACGTCTTCGGTGCTCGACTTCGCCGTCCGCCTCGTAGGCATAGCCTCGACGGGACGGCACGTCTTTGGTGCTCGACGGTACGTCTTCGGCGCTCGACTTCGCCGTCGGCCTCGTAGGCATCGCCTCGGCGGGACGACACGTCTTCGGTGCTTGACTACGCCGTCCGCCTCGTAGGCATCGCCTCGGCGGGACGGCACGTCTTCGGCGCTCGACTTCGCCGTCCGCCTCGTAGGCATCGCCTCGGCGGGACGGCACGTCTTCGGCGCTCGACGACACGTCTTCGGCGCTCGACTACGCCGTCCGCCTCGTAGGCATCGCCTCGGCGGGACAGTACGTCTTCGGCGCTCGACGACACGTCTTCGGCGCTCGAGTTCGCCGTCCGCCTCGTAGGCATTGCCTCGGCGGGACGGCACATTTTCGGCGCTCGACTTCGCCGTCCGCCTCGTAGGCATCGCCTCGGCGGGACGGCACGTCTTCGGCGCTCGACGACATGTCTTCGGGGCTCAACTTCGCCGTCCACCTCGTAGGCATCGCCTCGGCGGGACGGCATGTCGTCGGCGCTCGACGGTACATCTTCGGCGCTCGACTTTGCCGTCCGCCTCGTAGGCATCGCGTCGGCGGGACTGCACGTCTTCGACGCTCGACGACACGTCTTCGGTGCTCGACTACGCCGTCCGCCTCGTAGGCATCGCCTTGGCGGGATGGCATGTCTTCGGCGCTAGACGGCACGTCTTCGACACTCGATGACACGTCTTCGGCGCTCGACTACGCTGTCCGCCTCGTAGGCATCGCCTCGGCTGGACGACATGGCTCCGGCGCAGGACTCCGCCGTCCGCCTTGTAGGCATCGCCCCGGCGGGACGGCGCGGGGTTCAGCGCAGGGGTTCACTGATTTCTTCGTTGGCATTGCCTCTGGGGTCTACAAGTTACCAGTTGCAACGGCTCACCACTCGGCACCCTCGTGCTTGTTGTCGGGGAACGGGGGTTGGGGTGGTTGATCACGTCAGCTCGCCCATCGGGACCTCAGCGCTTGCTGTCGAGGGAGTACTGTTGTGGGGGTGGCCCAACCCCCCGTGACTGGGCCGTGCAACTAGTCCAGCATGCAATAGGCCCAATAATGTAGAGGAATATACCAGTGTAAATATACCAATGTACCCTCATCTTTTGTAAGTACTAAGGGGTAGAATGGGGATTTCCCATTCTACCCCACTCATATATATAAACCCCCAGGAGGGGCAAAGGAGGGACATCCTCTCATTCTTACCAACTCTCCCACAGATCTGGCTCTCGTCTTCCTCTTCTACTAGTCCCCTTCTCTACTGTTTGGCCTGTAGCCACAACTGTCTCCATACAAGCCACCGGCGCAAATACTTCTTCATAGTCCACTCCATGTTTTTGAACATAGCCTTTAGCCACAAGACATGCTTTATGCTTTACCACCTCTCTCTAAGAATTCTTTTTTACTTTGTAAACCCATTTCAAACCAATGGCCCGATGACCTTTAGGTAAGTCAGTGAGTTTCCATGTGTTATTGTCTTCAATTGACTTCAATTCTTTTTGCATAGCACTCCTCCAATGTGCATCATCCTTAGCTTCTTGATAGCTCTCAGGTTCTTCGGCTATTGTGTAAAGCAACATTCCCTCAGTCTGCACCGGCTCTGTGTGTGTATAAATCCCACTAATGCTTCCCATCTTCGGTATTCTATCGTTTGATCCTTCCTCATCAGAGATTTTTGTTTCAGGTGACACCTCATAATTCTCAGCACCCAATGGACTTGTGTTCTGAGGTGAACCCAGACCAACATCCTCCCAGTCTGTGTGGTCGACACCTTCCGGTTCAACATCAAACGTAACCCAATTTTGCATATCTCTTTCCATGTCTTGATGTTCTTCCCACTCCCAATATTTGTCTTCTTGAAACACAACATCTCTACTCACATGAAGCTTCTTTTCGATCTGGTCATATAGTCTGTACGCCTTGCTACCTGGTTCAGAGCCAAGATAGATCATCTTCTTGCTCCTGTCATCCAACTTCTTCAAATGATTGTTTGGTTTCACATGTGCTAAGCAACCAAATACTCTTAGATGCATGGCATTCGGTTTTCTTCCTGACCACAATTCATATGGAGTGATTCCACCAAGTGCTTTTGTGGTGGCATGGTTGAGAAGATAAACCGAATGCCTCATTGCCTCTGCCCAAAATCTCCTAGGCAGAAATTTGCTCTTCAACAAAATTTGTGCTGTAGCCATCATGATTCTATTTCTTCTCTCCACAACTCTATTTTGTTGAGGTGAGTACGGAGCTGTAAAGTATCTTGTTATACCTTTCTTCTCACAGACCGAGTTGAACTTCTTTGATAGAAATTCACCTCCTTGATCTGATCTAACAGTCTTGACCTTGTGATCAACTTCATTTTCAGCTAGTGCTATGAACTTCTGAAAACTGAATTTTGCCTCATCCTTGCTTTTTAGCATGTATACCCACATAGCTCTGGAGTAGTCATCAATGATCAGCATGAAATACTGATTTCCGACGTCTGTTTGTGGTGTAACTAGCTCCAATGGATGAGATGCTCTAAACAGGACCTAGGATGGAAAGGAACTACGAGCTTGTTTTGCCACCAAACATCCTTCACAACCTACTCTGGGTGATTGATTTTTGGTAGGCCAAGCACCATCTCTTTTTCTGCTATGAGTTTGGGGCTCTGGAAGTTCATGTGACCAAATCTTGCATGCCACAACCATGCTGAATCATCAGCTGAGATCTTCAAGCATTTCGGTTTGACGGTTTTAATTTGAATCTTGTACAGATGATTTGCCGACCTTTGCACTTTCATTAACAGCTGCTCACTGCTGTCAAATACCTTTAAGTAATTGCTTCTCAATTCAATTCGGCACCCTTCTTCAGTTAGCTGTCCCAAACTCATGATATTGCTGCGAAGACTCGGTATATAATACACATTTGACAGCAGTGTTTGACCTCCATCCTTGCACTCCATGAGAATTGTGCCTTTTCATTTGATCTGGATAGTTGAACCATCTCCAAATTGCACCACACTGAGTACCTTTTCATCTAGCTCATGAACACATGGAGTAGTACCTGTCATGTGATTGCTTGCCCCGTTGTCTAAGTACCATACTGCTGGCTTGTCTTGAGTCTTCTCTCCCTTCTCTATCAGGTTTGGAACTACCTTCTCTTCATTCAACATTACCATTGTCAACACAGCCTCTATACAGAGGGACAGTAGCAGAGTCGGTTCTCCAAGTTCAGGGGTGTGAGTAAGATTTGCTTCCTCAACCTTTTTCTTGCTCCTGCAGTTTGCTGCATAGTGACCAAATTTCTTGCAATTGTGGCACTGGATATGACTTCAACATTCGGTAGTGTAATGGCCGAATTTTTCATACTTGAAGCATTAGACGTGTGACTTGTCTTGCAGGTTGTCACTGCCATCTCGTCCAGGTCTTTCTCCACTTCCTCCTCTTCCAGACTGGAAGCCACGGCCTATCTGGCCATACCCACATCCTTGTCCACGACCATGGAACGTGCCTCGGCCAAATGATGAGCCACGACCATGACCATGACTACCCCTAGATGACGAGTCTGCATGGTTTGGCTTGCCTCAGTTCCTGGTGTCCTCCTTTACGAGCAGTACTTGCTCATTGTTAGTTTGATACCGCTTCAAGAGCTACTCATGTGCCTTGAGCACCCCAGTCACTTCTTCTATCTTCATCTTTGTAAGATCTTGAGAATACATGAGTGTAGTCACTACCGGAAGGAACTTCTCTGGCAAGACTCTCAAGTATTTCTTCACAGCCACTTCGTCTTCTAGTTTGTCACCATGAGATTTGATCTCATTGACGACTTCATTGAACTTCCTAGAGAACTCTTCCACCGTTTGGTTCTGTCCCATCTTCATTGCTTCAAATTCTTTTTGTAGAGTTTGGAGCCGAACTTCCTTTATTCTATCTATGCCTTCATGCATTGTTTAAAGTGCAGCCCAAGCCTCTTGTGCCGTCTCCTTGCTGATCAATTTCCGCATCATTGAATAGGGCACAGCTTGGTAGATCACCGCCAACGCCATCTGATCCAGTTGATCGTCAATCTCCTTATCTTTCCCCTTCGGATCAACTGCACCCCAGACTGCCTGAGCACGCATATTGGCCTTCATCTTTATGGCCTAGACTGGATAGTTATCCGGGGTGAGAATAGGATACTGCAGTGACATGGAGTTCTCCTTGGACTTTGAAGTCTCTCCCATGGCTTTGATACCAACTGTTGCAATCTTTACGACTGTTCCAGGATCTTTACGACCACTACGACCACCTCCCGTAGTCGTACGACTATGTACAAGAGGCTACAACCACCTCATATGTTGCTACGACCGCTCTGCCGGGTTTACGACCACGCTGGCAGTCGTTATGACCACGTTGTAGCACCTCCGATCACTCCTCGCTGCTCCGACTATGTAGTCATAAACTTCAGCTGAAATTACGACCACGTTCACTGCCGCTGCGCTGGCCTTCCTTCGGCCACGTTCAATCACCGTAGTCGTAGCTCCTTACGACCACGCAGTGATTCTACAGATCACTGTTCACCGTGGTCGTACCACCTTTACGATCACGTTCACTTCTTCACAACATGGTCGTAACACCCTATGATCACGTTCACTTCTTCACAACGTGGTCGTAACACCCTACGACCATGTTCACTCTTGCACTGCCGTGGTCGTAGCACCTTACGACCACGCTCAGTCTTTCTCTGCCGTGGTTGTAGTACCTTACGACCACGCCTTCCTGTTGTGTGGTCGTGATCGTAATGCTTTACGATCATGTCTGCGATCTTCTCTTGTTGTGGTCGTAAGTCTATTATGACCACGTCTGCGAGTACTTTGACGTGGTCGTAAATCATTTACGACCATGTCTGCGAGCACATAATGAGCTTGATAGCTTTTCCTTCTCTCCTCTTTATTATTTTCCTGCTCTATTTCTCGGTACTTCCTGGTTACATCACTCCACCCTTTTATACTCAATTCTGCGACTTCTACTCAGGTTACGACTATGATTACAACTCGTACTCGAGTTCGACTATGAAACGAACACATATCCAACCATGACAAAACTTGTATACGACCTCTAAAACAAGATTACATCCAACACCACCCACATCAACCTCCATAGCATTTCCGTCAACCTCCACCGTGCCCACCCCGGTGGTTTTCGGATCTGGCCCCTTCATCAGTGGCGTGAGCATCTCACTGCCACCCATGTCGACCTCCGTGGCGCCACTGTAACCTCCACCGCACCTGTCCCGGCGTAGCCCATGCGCCACCTCCTCCCACACCGCCGAGAAGAAGCCTTCTTCTTGTCCGTGTGTGAGCCCTGAGTCCATGCGCAAGAGGAAGGCTGCAAATCCAGCCAAGTTGATGTCCATTCACCTTATCATCGTCGTGTGCAATGCAGCCGACAGCGTTCTGCCCCAACGCCACCACTCGGGGTAGATCTGACCAGCATATGAGAAAAAGGAGTAGCATGCTTGTGTTGTTACAGATGAAAAATCATGAACCATCTCAAGTTCATAGGCATCTTACAAATCATGAACTATCTTAGGTTCATAGGCATCTAATTGAATTCTGAAGTACCAGAATACCAATCTACCTAGTTAATGAAGATTTAGAGGATTGGCTAATACATGCCTTCTCGTCACCTGCCTAACAGACTGAGTTCATCAACACAACATTACCAAAGGGCATCATCACTGACAAATTCCTAATATACCAAGAATCAAAGCACTACACTGTTCTCTCACTGAAAAATTCCTAGTAAGCAGCAGCCATTCTTTGCATCCCAAACAATTTGGTACGAACCATAAAATCCAGATCTAGGCAAAAAAATGGCACTACGGCCGGCTGGAGGTTAGGAAGATGAGTTAATGGAAAAGGAAGATACCGGCGGTGCATAGATTTTGGGGCAACGAAGGTTAGTGTTAGGGGTGGCGGTGCCATACTTTGCAGGAAGGAGGTGCACTAGAAGAAGGCCAATGTCGCTAGTCTTCGCCAGTCACCATCGTGGTCACCATGTGATCTCTGCTCGTCATCGTCATCGCCACGTGGTCTCTGCATTCGAATTTCATTTGAATTTTGATGAAATTTAACTAAATTTGGACAAAATTTGAACAAATTTTGAATGAAGACAAATTCGGCCAAAATTTGACCGAATGATTTCCCTTTCGCTAGGTAATGAAATGACCAAAATTTCTAAAATTTTGTTCAAATTCGACCAAAATGTTTAACCCTGGTCATCATTGCCCAAGGGAGAAAGAGGGGCGCACGGCGTAGGATAGCCCGCCGAGTCTTCATGCGTCGCTGCCTCTAGGGTTTAAGTGGTGGAGGGGATAGATTGCTGGTTTTGTTGAGTGGCATTTGGTGGGTAATTTACCCCTAACTCTTGGGGTATTTTGGTAATCCAGATGGGTAGCGACTCTTGGTTACTGTGCAGCTTGATCTCTTGGGGTACGACCGATAGTTTTTGTCTGCATTTTTTGAGACGACAGTGGATGACACACACGATTTTAGGTTCAGGGAGCTGTTTAAAAAATCCACTTCAAGAAGCTACCGTATTTGTTTTAACTTTTGGAGAAGCTAAAAGCCCAAAAGAATACGACCTTTTCTACTGGCAGCCCTGCTCCTTGCTAGCTCCGCTCCATGTTTTTTTCGAAGCTAGTGCATCTGGCATGGCTCCGCCCGCTCTAACCATGAAGCTGGGAGTAGCAGCCATGCCAAAAAGTGAATCTGTGTTTGGCCAGTAGATCAGCTGAAATCTTCTAGATATTTCCATATAGACAAGCAGTGGGTTCTTTTCCACTTTGATTTTATCTTCCATTGCTATAGTAACTAGCTTTTAAACAACATGTTTTTAAGGTGGGATCTACAGGTAGATTGTAGTATATATTGTACCGAGTTCAACTATACTGGCCAAAATCATATGAGACTTTTTCTCTCTTCGTACTATCTCTCATGAACAACTAGAATTCAAAAACCATGATCCAAAAGCCAAAGCCACAGACAAAAAAACCGCCCAAGGACTCTTGATGCATGTGGAAATTAATCGTGAAATTAAGCAAGCCATACGCGCAGTTGCATGTTCAAGCAAGGGTTTTTAATGTATGTAATAACTACAAAGTGGCCTGCGTATTTGTGCGCCTAGATTTATTTCGATGTTTTCAGTATCAAATAATATAACTTAGATGTTTAAGAACATGTTTATATATCTTGTGAACTATTTAGTATTTTAATACATGTTAGACCATATGGATATGTCATGAATTTGGTAATGATGAATAATTAATATTTAAGTTGTATTGAAATTTGTGTTTGTGAAAGTTTTAGTCGACCACGGTTGACGATCGATAGGTTTCGACCACGGACGATGGTCCGATCGGCCTTGTGATGGATGGTCCGATCGGCAAGCGTCTATGGTTGAACGACCACAGCATGTCAACCACGACATTTCAACCATGGCAGAACGACCACGGTCGGTTGTCGGTAGGTTTTGACCTCCAACTGTGAACTGGTCGTAAGAAATAGTAAACCGATCGTGAGCAATAGTGAACCGATCATGAGCAACAGTGAACCAATCATGAGTGAGAGTGAACTAGTCAATGGTCATAGCTATAGTACATAGTCGGTACTCGGTAGTCGTAGACTTTATGATTGATTGTTGTAGACTTCGCGACCTGTTGTCGTAGTCATAGGCTTTATGATCTGTTGGCATATACCTCATGATCGGTTGTCGCAGGCTTTTGCGATTGATTGCATGTAGGCTTCACGGTCGGTACTAGTAGACTTCGAGTGCTTTAATTCCAGTGATCTTTGAGTATCTTGAGTACTTGTGTCTAATGGGCTAGCAGTCTGACAGGCCTACGTATGGCAGTCAGACTAGTCATATTGGGTGGTCTGAAGTTGATCTTTGCAGAGTGTGGAATTAGTGGTCGTAGATGATTTGGTTTGTAGTTACTAATGGTTAAGAGTATGGTTTGCATGTGTGAACTGATGTTGGTCAAGTTGGGAAGAATTTGTACTGGAAAAAATGTTCTTTGGTCTTTGCATGTGTAGGAGGGTATGGAGATAACCATGGTCAGTGACAAAGAGAACCGGGACTAGGAGGGGGAAATTTGAGGTCTAGGCGATCGATGATGTCACGAGGTGGTCAGGCTCACGCTGGAGTACGTGGAGGTCAAAAGTGGATGACGCGTGGAGAAACTGTGTGGTCTTTGGTCTTTGCATATGCAGGTGGGCATGGAGACGATCATAGTTGATGACAAGGAGGACTGAGACTAGGAGGGGGAAATCTGAGATCTAGGCGGTCGAGGATGTCATGAGGTGGTCGGGCTCACACTGAAGCACATGGAGATCAAAGGTAGATGATGCGTAGAGAAGCTTTAGGAGGTGTGGTCTTGGAGGCTTCGATACATGATGAGTTAGGAGTTATAAATGAAGTCCATAACTGGGAAGGTTTAGAGATTGTGTAAAATGTGTGTTTGAAGGAGTTTTGGGTCCCTTGATTTTGGAAGAGATAGGATTTTGTGTCTGTGTTTGATGAGCACACGGTTTGGGACTCTAGCATATAAAAGGCGGGGGAGGTTAGGAGTTAACCGTGGACTTCTGGGGGCTTTGAGATAGCTTTGTAGAGAAAGCTTTTGTGCTTGGGTTTGAGGAGTGTCATGAGGGCACTTTGTAGCCACTAATCATGATTCAGAAATAAAGATCAGATCTATTCTAGAAAAGTTAGTTAGTGCCAGCTGCGTGTTTTTGGGCAGTATCTTCGACTTGTTCTTGTTCCAAGCAGAGTTGCACGTGGTGAGACAGCGCCCCTTTGTCGACTTGATTACACGCCAAGTCATCTACTCATTTGTCACCAACAGTATCGGCAGGGAGAGCAGATCAAAGCATGTCTACTCGAAGGCATTATTTTCTCGAAGGCCCAGGTGATCGAGAGGTTTTGCTTTCGGTGTCGAAGATTTCAAGTACGTGCAAATCGAGCAGTCAAGCGTCTTGTGGTCGAAATCCACATCTAATAAGTTAGATTGTTTTTTGTTTGTGATTTGTTTTTAGGTACCAAGAAGTGGAGGCAATCATTCACTCCCTGATTGCGATATACGATCCTAGAATACATCATAAACATTGAAAGTGATAATAGAAACTTCAAGAAAAATACAACTTGAGAAATGTAATTGAAGCATGGGCTTGATAGATTGAGATTCTTAAACAAATAAATACTCCATATGCATGGATCATTTAGTGGCACACCCATATTCTTCCTCCATTAGCTACTCTTTTCCAAAATATATACATGCGCATGTACATCTATTTAATATAAAAGCAATGCATTAATTATATGTACCATAATTTTATTAATTTACAAGGAATTAGAATATATTACTCACGCATACACCAATGCATCATGGCACGACTTACCTTAAACTTATAATCCCTTACATATCGACTGACTTACCGAACCATGTGCCTTCTATCTTTTCTCACCATTACAACTTTTCTACTTTAGCATGACCAATTCTTGATAGATCCCTTTTAACCATTGTAATACAATACCTTAACTACTACCCATTCTAATACAATACTCCACCATATAGTTATCTTCTACTTCTCTTAATTATTACTTAATTATGACCGTTACAACATTAAACATGCATACACATGTAACTTTTGCTGATCCCTGCTGGGACACTCATCGTCACGCTTTCTCGGGTGACTCTAAGCCTATTCCTTGTAGCTGCGCCATTTGTACTTTGAGCTCTTTGCTCATCTGCTTCTGTATATCTATGCTTCTATTTGTATAGATGTATCTCCCATGTTGATCGCTCCTCTTCTTCAACATTGGCCACCTCCACTCTATGACTTCCTTACAAACCGCGGTGATCTCGCATCTTCACTGATGTCAGTTGTCTGCTTTAGTCGATGTCTAATGATATAGAGAATCTTCTCGCCATCGTAGGTGACGTCGTGCCCCTTACCAGCGATGGCACGCTCCTAGCTACTTGATGACCCCATATTGCTATAGCTCATATTCAATGCAAAGCTTCCTCTTTACCAAAGCTTCCCTATTATTAAGCCTATTTAGACACTGACTTCTTTAACAATACTATCACTCACCACTTGTCGTTGTGGCCCTTGACTCCTTTGACTCCGGTCTCTCTCTTTAACGACTTTGGCGACTAGCACAACATTATCCTTGTCAAACGGCTAAGGTGGGCAACATGACATTGTTATCATCTCCCCTGCCATCGCCTCGGCTCTTCGCTTCCTAATAGATCAATGTCTTTTTGTTGGACAAATTGATATCATTGTACTTTTTTGTGGCCTCCTCCAACACCATTCACGCTATTCTTGTTATAACTTTTTTATTTTTGTTGAAAATTTCAGTTGTTTTTATTGGAGTTTGCATACAAATCAAACTGCTAATTTTATTTAATTTATATTGAATTATAGTTATTTAAGGATTTTACTTTGCAATTGTATGGAAATCAAATTGCAAATTTTATTTTGTTTTAACTAAAAATTTCAATTATTTTTTGTTGAAATTTGTATACAAATCCAGTTGCTAGTTTTGTTTAGTTTTTATTAGGAATTATTTCTATTTAGGGATTTTACTTTGAAATTCGTATCAAAATTAAATCGCTAATTTTATTATATTTTTATTCCAAGTTTCAATTTTTTGTTGGAATTCGTGTACAAATCTAATGGATAATATTTGTTTAATTTTATATTCTAATCTATATTTATTTAGGGATCCTACTTAGGAATTCATGTGGAAACTAAAGTTCTAATTTTATTTAATTTATCTGAATTTTAGTTACTTAAAGATTTATTTTGGAATAGTTTGGAAATTAATTGCTAATTTTCTTTTGTTTCCTATTTCGAATTCCAATTTTATTGGTTGGAATTTACACGCAAATCCAATTGCAAATTTTTGTTTATTTTTATTGTGATTTACAATTGTTTAGAGATTTTAATTTAGAATTCAGGTTGTAATCAAATTGCTAAATTTATTTTATTTTTTATTTTGGATTTCAATTATTTTGTTGTTGGACTTTATATATGTTGTGGGAGTGGCCCAACCCCCTGCGACTGGGCCGTGCAACTAGTTCAACATGTAATAGGCCCAACAGTGTAGAGGAATATACCAGTGTAAATATACTAATGTACCCTCATCCTTTGTAAGTACTAAGGGGTAGAATGGGGATTTCCTATTCTACCCCACTCATATATATAAACCCCCAGGAGGGGCAAAGGGGGGACATCCTCTCAATCTCACCAACTCCTCTACAGATCTGTCGAGACCCGAATATACAAATCCGGACTCTTCTGTGTATTCTGCACTAGTCCAGGATCACGCTAGTGCACACAGTGTGAACAAAGATAAATATCATCCACATCACGATATTCTAAGGAAAAACCAAATTATATTGATAATCATCAGAGTACGACCTTATGGCCAAGCTTACAATTATGAGCCTGAAGGGCTTTTAAAGAAACTAGCAGCGGAAATCCAAAATTAAGCGTAGTAGCCACTCGACATGCCCACAGGCAATCGACTGGGGAGCGAAGTCCTAATCCGTGAAGTCCTCGTAGTAGCCTCCTTCTAGCAACTCCTGCTGATCTGGTCCCTCCTCTTCAACTGAGCAACAAGGGCATAAAGCCGTGAGTACATTGGTACTCAGCAAGTCGTTTGTAACAAATGAATGCAATATAATATGCAAAGCTTAACAATGGATGGCTGAGAGGTTAGTTTTGCATAAAACAGCAATTTAGAGTAAATATGATAAATAGATTGAAAAGCAAATTTAACAACAGACACTAAGTAAATAAATCAAAGGAATTGAGTAGACCACAAGTGAACTAACCATTCACTTCCCATCTCAAACCAACCAAAATTTCATAAAGACTCTACCCCTCGTGTGAAATCACCGAGCATTGTCCATGACCGAGGACACGGCTATTCGAATAGTTTTACACTCTGCAGAGGTTGCACAACTGTACCCACACGATGTGATTAGCCTCAGCTTAAGGAAATCACAACAAGGCTTTTACAATGGTCCATCTCCACCTGATCCCACTCGCTAAGGATTCGCCGTCGAGTAGGGTAACCCCCTAGTCGATAATTGCCCCCTCTTGCGCCACACAACATCAGTAGTAAAACCAAAGTGGAGACTTCACAAATTATTATGCCAGGTCTATCCCATACTAGACATGTGGTTTGCACGATTAAGCTCAGATCAATGGCGCACAAAGTTAAGTCCTTAACAATTACCCAGGCGAAGCATCCACATCCCAATGTGCATCCAGCACCCCCTTTACTGCACGATCATTCGCCCAAGTGAAAGCCAAGTTTGTATAACCAATGCCCATGACACTACCCATGTCATGACATACAAATTTTATAACTGTGGCTAACCACCACGTTCAAGTAAACCATTAAGTCAGGATTAATTAACCACATGCGATGACAGATCCCAGCGAACTAATAATAAGCAGGCTAAGCAGTTGAACGTAACCCCATGTGACAATTATTATTTATCACTAAATAATTCCCAATCCTAAGGTGTCAATGGAATCATGGCAATCAAGTTATCATGGAGGGATTTAACCAATTAGGAGTATAACTACCAATTACGAGGTTTTATTAACAAATAGCCATGCATGATAATTTGAAACAAAATAATACATAATAGATTGAAAACTGGGTTCAACATGATCAAAGAATACGACTTGCCTTGGCCTTGCTCAGATGAGGGCTCTTGGTCTTCAAATCCAACTTCCGCTCCCTCGAACACGCGATCTAACGAGAGAGAAAACGAGACGAAAAGAGAAAATAAATTCAAATAAAATTCAAATGAACTCCAAAAACTTTCAAACCTGAACCAAAAGGTAGAGCTCAATTTTAGATGAATTTAGAAAAAAGAACGGGGTCAATCGGAGCTAGGACGAGGGAGAACGGGCTCTTGGAAAAATTGGATTTTCTGGAAATCGGGAAAATTGGAAAAGTGCACTGTGCTGTGGACCGGGCGCACGGGAAGCTGGGTCTACGGTGGACTCGGCTCACGGAACAGTACGGCTGACTGGGCTGCTGGCGCAAGCGGCGGGTGCTGACGTGGCGCTGACGGGGCGGACACGCATGCCCTAGGGCTGACGTGGTTTGCTGACTGGGCGGCTGACTCGGCTTGGTCCACGGGGGTACGGCTGACCAGCGGGCCCCACCGGGCAGAGACTCGGTGCACGGTGGACGGAGTCTACGGGAAGGCGAAAAGTCACGGGCGGCTGGCGTCAGCGCTGACGTGCGCGTGCACGGGGCGCGAGGCGGTGCGGCCGAGGCGGCGGGGTTGCGGGCGCGTCCGCTGGCGGCGCGGGCGGCGGGGTCTGCGGCGGCGGCTGGCCGGCGATGAGGTGACGGCGGCGACTGGCCGGCGGTGACCGAGGTGGCGGGGACGGAGGACGACGGCGGCGGGGCTCACCGGCGGTGGCGAATGACAGCGCACGACGGCGGCGACGGGCGACGACCACGGCGGCGGCGAACGACGGCGCACGGCCAACGCGGACGACGGCGGCGCTCAAGCGTCGGCGGACGGCGGCGGCTCGGGACGGGGAAGACGAGGGGGCGCGGCGGCTTTTATACCCGGCCGTCGAGGTGTTTGACTCGAAGACGGCGAAGGAAAACGGAAAGCGGCGGCGGCGTCCCGATCGGAGACGGGGAAGAGAGTCCCGGTCGGGAACGGCGACCCTGACAGGTGGGTCCCACCTGTCAGCGGCGAGGACGGGCGAGCGGCGAGGATGGCGCACGGGCGCGAGCGCAGGTGGCCGAGATGGTGACACGTGTCGCCCATCGGCAGGGACAAGGCGGCGCGGGCGCGGCGCCGATGCGCGACGCGTGGCGCGGGCGGGGCTGTGCGGTGCGGCCGCGGGATGGGCTGGGCCGGCTGGTGGGTTTCGGCCCACTGGCCGGTTGGGATTTTTGGAGATTTTTCTTTTTCAGAAATTCAAATAAATTAATTTGAGCTCTAGAAAATAGCAAATAAATCCAGAAAAATACCAATAAATTCCTTGGGACACAAGGAACTCAAATAAAATAACTTTGGCAAATGTTCATGTTCAGATTAATCATATTAAATCCTTTTAACTCATAAAAATTCATTTAAGCTTTTAATTAATTCCAGAAAAATTCCAATGGTGAATTTTATTTTAAAAGCTTCAAAAAATACTCTGAAAATCAGGATGTTACAAACCTCCCCCCTTAAACGGAATCTCGACCCCGAGATTCTGGCTCTCTAAAGAATAGGTTTGGAAACTCCGCTTTGAGATCCTCCTCGCTTTCCCAGGTTGCTTCCTCCTCTGAATGATTGCTCCACTGAACTTTGCAAAAACGAACGACCCTTCTTCTGGTGACACGCTCTGACACTTCCAAGATCTTGATGGGATGCTCTTTATAGGACAGATCCTCCTGGAGATCCACAACCTCAATTGGCACTGCCTCCTCTGGCACTCGCAAGCACTTCTTTAATTGAGACACATGAAACACATCATGTATCCCGCTCAAGTTCTCAGGTAGCTCTAGCTGATAGGCAACTTCTCCCTTGCGCTTCAAAATCTTGAATGGCCCCACATATCTTGGTGCTAACTTTCCCTTCATTTGAAAACGCTTAACTCCTTTGAAAGGTGTGATCCTGAGATACACATAATCATTGGGCTCAAAGCTTAAATCTCTTCGGCGAGTATCAGCATAACTCTTTTGCCTGGCTTGAGCTGCTTTCAGCCTTTCTTGAATCAAGCGCACTTTTTCTTCGGCTTCTTGCAAACACTCTGGCCCAAATATCTGCCTTTCTCCTGTCTCCTTCCAATTGAGAGGGGTCCTACACTTCCGACCATACAAAGCCTCAAATGGTGACATCTGCAAACTGGCTTGGTAACTGTTGTTATAGGAGAACTCTGCGAAAGGTAGGCAATTGTCCCACTTGGCTCCGTGATCCAAAACACATGCTCTCAGCATATCCTCTAGGATCTGATTTACACGCTCTGTCTGACCATCAGTCTGTGGGTGATAGGCTGTGCTAAAATTCAGATGAGTACCCATCGCTTCGTGGAAACTACCCCAAAATCGTGAAGTGAACTGCGATCCACGATCCGACACGATCCTCTTAGGAACTCCATGGAGACTCACAATTCTGGACATATACAATTCTGCCAACTTATCTCCAGAATATGTGGTTTTGACTGGAAGGAAATGGGCTACCTTTGTCAATCGATCCACAATTACCCATATCGAGTCATATCCTTCCTTGGTCCTAGGTAACCCGGTGATGAAGTCCATGCCCACATCTTCCCACTTCCACTCGGGAATTTTCAACGGTTGCAACAATCCTGCGGGTCTTTGATGCTCTGCTTTCACTCGCTGGCAACCATCACATAGCGCTACATACTCCGCTATTTCTTTCTTCATACCTGGCCACCAATACTTATCCTTGATATCTTGATACATCTTGGTACTGCCTGGATGAATTGAATATAATGACTCGTGTGCCTCCTTAAGCAACAATTGCTTCAACTCTTCCTTATTGGGTACGCACAATCGCTTCTTGTACCATATGATACCCTGATCATCCTCCACAAAACCTGTCGCTTTTCCTTCTTTCAATCCAACCTTGATCCGCTGGATATTTTCATCCGCTGGTTGTGCTTGACAAATCTGACTATCCAAAGTCGGCTGCAAGTCCAAGGTGGCTAACATCCCTTCTTCAACCAACTCCAAGCTGAGCTTTTGAAATTCCTCGTGCAATGCTGGTTGACTCTCCTTGACCATAACCGTGTTGCAATACACCTTCCTGCTCAACGCATCTGCCACTACGTTGGCTTTTCCTGGGTGATAGTGGATTCCAATGTCATAGTCCTTTATCAACTCCAACCATCTTCTTTGTCTTAGGTTAAGGTCCGATTGGGTGAAAATGTACTTCAAGCTCTTATGATCCGTGTAGATCTCACATCGGTTACCCATCAGGTAATGACGCCATATTTTCAAGGCATGCACAACTGCTGCTAACTCCAAATCGTGCGTAGGGTAATTCTCCTCATGTGGCCTTAACTGGCGCGATGCGTAGGCTACCACTCTTTTGTCTTGCATCAATACGCATCCTAAACCCTTGCGAGATGCGTCACAATAAATCTCAAAGTCTTTCTTGATATCTGGCAAAATTAGGACTGGCGCTGTTGTCAGACTTTCCTTTAGCTTCCGAAAGCTCTTCTCGCACTCTGGCGTCCATTCAAACTTCTTTTCCTTTTTTAATAGCTGGGTAAGAGGTCGGGCTACACTGGAGAACCCTTCTATGAATCTTCGATAGTAACCTGCCATTCCTAGGAGGCTTCTGACCTGGGTCACTGACGTGGGTGCCTTCCAGGTGAGCACATCTTGTACTTTCCCTGAGTCAACGGACACTCCCTCTGCTGTCAACACATGACCCAAAAAGGCAACTTCCTTCATCCAAAATTCACACTTGCTGAACTTAGCATACAACTTGTGCTCCCGCAATCTTTGCAATACCAATCTCAAATGCTCCTTATGCTCCTCCTCATTCTTGGAGTAGATCAGAATGTCATCAATGAACACAACGACAAACTTGTCCAAGTAATCCATGAACACCTTGTTCATCAGGTACATAAAGTAGGCTGGGGCATTGGTTAAGCCAAAGGACATCACGGTGAACTCGTATAATCCATAACGAGTTGAGAAGGCTGTCTTGGGTATGTCCTCCGGTCGAATCCTCATTTGGTGATACCCCGATCTCAAATCAATCTTGGAAAACACTCCAGCTCCTTTTAATTGATCGAACAGATCATCAATTCTGGGCAACGGGTACTTATTCTTGATAGTAACTTCATTGAGAGCTCGGTAATCCACGCACATACGCTGGCTACCATCCTTCTTCTTGACGAACAATACTGGTGCTCCCCATGGAGAGGTGCTGGGTCTAACATATCCTTTATCCAGTAACTCTTGTATCTGCTTCTTCAATTCTGCTAACTCATTGGCGGGCATTCGGTAAGGTCTCTTGGAAATTGGCGAGGTGCCTGGTGCTAACTCAATTGCAAACTCCACTTCTCTTTTTGGTGGCATCCCGGGGAGATCATCGGGAAAAACATCGGGATATTCTCTGGCAACTGGTACTTCATTTAGGGCAATCCTTTTACTTTGGCACACCATCACTTTTTCTGGTTGCTTCATGTCGGCTTCAAATCTTACTTTGCTTCCATCGGGACCGTCCAAGGTGACTGCTCGGCTTCCACATTCCAACACTGCTTGATGCTTCTTGAGCCAATCCATACCCAAAATTACGTCTAACGACTGGATATTCAGCACAACCAAATCTGCGGAGAACTCTACTCCTTGGATGGCTATCCTAACTTTGGGGCATCCTAGGTTTGTACTCATCTCAGAGCCTGGGGATTGAACCAATAAAATGGAACCAAGTGCAACGACTTCCAACTTATGCTTTAGAGCAAAACTCCGAGAAACAAACGAATGTGAAGCTCCAGAATCAAACAAAACTGTGGCAGGTACTGAATTTACTGGGAACTTACCGATCACCACATCTGGCGCTGCTTGAGCCTCCTCCATGGTGACGTGGTTCACCTGGCCACGCATCACGGTCTGCGATCCTTTGTTGGGTTGATTTGATCCTTGAGGTGCTCCGCGTCCTGACCCTGCTGCAGGGGTACGGTCTGGTGTGGCTCCCAAGTTGAAGCGAACTGGTGTCAATGCGGTATTCTGCGGGCATTTGTTGGCATAATGTCCCGTCTCATTGCATTTGAAACAAGTGACTGCTGACATGGGCTTGGTAATCCTCTGCTGTTGGCTTCCCACTGGATTTGGTTTTGGCGCTGAAGAAAACTGACGGGGAGCTGGTGCAGGAGTTTTGAATCCCGACTGCTGAGGAACTCGAGCTGGCTGAAAATTGCTGAAGCGGGCTCTCTGAGCTTGGTGCATCTGAGATCCTTGCTGCATCATTCTTCTCTTGCGAGATTCTTCCAACTCGCGACGACTTTCCTCAATGAGCATTGCTTTGTCCACCATGTTTTGGAAACTGGCATAATCATGTCCCACTACCTGAACTTTCAATCCTGGGTTCAATCCTTTCTTGAACCTCTTCTGGCGAGCATCATCTGTGGCAACATCTTCTGGAGCATAACGGGCCAATTGAGTGAACTTGTTGAGATATTCACTCACAGACATGTTCTTCTGCTGCAACTCCCGAAATTCTTCCTTCTTCATTTCGATCACCCCATCCAGGATATGGGCATGACGAAAAGCTTCTGCGAACTCAGCCCAAGTGATACTCTCTGGATCCTCATGAGCGGCACAATAATTTTCCCACCACTCGGCTGCAGCACCCTCAAGCTGATGGGCTGCATACAACACCTTCTCGCAATCTGTACACTGGGCAAGGTTAAGCTTCTTTTCCACTGAGCGCAGCCAGTCATCGGCTTCTAATGGCTCAGAAGACCGTGAATAGGTAGGAGGCCTTGTTCTCATAAATTCTGCAAACTTGGACTGCTGGCGGACTGGGGGAGGCATGGCCATGTCTTGATTCTGTCGATTCATCATGGCGTTCATGTTCTGCATCATGGTGTTCATCAACTGGGTCTGGGCTGCCATGAACTGACTCAAGGTTGGATCCAGTCCAGCTGGGTTTGCATGCTGCTCCGGAGTTGCCTGACTGCCCTCAGGGTCCTGACTCATCTGACCACGTCCTGCGGAGCTCCGGGTATCAACCATCTGAAAAGAAAGATCACTTGCTTGAGGACTGGCTTCACAGGGCGTACCAGGTAAGAGGGAAAAGCAAAGATAAGTGGTAAACTCGTCTAAGGGGGATATTCTAATGGCAACCCTAAACTAAGAAACACTTAGCCGAAAAGGCTAACAAAAGAAGCAATAAACTCCACAAAAAGATTTTTGACATGACTGCATCATAATGCTAGAAGCAAAACTGCAGCTCACATCTCACACAACGGCAAATAAGAAGCAAGACGATCTATACGATACTAAAACTATAACAGGGTTCAAATCTAATGACTCCTAATCTTCATGGAAATCTCCAATCTTGTCTTGACATATTGGGTGCTTCCTTGATCCAAACTTCACAGCACAGCTTGAATAATTCCATACCAACTTTCACTTTGATGGAGAGACACTCGAGACATCTATGGGCATTATAGGGATAAGAAGTCAAATTGAGTTTCGAAAACAAGTTCTTAGAGGAGGCAAGGAGTAAGAATCCTAAGAATGAGGTAAGAATAAAGAATTACTAGAGAATCATTTGGTTGATTTAATTTAGAAAATAAAATTTGAAAACTAGACTAATTCGACCATTCTAATTAGGGCTTCGTCCTACAGTCAATATAGCTCTGATACCATCTCTGTCGAGACCCGAATATACAAATCCGGACTCTTCTGTGTATTCTGCACTAGTCCAGGATCACGCTAGTGCACACAGTGTGAACAAAGATAAATATCATCCACATCACGATATTCTAAGGAAAAACCAAATTATATTGATAATCATCAGAGTACGACCTTATGGCCAAGCTTACAATTATGAGCCTGAAGGGCTTTTAAAGAAACTAGCAGCGGAAATCCAAAATTAAGCGTAGTAGCCACTCGACATGCCCACAGGCAATCGACTGGGGAGCGAAGTCCTAATCCGTGAAGTCCTCGTAGTAGCCTCCTTCTAGCAACTCCTGCTGATCTGGTCCCTCCTCTTCAACTGAGCAACATGGGCATAAAGCCGTGAGTACATTGGTACTCAGCAAGTCGTTTGTAACAAATGAATGCAATATAATATGCAAAGCTTAACAATGGATGGCTGAAAGGTTAGTTTTGCATAAAACAGCAATTTAGAGTAAATATGATAAATAGATTGAAAAGCAAATTTAACAACAGACACTAAGTAAATAAATCAAAGGAATTGAGTAGACCACAAGTGAACTAACCATTCACTTCCCATCTCAAACCAACCAAAATTTCATAAAGACTCTACCCCTCGTGTGAAATCACCGAGCATTGTCCATGACCGAGGACACGACTATTCGAATAGTTTTACACTCTGCAGAGGTTGCACAACTGTACCCACACGATGTGATTAGCCTCAGCTTAAGGAAATCACAACAAGGCTTTTACAATGGTCCATCTCCACCTGATCCCACTCGCTAAGGATTCGCCGTCGAGTAGGGTAACCCCCTAGTCGATAATTGCCCCCTCTTGCGCCACACAACATCAGTAGTAAAACCAAAGTGGAGACTTCACAAATTATTATGCCAGGTCTATCCCATACTAGACATGTGGTTTGCACGATTAAGCTCAGATCAATGGCGCACAAAGTTAAGTCCTTAACAATTACCCAGGCGAAGCATCCACATCCCAATGTGCATCCAGCACCCCCTTTACTGCACGATCATTCGCCCAAGTGAAAGCCAAGTTTGTATAACCAATGCCCATGACACTACCCATGTCATGACATACAAATTTTATAACTGTGGCTAACCACCACGTTCAAGTAAACCATTAAGTCAGGATTAATTAACCACATGCGATGACAGATCCCAGCGAACTAATAATAAGCAGGCTAAGCAGTTGAACGTAACCCCATGTGACAATTATTATTTATCACTAAATAATTCCCAATCCTAAGGTGTCAATGGAATCATGGCAATCAAGTTATCATGGAGGGATTTAACCAATTAGGAGTATAACTACCAATTACGAGGTTTTATTAACAAATAGCCATGCATGATAATTTGAAACAAAATAATACATAATAGATTGAAAACTGGGTTCAACATGATCAAAGAATACGAATTGCCTTGGCCTTGCTCAAATGAGGGCTCTTGGTCTTCAAATCCAACTTCCGCTCCCTCGAACACGCGATCTAACGAGAGAGAAAACGAGACGAAAAGAGAAAATAAATTCAAATAAAATTCAAATGAACTCCAAAAACTTTCAAACCTGAACCAAAAGGTAGAGCTCAATTTTAGATGAATTTAGAAAAAAGAACGGGGTCAATCGGAGCTAGGACGAGGGAGAACGGGCTCTTGGAAAAATTGGATTTTCTGGAAATCGGGAAAATTGGAAAAGTGCACTGTGCTGTGGACCGGGCGCACGGGAAGCTGGGTCTACGGTGGACTCGGCTCACGGAACAGTACGGCTGACTGGGCTGCTGGCGCAAGCGGCGGGTGCTGACGTGGCGCTGACGGGGCGGACACGCATGCCCTAGGGCTGACGTGGTTTGCTGACTGGGCGGCTGACTCGGCTTGGTCCACGGGGGTACGGCTGACCAGCGGGCCCCACCGGGCAGAGACTCGGTGCACGGTGGACGGAGTCTACGGGAAGGCGAAAAGTCACGGGCGGCTGGCGTCAGCGCTGACGCGCGCGTGCACGGGGCGCGAGGCGGTGCGGCCGAGGCGGCGGGGTTGCGGGCGCGTCCGCTGGTGTTCTAGAAAATAGCAAATAAATCCAGAAAAATCCAGAAAAATACCAATAAATTCCTTGGGACACAAGGAACTCAAATAAAATAACTTTGGCAAATGTTCATGTTCAGATTAATCATATTAAATCCTTTTAACTCATAAAAATTCATTTAAGCTTTTAATTAATTCCAGAAAAATTCCAATGGTGAATTTTATTTTAAAAGCTTCAAAAAATACTCTGAAAATCAGGATGTTACAAGATCTAGCTCTCCTCTTCTCCTTCTACCATCCCCTTCTCTACTGTTTGGCCTGTAGCCACAACAGATGGCGTCGTCCGTGGGGACCGGATGAAAAGTTGCCTAAGGAGCTGGAAACTGTTCTTGGGAGAGTCATCAGCGACAGATAAGTAGTTTGCTTGCTAGAAATTTAGCCCTCTTGACTGTGGAAGTGTATGGGCTTTGCCTATATCCTCCGCGATATTTTGTTTTTTTAGATAGTGTAGTGTGTAGATCCAGTCAAATCGCTCATCCCTATATCGTTGTTACCTCTGCTCTGCTGGAGGTGTTCGTGCAGAGAAACGATGTCTTGGATAACTTGGGAGCAAGGTCCTCCTGGCCAGGGTGGGTGGTACGCCATTGAGCTCAATTCCACCGTGTTTCGCCACCACCGGCCAGCACGTATGCCCCTACCGGCCTTCGGCCTCCGCGCGGTTAACATGCGCGCCTTCGACCTGTCCGCGCTGGTCTCTGCGCGGGGTACACTTCGCCAGGCACATTTTCGCGTCACGCCAACCAGACTCCGCTTCGGCCTGTCCGCGCTGGTCTCCGCGCGGGGTACACTTCGCCAGGCACATCTTCGCGTCACGCCAACCAGACTCCGCTACAAGCGATGTCGCGAAGGCCAGGCTCCGCGCAGCGGGGGACGCTCATGCGTGCAAGCAAATAACCGTTCGCCTGTATTGTAAAATTTTTGCTTTTTAGCCCAAAATTTGAAAGTTTTTTACATATGGACCCCTGGAGAAAAGATTTGCAAAAATGGACCCTTTTCTCGGCGCCACAGAATATGGCGCCCAGGATACATGTCACGGCGCCATATGCTTTAGCGCCGTGTATTGACACGTCGGAGCCAGGGTGGCATAGCTCGGCGCCGCAGCACATGGCGCCGTGAAGTGCAAATACGGCGCTGCATTCCGTAGCGCCGTGTACTGACTTAGCCAGTCAAAAATGGTCGCCGTGCCAGCAAGTCCCCCTATCTCGGCGCCAAACTTTCACGCGCCGTACATAGCTTACACGGCGCCATACCATTTGCGCCGAGATGTGTATATACAACGCCAGACTGTTTGGCGCCTCTTTTGGCGCCAAACAATCGGGCGCCGTATATACACATCTCGGCGCCAAAGGGTATGGCGCCGTGTAAGCTACACCTGACAAAAAAAACAGCAAAACAACAAACTTTTCTGTAAAACATGCACATACCACATGCACACATGAAACATCTGAAAACGTAAATAACAACATCGTTACCAATAAGTCTCAAAATACCACATAACTGTATAAAGTCTCAAAATATCACATAAGTCTGAAAATATCGCATGTCTATAGAAAAAGTCTGAAAACATCACTGCCTCTTGGCCTTCCCCTTGCCCTTGGCTAGAGCATCACTCCCTGGAGTATACGTGCTCGGGGGACGAGCCGAACGACGAGGCCGCTGCGAAGCCTGAGTAGACGGTGCGTTAGGCATCTGCGACATCCCAATCTCGTCGTGGGTAGATGCCTCCTCGTCCTCGTGCTCCTCGTCGACGTCGTCACCCTGCTCCGACTCGTCGTCGTCGTCGTCGTCATCGCCCTGACTAAAAGTCGGAGTGCGTGACGAGCTCCTCGTGGACTGGCGCGTGCCGACGTGTGACGACGAGGCTGCAGCGGCACCCGAGCGCTGGGAGGCCGCCGGTGGTGCGACGTCCGTGCGTGCGCGGCAACCACACCGACCTGCCGCCCGACTGAGGCGACGTCGAAGTCTCTGCAAGTAATGATATGTCATAATTGCATACATGCTGAATCGATCTAACCTAACTAATTATCTTCGTACCTGTAGGAAGTCACTCAGGGGGTGGCTCTCGCTGTCCAGGTGGCCGAGAACCTCGTCGATCTCACGCACCGAGGTTTGGAGAGAAGTCCCCTAAATAAATAAGTAAACATAAGTGCAAGATAAACGTGTGGAACCAAAGTATTGCAAATATCATGCTTTCCGTACCACTCGATCGAGAATCGGAGCGGCCTCGACCACTATGCCCTCCCTCGCACGCCTGTCGTATGCAGTGTCCTCGTCCTCGGACGAAGCGAGGTCCGCGTAGTCGACATCGGTCCACTGCTGCCTCAGCCTGTAGCGCGTGGCTCCCTCTCGTAGGACTCATCTAGCAGCCGGTATCTCGCCATCCTGTGATAAATTTTAGAATTCAATAGTTAAGAAATATTCAAATAAGAAATTTATAAAACATGATTTATAAATAAAAATAATAATCAAATTGAATTATGAAATTGGAATCAACATGAATAATAATTGGAATCAAATTGATTTACCCTAAATCTAAACATTCAACAATGTCGTTCAAATCATACCCATAAAACATATGTATTTCTAAATCAAACCCTAAAAACATATGTATTTCACTCAAATCAAACCCTAAAAACATATGTATTTCTAAAATGGACCCTAAAAACATATGTATTTCTAAACATTCATCAATCTCGCTCAAACCAAACCCTAAAAACATATGTATTTCGCTCAAATCAAACCCTAAAAACATATGTATTTCTAAAATAGACCCTAAAAACATATGTATTTCTAAACATTCATCAATCTCGCTCAAACCAAACCCTAAAAACATATGTATTTCGCTCAAATCAAACCCTAAAAACATATGTATTTCTAAAATGGACCCTACAAACATATGTATTTCTAAACATTCATCAATCTCGCTCAAACTAAACTCTAAAAATATGTGTATTTCTAAATCAAACTCTAAATCTAAACATATATTTCTAAATCAAACCCTAAAAACAAATGTATTTCTAAATCAAACCCTAAAAACGAATCTATACACATTACTACTCTTACATTATGCATATCTATCGAAAATCTAACCTAAAACCGAGCCAAATTGAACTAATTTCATCTAGGGTTTCAAATCTTCCCAAACGAAATGTACCTCAAATAATCCATATTTATTGCAAAAAATCAATGGAAAGGAGGGGGTTCACCTTGCTTAGTCGATTTGGAAGCAAAATCGCGAGAAAAACGGATGGATTTGAGTAGATTTTGAGGGGGGAAGAGAGTGGCGGCGGCGGTTGCTTCGGTTGGGCTGAACAGAGTGAGGGGCCGAGGGGCCGCGCTCGGGCTTAAGTCCCAGAGCACGGCGCCAAGGTTGTTAGCGCCGTATGTGCACTTTCACGGCGCCATGTTCTGCGGCGCCGAGCTATGCCACCCTGGCTCCGACGTGTCAATACACGGCGCTAAAGCATATGGCGCCGTGACATGTACCCTTGGCGCCATATTTTGTGGCGCCGAGAAAAGGGTCCATTTTTGCAAATCTTTTCTCCAGAGGTCCATATATAAAAAACTTTTAAATTTTGGGCTAAAAAGCAAAAATTTTACGCTGTATCCATCCGCATGCAAATAACCATTCATTTCCACATGCATGCATGCGCCCGTACATCCATCCATGCATGCTTACGCTTTCACGCACATCCATCCATGTATGCTTATGCTTCTTGTCCATCCATTCCTGCATGTGTAAGCCTCACGTACAGCCATCCATGCATGTGGTACCTATCGACGATGACTCCGGACAGGTGCTCGTGGCCATCCTCGGTGGCAATGGCGGCTGACGACGGCGCTGTGGTGTACGTACCCGAGCGGGCGCGTCGAGGAGGCGTTGCAGCCGGGGCTGTTCGAGCGTACAGTATGCGTTGCTATCAGGAAAAGACTTGGCGAATGTTGCGATAACGCCTACTTCGCCAAGGTCGGCGGCATCGGCATACAGGAGATGAACTACCTCGGGGTCAATTCCTGTGCATGCACGAACTCCATCCAAGTATACGCCCATGCATGCACTCGAGTATAGGACCATGCATGCACTCAATTATACGTCCGTGCATGCGCCCAACATATCCGTCCGTGCACTGGATTTCGTATACTGGGTCTTGGCTGCCCGGAATACACCTCGCTGTGCGCCCCGACGGCGCAGCCGGCGAGCTCGTCCTGGAGCCGGGACATGACTACATGAGGCGGCCGAGTGGCGCGAACGTGGTGACCCCCTGCGACGCGCGCGGGTACCACTCCGCGACGTCCACCTCTGCCTCGCCGGCTCCGGCTGGCGGCGTCATGCGCTCGTCCAGCATCCGGTGCGAGGACTCCGCGTAGGATGTTGTCAGATGGTCTGCAGCGCCATGGGGCGGGGTGACGCCTCCGCCATGAGCCTGGTGAGCTCGAGCGAGCTGACGACGAAGAAGCGGTGGCAAGGGCCGTGCAAGCCGTGCTGGGCGAAGTCCGGCTCCGCGTAGGACCTCGCCTCCGCGACGAAGGTCTCGGCTTCGCAGACCTTGCCTCCGGCCTTCGCGCCCGCACCTGCGCATCGGACCTCGCCTCCACATGCTTCAGACTCTGCGCCGCATTCTCGACCTCGGCTTCGCACACGTTGGCTCCGCAACCACCTCAGCGGCTCCCACAAGGGCACATTCCTGCAGGACTACTACGACGAGCTGGTCAAGCCTCCGTGCTGCCGAGGACAGCCTCCGCGAGTCTCCGCGCAAAGTAGAGCCCCGGCGTCGAGCCTCCGCGCCTGCCTCCAGACCTCGCCTCGGAAGCCTCCACGTCGTCGAGCGTCTACTGCATGCCACGTCCGTTAGCTCCGGTTGAACCGGGCAATGCAGTAGAATATTTCTTTGTTTGATAGAGTCATCAACGGGTTGGCGTAGAGATAGAATCGGCAGTTCATATCTATATTTAGTCTGCTCTATGGCTATAAATGAGTGCTTGTTTGTGCCCTCATGAAATAGTACACAGCAGCAAAAGGAAGATGCAGTCTTCTCTGTGTGCTCCTTGTGCGTGAGAAAAGGAGTGAGAAGTGAATAAAGGAACAGACAAAAGAAAATGCTGCATGCTGTTGCGCAGCATAAATTTCTAGTGTCTTGTTTCTTCTGTGTTCTTTTTCTTCTAGTGTGTTTTTTCCTTGGTGTTCATTGTATCCAGTGTATTGTTTTTTGCTTGTTTATTTTTTCTGGGCTAACAATTGGTATCAGAGCTTGTGTTCGTGTACACCTTCATCCATGTCGTCTTTGAGCCCGTCGAAAAACGTCACCACCGAGGGGGGCGTTCAGAAGAACGGCGATGGGAGCGTGCCGAAGGCGTCGGCGTGCGAGGGCAGCATCTCCCTCCCGTATCCCATGCTCACGAGGAGCAACTACACAACATGGGCCATGAAGATGAAGGTGTTCATGCGCGCTTAGGGCGTGTGGAATGCAATCGTAGATGAAGAGGTGAACGAGCGGCAAGATCAAATGGCGCTCGCGGCAATCTTCCTCGCGGTGCCGGAAGACGTGTTGCTGCTCCTAGCTGAGAAGGAGACCGCAAAGGAGGCCTGGAACACCTTGAAGGTAATGCATCTCGGTGCCGATCGCGTCAAGGAGGCACGTGTACAAAACCTCAAAAGCGAGTTTGAGAACTTGCGCATGAGGGACACCGAACAGATCGATGACTTCGCGATGAGGTTGACGACAATCGTCAGCAAGATTCGAGGTCTAGGCGAAAAGATGGAGGAGTCCTACATCGTGCGGAAATTTCTTCGTGCAGTGCTTAAGAAGTTCTCTCCCGTCGTCAGCACGATTGAGCAATTCGGTGACATAAAGAATATGTCAATCGAAGAGTTAATCGGCCGCTTGAAGACGCAGGAAGAGGGAGAACGTCGCTACGGCAATAACGACGGAGACGAGGAGCACTTGCTCTTGACGCGCGCAGAGTGGGAGGCCCGATCGTCGAAGCGTGAAGGTGAAGGCTACTTAGGTGGTTTTGGTGGCGGCGGTGGACGTCGATACCGACGAATTGACAAGGCAAAAAGTAAGGTGTTTTAATTGTAACGATTATGGACACTTTGCTTCAGAATGCCAGAAGCCCAACAAGAGAGAGAAAGCGCAGACATATCTCATCGAGGCGGATGCCGACGAAGAACCGGCGCTACTTTGAGGCTTGGCGAGAAGGCACTGCTATAAACTATCTTGATTAAGGGGGAGATTGTTAGGATAATCAAGATGCATGCCACGTCCGTTAGCTCCGGTTGAACCGGGCAATGCAGTAGAATATTTCTTTGTTTGATAGAGTCATCAACGGGTTGGCGTAGAGATAGGATCGGCAGTTCATGTCTATATTTAGTCTGCTCTATGGCTATAAATGAGTGCTTGTTTGTGCCCTCATGAAATAGTACACAGCAGCAAAAGGAAGATGCAGTCTTCTCTGTGTGCTCCTTGTGCGTGAGAAAAAGAGTGAGAAGTGAATAAAGGAACAGACAAAAGAAAAAGCTGCATGCTGTTGCGCAGCATAAATTTCTAGTGTCTTGTTTCTTCTGTGTTCTTTTTCTTCTAGTGTGTTTTTTCCTTGGTGTTCATTGTATCCAGTGTATTGTTTTTTGCTTGTTTATTTTTTCTGGGCTAACATACGGAGCCCCCACGTCGTCAAGGTCTCCGCCGCTGCGCCGGACCGCACGCGCACGGCCTTGCCTCCGCTCGGACTTCACATGCGCAATGCGGGACTCCAAGCGCCGACCCCCGCTCGGCACCCTGCGTATAAGAGCAGTGAGCGGCTAGCTAATTCTGTAAAGTGTTTGTCTTTGTCACATGCTATACGTAGGAAAATACGTCAAGTACTCGAGCCAAATGAAGTCTGCGCCCAGCATGCACCCAGGTAGCCATGCAACTAGGAAGCGTCCATCTGTCCATGGCCGGCGGCTCCGCACGACTAGTTCCATGGCGGGGCATCCTGAACAAAAAAAAAAAAACGCTGCTGAAGCCTCGCAGCCTGGAGCACTGCACGCTGGCCGCCGCTGCCAGGAGGCAAGCTGAAGACCGACTTTGGCCTCTACGCCTGCTCGCCTTGGCCTCGGACAGCGCAGTGCCCCACGTCTGCCGGCGCGCACGCCTCCGTGTGGAGGCTCGGAGTTGGACCTGGGCAAGCTCCACTGCGTACGCGCCATCATCAAGGAGACGTTCCGCCTCCACCCGACGACGCCGCCGCTTCGGGGGTCTCACATGCGCACATGGGCGGATCGGCGTGAAGGGCGAGGTGTTGGTGCCACCAGCCTACGATTCTCCGTCAAGCCTCCGCCCCGCGGTCTCCGAGCAGAGCCAGCGCCTCGGCTTCGCGACGGCTTCGCCGACCTCCGCTCGCCTCCACGCTGCTGAAGGCGGTATCCCGGCATTCGCATGACCTCGGCGTCGTCGAAGGGTCCACTCCGCGTCGTCGAGCGTCTCGCCTCCGAAGCCTACGTGACTTCTTCGCAAGATGAGGGCGCAGGCATACCTGGAAGCAACTCCGCGCTTGCCGAAGGGTGCACCGTTTTTCTGTCCATCTTCGCGCTGGCCCTCCGCGCTACCTCTGCATGCCGAACAAGGCCCTGTCTGCGTTGCGCCACCTCCGCTCGTCTCAGCGCTGCAAACACCAAGCGAAAGAACGTCACGATGGACTCCGCGCAACCGAAGAAGGGCTCTGGTCTCTGCTCATCGTCGCGCTGCTGAAGCTTGTTTGCATGCAGCTGCATGCTATCGCGCGGGTCACACCCCTCGCACTGAGACGCCTCGCGCGTCGCATCGGCCGCGTCGACCTCGCCTCCGCGCGGCCCTACCCTGCATGCATGCGCAAAGTATACGACGACCAAGCCCGACATCCGCAGGGCCATCAACGAGCTCCTACGGTTCGCCGTGCGGACTTCTTCAGACTCCCCGCATCGCCACATGAGACGTCCTCCTACCTTCGCCGAGGCTGAACTCCGGGCCTTGGCGCGTCCTCTACGAGACTTCGCTCGCCTCCGCTCAGCCCCGCGATGGCGTCACTGGGACTCGGCTCGACTTCAAGACGACTTCGCTGGTCTCCGTTCGGCCCCGCGACGACGACTGTTAGAAATCAAAAATGCCCAAACCTGCAAACAATAAGCTCTGGATACACACAGGAGTGATTCTCAAGAGATAATGGACTGGAAGCAGAACACTGCAATTGTGTGGACTCAACTACACACGCGATCACTTCCAGATAGAATGAATACAGAGAGGAAGAACACACACGGTGGTGCTGCAACTGCTTAGCACCAACTGTTGGCTTCTATCTTTCTTCCCTCATCCGAAAATACACTGAAAGTCAAATAATAACACACACGCGCAGATGGGTAACTGCCGATCCGCTTCTCTAGCAACTACTCCCCGCAACTCAGCCATTTCACACATAATACGGATCATGGACCAAGTTACTAGTCCATGTCCAGGATTCACACGTTTTGAACATTTATTCAACCCAGACCAAGACTCTAAAATGACTGACGAAAGCAACGCCAAAACATCTAACTGCGTAGCACCATGTAGCACAAAGCTTACACGACTAAACGTGCCATGCAAACACAAACAAACATTAGACAACAAGATTAAACCCAACAATCACCCCCTTAATCTTGTTGTCGTTATTTGAGGACCTTCTCGCCAAGCCTCAAAGTAGCGCCGGTTCGTCATCGGTATCGGCCGTAACGAGATGTGCCTCAGCCTCCTCCCTCTTGTTGGGCTTCCGGCATTCTAAAGCAAAGTGCCCATAGTCGTTGCAGTTGTAGCACCTTACTTTACTCTTGTCAAATTTGCGATACCTGCGGTTTGGGCCACCATTGCCATCGGAACCGTCGCCTTCGCGCTTTGACGATCGGGCCTCCCACTCGGCCCGCGTGAGGAGAAGATGTTCATCGTTGTTGTCGCCGTCCGGAATGCGTAGACGCTCCTCATACGCCTTGAGACAGCCGATCGCTTTTTCCACCGTCATTGTCTTCAAGTCCCCAAATTGCTCAATAGTTGAGACAATCTGCAGGTACTTGTTCGGGACAGCGCGGAGAAGCTTCTTCATGACGTAGCTTTCCTCCATTTTGTCGCCAAGGCCGCGGATCTAGTTGACGAGAGTCGTCAATCTCACGGCGAAGTCGTCCACCAACTCCGTTTCCTTCATGCGCAAACCCTCGAATTCACTTCTAAGGGTCTGCACGCGCGCCTCCTTGACGCGATCGGCGCCGATGTACATCGCCTTGAGCGTGTCCCACGCAGCTTTCGCCGTCTCCTTTTCGGCGAGTAGGAGGAGGGTCTCCTCCGGGACTCCTTGGAAGATGGCCGCAAGAGCCATCTGATCTTTGCGCTCATCAACGTCGTTGGCCACCACAGCTTTCCAAACGCCTTGGGCCTTCATAAACACCTTCATCTTGATTGCCCACGCGGCGTAGTTGCTCTTGTTCAGCATAGGGTATTGAAGAGAGACGCTGCTTTCTCTTCCCGGTACCCTTGATGGACCACCGCCGGTGACGTTGGCGTGACCCGTCGACGACACCGATCGTGTCCTCGGCATGGCTCTGATACCAAATGTTAGAAATCAAAAATGCCCAAACCTGCAAACAATAAGCTCTGGATACACACAGGAGTGATTCTCAAGAGATAATGGACTGGAAGCAGAACACTGCAATTGTGTGCACTCAACTACACACGCGATCACTTCTAGATAGAATGAATACAGAGAGGAAGAACACACACGGTGGTGCTGCAACTGCTTAGCACCAACTGTTGGCTTCTATCTTTCTTCCCTCATCCGAAAATACACTGAAAGTCAAATAATAACACACACGCGCAGATGGGTAACTGCCGATCCGCTTCTCTAGCAACTACTCCCCGCAACTCAGCCATTTCACACATAATACGGATCATGGACCAAGTTACTAGTCCATGTTCAGGATTCACACGTTCTGAACATTTATTCAACCCAGACCAAGACTCTAAAATGACTGACGAAAGCAACGCCAAAACATCTAACTGCGTAGCACCATGTAGCACAAAGCTTACACGACTAAACGTGCCATGCAAACACAAACAAACATTAGACAACAAGATTAAACCCAACAACAACGTCGACCTTCGACTCGCTTCCAGCGGTAGCCACATTACGCGGCACCAATGAGGTCTTCCCTGACCTCGCCGAAGGCTCAGCCTCCGCAGCGGCGTCTTCGGCCTCCGCTTCGCCGAAGTTCGAGTTCGCCATGCCGACCTCGCCCGCCTCCACCGAGGGCAAGAAGAGGAACGGCGAGAACTCGGCGCCCAAGGCCGCGGTCGCGGCTGCCATGGGGAAGCAAGCCGTGGAGTGCGTCCGCTCCGAAGACCTCCAGGTGGCGCCCAACCCCAAGCAAAGGCCACTGGTTTGGTCGGGGAGCTGGACTACAAGGACTATGTCAAGCCCTGCGAGGTGCTCAACGGTCTGGAGAAGGCTTGTCATCCGCGGGAAGTCCCCAGCCTCACGGCATTCGGCGTGGCAACCACCTCAGCGTTGACGCGATGTCTCGTCCACTACCTCCGCATGGCCCCGTGGCGTCTTCGGCCTTCACTTCGCCAGCAGGCACTGCATGCATGTCGCCCCGGGCCTTCGGACGCCCTCGCCGAGACTCCGCCGGCCTCCGCTCGGCCCCGCGGTGGCGTCGCTGGTCTGTCAGCATCACTTCGCCTCGGCTCTGGAGAGTCTTCGCCGGCTTTCGCTCAACTCCGCGACGCCCCGTACAAGCCTCCCCGACATATCAGGAATAGCATGTGAATGTGCAAGCATGAGGAAACGCAGCGTGCAAGCAGACTCATACTGCATTGCATGTAGGACCCATGCATGCGCAGGGCTTAGGCGCTTCATCCCCACATGAGCTAGAGAGGACGCTAGGGTCTCTGCACCTGTGCCACCGCCCTGCCCGGTACGCGCTACATGTGATTACGTGTGGGGCTTTAGTAGTAGCCCCTGTATTCTAGCGTGCATGCCCTTAAAGAAATGATTGTTCATCACATCATTTATTGCAACCGCGGTTCCATTTTGAGCGCATTTGATTTGGCCGTGTTTGCTTCTTCGGTTTTGGCCTGTTTTGGGCTACCGTAGCATCTAATGCTTTTCTGGAGCATTTTGTTGCCACAAGTCTTCGGCCATTTCTTCGATGCCTTTATTTTGGTCCTCGTTTTGGATTTAAATCGCACGATTACCTCGAGCGTCGGCGTACTCTCCGGAGTATAAATAAGACGTAGCGTCGAGGTCTGCCTCCGCACGCACCCTCACCGCCCGCAACGCGCGGAGGCTTGCCTCTGCGCACAGTCTACGGACTCTAAATAAGACGTAGCGTTGAGGTCCGCCTCCGCACGCACTCTACGGAGTATAAATAAGACGTAGCGTCGAGGTCCGCCTCCGTACGCACCCTCACCGCCCGCAACGCGTGGAGGCTTACCTCCGCGCGCAGTCTACGGACTCTAAATAAGACGTAGCGTTGAGGTCCGCCTCCGCACGTACTCTACGGAGTATAAATAAGACGCAGCTGGGGGACGCCTCCACGCGCACTCTACGGAGTATAAATAAGACGTAGCGTCGAGGTCCGCCTCCGCACGCACCCTCACCGCCCGCAACGCGTGGAAGCTTGCCCCCGCGCGCAGTCTACGGACTCTAAATAAGACGTAGTGTCGAGGTCCGCCTCCGCACGCACTCTACGGAGTATAAACAAGACGCGGATGTCGTCCCTGCGCACTCTACTGAGTATAAACAAGACGCGGATCCTGCGCACGCATGGATGTTGTCCCTATGCGTACTCTTCGGAGTATAAATAAGACGTGGATGTTGATCCCGCGCACTCTACGGAGTATAAACAAGATGCGGATGTTGTCCCTACGCACTCTACGGAGTATAAACAAGACGCGGATACCGCGCACGCATGGACATTGTCCCTATGCGTACTCTACGGAGTATAAATAAGACGTGGATGTTGATCCCACGCAATCTACGGAGTATAAACAAGACGCGGATGTTGTCCCTGCGCACTCTATGGAGTATAAACAAGACGCGCATGCCGCGCACGCATGGACATTGTCCTTATGCGTACTCTCCGGAGTATAAATAAGACGTGGATGTTGATCCCACGCACTCTGCAGAGCATAAAAACTGCACGATGATCGACACACCAGGGAGTGCATCGCCTTAGCAACGCACCACCAAGATATCGTGCCTTCGCGCGTGCTGCACCAGGGAGTGCACACTCTTTTTGAAGGTAGGGGAATGGCGGCTCCGCCTCCTTACCTCGGCGCGTAGTGCCCTCGGCCTACGTCGCAAGCGCCCGCTCCCCGCGGGCACTCTTTTTGAAGGTAGGGGAACGGCGGTGTCGCCTCCCTGCCTCTGTGTGCGTAGCGCTCTCGGCCTACGCCGCAAGCGCCCGCTCTCTGCGGGCACTGTTTTTGAAGGTAGGGGAACGGCGGCTCCGCCTCCTTACCTCGGCGCGTAGTGCCCTCAGCCTACGCCGCAAGCGCCCGCTCTCCGCGGGCACTGTTTTTGAAGGTAGGGGAACGGCGGCTCCGCCTCCTTACCGCGGCGCGCGTAGTGCCCTCAGCCTACGCCGCAAGCGCCCGCGCTCCGCGGGCACTCTTTTTGAAGGTAGGGGAACGGCGGTGTCGCCTCCCTGCCTCTATGTGCGTAGCGCCCTCGGCCTACACCGCAAGTGCCCTCTCCCCGCGGGCACTCTTTTTGAAGGTAGGGGAACGGTGGTGTCGCCTCCCTGCCTCCGCGCGTAGTGCCCTCAGCCTACGCCGCAAGCGCCCGCGCTCCGCGGGCACTGTTTTTGAAGGTAGGGGAACGGCAACTCCGCCTCCTGGCCTCCGTGCTTACTGTTCGCCGTCCGCCTTGTAGGCATTGCCTCGGCGGGACAGCACGACCTCGGCGCTCGACTCCGCCGTCCGCCTCATAGGCATGGCCTCGGCGGGACGGCACGTCTTCGGCGCTCGACTCCGCGTTACACCTTGTAGGCATCGCCTCGGCGGGACGCACGGCTCCAGCGTAGGACTGCGCCGTCCGCCTCGCAGGCATCGCCTCGGCGGGATGGCATCCGACTCGTAGGCATCGCCTCGGCGGTACGGCACGTCCTCGGCGCTCGACTTCAATGTCCGCCTCGTAGGCATCGCCTCGGCGGGACGGCGCGACCTCGGCGCTCGACCCCGCCGTCCGCCTCGAAGGCATCGCCTCGGCGGGACGGCACGGCTCCGGCGCAGGACTTCGCCACCCGCCTCGTAGGCATCGCCTAGGCGGGACGGCACGGTGCCGGTGCTCGACTTTGCCGTCCGCGTCGTAGGCATCGCCTCGGCGGGACGGCACGTCCTCGGCGCTCGACTCCGCCGTCCACCTCGTAGGCATTGCCTCGGCGGGACGGCATGACCTCGACGCTCGACTCCACCCTCCGCATCGTAGGCATCGCCTCAGCGGGACGTCACGTCTTGAGCGCTCGACTCCGCCATCCGCATCGTAGGCATCGCCTCGGCGGGACGGCACGTCTTCAGTGCTCGACTCCGCCTTCCGCCTTGTAGGCATCGCCTCGGCGGGACGGTACGGCTCCGGCGCAGGACTTCGCCGTCCGCCTTGTAGACATCGCCTCGGTGGAACGCTTCAGCGCTCGACTTCGCCGTCCGCCTCGTAGGCTTCGCCTCGGCGGGACGGCACGGCGCCGGCGCTCCACTGCGCCATTCGCCTCGTAGGCATCGCCTCGGCGGGATGGCGCGCCTTCGGCGCCCGACCGCGCCGTCTGCCTTGTAGGCATGGCCTCGGTGGGACGACACGTTCTCGGCGCGCGACTGCACCGCCCGCCTTGTAGGTATGGCCTCGGTGGGACGGCACGTCCTCGGTGCGCGACTGCGCCGTCCGCCTGGCAGGCATGGCTTCGGCGGGATGGCACATCCTCGGTGCTCGACTTCACTGTCTGCCTCGTAGGCATCGCCTCGGCGGGACGGCGCGACCTCGGCGCTCGACCCCGCCGTCACCTCGTAGGCATCGCCTCGGCGGGACGACACGGCTCCGGCGCAGGACTTCGCCGCCCGCCTTGTAGGCACCGCCTCGGCGGGACGGCACGGCACCGGCGCTCGACCCCGCCGTCCGCCTCGTAGGCATCGCCTCAGCGGGACGGCACGGCTCCAGCGCAGGACTTCGCCGCCCGCCTTGTAGGCACCGCCTCGGCGGGACGGCACGGCGCCGGCGCTCGACTCCGCCGTCCACATCGTAGGCATCGCCTCAGTGGGACGGCACGACCTCGGCGCTCGACTCCGCCGTCTGCCTTATAGGCATCGCCTCGGCGGGATGACATGTCGTCAGCGCTTGACTCCGCCGTCCGCCTCGTAGGCATCGCCTCGGCGGGACGGCACAGCTTCGGCGCAGGACTTTGTTGTCCGCCTGGTAGGCACTGCCTCGGCGGGACGGCACGGCTTCGGTGCTCGACTTTGCCATCCGCCTCGTAGGCATCGCCTCGGCAGGACAGCACGGCGCCGGCGCTCCACTGCGCCGTCCGCCTTGTAGGCATGGCCTCGGCGGGATGGCACGTCCTCGGCGCTTGACTCCGCCGTCCGCCTCGTAGGCATCGCCTCGGCGGGACGGCTCGTCCTCGGCACGCGACTACGCCGTCTGCCTCGTAGGCATCGCCTTGGCGGGATGGCACGTCCTCGGCGCTCGACTCCGCCGTCCGCCTCGTAGGTATCGCCTCGACGGGACGGCTCGTCTTCGGCGCTCGACTGCGCCGTCCGCCTCGTAGGCATCGCCTCGGCTGGACGGCACGTCGTCGGCACTCGACTACGCCGTCCGCCTTGTAGGCATCGCCTCGGCGGGACGGCACGTCCTCGGCGCTCGACTGCGCCATCCGCCTCGTAGGCATCGCGTCGGTAGGACGGCACGTCTTCGGCGCTTGACTACGCCATCCGCCTTGTAGGCATCGCCTCGGCGGGACGGCACGTCCTCGGTGCTCGACTGCGCCGTCTGCCTCGTAGGCTTCGCCTCGGCGAGACGGCGCGGGATTCAGCGCAGGAGTTCACTGATTTCTTCGTAGGCATTGCCTCTGGGGTATACAAACTACCAGTTGCATCGGCTCACTAGTTGGCACCCTTGCGCTTGCTGTCGGGGAACGGGAGGCTGGGATAGTTGATCGCGTCAGCTCGCCCATCGGGACCTAAGCGCTTGCTGTCGAGGGAGTACCTGTTGTGGGGGTGGCCCAACCCCCCGCGACTGGGCCGTGCAACTAGTTCAACATGTAATAGGCCCAATAGTGTAGAGGAATATACCAGTGTAAATATACCAATGTACCCTCATCCTTTGTAAGTACTAAGGGGTAGAATGGGGATTTCCTGTTCTACCCCACTTATATATATAAACCCCCAGGAGGGGCAAAGGGGGGACATCCTCTCATTCTCACCAACTCCTCTACAGATCTAGCTCTCATCTTCTCCTTCTACTACTCCCCTTCTCTACAGTTTGGCCTGTAGCCACAACAATTTACAAATTTAATTCTTAAATTTTGTTTAATGTTTATTCCGGATTATTTTTATTTAGTTATACTTAGGAATTCGTTTATAAATCAAATTGCTAATTTTATCTGACTTTTTATTCTAAATTTCAGTTATTTTTTATTGTATCTTATGTGGACTCTTTCTTTTAATGTAAATTGTTATAATCTGTATCCACCACGATCAACGGTGTGGATCTTTATATTTTTTCTCTAATCGATATGAAAATTTCTATCTATTGAGAACGAATATGGTGACTCCTTAGTAATATAATAGATAATGAAAAGCCAGTATCTGCACAATGCAACAACAATGCTATATTATTACTATGTGGAGTGTGAGCAGGAGCATGTGGTATGGTAGCATCAGGTGCATTCATTAGCAGGAAATGGTTGACACGTCAACTTCGTCACCTGCCAAATTTTCCTTGCTTGCTCCCCTGGTTGGACGTCTCATCTGACGAGCACGTAACCTTTCTGCCTAACTCTAATGGACAAATTTAGGCAGAAAAACCGTGCATTCGATTAGCACGACATACACAGACTATGGTGGAAATCCGTAAAAATTCTCGCGTTTTAAATGTGACCGGGTTCGCTTAGAGCATCTCCAGTAGGAGCCCTCAAATCAGAGTCCCTACTTTTGATTTGAGGGCTCCCCCTATTTTTGAGGGCCCTGTTTTTTGAGTTAAACTCCAGCAGAAGCCCTCAAATCAGGGCCCTCAAATTCATTCCAACTGAGAATGACATGTAAGGCCCACTCGTCATTCTCAAATTTCTCACCCCTCGCTCTCCGCAGCCCGGGGAAGAAGCAGACGAGGGAGGAGGCCGGGGCCGGGGCAGAGAGGAGCCAGCGGAGGCAGGGGCCGAGGAGGCCGTGCGCGTCTGCTCTCCACCGCCGGATCCGGCGACCACGCACCAGATCCGGCCGCCTCCGCTCTCCGCAGCCCGGGGAAGAAGCAGACGAGGGAGGAGGCCGCGCCCGGGGAAGAAGGAGGCCCCGCAGGGGCCGGGGCCGAGGAGGCCGCGCGTCCGTCCCGAGAGGAGCCAGAGGAGGCCGGGGCCGGGGCAGAGAGGAGCCAGTGGAGGCCAGGGCCGAGGAGGCCGCGCGCGTCCGCTCTCCGCCGCCGGATCCGGCGACCACGCACCAGATCCGGCCGCCTCCGCTCTCCGCAGCCCGGGGAAGAAGCAGACGAGGGAGGAGGCCGCGCCCGGGGAAGAAGGAGGCCCCGCAGGGGCCGGGGCCGAGGAGGCCGCGCGTCCGTCCCGAGAGGAGCCAGAGGAGGCCGGGGCCGGGGCAGAGAGGAGCCAGCGGAGGCAGGGGCCGAGGAGGCCGTGCGCGTTCGCTCTCCGCCGCCGGATCCGGCGACCACGCACCAGATTCGGCCGCCTCCGCTCTCCGCCGCCGGATCTGGCAACCCCGCACCAGATCCGGCCGCTTCCCGCCCGGATCCGTTCGCCGCTGCACCTTCGCAGCTCGGATCCGGACGCGCGACGAAGAGGCGGGTGGGGGAAGAGGCGGGCGGAGGAGAGCGGGGAGGCGGGCATCGGCGAGCGCAGGCGGGGAAAGAGGCAGGCGGGGAAAATGGCAGCGCGCACGGGAGGGGAAAGAGCCGGGCGGGGAAAGAGCCGGGTGGGGCGCGTAGAAAACTGCTCCAACTGTGATTTGGGGGCTTGGTCTAGAGCCCCATGAATGAGGGCTGAGGGGGGGATTTGAGGGGCCCCTCAAATTTGAGGGCTCTAGTAGGGGCCCTGCTGGAGCTCTATTTTTGTCTCAAGCCCCTAAATTTGGTTTTGGGGGCTCAAGTAGTGGCCATGCTGGAGATGCTCTTAGGATTTGCTCAAGTGACTTGTAAACAGGAATTTATAGTTTATTTTGTGCTGTAAGTACGTTGATTTATTATATGTAATTAAATAAAAAATAAAAAGTTCTATCCTAACAATATAAAGAATAAAAGGAATAAAAGAAAAACAAAAGTTCAAAAAAAAAATCAAAAAACCAAAAAAGATGAAAAATTATAAGCCAGAACCCCAAATCGTTTCTGATTGCTTCCATTCGTTACCGACTGAACGCCTTCACGGGTTGACCTGTTCCGACGGCCGTTCATCATTAAAAGAATAAGTTGGTGGTTGTACTCCTTCTCCTCCAACTATTTTATTCTTAACTTTTTATCACTCTTTACTTTTCAACTGATCAAGGTGGTGATCGGTTCGACTGAAAAGCTCTTGGCTTATGGCTGAAAACACTGTAGCTGACTGAAAAAAGCACTGTAGCTGACAGAGACTTATTTAACATAATTAAATTTAAAAAATTTAAAAATATAAAAAATATGTTAGCCCATTACGTATAATACAAATAAATACGAAAAAAAGAACCGGCAAAAAAGTTCAACAAAAAGACAAAAGTTCAGAAAAAGACGAAATTTATGAATAGTGAAACATAAGCCAGAAGCCAGAAGCCGAAGCCGAGTTGATCAGGGCCTAACTAGTTTTCTTCTATAACATAATTTTTTTATATATTTAATAAATTTTGTTGCAATGTATGAGTAGATGACTAGTTATTCAACGAAGAGTAAAGTCCATTACCGGTCCTTAAACTTTTTATGCTGTGTCATCCCGGTCCATAGACTTTCAAAGTGTGTCATCCCGGTGCCTAAACACTCTTTGGGGTCTCAAAATTAGCCCGTTACGGGTCTTGGCTGTGTCATCCCGGTCCTTAAACTTTTTATGCTGTGTCATCCCGGTCCATGGTTGTTACCACAGTAATGGCACACTTTGAAAGTCTATGGACCGGGATGACACACTTTGAAAGTCTATGGACCGAGATGACACAGCATAAAAAGTTTAAGGGCCGGTAATGGACTTTACTCTTCAACGAACAACAGCTTGACGAAACCAAAGTCTTGGCCACCCAACAAACAAACCACCTTGGAAGCAACACCCAAAGTTCAAACAAATCACTCTCCAAAGAATAACAATCTGCTTTCTCTCACAAGCCAATCCGCCGTCCGGTGCAAGAACTTCGCATTTGGTTGGCCCCAGATACGCGCTCGCGCATTCGTTTATCAATTTCTCTGTCGTTTAAAAGTCTCATTTAACTGTTCCAAACCTAGAAAATATATGCAGGCATATCTGAGGTCCTGTTTGGCACAGCTCTACCACCGGCTCCTGGAGCTGTTTAGAGCCGTTTTGTGCCAAACGGGGTACAACAAAATAGCTCCACTCAAGGAGTCCCTTAAAACCTGCTGAGACAAAAGTAGCTCCTTGGGTGGAGCTGAAAAAAGTAGCTTCACCCAGCTCCACTTGTGAAGTAAAAAAAAAACAGCTCCACTTGTGAAGTGGAGCCGTGCCAAACGGGGCCTAAATCAGTTGCTTTCTTTACCCTCCTTTCTTTGGGAGTACAATCTTATCTGACTGTAGTTGCCAAATGTGCACGGTCTTCATGTGGTACTAAGGTCCTGATCGGTTCGGCTTGAGCTTCTGGCTTCTGGTTTATTTTTCACTATTCATAAATTTCGTTTTTTTCTGAACTTTTGGCTTTTTGTTGAGATTTTTTGCCGGTTCTTTTTTCCCGTATTCATTTGTATTATACATAATGGGCTAACATATTTTTTATATTTTTAATTTTTTTAAATTTAATTATGCTAAATAAGCTTTTGTCAGCTACAGTGTTTTTTTCATCCAGCCAGCTACAGTGATTTCAGCCAAAAGCCACAAAAAAAACTCAACTGATCATCACCTAATTAGGAGATGTTTTGTTGGTGCACGGAACCAAGAAGGTGCAGTCTATATAAGCTGTGACAAAGCTAACTCTTGCACTGCAACTACCCCCCCATCTTCCCCGACAATCTAGCTCTCTCTCTCTAGCCAGTGATTGATTGATTAGTTGGAGCCTGCCGCTGAGGAATCCCGCACGGCATTATCCTTTTTCTGTTTTTTTCTTCTCTCTCTAGCTTTCAGGAGCCAACCAACCAATCAGTGAGCTCAGATGGGGGGCGCCTTTACAGCAGCACCAGCACCAGCGCTTGTTCGGGTTGTGGCACCACTCCTCTTGCTTGTTGTCCTCTTGGGGGCTGCAACTGCCAATGTAAGCGGCCACCAAGAACCGATCAGATCTCTCCCTTTTTTTACTCAATTCGTGAGCGTCGGTCCTCTTAATTTCTGCAAGTTTTGAGTCCTTGGGATTTGATGATGATGATGAATTCAGGTAGGCAACTCGTGCTCGACGGCCGCGGACTGCGGTGCCGGGCAGTGGTGCTTCGACTGCAAGCCGGAGCTCTCCGGCTCCCACTGCGTCCGCTCCACGGCCACCAATCCCTTCCAACTCATTGTAAGAGCTCGCTTCTGGTTGTTGTTGATGTTATCTTGTTGCGTCAAGAAAGGGACAAGGAGCAGTAACCATGCTGATGTGTTTGGTTTTCGATTTTTTGAGTTCCTGCCATGATTTCTTGGCTGGCCAGATCTGTTCTAAAGAGGAACAGGTTGGGAACTGAGCAGTTAGGACTTCGGAACAATGTATTTCACTTGCCACCTACCAGCAAAAAATTCTTATGTTCTTCTGTCAGGTTGTTCAAGTTGTGCAGAGAGCACGGTGAAAAATACAGTTAAGACAAAATTCTGTTTTGTGATGGGTTTTGTGTGAGTATCAAATTCCCGATATGCATAGAGATTTCCCCTGTTGTTGCCAGATGCTCCTCTGCATTAGATGTAGTGAAACATATTGCCCCCAACTAATTTGCTTTTAAAATTCTCAGGCTAGTTAATTCGGTTGTCCATAAGATTTGCATTTGAGGTTTCTTAGAATGCTTGATTAAGGCTCGTCTCGTTAAAAAAACTGTTTATATTCTGTTCGTAGTACTAGTTTTACATCCTTAATGGATTTTGCATCTGATTTTGTCTTCAGAACAACTCGTTGCCATTCAACAAGTATGCCTATCTCACGACGCACAATTCATACGCGATCGTCGGGGAGCCGTCTCACACTGGAATTCCACGCATCACCTTCGACAACCAGGAGGATACAGTCACTGATCAGTTAAATGTAGCTTCTTCAGCTTCTGATTCTCCCCTCATTCTACATGTCCTAGAATTCTACCACCTGTAATTCTCATCACAGTAGTAATGTTCTACAGAATGGTGTTCGAGCGCTGATGCTTGACACGTACGACTTCAAAGGAGATGTATGGTTATGCCATTCAAATGGAGGGAAATGCAACGATTTCACTGCATTCGTGAGTATATTGAATATGCCTTCCTTATCTGAAATGAAGGGGTTTCAGGGTGCAGTGCATTACAATTCTGTTGGTGATTGTAGGAACCGGCATTGGATACATTAAAGGAAATTGAAGCTTTCCTTTCAGCCAATCCATCTGAAATCGTCACTATAATCCTGGAAGATTACGTTCACGCGCCGAATGGACTGACAAAGGTGTTCAACGCCTCTGGCCTGTTGAAGTACTGGTTCCCGGTGTCGAAAATGCCGCAGAACGGTCAGGACTGGCCTCTTGTGAGTGACATGGTCGCGAGCAACCAGCGCCTCCTGGTGTTCACCTCCATCAGATCAAAGCAAACCACCGAAGGAATTGCGTACCAGTGGAACTTCATGGTTGAGAACAATTGTGAGGCACCAGTTCCTCCATATATAACTTTGTGCAGTTCATCATACGTGTTGTATGTGTAACTTACAGATTTTCACTTTGTCACAGATGGAGATGATGGAATGGATGCTGGGCAGTGCTTGAACCGCGCAGAATCCACGCCTCTCAATGACAAGACCAAATCGCTAGTCCTGATGAACTACTTCCCGTCAGTCCCGGTGAAGCTAACTGCGTGTTTACAGCACTCCAAGAGCCTCACTGACATGGTGAATACATGCTATGGCGCAGCTGGGAATCGATGGGCTAACTTCCTTGCAGTCGATTACTACAAGGTGCAAGCATTTCTACACTACACCAAATGGCAATTATAGAAACCATAAAGCACCTCTACATCTCAATTTCTTTAAAATCCACGAAACCTTCAATCTGGTGGAGTATAGAAGTAACGGCCAACATTTTCAGTTTTGATACAATAGTATATAAGAAGTACATTTGCAGTTTTGGTGCACAGATTCAGTGATGTTTGCGTGTTTTTGAACTGAATTAACCCAGAGAAGTGACGGTGGAGGCTCATTCCAAGCCACAGACTTGCTCAACGGGAGGCTCCTGTGTGGATGCCAGGACGTCAAGGCTTGCTTGGTGAGATAGATCAACTGGCTTCTTCTTTGATGTTCACGTTTAGTTCTTGATATGGTGTGACATATGAATTTGTTGACATGACTTTCGCCTCTTTTTTTGGCCATTTGCAGCAAGGGTCTGGTGTAGTATGCTCGGCATGAGCCTTGATCAAGAACTAGGTTTTGATGCGAAGGGTACACATAAACAACAACTTACTTGGTATGATCACGAGGATTCTTATGCTTGAGCTTGTGGTTGCGATGCCTTCTCCTGTTATGGTTGCTTGATTAGGTCAGAACGAATTGTTGCAGCGGTGGTGGTGTAATGATTTTAGTCTGAAGACAAGACATATGTAGGATGCAGATTACCAGAAAGTGATCATACATAACACCGAAGAATGAGTTGTCCGAGTTTGCGAAATATATTTATTATACTCATGAGGCATTGTATTTGTGAATAACCATTTAAGGAAACAATTGTAAATAGATTGATATAAACAATGAATGTTTCAAATGCTGTTCACAATTTCTCATTATGGTTATTTTCTCTTTATTTTGCTCAAATATTTTGCTTTTGTAATGAGGTTTCATACAGATGTAGGTAGTCTAGGCACATTTTTACCGATTAGTGTAGCTCCAATTCAGAGACAATGGTTGAGTCCTGAGGGATAGTAAGCCCTGATATATATCCATCCAGTGAAGTCTAATGTAATATTTATCAATTAGCAAATAGAAATCGCACTTGCAAACTGGCAGGGGAACTCCTAGGTGCTTGACATTCGGAGGGCAACTGAAAAATTCACAATATTAAACTCTTGCAACTTCACAATATTTATCTCAGCAGTGTATTGGAACTCTGAACAGTAGAGATGCAGGTCTTGACTCTTGCGGCCAAACACTTTGTAAGATCATGTGATGGCAGCCCAAGTTGATAATGATCTTTGGTTGAGTTTGATTTTATGAAATTACATTTTGATATGTTGCCTTTAGTGGTTAGTGGTCTAATGGGCCCTAGGCTGGTGGTCAGACTAGCCGGCGGTCTGACCAGCCAATGCACGGTGGTTTGACCGGTGTGCGGTAGCTATTTTTGAGAGAAGGTCTTTTGGAGATTTTTGAGTTGAGACTTGGTGTGGTTGTACCGGCATTGCAAATACGGTATGACCAGAGAGGAGCAGTCTGATCAACCATTGTATGGCAATCTGATCGGAGTGTGCTTGGTGGTCAGACCAGCTTAGTGGCCGCGGTCAAACCGACCTCTGTGGTATTTTGCTGAGTTGAATTAGTTTTGGGTGTTAATTATGATGTGTCTATATAAGTGTGAGTCATGGTGTGTCCATGCAAGTGTGAGTTATAGTGTGTCCATGTACGATTTGATTTACTAATGAGAGTCAAGCACATGTCATTTGTGCTTGGATCAGTTTGTTGTTCTTTGGTGTACAGGTGCTTTGATGATTATTGTGGCCAACGGCAAGATCGAGATTTGGTGGCTGTGGCGTGTCGCATAAGTCCGGGTGGAGCATAATCTCAAGCCGAGAAGCATGGAAGAAAGACAAGGGTCATGGGAAGGCAAATGCGTGCATGTAGTATACCAATTAGACTTGTGTATTTCAAGTGGTGATGTTCTTCGAAGAAGACGTACCATCTTGACAACAAGTAATTAGGTATCACAAACTATAGGACTCGAGTGTTTTAAGTGGTGATGTTCCTCGAAGCAGGCATACGAGCATGGCGATGAGGCATTGGACATTGCATATTTGTGAAGACCGGTGGGTGGCAATTGAGGAAATTGTCCAATACTGGGTGGATTGGCGGTTTGCAAAACTGCAGCGTTGGTGCAAGTGGTTGAGATCACGTTTTTGAGGATAAAATGTCTTATTGGGCTTGTGAAGCCATGCTTTGAAAAGCGTGCAAATATATGTGAGAGTAAAACATGTTTATGTATGGGTTACAGGGTTTTCTGTTTGTAAGTAGTGTGATTCACTAAGGAGTGGCTAGTTGTTTAGGGTTTGATGTGAGGTGGAAGCCTCTACTATATAAGATGGAACACTTAACACTTGTGAGATTAGGGTTAGGGTTTTCTTGTGTTGGAGTCTTTGGTGCGTGTGCTCTAGGGTTAGAGCTCTACCATCCTAAGAAAGTGGCTATAAAACATTTCTCTCTGAGTGAAATAAACATCCAAAGCTTGTCTAAGTGAGTTGTGTCATAGATCCTTTTTTGTGCTTTTGATTTGCTTGACTTTCTTTTTTGGATTTCTCTCTTCTTGATCTTTCCTGGTGCTGAGGACGTATAAAAGTTGGAGATATCTCTTGGAGATCAGATCCTATCTATCTAGGTATGACCTAGAGGAAGTTCTTGAGTTTGTACAGTTGGCCTCAAGAGAGAGGTGATTTTAGGATTTTACTCTTGTGAGGGTTTTGGCCTAAGTTCATGGTATGATCTAGTTTGCTATGACATGTGAGAACCCATCCAAGTTCACATAAATTATCAAGGACTTATGAGCAAGAGTACATCAAGGTTTTTCTCTTTTGCCTAGTTTTGGTGTAGCTCTCTGTGTTTTGGATAAAGGTTAGAACTTTTGTATTGATCTTTATGATCCATGATTGGAATAGTTCCTGAAATCTTAGGGAGTGTTTGTGTCAAGATTCACTACATTTGGATTGCTGGTTTGAGAGTTGGATATTTTCTTAGATCATGTGCAGTGCTTTCTGCACTGTATCTCGGTAAGCGGTTAGACCGTAAGGACTCAAGCAGTTAGATTGGCTAGCGGTTAGATCGGCGTGATCGGTCTGGCCAGTGGTCAGACAATTTGTTGCCAGCAGTCAAATCGGTTGGAGACAGAATGTCTGGGGTGGATTTTGGCTCTTAGCTTTTGAGAGCTTATGAGTTTCTGTTTTCAATGTGGAGGGAAGATTTTAAAATAGTCATTCACCCTCTCGCTTTGACTTGCCATAACGATCCTCCAATTGGTATCAGAGCCCAGTTTGCTCTTCTTTATAGATCTTAACCAGTATTTTACGCAATGGCGTAGGAGAGGTATCATAGCAAGGCTCCTGCCTTTGATGGGGTCGACTATCCCTATTGGAAGACAAGGATGGGGATGTACATTGAAACTCAAGGCCTAACCATTTGGAACAATGTGAGAAGTCCCTTTGTTGTGCTTGCCGATGATGTGATCCTTCATGCTGTCCAGTCAATTGAGGTTGAGGCAAATGCTAAGGCACTCGACTTCTTGATTCAAGGCCTAGGGAGAAATGAGTTCCATCGGGTGGCTCATCTTGTATCTATATATGACATCTGGATGACCCTCCTTGATTACCATGAGAGAACGTTGAAAATCAAGAAAGTGTGTGAGACCCAGTTCAAGAAGAACTACCAAAAGTTGGAAATAGAATATGGAGAATCCATTAATTTCTTTTTTGGTAGATTTCATAAGATCATGAGTGATCTAAGGTCTAAGGGAGTCACTTACCCTGATGCCAACAATGTGGCTCATGCTCTGAGTTCTCTGGACATGAGTGTTTGGGAAATGAAAATCACATCTATTAGTGATAAGATCGACTTAGCAACTATGACTATGGATAAACTATTTTCATGGCTTAAGATCCATGAGATGAAAGTCATAGCCAAGAAGTCCTAAAGTCCAAAGACAATGGCTCTTGTGACTGATCTTGTCAAGTGTGGTTCTTCTTGTGAGAATGTTTCTTCTAAATTTTCTTTGTCCATTTTTTAAGCCATGAGCGATGAGCAAATTAAGAGCTTTCCTATAGATGATCTAGCCCTCATTACTCGTAAATTTACCTATGCCTACCAGAAACCAAGAGAGCATTGGAAAAGTGATCCAGTTGTGTGTTTTGAGTGTGTTGAGATGGATCATTTTGGTGCTATATGTTCTACCTTTGTGAATAAGGATAAAGATGATCATGGGAAGAATGACTACAACAAGAAACATCATCAATTCTCCAAGCACGATGAAGCACTCAAGAAGGCGACTCTTGCAATGTTCACATCCCTTACTGGTCGAGACTTGAGCGATGTTGATCGTTCGAGCGATGAGGAGGAGACGATGGAGAAGAAGGACAAGAAGAAGGCCATTGACTTCACTGGTATGTGCTTCATGGTTGCAAGTGAGAATGATCACAATAGCGAGCCTGATGAGGATGGTCCCTACATCAAGCATGATGAGGTAGATCCTATGATGCACTCATACTTAGATATGATAGAGTTGTAGAGGATCACTTAAAGCAAATTGAGAGCATGAAACATGTCATAAAAAGAAATGGAAAACTAAAATTTGAAAATGAGATCATAAACAATGAAGTTGCTAGGCTTATATCCCTTATTCCTCATAGTAAAAATTGTGATTCTTGTTTTACTTTGCATGCTGAAATTAAAAAGTTGAGATCATCTAGGTCATCTTTGCTAGAACAACTAGAAAAATGCTAGAGTTAAAATTATTGATATCAAGGCTAATCCATGTTCTAGTTACTTAGGAGCTGGTGACATTTTTAGAACTAGTGCTTTGCCATGCTTGAATTGTGATGGATTGGAAAAGAAACTTGCCACACAAACTAAAAAGTTACTCCAATACAATCTTGAATATTCTTGTGCTCATTGTGAGTTTAGAGAAGAAAAATTGAAAGAATTAACTAACAAGCTTAATTATGCTAGAGCTGAACCTTGTGATACTTGCCCTATGGTCACTTCTGAAATTGAAGTTCTCATTAAAATCTTGCAATACAAACATGATAAGGAAACTCTTACTCTTATTCATGTATCAAATGTTGATTCTATTACTCCCATAACTTATGCATTTTGTACTAAAATTGGACAAGATTAGGATTATTTGCATGAAGCATTTAGAGTTAAATTTGATGAGTACTTGCGTAGAGTCATGAATAGGGGTTGTGTATCTCATGCAGCTTTGAAGCTAGAGGTGGTTGTGCATAAGGAGAGATATGCTAGAGCTATTAAGAGCTAAGCCTATGAGTCTTATGTCACCCTAGCAAAGGAGAATGCTTATTTTTAGAAAAATCTTTAATAGCTTCTCTAGTGGGAAAAAAACCTAAACATGATTCTAGATTAATCCAAGGTTAGCAAAGCCAATAAAGGTTTAGGATTAAATCATTATGAGCATTCCAAAAGTCATCCTCCTAAGATTGTGATAGTAGTTGAGAGTGGGAAGATAGAGGTTGCCCCTCCTTAGCCTGCCTAGATTGTGTTCAAGTCTACATGATTTGCCTAGAACTCTTCAAACATTCTATGTGCTTCTACTTCATCAGGTACGACCTCTCAAAAGGTCAAATACCATTGTACCTTTTGTGAGAAGAATGTCCATATTGTAAAGTTCTATTTTAGTAGGCCAAGAAACTACGTTGCGATCGTACTAGAGCCTTGAGGAGGTTTTAGGATTAGTCCTATTTAGTTAGTCTCTTTAGAGTTGCCACTAGACCTTGCTTTGTAGATAGGTTTTTTTGATTCATTTGGTGGCTTTAGAGAGCGACATGGTTTTAGGTTCAGTAGGGTAGGTTTAAATCTAGAGTTACCCCTAGTCATGATTTTTGTCATTTTTATCTATGGTGAGGATTTGAGAGGGATCTTGGTAGCTCTAGGATGTATTCTTATGCTAACCCATGCCTTGGAGCTTTTCCTGCAGGTCGTGTGTCTTTCTTATTTTACTAATCCTAGTATCGAGACACATACTTTTTCTGTCTCTCTGATGTGGGCTTTTCATATGAGGAGGAGATCATTTGGATCATGTCATCCTCTTTGGGTCTCCTACCTCACTTTGGGTATCTGGTGATGGCTATCACTTCTTAGGATGCAGCTTGCTCCAGCTTCAACTACTTTGACTACATCTCATCACCAAGCGATGTGACATAGGTTCAATGCTTGAGCTTTCTCATTCACTGCTTTTATATTCAGTATTGCATAGCATTTGTGAGTGTTAGGGTTTTTAGATCAATTCAGGGTGTTGTGAGTTACACCTTTTGTCTTTTTATTAGACACTTACTAGGTTCTATAGGATCTCTTACCTTGTATAAGTTGAGCTTGCTTCTTCTTTCACTAGCATCTAGTACTAGGGATAGTTAGTGTTAGAAATTGGCCCTTGTGAGCAAGGCCCATTTCCTTAATCCCAAAGCATGCATGGTTTAGTACCATATTGCTAAGGCAAGATGGATAAGACCAATTTATAAGGTGGAGTCCTCACCACTCTTTGAATATGGATAGAGATTGTATGAGGAGGATTCTGGCTAGTCACACACGCGCGAACACATGTGCGCGCGCGTATTCGCATATTTTCGCGTGAAAATCACGTGACTTAACATGACGTGGCACACCACTTGGCAGACCAAGTCCATCTTTAATTTTGCTGAACTCTGCATCACTCTCTCTGTGTTTGAATGAGATTCAAACGTTTGAATTTGAGGTTTTATTGGGGTTGTGATGACAAGCAGTTACCAGTGAATAACTAGCTAGTTGAATGTGTCAGTTACCAGTGGGTAAATGGCTGTTTTAATCATGTCAGTTATCAGTTTGTCTATTTATATGCCTGAAGATGTCCAGAGTATGGGTGAGAATCTCACTACCTCCATTTTTTTCTTCTCTACGATCTTGTGCTTGTGTACTGTGTTGTCTGAACTTCGCCAACTTTTCTTCCCAGCATGCACCTGGAAGGAGGGAGAGCGGCTATCTCTGGACCATTGCCGTAGAGAGTACCTGCACGGGGTGGCAATAAGGTTTCTGGGTAGTGCACATTTGCGTGACTGCTCACTACACTGCGTCATCTACGTTCTGCACTGCATCAAGCCTGCGCTGCTTCCTGTTCTTCATTAGGCTCAAAAGTAAGTCATTCGCATGTTCGTTCGACTTTGTTACTATATATTTCTTGCATATATTCTGAAGTATGATAAGTATCCTGCTGTTAGTAGTAAGTTTTGCATCACTGGTTTATTGTATTTGTCTCCTGGTAAATTTGGAATTAAAATATTACCCACATTTACAACATTCCAGAAACCTTATTGCGAATTTTGTTGCAATACAGCAATGGCTAGTGCTTCTGATGCGATAAAACCTAAGAGGTTTTCTGGTCAGAATTTTTGTAGATGGCAGACTATAGCCAAGTTTTGGCTCATGTCATTGGGGTTATGGTGGGTTAGTCACGCACAGTATCCATTTACGAGTGAGCAGTTCATGCAATTTGAAAATACAAACAACACTGCTCTTGGCGGCATTTTGACTGTTCTGGCAGATCAGCTCTATGATGTGTATATGGACTTTAAGTGCGCCACAGAGTTGTGGGATGCACTAGAGCACAAATATGCAGAGGCAGAGGCAGGTCGCTGGCTCTATATGTGTGAGCAATTTTTTGACTTTAGCATAGATGAGACTAAGTCCATAGTTGGATAAGCTCATGATCTCCAGCTACTAGTCGGTGAGATTGTGCACCTGGGTTGTGTGTTGCTTCCAAAGTTTGTGGCTGCGGGCATTGTTGCTAAACTCCCTGCCTCTTGGCGGGATTTTGCTGCTAGCTTGAAACATAAGAGGGAAGAAATTTCTGTTGAGGTTCTTATTGCAGCCCTCGATGTGGAAGAAAAAGTAAGAGCAAAAGACGCACCTAGCACCTCTAGCCAGAACAATGCAAATGTCATACAGAAAAAGACTGTTGCAAAGAAGTACAAATTCAACAAACCGAACAAGATAACTAGCTTTAAGAAGAAAACCGAGAAAAAGGATTTGAGGGACATCACCTGCTTTGTATGCAGAAAAGACGGTCATATGGCGAAGGATTGTCTCTTCGCAATATCAGAGATGGTGAACAGCCAAAGAAGAAGGCTGTTAACGTGATCATAGGCGAGGCCTCGACTTCAGGAGGGCAACAGGGGCTTCCTCTGTCCTAATGGGAAATGGGTCGCATGCTTCTGTTCTTGGTATTGCCACGGTGGATCTGAAGCTTACTTTAAGGAAGACTGTCCACTTGAAGAATGTGCAACATGCTCCTATAATAAAGAAGAACCTCGCTAGTGGGTCTCTCCTATGCAGGGATGGTTATAAGCTAGTTTTTGAGTCAAATAAAATTTTAATGTCTAAGTTCAGAAAATTTATTAGTAAAGGCTATGGGAGCGGTGGCTTGTTTTGTTTAAGTATTTTATAATCTTGTTATAATCTGAATGTTCCAACTAGTTTAAATAAATGTGAGGCAAATATTTAACATTCTCATTTCTGTTATATTGGTTTTGATAGTATTGCTAGAATGTCTAGATTAGATTTAATTACAAAATGTGAAATTGTCAAAGGATCAAAGTGCCAGTCATGTATGCAAGCAAAGCAACCTCGAATACCCTTTAAGGGATTAGAGGACAAAAAGAACTTGACACCATTGGATCTTGTTCATTCAGATTTATGTGAAATGAATGAATTATTGACAAAAGGAGGCAAAAGATATTTTCTAACTTTTATTGATGATGCAACACATTACTGCTATGTGTATTTTCTAAAAACTAAGGATGAAGCTTTAAACTACTTTAAGATTTATAAGGCCGATGTTGAGAACCAACTAGAGAAGAAAATAAAAAGATTGAGGTCTGATCGTGGAGGAGAGTACGTCTCTCATGAATTCTCCCAATTCTATTCTAAGCATGGAATAGTTCATGAATTTACACCACCATATTCACCCCAATCAAATGGGGTAGCTGAGAGGAAAAACCGGACACTAACAGATTTGGTTAATGCCATGTTAGAGAGTGCCGGTATGCATAAGGCATGGTGGGGGGAAGATACACTGACAACAACTTTCGTTCTAAACAGAGTAATCACTAAAAAGAGTGAGACTACTCCGTATGAAGAATGGAAGGGGAGAAAACCCAATGTTAATTTTTTGCGAACTTGGGGGTGTTTGGCAAAAGTCAATTTACCATTGCAGAAAAAGAGAAAGCTTGGACCAAAAACAGTCGATGATATTTTTCTAGGATATGCTCAAGATAGCACGGCCTATAGATTTTTAGTAGTTAAATCAGAAACTCCTGAGATTATTGCTAATACAATAATGGAGTCTAGAGATGCTTCATTTTTTGAGAATATCTTTCCTATGAGAACAACAGGCAATACTTCACGAATAGAGAATGTTCAAACTGATAATATTGAATGTGAGAATAATCAAACTTCTAAACTTCCCACCATTTCTGAACCAATATGTGATATCCTTGAAGAAGATAACAATCTAGTCACAGAAGCTCCTCGCAGGAGGAAGAGACAAAGGGTTGAGAAAACTTTTGGTGAACTTTATTGTATTCCTTGTGGATGATGTACCAAAGACCCTTTCGGAGGCTTATGCATCTTCTAATGCTGAGTATTGGAAAGAGGCAGTCCATAGCGAGATGGGCTCTATCATGGCTAATGGGACTTGGGAGATCACTAATCGTCCTTTCGGGTGCAAATCTGTAGAATGTAAGTGGATCTTTAAAAAGAAACTAAGGCCTGATGGTATTATTGAGAAGTACAAGGTAAGACTTGTGGCTAAGGGTTACACCCAGAGAGGGAGAAGATTTATTTGATACCTATTCTCCTGTTGCTAGGCTAACCACCATCAGAGTGCTCCTTATGTTAGCATCTTCCTATGGTCTACACGTTCATCAAATGGATGTGAAGATAGCTTTCCTTAATGGAGAGTTGGAGGAAGAAATCTATATGGATCAACCGGATGGTTTTGTGATTTCTGGACAGGAAAATAAGGTATGCAGATTATTGAAATCTTTGTATGGCTTAAAACAAGTACCTAAACAATGGCACGACAAGTTTGACAAAACTTTGACATCCGCTAGCTTTGTTGTGAATGAAGCTGATAAATGTGTGTATTATCATTATGGTGGGGGTCAAGGGGTGATCTTATGTCTGTATGTAGATGACATACTTATATTTGGAACAAACATTGCTGTAATTGACGAGGTCAAATCTTTCTTATCTCGGTGTTTTGATATGAAAGACTTGAGAGAGGCATATATCATTCTGAATATTAAATTGATCAAAAGTAAGGATGGGATCACTTTGAATCAATCCCGTTATGCTAAGAAAATATTGAAATGGGTGGTTTTGAAAACTATAAAGTTCTTTGACACCCTATGATGCGAGCATTAAGCTTCGAAAGAACCAAGGGTTAGGAAAAGATCAATTAAGATATTCACAAATTATTGGGTCACTTATGTATTTAGTTGGTGCCACAAGACCTGACATTTCATTTACTATGAGCAAATTAAGTTGGTTTACTTTTAACCCAGAAGATGATCACTGGGAGGCACTTGAAAGAGTGTTGCGCTACTTGAGGGGCACAACATCTTTTGGAATACATTATACGGACACCCTTCTATATTAGAAGGATACAATGATTCTAATTAGATCTCTAATGTGGATGAGATCAAAGCTACAAGTGGTTATATATTTACTTTAGCTGGTGCTGCAGTTTCATGGAGGTCTAGCAAACAAACTATATTGACGAGGTCAACCATGGAAGCAAAACTTGTAGCATTTGACACAACAACATTTGAGGTTGAATGGCTAAGAGAGCTTCTATTGGACTTGCCATTGGTTGAGAAACTAACACCTGCAATCCTGATGTACTGTGATAATTAAACAGTGTTGGCCAAAGTCACAAGTACAAAGGATAATATGAAGTCCTCTAGACATGTGAAGTATAGGCTTAAATCTATCAGAAAACTGAGAAACTCCAGAGTGATTGCTGTGAACTATATTCACACTAAGAAAAATCTTGCAGACCCTTTTACAAAGGGGTTAGCATGGAAAGCGATTTTCGTTGCATCTATGGACATGAGAATGAGGCCCATTTCAGTTACATCACAATGGTAACCCATACCTTCTTGATCGGAGTTCCCGTGACTTAGTTAATGGGAAAAACAAATTGATGTTGTAACAAGTGAGTGTATATTTGATATACCCATGTCCTAATAAACAAAGTACTCTCGACTATGTGGAAGGTTGGCATAAAGCTTTAATATATTCTGTTGTCCAAATAAGAAAAAAGGTATTAGCCTACAGGATACCTAGAAAGAATACACTTACTTGAGCTTAACTATGTGGTCGCAGTTCACGAGAACGGGGCATTCTCTAGAAAGCTCATGAGCAGATAAGGGAGCATGACCATATAATACTTCGTTTAGGCGTGATTCATTGGTAGCCTAGTACTAGTTGAAATCCCAAGTGAAATCTGATCACGAAAAGCTGTAAATTCAAGGCATAGTCCATTCATCAACTGTGAGAAAATGAATCTTGTCATTTTAGGTGCAAGTTCAACCTGTACGGGACTTATACTAAACAACTGGTATATTAATAGTACTTCAACACAATATCTTTGATATATTTTTTCTTCTTGCTTTGGAATTGGGGGGATTGTTAGAAATTGGCCCATATGAGCAAGGCCCATTTCCTTAATTCCATAGCATGCACAATTTAGTACCATATTGTTAAGGCAAGGTGGATGAGACCAATTTATAAGGTGGAGTCCTTGCCACTCCTTGAATATGGATAGAGATGGTATGAGGAGGGTTCTAGCTAGTCACACACGCGTGCACGCACACGTGCGCGTATTCGCGTATTTTCATGTGAAAATTGCGTGAGTTGTGACTTGTGACTTGCAACCATGATATGACGTGGCGCTCCACTTGGCAGACCAAGTCCATCTTTACTTTTGCTAAACTCTGCATCACTCTCTCTCTCTCTCTCTTTGTGTTTGAATAAGATTCAAACGTTTGAATTTGAGGCTTTATTGGGGTTTTAATAATAGGCAGTTACTAGTGGATAAATGGCTGGTTGAATGTGTCAGTTACTAGTGGGTAAATGGCTATTTTAATCATGTCAGTTATCAGTTTGTCTATTTATATGCCTGGAGACGTCCAGAGTATGGTTGAGAATCTCACTGCCTCCATTTTCTTCTTCTCTGCTATCTTGTGCTTGTGTACTGTGCTGCCTGAACTTCGCCAACCTTTCTTCCCGGCGTGCACCTAGAAGGAGGGAGAGTGGCTATCTCTGAACCATTGCCGCAGAGAGTACCTGCACAGGGCGGCAATAAGATTTCTGGGCAGTGCACATCTGCGCGACCGCTCACTACACTGCGTCATCTACGTTCTGCATTGCATCAAGCCTGCGCTGCTTCCTATTCTTCATCAAGCTCAAAAGTAAGTCATTCGCGTGTTCATTCAACTTTGTTACTATATTTTTCTTGCGTATATTCTGAAGTATGATGAGTAGCCTACTGTTAGTAGTAAGTTTTGCATCACTGGTTTATTGTATTTGTCTCCTGGTAAAATTTGGAATTAAAATATTATCCTCATTTACAACAGTTAGTGTGGTTGATTCGCTCCTTATCAGTGTCTTTTCATTGGGCTAGAGTCATGTGGTGTAGAGGTTTTCTTTTCTTGCAAGAGTTCTTATCTTTTTCTTGCTTTTATATCTTGTTTTTTCTTTTGCAAGTGTTCCTGTAGTTAGGGGAGGTTTAATTCTTGCTTGTTTTTTGCATTATGTATACATGGCATTGCATTATAGATATGCATTTAGATATGAGTTTTGACTATTATCAATTATGATGTAATTCTGATTTGATGTTGTTCGTTTGCATGATTATGCTTACCTAGCTAGCTTCGTCATGCTTTTGTATGTATGATTAAATGTTTGCCATGCTAGTTGAACTTGCAAACTTGAAGTTAATCTTACAATTGGTACTAATTTCCATAATTGGTATCTTTTAAGTTTGCTAAGATGGATCTTTTGACTAGTTGCCCTCTAGGAATCCTTTTATGACATATGCCATATAAAAATGCTCGATTTTATTGAGTTTGTTTTACTATTTTGCTAGTTCTTTGGTAAATCATGTCTTTCTCATTGAACTAGTGCCTAACTTGACAAAATGATCTCTTACAATTAGTATCTCAACAATTCTTCTTTATGAGACTGCTTGCCATGCCTTAGCATGAACATAGGGGGGTTTTGTATGACTAAGACTATTGTTTTAAGTGTAATACTTGAGATGGTCGACAATAGCTTTAGATCAATGAAAATGAAAATAATTCAATTGGTTTAAGCTCAGAAGGCAGTTGTAGATGGCTCCTAGTCTAGAACTTGTTTTACTGAGATAGACCATAAAAATATGATCAATGGCTGAAACTTAGGAGACAGTTATGGATGGCTCCTAATTCAGGATTTGCTTTGCTAAGATAAGGCCTAAAATGATCTTTAAAATCCCAAGTTTTGGCTTTTATCTAGTGCTTGAGCATAATTAGCTAAAATTGAATCTCTAGAACTTTAAATAATTCAACTTGAATTCCTTGGTTCTATTTAGTCTTCTTGACATGGCTTAAATCATACTTGGATACCATTAGATGAACTTATCAGTTTTGAGGTTTTGCTTAACTTGAAATCAAATTGAATGCTCTAAATTATGCTATCTTACTTAGATTGGTTATATATGCCTTACCATAACCTAGGCAGCATTTTATGCATTCCGTGGCTTCTATGGTATCCTTTTACCTTGAACCTTGCTTTGGATAATTTTCAAAGCTCTTTTAGGTTTGGCATTTTCATTCATGTCTACATGCTCCTTTGCTCCTTTTATGTCTACATTTGGTATCATGCATCAATTTAGGGGGACTATGAGTATTTGTAAGCTTGCATTGTCCTCTTGAACCTTGATGACTATTTTGCCAAAAGGGGAGAATGAGTAAGGAAAAAAATTTGGTATTAGTCTAAATAGAGTGAAATTGATGAGAATGAACTTAACAAGGGGAAGAATACTTAAAAATCTTAAAAGGGGGAGAATGATCTTTGTGAAGTTGCAATAGAGCAAAATGAGCTTTTATGTGAGAAAACACATTCTCTTTTGGTGCTTTGTCTTGCTATGGCAATGGTCAAGATGAACAATTATTTTTTATTTGGACCATGAGTAAGATTGTGCTATTTGAGGAGTTTTAGGTGTTGATAAAGCTTTTGTTAATAACTTGCTCTTTCTTGGTTTTAGCACCATTCCATATCTTACCACTATGGTCATGTTCCTTCTTTCCCTTGAAAATAGACCACTAGTGGCTGTTGCCTTTTGGATGTTTGTCAAATTACTCATCAAGGGGGAGATTATAAGACCATGTGGTGGCAACCCCAAGTTGATGATGAGTATTTGACCATGCTTGTGCCATGCTATCTTTGGTTGAGTTTGGTTTTGTGAAATTGTATTTTGACCTATTGCCTTTAGTATCTAGTGGTCTGATTGGACCTAGGCTGGTAGTCAGAATGGTCGATGGTCTAATTGGTCATTGCATGGCGGTCTGACTGGTGTGTGGTAGTACCGTCACTTTGTTGATAGTAGTTATTTTCTAAAGAATGTCTTTTGAATGTTTTTGAGTTGAGGCCTAGTGTGGTAGTACCAGCATTGTGACCAGTGTGTGCTTGGCGGTCTGACCAGCTTGGTGGCCGTGGTCAGATCGGCCTCTATGGTATTTTGCTAAGTTGAGTTGGTTTTGGGTGCTAGTCATGGTGTGTCAGTGCAAGTGTTGGCCTCTGTGGTATTTTGCTGAGTTAAGTTGGTTTTGGGTGCTAGTCATTGTGTGCCCATGAAGTATTAGTCATGGTGTGACCATGCAAGTGTGAGTCAAGTGCTTGTCATTTGTACTCATATTGATTTCTTGTTCTTTGGTGTGCAGGTACTTCAATAGTTATTGTGGCCAGCGACAAGACCGAGGTTTGGTGACCATGGCATGTCACGTAAGTTTAAGTGGAGCATCATCTCAAGCCAAGAAGCATGGGAGAAAGACAAGGGTCATGAAGACGTGAGTGCATGCGTGTGGTGTGCCAATTGGACTTGTGTGTTTTGAGTGGTAACATTCCTCAAAGCAGGCATACAATCTCAGTAGCAAGTAATTGGGCATCACAAAATATGATGTGATGTGGTGTGCTATAAGACACGGGCGTTTCAAGTGGTGACATCCCTCGAAGCAGGTGTGCGATATTGGCAACGAGGCATTGGGCATCGCATAATTGTGAAGACCAATGTGTGGCAATTGAGAAAATTATCCAATACTAGGTGGATTAGCGGTTTGCAAAATTGCGGTGTTGGCCTAAGTGATTTAGGTCACGTCTATGAGGATGGAGTGTTTTATTGCGCTTGTAGAGCCATGTAAGTCATGCTTTAAAAAGCATGCAAACATGTGTGAAACTCGTTTGTGTGTGGGTTGCTGGATTTTCTTATTTGTAAGTGATGTGATCCACTATAGAGTGTCTAGTTATTTAGGGTTTGGTGTAAGGTCGAAGCCTCCACTATATAAGGCTTGCATGTTGAAGAGAGAGAACACTTAACACTTGTGAGATTAGAGTTAGGGTTTTTTTATGTTGAAACCTTTGGCGTGTGCGCTCTGGGTTAGAGCTCTGCCATCTTGAGATATTGGCTGTAAAGCATTCCTCTCCAAGTAAAATAAATATCCAAAGTTTGCCCAAGTGAGTTGTGCCATGGATCCTATCTCAGGCTTTTGATTTGTTTGGCTTTCTTATTTGGATTTCTCTCTTCTTGATCTTTCCTGGTGCCAATGAAGTGTGAGAGGTGAAGATATCTCTTAGAGATCAGACCCCATCCATATAGGCATGATCCAGAGAAAGTTCTTGAGTTTGCCTGATTGTCCTCAAGAGAGAGATGATTTTAGAATTTTACTCTAGTGAGTGTTTTTGCTTGAGGACTCACGAGTAAGAGTAGATCAAGGGTTTCCTCTTTTGCCCTGTTTTGGTGCAATTCTGTGTGTTTTAGATAAAGGTTAGAATTTTGGCATCGATATTTATGATCCATTATTGGAATATGTACCTGACATCATATGAGGATTAATGTTAAGTTTCACTATATTTGGATCAATAATTTGAGAGTTGAATCTTTTCTTAGATCGTGTGGAGTGTTATCGGCATTGTATCTTGGTGAGCAGTTAGGCCACAAGAACCCAATGGTTGGACTGGCCAGCGATCAGACCACTTGTTAGCCGAAGGTCAGATTGGTTAGAGATAGAGTGTCTTGGGTGGATTTTGGTTCTTTGCTTTGGTGATCTTATGATTTTGTGTTTTCACTGTGTAGTGTCGATACATAGGGGAAGATTTTGAAAGAGTCATTCACCACCTCTGACTTGCCATACTAATCCTATGCATTTCCCCAATAATGTGAGGGTTTGATGGACTGGTTGAGCCTCTCGTTGATCATTTTATTTTCGAAATTCCTTGTTTAAAACTATGTCTATGATCTGGTGGAAGATATATCATGCAACATGGCCTTATTGACATAAATCAATCGAGAAGCACAAAATGAAGGATTGGCTTAGCTCTAAAGGGCACTGTCTTATGGTTTGGAAAGGAATATGTAGAATTTTGCACTTGGGAGGACTAGGGTTTCAAAGGCTATAGAGACCTTTGGGTTGGCACTTGGCGTTAGATGCCAATGGCATTACCTTCAGGATGCTTGGTTGCATAAGGCAAAAAGAAGGCGTTTGAGCGATTGTAATATGTTCGACCACCACTGAACTGGAATAAATATACTATTTATTCTGGAGACATATATACTTCCAAATCACATACCATTTCTTACTAGTGGTATATTTTTAATAAATATGTTTTGTATCTTGAAATGTGGAGAGAGTTAATGGATTGAAGAGTGTGGGAATAGCTGTTTGAAAGGGAGTTGCGGGTTTTGAGCGTATATGCATTTACTTCTCAGTTGTGAATGTTGTATTATGGTTTTGTGCTGAGTGGTGCCTTGTGAACAGGTGGCTTCAGTCCTGACCGTGCTTGAGCCCTTTGCCCCTTTGGTAGAGGCAAGTATAATGATGGATTTAATACATGTTATAGAATGTCAATGTTTGATATATATTATGAGCAATTGTGTGTTCATGATTGTGATGAAGGCATAATTGGTAATGTTCATGGTTGTTTGAAAGTTATGAAGTCCATGATTGTGAACAGTGTAGTATGAATAGGTCTTTTATGTGCAAGGTTGTTGTGAATGCACGATTCTATTAAATTGAGACTTTCATACATATGCATCATGTTGGCTTATTGAAATCTTGGTCATGTGATGACTGGGCAACTGCTGAGGTCCCCGTCATGTTGATGATGGGCTAAAGGTCCCTATGCTTGAAGAGCATGGGCTTAGGTCCCCATACTTGCGGAGTATGGGCATTGGTCCCTGTACCAGATGGTACAGGCATGGGTGTGCATCGACGGATGCACACTTTGCATTACCGGTAAAATGCAAAAGAGAAAGAGAAAAGATAAAGATCTTGTTGAGCATATTGCATAGCATGTGTTTGTAAAGTAACCGTTGGGTGTTCTTTATGGAATAGTGTACATGTATGCTATTGTTACCATTTATTATATTTGCTGAGTCTTTGGACTCGCCCTTGTTATTTGTTGTGTTTTAGGTACCCTTACGAGATCGGCATGCATGGGGGAAAAGAAGGATTAGTCTTGTTGCACTTTTGCACAATCTATCCACAATGGAAAGAAAGGAAAAATTAATTGGTAGATGAATGAATTATTTTAAGTACTTTTATGATTATTGCTTGCTAGAAGTAAATTGTAACAAAGGAATAGAAGATTCAGGATGCTCATGATTTATATCTTAGATGTTAATTACTATGGATATTGTTGTAGGGGTGGCCCCCACCTAAGCCCAGCCGGCCTGTTAGAAGGTTGTAAGGCCCAAAATGGGACATGTATAATGACATAATTGCCCTTGAGAGGGATACTTGGGTGTAAGGTCATAACTGTAAAATGCTCCCCATGTGAATATATATAAGCCATCCAGGCCATGGGGAAAGCCCCCAAGTAGGGGTGGAAAAAAAAGCTCGTTAGTGGGGCTCGTTGGCTCGGTTCAAAATTGCTTCAATTATACTTGTTAATTGGTTAAACATTAAAATGAGTTGATTTCAAATGAATTTGAATTTTGCTCAAGCTCGACTCGGCTCGGCTCGTTAGCTCGTTTCTAAAAATACTTTTAAATTATCCGTAAAATGATATTAAATCAAAATATGCCAATTTTAGAAAAAGCTCGATAAGACGAGCAGTTGGCTCGATATCCACCCCTACCCCCAAGCATTGCTCACCTAACTCCCCACTACCATACTACCATCTCTCTGTTTGGTCTGTAATCACGACAGATATCATACTAACGAATAGATAGTTTTGATTAGGTATTGAGTATATTACCATTTGGTTTCTCTTTATTTAATAGAACTGTTTGTTGAAACCTCCGACATAGATAACCACACAAAGGAGGTTTTGTCGAAATTTTGTTAGGTGAATGTAGTTTATCTTTGTTACATTACTTAGTTAGGTAGCATTCCAGGCCATTGTATGGCTGGGGTGTTACACGAAGTCGCCAAATAAATAGTCCCAAAAATCGAACCTCACAATGCGAATCATTAATGAAAACTGATTTGACTACAATGCCCAGTGGGATTGCTAAACCACTAGAACTTATAGAATGGAAATGGGAAGGCATATGTCTAGACTTTAGCATGGGTTTACCCATGATACTCAAAATGAAAAATGCCATTTGGGTTGTTGTGGATCGACTCACAAACTTGGCCCACTTCATCGCCACCAACCAAAAACACTACTTCAACAAACTAGCTGAGCTATATGTAGAGAGCATAGTCGCCCTTCATGGAGTGCCAAAAACTATTACCTTAGATAGTGGTTCAGTGTTTACATCGGGGTTTTGGAGGAGTTTACAAGCTACTCTGGGAACCAAACTAAATTTTAGCATGGCCTATCACCTACAAACTGACAGCCAGACCGAGAGGGTAAACAAATCTTAGAAGATATATTGAGGGCATGTGTATTGAACTTCAAAAAAATGGGATAAACACTTACCTTTAGCTGAGTTTGTATATAATAACAACTACCAAGCCAGCATCAAATGGCTCCTTACAAAGCCTTATATGGTAGAAAGTGCCAATCTGTTGATATGAAGTTGGAGAGAGACCACTATTAGATCCTGATATTGTGAGGAAGAATGATGAGAAGATCTAGATAATCCAAGAATGATTTAGGATTGCCCAAAGTAGGCAGAAGAGCTATGTGGATCGATGTAGGAGACATGAGTTCACCGATTTGGAATAAGAGGAAAGTTAAGTCCTCATTACGTTGGATCATTTAAGATCCTAGAACGGAAAGGCACCCTAGCTTACCAATTAGAATTTCCATGTCAGCTGTCTAGAATCCATAACTTGTTCCATGTCTCTCAACTCAGAAAGTGCCTTCAGGAACCATCACAACAACTGACCAACTTGGTTATGCCTCTGCAAGACGACCTAACCTATGAAGAACATCCCATAAGAATCTTTAGAGACTAAGGACCAAAAACTACAGAATCAAACTATTCACTTCTTTAAGGTACTATGAAATAATCACTCAGTCCGTGAGGCTAGATGGGAGAAGGAAGAGGACTTACGTGAAGCCTACCTCAATCTATTTTAGGAGCTTTCAATTTTGGGGACGAAATCTTTATAAGGGGGAGGTTGTAACGACCCTCACTTTTACTGGATTTAAGCACTATATTTAAATTTAGCCCAGAATCAATTAAGTAACAAATGATGCAATTCCATCTAATTAAATTACAAGAATGAACAAGAGAAGGGAAAATGTTATAGCATTCAACTACACACAGAGCACAAAGCGACAAGAATAAACCCAAACATAATGGCATCAGTTACATCATCATAATAATTAAAATACTAGAGTACATCATTCATCATCATATATCATGCATTCTCAATTACATACATTACTCAATTGATTACAATGGTAGGAAGTAGAGTAACCCGTAGGTGTCGCTAGGAGTGAGTCGACATAAAAAACCCCAAGGAAAATGCAATCCAAAAACAGAATGAGAGAAGGAGAAGAAGTTTTCCATCCGAACCTGTCTAGTTTAGAACACTGAACCATAGCGCTCATCAAGATAACAGGATTGTTTGGGGCTAGTCGGCACCTCTCACTTTAGTGGGCCTCATTACTCAGGGAAAATCATAACAAAACCCACTGCGAACCCATCACCTTTACCTTAACCTTGAGAACAAGAGAAACCAAGCCACAATGACCAGAGACCTCCATTACCCATCAAACTAGCCAGGGTTCCCCCACTCTCCTCTCATAGGAGAACGAGAGGAGGGAGCGATAAGACCAAGCCAAGAGAGATGAGAGGAAACCACATTAGCATTAGCATAGCCGAACCACCAAAGCAAGGAGATGAGATGAACTCACTTCAGTTCCAACTCCATCCATCCCCCCAGATCTCTTCGACTGACGGCGAGAGCGAGAGAGAGAGAGCCGAGAGTTGAACACCACCTGAGAGACGTAGGAGAGGGAGAAGGAGGTGGCTTAAGAGTAGTCTAAAAGGCACCAAAGAAGGAGCGAACCACATCCTCGGTGGCCCTAGAGCAAGGAAGAATTAGCTGGGACCAGAGGAGGTAAGGGGGAGGAGGTGGTCAACAATCGGGAGAGCATGTGGGGGAGGACCACCGCCACCAACCCATCCTTGACCCAACTAAATCGGGTAGGTTAGCCCCCACAAACCTTATCCCTTTCCTTCCCCTAAGGAGTCCCACCATGAAGCACCACAACTACATGGATGACCTCAGCAACCAAGTAGAGTAATAGCACAAGGGAAGAGGGGAGCTAGTCCTCACCTCAATTGATTAGAGCTACGATGAGTAGCGTCACTAGCTCACTACAGTGATGGCTAACCCGCGGATGATCGTTGGTGCACACTCATAGGATCTGCCATGCTCCTCGGCGCATGCAAATCCCCAAGCCCCACCACATCTTGCTCAACCGTGGGACAACGCCATCACTTTAAAAATCCATTCTAGAGCAAGGAAATAAAAATAAAAAAAATAAAAACAATAATGTAAAGAACATGAAATATAGGACTAAATTTTCGCTTGGGTTTAGAACGGGGGATTGTAGATCTAGCAAGGCCACGCCTAGATCCTCCACCACCAGCTCTGGATCTAGTCGGAGGTGAAGCAGGCAAGTGAGTAATGTAAAGTAGTTGTGGAAGAGAGTAAAAAAGAGGCGATGGGAGCCTGATTCTGTGGAGCTGTGCTCAGATCCACGACCGTCGAGTTCCTCAAGCGACGTTGGAGGAAGAGAGTCATGGGACCGCAGCTCGGAAAGAGCCGACGACAAGGACATTGGTGTCAAGACCTGAATATGCAAATCCAGACTCTCTGTGTATTTCTGCACTAGTCCAAAATCACGCTAGTGCACACAGTTGCAACATAGATGAAATATGAATCATAATGTGAATAACTATGAAGGAAGCAAATATTATTAATTATCAGAGTAGCGACCTTATGGCCAAGCTTACAATAATAGCATGCAAGTTATAAACAAAAATTAGTAGTTGAAGATAAAGATAAATATAGTAGCCATTCGACATACCCATAGGAAATTGATTGGGAAGTGGAGTCCTAATCCATGAAGTTGTCAAAGCATTCCTCCTCAAATACTTTTGTCTGATGTAATCCTTCTTTCGTCAACTAAGCAACAAAGTACATAGCCATGAATACATAGGGTACTCAGCAAGTTGTATATAACAATATACAATATATAATTATGCAAGGCTTAACAAAGGATAGCTGAATGGTTACTTTGTGAAAAGCAATAATTTAGAGTACATACAATAAACAGATTGAAAGTGCAATTAAAAATGAGTAATAAGTAAATAATGAAATCAAAAGAATTGAATAAACCACAAATAAACTAACCATTCATTTTGCAACCAACCCAAATTTTGTGAAATCTAACCTTCGTGTAAAATCACCGAGTAGTGTCCATAACCGAGGACACTACTATTCAAATAGTTTTACACTCTGCAGAGATTGTACAACTTTACACACAAAAGATAATCAACTTATATTGTCCATCTAACACATTTCTAAAGATGTGCGACTAAGAAATTATCACAAGGTAACCTAATTCTGCCCGCTAAGGTTTGACTCCAAGTAGGCTAACTACCTAGTTAGTGAGTACCAATCCAAGTGGATACTAATATTGTATTACTAGATAATTAACCATCCTATGGTTACAATGGAATCGTGGTACTCAAATTATCTAAGAAGGAATTTAATCAAAATTGGTTGATAACTACTAAGTATAAGGGTTTGTAATAAATTAGCAGTGCACAACAATTTAAAGCAATAAAATATTTAAATTTCAAATAATAGGTTAAAGATTATTAAAGGTCACAACTTGCCTTGGTTTTGCATAGTTACCACTCCTTGATCTTCAAACCCTATTTTTGCTCCTTTGAAGTAGTTATCTAAATGAAGAGAGAAAGTGAATAAAACACAAATAACGTCAAATAAAATCCAAAATTGACAAAATAGAACCAAAAGATATATCTTAATTTTATATGAATTTAAAAAGAAGAATCAGGTTAATCGGAATTTGTATGTAGGAGAACGGACTCTTGGAAGTTGGATTGGCCGGGCAAAAGAGAAAAACTACTGCACTAAGGTTTTATGTGCTGTGAACCGGGTGCATGGACCAAAGTTGGGTCTATGATGGACTTGGTCTACATCACTATGTGCTGATGTGACATATGACTAGGATGACACGTGCGCAAAAGACGATGCGGTGGCGATTACGTGGTCGACACCTGGTAAGTGACGTGGCATATGACATTGTAGGGCTTGCGGTGGTGTGAGCTGGCGTAGCTGCTGCATGGTGCACACGTGGACTCTAGAGCTGATGTGGCTAACCACGTCAACGGCGGCGTGCTGGTTCTCTAGGTTTTCCGGCCAACTTCATGACAGCGAACTAGGGGCTAGGGCTTTTTCGGATAAGATGATGGGTGGATCTACACGAGTGGAGCATGACGAACACAGTGGTGATGACAGCGTGGTTACTAGCGAACGAATGTGACTGACAGGAAGGAAAAGGATGCTACGAACTTTGGGTTCACGGTGAGATCGGAGCTCCGGTGGTTCCCTAGCCTCAGGGAGGTGCGGATGAGGTAGGACGGAGCATGGGGATGCTCAAGAGGTTGTCGTACAAGATGAGGGCTCACCGAGGATTGAGTAATAGCTCGCTGGAGCTTAACGGTGGTGGCAACTCGATCTTCGAATTCTGGCGCTAGGATGGCGAAATCGATGACGGCAACGACAGGTCGAGGAAGGAGGCGTATCATGGTGAGGATTTTCGATGCTTTGGGCATGCTTTTAAAGCCAAGGAAGGCAGTGGCGGACCCAGAAAAAATCTAGGTAGGGCGAAGTCCAGTGGCGGACCTAGGAAAAAAACTAGGTAGGCTGAAGTTGTAAGCGTGAAATAAACAGTAGTACCCAAAAGCAAAACAATCCATGATCAAACTATGTTGCAATCGCACTAATAAAAGTATGTGATACGAAATAGAAATAACAACTACAATTCGCATGTTAACATATGTAGATAACGGAAGGACAATGAAAAATACCTCACTAATGAAGCTTAATCCACAATTGTAGATGAGTTATAAAAGAAACAACCTGTCAATTGTGAAACATAGATAAATTAGTAGTGTCACAGTTCGATAATAGAATATAAAAAATGCAAACCACATCAACCAATAGTCCAATACAGTTGAGAAGACATATACAACAAGCAACATGAAATAGGAATTGGCTATGCCAACATGATATACTGACAGCGACAGCAGGTAACCTGATGCCCACTTGAAACAAGTTCTGACTACCACACACCCATAAACATCTCAACAGTAAAATCTCAATCCCCATGGGCATATTAGAAAAGATCAGATTGATACAGATTCAATCTGAATTTATAACAGTAAACTCGAAAATTGGAACACATGAACAGAAAGATAATTAGCATGCACCAAACATATATGAGCAATGAAGTATTTACAGAATACATATGGAATAATCTCAAGTCTATATATCACCACAAGAGGCAAACAACCATGATTAAACCTAGAAAATAGATACTATGACCAAAACAATGTGGGAAATGCAGCAGTGGTATCCAGAATGGCTGCTGGACAACTACAGCAGCATAGGAACTGATAAACACACAATACCTATAATTAGCTGCAGAAAATACAAAATAAATGGATTTTCCTGAACTACCAATTACCAAGTAATCCAATCCACCCGAACTGCATCATTTGTTAGGATCCAAAGACGCGAAATTACAGAAGACTAGCAACTGGTTATTATCAGTTTCGCACCTGCTAAGCTCAAGTCGTCATCTACTAATGGCAGATTCCACCACAATTCCATCAACTTTGTGTGCTAAAAGATTCTAAGAAACTCCAAGATGCTAAACATCATAAAGCAACACTACATGAAAGTAAGATTGAGGCCAATTACTAATTCAAGTATTCAACTACATTTAGCACCAGTGGCCAGGGGGTCCGACCGGCATGGGGAGCTCGGGTGGCCGCCCGGGCTCGCCCGAAGGGCAGGTCCGCCCCTGAAGGAAGGAGGAGTCCACAGCGGAGACGTTGGTGACATCGTGAATGGGTTGGAGTCGGGAGGTGGAAGATAAATAGTACATGGTACTGTTGGTGAAAGAGAAGGGCGAGGTGGATTGGGTTAGGCCAGGGCGAAGCAAGCTGGCTAGAGGAAATTGGGTTGAGACAAAGGATTCAGCCCACGTAGGGTTTTCGAAAATTTCAAGGATTTCTGGATTTCAGAAATCGAAATAAAATTAATTAAGCTCCAATAAATAGCAAATGAACTCCAAAAAAAATCTAGACAAATCCGAAAAAATTACATTCATCACAAGGAACCAAAATAAAACTATTTCTAATTTATTCTATGTTTACTTTATTCATATTAAATTATTTTAGTTTTATAATTTCCATTAAGCTTTAATTAATTTAAGAAAATTCCAACTGGCTATATTTATTTTAAAAACTTTAAAAAGGCACCAAAAAACATGATGTTACAATTGGCAGAGTACCGAGAGAGGGAGAAGGAGGCCAAGAAAGGGGATCGAGCGAGAGGAGTGTGTGTGTGTGTGTGTTGTTATGTGTGTTGGGTGTTTTGGCGTGTGTGGGTGCACGTGGGCCAACATTTGTTGACCGGCACGGTAGAGTGAGCAGGCACATGTGTGAGTGGGCCAATGCAATAGTGTGCGTGTGTGCGTAGGTTGTGTATGTTGGGCTGGCAGCCAGTAGGCCAAGCTGTTTCTACGTAAGAGCATTCAGCTGATTTGAGAGAGCTAAGAGAAATAATGGGCTAGAGTAGAGGAAATCAATTGAAGGCGAATTAAATCACCAAAGTAAATAAATTATAGCAAATGTAAAACCTCCACTAAGGCTTATTAACACAATAATAAATTACTGCCTATTTATTAGATTTTGTAAATGGTAAAATGCGCTTTGTAATCAAGAGGACGAACTGGGGTAAAAAGAGGGAGCTGATCAAGACACAGATGAGATTGAGGCATTCTATGAGTAGCAAGGTAATCTTACCTTTAATCACTTTGATTAGTTATGTCACTTAAGAAAACTAATTCCTGTATAGTATCTATTATCACTTGTTGCATTAAAATTCCTTTTCAAAGAATTGATGGATAATTGAAGCGGGAAAAGAGATTAGACTGTAAGCTATTTATAATAGGAGAGTAGATGGTGCCCTGGTCAGGAAGAGAAAGGGGTAGGTTTTGGGACCCCCTACATGTGGTTATGATATAAGGACTGAACAACTTTTACTCAGATAGGGAACCGTATTTCTATTGTCAACTATATTTTTGTTTTGACGAACAGAAAATGCTGCCGTACAACGTTATTATCATCTCCATGTGGGTAAGCAATATAACTACTTGGAGGAAATCAGAATTGGTATAGAGCCTAGAAGTTGTGGATCCAAAGTAGGCAGAGCTAGAACCAGTATTAAACCCGAAAGTGATGAGTCTAGGCACATATATTAGCGTAGTGAAGTGTCTGGTGAGGGTTAGGCCACCTCAGCCAACAACTAGCTCATGGTCAATGGGTAAGAGATCGCCCTAGGCCACCGATTATAAATAGTTGGGTGAAGATATAATAATGGAACTAGAAAAATGCTCTGTACTCTAACTCGGCACCTCATATAAGGAAATGCGGATGACCCGTTGCAAAGAGCTGAGAGTAGCTATGAGTAAAGTGACACAAACTTGCACACTGCTAATTATATCATGAATTTGTAACTGTCTCCTAGATTGGAGGCTACGAAGAACAACTTGGGGTTCTTTCTCTTCACTATGGTGATTTGTAGTATTTGGAATATTAAAATATGCAAATCTTTCTTTAATTTAATAACATATTTGATGGATAAAGAAGAGATAGAATATGATACTTGATTAGAAGACATGAGCCATATCCTTTCATATTTGCTATTAACGTTTGTTGAGTATTTTTGTACTCACTCTTACTACTACATTCCTTTGTTAGATCTCAGTCCGGCCTGGGAATATCTCAAGTGGGGCGTAGGGTTTACAAGTCTAGAGGATGCCGCGTGGGACGAGGGTGATCGTATCAAGGACCAGGGCGAGATGAATGCCCTATGCGGTAGTTGGAATGAGTAGGCGACCTATAGAGCCTTATCGTCGAGAGATAGGGTATAGAAATAATTTGTATCTCTTTCTTGTATCTCCTATATATACTTACGGCCTTAGTCATGCGTGACTAGTTGTTGTAATAATGCATAGTTTCTAGTTATTATTCTATTGCGTAACTCTAGTATGACTTATTATTCACTCAGATATTAATCTTAGAGGATAATAATTCGTTGTGTTGTGTCATGCTCTAAAAATAATAACATAGTGTGTCACAATACTATATATGTGGCCCATGCGATGAATGAATCTACGAAAAAACATTCACATATATGTAAAGCAAGTCAATTAAGTGCATTGGCCCTCACGAGATGGACGATCGAAAACACAAGCAACGAATATGTTCTTTTTGGACTTTTCTGTCAGTTTTTTTTAATTTTCGACTTCTTTCAATAATCACTATTTATTAAATTAATAAACCATAGCCGAAAACCTTAAACCGCAACTTAAAAAAAAGGCCTAATTAATCCTCTTTTTTTCAGTTTCTAAAAGCTATTTTTTGATTTTTTTTACGGTAATTAGCTTTCAAACGGAGTGTTTTTTCAAATCGGGATCTATAAATTAATTGTAGTATATACTATAGCGATTTTATTTATATTAATCAAAATCGTACGTAAGTTTCTGTTATTTCGTAGTCTTGAATAACCTAAAAGCTATAACAACAGAAAAAATCATAAGCAGTTAAAAAAAATCCCATTGGGCTGTAAAGCATACGCATGTCTGTAAAGAAAACCACATGCACGTACGTATAGGAAGGAAGAAGTCAGAAGAGACCAACCATTAACTCATCGCTGCTCTTTAGTCAAGATGGAATCAATGTAGCCCTGGTGGTACCTGTGTGTCTCGACAGGACAAGACACCCAGTTAACAGCTGCAAACCAATTGCAGGTAGATGGACAGACATAGATGGGTAGATACTAAGCAAGGGATAAGATTCTCCAGGATTACGTGTCTCATGGTCGGCCCTACAGCACGCGCACACATCGCTACAGTGCTACACAAAAACATGGCCCCTTAGGGCACTCCCAACCCTGAAATCACCATGGTTTCCATAGCATTAAATAGGGTGCCACCTCAGCTTTTTTGCTGATGTGGAAGGTGAGTTAAGGTGGAGAGGGAGGAAATCGTTTCTCCCCTGAGAAACGGTGTCTACGCTCGCCCCGATGCGCTAGGAAACTGCTCGTTTCGCGTTGGGAAGTCGGCCTCCGTTTCCATCTCCTAGCTACCGGATCCGCTGTGGCGCCGCCGCCTCTCCCTCCGCAACCCCCGCTCCCGCGCGCGCCAGATCCTCCGCAACCCCGGCTCCCGCGCGCGCCATCTCCTCCGCAGCCCCCGCTCCCGCGCGCGCCAGATCCTCCGCAACCCCGGCTCCCGCGCGCACGGCTGCGAGCACGGCTCCCCTCCACCGACGACTCTCCGACGACTGCGAGCACGGCTCCCCTCCACCGCCTCGCCTCCCGCTTCCGCATTAGGCTCCCCCACGCGCCGTCGCCGCATTAGGAGACGCCGGCGGCTTCCGCGGCCGAGGCGCCGGCGGCGGGTGGCGGGAGTGGGGAGTCGCCGTACCACAGGTACGATGTGCAGCGGATGGCGAGGTGGGTGGAGCACGCGTTGCCCTTCTCCCTGCTTCTGCTCGGCGTCTTCATCCGGCAGCACTTGCAAGGTACTGCAAATCGGCGTGCAGCACCTACTTGTTAATGTAGTGGGTTCTGATGGGGTTCTGATGAGGCGTTATATGCATGAATTATGATGCGTTTGGTTTGGTTCGTTCAGTTGTGCGCGTGCACATATCTCCAGTTAGTGTGGAGAGTTGCCGGGCTTAGTTTTGGTTGTGTGATCAGTAAACCGCTCTGAAGGTTTGCGCTTCTTATCTTGTGTATAAGTGTGGTTGTTCTGCTTCTAGACTAGATGTTAATTCGGAATTTGGATACCGCTTTACTAATCATATTAGTTTTGGTTAGTGACTGACAGTAGAAATGTGACAAGATCTTTTTAGGATATGTAAAGATCACAATGCACAGCTGCTCTGCATTGCATAGTCCAGCCACAATCTTAGTAGAAAAAATGTGGTTTTGTTGGTTGGGGTTACTTTGCCGAGAGTCGCAATGAGGATATTTGAACTCAATGAGAGAATGCATTGACAAATTGTAGTTATTTTTGGAATTCTTCGTAAAATCATTTGTTTTGATGACGCTTATATTTAAACTTATTTTCTTGATATGAAACTGTATTATAATCCTCCAATGGTTACTTTTTTCTTTGCTTTGCTGTTGTCTTGTTCATAGTTCCTTCAAGGAAAAAAAACTTCTGTTCTATTTGCCTTCTTCAGTGCTTTGCAACGTCTATTATTACGCACTACAGTTAGCTTGCTGTGATGATTATATTTGTTTCTAAATTAATTTGTCATACTTCTTCAAAAATGATTAGGCATTTATGTGGTAATTAGCATTCAGGAAATTGCAGATATCTTAATTTCCTTGTATTCATAGTGTATTTGTTAGCTAGGACTGAAAGACATAATAGTTATTTACAACGATGCTAATTTGCTATGGAAATTTGTTCTAGAATACAATGGTTATGTATGCTTCCTCCTTACTTTAAGTTAATGATATGAATGGCCATATAAAGAAGTATTTGCTACTGTTGTATCACTTTGTCTTTATTTTGTTTGTTTCAGGGGGAGAGGAAAATACCAATGCTTGTTGGGATTACAGTAGTATTCATTATTCATGTGTTTGGAGTCTACTGGTGGTACAGGAATGATGACCTCATTAGACCTCTAGTGATGCTTCCTCCAAAAGAAATACCACCATTTTGGCACGCTATATTTTTCATCATGGTGAATGGTATTCTCTTCTCCCTCATGGCACATGAATATTTCTCGTCTCCCGCATGGCACATGAATATTTCTCCACTTGGTCATTTCATGAACAAAGCTCAATTGCTAACTCGGTTGTTGTCTTGTTGAAAAACTTGATGACATGCATTTTTCTTCTGCACATAAACTAAACTATGCTTTCTGTTTTGAAGTGGGTAAACATTTCTCTGTATTTCACTCAGAAAATAGTAACTTATATTTGTTAAATAACAGGAATAGAGTTACCCGTGCTATCTATTCAACTACTAGAATATTGTTGGCTACTTGATTGCTTGCCACAATTGATCAAAGCTCCTTTTGTGCTGCTATTAAATTTTTCACTATAAAGAAATTATCATGGAAACTGTGGGTTGGGGAGGGTAGTTTCTATTGTACATTTAATGCCCTCTCTCTCCTTTAGAAACTACCCATGGAAACTATGGGTTGGGAGTGCCCTTAGCGTTTTGCCTTGGCTAAGTACTTGTCTTCTAACAAGGAAAACGTTAGCACCTGTAGTCCTGTATCCATGTACATCCACAACTACGTGTTGTACATGTCCAACACCACACAAAACAACAAGCAAATACATGCATATACGTACGTACATAGATATAAGTAACTAAACATGCGCATACATAATTGTTTTTCGCTCATGTTCTATAATTAATTGCATGCATTGCATGGTGATGCGTACATACATAATAAGCTTACATGTGATTGATCTGATCATACGCATACACGATATCTCGACCAATAGCAGAATTATTCCATCATTTAGTAATTAGCTGGGAAGATCATATCTTCCAGCTCCAACTCGAATAGATCAGAGCTAGAGTCACTCTCCCAACCATGATCACCATCTTCTTCTCCTACTTGATGACGACTTGATGCTGCAACGAACATCTTCTCATGGTGCCCCTCCCAAGCACTGCACCTCACCACCCACCTCTCCTCGTCGCCGCTGCCCCTCACAACCCTAACACCCTGCAACCTCCTATCCCCCATCACTACACCCAAATCATGTCCACAACCTTGTATTTGCATGCTAGCAGCTGTGACATCACTGCTCCCACGCGAGGACGACGAGGAGACCTTCGGCGGCTCGTCGACGGCCAGCGTACTTGCCGCCGGAGGAGGCTTCTTACGGAAGCTCGCTTCCGAAGACACCAAGGAGCCGAAGAAGGCGGCGAGCTTGCTCTTAGCCTTGATTCCCAGCTGAGCATGGTAGCTTTCTTCCATGTTCTTACTATACATCATCTTCACTTGTAGCGTCAGGTCTTCAGTAGGCTCCCTAACGGCGACCGGGCCGGTGGCACAGTTGGTGAGGCCGTCGAAGTAGCACGTCGCTCCGAACACGTCGAGCTCGCCGGAGCTGCCGTACTGCCGGCGGTGCTGCATTGTGAATTAATGTTTGAGATGGTGGAATGCGGATAGCTAGTGTGTGGGGCGTGTGCGCGCGTGTGGGGTTACATGTTTATAAAGTTGTGGAGGAGAGGATGTAAGTTGCTGCATATGAGGCTGATCCAGAGGGGATGAATTCAGTGGCAGGATGGGTCTGTGCTTTCACGGCTTCTAAAAGCTATTTTTTGGTTTTTATTATAGTATCTAACTTTCAAATAAAATATTTTTTTAAGACAGAGTCTACAAGTTAATTGTTATACACGTTAAAAGCCCAATATATATATCAACTAAAATCACAAGCGGGTATCTCTCTGTAATTTCTATCATAATCAGCTAAAATTCAAAAATTATAATCAAAAATTATAAATCGTAGTTATATTAAACAGGCGCTAAGGCATGGGAGGTAGCACACGGGCCCTACTACATCATCCAATGTCATGTAGCAAGAAAGGAATGTGTTTTAATGAATGAAAGTGGAGTAGAAATCTCATCCATGGTGTCCGGCTAATGATTGCACTCCGATTGGCCATGTGTACTCCACTCCACCTGCATGTGAATCTTGCTTTTTGTAATGAGTAGAAGAATGTCGTAATAACAGAATAACGGAGAAAACCAAAGGTTTTTTTCTTCATGGGGGTTGTCTGTCCAAAAGTAGTCATAATTTCTGCAAAAAGTAGGTCTCATTTCTCTTAAAAAAAGTAGGTCACGTTGTGTAACCATTGGATCACACTCGTGTGAGCCTCATGCCTCTTTTGATTTGGCTACGAACATGATTTTTTGTTTTAACTTATGAACATGGTTTTTGGTTTTAACATTCGGTTAAAATGGTATTTTAGTGGTTGATACCTTTTAGTTCAGACATTTAATTAAAAGAAAATAAAGAAAAAAGACTAAAAAAATGTAAAAACCGTTATATTTCCACAAACAACGCAAAGGAAAAAAAAAGCCAGTTAAGAAGCCTATTTGGTTTTAACTTGCAAACATGGTTTTTGGTTTTAACTTTCGGCTGAAATGGCATTTTAGTGCTTGATAGCTTTTAGTTCAGACATTCAATTAAAAGAAAATAAAGAAAAAAGACAAAAATGCAAAAACCATTATATTTCCACAGACAACGCAAAGGAAAAAAAGCCATGTTAAGAAGCCAATACGTTCAAAACGGCTTTTGGATTCTGGAAGCTAGAAGGCCGAAGCCAAAAGCTGCTTGGAACGGAGCCTTAATCCTAACCCTAATCCCACCGCCACTTTCCACTTGTGCCCTACCGCTTAGCTAGAGAGCCACGCAGATGTTGGCGGCACACCAGCGCCACTACTATTCCACTTCTTTCAGTAGCTGTTAGTGCTACGTAGCTCCTCTATTGTGCTGCTGACTACCACCTCCTCATTGCGCCCCACATTCTTCCATGTCCCTGGCAGCTCACTGGCACTAGATCTACCACTGCTCACCACCTCTTGCCACCCAAAACCCTAACTTGACTCCTTAGATCTGTCACTATCTCGCCTCATTGGGCTGCACAATGTCACCAATGTAAAGTTGAGGAGGCCGATTAGACGGGGATGGATAGGTGCTTTTACAATTCTGTCATTTTGGTTAAAATTGAGTTTATATGTGAAAGCATAAATCAAATATCAACTTTGCACAAATAAGGCCTAAATCATCAAGGTTCACATAAGTGCACCAACACCCTAAGTCTATATTAAAGTTTGCAATCCTAGGGTGACAAGCAATCAATTCAATTTCTATGAATATAAATTTAAAGTTTGCAATCCTAGGGTGACAAGCAATCAATTCAATTTCTATAAATATAAATTGCAAGTATATAAATTGAGCACAAGAAAACAAACCATAATTGACATTGTCTCTTTTTACTGTGGTGCTTGGAGACTTGCTGATCTCTCCTAATCCACATTAAGATGAGCCAAAATGAATTAGACCGGCTGAATGAATTAAGTCAAACATCTCATTTTTCACTAGTGGTAGCTCTTTCTCCTACCTGATAGGTGAGCTCTAACATTCACAATACATTGGACCTTCTCACATGCTTCTTTGAGAAGATCACTGGACACGACATGTTCAATACTGTGTAGGAGTTGGCAACATCTAAGATTAACAAGTCAAGCCGCTTGCTTGACCCTTACCAAGTGCAACGAAAGTACAAGCTCAAGTGGATATGAAATCCACCTTTAGATGCAACACATGCAACTAGAGACCCCTGTCCTTGCTTAAGAGAGTGAAAATGGATGCAATAAACTTTCAACAATGTACAAAACCTCCTCAGTCATGATTGGATTTCTAAATCCGAACCGTCTGTGTATTACCACATTAGTCCCAGATCAAAGCTAGCATACACAATCGAACAGTGATGATTACATAACCTACATAACTAAACAATGCTTTATTTCAATAATAAAGAGTACGGGTCTTATGGCCACTTATTACAAATGAGGTTACAAGACCTCACAGGCTCACACTCAAAGCAGGAGGAAAACAAATAAACTCCAAAGATAACCCGTCAAAACACCACAGACAATTGGTTGGGGAAACATGACCTAGAACTCTGGGAATCCTTCATCGAAGCCGCATGAGAAGTAGTTGTAGTCTCCTTCTGTGTCTTCATATTCCTTTGAGATATTTTGTAAATTGCAAGGTGAGTACATAGAGTACTTCGCAAGTCTTAGGAAAATATAATTATATGCAAGGCTTAACAAAGGAAGGGTAATATGGTTCTTTTGCACAAATCAACATTTTTAGTTCAATCACCATTATATATTTTCCAAGGCATCAAGTTAACAAAGTAATTGCGATAATTGAAACTAGAATAAGCTTTCTAGTGGAAGTTCTAGCTGCCAAAACTAGTAGTAAGGGTCTAACTGCCAAAGTTCAATGAATCTAGTTTTGTCTACTTGACTGGCGCTATCCACCAGAGTAAACACCTAAGAGCTCTAACCACTCCCAGATTCTCAAAAGTTCATTTAAAAACAAAACCATAAATCTAACATGTAAAAGCACACAGTGCCCGCCTGTGACCATGGGTATGGCTATTCAAATAGTTTTACGTTGCAGAGATTGTACAATACAATCTGAATAGCTTGCAGTCTAACCAGCCATGGTGGTGATCTAGCCTAGTACCAGCTCGTAGTTGGCAGTAGCTATTTTTTAGAGAAGGTCTTTTGGAAGTTTTGTGTTGTGACCTGGTGCGGTATTACTAGCTTTGGAGTTGTGGCATGAGCAAAGGAGAGTGATCTGACTAGCCTTGTCATGGTGGTCTGACCGATGTGTGTTGGGTGGTTTGACCGACATGGGTGTTGCAGTTGAACCGACCCAAATGCCAAGTTGAGTTGGTTTTGGTTGTGAGTCATGGTGGTGAACTAGTGTTAGTCATAGGGTGTTCATGAAAGTGTTAGTCATGGTGTGTGTCCATGCATTTAATTTACTAATGAGAGTCAAGTACATGTTATTTGTGCTCAGATCGATTACTTGTTCTTTGATGTGCATGTGCTTGATAATTGTTTGGTCAGCAACAGGACCAAAGCTATGGAAGGGGTCCTAAGGCTATGGTGTGTCGTATAAGTTCTGATGGAACATCATCTCAAGTAGAGAAGCATGGGAGAAAGATAAGGATCGTGAGGAGGCAAGTGGTTGTATATGGTGTGCCAATTGGACTTATACATTTCAAGTGGTAATGATTCTTGGAGCAAATGCACGATCTTCGTGGCAAGTAATTGGGCATCACAGACTATGATGTGATGTGGTGTGACATAGGATTCGGGTGTTTCAAGTGGTGATGACCTCAGAGCAGCCATACAATCTTGTGACAAGGCATTGGGCATCGTAGCTTCGTGAAGATCAGTGTGGCAATTGAGAAAATTGTCCCATACTAGGTAAAGTGGCGGTTTGCAAAACTGTAACATTGACCTAAGTGCTTTAGATCACATCTTTGAGGATGGAGTATCTTATTAGACTTTTGGAGTCATGTGAAACTTCCGCTTTAAAAAGCATGCAAGTGTGTGGATTTGAAAAACCCATGTGTATTTGAGTTACTGGGTTACCTTATTTGTAAGTAGTGTGATCCACAAAGGGTTGCTAGTTGCTAGGGTTAAGTAGGAGGTGAGAGCCTCAATATATATAAGCCCTTGTGTGTCTTGAGAGAATAAAGAACAAGTGGAGAGAGATTATGGTTTCCTTTGTGTGGAGCCTTGAGTGCATGCTCTAGGCTTAGAGCTCTGCCATCTTAAGGGAGTGGTTATAAAATATTTCTCTCCAAGTAAAATGAACATTCAAAGTTTGTCTAAGTGAGTTATGCCATTGATCCTTCCTTACGCTTTTTATTTGCTTGTCTTTCTTATTTGGATTTCTCTTTTCTTGATCTTTCTTGCTGCCAAGGATATATAAGAGGTAGAGATATTTCTTGGAGATCAGATCCCATCCATCTGGTTACCTTCTAGAGAAAGTTCTTGAGTATACCTAGTTTTCCTCAAGAGAGGTGATTTTTGGAGTTTTGCTCTTATGAGTAATTTGGCTTGAGTTTGTGCTATGTTCTAGCTTACTATGACATGTAAGAACACATCCAAGGGCATCTAGATCATCTAGGATTTATGAGCAATAGTAGACCAAGGTTTCTCTCTTTTGCTTAGTTTTATTGCAGCTCTCCTTGTCGGTATTTTAATACCGATCTTATGTATGATTTATTTGGACTCGGTGATTTTCTCAAAAGACTAAACTATGGTCTTGCAGAACAGGGACATGGGAATTTTTATATAGGTTTGGGCCTTCTCCTAGGAGAATAACCGTATGTCCTGTGTAATTACTAATCAAAGGAAATGATTACAAGAGTGTAATGCAAAAAAGAGTATGCACTATCTCTCCTCTAGCTCTCATTCCTTCTTCCCCTGACATTAACCTTTAAATAGCTGATGAAGCGACAACCGTCTGGTAGAAGTTATTGTCAGAGAAACGTAGTGGTCCATTTGCCATGTAGTGGTTGTTGTCATAGAGAGATAGTGTGCGGTTATTAGATAAACGCATGTTCTAACTGCCATATCAGACACCCCCACGATGTAGTAAGATGTCGTTTGACAAGTCTATGGGGATATAGAAACTGCAAAATAGTCTACGCTCACAAGGTGATCGTGGGACTGCTTACGACTATGAGGTCATAAAAGAGCTTATGACTAGATGGTCGTAGAAGAGCTTACGACCACGAAATAGTCATAGAAGGACCTACGACTTCATGATCGTAGAAGAGTTTATGACCACAGAATAGTCGTAGAAGGACTTACGACCACGGAATAGTCGTAGAAGGACTTACAACTTTATGGTCGTAGAAGAGCTTATGACCATGGAATAGTCGTAGAAGGACTTATGACTTTATGGTCGCAGAAGAGCTTACGACCACGGAATAGTCATAGAAGGACTTACGACTTCATGGTTGTAGAAGAGCTTGTGACCATGGAGTAGCCGAAGAAGGATATATGACTTCATGGCCATAGAAGAGCTTTAGACCATGGAGTATCCAAAGGAGGACTTACGACTACTTCATGGATCTTATCCCTTATCAATAAAGGGTATATCTAGTGGATATAGTGACATAATAATTTGAGGATTATTCTATCCTCATTATCTAGCCCCTCAACTTTAAGTGAAAGTAACTTACTTGAGAAAAAAAAGAGAGTGGTCATAGATGAAAAATAATCAAAACCAAAGCCTTTTCGATTCTTATTGACCAGAAAACTTGGGCAATAAGGTAATTTCGCTTGAGTTGTAAAGACAAACGGACTTCAAAACAAGAGAAAACCCAACAGTTTTTCGCTGTTGTGTTTGCCAAATCGGTTTTCAAGATAATCTTTCGGTTCCTGAGGTGAGTAACTGACTCACACGGCTATAAAAACTTACCATGAGGTAATTCATGGTCTCCTTTCCCCGTCTGCTCCAACTCACTTGACCTCTCCACCACCAGCGAAATCATCTCCTTCCCGCAATCTTGCCTAAATTCCAGCCGACTAGCCTGAAGAAATGACATAGTCATCACCTACCTGGGCAGTGTCGGAGATGGATGATGTGAAATTGAAGGCTTTGGAAGATGCTGATAAGATTCCTTCTTGGAAATTCAAGTGGATTGAAGCCGTCGGACAAAACTGGCCGTTAAGAAAAATCAGAGAGATTCCGGTATTTTAGGCCTACTGTGAGTGTGGTCTTCACCTCCCTGCATTATTTTGACCAAGAAGAAATGATGTCGATGAAGGCAAGCCTTCAAGATTATGGTATTCTTCTGAATAATCTACTCAGTGAGTTTGATTGAGGAGAAGATGAGTCCTTCCGACGATAGCATACCTGCTCACATGAGTATGATTGTACTACAAGCCAAAGATATATAAAAGCATTTAGCCACTCTAAAGATCGATCAGGCAGAGTCAATCAGGGATGCAGTCAGGGATGCTGTAAACTATGCCTTAGTAAAACTTAAGGCATATGACGGGAACCTCAACTTACATCCAATTGAGCACGACTTTACCTGCTCTTTGGAAGTGGCGTCTCACCTGATCAATGAAGTAGAGCCAATTGGACAAAAGGTGTCTGAAGAAATACAACTTGGCTCTCCTTCCTCTTAAGAGTAGTTTGTAAATAAAAAACTTTATAACGACTTACCTTTAGGTGATGAATAAACTTCTTCCTTTTCCTGTAATTTATCTTGTTGAGAAATTAGTACTTATAAGACAAAAAAGAAAAGAAAGAGAAAGGATTTACCACTAAGAAATAAAGTTATGCTGATAACTATATCCTAGCCCCCGATTATTTATTTTGTTTATGTGAATAAACAAAGCAAATAGTATAGAGTAAAGTATGTAGAGAGCAAAGAGCGAGTGATTCATCTGACTATTGTTGTCAAATTTAATTATAACGTGCTGGCATCAAAAGTCAAGAACGAAGCAAAGCTTGGAAGTTCTTTCTAGTGGGCAGGACCACGTGCAGAGAGGAAAGACTTCGACTAGGTGTTGTTATCTTCCTTCAACCAGATTAATGATATCGAAGACATAAACAATGAGAGGATAAACACTCAAAGTTCCTTCCCGTACATATGTTCAATGTTTTTGTAGACAACACAATTGTTGTATGCTGATAGAAATATCAGAAATGTTTTATCACTAGGGAGCTCTTTCTAGTAGGCATGACCACGTGCAGAGAGGAGAGGATCTAGCTAGTGGTGTTCCCTTATCCGATCAGTTAAATAAATTGGATGTACTAGAAGTGGTCGAACGAACATAAAGGAGCTCTACTAAACATATGACAATAAAAATTTGAACAAATTGAAAGCTTTATTAAAAAGAGTAGAAATGTTACATGTAAAACTTGCACGATTGATTAACTGTCCAAGAGTTTGAGAGAATCTGGCCGTCTTCCGTAGCAAGTTGTACAGAGACTGGGTGAGTGACTTCAACCGCAGTGTAAAGGCCTTCCCACTTGGGGGAAGTTTGTTCCGATTAGACTGTGATTGAATTTTTCTTAATACCAAGTCACCTACAGCAAGGCTACGAGATTGGACCATACGATCGTAGTACTTACGCATGGCTTGCTGATAGACTACTGATCGGATTAAGGCTTGATTCCTCTTCTCTTTGAGCAAGTTGATGTTGTCCGCTCGAAGTCATTCTTGGTTGGAGTCGTTGAAGTTTTTGACCCTTGTCAATCAGATCTTTAGTTCTGGGGGAAGCACGGCTTTAGCCCCCAAAAACTAGGAAAAATAGACTTTCTCCTGTCGCTCAACTAGGGGTCGTAAGAATTGCCCATATCACAGAAGGTAATTATTGGACCCAAGCCTTTGAGCACTTCATAAGTTGGTCGAAGACTCGAGTCTTGATTCCTTACATTATTTGGCCATTCGTACGCTTGACTGCCCCATTACTCTGGGATGAGTGACCGAATCATAACAAAGTTTGGTACCTAATTTGTCATAAAATTCTTAGAATTTCACACTTAAAAATTGCTTACCCTTGTCTGTAATTATCTGACATGGAATTCCAAATCGAGTAATTACGCTTCTTATCATGAACCTTTTCGCGGCTTCCGTTGTTATCCTAATTACTGGTTCATCTTTGATCTATTTTGTGAACGTATCAATAGCTACAAAAAGGAACTCGAAGCCCCCTGGCACTCTTGGGAATGACCTAGGATGCCGAGACCCCAGGTCGCAAAAGGCCAAGATAGAGGAATTGTCTAAAGAGCCTGAGCTGGTTGGTGTACTTGTCAGCTATGAAACTAACATTGTACACGAGCGCTGTTGGATAGTAGAAACCTTATCAAAAGGCTTTTCGGACCATCATTCTGTAAGAAGCATGTGCTCCACAGATACCCCCATAAATGTCCTTAAGGAGTTGTAACCCCTCTTTTTGTGATATACACGCATGAGAAATCTCTGAGTACTCCATTTATAGAGTACCCCATCGACCAAGGTATACATCTTGGCCTTGCGGGCAAGACGATCTTCTTCTAGATCATCATCGGGTATTCAACCCTTCTGAAGGTAGTCGTAGATGGGAGCCATCCATGTCTCTTCGTAATCTAGAGAGGTTGTCTTATTAGGAATTGTCTCTGGTACTTTGACTAGAGATAGCTTCTGGAGTTGCTCCAAGAAGACTCCTGGCGGTACTTGTGATCGGGAGGAATCTATTCGAGCCAACTAGTCTGCGAGAAAGTTATCCTTCCGAGGATATACTGTAACTCGAAACTGAAGAAATGCTTTTCAAACTTCCATAATTTCGACAAGTACTAAGACATGGTCGTACTCGAGCACTGATACTCTTTTCCGACCTAATTCACGACTAGTTGAGAGTCTCCTCTCACGAATAGTTAGCGAATCTCGAGTACTTTAGCGGCTCGTATACCAGCCAGCAAACCTTCATACCCAGCCACATTATTAGTGGCTGGAAAGAGCAATTAGATGACATACTTTAAGGTCTCTCTCGTGGGAGATTCTAGAACCACCCTAGCCCCCGAGCCACTTAGTGTAAGTTACCCATCGAAGTACATCGTCCACTGGTCATGGGAATTGTACTATTGGGAATCCTGAACGGGTTTAGGATTTGTCCATTTGGCGATAAAGTCTTCCAAGATCTAAGATTTAATGGTCATTCAGGACACGAAATGGAGGTTGAACTCCCCAAGTTCTACCAACCATTTATCCATGCGCCCCGCTATTTCCTTATTCTGGAGGATCTCTCCTAAAGAAAACCCAGATGGTACAACTGTCTTGTGCACCTAAAAATAATGTATTAGCTTCCTCAAAGACATGAGTAGAGGTATAAGAGCTTTGGACTTGAGGGTAGCACTCGTTAGCTCCATGTAAGACTTTGCTTACAAAATATACTAGTCGTTAAACGCCTTCACATTCTGTGACTAATATATCATTTACTGCATGTGGTGTGGCGGATAGATATATGTAGAGTGTCTCGCCTGGTTTCGGAGAAACCAGAAATAGGAGCACTCATGAGATATCTCATGCATCCTCGAAAGCATCGCTAGCCTCTTTAGGCCAGTCAAAACCATCATGTTTCCTTAGAAGTTTGAAGAAAGGAAGTCCTTTCTCTCCCAATTGTGCGATGAAATGACTTAAAGCCGCCATGCACTCGGTGAGTTTTTGAATTTCTTTCTTGTGGTCGGAGGGCACATCTGCTTGATGGCCTTAATCTTTTCAGGGTTTGCCTTGATACCTCTTGCCAAAACAAAGAATTTGAGCAATTTTCCTGAAGAAACTTCGAACACATACTTCTTGAGATTAAGTTTTAAGTGGTTCTTTCTGAGATTGTCACAAGTCTCCTATAAGTTTGAAACATGATTAAATAGTTTGATGCTCTTTATGACTAGATCATCAACATAGGCTTCCAAATTTTGGCCCATTTGATGTATAAAGGTTATTTGCATCAAACGTTAAAAAGGTGGGCCTACATTTTTCAGATCAAATGGCATTTTGACATAGCAAAATACTCCAAATTGAGTTGTAAATGCAGTTTTCTCTTCATCTTCTGAACACATACTAATCTGGTGATAGCTAGAGTATACATCTAAAAAACTTAATGTTTCACAACCAATAGTAGAATCAACCAATTGATCAATACAATGAAGTGAAAGATCATCTTTCAGACAAGCTTTATTTAAAGTATAGTCTATACACATGCGCCACTTTCCTTTAGACTTCCTAACCATTACAGGGTTAGCTAACCACTCAGAGTGATCGACTTCTCTTATAAAGCCTGCCTTTAATAGCTTATCCAATTCTGACTTGATAGCTTCTCGTCGATCAGATGCAAATCTCTGTAATTTCAGTTTTATGGGCTTCTAGTTAGGTTGACGAGCTAGCCCGTGCTTGATCACTTTGCTGGGACTCCGGGCATGTTGGATAGTTGCCACATGAACACATCTGTGTTTGCCCGGAGGAAGGCGACGAGGGCGTAGGGTCGGAAGTAACCCTGATGTGAACTGTCTTTGAAAGCTCTACTGGGTCCATAGGAACTTCTTTGACTTGTTTGTTCGGCATAGGTGTAGCTTTAGGCTTCGAGTGCTTGCTTGAAGGCTGCATCTTGGAAACTTCTCGAGTCGATAGCTATCCGACCAACTTGAGGGACTTGCGGTCACACGCTAGTGTCATTTTTTATCACATCAGACTGTGATGATTCCCTTGGGACTTAGCATCTTAAGACATTGATATGCATGGTGAGCGATAATCAAAAAATGAGCCAGGGTTGTTCATTCGAGTATGGCATTGTACACCATGTCGAAGTTGACCACATCAAAGGAGATTCTCTTTGTCCTGAAATTGTCCACAATCCTGAATATGACACAGGCAGAGAGACTTGGCCAATAGGCTTGGTCGAAGATCTTGGTATGATTCCATGAAATGAATATCGTATAGGCTTTATCCTGGTACGAGAGACTTGCATCACATCCAGAGCACTAACAAATAAAATATTCAAAGAACTACCACCATCAATCTACACGCAATTCACTCGATAGATGTTGATGGCAGGCTCGACCATGATGGGAAACTAACCAGGTCGAGTCAAAGGGATCGGGCAGTCATTCTTCTCAAAAGAAATAGTGGTTTTCAACCACTTAGAATTTACTAGATAATTGACAAGGGGAGGGTCAATAGAATTTACCTCTCACTTGATCGTATGTCGAGGACCCACCGTATATATGCTCAATGGTATGCTTCGGATCCTGGAAAGGCATGTCATTGTCCTCATCTGAGTTCTTTTGACCACTCGATTGTCCCATCTTTGGAAGCGTGGGAAATAGTCCCCTGCCAGAATAGTAATCCTCGAGTTTCCATTAGAAAACTCGGTAATTGCGAAGAGCGTGCCCCTCTTTCCTGTGAAAAGGGCACCATCTAGGCTTGTCCTTCCACGAGGGTGCTTTGTTTTTGCCTCGGTTAGAGTATTACTTAGAGTTGCATGTGTCTTTATCACCCACGGGTAAGACTTCCTTGGAACTTCCAGCCAAAGGTTTTTTGCCCTTTGGCCTTATTCTCACTGCTACAGACAGCCCTATCACAGACGGTTCGGAACCGTCATCACAGACGGTTTCTGAACCGTCAGTGTTTAGGTGTCAGTGATAGTTGGTGGTTATCACAGACGGTTCCCGAGCCGTCTGTGATAACTACATTACAGACGGTCTTGATTTCTAACCGTCTGTGATAGACGAGTATCACAGACGGATTTTTATAAACAACCGTCTGTGATACTCTCTATCACAGACGGTTAGTAATCAAGACCGTCTGTGATACGAGACTATCACAGACGGTTAGTAATCAAGACCGTCTGTGATACGAGACTATCACAGACGGTTGTTTATAACCAACCGTCTGTGATACTCGTCTAGCACAGACGGTTAGTAATCAAGACCGTCTGTGATACGAGACTATCACAGACGGTTGTTTATAACCAACCGTCTGTGATACTCGTCTATCACAGACGGTTAGTAATCAAGACCGTCTGTGATATACAAATATCACAGACGGTTAGTAGTAAGGGCCGTCTGTGATATCATTCACACCACAGACGGCACTCTTTGAAACCGTCTGTGATATTGTATCACAGACGGTTTTTAATAACGAACCGTCTGTGATACCAAGTGCATCATCCATTTTATTTGCTGTTTCTTGGCTAGCCTCAGGATATGCTAGCCATGCCCTCTGAAAGCAAGCAAGCAAGCAGATTACAGATAAATGACAGATATAAGTTAATTGCAACTCATAGTAAATTACAACAAAATTCGATACACAGATGAATGTAACAAACGGCCAGCAGATCACATACATATATAGAATGAAAATCGTTACACAAAATCTGACAAATGCATTTAGTTGAAGGAATTGTTTGATTTGTACAGTTGAATCCAATGTTTCAACATCTAATTATCACCATTGCCGGCGTAGAACTCTCACTCTTACTTATGACCTCTGCTACCAAGAATTGGGAGATGATTGCACGAATTTCGACGAGATTGTCAAGATCATATGCACTTTGGTCGAACTTCACCCGCTGTCGCTACGAGCAATCTTAAGTCATTCATTAGCATATGTGTGTAATATAAATACATATATATAATCAGAAAATAATAATTATTGGAAGGACCTGACAAACCTCTGGATCATTGATCTTAGTACTCATGATTTCCTGCATATGGCGGCAAACGTAGAATCCACATACGTTGTCTTGTAGCTGCTGGTGGCACTGCAAAAATAGAATTACATACATCGGTATTGTCAATTCTAGAGGCATTATAACAAAGTATGATATAGGATTGTTGTGTTGTAGAGGGTACCGGAAATCGCGTCTGGTGTCGTAGCGTGTCACTGGATTTTATATCGTGTGATCCTCCTTGGGCAACATATTCGGCAAAAGCCCTACGTGATTCAAAAAACATAGCCTCGGTCGTGGCAAACAAAAGAAATATTACAATAGAGTTATGTATGGAGGAAATGAGTTTACCTGTTAAGTACTTCTTGCACAGGACTGAAGTCGTGGTTGCTCCTAAGGAGGGAATCAAGGTATATTACCTTGCTCCACTTTGGTACAATCACAATCAAAATCCAGTGATGCCTAGTCATGTGTGTCGCCATAGTGATTAATCCTAAGTTCATGCTGCATGTAAAGTACAAATGAAACATATGTGTGGCAACTAGTGAAGCACTTACCCTTGGTTGAAGGGTACCATGACGTACTCCTTGTCGCTGTGAGCAATCAATCCCCTCGTTATGTAACCTTGCACGAAGGATGCATCTGCGTTGATAGATTGCTCGGAGACCAAGTGAGGGTCGAGGAAACCCACTGGTCGTCGTGTTCGCCGGACTTCTTGGATCATGTATCTATACATAAAGAAAGAGTAATGACATTTATCTGTATAACGTGAATGTAGAACTTCATTGTACAGTACACTTACAGTGTCCAGCATCGTAGAAGTGAGGCGTCGAGTTCGTCGAGATTGAATAGTAAGAATAAATCTTCGAATGTCACGACGATGTAGCCCGAGTCGTGGAGGAAATGTGTCTCATTATATTTCAGAGTGAATGCACTCTGCCGGTTTGGCTTCAAGTTGGACTTCTCCATGTACCAGGCATGCAATCTATTGCAAATCATACCAAGATGGCGTAATTGTGAGTCGGGCACCAACGACACTCCTAGAGTAAATGTCCATGGCACGGGACGCGGCTTAATTTTCTTCGCATGAGCCTTGGAGGCCTTGGAGCCTCGCTTGTGAGATGTTCTCGGTGGCGTCTCGGCGGGAGCCGATGCAACAGACTTTACTGGATTTGGAGGTGGAGGTGGAGCCACCGGAGCCGATGTGCCAGGTCCAGGGCGACGTCCCTCTTGGGCCACTGGATGTGAAGATTGTGGCACGGACATGTCGAGGACGATGTCCCTCTTGGGCCACTGAACGAATGTGTGGACGGCATCCCCTAATGTCTTAATCTCTTCGTTTGGGGGCTTCTCAAGAGGGACGGACTTAAAAATATCATTAATCATGTCCACCTGGACCTTTATGAAACCGGTGTCTACTTGTACACCGTGCACCAGCGTCCCTGGCAACAATGGATACACCATGCCGCGCCCAGCGTCAACGGGAATAGAGCCAACAAGCCTGACTTTGAGGCTGCAAGGCATGGGCTCCTACATAACGATACAAGAGATGAGTTAAGGCGTCCACCAGAGAGATCTATGTACCATTCTAAAGAGGTACATTACCTGAATGTCATCAATACGTAAGTGGTCGTCGCTATGTTCAGAAATTGGTGTGGACGCGCAGCTACTGCGACGTTGAGGGGGACTGGGTACCGCAGTACTAGGAGTGGGTTGCGATTGGTTGCGGACTTGTCTCAGTTCTTCCCGCAACGAATCTATCTCTCCTCGAAGTGAGGCAGTCTGCTCTTGAAGTGAGGCAGATAGTTGTTCCTCAAGTTGAGCACGAAGCTCCTGTTTTATTTGTTCGCTGCGGTACGCCTTGGATCTCTTCCTACTCCTATATGTCTCGGAGTAATCTGGAAATCCGTGCCTCCAAGGTACATAAACCCCCATGCCTCGTGTGCGACCTGGGTGCTCCTTGTTTCCCAAGGCCTGTGATAGTAAATCTATCTCCCTATATTCTTCAAAGGAGCCACGAGAAGATTCGGTAGTCAATGATTGCTGCAAGAGGCAATTAATCATGTTATTTTTGAACCCATGAAGTTCAAGAGGTGTTAACAACTATGTTGTTTAACATATTTTACCATGCGTTGGGACACTTCCTCATCTGCGGGGTTTTTGAAAGAGACACCCGAAGATGTGGTTGATGACCTCGCTCTTAACCAGTTTCGAGCGTGCTCGTTTGTGATCCCGGCAAATGGCGGAGAGGCCTCTGATCGGATTGCGACCTCATCCTGCATCCTCCATTGCGGGATTTTACCCGCGTACCCAGCAGTGCCGAGTCTGTGAGGGTGCGTGTTTTGTGACTGGAGATCCTTGTGCGCCGCACTTTGTTGTACAAATTCGGGCGTCGTCTTCATCTGCACAAAGGCCTCCCATGTTTCCGGCGACACGAAAGGATACTTCGTGAAGGGCGTGACATCCTCGGCCACGTACTTCGTCACAAGAGTGCTCTTAAAATTCTTCCATGCTTTTCCCATCGCGAGGAGCGCTTGCCGTTGCACGAGTCCCTGTGCTTCTGCTGGGAACTCGAACGAATTTGTAAGTTCCTCCCATAGCTGATTTTTGTGATCCTTTGTCAAATCTTTCCAGCTTGCTATGGTGATGGGGACCCATTGCCTTCCAATTATCCCGCAGGTAGTCCAAAATGATGACGCTGCTTTCGACGGTTCCAGAGGGACCCCATCCGGAGAGACCACCGTGATGGTCATTCGGCCCTCTGGCCTTTTCGATACTCCTCGGCCACGTTTAGATTTCACAGTCTTGGGAGCGTGAGACCCAGATGACGACGACGAAGACTGTGTGGACGCCATCTCTCTTCTAAGAAAAAACTAACTGAAGTGAGCTATGGACCCAGCTTGTCAAAGTTCTATGAATCAAGTGACACAAACCAGTGCATCAAGTTCATTGAACAAGATACACTGGAGTGTGTCACTTGCTTTATGCCCTTTGACAAAGTTCTAACGATTAGCTAATTGCAGTGAGCTATGGGCCTTCCAAATAGACCTTGCAGTTAACAAGTGCAGCATATATTATATGCTACATAAAATACATGTGAAGCATATATCATAAAATACATGTGAAGCATATAACATGTTAAGCATATAACATAAAATACATGTGAAGCATATATATATATATATATCATAAAGCTAACATGTGAAGCATATAACATAAAATACATGTGAAGCATATAACATGTTAAGAATATAACATAAAATACATGTGAAGCATATAACATAAAATACATGTGAAGCATATAACATGTGAAGCATATATATATCATAAAGCTAACATGTGAAGCACAGGGAGGGACCGGCGTCGGGAGGAGGCGGCGTCGGGAGGTAGCAGCGTCGGGAGGGACCGGCGGCGTCGGGAGGGACCGGCGTCGGGGGGGACCGCCGGCTTCGGGAGGGAGCGGCGTCGGGAGGGAGCGGCGGCGTCGGGGGGGAGGGACCGGCGTCGGGGGGGACCGCCGGCTTCGGGAGGGAGCGGCGTCGGGAGGGAGCGGCGGCGTCGGGAGGGAGGGACCGGCGTCGGGGGGGACCGCCGGCTTTGGGAGGGAGCGGCGTCGGGAGGGAGGGACCGGCGTCGGGGGGGGGGGGACCGCCGGCTTCGGGAGGGACCGGCGTCGGGAGGGACCGGCGGCTTCGGGAGGGACCGGCGGTGGGAGGGAGCAAAACCTAGCTAGCAGGGGCGCTGCAGAGTGAAGACAAGAGACTGCGGCAGAGCGGACTCCGCAGACCTAGCTACGGGTATTTAAAGATGATCTATCACAGACGGTTCTATCAATATAACCGTCTGTGATATGCATATTATCACAGACGGTTATATCGATAGAACCGTCTGTGATAATGATATCACAGACGGTTATATTGATAGAACCGTCTGTGATAGCTCATTTTAAAATACCCGCAGCTAGGTCTGCGGAGTCCGCTCTGCCGCAGTCTCTTGTCTCCACTCTGCAGCGCCCCTGCTAGCTAGGTTTTGCTCCCTCCCACCCCTGCTACCCATATTATCACAGACGGTTATATCGATAGAACCGTCTGTGATGTGTTATCACAGACGGTTTCTTTTGATAAACCGCCTGTGATAGTTCACTATAAATACCCGCAGCTAGCTAGGTTCCTATGTCATTTTACAATTACAATATGGAACATAGATACATTTATGAAAAACGCAAGCATAACCATAAATATAACTATTTCATAGTTCCTTAGTCATTTTACAATTACAATGCATGGGTTCCTTAGTCATTTTACAATTACAATGGAATATACATACATTTATGAAAAACACAAGCATAACCTATATCATTTATTACACTTTGGCTATATCATTTTAAATAAAGCCCTTCACGATGATCGATACGCATATAGCTTGCTTCATCGCCTTGTTCTTCATCGAGCCTGATGCCGTCTCCGAATGGAGGCAAATCATCAAATTGATTGTACTCTTCCTCATCCACAACATTCTCAACCCCGACAATCCTTCTTTTTCCCTGAAGAACTACATGACGCTTCTTATTTGCCGGGTCGGTTACATAAAATACTTGAACAACTTGCCTCGCGAGTACGAATGGTTCGTCTTTGTATCCTACACATTCGAGGTCCACGGTAGTGACGCCGTACTTGTCAACCTTTACACCCCGTGGGAGTTGGACCCAACGGCACTGAAATAGAGGAATTTTGAAAATTACGTAGTCAAGCTCCCAAATCTCCTCTACAAGCCCGTAGTACGAGCTTGGGCCAGCGGTACTGCCGTGCGAATCATAGGCATCTATGCGGACACCTGAGTTCTGCACTGTGCTCTTTCTATCTTGATCTGTTGTATAAAATGTGTAGCCATTAATGTCGTATCCTTGCCATGTCACAATTGTAAATTTTGGCCCTTTTGCCAACCATTGTAGTGTTTCATTTGACGACCTCCTAGTCAATTGCGCCTTCAACCATTCGTTGAACTGACGGTTGTGTTGTCTCGTGATCCAAACTTCTGACTGGCCTGCATTCTCCTGACGTAGCATGTCCTTGTGCTCTTCAATATATGGGGTCACTTCAGTCATGTGTTGTAAAACCATGAAATGGGCTTGAGCATACGTATTTTGATCCGGAGTTATTGCTTTCCTCCCGATAGTCCCTATACCCTCTAACCTCCCCTCGTGACGAGATAGAGGTACACCTATCGGCTCTACCTGAGCCATGTAGCCGATGCAGAATTCAATGACCTCTTCTGTTGTATAACCTTCGATGATGCTACCCTCCGGTCGAGATCGATTGCGTACATAGGACTTCAGAATTCCCATGTACCTCTCGAAAGGGTACATATGACGTAGAAATACGGGGCCACATATTTTTATCTCTTTCACAAGGTGGACAATGAGATGGACCATGATACCAAAAAATGATGGAGGGAAATACATCTCTAGATGACATAGAGTTGTCACCACCTCGGTTTGCAGAGCATCTAGTCCATCCGGATCATTGACCTTCTGAGCAGTTGCGTTGAAGAAATAACATAGCCTTATGATTGTCACTCGAACCTTGTTCGGCAAAATACTTCTAATTGCAACAGGTAGCATTTGAGTCATTAGCACATGACAGTCGTGAGACTTCATGCCAATTAATTTCAAATGTTCCATGGAAACAAGTTTCTTCATGCTTGTGGAGTGACCGGATGGAACTTTCACACCATTTAAGGACTGGCACAATTCAGTTCTCTCGGACTTAGACAGAGTGTAACATGCTGGGGGAAGGTACGTCCGGCCTTTATCGGTCTCTATCGGTGCTAACTCGGTCCTGATGTTCATAGCGACCAAGTCACGCCTTGCGTTAACACCATTCTTTGTTTTATCAGGAATGTTCAGTAAGAGACCAATCAAACTGTCACATACATTCTTCTCTACGTGCATGACATCGATGCAATTGCGAACTTCTAAGTGCTCCCAATAAGGCAAGTCCCAAAATATTGACCTCTTTTTCCACATGTTCTTCCTCAATTTACGTCCCTTTCCAAACACAACATTTATATCCTTTACCATATCATACACCTCTTTCCCGCTAAAAGGTCTTGGTACTGAGTCATCCTCTTTTTTTCCGTCAAATTGTTTCTTCATCTTGCGGTATGGGTGATACTTTGGAAGGAACCTACGGTGACGCATGTACACAGTTTTTCGCGAGTTGTTCAACCACACACTCTCGGTATAATCTAAGCAGTGCGGACACACTTTGGCTCCTTTTATACTCAACCCTGACAGGTTACCAAGGGCAGGAAAATCATTAATGGTGCAGAACAACATGGCGTGTAGAGTGAAGTTCTCTCGTTTGTCCGCATCCCATACATGTACCCCTTCATTCCACGGTATTGCAAGATCTTCCACCAATGGGGCTAGGAACACATCAATATCGTTGCCAGGTTGCTTCGGCCCTTGGATAAGTAGTGACATCAAAATATATTTCCGCTTCATACACAGCCAAGGAGGAAGGTTGTACATGCACAGAGTCACGGGCCAGGTGCTATGTCGGCTGCTCATGTTACCAAAAGGATTCATTCCATCTGTACTCAACCCAAACCTTATATTTCTCGGTTCCACACCGAAATCTACAAACATCCTATCGATGTTCCTCCACTGGGCAGAATCAGCAACATGTCTTATCATTCCGTCTTTCTTACGCTGCTCGTAGTGCCAACGCATCAATCTTGCATCCTTGCGGTTTGCAAATAAACGCTTCAAACGGGGGATTACAGGAAGATACCACATCACCTTAGCAGGAGGTCCTTGCTTCACCTCGATGCCCTTCCCATCATCAGAGTCATTTTTACGCTTGTATCGGGATGCTTTGCACACCGGACAAACATGTAAGCTAGCATACTCTTTACGGTACAGGATACAATCATTCCGACATGCATGTATTCTTTCTACTTCCATTCCTAATGGACAAAGAATCTTCTTGGCTTGGTAGGTGGTTCTCGGCAACACATTTCCCGTTGGAAGCATGTCCACTAGGAGACCTAATAATGCCGTGAAACTCTTGTCGGACCAACCATTGCTTGCCTTCAATTTTAGCAGTTCTAAAACTGATGACAACCTCGTGTATTGCGGCTTGCAGCCCGGGAACAAAGGTTTCTCCGAGTCCTCCATCAAGCCCTCGAATTTACCAAACTTTCTCTCACTATAGTTCCCTTCTGCATCACGTAACATCTGATCCAGATTGTCATCCTGCGACCTATCCTCATGATCGAAAGAACAGTCCACATCTGGCATATCGTTGCCTCCCTCGACTATGTCATAACTACCTTCTTGTGTACTCTTCTCTTCACCGTGACTGGTCCAATATTTGTACCCTTTTCTGAAACCCCTTCGAATCAAGTGAGCTTCAATCTGCGCTGAGTTGCTAAACATCTTGAGATTATCACAATCAATACATGGGCAATACATATATTTCATCCCCTTCTTCAACATATCCAGCTCGGCCGCCCTTCTAAAAGCAGACACGCCAGTAATGTACTCTTCACTCACACGGTTCTCAATATACATCCAGCTTCGGTCCATCTACGCTACACAAGTGACAAATGGGTGTCAAAAATGATTATTACCCCTACTACTAACCTCTGATCAGATCACTAAGAATGTTAAGTAATTGAGTACTAATCTCTGATCAGATCACTAAGAATGTTAAGTAATTAAGTATACTAACCTCTGATCAGATCACTAAGAAGACGGTGATATTTTTTCGCCCCCAACTCCCTAAAGCCGGCCGCCTTGCTCCACCGATGAAGCGCAATGAAGACAGATCGGTGTCGACATCCTTCAAGCAAGTACGCCAAGCAATTAATACTACGCAGAATATCACAGACGGTTCCAACCACAAACGGTCTGTGAAAATGATATATCACAGACGGTTCGTATTAATAACCGTCTGTGAATTATCACCGACGGTTATTAATATGAACCGTTTGTGATACAAGCAATATCACAGACGGTTCAACTTAATAACCATCGGTGATTGTTGCCTATCATAGACGGTTCACATAAATAACCGTCTGTGATAGTCTACATTATCACAGACGGTTCTTAACACGAACCGTCTGTGATGCATACTATCACAGACGGTTCGTGTTAATAACCGTCTGTGATTGTTTTATCACAGACGGTTCGTTAATAGAACCGTCTGTGATACCCAGATTCTTCGGCAGCCGACGTTGCCGACTTCTTCGCTGAGCGACTATCCATCTGCTTCTTCCCACTTCTTTTCTTCATCCGAGGCCTGCTGCTGTGTCTTGAGGAATGCCACATCTGAAGACCAGTTCTTGACCAGCTCTTGGCGTACGTGATCCAGAGACCAGAGATGAAGAAAAGAAGTGGGAAGAAACAGATGCAAATACAGAGGCAAGCACAAAAACTCAACAACACATTTAGATCGATCTATTACAGGATAACAAGCTAACAAACCCTTCGTGGCACGACGGTCACACTAAACAAGACACACTTATGACACTTACGGCAAGAGTGTGTTGTTTAGTATGAACCGGTCGTGCCGCGATGGAGGTGCTAGCTCACAGCGGAGGGGAGATGCATGCAGGAAGCTAGCTAGTGGATGAACTCACGCGTGACTAGTACTGGTGGAAAGGTTGATGGGGAGTTATTAATAAGGGCCTGGCCGTGGGAGGAACTGGTGCCAGCCATTCGATGTGGAGAGAATAGACGGGTGAGATCGAAATCCTGTGTATACGCCAATTATTGGTGACATGTGATTATTACACACCAATTATCAGTTTCATGGGATTATTACCGACGGTTCTTAACAGGAACCGTCTGTGTTATATCATTTATCACAGACGGTTCTTAATACGAGCCGTCTGTGATGTTTCAGTTATCACAGACGGACCGTATTAATAACGGTCTGTGATATTAATATCATAATATGAATGGTTTGTGATATTAATAGCAGAGATGGTTTGAAATACGAAGCGTCTGCGTTAATGCTTAAATATGCGCGTCCTAATCCTGCATGCTCTTCTACACACTATGCACTCCCTGATCATAATAGCAGAGATGGTTTGAAATACGAAGCGTCTGCATGCGTTAATGCTTATATATGCGCGCCCTAATCCTTCTACGCACTATGCTCTCCCTGATCATCTTCTTCATCACCAGATTTCTCAATAATGACATCTAAAATTCTTTTGATCTCCTTCCTCTCATCTATCCATCATGAGTTGTTCGGACGCAACCTTACACAGGCGGCCAAAAGTTTACGTCTGGAGCAGCTCCTCCGCTCACGCCCTGCTCTCCTTCCTCGACTCGCTTCCATCCGTCAGCTGGACCTCATCATCCGCCGTCGACGGAGGTATCTCATTGCCACTCAGGATAGGGAAACCGCCCTCAGCCTCGTTCTTCTCTACAATGTGCGCAAAGCGGAGGAAGATCTTGCGGCACTGCAGACACACTTGGATAAACTTGCCGATCAAGCAGATTGGGCCGATAATGCGGAAGCGCATCTTGACATCCTGTTTCAGATTATGGAACATGCTAATGATCATTTGCCCATGCTTGAGGAGGAAGTCGAGAAGGCAAGGGCAATCTTGACGGCATTCGAGAACACAGCGGCTGATCCTCCAACTCCAGAAGTCGACGAAGAAGCATATGAAACCCAGAAGATTCAAATCTGGGAATGTCTTTTTATTGCACTTTTGTAATAAAATTACCTTGAATTTGACTCTCGTCTCTATAGATTCTGTAGTTTAAACGATACCACAGACGGTTCGTATTACTAACCGTCTGTGAAATTTCACAGACGGTTAATAATACGAACCGTCTGTGATCTCTAAAATTATCACAGACGGTTCCAGTTAATAACCGTCTGTGATATTTTCACAGACGGTTATTAACAGAAACCGTCTGTGATAATTTTAGACATCACAGACGGTTTGTGTTAATAACCGTCTGTGAAATTTCACAGACGGTTAGTAACACGAACCGTCTGTGATGTCTTATTTATCACAGGCCGTTCGTGTTAATAACCGTCTGTGAAAATATCACCGACGGTTGCCAGTATAAACCGTCTGTGAAAGTTTAATCACAGACGGTTCCGTATGAACCGTCTGTGATGTAGCCGTCCAGTATAGCCTCTTCTATAGTAGTGTCTTGGACTTCTTGGCCTTCTCCTTCCTCCGACTACCCTCATCTTGCCCTTTGGAACTTGGATTGACTTGATCGACGATCCTAGTCCACTCGACTGCTTCAGCGGCAGTTGCAAGCGGTCTGTCATCTCAAAGAGCTTAGTGATAGTAGTTGGAGGATTCAAGGCGATGTCCACTGTGAACCTCCTACTGCGTACGCCCTGCCTAAATGCCCTGATGACAGAAGTGTCAAAGGCTTCCAGAATCAAGTTATGAACCTGACTAAAGCATCAGATGAACTGCTATAAGGTCTTGTCGCTGCCTTGGGGCATTTGATGCAGGTCGTCCTCTTTCCCAGGGCAGTTGTACGTACCCTAGAAGTTAGCATCATAAGATCGTATAGGTGTTGCCATGAGTAGATCGACTCAAATGACTGGTTGAGAAACCATGACCAAGTAGATCCTTTAAGCACAGTCGACAGATAGTTTGTCATGACATGCTCGCCTCCTGCTGTCCGAACCGTAGTTGTGTAAATCTGGAGGAACTCGACGGGATTCTACGATCCGTCAAATTTCCCCATATTCACTGGTCGAAACCACGATGGCCAGCACACTGTCTAGAGTTCAAGCACAAATGCCCAGCACCCAATGACGATTTCCTATCATCTCCTTTGTGAGAAAAGGCTAGTTGACATCACCTGGTGATCGTACTCAACGATGCCTAGCAGTTGATGGACCCAACCGATAGCAAGTCTGGTCTGTACGAGGGTAGTACTCCTTGTACTCCATCTGCTGGTACAGTTTCCATGCTCAAAGCAGGGACTGAGCATGAACTTGCCATTCCAGAGCCGTTCGAGGTACTCACCTCCGACTTGTATTGCGATCGAGAGTCCGACCCGCCCTATCATCATGCCGAACCCAACTAGATGAGCTTCATGATTGATTAGATTTGGTCATATCTTGCTAATCCTCGTAGAAACATCAGCGAGGGTGCTTGAGTCTGGCCATCAAATTGTGGAGTCTTTGCGCAATTCCTCCAGCAAAGTGATCGTAGCCCAGTGCTCGGGCAAGCTCTTGAGTTCTCAAGCATCTCACTGATCCATTGAATCTCTCGAGCCTCTTTAGACTGGTTTGGATACGCCTAGGCAAAGACCTCTAGGCAACCAATCATCTGCTTCGAGCAGTCTCGGGATCCTCGATCCCTAATGCTGGCTGGGGCTGCCTCATAGGAGAGAGATTATTTCTAGGATTTCTCCCATGCTCATTAGAGTACTGATCAGGCTCATCGCTGGAGGTCTCCTCACCATCCTCACGAGAAGCGGGAGAGTGTGATCGGCAGGGAGCATCCTCAGGCCTTCCTCTGAGAGGGTGATGAGGATCTGTGGGCAGGGCAAAGACCTCTTGTATAGAATCTCCACTTCTGGAGGAGGTCCCTTTGTCTGAAGAATCGTCAAGTGAGATTGCCTCGTGGCCAGAAGTAAACCCCGCCATGTAGGAGAATTCCAGGTTATAACTGTCCCTGGTCGAATCTAGTCCCTGTGATAATACAGGCGAACACGAAGAATGTCCACCCATTCTCTCTTCAGATTCAGCCGGAGAGTCACCACCACCAGTTGGCGATGGATTCCTGGACTGGCAGATTCTAGGGCTCACTGAAACTACTCAGAGTGTAGCCGTGGGACTCGAACACTCAGGGACGGATCTATTGTTGTGTTGCGAGTCCTCCTCATGGTCGGGTTGGCCCTTGCCACTCAGGGGAAGTGAGTCCTCCGTTGGGCGTACTGCTGTGGGGGGATTCAGACCCCTCATCAGCCTTTCCCACAACGTAGTCTCTGGGATCATTGGACGGATCTCTAGGGACCAACTCACCATCGAAAGCAAGCATAGTCTGCTCATAGTCATAGCAGGCCTCCATGTCGACATCTTCATAGTCGGCCATGTCGAACCAGTTCTCCTCGTTCCATTCATCAGCCATGAGGACATCAGGAAGAAAAAGAGAAACTTGCTGACGAAGGAATTACCGGAGTCTTGAAAGAAGAGAATTCCATAGATGGTGCCAACTATCGGTGTTTTAATACCAATTTTACGTATGATTTATTTGGATTTGGGGACTTTCTCAGAAGACTAAGCTACGGTCTTGCAGAACAAGGACACGGGAATTTTTATCTAGGTTCGGGTCTTTTCCTAGGAGAATAATAACCGTACGTCATGTGTCATTACTAATCAAAGGAAATGATTACAAGAGTGTAATGCAAAAAAGAGCCTACATTATCTCTCCTCTAGCTCTCGTCCATTCTTCCTCTGACGTTAACCTTTAAATAGCAGACGAAGCAATAGCCGTTGTCCCGTGCTAGAAGATGCCTTAATGCTTCAGGTGATAACCGTCTGACGGAAGTTATTGTTAGAGAGACGTAGTGGTCCCGTTCACCATGTAGCAGTTGTTGTCAAAGCGAGATAGTGTACGGTTATTAGATAAATGAACATTCTAACCGCCTTATCAGACACCTGCACGATGTAGTAAGATGTCGTTTGACAAGTTGATTAGGGATATAAAAACCACAGAATAGTCTACGATCACAAGGTGATCATAGGACTGCTTACGACTATGTGGTGTAAAAGTACTTACGATTTGATGGTCGTAGAAAAGCTTACAACCATAGAATAGTCATAGAAGGACTTACGACTTCGTGGTTGTAGAAGAGCTTACGACCACGAAATAGTCATAGAAGGACTTACGACTTCATAGTCATAGAAGAGATTACGACCATGGAATAGTCGTAGAAGGACTTACAACTTCATGGCTGTAGACGAGCTTGCGACCATGGAGTAGCCGAAGAAGGATTTACGACTGTATGGCTATAGAAGAGCTTATGACCATGGAGTAGCTGAAGGAAGACTTACGACTACTTCATGAATCTTCTCCCTTATCAACAAAGGGTATATCTAGTGGATATAGTGACATAATAATTTGAGAATTATTCTATCCTCGTCACTTCTTATTTTGGATAAAGGTCAAAATTTTTACATTAATCTTCACGATCCATCATTGGAATAGATTTCTAACGTCCTAGAAAGGGCTTGTGCCAAGTATTGCTACAATTTAGTTTGTGGTTTGGAAGTTGGCTTATTTCTTGGATTGTGTGTAGTGTAGTCTACACTATTTCTCAGGGAGTGGTTAGACCATAAGGAATTGAGCGGTCAGACTAGCCAATGGTTGGACTGGCATGGTTAAACTAGCCAACAATCAGGCCATTTCTAGGTCAGTGGTCAAACCAGTTGTGACAGAAATATCTGACGATCTTTGTGATCCTTGACTCTTAGCTTTGGTGAGCTTGTCGTTTGAGTTTTCACTATGTGTTGTTAATATCTGGAGAAAAAGTTTTGAAAAGTCATTCACCTAGCCTCTAACTCACCATACCGATCCTACAAGTAGTATCAGAACCTGGCTTGCTCTTTTCATAGATCTTAGCCGATCTTGTGCATAGCGAGTAGGATGAAGACTTGTGAATGGTTTTTTGATTCTTGCTGGGATTCCTTTGCCGATGATGTCCGCTATGATTAGAGGCTTGAGTTGAAGTTGACAATGAAGGCAATGAGGAAACAAACTTGTTGCAAAGCTTGTGGTAGATTATTTTCTTTCAATTAACCTAGTTTCAAGGATAAGAAGCTTCTAGACTCTAAGGAGGAGAAGAAGAGCTATGGACATTGTGGAGTAGTGATTGAGGATGATCATGATGAGCCAGTCGAGGATGATCATCTACTCAAAAAAATGTAAGTTTAGCAAGGAAAAACTCATTGAGAGTCATTGTTTCTAGCAACTATAATGCCTAAGCTTGAGGAGAAAGTAGAAAACCTAAAAAGGGAAAATAGAAATGTGTGTCATGAAAATGCTAGGTTGAAATCTCCTTTGCTATGTGAATCATGTGAGTCATTACACAAGAATTTGTGTTAAATGAATAAATCTCTTGCATGCTTAAACCTTGAAAATGAATCATTGAAATTGAAGATTTGTATGCCATGTGACTCTTCTATTGCCTTACCTCATAATCTTGATAGTGCTAAGATAGAAATAGACAATCTTAGATCATTATCTAGCAATTAATGTAATTCTTGTAAAATCATGCAAGCTGAAAATAAAAATATAAAATTGGCTAATTCTATTTATGAGGAACAATTATAAAATTTTAATATTAGAAAATTTTAAGACTGAAAATAAAAGGTTAAAATTGAGCCTTTCCACTCATTTTTAGCAATTAGAGAATGCGAAAACTAGAAGTGGTGGTATCTCTTCTTGTTTGTTCCAAAGGACTTCTCCTTTGAGCAAGAGTGCTACTTTGTCCTTTGGGACCATGTCTACCTTTAGATCTTTGTACTATTGCTCATTTTGTGAGAAGAATATGTGTCTTATGGAGTTTTGCTTTAGGCATGCCAAACGCATATGTCGGTCCTATGCTTCCAAGCATTCATAGTCTTACTTATGACATGAACAATAAAGAGCCTAGCCTAAGGACTTGCTTTGTTGATGGCTTTTTTATCCACCATTTTTCAAGTCGTAGACCTCGTTTTCTCTATCGAGATGCGCACCTATGGTGAGCACTTCTAAGTGCCTTTGGTGCTTTTGTTGATCCACAACATGGAGCTTTCAAGAATGGCATTCATCGCATTTCTAGAGATGACACTTATTTTCTTCATCGAGTTATCACCTCGTGGCTGCCTCCAAGCTTGTTATTGGATCTTCTCACTTGTACCTTCATGTGCATCATGCTAACCCTCATATTGGTTCATTTGCACCTAGAGGTTGTGTATCTCTGTACTAGATTTCTAGATCATATTTCACTAACCCCAATACCGAGACACATACTTCTTCTATCTCTTTGATGTAGGCTTTTCATGTGAGGACAAGGTCATGTGGATTGTTTTAGTGTCTTTGTGTCTCCTACCTCACTTTGGGCATCTAATGTTGGATTTCACTTTTAAGGATGTAGCTTGCTCCATCTTGGACTACATCTCATAGCCAGGTGTGACGTAGGTTTGATTCTTCAACTTTGTCAATTCTCTGCTTCTATATTCAGTATTGCATAGCATTTGGGAGTGTCGGGATTTTTAGGTCAGTTCAAGGTGTTGTGAGTCACACATTCTATCTTGTGTCTTCCTTTGGCACTTCTCTTCTCTACAAGACTTTCTAGGATATTTTACCATGGCTAGGTTAAGCTTGCTTCTTCTTTCTCTAGCGTCTAGTGGTAGGGATAGCTAGTGTGGTTGATTCACTCCTTAGTTGTGTATTTTTCTTGGGCTAGAGACCATGTGGAGTAGAGGTTTTCTTGTTCTTGTAGGAGTTTTCTTTTTCTTGCTTTTAGCCCTTGCTTTTCTTTTGCAAGTGATTATTATAGTTAGGGGGAGTTTTATGTTCTTACATCCTTTTGTATCATTTATACATGGCGTTTCATTGTAAGATATGCATTTTAGTTATGAGCTTTGACTATTATTGATTTGTGATGTAGTTGTAATTTTATATTGCTCATTGCCATGTTATGCCTATTTAGCTAGTTTGTCATGCTCTTATATTATGATTTAATCTTTGCCATACTAGATTAATTTACAAACCTGAACTAAATTTCACATGTGGTATCAATTTCTATAGTAGGTACCTTTTAAGCTTCTAAGAATGGACCTTTTGACTAGTTTACTTTCTCGTGATCATTTTATGATATATGCTATGTCAAAAATACTCATTTGAATCTTGAGTCTTATACTGAGCTTTATTTAGTGCTTTGCTAGTTCTTGGTAAATCATGTCTTGCTCATTGAATTAGTGCATAACTTGATAAAATGTTCTCTTTTGTGTTATATCATGAATTTCTACAAGTGAATCTCCGTAATTCTTCTTCATGAGACTATTTGCCATACTTTGGCATGAACTTAAGGAGAGTTTTCTATGACCAAGACCATTCTTTTAAGTGTAATGCTTGAGATGATCGACAATGGTATGAGATCAATGAAAACATGAAATTTATTCAATTGATTGAAGCTCAGGAGGTAGTTGTAGATGGATCCTAATTTAGGACTTGCTATACTGAGATAAACCCTAAAAATATGATCAATAGCTGAAGTTTATAAGATAGTTGTGGATGGTTTCTAGTTCAGGACTTGTTAAATGATCTTTAAAATCTCAAGATTGGCTTTTATCTACTACTTGAGCATAATTGACTAAATTGAACTTCTAGCACTTTAAGTGATTCAACTTAAACTTCTTGGTTCTATTTAGCCTTCTTGATATGGTTTAGCTCATACTTGGATATCTTTACATAAACTTATCATTTTTTAGGCTTTGCTTAACTTAAAATCAAATTGAATGCTCTAAATTATGCTATCTTGTTTAGATTGGTTATATATATATATATATATATATATATATATATATATATATATATATATATATATATATATATATATATATATATATATATATATATATATATATATATATATATCTTATCATAATCTAGATAGCTTTGTATGCATTATATGACTTCAAGTAGTATCTTTTTATTTTGAACCTCACTTTGGATAATTTTCAAAATCCTTTTAGCTTATGCATTTCTATTCATGCATACATACTCTTTCTTTGCTCCCGTGTTGTATGCAAGTAGTTTCGTGCATTATTTTCGGGGGGGAGAACGAGTATTTGTGAGCTTGTATATCCCCTTGACTCTTGATGACTATTTTGCCAAAAAGGGAAGAATGGTTAAGGCAAATTTTGGTATTATTCAAAAAGGGAGAAAATATTGAGAATGATCTTCTAAGGGGGAGAATGCACTAAAAATGTAAAAATAAGAAATGTGAGGTTGAAACAGAGCAAAATGAGATTTTAGTGAGAAAAATGCATTTTGGGTCATAAATGATCTTTTGCATTGCATTTGTTCTCTTTTGCTCTGTTGGTACTTTATCTTGCTATGCCAATGGTCATTATGAACAATTATTTTTTTATTTGGACCATAAGCAAGATTGTGCTATTTGAGGATCTTTATGTGTGGATTAGAGCTTTTGTTGAAAACTTGCTCTTTCTTGGTCTTGGCATCATCCCATATCTTGCCATTGTGGTCATGTTCCTACTTTCTTTTGAAAATAGACCACTAGTGGCTCTTGCATCTTGTTTGCTTTAATTGTCAAAATTCAAGCTGAAATTCTTGACTTTTGGGGTGTTTGTCAAATTACTCATAAATGAGGAGATTGTGAGACCATGTGGAGTTTACTCCATATTTGTGATGAGTATTTGACTTCGTGTGTGCTTTATAATTGATGCTTTAGTTTGATTTTGAGTAATTACATCTTTACTTGGTGCTTTCTGTTGCTAGTGGTCTGTCACCCCTAGAGTGGCGATTTGACCAACCCTAGAGTGGTGGTCTGGCCGGTTTGCAGTATAATCGGCCGTGGAGGTAGTCTGACCAATGTGCGGTAGTCTTGGCCCATAGTTAGTAGTATCTATTTTCCAGAGAAAATCTTTTGGAGGTATTTTGTTGTGACTAGTGGGGTAGTACCAGCTTGGAGTTGCAGAATGATCAGAGGAGAGCGGTCTGATCAGCCTTGTCATGGTGGTCTGACCAGTGTGTGTTGGGTGGTCTGACCAGCATGGTTGCCGCGGTCAGATCGATTGCTATGCCAAGTTGAGTTGGTTTTGGTTGTGAATCATGACGGTGTCCATGCAAGTGTTAGTCATGAGGTGTCCATTCAAGTATTAGTCATAGTGTGTGCCCATGCATTTGATTTTCTAATAAGAGTCAAGTGCATGTTATTTGTGCTCGGATTGATTGCTTTTTCTTTGATGTGCAGGTGTCTGACGATTGTTGTGGTCAACGACAATACCGAGTCTAAGAAAGGGGTCTTGAGGCCATGGTATGTCGCATAAGTCTGGATGGAGTATCATTTCAAATGGAGAAGCACGAGAGAAAGGCAAGGATCATGAGGAGGCAAGTGCATGTATGTGGTGTGTCAATTGGACTTGTGTGTTTAAAATGGTAATGGTTCTTATAGCAGACATATGATCTTGGAGGTCAGTAATTGAGTATTACAGACAATGGTATGATGTGGTGTGCCATATGACTCAAGCGTTTCAAGTGGTGACTAGCTCAGAGCAAACGTACTATCTTAACGATGAGGTATTGGGCATCTCATCTTCGTGAAGATCAGTTGGTGGCAATGGAGAAAATCATCTGGTACCAAGTAGAGTGATGGTTTGCAAAACCACAGTATTGCCCTAAGTGGTTTAGGTCACGTCTTTGAGGACAGAGGGTCTTATCAGGCTACTGGAGCCATGGAGAAGTCACGCTTTTAAAAGCGTGCAAGTGTGTAAAAAATGTAAAACCCATTTATGTGTGAGTTATCAGATTTCCCCATTGTAGGTGGTGTGATTCGCAAAGGGTTACTGGTTACTACGGTTAAGTGGGAGGTGCGAACCTCTACTGTATAATCCTTTGTGTGTAGTGAGAGAATAAAGAAGTGGAGATTAGGGTTTCCTTTGTGAATAGCATGTGTGTTTACGCTCTTGGCTTAGAGCTCTGCTATCTTGAGTGAGTGGCTGTAAAATATTTCTCTCCAAATGAAATGAACATCCGAAGTTTGTTTAAGTGAGTTGTGCCATGGATCATTTCCTGTGCTTTTGATTTGCTTGGCTTTTTTGTTTGGATTTCTCTCTTCTTGATCTTTCTTGGTGCCAAGGCCATGTAAGAGGTGGAGATATCTCTTGGTGATCGAATCTTATCTATCTAGGTACCTTCTAGACAAAGTTCTTAAGTTTACTTAGTTTTTTTTTCAAGAGAAAGGTGATTTTGGTGTTTTGCTTTTGTGAGTGATTTGGCTCGATTTGTACTATGCTCTAACTTGTTATGATATGTGAGAACTCATCTAAAGGCATCTGGATTATCTAAGACTCACAAGCAAGAGTAGATCAACGTTTCTCTCTTTTGCCCGTTTTTCGGTGCAACTCTCCTTATTTTAGATAAAGGTCAGAACTTTGACATTGACCTTCATAATCTATGATTAGAATAGGTTCCTGGCATCTTAGGAAGGGCTTGCGCCAAGATTCAATGTGCTTGTTATACGTATGCCTTAAGCATTCTCTTGAGCATCACTTTAAATCCGGGTCCTTGTCTTGATATACATAAAACTCATAATGTATCCACCCCTTGCATTCCATCAACATATGATGACATTCACTTGACTTGATGATCAACTCAAGATCATCTACTCTCCAAGATCTGACTTGATGATTATCAACTCATGATGATATTCTTTATCCCGAACTTTAACTTGATGACGATCAACTCATAACGCTATCTAAAGCCTTCATTATCACTAATTACTAAACTATATCGTTGAATTACAATAATAGGTCTAGATTCTTTGACCAGCTGTGGAAACAAAGGCCATCGACAAGCAGGACCTGTGGGCCAAGGGACCGACATTGAGAATGTGGACTATGATGTGACGGTGATTAAGCTGTTTTTTGGTGGGCAGCAATCTACGTTGGCTATAGGGCAATGCCGGAGGCTAAGGAAGGGGGAGGGTATGATTGGATGGGGCAACACACCTTTAGAAAAGCCCATATTACTAGTGAAGATCTTCTCTCAATTGATGGGCCTGTTTTTTATGGCCGTAGCTTATTGATTTTGGCTGAAATTTTTGAATTTTAGCTGTTTGCGACAGAGATTACGGAAAGAGACACTCGCTTACGATTTTAGATGGTACAAATATTGGGCTTTTAACGTATACTATAATTAACTTGTAGATTTCATCTTAAAAAATACTATGTTTAAAAATAAAGTACTATAATAAAAATCAAAAGTCTGTTTTCAAAACAGAAAAGAACAAGCCCGGTATGTTTTTCTACTTAACTATTTTATCCTCATATGGTAACTCGGAACCTGCGATTGCTACCGCTCCCAGCGGACAGTGGCAGAAGTTGATAACACATTAATTAGCAGCACGAAGAACTAGCACCACTGTACCCTGGCTGAGCTCAAATTAGCACCAGGAGCTCGGGCGACTAGCCATCGGTTCAGAAGATGTACACGTACATCATCTGCTGTGTTTGTACTTTGATACGAAATGCACCCGACAGATGTCACAAGGAAACACACACGTCTGGTTCTTTTGACGCTCTTTCGGTTTCAGCGAAACTGTTGCGATTAAATTGGCGCAGTCAATGAGCCAAGATGCAAGACGCAAGCCATGCAAGAGATGGATTGGGGAAAGCGATGAAGGGGATCGTGTTCTTGGTAAGATCAGATCAGACAGTGACATATATTAAATATCTTGCAATGGAGGTCATCCCGAGTTCCCGATAGTAGTGCATGGCCGTTTTAAAACGATTTATTAATATTTAAATTATTTATATAAACATTTATATTAGAACTAAAAACTAAAAACCATAATCATAAACCATAAATTAAAACTTGAAAAAACCATTTTCTCCTTATAGAAGATTTTTTTCTTCATCTCTTTTGTATTTTAAAAACTTGAGGATCCTTTCCTGAGATACTACCGTAGGTACAACTCCAATGGTCCAAGCTTAATTACCGTTGTACTGTTACCAACTTTTGTATAAAACAATTCTTCTCACATGACAAGTCTAGGCATGCAAACCGATGGATACGATGGAATAGTCTTAAATACAAATATGAATCTATATTTTTAAAATAAATACAAATTTAAATATTTTCAAATATGGATACGAATCGAATATCGTAATGGATACGAATTCGATATGGATATGTACTTAATTCGGTCGAATACGAATATCCTGCTATAACTTCTGTAACAAATCTCGGTAGAATAAATCCCTAGTGGTTTTGCCAATTTTTCACTAGTTTTTGACCGGTTACCGGAATAGTTACTGGTTTCAAACCATCCATATTCAAATTTTGAATCACAAAATTTGTCCGGGTTTTTTCCGGTTCCAGAAACGGATCAAACACGAATCAAATAGTCTCGAATATGAATGTGAATACGAATATTCTCAAATACGAATATGAATATCCTCGAATATGAATACAAATATTTTTAATACAGATTTTACTTACCATATTCGCATTATCCATTACCATTTTCCAGTCCTAACATCGTCGTGGGAACTTCCCTCATGCTACATTCTCGCATAACAAATTTTGATAATGGGAATATTCACTCAAATTTTTGGTTTGAAGTGAATTATTTAAGAAAGTTCTTGGAATAGCTATAGGATGGCCCTGTTGCCACCAGTGTTTTAAATCTCCGGTTATGACGTTTAGAGGATGACTTCTCAAACAGCTAATAGCGGAGCTAAATGAAGCTATAGCGGGCTATAGCGGCTAAATTATACATGGACTCAAATAGCTTCATCTGTCTAAAACAGCTATAGCGGGCTATAGCGGCAGCTATAGCCGGAGATTTAAAACTATGGTTGCCACTAGGTCCACGACTCTCGCCATCTAGTGCCACACATGCTAGCCAAGCACCTCTTGTTGCGACTTGAAATATCGACACGTTGGAAATGCCAATTGAGTATTATTCCAGAATTTTTTTTGCCAGCGTTTATTTAAATGATACTAATAAAAGCGTTTTATTTTTAAAAAGTCTACGTATGCATTTCTTTTTTGTTTTTAGAAAGAATCTCTCTTTTTTGTTGAGAGGATCATATGCATCTCTTTTTTGATATTACAAAGGAGGATGTATACTCACGCTCACCATACTTATATTACACACCACACACATGCATGTTTGTCCTACTGAAATATACGCCAAGTCTAAAACGAATATCATTGGACAAATCCTAGATCTATCCAGTACCTTATGAAGCGTGGGCACACGCTTTCCCACTGAACATACATGTCTATGTGAAGGTGAGCATGCACATCAACCCTGGGGTTCAAACCTAGGTAGACCAGATGCTCGACCGTAGTTGTAGCCAACTAAGCTACGTTAAATTCTCATCATATGTGTCTCTTAAAAAAATTTCCTGCTAGGATCCTCTCGTACGGCCCAAGGCCCATATTGTATTTCCCCTAAGCCCTACCAATCCAGTAGCTGTGTGCCCTTACACCTATTTATATTGGCTGGGACTAATGGCTTTTGGCTAAAAATGAATAGAAGTGGCTTTTAGAAAAAGGGAGCGAGCGGTGAAGAAAGTGAGGAAAAGATACGTACACGAGAAGGAAGCCAGAGGAGTGGGGTGTATGATACGTCTATAACCTCCTACCTTATTCTTAGAGCGAAATAGAAACGAAAGAAGTGAAGAAACCAGGTGAACATGCCCTTAATGCTAGAGGCAGAAACAAACCTAGAGAGCTCGACTCGCCCAAGCTCATTCAATGGCTTGCCCTTAAGCAAAACTGTAGGGATGGAAACGGATCGGATACAATCGAATAGTCTCAAATACGAATAGAATCCATATTTTTCAAATAAATATGAATACGAATTTGAATACTCTCAAATACGAATACAAATCAAATGTCATAACGGATACGAATTTGAATTGAATATATACTTAATACGGTCGAATATGGATATCCTCCCATAACTTCTATAACAAATCTTGGTAGAATAAATTCCTAGCAGTTTTATCGGTTTTCGACCGGTTACCGACGATAGGCATAGGAAACGGATCGTATTTCGAATACAAATCGAATAGTCTCGAATACAAATATGAATATTTTCGAATATAGATTTTACTTACTACATTCACGTTTTCTCAAATATAAATATAAAATAAAACAGATTATCCGTTATCGTTTCCCTTCTTAACAAACTGTGGCTAGAACAGCTGCTCAGCTGGGCTTGATCACAGGCTCGTGAGGGCTCGCCACCCGAGCTGCCACGAACTTGTTCCCAGCTTGTTTGGTCGTGTTCCTGTGTGCAAACCTGGTTCAGTCTTTCTAAACAATCTACGAGTCGAATAACAACAAACGCTACGAAATTTTCCTTTCTACAGTTAACACAAGACCAATGATACATGAGCAAAACCATTACCTAAAAGCATGATATTCAAGATTGATCCAAAAAAGTGTAGATGCCAAAAAGGCGCACGAGATTGAAACAGCAAGGTGTTGGGCATGGCAGAGGACTTCTTCCCTCGGTGCAGACGAGTCCGTGCTCGGTTGGCGCTCCATGGGGACGGGGACGGCGAGGCCGTGAGGACGGTGTGGCGGACAGGGACGTCGAGGCGGAAGTGGACGGGAACGGCGTCGCGGGCAGCGTGGTGTACCGGGACGGCGAGACCACGAGGATGAAGGCGGGATGGAGACGGCGAGGCGGAGGCGAAGACAGACGGTGAGGGTGGCGCGGCACCAGTCATCTCGCCAGATCGCAGCTCACATGAGAGTATTGTCTTGGATTTCTCATTCCTTCTATAGCCTCTGTTTTCTTCTTCATTCTTTTTGTTCTGGGATGTTTCTACGCTCTGATCTCTCCATTTTTTGTTGTTGTTTTACTGAGTTTCGTTTCAAGTCTGCGGATCCATAAGTTATGGTTGGAATTGGAATCTAGAGATTGGGGTCGCATACGCAAACCACCTCCAATTCGATGAACAACAACAAATACCTGAGTTTTGCAGTTCAAGTGCAACACGGGGGCATTAAGGGAATTTCACAGGAGATATCACAGCAACCTTTTATCCAACCCATGGCTGGAGCAGAGGCATCCACCAAGTGCTACTCTTCCCTTTGCGCCCGCGAACCAGCGAACGGTAACCTCACTTGCCCCTTCTGATTGTTGAGCAAATTCTCTCGCATAAATTCGGTCGGATTCTTGCTTGCGTGTTTGCTTCCCCGAACGATGTGCTCTGTTGGGATAAGGAATTTGTGTTGAGCAGGGATAGTTGGAGGGTGAGAGAGAGAGAGGCGCGCGCATGGAGGGGCTGACGGCTAGCGAGATCGCCGGTTTCGGGGTGGGTGCTCTGCTCCTCTGCGCCACCATTACCGCGCCCAGAGTGGACGGCTTCATCGCCTCCTCGCAGAGAAGGTATTCTCCCCCCCCCCCCCCCCCCCCCCCCAATTTCTTGCTTGCTTTCTCTCGTCCTCTCTGCCCCCAGTATTGGTAAGAAAGAAACTGCCCCCAATATCCGTAGCGTGGCTGCGTGGGCAGCCACCGTCACGCCCTCCCTCGCATGGTCCGCCATTGCCGCCGCTTGCGATTTCAACGGGATGGTTTGGGGTGTGGGATAGTGTGGATACCCGTTTTGTATGTATGCCCAATTCTTCAGAAAAAAATACAACTCAAACAACATTCTTTCATTTATGAAATGTAAATATGTATTGGCAGGTCATTAAGCATGTGTAAGAGGTGTGGTGATCTTCGGATGGTAGCATGCTCACAATGCAAAGGAGTGGGTTCAGTTAGGAAAGGAGGAATCTTCACATTTGGCATGCTAGATAATATCTATGAATCACTCGGAGCTGAATCGAAGGCAACTAACTTGGTCGCTTGCACAAAGTGCCTATCTAAAGGTCATCTCTTGTGTCCAGAGTGCTCCAAGGTCAGCTGATCATTCAATTGCAGTGGTGTATGGAGATACAATGTTCTTATTCTGTGCATGCAAGTTTGCTGTTATCAACAGTGGTTAAAGTTATACATCATCTTGGACTAATGAGAATATGCTGTCCAATTGTAAAGTATGAGTATGGAACTGTGGGCACGTATTTCCTTTTTTTCAACTTGATAGAAACAATAGCATGTTATATTGTTTATGAATGATCTTATAAATTTTTATTCCCAAGGGAGGTGAGAATGTCTAGATAGAGTACACAATACATAGAGGCGGGTGGCAATAGAGGAAGGCAGTATAATAGTTTGGTGGGAGTCACTGCATGTAGATATCTACAAATCAGCTATGTTTAGGACCAGGACCATCCTTTACTCGTATTGTTAAGTCTGAGCATCCTTATTTCCTTTTCGACATGTCTGATTCAAACAATATGTTATTTCCACATGTTTTTTGAAATTCTAATATTTTTCTGTATGATGTCAACATGAGTGAGGCCAGTTTGTCCTGTATGTTTGGACCATGATGCCTTTTAATGGTGATTAATCTGGTGTCCTGATCTGTTGGTTGATTATGTTAATAAAGCAATACAACAGTGATGTCATGTTACTCTATGTTAAATACGACTGCACTTTTCCAGTGCTTGGTCTGAGCTATGTATCGCACATTTAGTCCCCCTAAAATTTATGCATGCATCAAACTTGCAACTTTGTATTTAAGCCTTTTGGCTGATTCTGTGGTTGCAATGTGCCACTTGTATTAGTTGATTAGTACTTTCTTGAAGAAGATTGCATAAATTTCATTTTTAGAAATTTGCTAATAGAGTTTTTATAGTGATGTTCAATCGGACATATTATAGTGATCTCAAGAATATACGGATAGATTACAAGGTTCAGGATGTTGACAATAGAGCAGGCAGAGTAGCTTACTAGTATGAGGTCGTCTATCTAGTTTTCCAGTAGGCCTAAAAAGCCAAGTCATGGGCAATTCAGTTGCTTCTTATACTGATTATTGATGTGTTGGAAATTCATGGGCAATATTTGCTAACGAACTTTTCTAGATAGGTTGCACTGCACCAGCAGGTAACATTTTTTTTCCTGTATGAGCTAGGTTGACTGGTTTATGTTGCCATATGGCATGATAAGCATACATGTTAAGAGAGGCCTACTGCATGTATATGTATGACAAAAGACATGACTGATTGTGAACCAAAGAGCAATGGGAAAAAGAGAAGTTGCTTGTGTTATCACTGGAAGAATCGGAGTAAAATATTGTGTGAATTGATTGAAGTGCATTTGCTGTTGCTTAACACACTGGAGCGAAAACTGGAGCTTAACACACTGGAGCGAAAACGTCAAGGATATAAGTGAGTTTTTATTGAGAACAGCAGGGGTTCCTCATCCCTTGAGTCAACATATCCTTGACGCTCCAAATGAACTTTCTCCTCATTTATGCCAAAGAACAGAACAGAGTTGGCACTTATAGCTCAGTGTAGGAAATGAACAGTTTAGGTCGATATAGGACAACTGGATTGACAAATGCTAGTTTAATTTGTGATCATGTCCTAAAGTGTTTAGTAGCACCTTGGAGCTTACAATGAACTGCTTGTAGCTGATATCGATTTGTACAGCTCCAGCAACTCGGTTGAGACACCTGCAAAACTGTTGCTTTTGGCATGTGTCCTTTTCTTGCCTCTAATTCTCAATGTGTTCTCAAGAGTCCCTACTTATTGAATGGCCAGGAAGATTGAACACTAGTCAAATGTCTCTTGTTGCTACTGGTGCATTCTTATCACTTTGTAAGCATCCTTATGATGATAGAATGATCCTTAAATTATTACGTTATTATATTCCTTGAATATATCCCATATTAGTAGGGGGAAGTCCCTCAAGATAGTCGTAAGTCTTACTGTGACTATTCTATATAGTTGTAAGTCCTTCTACGATCATATAGTCATAAGTTTTACTGTAACTACCCCTTGGTCGTAAGTCCTTCTATGACCAAATAGTCGTAAGTCTTACTGCGGCTACCTCCTTGGTCGTAAATCCTTCTACGATCAAATAGTCGTAAATCTTACTACGATTACTCGCTGGTCATAAGTCCTTCTACGTTCATGTAGTCGTATATCTTACTGTGACACCTTCCTGGTCGTAAGTCCTTCTACAACTATGTAGTCGTAAATCTTACTGCGACTACTACGTAGTCGTAAGTCCTTCTATGACTACGTAGTCGTAAATTGACTTATGACCACCTTATGGTTGCGACCTTCCTACGACCAACCTATCTCCGACTAACTTATTTACGCGAACAACTGCATCGTGGGTTTGTCTGATAAGGGCAGTTAAAACATGCGTTTATCCAATAACCGCACACGATCTCTCTCTGACAACAACTGCTACACGGTGAATGGCCTTTTACGTCTCTCTGACAGTAACTTCCATCAGGCGGTTATTATCCGAAGCGTTGAGGCGTCTTCTAGCGTGGGACAACTACCGTTGCTTCACTGGCTATATAAAGGTTAACGTCAAAGAGAGAGGGAGAGGCATTCGGATCGAAGGAGGAGATAGTGCTAGCCATTCGTATAATTATTTGTTGTAATAGTGCTAGCCATTCGTATAATTCTCTGTTGTAATTCCTCTTTCTAGGAATTAGCAATCACATAGGACGTAGGGTTATTATTCTCTCAGGAAAAGGCCCGAACCTGGGTAAAGTTTCCTGTGTCTCTACTCTGCATGTGCATACACCAGGTCTTCTAAGAATTTTCCTGAATACATACAAATTATACGTAAGATTGATATTAAAACGTCAACACATCCCAATAGTTTCTGCCTGCCTCTTGCATGACTGCATCTGCAAACAATGGACAGAGAGAATAACGATGACGAAGACCGAAGACACCGATGATGATGATGGTCGAAAGATCAGATGCGACCTGGTCCAAGGTACGATGTTTGCATTGTTGGATTCCTCCAGTTCTGTGGTTCGTGCTCGCGCGCTCAGTCGGCAAGGCTGAGTTCTTAAAATTGGAATCTAGGAGTCAATTGGGGGCAAGGATATCGGGAATGATATATATCTATTGCACGGATAATCTGTTCTGTCTGCCAAGTCATGTTGATCAGATACTGATACTGGCATGGCATGTTGCACTGAAGTCTGAAGCAACAGGGCTGATGAAACTTCGCTTTCTTTCTGGAATCTAGTTAGATTAAGTAGATTGCTGTCTACCGGAGTAGTCTTATTGTAAGCAGAATTGGCACCTGGTGAAGCGAATTGGAGGCTTGGAGCGTGTAATTGTGAGCCTCTGGGCAGTTGAAGAATGAAGTAAACTTGGTACCACACACACAACGTGACCAGGCTGTCGTTTGGATTCTTTTTGCTTCAGGAGTACTCCACATCTAAGCTTTTGGCGAACCGATTAACGAATCGACTTTTGGTCATATGCTCGTAGCGCAATACGCATGCCTACCTCCCAGGCATAGTAGAATGATCGCATATGTGGCATTGTACTAACTTTTTTTTCAAATCTATCCATCTAACGCACGAATTTTAATTTTGACCACCCCTCTACGACCACAGAAACGGTGCAGGTGACACATGTCATTGCTGAGCTCTAACGTCACAGCAGGTGGGGGCCACCACGGTACCACCTGCCGAGCTTGGCAACAAGCTGCAGCGGTGGTAGCGCTCGGCAGGACATATGCACAGCATTAACTTAAGCATGCATTAGTATTAACACTTAATGTAAGCATGCATTAGTGTAAGTACACATTAATGCGTTAGTATTAGTACTTAAGCATGCATTAGTGCATATATTAGTTTCCTCCTGTGACGGTCGCCTAGTGCATCAGGTGCTCCTAAGCCTGCTCGACACATCAGGCCTCCACCTGCCACACACGGTCATCTCCACCTGCCACACATGGTCATCGCCTACACAAAGAATGAACTCACACACAATGTTTGGCGCATGGCCGCAACTGCCGTGGCTTTTCTCTTCTCTCTTTGTTGTTACTTCTCCGCTCGTGACATGACTCAACGATGATGGAGACTAGGACCTCCCCATCCTCGGCATGATCTTGGGCATTCAACGACATAGCTCTTCTTGTAATGATGACCTCCGCCGTAGACCTCAAAAATGGAACCCCAGAATCCCCCTGAGTCCATCCATGTCCTCGGTTGGCGTCGCAAGTCTCTACCGCGCCGTCGGTGGCCGCCGTTTCTTTCCCCTGCTCCCTGCGCTCGCGCGTAACCTACTGAGGAAGAAGAACAGTGCCGGGTCAAGGCACTGTTCATTCGGCCCGATAAGCTAGGCGCCCGAACCCGCTAAGGTAAATGGCCGACCCGGTCTGCACAGTTGTCGCCCGGTAGTGCCAAAATCCGATCCGTGATGAACAGTGAAAACCCGCATTGAACAGTACCCGGCCCATTGTGAATAGTAACCGACCCGCAATGAACAGTGCAACCCGGTTTGAACAGCAAACCCGCTACTGTTCACCCGAACCTGAACCCATGTTTGTACTCATTATGATCATCTCGAGCCCGCCGACCCATTTCTCAGCTCCATTTCCTCATATCGGACACCGGTAATCCTAAAAAGCTCAAAACACCTTTCCAAATCCTAAACCCTATCTCGGTCTCATTCACCGAAACCCTAAAAACCCATAAGTTCTTTTTGTCGTCTTAAGCCCGTCTACGCTTTTCCAACTCCGCCCTACCAACATAAACTCTGTTAAAGCTCTAAGTGACCCAGATAAATACCCTAACCCTAGAATCCGATATCGTCCACATTCAACCATTCACCGAAACCCATCCAACGTCCTTATACGCCTTTGACTATCCCAAAACCACCTAAACCCTGACCACCCCATCTACCTTCTTTATGTCTTCGATTATTTATTTATATTTTGTTCCCAGCTTGCGTTCCGCAAAGCAGGGACTTGTGTGTTCGTCTTCCACGTTAGTACGCAGACCACACGAGCTGGTCAACCAAAGGACTACAAGAGCAATTAAAGAAGTCGGTGTCCAATCCGAAGATTACGTGGAGATAATCAAAGACTAAGGACAAAGAGGCAAGTCACACATGTTTTGATCATGTTGAACCTACATTTCCGTTATTTATTTATTTACTTGTATCTTCATTATGTATTTGCGCACTGTTATTTTCTGTACAATAACTTATTAGAATGACATGATATTAGTTATGTCCTACCACCCGAAAAGCCCAGTTTAACTTGATGGCCACATTCACTTTGACAAGACATAGTAATATTAAATATGATATTAATGTAAACATGGTAGTTAGGAACTCATCAAATCTTTCTACTGTTAAGGCTTTTGGTATTTGTTTAGAGTTTTGGAAAAGTTGGATCTAGGATAAGCGAGGATCGCAGAGATGGATCCGAAGACCTTATCCTAGAGTGGAGGCTTATAGGTTTGTGCGTGGACTCTTATGCTGAGTAAAGGATATAGTAACCGCCCAACCACAAGCGTTGACTTGGTCAAACATGGCTTAGTCAACCCTGGCTTAGTAGCTACTCAACTTCAATTGAACCTCTGCAATTGGAACGGGGGAGACAGAGGGTGAGTTCGTATGGGAGGTGGTTAACCATATAACTGTAGGACTGCGATGAGTCGGACGAGATCCGTGGGGTCATCCGAGCTTGTCGAGATTTATAACCTACTGGGTGGAGGCTATACAAAGAATTGAGCAGTGAACAACCTTGTTTTCTTGAACCTGGACGCGGGATTAAGAAATCTTATGGATAAAGCAGGGCAGCTCTGCAGAGTCATGATTAATGGTATTCGAATACGCCGTGCTTCCGGTAAATGAAGCTGTGTTTACTGGGTGAATCCAATAACAAGGCATAAGTAGATTTGAGAATGGTTTGGTAACGTGGAAAGTTGGTAATCAAGTTTGAAACCCCCTTTTATTAATGAAGTACCTTTTTCAGTCCTCAATTGGTTCCCAACTGAAATTGCATCCACATAAATAATGAACTTATATCCCTTTCACTTGTCATACCTTGCATGTAGTTATTGCTAAGCTCCGTGTGACTTGTTGAGTACGGTTGGTTGTACTCAATCTTGCTTTATTTCCCCAACACAGAGATCAAAAGAGGACAAGACATTCCAAGTTTACGTGTTAGGGTTGCGACCGCACTCAAGCGTTCCTGTGGAGCTTTCTTGAGTTCTTCTGATTGTAAGTTATGTCTTGGGCTTGAATGCCTTAAAACATTTAAAATTGACTATTAAGTCTTTATTTTAATTAAATTAACTTTTAAATGTTCGTAAGCAGGCATGATACTTCTTCTATCCGTAACTGATCTTCTGGGCTGTTACGGAAGGTAACGACATTCCCGTCCATAAAAACAGGGGTGTTCACCAAGTTTTAGCACGATCAGAGCTTAAAATGGCAATTAATTGATCCGCAGCCAGATAAAGTATGAAGTCAAAAGTGATTTCTGAGTAAATCATATTGTTCCAATGGACTTACATCAGTGATCAACCGGTGGCATGATACCTTGTGAGCTGCGAGACAATCAAATTAAGGAACTGTATTAAACTTACGAATTTCACCGTAAGGACTGGGAGCTTCCGAACAGGTTTGAACCAACGCCGGCTCCAACGGTTGCTGTACTCGATGGATCGGGCATTGCGACGGATGCATGCAGGCACGAGTTCCCATGGGACGTACCAATATTAATCCTTTGGCTTGCATTTGTTAGCTTTTTACCTTATAGTTTCTTAATTTTATTTTTTTTTTCTAATTTTTTACTTATTTTAAGTTTGTGTATTTTTCTTTTTTCTCTTATTCCTTTACATTGTTTATGATGATATAAGGCCAGTCTCAATGCAACGTTTCGTATCACTGTTTCCAATACTAATAGTCTTGAAAACTGGAACATGAAACAACCTCTCTCAATGGATAGTTTTGTTTCACTGTTTCATAGGCTTGTTGCAGCATTTAATTCTTGTGTTGTGCTGTGATCAAATACGCTAGATGAACTTTGTAGCCGTTTGTATGTGTTCTCAATGGATTAAACGTTATCATGTAACGTTGCATGCTAGGGATGAACTAAGTTATATTTTAATTATAATATTGATATGGCCAAATAAACATGGTCAACTATATATAATATTTTAATTAATTACAATACTCATGGATGCGCTCGCATAAATTGAAATGATTACACATATATGAAAATGATTACATATAGTCTATCTCAAACTTCAGATATATTTCGACTACGTCCAAACTTATTCCAAATATGCTCCACCAAATCCTTCTTAAGTCGAAAATGAGTCGATCGATCTCGAATATCACTATCTTTTTCTAAAACTCTGTCAAACGTAACATACTGTTCAGGAGTGAATTCTGGTTCTTCAATAATCGCTGTACTGGGTGCCACATTCAGATCTAGATTATCTTCAATGTCCTCTTTTTTTTCATCTTCAACTATCATATTGTGAAGTATGATACAAGCTAGCACAACGTCATGGAGTTGATCTCGGTCATATAGACGAGCTGGTCGTTTTAAAATGGAAAAACGACGACGCAATACACCAAAGGCTCGTTCGATATCCTTTCTTGCCCCTTCTTGCTCCTGTGCATATAACTTGTCCTTATCAGTGATGGGTATACGTATTGACTTCACGAATACAGCCCATTCTGGGTATATTCCATCAGCAAGAAAGTACCCTATGTTGTATTGATTCCCATTGACCATGTATTGGACTCTAGGAGCTTGTCCTTTTAGCTCTTTAATAAATAGAGTAGATTGGTTCAAAACATTAATATCATTGTTAGAACCCGCAACTCCAAAGAACGCATGCCAAATCCAAAGATCATGTGATGCCACAGCCTCAAGAATCATCGTCGGCACCTTCTGATCACCACGAGTGAACTGACCCTTCCATGCAGTTGGGCATCTTTCCCATTGCCAATGCATGCAGTCAATGCTGCCGAACATACCAGGAAAACCTTGTTTCTCACCAAGTTTAAGTAGACGCTCAGTATCCTCCATAGTGGGGCACCTCAGATACCGTTCACCAAATACAGCTCTAACACCTTTGACAAAATTCTTCATTGCCTCCATTGCAGTAGTTTCTCCGATCTTCAAGTATTCATCTAGTTCATCCGCAGCGCTGCCAGTAGCCAATTGGCAAATAGCCGCAGTACACTTCTTTAGTGGAGTGAGCCCTTGCCGATTAACGGCATCCACCCTTGGAGTAAAATAATCAGACCATTGGCCTAAGGCCTCGACGATGCGGAGGAAAAGTGGCCTAGACATACGAAATCTTCGGCGAAAAATATTGGAAGGATAGAGAGGATTTTCTGAGAAATAATCATTTATAGTTTCTGATTAGACTCCTCTCGTGGCCTCTTGATGTATTTCCTCGGATTGAATCGATGATCAGACACCTCTTTCTGAAGACGTTCAATGCTAGACTGTATAACCACCGTGGCTTCACTGATTACATCATCTAGGATCTCATCCTCAGCAATGAACTCGTCTAACGAGTACAGAGGATTTTGACTGTCATCAGTTGAGGAAGGATTGCCATGTTCCTCAGACATCTTTGTGGATGGGTAAAAGAGTGAAGAAAAAGAGTGAGGAAAAGAGTCGATGCATAAGAAAAAGAAATATACAAAGTTTATTAGAAAGTTACCTCAAAGCTTTCACACAACAATACAGAACGAGATGGCAAAAGAATGAGGAAGAAAGAAGGCCTTCGTGTGTGAGGAAAAGAGAAGGCCTTGATGTGCATATATATAGGTACATACGCAGCACTTAATATAAATGTGAAACTGCACTAGGAAGCAGTTTCATATTAGAAAGTTTCATACATTCACATTCATGATAAATGTAGCAGTTGCATACATTCACTACTAGAAACTCACATTAGAAACTGCAGCACTTACATTAGAAACGTGCCATACATTCATGATAAATGTAGCAGTGCCATACATTCAGCACTCACATTAGAAACTGCAGCACTCACATTCATGATAAATGTAGCAGTTTCATATTCATATTCAGATCAATAAACTGCAGCACTCACATTCATGATAAATGTAGTAGTTTCATATGGTAACTAGGATAGCTAGTGCATTCATATGGTAACTAGGATAGATATATCACCCACGGCAAAAGAAGACAGATAACTAAGATAGATATATCACCCACGACAAAAGAAGACAAATAACTAAGATAGATATATCACCCACGGCAAAAGAAGACAGATAACTAAGATAGATAGACAAGTGCACCCTGCAGAAACGAAAATAGTTGAGGATAAGCATTCAACTATCACTGGATATAAATTCTCGCTGTATTAGTTCAGCAGAAACGAAAATAGTTGAGGATCAGCATTCAACTAACCTTAGTCAGCAAACAGCTTTTCCTCAATCTTACGTATTGCTTTATCTCGGTTAGCCTTGTCAATTTCAAACATTTGACTTGTATCTTGTGTAAGCAAGGAATTATAAACCTCAAACATCCTTGCTTCCTTTTGCTCCTGTGCAGCCTTGAGATTTGTATTTGATATTTTAATCTGTGCTTCTGTCACCTTTTCACGCTCCAACTTTCGATCTTGCTGCACCTTAACAATTTTGTCAATGTTGTCTCCAAGGATGACAATTCCTTCCATAATATTTTCCTTCTTGCGCTTTCCATTGCGCTCGGCCTTTGCTGCTTCTCTACCAATGGGACGTGATTGTTCATCTGGAACATCAACTATCTCACTCTTGTTTTTCTCTGTCTCCTTAAACTGTGCACACCATTTCGGTTCATCTTTTAGTTTCCTCCACCAATGCACCAACGGGAAAGGCTTTCCATACTTTTTTGCATACATCTTCTGTGCCTCATCCTCCAGCATGTCGTCGGAGTATCCTCTTTTATTCACTTTAGTTACCGTACTCCAGTAGCCATTGAAATCATTGATCGATGACTTTAGGCGTGACCAGTGAACCTTCAATTGGTTTATTTCCCTTGTACGTTTCGGATTCCCATTCTTGTTAAACTGATCAGTGACTTCCATCCAGAATGTATCACCTTTCTTGTCATTTCCCTTAACTGGGTCTTTAGAAGCTTTCAACCAAGCACTGGCCTACAAAATACAAAATAAGAAAATATTAATAAATCAAACTGTAGCAAGCCCTGGCCTATGCAAGATAAGAAATTATCTATGTGTTGTAATTACCAATCTCTCTTCCTCTTCATGAGTCCAATATCTTCTCTTTACTAGCCTATTTGCCTCATCGTTGTCGTCTTCATCAATGTCAATGTTCACCGTTTCGTTTGTTGGAGTACCTTGTTTCACTGCTGGGGGTGTTGCTGTTCCATATGCACTTGGTGGTGGTGGTGGAGAAATTGGGTTGAAGCTCATATTCTGACCAACCAAATGAAAATTTTCTCCTTGCATCTGAGGCTGCGGAGGATAGTGTGGTCGTTGAAAAAAACTTAGAAAACCACCTGGTGGATAGACCCTGAAATTTTCACACAATTAAAAGTGGAGGCCTCAATCAACAGAGAACAGGGGTAAGATGTGTGCCACACTGTTGCTGTTCAAATAGACAAATATTATGATGCATGTAGATGGATAGGACAAAGAATGCAAGCAACCAGTTTGCACACGTATGCAGACAGTTAATTCAGTTAATTGAGTTTGTAATGAGCATTGTCATTCACTATAATCTTCTCCAAAATGCTAGATATCTTGATTTGAGATCAGTGGAACAATATTGTCAAGTGGCTAAACTAATACTAGAAATACAAATGCACAAGGAAGCTAACTTATTGATACACTGCTAGATATCTTCTCCAAAATGCTAGATATCTTGATTTGAGATCAGTGGAACAATATTGTCAAGTGGCTAAACTAATACTAGAAATACAAATGCACAAGGAAGCTAACTTATTGATACACTGCTAGATATCTTCTCCAAAATGCTAGATATCTTGATTTGAGATCAGTGGAACAATATTGTCAAGTGGCTAAACTAATACTAGAAATACAAATGCACCTCCTGTGTATGTAATAAACTAATATTGTCAAGTAACTTAGATAATTGATGCACCTCCTGTGTATGTATGAGAATGTGTCAAAGCCCCTGTGAGGTTTGAGGTCTCCTCATTTTTGCTATGACATTGAATTAAAATCTGCACGAGTGATTCACTTATCTCACAGTAAACTCTTTAGTACTAATGCATTTCTTCTGGTTTATATTCATAACTATGTTCATTAACCTAATTAAGGTATGTGATGTTTTTCAGATAATTGATGCTGTTGTTGCTGCACGTATTTGAACTACTTGAAGCCATCGAAATCAACTACTTGCACAGATCGAAATCAACTACTTACCATGAATTTGGGGCTTGTTGGTTTCCATGTTGAGATGGAAAATTTGGGGGTATGGCCCCCCATCTGCTCCTTGCGGTGGCCGTGGCGACAGAGTTGAAGTCGGCGCAGCAGGGGAGGAAGTTAGAGGCGGCGCTGGGGCAGAAATCGGCGGCGGCGCTGCGACAGAAATCGGCGGCGGCGGCGACACTAGCGAGGAATCTGGAGGTGTCGAGGACGCCGTCTTGAGGCTGCGCCGGCTGCCCCCGCGCCCTTTCCCTCCTCTGCCGGATGCGTGCCCGCCCGAGCTCTCCACCGGCACTGGATCCATCGGTAGAAGCACGAAGAAGATGGCCGGCGCTGGATCTCACCAACCGCTCAGCTCTGCTCCACGGGGACAAGGAAAGAAACTGCCGGGAGCGCGGAGCACGGGATTGAAGCAGGCGGGAAGGATTGGGGGCGGAGGCGCTTGGAGCACGGGATCGAAGGCATGAAACTTTCCCCCTCAACGCAGGTGTCGTGCTGTTTCCAATGAGTTGGAAACTGCGCACAGTCGTTTCATCCCCATGAAACGTTTCCTTTCTCTCTCTCCTCATCAAAACAGGGTAAAAAATCTATTTTTGCTGATGTGTCACCCTATTTAATGTGCATGAAACTCCCATGACATCCCCATTGAGACTTGCCTAACAGTTTACCACGCGTACGACCAATCAATTAGTCGCCACCTAGAACTAATCGCCCTCTAAAGCTGTTCCCAAATCACTGAAACCATCCCCCCACCTCTCGCTCAACACATTAAACAGATATAGAAAGCAAGGCGTCCAACCAGGTTTATCAAAACCAGTTTTGAATTTATAAACCAGTTTTGAATTTTTACGATTGTCTGATAGAACCAGTAGCACCGACTTTCAGAAATTTTTGGTAGTTTTTGGACCGAAAATTTTAAATTTCAAATAAAAATCGATTGAAATCAGAGAAACATAAGAGTAAATAGGATGAATTCATAGAGTAAAACCAAATATTTGAGACCGGTTTATATTCTAACTGGATATGCCTGGTAGAACCAAATTTCGGTGTTTTTTGGCTGATTTTCATAACCCTGCATCCAATCAGATCAAACAATGGGGGTGTCATGAGCAAGGTTGTTGCAGTCGGAATCATTACGGCAGTGGCATTGCCACCACGGCGACGGGTTGTTCTTCCTGGGCCTCCTACAAAAACGCTATGGGTGAGGGCACATGCATATGTGTTAAACACCCACACACATGTACAAGAGGTGGCTCATGGTTGCCACGAAAGGCCCTCACCCCTACTGGTAGGGGTGTCAATGGATCGAATACGAACCGAATAGTGGTCTTCTTGTATTTGTATTTATATTTGTAAAATGAATACGAATACGAATTGAATGTTCTCAAATACAAATATGAATCGAATGTTGTAATGAATACGAATTGAATATGTACTCTATTCAGTCAAATCTGAATATCCTATGACATAATGACGTACGTCAAATGAGAAGATTCATTAGAATGGTCGGACGATCTATATGATGGGGAATTCTATGAATTCCAAAGTATTAGTCTATTGAAGTGCCTGGGATTAGAAAGATCTATTAACTTGGCCAACCAAAGGAAGGTTAACGCCGAAACAAAACAATCTTATTTACCCAAGGGTCTGTAAGAAATTGCATAACATTTGAACAAGACAATGATCATTGAACTTGAAGTCTTGAGGCAGCTATCATCGGTTCTTCAAATTGAATCAAGTTGTTTCTAAGGTTTATTAGCCTAGCTTGAAGTTTGTGAAAGGGTAGGATCAGAAGTTAGAAGAGTTCCAACTCCTGATAGTACAGTAGCAATTGAGCAGTCCATCAATAAATCCATTATGCAACAAGGAACAAACATGATGCACTAAGGCATTACTCACTTTAGCGAGTTTACTACTTCAAGATTCACAAAAGGACAGAGGAGTTAGACTTTCACCTTCCAACTCCCAAGTTTCTAGAGACTGAAGATAGACAGATAATACAAAATAACATAACACTATTAACTAATCAGACTTAAGTATTTACACATTTAAACCCCTCATCAACATTGCCTTCCACATCAACGATGTCGATAGGTTTTGTAATAAAACAACACAATATTTAATGAATTCTTCAAATAAGAGCCAATCTAACACCACTAAAAGGGTTGGTACTTAACATACCATTAGTAGTGCCATGTATGTCAAGAAGAGAGAGGTCTTCTAGAATTGAAGCAACATCAACTTCACCTACAACAAAATAGGTGTACAATGATACATTAAAATGGTTCTTACAAATATAATGCAGATAATAGCTGTTGTATACTTGTATTGTTATTTTTTTACCTTTCCTAGATGCTTTTACCCAATCCTTTGTGCAAATAATGGCCTCAACTACCTCAAGGTCCAAATGACTACGATATTTATCGATCACTCTTCCTCCAGCACTAAAGGCGGACTTAGAAGCAACAATTGATATAGGAATAGCCAAAACATTTTGTGCAACTTGTTGTAGGATAGGATATTTTACACCATTTGTCTTCCACCATCCCAAAATGTTGAAGTATTTGTCTTGAGGATATTTCAACAATCCTGCAATATGTGTCCAACTCAGACTTTACTCTATCATCTTCATCAATATCCTTAAGAAAGCAGTGAGCCTTCTCTTTTGCTTCTCATTGGGGTGAGAAGATTGAGTTGTAGAAGGTGTGGCCTGAGAAATTGATTGACATACATGATAACACAATGCATAAGAATCATACCATTATTGAAGAAAAAACTGTAAATTCAGTAATCTAGTCAACACCAAAGTCATCAGACATATGTTCATAGCAATACTAAACCACCTTCATATTGTAGCGGGGATCTAAGAAGCATGCAATAGCTAGAGAAAGATTACTCATCCCCTAATACTTGTTAAACTTCTTCTTCATAGCTACTACCATTTTAGTGATCAGTTCATCATTGCTTACAATCCATTCAATAAGTTGGATGTTAATTTCACTAAATTCAATAAAGAACATATTTGTAATTGGATAATTAGAGCCTGAGAGAAATTCGGTAACATTATAAAACATCTTCAAGCATTGGCACAATGCACTTGTGTTGGACCATTCTTCTGCCGAAGGAGCATGGTGAAGATGCTTATTTGGATCCAGTAGAACAAGTCTTTCAAAAACTTTCTTGAAGTAAATTGCACCTTCTAGCATTAAGTAGGTTGAATTCTACCTGGTGGATACCTTAAGAGGAAGGCCCTCTAATTTATCCAATCTCAAGTTAGACACATGCTTCTGAAATTCCCCCCACTGCAGAGGAGAGCTCTTAACAAGAAGAATTGTGGAGCGAATGCGATTCACAGCACCTGAAATAATAATCACACCATCTCTTGCTATGAGATTAATCACATGAGCAGCGCAATGCACATGAAAGAATTTACCACCATAGATTATATAATCACTTGCATCAAGAGTAGATACAATAGTCTTGACACAAACATCATTTGAAAAGGGGTCGGCTTTCTTCCCCCCCCCCCCCCCCCCAAAATGCCAGTTCCACCATCAGGGCCTAGCAACTCTGTTAAAATATCATAGATGGTTGCTAGTATAAATCGTCTATAATAGTTTAAGCACAACGGTTCCGTATGAACCGTTTGTGATGCACCTGTCCAGTATAACCTCTTTTGTAGTAGTGCTTGCGAGGGTTGATAAGGCTGCTCTTCAATTCTCTGGGGTGCCCTACGATGTCAATGTGGTTCTTGAATTTGCATCAATTTGTTGTTGCTGCTAGTATGCATATATGTATCATGTAGGGGTGTCTCAATTTACCTAATCATCATTTTGAAATTATATGCAAAAAAATAGTGCATAAATATTTCAACTTCAAAGTCATTAATTTCTAGCTAATTCTCCTAGACTATTTAGTTAGATTATTCTTTTACATACCTGGTATTCAATTAGTGCCCGAACATTGTGGTATAATACTTAATAAAAGGGGGAACACCACACACACACACACACACACACAAAGGTTCAGCAAAAAAACTGATTCAGCAAAAGAGCCGGAAAAAAACTCAAATCGCATTGCCTCATGGCACTCGGCCTTGTGGTAGAAGGTGCCACCATCGTTTGATCTTAGCTGGCGCCTTTAGCTGTGCACGAATCTGGTGTCGGCATTGCTGACACCGCATACCTATTGCCCAACAATATCATCGTCATCAGTCATCACTACCATCGAGAGATCATTGGATTTGAGCTAATGCCTCCAGCTTCAGTGCTGTTCACGTTGACATTTCCTTATGGCTTTTAGATGCAGTTGATAAATAGTAATGGCTAATAAGAGCTAGGGTATTCATATTAACTTATGACTTTTGGCTTTTTACTAAATATATTTTGTAAGAAAAACGGTGCAGCGAAATATCATAGCATTCGGACCATTACATGACTTATAGAATTGTAACATAATAAAATACAAAGTGTGTTACAACATGCGAAAGTGCAAAATAGTGGCTAATGAATAGCACTGACCGATAGAAACTGTTTATAGAAACTGAGGTGTTTGTATTTGCTTCGGCTTTTCTAAGCAGAAACTAGAAGCCAAAACCAATACGAACGGGTCATAGTGTTGTTGTTGACTCAAGTGTATCACTATTGCTGATACTGTCAAGATTTATCTGAGCTACACCTCTAATAAGGATGCCAGGGTTGCTAGCAAGGAGGATCCACATGGAGAAGGTGACGCTGTGACAAGATATGGAAGGGTGAGAGAACACATTCCGGTCCCGGGCCCATTCACTTAGATGAGTATGGATGGCCAGGATTTTAATTCAATTTTTTGGGCTATCTACATAAATCCTGTCCGAGAATAGTATACAGGTGGAAGCATGGGATATTAGATTGGTTGGGACTTGGAAGGTATTGTTGAGGAACTGTCGCTGGCGACCAGTCCGATCGATTCCTCTGCTTAGAACAAGAACGAATCAATCACAGAATCACAGAACAATAGATTGAACACAGAGAGGTAGAGAGAACCCCTGGTCTTTCTTTATTTCTTTAGATTGCATCTGGTGTACATAATGAGGGAGTATAGGTCCCTATTTATAGTCTACGGTGGGGTGCCCAAATATGTCAGGACTCTGGCCGTGGGCCTAGTTTCCTAACACTCCCCCTTGGGCACTCACCCAACATGCTCATGCCTCGTCAAAACTCCATAAAAACCCAGTGGAAAAAATTTGGAGAAAGAGTACATGATACATGTGATGCTGCGATGCACGAATTGTCTCATTAAAAACCTTGGTCGAGAAACTTCATGGAAAACTCGTCAAGGGAAAAAGAGTACAATTCACCCAAATTCATTTGGTCTGCAGGACTTTATTCTTTGGGTACTTAATCTTCATGATCAAGATTTATTAGCGGGCTTGTGAGAATTCTCTCCCTGAATTCTGCACTTCTCTAAGTCTCATCATTCCAATTCCACGCACGCACCTTTCAAAGCTAGATGCGGGGAGTGACTTAGTGAATAAATCTGCGAGATTTTCACATGACTTAGTATGCAGTTTTTTAATCTCGTCCATCTTTTGCAATTCATGTGCATAGAAGAACTTGGGGTTGATATGCTTTGTGAGATGACTCTTCACATAGCCCGTTTGCACTTGTGCAACGCAAGCGGCATTATCTTCATAGATAATTGTGGGGGTTTGCACAATGTTCATCCCACATGACTGCTGGATGTGGTGAACCATTCGGCGGAGCCAAGCGCACTCTCGTGCGGATTCATACAGTGCTATGATTTCTGAGTGGTTCGTCGAAGTAGCTACAAGGCTTTGCTTAGACGATTTCCATGAAATTGCAGTTCCACCTAGGGGTGCAAACGGGTCGGGTTAATCCCGACCGATCCGGCACCGAATCCGATTGGTACCGAATCCGGAGAAAAAAATATGGGTTAGGATATGGTAACAGCAATATCCGTCCTCCGATACGTCTTCAAGTTTGATTTCAGGTTAGTGCTACTATTTGACGTTTCATTTTTTTTTGCAATGGTAAAATAAAATCTTCCACATCAGCTATTAAGTAGTAACATCAAGTTCTTGACAGTACGTCCTCCTACTCCATTTGTTGTACTGCGGAGGTTTTTTGAAGGCACCCACATATTTATGAGATTCAAACTTTGTAATGTTTGACCAATGATTAGATCAACAATATATGGGCTTAGTGACACAAATGGTACCGTTAGATTTCGTTGCCGTCCACATCCCTAGAACCCCAAATCCTATAACTCTATTGTTGGGTGTTGTTGAGTACGAGTTGAGATTGATTTACGCCTAAATTTCCAAATCCCTTGTAGATTTGTAACCTGAATTCCTCTTGATTTGTGCACTAGATCCCCAATTCCCTTTTCAATTGGTTCAAGTACTTCCTGTTCGTCAATGAAATCAGTATTTACAAGTTGAAGATTTTTAACACATTGTGTAACATTAGTCGACAAATCAATGTAGATCCCCTGTGATTGTACAGAATGTAATACGCATGCACTGCTAGTACTTGCAGTAATCGACAAATTAAAGTAGCTGTGTAATGCTTGAATGACACTAGTACTTTCAGTTATAATATGCATGCAGTGCTGTTCTGCTAGAAAGTTGTCCAGCTAAATTAACTTGTTCACTTATAATGCACGATACAGTGGACTAATGATCCTGTCTTTGTTTGCTGTCTGGGAATGAAATTTAGCGAGTAGAATGTTGGCAATGTTACGAGTTGATTTATCATTTTCTTTCATATCTGTCTAGTATGTTAGTTCTGAAACTGAAAATTTGTAGAATGAACCTGAAAATTGCATCATGCCATTGGCAGTAAGTAGGAACTCTGCAAATTCATGTTCTAATGAACTTGCTATATTTCCATTCTACGTTTCTGTACTTTACACAAACTAAATGATCTTTTTTCCGAAAAAATTTCTTAGAAATCCTTATGAATCTTTTGATTAACATTGCGCAGCTTAAGCTTAAGGAGAGGGTGATCCAAGGTACCCAGATGATGCTAGCTGGAGGGAAGCTGAAACTTGATGATAGGTGTCCTGAGCCGAAACAAGGCCCTTGACTGGAGCTTTGTTTAGCATCTAACACAACTGTCTAACTTAGTTTAAATTCTGCTTAAGACATGCATTCACGAGCGTGCATGTCATTCTACTGAATTTACTTGTGATATCCTATGCTGGAGTAGTTGGAACTAGGCACAAAAGGATTGAACTACGAAAATTCTAGTGCTTCTCCTAAGATCAATGGCTGATTTGAAAGGAATTTTAGACGAAAATAAACTTGAGGTCTTACTGTATGAAAATTAATTCCTTTAATGTCTCTTGCTTCAAGGGAAATCATCCTTCAAATTCCTATGTTTTTTACTAGATGAAACATTCATATATATGTCGCTACTTTGATGACCGCAATAGTATAGATAGATTAATCCATACTTATATGCATTACGGATGATAGGTACATGTTACGGTGACAATATAATTGCAATTATAATTGGTTAATATTTACCTTTTTGCTAATGTTTTCTTTGATCAATATATGTCACTGAGCATCCAGTCAATTCCTTCGACCTCGTGGCCTATAGTGCTTGCACGTACCAAAAAGGTGGCCACACGCTTCACAGAATAAATTCTTTGATCGCGTGGTCTATATGCCTTCACTCGTACACGTCGTTTTCAGTTTTGATGAAAAAAATCCATAAACATCCGTATCAGACCATCTCATACCTAATATTATGTTTTAACCGGTTTAAATGAGATGAGAGAAAACATTAAATCAATTCAATATATTGGAGGGATCGATTCCAACAAAAAAATACATGAAATTAGACTCTACTTAGGAGATGATTCAAAGCATTAAACAATTCATATGAGCATTAAACAATTACATAGGAGAGAGTGCAGTTGAGAGAGAATATTATTATTTTATGGTATTTAATGTAACGTAGGTCTCAGTTATTAGTAGCAATTGGTTTAATACATTGAAGAAAAACAAGCTTATATTTACGTGGTATAACTTTAAATCGACATCGATTCAATACACTAAAGATGGCCTCAATGTTCATCAACACATAAACAAGTACGAGCAGCCCTTGAGGGTATTTCAGATATTTCTACAATAAGCTACAGCTCAAAAGGCCAACTAGTCCATAAAAAGCCATATTGCTAAACAACCTGAGCTGGGCTTTTAAGCAAAGCCAGGAAAAAACTGTTTTTTTTTAAAAGCAAGCCATAAGCTGCTTATCGAAGTCTAAGCCCAAACAAAAAACGGACTTAGCTTGTCCAAAAAACCATTTGAAAAGTCATCTATTTATTTTGGCGTTGGCTTTTAAGCTAAAACTAGGAGCGTAATTGGTAGGGGTGATGGGTATACACCAGCATCCCTAATATGAAAAACACCAGGAGATTAACTCTTTAGTGCACTACTACAAAAGGGTCATCAGAGATGGCTCATAACCGTCATTATAAACGGTTTCTGAACTATCTGAATTTATGTGTCTATGATAACAGTGGCTATTATAGACGGCTCTCGAACCATCTGTGATAAGATGCAACACAGACAGTTTTAGTTAAGAACCATCTGTGATAGTCTAATATCACAAACGGTTCTAGTTAAGAATTATCTGTGATAATCTATTATCACGAACGATTCTAGCTAAGAATCGTCTGTAATTGTATTCTAGCGTCTTCATAAATAGGCATCCTTTAGTTCATCAATATTCTCTGATTGCTCTACAAAATAGTGTAATCAGAGAATATAGATGAACCAAAGCAGGCCTATTTACGACAATAAGATCATCGTGCAATAAACTTTGTCGTCATGTCACTACTACAAAAGAGGCTATACTGGACGGCTACATCACATTTAGTTTATGGAGAACCGTCTGTGCTATAATTATCATACACAGTTTTGTAAGTGTGACCGTGTACCGTCTGTGATACGCAACTATGACAGATGGTTCATACGAATAATAGTCTGTGATATTTTCACAGACGGTTATTAATACAAACCGTCTGTGATAATCCAAAACATCACAGACGGTTTGTATCAATAACCGTATGTGATAATTCACAGACGGTTATTGATACAAAACATCTGTGATAATAGCTGACATCACCGATAGTTCGTATTAATAACCCTATGTGAAAGTTCACTGACATTTATTAATACAAACTATTTGTGATAGTTTCATACCACAGACGGTTTGTGGTTGGAATCGTCTGGGATACGCCACGTTATTAAATAACCAATGTACGTGGTCTCGACAGATCTGTCTTCATTGCGCTGCATTGAAGGAGATGGCCGGCTTGGGGGAGTTTGATGAAAATATGCCGCTTGTAGATCTAGCTTGTAGATGATTTGTTCTTGGTGATTAGAGGTTAGTATGCCTTGTAATAGAGAGAGATGATAGCTAGGTTTAGAGAGAGATGGTAGTTTGCTCCAATTTAGGAATAGATCAGTACTCCTAGTTTACTTCAATATATCCTTGCTTGATATATATGTGTGTGTGTGCGCGCGCATGTGTGTGTAAGTAGCTAGGCTGGTTAATTAGTTATAGTAGTATTAATAATCCAATTTGACACTAATTTGTTACATGTGTAGTGTAGATGGACCAAAACTGGATGTACGTTGAGAACCGTATGAGTGAAGAGTACATTAATGGCGTGTTTGATTTTAGAAGAGTGGCCGAGCAGGATATGTTGAAGAAGGAGATGGAATATATGTACTATCTATGCATTGATTGCGATAATCTGAATATGTTTACTAATTCAGCGTAGATCAAAACTCACTTGATTCGAAGGGGTTTTAAAAAGGGGTATATATATTGGACCAGTCACAGTGAAGAGAAGATTATACAAGATGGTGTCGAGGGAGATAATGATATGCCAGTTATCGACTGTACTTTCAATGAGGATAGGCCATATGATGACAATCTGGATAAGATGCTATGCGATGCAGAAGAAAACTATAGTTAGAGAGAGTTTGGTAAATTCAAGAGATTGATGGAAGATCTGGAGAAATCTTTATTCACGGGTTGCAAGCCGCAATAGACAAGGTTGTCACCTATTCTTGAATTGCTGAAATTGAAGGCAAGCAATGGTTGGTCCGACAAGAGTTTCACGGTGTTGTTAGGTCTCCTAGCGAACACCTACCAGAGGGAAATGTGGAAAATCTTGTGACACTGTGGAATGAAGGGGTACAGGTATGTGATGCGAACAAACGAGAGAACTTCACTTTACACGCCATATTGTTTTGCACCATCAATGATTTTTCTGTGCTTGGTAACCTGTCAGGGTTGAGTACAAAAGGAGCCAAAGCCTATCCACACTGCTTAAATTGTACCGAGAGTGTGTGGTTAAACAACTCGTGCAAAACTGTGTACATGTGTGACCGTAGGTTCCTTCCACAGTATCACCCATACTGCAAGATGAAGAAACAATTTGACGAAAATAGAGGATGACTTGACACCAAGGCATTTTAGCGGAAAAGAGGTCTATGATATGGCTAAGGATATTGATGTTGTACTTGGAAAGGGACGTAAGTTAAGGACCCGTCGAAAGAACATGTGGAAGAAAAGGTCGGTATTTTGGGACTTGCCTTACTGGGAGCACTTAGAAGTTTGCAATTGCATCAATGTCATGCACATAGAGAAGAATATATGTGATAGCTTGATTGATCTCTCACTGAATATTCATGACAAAATAAAGGGTGGTGTCAACGCACGGCATGACTTGATCGCTATGAACATTAGGACTGATTAGCACCGATAGAGATCGATAAATGCCAAATGTACCTTCTCCCAACTTGTTAGACTATGTCAAAGTCTGAGAGAACTGAACTATGTCAGTGTTTGCATGGAGTGAACGTTCCACCCGGTTACTCTGCCAGAATGAAGAAACTTGTTTCCATGCAAGATTCGAAATTAATTGGCATGAAGTCTGATGACTGTCATGTGCCAATAACACAATTGCTTTCTGTTGAAATTTGAAGTATTTTGCTGAACAAGGTTCAAGTGATAATCATGAGGATGTGTTATTTCTTTAACACAATTGCTCAAAAGGTTATCGATTCCGATGGACTTGATACTTTGTGGACTAAGGTGGTGGTGACTCTATGTCATCTTGAGATGTATTTTCCTCCATGATTTTTCGATATTATGGTCCATCTTATTGTCCACCTTGTGAAAGAGATAAAGACATGTGGCCCCGTGTTTCTACGTCATATGTGCCCGTTGGAGAGGTACATGGGAATTCTCAAGTCCTATGTACTCAATCGATCTCGGCTAGAGGGTAGCATCATCGAAGGTTATACAACCAAAGAGGTCATTGAGTTTTGCATCGATTACATGGCTTAGATCGAACCAATAGGTGTGCCTATATCTCGTCATGTGGGGAGGCTAGAGGGTATCAGGAACATCAGAAGGAAAGCAATAACTCCCAATCTGGATACGTACACTCAAGCCCATTTCACGGTCTTGCAACACATGATTAAAATATCCCCGTCTATTGAAGAGCACAAGGGTATGCTACGCCAAAAGAATCTAGGCTGATCAGACGTTGGATCACGAGACAGCACAACCATTGGTTCAACAAATGGTTGAGGGTGCGATTCACTGGGACGTTGTCAAGTGAAACACTATAATGGCTAGCAAAAGGGCCAAAATTTACAATTGTGACATAGCAAGGATACGACATTAATGGGTACACATTTTATACAACAGATCAGGATAGAAAGACTACAGTCCAGAACTCAGGAGTCTGCATAGATGCATTTCATGATGAGCAATTCAGTACAGCTAGCCCAAGCTCCTACTACGAGCTTATAGAAGAGATTTGGGAGCTTGACTACGTGATTTTCATGATCCCCCTATTTCGGTGCCATTGGGTCCAACTCCCACAGGTGTAAAGGTCGACAAGTATGGCATCACTACTATAGACTTCGAATGCGCAGGATACAAAAATGAACTATTCGTACTCGTGATGCAAGTTATTGAAGTTTTTTAGTATCCAACCCGGCAAATAAGAAATGCCACATAGTTCTTAATGGAGAAAGAAGAATTGTCAGAGTTGAGAATGTCGTGGATGAGGAAAAATATAACCAATTTGACGAGTTGCCTCTATTCGGAGAAAGCATCAGGCTCGAGGAAGAACCAAGTAATGAAGCAAGCTATATGCATATCGACCATTATGAAGGGCTTTATTTAAAAGGAAATAGCCAAGTATAATGATCCCAAATGGCGAACACCTATTTCAAAATTATTCCAATGTAATTATAAGAGACTTGGCATGTAATTAAGGAATACTTCCATTGTAATTGATTTAGTAATTAAGAAATAATTACATCTATGATTGTATATGCTGTTGGAACTAATCTTGCCTACTAATTGCGTTGAGGAGTGTTTTAAGCTACAGTTGAAGGCATGGTTGAAACTGCAATCGAAGGTGTGGTCGAAGCTAAAGTTGAAGGCATGGTCAAAACAACAGTTGTGACTGTGGTCGAAGTGGCTGTGGTCGTAGGAGTTAATTTGTAAGTGGTCAAAGCTTGATTTTTCATAGGGCATGTGTAGCACTTCCTGACAAAAATAGGACTATCACAGACGGTTCCATAATATAGCCATCTATGATACTACAACATCACAGATAGTTCCATAATAGAACCGTTTGTGATACTAATATATCATAGATGGTTTTATAAGAGAAACGTATGTGATGTGGCTTATATCACAGATGGTTTTATAACAGAACCATCTGTGATACTAATATCACAGATGGTTCTTTTAAAGAATCATCTATGATAATTCCTCCTATAAGTAGTGCTCCGCTAGGGTTTGTGCCCTCATTCACTTACTCGGTCACACATCCTTTCGCCTCCTCATCTCTCCTCCCTGTCACCTTAGCTCGCCGTCGCCCCTAGCCGAATCGGCAACCTCGCTGTCGCCCCTAGCCGGATCTGTCGACACCCCTGTCAGATCCATCGTCGCCCCACCGGTTTTTCCATTGCCCTAGTCAAATCTGCGGTCACCCCCACCTTGTTCGACAGCCTCTCCTCCCTATCACCTGAGCTCCAACCGAAGGTATAGATTTGCATCATTTTTTGCTTCATCATCTTTTCTGTCACACTAGCAATCCTTGTAGAAATAATTTGAGATAGGGCATGTTCTTTTGCTCCGAAGCCGGCGGCTTTTGGCTTTTGCTACAGTACCTAACTTTCAAACGGAGTATTTTCTCAAGACGGGGTCTACAAGTTAAACGATCTACACGTTAAAAGCCCAACATCTGTACAAGTCAAAATCGCAAGCGAGTATCTGTCTCTCCGTAATCTGTACCGTAAACAGCCAAAATTCAAAAATTTCAGCCAAAAGCCATAAGCCGCAGCCGTTGCCAAACACCCCCATAGTATTTTTCTGTTAAGTGAATATATTTTGTTACATCTATCTAGACAGTGTATGTTACCATTTCTTCTTTCTGTCCAATCTTCTTTCCTCTTCCTTATTGTTTTAGTTCAGGGGGAGTATATTTGAGATTTTCTAGAACTTAATGATGATATAACTCAACTTGAACTAAAATGCTTCTAAAATTGACTCACTTGCTGAGGGGGATCTGGAATTTCTTTTTATTATATCGTATTGTATTTAAATTCAGCAATGTGCATTGTAATATAAATACATGGAGCCTTGATCATTATCCCTGTATGACATGATAAGACTGCTTTACATCTTGCTATGATTTGTGCTAGGCTGCTATATTTATCATGTCCTTCTATGTGTAGCTTAGTTTTTACCATGCTAGCTTTATTAAATGTGAACAACTTGAATTAAATCATGTCTTATTGGATCATGTGATTAGTTTGACTCTAGTGATCCTTTTATGATTCATGCATGTCAAATAAGCTAGGTTAAGTCTTGAATCTAAATTGAGCTTTAGATTGAGCTATGCTAGTTTATTAGTTGAACATGAGTTAGTATTAACTCTTACTTCTTGAACTAAGTCAAGAAAATGCAAAAAGATCTCTTTTATACGAAAAAACTGATCTCACCAATCCTTTCTCATGGGATAGCTTGTCACTGCATTAGGCATGAACTTAGGGGGGTTTTAGATGATCAAGATCACTTCCTTAACCTTCCTGCTTGGAGTGCTTGCATAAGGCTTGATATCTAGCACATGGCTAAGAAAATAAAATCTTATGAAAAATGGTTGAAGCCAACCATGAATTTCTGAAAATGCCAAATGTGCTAAATTTACTTAATTACAAGTGATATCAAGTGTTTGAACAAAATGTCTCAATTTTGAACTTGTAAAACTCTAAATTGACTCAATTATAGCTTCTTGGTTCTACTTAGAATATTGACATGGCTTTACTCATTTTTTGATACGTTTTACTAGACTATGATCTTGAGTGACTTAACATGTTAAATAATCCATTTAATTTTAGATCATGGTTTATTTGGCTTCAGCTTGATTATACATGGGTTGACATGATCTAAATAGCACTTTCATTTTTCATGGCTTGGTGTAATACCTGGAACATCATTTTGGATAATCTTCATGGCTCCTAATGCTTAAAATGAATAAAATTATAGCCACTTTATTCCATTCATGCTCTATCTTCTTCCATACATCTTAATGAGTCTATTGTCAAAGGGGGAGAAAGATTGGTAAAAATGCATATCTAAAGCATGTTTTGGAGTCTTTTGTGCAATTGATTTATTCTCACCACTCTCACCAAGATTAAGGTCAAGTCGAACAGTTGCTCCGTCATATGGACCTAAAGTGAGATTTCCTGACTCACCTAGAGAATATGAAGCCTTTTATGAAAATTGTATTATTTTCAGTGGTTTTACTCCATTTCTGCCTCATATAGTCATTTTCAGACATTGCATTTCTCTTGTGACCATTTTGGAGCTCTCTTTGCAAAATTCTTCTTCTTCTAAAACTACCTCTAATTTGTATTTTTAAGTATTGCCAATGGGTTCATCAAGGAGGAGATTGATGGACCATGTGAGTTGGTCCAGGTTAAGATTGTGATGAACCATTGCAATATTTGTAGAGTGGTTAATTGGCTTTGCAAAGATTGTACTCTGTCAGGATTTGTTTGGGCAGAAATTGAGAATTTTGGGTTTTGAGTCATGGTTCTAGTTAGGTTGACCTAAGTCATTGGATTAAGGTTGCGTGATGTATGTCTTGACTAATATAGGTCAAATTGTGAAGAACTTGCGCTTGGAAATGAATTCTTTGTCTTGGATGTGCAGGTTCGCTTGGAGTCAACGGCGGTGATCGGGGCTAGCTTCATGGAGGAGTCGAGACCCAAAACAATCAAGGATACTGGCACGTGGCAAGCTAGTGGTGTACCTACACGTGACAAGCATGACGATTGCTTGCAAAGGATGGCATTTCGGTATTTTGACGAAAATGCCAGAAACCATCTCGGATCAAAACCGCGGCACATGGCCGATGCGTTAGAGAGTGGTTTAGGTCAAGATAGAACTGGTTTGATCAAGGCAGATCAAGGCTAAAGATTTAGCGGATGCACACTTATGCGCTTTGAAAAGCGTACATAAGTGAACTTGGGTGAGTAAAACTCATGTGTGTGGGGTTAACGGGTTCCCCTATTGTAATAGTGGATAGGATCTATTTTCAGGTGTAGGTGGCTGATTGCCCACCTATAAAAGGGGTTAGGATGGAGACAAGTAGGGTTAACTATCTAACCCCTCTCTCATGTGCTTTCTTGTTTAGGGTGAGAGTGGAGTACATTGTGTGTTCTTTGCCCTCCAAGGTGGAGTGACTATAAACTTAACCTTCTCAAGTGATCGAGCAACACATCAATCATTGCATATTTCCATAGATTCATCTTGATTTGTTTGTTTTGCTCTTGATTTGGCTTCAAAGTATGGTTTCTTGATCCAAGGGTTTTTTTAGTCAATTTCTTTATTGTTCTAACATGTTGTGACATATGAGAATACATCTAGACTCATCTTGGTCATCATCCTCCCACGAGCTAGTTATATTCACCGATTTTGATTTTGACTCGGTTTTAATGTAACCTTCCAACAAAATGAAAAAGGTCTCATCTTTAGCCATGATTTTTATGATCGTTTGTTAGAATAGGTTCACAATACCCTAAAGATGATCTCTACAAAGTTTCACATCATTGGATCTACGAATCAAAAGTTCCTTCTGTTTTCGTTTTGAATCAGAGCTGAAATAGTCAGAGCAGTTCTCAGTCTGGAACATCAAACAGATTTACGACCACATTGGTTTCGACCACGGTCAAGTTTCATATTGCATCGCATCATTTTCAACCTTGCTCAGTCTTCCGACTGCTTCACGTTTTCCCTACCATGTGGGATTTTCATCCACTCACTGATCGTCGATTTCACTGGTTGGTTCTTGAACTGAATCGACCACGTCGGTCATAGATCACTTGTTGGCTTCAACCACGTTGGTTGTTTGACCAATTGTTGGCTTATGACCATGTTGATCTCTTTGGTTAGCGACTAGTTTCGACCACGTTGTTCGACCACTCGTTGGTGTTCGACCACGTTGGTTACAACCATGTTGATTTTTGATTATGTTGGTTTTGGTCTCGGTGGTTATCGACTATGTTGGTTTTCGACCGTTATCTAAGGCAACTTCCGACTACACTGATTTCTGACGTATTGTCAGTTCTCGACTACGGTAATTTTCGTTCGTTAGTCGATTTTTGACCACGTTGAACTTCCGACTGCTAGTCGAATTTCAACCACGTTGTCAGCTTTCGACCACATTATTTTTTCTCCTGTCTAGTTGTGTTCGACTCTGTTTTTTGGTTTTCAAGTGGGATTTCAACTCTAATCTTCATAACTTTGTAGCTATCAGAGAAAAGAGATAAGTGAATAATTAGGAAAAAAAATTTAAAGGCACCATTCACCCTCTTCTCTCTGTTGCCTATCCAGTTCTACAGATTGTGAATATAATTAGTTTCTAAGGAGAAGATCATGGTAACAAAGTGTTAGAAATTGGCCCATTTAATTATGGTCTATTTCCTTAATTCCAAAGCATGCATGGTTTAGTACCATATTGCTAAGGCAGGGTGAGGAAGACCGATTTATAAGGTGGAGTCCTCCCCACTCCTTGAATATGAAAAAAGATGGTATGAGGATGGTTCTGTTTAGTCACACACGCGTGCACGCACGAGCGCGCGTGTATTCGCGTATGTTCGCATGAAAATCGCGTGACTTATGACTTAATTGGGTTTTGATGATAGACAGTTTTCAGTGGGTAAATCACTGGTTAAATGTTTTTAGTTACCTGTGAATAATTGAGCAGTTACCAGTGAATTATTTCAGTTCAATGGGGCAGTTACTAGTAATTTGCATATCTATATATACCTGGAGACGTCCAAGGTATAAGACAGAGAGAATCCATCACTGCCTGCATCTCTTACTTCTGTCATCTTGTGCGTTGTACTTCCCCATCCGAACCTCGTCGACTTTTCTTCCCGGCGTGCACCTGGAAGGAGGGAGAGCGGCTATCTCCGAACCGTTGCCGCAGAGAGTACCTGCACGGGGCGGCAATAAGGTTTCTGGGCAGCTCATCTGCGCGACCGCTTACTGCACTGCGACATCTACATTCTGCACTGCGTCAAGCCTGCGCGGCTTCCTATTCTTCATCAGGCTAACAAGTAAGTAGTTCGTGCGCACGTTCGACTTTGTTATTATATTGCTTTTCTTGTGTATATTCTGAAGTATGATGAGTAGCTTGTTGTTAGTTATGAGTTTTGCATCATTAGTTCATTATTTTTGTCTCCTAATAAAACTTGGAATTAAAATATTGCCCATATATTCAACACAAAGATAGTTCATGCATGCGTACTGTCGGATCTCTCAAATGTCATCAGGTTTCTCTCCGTAAAATATGTTTGATTTTGGGTAATACTTAGGAGTAGCAAAGCGCATGTAAAATTTGTTTCGGAAATGAAGCTGCGAATGGAAATTTGTTTGATCTTCTAGTAAATCTAAGTTTGAGAGCTGATACTGAAACCAAAGAAACTTTGGAGAAGTGAAAGCTCAAACCTTCCGAAACTTGAAAGTTGGAAAGTTGCAACTTAGCTCAAACCTTACTGCCCCTTTGCAACGCTATAGCGTGGGCTGGCAGCTTCTAACTTGTTATACAAAAATATTACTCCCTCCATTCGTTTTTCTAAGGCGTCCACATATTTCTCAGATTCAAACTTTGTAATGTTTGACTAATGATTAGATCTACAATATATGGGCTTAGTGACACAAGTGGTACCGTTAGATTTGTATTTGATTTGTACACTAGATTCCCAACTCCCTTCTCTATTGGTTCCAAGTACTTCCTGTTTCGTCAATGGAATCAGTATTTACATGTTGAAGATTTTTAACACATTGTGAAACATTCGTCGACAAATTTATGTAGATCCCCTGTGATTGTACAGAATGTAATACGCATGCTCTGCTAGTACTTCCAGTAATCGACAAATTAAAGTAACTGTGTAATGCTTGCGTCATACTAGTACTTTCAGTTATAATATGCATGCAGTGCTGTTCTGCTAGAAAGTTGTCCAGCTAAATTAACTTGTTCACTTATAATGCACGATACAGTGGACTAATGATCCTGTCTTTGTTTGCTGTCTGGGAATGAAATTTAGCGAGTAGAATGTTGGCAATGTTACGAGTTGATTTATCATTTTCTTTCATATCTGTCTAGTATGTTAGTTCTGAAACTGAAAATTTGTAGAATGAACCTGAAAATTGCATCATGCCATTGGCAGTAAGTAGGAACTCTGCAAATTCATGTTCTAATGAACTTGCTATATTTCCATTCTACGTTTCTGTACTTTACACAAACTAAATGATCTTTTTTCCGAAAAAATTTCTTAGAAATCCTTATGAATCTTTTGATTAACATTGCGCAGCTTAAGCTTAAGGAGAGGGTGATCCAAGGTACCCAGATGATGCTAGCTGGAGGGAAGCTGAAACTTGATGATAGGTGTCCTGAGCCGAAACAAGGCCCTTGACTGGAGCTTTGTTTAGCATCTAACACAACTGTCTAACTTAGTTTAAATTCTGCTTAAGACATGCATTCACGAGCGTGCATGTCATTCTACTGAATTTACTTGTGATATCCTATGCTGGAGTAGTTGGAACTAGGCACAAAAGGATTGAACTATGAAAATTCTAGTGCTTCTCCTAAGATCAATGGCTGATTTGAAAGGAATTTTAGACGAAAATAAACTTGAGGTCTTACTGTATGAAAATTAATTCCTTTAATGTCTCTTGCTTCAAGGGAAATCATCCTTCAAATTCCTATGTTTTTTACTAGATGAAACATTCATATATATGTCGCTACTTTGATGACCGCAATAGTATAGATAGATTAATCCATACTTATATGCATTACGGATGATAGGTACATGTTACGGTGACAATATAATTGCAATTATAATTGGTTAATATTTACCTTTTTGCTAATGTTTTCTTTGATCAATATATGTCACTGAGCATCCAGTCAATTCCTTCGACCTCGTGGCCTATAGTGCTTGCACGTACCAAAAAGGTGGCCACACGCTTCACAGAATAAATTCTTTGATCGCGTGGTCTATATGCCTTCACTCGTACACGTCGTTTTCAGTTTTGATGAAAAAAATCCATAAACATCCGTATCAGACCATCTCATACCTAATATTATGTTTTAACCGGTTTAAATGAGATGAGAGAAAACATTAAATCAATTCAATATATTGGAGATTTTTACAAGTACTTCCTGTTTCGTCAATGGAATCAGTATTTACATGTTGAAGATTTTTAACACATTGTGAAACATTCGTCGACAAATTTATGTAGATCCCCTGTGATTGTACAGAATGTAATACGCATGCTCTGCTAGTACTTCCAGTAATCGACAAATTAAAGTAACTGTGTAATGCTTGCGTCATACTAGTACTTTCAGTTATAATATGCATGCAGTGCTGTTCTGCTAGAAAGTTGTCCAGCTAAATTAACTTGTTCACTTATTATGTGTTTGGTTCATGGGACCATGGGGGATGGGATGGGGCGGTCCTCGTTCCAGAGCTGTTTGGTTCAGAGTCAGGTGGGATGGGGGATATCCCTCTAGGGAATATTCTGTGGATATGCTCTCAAATTGGGGATGATCCTATCCCCCAAAAATGAGGGGATGGTGAGGGATGAAGTGGGACGAGTGGCTGACAGGTAGGCCCCGTCCCTAAAAAATAGGTTGGATCCATCCCGTCCCACCATGACTCTGAACCAAACAGAAAACAGGGACCGTCCCGTCCCGTCCCTAAAAAATGGGTTGGATCCATCCCGTCCCACCATGACTCTGAACCAAACACATAATTATAATGCACGATACAGTGGACTAATGATCTGGGAATGAAATTTAGCGAGGAGAATGTTGGCTATGTTACTAGCTGATTTATCATTTTCTTTCATGTCTGTCTAGTATGTTAGTTCTGAAACTGAAAATTTGGTGAATGGAATCTGAAAATTGAATCATGCCATTGGTAGTAAGTAGGAACTCTGCAAATTCATGTTCTAATGAACTTGCTATATTTCCACTCTACGTTTCTGTACTTTACTCAAACTAAATGATATTTTTTCCAAAAGAAATTTCTTATAAATCCTTATGAATGTTTTGATTAACACATCTAAAGTGACACATGACAAACTAAATGTGTCATAATTTATTATACAACATGATTAACTTAACATTCTCCCCTTAAACTTATTCCTAGAGCAGCACCAGTTCATCATCATCATTTGCCTTAACAAAATGCGCCTGCACCTTCGGCTCGAGGCTGGCATTCCAAAGCAAAGTGTCCACAATAATTACAATTATAACACTTCACTTTTGCTTTGTCGAATTTCCGATTATTGTGGCCTTGGCCACCACCGCTGTTAGAGTCACTAAAGGAGCCCTAGCCTTTGTGCTTCGACGATCGGGCCTCCCACTCAACATGAGTTAGCAGCCAATTACCTTCTCAACCGCCATCACCTTAAGGTTGCTGAACTAGTCAATAATGGAGGCAATTTGCAAGAACCTTCTAGGGAATCATGAAGGAACTTTTTCACAACATAGTTCCCTTCCATCTTATCACCGAGCCCCTCAGATTTTGTGAACAGTCATTGTCAACTGAATGGCGAAAGTCTCAGCCGACTCCATCTCCATCATGCGCAGCCCCTTGAACTCAGCTTTGAGGGTCTGTACCTTTGCCTTCTTCACATGATTGGCATCAAGATACATCATCTTCAACGCCTCCTACACAATTTTGGCCATCTCCTTTTCGACCAGCATGAGGAGCATGTCTTCTAGGACACCTTGGTAGATGGTAAGCAATACCATCTGGTCCTTGCGCATGTCGACGACACCAAGCTCAATGGTGTCCCACACATCTTAGGCTCTCATGTATATCTTCATCTTTATCGCTCACGCCACGTAGTTGCTTTTCGTGAGCATGGGGTAATAAAGCAACACCGCAAAACTCTCCTTTGCTAGTGCGCTTGCCACAGCCATAGCTGCCGCTACATCAACAATCTCCCCACTCCTTGGCATGATCTTGGACATACACTAGGCTCGAATACCAATTGTTGGCCCAGACTACTCTCGCAACACCATGCAAACACAGTGGAAACACTCACACGGTGGTGCACTTGCCCGGAGACGAAAACAAACAAGCAGAACAATACGGAAGAAACACGGTTCACTGGGAGGAGATGAACACACAAGAAAGAGCAGGCATGGAAACTTGGTGGCGCAGCAACTGCATTGCGCTGAGTTCTGTTCTTTCTATTATTCACTCCTCAAAGCAAAATTAACCAACGGGGGATATATATCAAATCATGCGCCACCACACCGAGTAGCTAACAGCACAACCGAAACTCAACTCAGTCATGTAATAGCACGACTTCCTGATCCGCTTCTTTTGCTACGTGCCCCTAGAAGTGGTCCAACGAACTAAAACATGCTACGCCAGCTACATGCAAGCTAAGAAAACAAACGTGAACATGATACTCTGGCCGAGTCCATCGGCAACACAGCTACTCCAAGCATGTCTCCACAACTCATGCACACACAAATGCAAAGGTTAGATCTTTGGCACATGCAACATATTTATCGTGCCAAAGACTCATAGCTAAACACGTCTAAAATGACACATAACAAACTAAACATGTCATAATTTACTATGCAATAAGATTAACTCAACAAGCTTGTTGATCTGCACGTTGGTGCAAAGTGGAAAGCTGCGAGTGCTGCATCATCTGCGGCACTCGTGACCAGTGTTAAAACTTATGGATGCGAAAAATTTTTGGACACCGGTGTTAAAATTTTTTGATGATATTTAACCAAAATTTGAATAAAATTTGAACAAATTTTAAATAGGGCCAAATTCGGTTTAATTTTAGCCAAATAAAACCTATTTCGAAGGGTACTGAAAGGGACAAAATTTCATCCATTTCATGAATTTTCGGACGAAAGTTGTAACCCTGCTCATGACCATCGCCAAAGCGGCGGAGGCCGCAAGGACATAAGTGGCCGGCCTGTTTGGCGCGGCTGCTTCGGCCGCAGCGTCGGCCTACGAGGCTGTGAAGAGCGACTTCGCGGCTGCCAACTGCAGCATTGTGGAGCTCGTCAGTTCGGCGGTTAGCAGCCATTGCGGCGAAGAGGAAGTGGGAGGAGGTGGTACAGCTGCTCCTTGCGGGTGCTTCTTCTGCCTCACCCTCCGCCCTTGCTGCCGTCCAAGAGACCTGCTTGGGCGTCATCTCGATAAGTGGTGGCCGCGCTGTCGGAGTTTGGGTCCTGCTTGGCGGCGCGCGCGGCATCAAGCGCCGCGGATGCTATAGCAATGGTGCGCTCCATCCCGGACATGGAGGAGCTCCTGGCAGGGGCGAAGATGGGCCTCGGGCCGGTTGGGCAACGACCCGAGGCCCAGAAAAAATAACAGTGTAAAATTTTTGATAGTATACCTAAAAAATACTGTATAGTAATTGGGCCCGAGGTTTTTCGGCCGGCCCGAGACTATTCCCGGTCGACCCGCTACCAGTCATCGCGAGCAGCCAGCCCATCAGCGGATGAGCGGCCCATCGCGCATTCGCGCCCCCGCGGCCCAATCACTCCGGCCTACCCTAACCGCAGGCGCCCTCCCGTCTCCCAAGTTTCGGCGTCGCGACCCCCCTCCAGCAGCCGCATCTCCGCCTCCTCCGCGTGCGACGCGCCTCCCCCAACCCCCCACCGCCTCGGCTCGCGGCGGCGCGGCACCGCCCCCTGGCCTCGGCTTCTCCTCTCCGCCTCGGCTCGCGGTGGCGCGTCATGGCCTCTACCTCGGCGCCTCCTCTCCGCCGCGACTCCTCTCCGCCGATCTCTGCGGAGGCACTGCCCCCCCCCCCCCCCCCGCCTCGGCCCGCGGCGGCGCGGCATGGCCTCCGCCTCGGCGCCTCCTCTCCGCCAATCTGTGCCACGCCTCCTCTCCGCCGAGGCACCGCCCCCCGGCCCCCTGCCTCCTCTCCGCGACTCCGCCGACGCCTCCTCTCCGCGGCTCCGCCAGTCCGCCGCGACGTCGGCCCACTGCTCACCACCGTCCGCCGGTGCTGGCTCTCCCGGTGAGTTTGTGACTGAATTGTGATTGACTGATTGTTCATTGTAACATAGAGACTATTTGGATTGTCTGACATTAGGTTGTAACATAGTTGCAACTTAGCACAGCATTGGCGAAATGAGAAAATAGGATAGTGTGTGCTATCTTTTATCTTGGATTGAAGAAAGAAAATGATAAATTGCCTTTCGATTTGGTTATGTAGAAATGTTCTCTGAATTTAGGTGTGTTTTGATGATGCTTGGTTCCAATCCTATTGATATGTAACTCTGAAAATAGCCATTTGAAGCAAGTATAGACTGCGAACCCTGATACTGATCTTTCACACAATCTTTCTACCTTGACTGTTATCAAATATCATATGAACTTTAGGTAGCTAGATTCAATCAAATGGTTATATATAGTAGATCTAGTTGAACGCTGTTAGTGCAGGCATGTAGTTACTAAGATCTCATTATTCACCATGCTTCCTATGTGGGGCTTTTAGTTACTGAGTTGCTATGTTTTATCTATTTTGTCGTATCGTTCAACATGCAATTCAAATTTTATTTTGATTATGTATTTGTATTGTACTTTTGTTATACCTCAGTACTGATAGTATTTTATATTAGTTATAGATTTATGTCCTCCTTAGTTTTTGGTCCGAGGCTCCGATAAATCCCACTGTCAACATCCCAACGGAGGCTAAGATTGCCATCCCCGTCGTAGCCGCCGCGGCCGCCTTATACCTCGTCTTCTGTTGCTCTCCGGCTGGTGCGGCCGCCGGGGCCATGATGAAGGCTCCAGGTGGCAGTGGCCTCATGATCCTTTGCTCAGCATTTGAGGCTAATCCGAAGCTGTATTTCAGCATACTCCGTGCTGCTGGTCCAGCCACGGCGGCTGCCCACTTTGCGATTCCAACCTGCCTGGCGTTTTAGGCCATGTTTAAGAGGGCTGTGGCTTTGTCTGATTGCGAAAAAGATTAAGTGAGTAAGGATTAAGGAACAATCACGTCCAGAAACTATTCCGTTAAAAGCTGCTCCTGTAGAGCGATTCCTATAAACGATTTATAGAAATCATTTTAAAAAGCTACTCTATTTAACTTCATGTTTTAAAAAATCAAAAGCTAAAAATTGTTTAGAACAGGAAGTTAGTTCTCATTATGAATGCGCTGCACTAAGAACCTAATATGTGTTACCAGCTTCTCTAATCTGAATGGGGGCTGCTCTCTTTATTCACCTGAACTAGTCTGAGTTCTGAATCGACGCTACTCTTTCAACTAGCTAGTAATATAACGGTACTGCTTTTAAATGAGCGAAAACGTGACACTGTTATAAGGGCACTTGTTGAATTAGAATTTCTTATTCACCGCTAATTAACAGCTTTGCTAATTATATTTAGGGACCGTTTCATATAAAGAAGTGACTGATGGTTGTACTTACTAAAGAGGACAGTGGTGATCAGTTGGGCTTAAAAGCTCATGGCTTATAGCTGAAAACACTGTAGCTGGCTGAAAAAAACACTATAGCTGACAAAAGCTTATTTAGCATAATTAAATTTAAAAAAATATAAAAAATATGTTAGCCCAATATGTATAATACAAACGAATACGGGAAAAAAAGAACCGGCAAAAAAAGCTCAACAAAAAGCCAAAAGTTCAGAAAAAGACAAAATTTATGAATAGTGAAAAATAAGTCAGAAGCCAGAAGCTTAAGCCGAACCGATCATGGCAATTGGTAAAGCAGGTGTTTAAGCTGGTGGCTTCTGTTTAAACATGGCCAGATTTTAGTAGTACTTTCTTTAACACGTGTTGCAAATTCGCGATTGGTGTAATGTTGTTTCTTACAATTGGATTTTGAAGAGTGCACGATTTGTATGGTCATTTTTGTCCAATGCAAGCGTGCGAAACGAGCTCCACTGCATCGAGGGCATTGGCAAATTGGCGGTAGGTAGGGCTCAAAAATCGAACCGTGGATAGGTCACAAGATGAAATTACGTTGAGTACACTATTGATGGATCACCGTCATACCCAAGAACCAACTCTGAAGTCTCGGCAAACGATGGTCACAAGATGAAATATTAGAAATCCACAAATAAACAGTCTAACATATAGTAATTTGGATTCGAACCGTAGGCATTGGCCACAAGACAGCAGCATACTGGTTAGAGTAGCCACTGGTTGAGAACATTTTCCAAAAAAAAATGTGCCTATACAACATTCAATTGATTTCTCTCCCAATCAGTCAATTTTTTTATCACTGGATCTAGATCTTGTAGATCTTCTTCTCAATAAATATCACCTGGTGAGTTCATTTAAACTGTGACTTTTGATTTAGGATTTTTGAATTCTAATTTATAACTTTTGACTTAGTGCCAATGTATAAACCCTTCCGACCGACTGTCAACCCCTCCCTAAACCTAGCCTCCATACACTATCGATGTCCCGCGTTATCGACGCCGTTGCCTTTGGAACCAAAAACAACACAAAAACTCAATCGAAAATGCTGGGAGGGAGTTTTTTGCTATTTTAGTACCCTCGAAAGCGGGCTTCTCTAAAATAGTACCGATACCGTGGGCTTCTCTAAAACGGTACTGTTAATGATCTATCTACTCCATAATAGTACTCCACTTTATTTTCTTTTTCTTTTATGATCTTTACTCCCTAAACTACCTAAAGTACCCCTCCTAATTTGATTTCGATCTAATCAAATCGTTTCAACAACCAGCAGACGGTGCCGGCAGTTCACCGCCATGCGGAACTTCGCCGTCGCGTCGGCCGCCAGCAGCGAAAAAAACTCACCGGTGGCGAATTCGGCGGCGAAGCTGTTGGGGGTTCGATCGGTTCGTTTGATGCAGATGCGGCTGGCTTGATCCGGTAGCCGAGAGTCCCTTGGGGAGGGAATTTCCCAGATTACTTGGTTTTGATCTCGATGTCTGTGCTGCTTGTGTAAGATTCGATTGACCCTTTGGATTACTTTCGCTTGATGTATACTAGGTTCATTCGCCAATTTGATTGGCGTGAGCAGCAGGTTGTGGAATTGATGCATGGAAGGAAGGTTTAGTTTCTGCTTTGTGGATGAGTTGATTTGAGTGGGAGCAATAGTAATAGGTTTATGGATAAATTGGTTCAACTTTGTGCTTGTTTCGTTCAGGTGTATATGGGCTGATTTGGTTCTAGTGAGACTGAGTGCTATGTGGTTTATGGAAAAAGGGGTTTGACCGATGCTGATAGATCCATTGCAATGGGAGGATAATAAGCATTCCTTAGTCTCCTTTTCATGGTGTGGATGTGCTGATTGACTTTGAATGTTTTGTTGTTAAACAAAGTTGAATTCATCTGCAGTTTTTTAACATATCAAAGTCATACAATTTTAACACACCAAGGTTCACTGTAGAACGTTGTTTTTTAACTGCTTGAATAAGCAATTGCAACTTTATTATGTGCTATAAATGTGCATCTATAGTTCCTTAAGCATACACCTGCCAGTTGATGTAACCCTCCAGGCTGCTTGATCATTAACCAAAATCTCGTGTGCAGGGATACACTAACAGCAGGTCTTTCCTCTTTTTGTTGCTTGCAATGCACATGTACTTGGAGCATCTTGCACTTGTTCCATATTTTTATGTTATCTCATTCAAAGAACTCTACTTTTTTGTGCCGATCTTGAGTCTCTGTGTTGGTGAGCTCAAATAAAATCATCCTGTCTCCAGGGCGATACACATTCACGTGAAGATGGATTGTCGAAATCTAGGAATAATGACAGAGAAAAAGAAAAGGACAAGGACAGGGAGCGTCACAGGGAACGTGAAAGAGATCTCGTCGTTCCAATCGCTGTGCGCGCATATATGGAGGGCCGTGACGTGCGCGCGGCGGCTGCTGGCGCGACGGCGAAGTTCCGCATGGCGGTGAACTGCTGGCACCGTCTGCTGGTTGTTGAAACGATTTGATTAGATCGAAATCAAATTAGGAGGGGTACTTTAGGTAGTTTAGGGAGTAAAAATCAGAAAAGAAAAAGAAAATAAAGTGGAGTACTATTATGGAGTAGATAGATCATTAACAGTACCGTTTTAGAGAAGCCCGCGGTATCGGTACTATTTTAGAGAAGCCCGCTTTCAAGGGTACTAAAATAGCAAAAAACTCGCTGGGAGGGGTGCATTCTTCGTGGGCGGGTGGCAGGCTCGACTTCATTGTACGCGGTGGTGGCGGCGCACAAATTACATCAAATGGCATGGAATTTGGTTGAAATCTAAAAGTAAGCTGTTGGGTGTGCTTATAGGTTTAAATTTATGATTTTTGGCCTTTTTCACTGTTTGAGATTTATTTTGCACTGTATCTACTGGTAGCTTTTTGGCGTAATTAAATATAAAAAATTAAAAATAGAAAAAACAGGTATCACAGCAAAGAAATACGTGACAAAAGAAAAAAAAGCAAAAAAGCTTCTGAAAAATCTAGAAAAAGATAAAATTAAAAAACTAGAATATAAAACCTAAAAGATAAATCTCGCCCACATGCATAGCAACTAAAAACATACACGCGGACACGTATGCGTTACTTCTTGTGGAAGGAGGTGATTCGATTTATTTGCCTTTTGGTCCGTACATAAAAGCCACGGGCTAAAAGGAGTGCAACATCGCTAAGCAAGCTGCTTTTGTTCAGTGGCCGAGTAAGTGGGCAGCGCCCTGGTGGCCTTTTCGCTTTTGTTTTTTCCTAACCCCAGTCGTCCTTGTGTGCGTGTGACCGATCGACTTTTAAGTCTTGTATAGTTGCCTGCCATCTCCAGTCTCCACTCTAAAACGAAACAGCAGCAGCAACAGCAGAGCAAGCCGTTAGGCATTAGCCATGGTCGTCCCCATCGCCAACCTCTCGGCCGTCGTCACGGACGCGGTGCACGCGGCCATAGCCATAGGCGTGGAGATGCTCCCGGCGGCCGTGACAAGGGATGCCGTGCTCGAAGCCGCGAGGGCTTCAGTGGCGTGGTTCTTGCGCCACCTATTTGCCTGGCTCGTCGCCGCGAGAGCCGTCGCCGTCGAGAATCTCCCCGTCGCGGCGGCGGCGGCCAAGAGCGCGGCGGGGTCTGCAGCTGAAGCCTCCGAGCCATGGTTGGACATGGCGGCGAATTTCTTGCATGAACTCTACGGTTGGCTGGTCGCGGCGGGTGCCATGGCCGTCGAGAAACTCCCGGCCGCCGCCGCCGCAGCGGCAAAGAACGCGGCATGGTCCACGGTTGATGCCTCGCAACCATGGCTGGAAATGGCGTGGAAGCTCTTGCACACGGCTGAGGCCTCCGGCCCGAGCCTTCCCACGGCGGCTCACGGCGTCGCGGTGTACGTGCTACTAGTGCTCGCTCTCCTCGCCGTCGCCTTCCTCTGCGGCGCCGTTTGGGCCCTCACCTGCCGGACCATGAAGGGCCCCGGCCTCGGCGGCGCTCGCGTCCCCCGCGCCATGTTCAAGGCCAACCCGAGGCGCTACTACGCCGCCGTCCGGACAGCGCGCAAGGTGCGCCGTGGCGCATCCAGGGCCGAATGGAAGCTGCTCATGGCTGCGCCGATCGTTGCTTGCGTGGCCTACCTAGTCGCGAAGACGATCTACTGAGATGTTTTTTTTGTTTTAAAATGGCTAGCCAGACTTAGGCCGCGCTCATTTAGGTTGATTTTCTGGCTTCTGATTTATTTTTTTATTATTTTTAAATTTATCTTTTTCTAAATTTTTGGTTTTTTAGCTTTTTATCAGTTCTTTTTTTTGTATTCGTTTGTATTGTCCGTGATAGATTAATATATTTTTTATTATTAAATTTAGTTACGTCAAATAAACCATCATCAATTACAGTATAATTCCAGCTACCTACAATACAATTTCAGTCATAAACTATCTTATTTTAGCCCAACCGAGCGGCACCTTAGAAGCACCAATGGTTTTAGATTGATTGCAAATTTTGCGATTCATGTAGTTGCAGCGTTTGGGTTTTGAAGTTTTCAATGTACTACTCCCACTTGTCACAAAAAATTTTAGATATCGATATCTAAAATATAACTTTGGTCACTAATTTATATTATAATATAATTACAAAACTTAATAAATTTATAATATTATAAAAGTACTTTTCGAAAAAAATTTGCACATATGAATTTTATATATTCAATCGAAATATTTTTAAAAACATGCATATACAAAGTTTAGAAAGTTTAACCGATGATAGGCACTCGTGTGACTTGAAAGAGTATCTCATAACAATGGGCCTGTTCTTTTTGGCCGAGGTTTATAGCTTTTGATTGTGGCTTGTGGTTTTGGGCTGTTCGTACGAGAGATTACAGAGTAACAGAAACTCATGTACGGTTTTTGCCGATATAAATGAAGTCGGTATATTATGTACCACAATTAACTAGTAGACCCTATCTTGAAAAGATACTTTATTTAAAAGCTAATTACTGTAGAAAAAGGAAAAGCAGAAACTAAAAACTGAAAAAGAACAGGATCAATACCATAAATCTCTTGCTCCCTGGACGCAGTGGCGGATCCAGGATTTTTAGAATGGGTGTTCAAATTTCGCAGCTTAAGTTGCTCGAATACGTCGATACCGTAGCACACCGTCCTTCCCTAAAACACCAATACAACGATACATGTATGTAGATATAATAAAAATACATAAATTACAGAAATTAATGATTTCTTATGAGGAAATGTGCGACATAAGGCGAGCATAATTATATGAATTAAACAACAAATTATAGAGATAAATGAGAGTTGTATATCTTGTTGATCTTACTTTTTTTGCTATTTCCCCATCAGCAAGAACTGCCCATCTGAAAGGAAATTGTATGTTCCTTTCATGGTGCAAAAAAGACCAAGAAAGTAAATAAGTGGAGTGGGGTGAAGCACATCTAGATCTGAAGAGAGAACGATGATAATAAGTTAGAAGTGCTACTTACTTCCCAATACCATGCTCCCTCCCGGCTACCGCGCTGCTCCCTTCCTGTCATCCGCTCCCTACCTCCGTGTTCGTTGTGCCACTGCCTGCTTGCCTGTGACACCTCTCTGCTCGCCCGCACTGCTACACGCTCACCTTGCACCATGCGCTGCCTCACGCATGATTATTGTCACATCATGGCACCACGTCCGCCTCTGCCGGTCGTCACTCGCCTCTAGCCTGCACCTCCGCCGCTCACCACTCGAAGGCCGAAGCCGCCTCCCACACAGACAGCCACAAGATAAGAAATAGAATAAATGTTAGAATTTTATTTATATCTTTATCTCTTTGGGCGTGAGGAGGGCTGAGGTGCAAAGAAAAATTAGTCTAATGTATTACATGGGCTGTGCGCGAGATATAGGGAGTACATGTGAATTTATTTACAAGCATAAAATATAGTTTTAATACAACTAATAGTATATATATCTAATATATCTATTATATACCTGGTATTTTATAAAAAATTTGGGTGTTCGGCTGAACACCCTTGCCCTATAGCAGATCCGCCAATGCCTAGACGGTAGGCACCAATGGCGGAGCTCGAACTTCTGATAAGTATAGTTCTACACGGCTTAAATGCAAAATGAAATGAACCAAATTTTCAGAAAATTGAAAATTTTCTTTTGAGTTCAAACCCACCTAGTTTCTTGCCCTAATTAACTTAAATCCCAGCTCATTTGCGCTCTAAACCCACTGCCTAATCACCCTGTTAACTCAACCTCGCGCATTCACTGTTCATGTCTCGATAATTTCGCCCTCTGTCGTCTGCCCGATTCTTTTTGCCGCCGAGCTCCTTCTCACGCCAGCGCGCCCAGCCAGCTCTTCCCCGCCTGCCAGCACCCCGTACACATCACCTGCCCCGCTCTGGCATGCTTTAACCGGCCCGGGTGCGTGGCAACGCCGCCAACCGCACACCGCCTCCGCCTCTGCTCTCTTTTCGCGAACCTCCTCTCGGCCGACCAGCTTCACCCCTTGATCGCCGCAACTCATCCCCCGAGTGCCACCACACCCCAGCCGACCACCTGCCACCATGGACACGTCCTCTCGAAGCATCTCGAGCCAGCACTAAATATCTCTCCATCCCCGAACCGCCTTAGACACTATAAAAAGTTCCCAAACCCTCTTCTCTGAGGCACACTCATCCCCAGCAAGCTTCCCACGCCCCCAATTGAACCCTCATCAACCCCACTGTTGGCAATCGCCCAAAATTCCCGAGGTGAACTCAAATCCAATTCTGACAATCTAGCCAACCACACTTCGATTGCCTGCTCCCGTAGCCTCCTCATACCCTAAGTAACTTCCCCAAGCCCTTGCCCTGGCTTCCCAGGTCTTCTTCTTCTCCGCTTCCGAGCTCCTCCGCCCGGGCAAGGCGCCTCGCCGTGGCCGGCCTTGCATGGCCTTTCCCGGCGTGAACCACCGCCTCCCCTCACTCTAGACATGCTCAAACGCCAAAGAACTGAACCCCCAAACCCTAGAAATCGATTTTTGCCGCCAAAAACTCCACCGGGTTCACCGGCTCGCCGCCTTCTCCGGCCGTGCCGACCCCAAAAATGGGTTTCCGGCATCCCCCTCAGTCCAAAGGTGGTCCCCGTTACCGTCTCCGTTCGCCGTAGCACCGTCAGTCGCTACCGCTGTTTTGCTCTGCTCTCTGCGCACGCTAGGGCGGAAGGAAGAAGACGACCCTATTTCTCCGACCGAGCCACCTTGAGTTGGCTAAGCCAAACCCAATCGGCCGAACCCGTTCTGTCCGACCGGACCAGCCGGACTTGGCTGGGTCGAGTCAGCTCGCCCGCGCCCGTTCGGCCGAGTCCGAACAGTCCGACCGAGCCACTCGGTCTGAGTCAGACCCGTTCGCCTGAGCCAGCTGCACCCGACCGAGTCCAAACCAACGCGGTCGCACCAGACCGCTTAATCGAACCCAACCCGAGCCCGATGAACAGTGCGACTGAGCCCAACGAACAGTACTTGACCCAAACTCAAAAATACAAGTTTATACTCCCTAGATCCGTTTCGAGCCCGCCAACCCAAATCCAAGACCCATTTCCCCATATGACCCTCCTATAAACCCAAATCTCCATTTATTTGAATTTTATCAGATTTTCTTTCTTTATTCCTAGCTCAACCCTTCGAGCACGGAATTGATTTATTTTAATTTACTTTCGTGTAGCCTCCGACGTCGAAGTTTCTCAGGAGCTGGAAGGAGAAGCCCAGATTCAGGCCCAACCGACCGAAGGCTACGAACTTGTTAAAATAATAAATCCGCAAGGCAAGTCACATGTCTTTGATCATGTTGAACCTACTTTCCGTTAATTATTATTTATTAGTATTTTCATTATTTTATTTGTGCACTGTTATTTTATGTACAATGAATATTTAGAATGACATGATATTAGTTAATATCCTACCACCCGAAAAGCCCAGTTTAATTTGATGGCCATATTCACCTTGACAAATTTAATAATATTAAAAATATTATTAATATAATCATGGAAGTAGATTAGGAAACTCAACAATCTTTTACTACTAAGAGTCTTGGCATTTTGCCGATAGAATTTTGAAAGTGAAACTAGGATAAGTAAATATCACGGGGTGCCATGCGATGGCCTCAGCCCATATCTTGGGGTGCCATGCGATGGCCTCAGCCCATGATCTTATCTTAGGGTGGAGGCATGGTATGAAATGGTGGAAGTGCCGCGAGCACTGAACAAGGGTTTGTGAGTGGAGTTTGCCTCGGTGAAAAATATAAGGACTAGACCCTTATGCCAAATAAAGAACATAGCAACCGCTCAACCACAAGCGTTGACTTGTCAAACCTGGTTTTAGTAGCTGCTCAGATCGATTGAATATCTACAATGGTATGATATACTGTTCCAGGAGGGAACAGCCGGCGTTGGGTTGTGGTATGGAAACGGCAAAACCATATTTCACAACGGTAGGCTCCGCTCTGTCAGGCCGCCGTCTCCTGGACAGAGGGTTCATAGTCTATCGAGTTGATGCTACATAAAGAGATGAGCAGTGAAACAACCTTGTTTTCTCAACTCTGTCGCGGGAGTTGAGGGATCTTGTGGGTAAAGTTGGGCAGCTCTGCAGAGTCATTTATAAATGGTATTCAAATACACCGTGCTTCCAGTATATGAAGCTGTGTTTAATGGGTGATTCCAACAACGAGGCATAAGTAGTGTTTCTGATGTTGTTAATCTGAGTAATGATGAAACTTTGTCTGATAACAGAACCCCCTGATCTTAAGGAGCAAGTGTTTTAAATTTTATTTGTTTGTAAATAAAATTGCATCCACCTCATAATAAAACAACTATATTCCCTTCCCTTGAAAGTCCTGGCAAGTAGATATATAGTACTTCCACATGTGATTTGCTGAGTACGGTTGATTGTACTCATACTTGCTAAAATCATTACCAGATAATGTCTGGCAAGAAAGTGAAGAAGCTTTTGAAGACGACGCCCAGTTGTACGATGTAAACGACGCTTGGTGTTAGGGTTTAGTCCTACACTCAAGCCTGCCTGTGGAGTTTTTGGTAATGTATCTTTGGGTTGTACACCCTTTATGTAAATTTGGCTGTTAAGCCTTACTTTTGCAATAAAGTTTGGTTTTTATGCTTAAGTTTGCTTTGGCAATGATGTACATTCTTCTATAGTACTCGCAGCTGAACAATCTTGGGCAGTTGCGAGTGTAACCTAACGCTCCCAGAAATGGGGGTGTTACACAAAACCTCATTGAATCCTATGAGAGTGATTTGGACTTCGTTCGTTGTGTCTGCGAAAATTCCACAGGGAAATCAATGTCTTTAGGGTTTATTTGAAAGGTTCATTTCTTACCGGGATTTATATAGATGGGTTGAGAATTTAAACTAAAATCTCGGTCCATTTGCATAGATGAGTCCGAATTTTGGGCCAATGCCTTAGGCTTCGTTGGATTTGGACCTTTGTCGCTGGTACAACAAGAATTGTTAGTCTGAGAAAAGAATTGTTTTGTTAAAAGAAAGAATACTTGCTGAGGAAAGGAAAACAAATGGGCCGGGTTGGACCAAAACTGGGTGGGCTAAATTCAAGCTGGCACAGGCAAGGCCTTCTAAAAAAAGTTTTTCGTACACTAAATATCATTTCAACTCTATTTTTAAAAACTTCCTATTATATTTGAGCTGTGTACAAGCCTTCCAAAAATGCTAGCCATGTACACAAAACTAGAATCCTCTCCATTTTTCTTGTGCAATATTTCGTTGTGGTCAAATAACATCTTGGAGTTAGCAAGTAAAATAAAATTATTGCAGTCAATAAAATCAAATGTTTACAGTTAATAAAAGTTAAATATTTCATGTTTTTTGTGTTACGGTGCGTGAAGGCCATTGGATAAAAAATGACACTCTAGATTGAAACCAGGAACAAAAATTAGGGGCCATGTCTTTTCTGTTTGTTTGAGCCCTTGATTAAATGGCTAACTGGTCCACCCAAAACTGGTCCATTTCCTCCACTGAAGTTGTATTTTTAATGCAGATGGCCCTCCATGTACTTAGTCCTTACATATGCGATCTTAGAGTCCACCTCACAGGCTCACACTGATCGAATCACTTTGTCCACAAAGGCATGAACTTTTATTTGTGGCCACATAATACAAGTCAACAAATACTTACAGCTCAAAGGACAAACAGAAAAAAAAGAATTTTAAAAGTGAGAAATGTTGGCCCCTTCTCAATATTTAGGGAGCATTTGTTATTTGGTAAGATGCAAGCTTTTCCATTTCCTCGTTTAATCAACTCTTTTTCCTGCTTTCTCAACGGCCTTAATCTTGAAGCAAACTCCCAACCTAACAAAAGAAGCTCTGCAACCATCACCATGGTTTTTTTTTCAGCTTTATAACCACAAGCTAATATAATTCCCAAGACACCATGCAGATGCATGTGGAACTGTGCTCCAAGCATGGTTCACCAGACCCCCAATTCGCTTGCCTTTCCATGTGCTTGTTACTTTTCATATGTCTACTGCGAGACCGATCCTTCTTTTCCTCTGCAGATTTGCTTCAAGTGTTTGCCGTTGGGAACAGCACTGAATCGGCCAACTGGATGGATGATGAGTACTGTTCTCCGTCTTGGTTCGTTCGTCCCTTTCTAAGCTGCCTACCCAACCTGTTGTGTCTTGGATTCTTAAGGTAACTGTTTGTGACTGAGCTCTGTACAACTTCAACACCGATATGTAATCAGTCAATGTACTTTTCTATCCTATTGGATTTCAATTCTTCATGGGAAGACAAAAGCAAGTTGAGAATTTTGGTCAAGGATTCAACTCTCAACCACCTTTTCTTCTATTACCGTTGCTAACTGATTGTTTAACTGGATATCGTATCCTCTAAGGCCTTGTTTGGATAGACTAGGATGGTGTTCGAGTGTTTTAGTTCAAACATATGTATCGTTCGTGACACCGATACTCACAGAATATAGGTAAGCAAATTGAATCGAGAATCAATGGCCAAATAATTATGTACCTCAGTTTCTCGGCTACCTATCTAGGTGGGCTGACTTCCAATTGAACAAAACTGTCGTAGGTAATGGTTCTGTTTTTTTTGGACTTTTAGGATAATTTTGGGCTTCGGCTTTTTCAGAAGATGAAACAAATAGGGCAGCTTCTTTAAGCAGTGTCTCAAAGCCGTTTTTTCAAACGGCTTCTCGAGCTCACGAGCAGGGTATCATTCATATCAGCGTCTTCACCGTCTGTCATTATCTCAAAAAATACAAAAAGTCATCAACTGTAGCCTAAAATAACATTCTCAATATCATGTTCGGTTGTTGGTGAACGAAGAGGAGGTAATACATACCAATTTTGAATCAATGGTGAGAAGGATGGTTTAGAAAAGGCTATAGAGATTTAATGGGTAGGTCTTTTTAGGCTGCGGCTTATAACTTACGACTACGACGTATGGTTTTTAGCTGTAGCGCAAGTGGTTATGCGAACGAACTGAATGCCAATAAATCGATAAGCCGCTTCGAAAGGCCATCTTGATAACTCGCTTTAAAACAGCAACAGAGAAGTCATCCTGTTTATTTGTTCGAAAAAAATCATAAGCTATAAATTAAAAATAACCAGACCAATGCTTGCTTTAGCATTGTGATTGTGCACCTCAGTTTCTCAACTACCTCAGTCTAGATAGTCTGAATTGTAATTTGGCAAGACAATCGCTGGCAACGCCACGTCTGGTTGTTAGCGGCTGTATACATGAGAGAGAGGTCATGTATGGGTACTGTTTTTCGATTGATAGTGAGAAGGATGGCTTGGAAAACGGTATATGTAGAGGGTTTAATGCGCTGCTTTAGCTTGTGATTGAGAAAGCATAAAGAAAGGTACCAAATGGAGGAAGATCTGATTGGCCCAGTCCAAGAATCTGATGTATACCCTGCCATATGTGCTCCGTTATTGGATGGCCAGTCAACTCGATTATATGCTTGGGGCCTGTAACAAGTTGTCGGACTCACATTTAGCCAATTCAAAATTCTATGTGAAATCACTGTACTATTCTCTGAATCAGTAGATAGTATTCATAGATGGATTGCTATTCCCTAGAGGGAGATAAAAATGGATTACTTACCTTGGACCGCACCTCTAGGTGAGGCGGCAGGGCCTAATTCGGCGCACGAGGTGACCGGTAGCGAGCCAAGCAGTGACGATGCACGGCACCACGACACTACGGCGAGCTACAGCACTAGAACTCAATTGCATGCTAGGGGAGCATCTCAGGGCTAGGAGGGACTCACAACGGTGAAGGCGAAGCTTGGGGAGGCGAGGACTGAGTTGTCAGCGTGGACGGTGGTGGTGGAGAGGAGGGCGATGAGGGTGGCTTTCTGGAGAGGATGAAGAGAGCCATTATGGTCCTGGATGGCATTAGTGCTTCCTTGCAGTGCTCCAGGCATCTCAAATTGGGCGGAAGCGCATGGAATTGGCGACGGCGTGGGCGGTGGCTCGGTTGACTGGAGCTGAAGAAGGGGTGTGGGGACCTCTTGGTGGTGATTAGAATGGCGGAGATGCAATTGGGAGCAAGAGAGAGACAACTCAGGGCTTTATAGCCGAAGGGGAGGTGGTCGTTAGGTGACGTTAATGCTGTGCGGAGGCCGAGAGCGGTGGTGCTAGCGCACAGCACGACATCGCGTAGGGAGACGAAGCTAGCGTGCGGTGTAGAGAGGAGTTATGGCACGGAGAGGAGGGCACAATAGTCAAGCGCGAAGGTTCCAGGCACGTGGTGCAGACACGATGCGGGAGTAGTAGGCACGGGCGTAGTAGCGTGTGGAGAGGAGAGGGAGACAGACAAAGCGAGAGAGAGAGAGAGAGGAGGGGTGACGGTCTAGGTGAGGTCGGTGCCAAGCTAGCAAGCCCTGGCGAGCATGATGGCGCATAGTGAAGGGAGGCAGTGCACTACTGCAGCATAGGGATGCGCATGGGTGCGCATGGCGCAGGTGGCACGTGTCCAGCGCACGCACATGGCAAGGGAGGGTGTCTTGTGGAAACAGGCTGGGCTTAGCCCACGTAAGATTTAGGCTTTGAAATTTTGAAAAATGGTTTGAATTTTGAGATTGAACTTTGATGTGAAATTCAAATTTTAATCAAGCACTTTTTGAACTCCAAAAAATGGGATGTTAATCCTACCCCCTTAAACAAAATCTCGACCCCGAGATTCTATCTACTCATAGAACATATACAGGTAGTGTATTCTTAGCTGATCCTCGTGCTCCCAAGTGGCTTCTCTCTCCATGTGATTGCTCCACTTTACTTTGTAGAGACAGATGTTCTAGTGCCTTGTATGTTTCTCTATGACATCGAGGAGCTCAACTGAATGCTTTGGATAAGTCATGTTTTCTGGAGCTTGATGGACTCCACCGGTGCTTCATCTTCATGTACTTTGAGATATTTCTTGAGTTGTGAGACGTGAAACACGTTGTGGGCATCTGTCAGACTTGTAGGTAGCTCCAGTTAGTAAGCTACTTCTCCACACTTGGCGGTGATTGGAAATAGGTCTATATATCTCGCTGCGAGCTTGCCTTTAATTTTAAATCTCTAGATTCCTTGAAGAGGTGACACCTTAAGATAGACATGGCCTCCCACTTCAAAGGTAAATTCCCTACAATGATTGTCTACATATCTCTTCTATCTGGATTGGATGGCTTGTAGGCAGTCTTTGATCAGGCGGACTTTCTATATGGCCTTCTACTGCTTCTGACCAATGTAGAGGGATTATACATTTTCTACCATAAAGAGCTTAGAATGGGGACATCTTTAGACTAGATTGATAGCTGTTGTTGTATGAGAATTCTGTATAGGATTTATTCATCATATACCCTCCGCTTAAATGGAAATTCAGGATTTACCCTCCTGACCCACATGTCAGTGACTTATAATGACCCCACATGTCATTGAGTGGGAAGGGTAAATCCTGAAATCGCCAACTAAAGAGAGGGTATATGATCAACTTTCCCTTCTGTATAAGGTAAGCATTTCTCCCAATCCGTGGTAAACTCCAAAGCACAAGCCTGAAGCATGTCTTCAAGGATTTGGTTCACTCTTTTTGTTTGTCCAGTAGTCTGAGGGTAGTATGCCATACTAAAAGCTAAGTGGATTCCAAGGGCTTCATGAAGACTAGTCTAGAAGTGCGAGGTGAATTGGAAACCTTGATCTGAGACTATTCACTTGGGTATTCTATGTAAACACATAATACATGCTATGTACAACTCGGTCAATCTGTCTCCCTTGTAGGTGGTTTTCATAGGGATAAAATAGGTGACCTTTGTCAATTTGTCTACTATGATATGGAATCATATACAGACTTAGTTCATGGCAGAACAGTGATAAAATCCATTCCAATTTCCTCCCACTTCCACTGAGGGATTTGCAGGGGTTGCAATAGACCTGCAGGTCTCTGGTGCTCGACTTTGATCTATTGACATACATACATCACAACAAGCTACAAACTTGACAATATCTCTCTTCATACGAGGCAACCAATATAGGGTCTTCATATCCTAATACACTCTTGCCAAGGACTTTGGCAATTATAACTAATAAGCGACTTCTCCACATCATTGCAAAATCTTTAATGGTCCAACATATTGTCGGGACCAGATTTCCAAATCCGAACCCTCTGTGTGTTACTGCACTAGTTCCAGATCAAAGCTAGTGCACATAGTCAAATAGTGATGATTACATAATCAACAATGCTTTATTATAATAATAAAGAGTACTGGCCTTATGGCCATTTTATTACAACTAAGGTTACATGACCTGTCAAAATAACAAAACACAGCGGAAGTAGAAATAAACTTTGACGATGACCAATCAATACGCCACAGGCAGTTGACTGGGGAAGTGCAACCTAGTACTCCGAGAAGCCTTCGTCGAATCCACATGTGAAGTAGTTGTAATCTCCTTATTGACCTTCATAATCCTCTGAGATTTATTTTGAATGTAGCACGTGAGTACATAAAATACTCCGCAAGTCTTGGAAAAAAAAGCAGTACATGCAGGGGTTAACAAAGGAAGGATAATATGGTTCTTTTGCACAAAGTAATATTTTTATTTGAAATACCATTATATACTTTTGAAAGCATAAATTTAATAAAGTAATTGCAATAATTGAAACTATCGTAAATTTTCTAGTGAATGTTCCAACCACCAACATTAGTAGATAGGCTCAAACCGCCAAGGTTCAAGGCTACGGGTTCCATCCACCCGCACTGGCTGCATCCGCTAAGACACACTCCCAAGAGTTCCATCTACTCCCGAGTTTCCAAAACTTTTTCTTTAAAATAAAAACCAAAGATCTATCATATGAAAGCGCACATCACCCGCCCTTGACCGTGGGCACAGCTATTTGAATAGTTTTATACTATGTAGAGGTTATACAACTTTACCCACAAGAGATAAGTCATCTTAATAGCCAACATACTTCCTTAGGCATAAGACCCAGATAATTTATCACTAATCCTTTACCTCACTCCAATTTAGCTAGACACCACCTGCTGAGGTTTCACTATCGAAGGATCCACCACAGTCAAAAGCCCCCTCTTGCGCTGTATGAGTACAGTAAATCTCTGTGCCTCACGGTGAGTCCAGTAAATCCCTGGCACCCACTTACCACTCATGATATCTAAACTAAACCTTTGCGAGTTATTCGGCTAGGTCATACCCATATAAACTTGTGGTTGTATGGTAGTGCTCAGTTTAGACAATCACAAGCGTCGGTCCTTAATTGACTCGGGCGACACATTCACAATACAAGTTCTTGTGCTTAATTATCTAAGCAATTACTACTATTCTAAAATTAACAAATATGATAATAATCTCAATACTAAGATAAGGAAAGCGTAAGGTGACAAAGGTATATGGTTACCATTGTCAAATGAGGGCATAACAATTATCGGTTCAATTATTATCCTTAAAACAAAAGTTATCGTTTTATGTAACATGGCAATGCATTTAAATTTGAAATAATAAAAGGATTTTAAAAAACATAGGTACAAGATGATCGAAGGAGACTTGCCTTTTGGACGTGGACTGGAACTTCTTGCTACGGATCTGAAAAATTCTTCGGCGACGTCGGGTTCTACACGCAAAATGAAAAATACAAATAAATAAATAAATGCAAATGAAATCACAAAAATAAAAAATATGTACTAGAAGGAAGGTATTGAATTTATATGAATTTAGGAAAAAGCATCAATGGATTGGAGTTGGTATGACGGAGAATGGACTTTCGGAAGATCGAATGGAATAGAAATTCCAAAAAATGCAAAATGGGGATTATTCTATAGAATTTTAATTTTTGGCTGATTTTTTTATTTATTTGAGTGTATGACGTGTGAGGCTTGGCTGTCATTATGTAAAGGTAAAACATGGCCAAGCTAACAGTGGGAAAAAGATATGCATTTCTCAGGTCTTGAACTCATTACCAAAGGAATACAAGACAAGGCTCTCACCACCACCACATGTTGTCACATGCGACAAAGAATGATCACATAGGATTGAAGAGCTAAGAGAACTCTTCTTTGTTGAAGAACAAACAAAGCAGCACATGGAGGTGGCGGCCCTAGTGAATGGAGGCGTTGGTGAGGCAAGGGAGGGGCAGCACAGGAACCACCAAAATGGAACCCTGGTGAGGTCCTCTACCCAAAGGTGGTGGTGGTAGCGCCGGAGACAGAGCAAGGCGGTGGGGCGGCGCGGCCAAGGGTGGCTCACATGGCCGACAGCGGATGGGCATGGAACACGGATAACTAAGGTGAGTACGAGCACAGCTTCGGCATGTGGAACACGTAGATGAGCTCAGTTTGACCGGAGGATGGCCAGAGAAGCGTGGTGATGGTGAACGGTAGCAGACATGGTGGTGGCTCTCCACGGCGAATCATTGGGCAAAGTAAGACTTGGAACAAGTAAAGGATGTGTTGATGATCGTGTAGTAGGGAAGAATTGAAGAGTGGCTTACCGGAGATGACAAATTGACGGCGGAAGACGATCTCGGTCAACTTAGGAAAAAAAACTTGATTCCCATCGATTGGCTACAAGGAAATCAAATTAAATTGGTGGAGTTTCTTGGATGATGGAGCATGATATGACACGAACAAAACTTGAAAAAGTTCACCAGAGCAAAAAAAATGGTGAGGTCGGGGCGACGACCATTGCTCGGGAGGAGGTTGCTCCCGACTATGAAGTTGCATGAGTGGTTCTGCAATTTGGGGATTATGTGAAGGGGTGGAACATGGTACCAAAGCTTCATTTTATAGGGCAAGAATGAGATAAATGGATTGGAAATGGCCAAATCAAAGCAATGTTGTTTTTCAACTTTGAATGCAAAGAAACTGGAAACTGAAGTTTAAATAGTTTGGAACTAAAATAGATTGATTACTAGCAGTGAATGAGGATGTTCTTGCTACCTTTAATTTCTTTGGTGGGTGGGAAATGATTTTTGGCATGAATGTCAATGACTTTGAGTTGCTCGGGTGAAGAAAAGAGGAGAGAGAGAAGCAGTTGGCGCTGGATGGAAGATGAACAGGAGGGAGAGAAAAGAGAATAAAAAGGGAGGAGGGAGAAAGAAACATAAGAAGGAATGAGAGGGTAGCTGGTGTTGGCTTGGTTGGCATTGATGGGTTAAGCGTGCTGGCTCTTTGGCAATTATCGGCTGGGTAACCCTTTGGAAACCTCTTTCATTATTTTTTTAAAGAGAGAAGTGCCAAAAGAAATAAATTGGACCCAAAAAAATTAGAACAAATATTTTTCTAGAGATTTGAAATTAGAATTTGAATTGGGAATACGAATTGGAATCAAAATTTTGATATTTTCTTCCAGTATTACCAATAATCCAAATAAAATCCAAACACTTTTAAAATAATTAATTTGAATTTAATTTTTAAAGAAAGAAAATTTTGGGATGTTACACATATCTTGAAGCAAGCTTTCCTTTAGACCAAAATCTTCTAACACCTTTGAGTGACATATCCCTAAGATACACATAATCTTCAGGCTCAAAACTCAAATCTCGATGATGATTATCTACATAGCTCTTCTGCCTAAACTAAGCTATTTTCAACTTTTCTCTTATCATAGACACTTGGCTTCAACCTCTTGGAACTGTCTGGTCCAAACACAAGACATTCTCCTATTTATTCTAATTGGGAGGGGTTCTACAGGGTTGTCCATACAGAGCATCAAATGGTGACATTTGCAAACTAGCTTGGTAACAATTGTTATAGGAAAACTCTACATGGGGCAAGTATTTGTCTCAACTGGTGCTATAAGCTAAAACACAAGCTCTCAACATCTCTAGAATCTAGTTAACTCTTTTTGTCTGCCCATCAGTCTGAGGTGATAAGTAGTACTAAAATTCAAATGGGTACCCATGGCATGCATACTCCCAAAATTAAGAGGTAAATTGAGTTCCTCTATCTGATACAATCTTCTTTGGCACTCCATATCAACTGTCCATTCTTGACATATACAACTCCGCCAAGCGATCTCCAGTATAAGTGATCTTCACCAAAATAAAGTGGGCAACTTTGGCAAGTGATCCACTATTACTCAAATGGAATCACAACCCGACTAAGTCTTAGGTAAATCGGTGATAAAATCCATACCAAATTCTTACCACTTCCACTTAGAAATATTTAGGGGTTGCAACAAAACCTATTGCTCACTGATGATTTGTATTTACTCTTTTGCATACATCACACAATGTAACATACTCAGTGATTTATCGCTTCATACTTGGCCACCAAAATCTATCCTTGAGATCCTATGCATATTGGTCATTCTTGGGTGAGTTGAGTACTTCGAATCGTGAGCATCCTTGAGTATCAACTCCTTTACTCTTCCTTGTCAGACACACGAATCCGATCCTTTGACCACAATGTTCCTAGTTCATCCTCTACAAAGTCATGGGTTTTACCATGTTTCATGTTGACCTTTACCTCCTTAATACCTATGTTATCTTTCTGAGCTTCTTGAATATGACCTTTCCAAAGTAGGCTTTACTTCCATACTAGCTAAGAATCCTTGAAGAACTAACTCCAATCTCAACTTATGTAATTCCTCATAGATCTTTGGTCTACTTTTCTTAACCATCTGGTTATTGCAGTAACTCTTTCTACTTAGAGCATCTACAACCACATTGGCCTTGCCTATGGATTCCAACATCATAATCTTTAATTAATTCTAACCATCTTCTGTGTCTCATATTTAGATTCTACTAGACGAAAATATACTTCAAACTCTTATGATCCATCTATATCTCACAACGATTACCCATGAGATAATGACACCATATCTTTAAAGCATGCACTAAGAAAGCTAACTCCAAATCATGGGTACGATAATTTTCTTCATGTGGCTTTAGTTGGTGTGAAGCATATACAACAACTTTGCCTTCTTAATAAGCACACAAGCAAGTCCTTGATGTGAAGAATCATAGTAGATATCAAAGTCTTTCTGGATATCTGGTAACCCTAATGCTGGTACAAAAGTCAAATGCTTCTTCAAATCTTGGAAGCTCTACACACACTCTCGAGTGCAAGTAAACTTTTTCTCTATTTTTAACAAATGTGAGTGGTTTGACTATGTTAGGAAATCCTTCATTGAAGCATCAGTAGTAGCCTATGTTATGAGAAAAATGCAAACTTGAGTTACCAATCCTGATTGCTTCCAATGCAAAATAGCCTTAATCTTGCTTGGGCCAACAAACACTCCTTCAGCAGACATTATATGCTGCTAGAAATCGACTTCCTTCATCAAGAACTTACATTCATTGAACTTGCATACAACTGGGACTTTCTAGGTTTATCGAGTATTAGCCTCAAATGCACCATATACTTTTCTTTTGTGTTGGGAGTAGATGAGACTATCATCATTGAACACATCAAAACTCCTCCAAGTATTCCATGAATATAATGTTCATGCAATGAGCAAGGTGTTGGTCAATCAAAATAATATGACCATGAACTCATACAGTCCATAATAAGTACAGAAGGTGTTGTGACCTGAATATACAAATCCAGACTCTGTGTATATTGCACTAGTATAGGATCACGCTAGTGCATACAGTGGAAATATAAATGAAATATCAACCAATGTCACAATTAATTAAGAAATGTGCAAATATTGTTAATTATTAAAGTAGTATGGCCAAGCTTACAAATAATAGTCTGAAGGGCTTAATAAAACTAGTAGTGGAAAATAAAGATAAACAAAGTAGCCATTCAATATACCTGCAGGAAATTGACTTGGGAGCGAAGTTCTAATCTGTGAAGTCATTGAAACATTCCTCCTCAAATACCTTTGACTGATATGATTCTTCCTCAGCAACAGACCAAGCAACGGATATAGACGTGAGTACATAGAGTACTCAGCAAGTCGTTTGTAACAAGATGCAATATATAATAATGCAAAGCTTATCAAAGAATGACTGAATGGTTATTTTATAGAAAACAATAATTTAGAGTAAATACAATAAATAGATTGAAAGTGCAATTTGAAAATGAGTAAGTAAATAAATAAGTGAAAGGAATTGAATAAGCCACAAGTGAATTAACCATTCACTTTCCCACCACAAATGATCTGACCAATAACTTCCCAACCAAACCAAGATTTTATGAAAACTTTACCCCTCGTGTGAAATCACCGAGCATTGTCCATAACTAGGAATACAGCTAGTCGAATAGTTTCACACTCTGCAGAGGTTGCTCAACTTTATCCACATGATATGACCATCTTCTAGTGTTACTGGTATAACACGCTTTCTTAGGTGCGCCAACCAAGAAGATCATAACAAAGCCTTTGCAATGCTCAATCTTAACCTGATTTTACCTGCTAAGGTTTCATTACTGAGTAGGCTAACTATCTAGTTAGAAAAGTCCCCTCTTGCTCTAATGTGAGACAATGGCTACGACCACCACCCACATTCATTTCAATGGCAAAACCAAAGTTGAAACATCATAAATAAATTAGCCAGATCCTTCCCACACTAGACATGTGGTTGTATGGTAAGGCTCAGATCAATGGCACACAAAGTTACGTCCTTGATTATCACCCAGTCGAGGCATCTACATCCCAAAGTGCTGACCACACTTCCCCCTTTACTACACGATCACTCACACAAATGAAAACCATTTTGTTTAACTAACACCAGTCACACTACCTATGTCATAGCATACAAATTTTATAACTATGGCTACAACCATGATTCGCTATCTCATTAAGTAAAAACTAGTTAATTTATCAACATGTAATGATGAGCCCAACATAACAATAAGCATGGCTAAGCATACTAGACGTACAACCCAAGTGTATACTTATATTATATCACTAGATAATTACCCATCCTATGATGACAATGTAGTCATGGCATTCAAATTATCAAGGAGGGATTTAATCATGATTGGTTGATAACTACCAAGTATAAAGGTTTGTAATAAATTAGCAATGCAAAATAATTTAAAATAAAATAATAATAGTTAGTTTTGAAATAATGAGTTCGACGTGATCAAAGGTCCTGATTTACCTTGGCCTTGCTCAGTTACTACTTCTTGATCTTCAGATCCTACTTCTGCTCCTTCAAAAGCATTATCTAATGAGAGAGATAGAGAACGAAACAAAAATAAATCCAAATAAAATCTAAAAACAAAAAATAGAATCAAACAATATATCTCAATTTTATATGAATTTAAGAAGTAGAATCGGGTGAATCAGAGTTCATATGAGGGAGAACAGACTCTCGAAAGATTGATCGACTAGGAAATTAGAGACAAAAGGAGAAAAGCTACAATGCTAGGATTTACTGTGCTATGGACGGAGTCTATGGACCATGGCTTTGGTTCATTGTGGTTATGTTCTATGGAATAGTGCTCAGGCTTGTGGGGTCCACATAGTAGAGACTTGGCTCACCGTGGACTAGGTGCATAGAACATGCATCTAGGTTTTGGCTCAGGTTTGCCACAAGGACATCCACGTAGGCAACTACGTGGAGATGGTGCTTTGATGTGGTGATGAGGTGGCATGTAGAGGTGGTGACACAGTGATGTGACGTGATCGACCATGGCAACGAAGTGAATTCCAGCCATGCTCCGGTGAGCTTCCAGCACAGCGAATGGTGGCGCTTTTGTGGGTTTACTACTACATAAAATAGGAAGAAGGCAAGGACAACATCTAGAGGCCGTGCACACAGGCCAAAGATCAATGGCATGGTATCCTACTGAACTTGAGTGGCAGCGTCTCCTCGGTCACCAACGGTGATGTGATGCCGTTGTGTCGAACCAAGATAGGAGACGAGGTATATCTAGGGAAGGGGGTTCCTAAGATGAGGTTTTTAGCAACGAAGGCTCATTGGCGATGATGAAGAAGTTCGACGAAATCGATGGTTGTGGCAGCGATTAAAGCTCAAATCAAGAGAATTGGCAAAGAGATTGGAGGCGGCGCCTAAGGGTTTTGGAAGAGGATGGCTCGAGGCGCTTGTTTTGGGGCTCTAGAGATGCTTTTATTCACGGGAAAGGAGTCCTATGTGGAGATGGTGGCACAATGTACTGGTGGCGGATTGCGAGTTCGGGAGGAAGACGATGGTGTTAAGTCCGGTGGGTGGGACTAGGCAGTTAGAAAGGCCAGGCCGAGCGGCTAGCATGTGGAGGAAGCTGGGCTGGGCCGAGCGGCATGAAAGGAATAGGACACGAGACAATGCGAGCTAGGCTACAAAGGAGAAAAAAGCTGGGCTAGAAAAGAGATCGAGCTGAGAGAAGAAAAAGGAATTCGGCCCAGAAAGCGAAATCCTATTTTTCACTGATTTCAAAATTTTAGAATTTGGAATAATTTCAATTGAGCTCTAATAAATAGCAAGTAAACTCCGAAAAATCCAAGAAAATACAAAAAATACCTATGATAAAAGGAACCCAAATAAAAAAAGTTTTAATTTAATTGATGTTTACTTTATTCGTATTAAATCTTTTTATTTTAGAAAATTCAAATTAAGCTTTAATTAATTTAAGAAAAATCCAAATGGTTATTTTATTTTAAAAACTTCAAAAATGCACTGAAAATCAGGATATTACAAACCACTCCCCCTTAAATGAAATCTCAACCCTGAGATTCATGTTCACTGAAGAAATAGATTACTAGATGCAATGTTGGAGATAATGTTGTTCAAGCTTCCTCTTACAACTCTCTAAGGTATCTTGCTATCTTGAGCCAACAACGTTGCATGGCTTGCTCCTAGAGGAAAAGTCTTGGCAGGGGTACTTCCAAGGTTGAATGGAATTGACATGATTGCTTAATGTTTCTATGGATATTTGCTAGTGAAATGGCATGGCTCCTTGCACTTGCAATAAGTAAGTGAAGTTGCGAGGTTCGAATTCCTCTAAGGTTGATTGCTAATGTTGATAGGGCATGATCCTGAAATATCCTAACGAGGCACTAGAGTTGGAATCCTAAAATCGGCCTACAATGGTACACGATCTAGTTCGTATGCATTGATTCTGGCTCTCTGTGGCTGGTGCAACTGAGCTCCTTGTTGAATCATCTTCCTCTTACAATACTCTTCCATCTCATGGTGAGACTCCTCAATAAGTATAGCATTGTCTACCATGTGTTGGAAACTATCATAGTCATTACCAACAACTTGAATCTTCAATCCAGGATTGAGTCCTTTCTTAAAGTGCTTCTGACATGCATCATCTGTGGCAACATCCTCTAGAGCATAGCAAGCTAACTGAGTAAACTTATTGAGATATTCACTCACTAATATATTCCCCTGATGAAGCTCATGGAACTCTTCTTTCTTCATTTCAACCACCCCATCCAGGATATGGGCATGGCAAAAAGCTATCGTGAACTCTGCCCAAGTGATGTTCTACCGATCTTCATGAGTGCCATAATAGTTCTTCCACAATTCTGCTGTGGTACCCTCAAGCTAGTGAGCAGTGCAGAGAACTTTCTCTTAGTCTGTACACTAAGCAAGGATTAGATTCTTTTCCGTGGAACGAAACTAATCATCTGCCTCCAAAGGCTTTGAAGAACTAGAATAGATAGGCAGTCAACTCCTCATAAATTCTGCAAATCTCGAAGACGGACAAGTTGGCTGAGGTGCAACAGTTGCCTGATTCTGTTGATTCATCATATTATTCATATTCTACATCATTGTATTCATGAGTTGAGTGTGGGTTGCCATGAACTGACTCAAGGTTGGATCTAAACCGGCTGGAGCTAACTGCTAATCCTGAGCTAAAGGATTTGTGGCATTGCTACCAGGATCTGAATTCATCTGGTTGTGACCACTTGAATTTCGAGTATCAACTATCTACGAAGTTGACACCATAGGTTACAAAGGAAAGAGGGAAAAGCAAAGGCAAGTGATTCCACCATACTATTTCCTGTATCAGTAAATAGTGCTTGCGGATACATTGTTGAATCATTTCATACATTGCATGAACCATGCATTAATATCATATATTAGAGTTTAAATACACCACATCGGGTGACTATTTACATAAGGGCTGATCAGGCCAAATACTTACATTACAAAAGCGGAAGCGGAAGTAGAAAGCCAAAAGATAGGACTATAGCTATCCACAAGTAAGACACTTGGGGTAAAATATAAACGATAGATATTATCTAAGTCTAAATAATATATGTGCATACAATCTCCATCTAAGTCTGCTTAACTGGGACAAGAGACTATAGAAGATCGTCCTAATTCCCTTCGTCTGCTCCTTCATCCAAACTGGGTGCATCGTCATAGGCATAGTGATCTTATTCACATGTTTATGGTTGTATTGAGTGAGTGTGAGTACAAACCACGGTGCTCTATGAGCTAACACACAATATGCAATTATATAGATGCATGGCTTATCAGGGGATGGTTTGGGTTGCTTTATTTGCCAAATGCCTTAAAAATTTATAATAACTAGGAATCCCTTAGACTTAGCAGTTTTAACTAAAGTAGGTTTTTCTAAAGTATATGAAAGATTGCAATAGTATTAGTAGTACAAATTCCAACCACCTTTATATGGTTTCTGTACCTTATGTTAGTTTTCCAACGTTACTTCCACTTAACTCTATCACTGGGATCAACCTCCCAAGGCAACACAAATCAATGCATTTATTGCTTGACAGTTTCCAATTCCACTCACAAAATTTTTGAAACGGAACTATATCAATGTAAGTTTTCAGGCCCGCCCATGATCGTGGTCATGCATGTTCAAATAGTTTTTACTCTGTAGAGATTATACACTTTACCCACAAGACACAATTAGCTTGTTGCTTCACATGATTCCTTAGTCATGCAGATGAGTAAATCATCACAGTAACCATTCAAATTACCTTGCCTCTTTGTCATCTCACCCATATGGGCTTTTCCCTCACATAGTGAGTCCCCTAAGTTGTGCAGGATATTTGCCACAACGACTAGCATAGTTAGACTACAACTTTCCACAATGACTAGCATACTTCACCCTCTCTTAGTGTCCCATTCAAGCCAGAACATATCCTACATTGCACTACTTCACTTCCCCACTAACGAGATGACTCCAGGATCTGATAAATTTACTAAGGCAAGTTGTACTTTACATACTTGTGGTTGTACAGTTTTATATTGGGAGGTCATGACAAGATTTGGTCCTTAGGGTTATCTGAGCGGTTCTACCACAATCCAAACACTCTCGTGCATCCACTGACCAACCCCTCTTACCATCTACCTAGATAAATAAGCATGGTGGGGATTTTGAGAACATAAAATAATCATGTCACATCATATCAGCCATTTCCCCAAAATACCATCCAAAACAAATTCCCACAGCTAAAATGATGCTTGGCGTACTTTGGTGCCCCGCGAGTATCTAAGCAACAATAATCATGGCATATAATTACATATTTACTACCAGTACATTACCATTATATTCTCTAGGGTGACAAGGGTTGACTTGTTCAATTATTTCATGAAATGAGATATAATATTAACGTAATGAATGATGGGAATATATCTAAAATCTTAAGGTGAACATAAATTTGCGTGGTAAATAGCAGCATGCAATGTAATAATTTCAAATCAAAATAATTTACATAAAAAGTAGGTTTAACATGATCAAAATATTGACTTACCTTATTCACAGGTCGATTGGTCTTGCGAGTCTTAGCTTGCTCTGGCCTCTTCTACCACTTGGGCTTTGTACGCTACGTAACGTGCATGCAAAAATTTAGATAAAAATAAAAAATAGAAATAAATTCAAATGAACTACAAAATTCATTATTTCAGTTTCATTGGGTATATTTTGATTTTAGATGAATTTAGAAATAAATTTCAGTAAATTTGGACTTAGGATGAAGGAGAACGAACCATTTGAAGTTTGGGTTTAAATTTAATTCCAAAAATTAAAAAGGGAGAGAATTTCTCTCTCTAATAGGTGGGACCCACTAGGTTTCAATTTCATTTTATATTTATTTTACTATCAAAATCTACTGTGTATGATAGGTGGGCCTACTAATTTTAATTTCTTTTTGAATTATCTTTTAATTAGGAAATATCACTGTGATTGACATGTGGAACCCTTTTACTGTGTATACAGTAAATCGAGCGACATTTCAGTGGCATGAATTCCTTTGACCGGTTTTAAAAGCGTGTTTACAAAGTAGAGGGCCCACCTGTAATAGAGTCGGGACTTTAACTAAATACTGTGTGCCCACTACTCAGTGACTAATTAACTTAATTAATGTACGCTGCTTAACACCAATCTAATCATGTTTTAAATTAATCTTGGTGCTATAGTGTTGTCTTCCTCCCACCGAAGAGAGGTGAGCTCATCGCCGGCAAGGGGAGGGGTGGCAGCTGGTCTGGTGAACATGCCCAAAATGGGATTCTCACCATGGCGCACACCTACTAACTAAGTTTCATAGGCTAATTTGACCAGTGCGATGGTTGGCGGCGGGCTCGGGTAGCGGAGGAATAGGACGCATGGCAATACTGCTATTCATGGCATTTCAAGTCAATTCCTCACGCTAGGAGCATCCATGGGCTAGTAGGAAGCAACTTAAGGGATTGGCCGAGCTTGGGGAAGATTGAGGATGAACGATGACATGGACCCGAGGTGGCAGAAGTTGTACCATGGCACAAACAGTCCACAGTGATCCTCACTGCAATTGATGAGCAGGGAGGGATTAGGTGGTACTAAGGATGCTTCATGCCCAATAAATTGGGTTATAACCTACCAGCGCGGTGCAAGCACTAGTAGCCAAAGTTGGGGAAGATGGGTAATTTCGATATGCTACTGGTGAAGGCAGGGCAACTGCTCACAGTGGGAGAGGAAGGGAGATTTGGTAGAGTTCTTCGAAGCACACTTGGGTATTTATAGAAGGCGAGAGGGCCTAGCGACGTGGGAAGCCATGCTGGGGTGGAGTGGTGGCACGAGGGCCGAAGGCGACGGCGACGCGCGACATGGCACAAGGGCGCGAATCGATGGCAAGGATGCATGGCATAGCATGGCGTGGTAATACTCGGGTATGGTGGTGTCCAAAGTGGGGGTGAGACATGGGCGACGTGCGCGGGGTGTGGGCACGTGGGAGAGAGGAGGGAAAGAAAGAGGCTAAGGGGAAGGAAAGGTTACAAGCGCGAGTACAGAGGCGAGGTATGCATGGGAGAAGCTAACTGGGTAGTGTACTAGCACAACAAGTGGCATGGCGTGACAGTGTGCACACGGCATGGCTGTAGGGCGTGGCAGGGCTAGGGTGGGCCAAGCCAGGCAGGGCTAGGGAAAATTGTGCCAGGGCCTAGGAGGCTGGGCCCAAACTATTCCTTTCCTAGATTTTGAACTTTTCTACAAATTGAAATTTCAATATTGAAATTCGGTTTTAACACTCTATAGAGATTGTACAAATTTTTCCACATGATATGATCAACTTGTAATATCACCAAAATAACATGCTTACATCGTCGTGTCGACCAAGATAATCATAACAAAACCTTTTAAAAATTTTGCCCTAGTACTGACTCCTCCTGATGATCCTTATCCTGTCCACCCACATCCCCTTAAACCAGTGTTGGGGCAAAAAGGGAACTCACTATTGGATTTGTAAATGGTAAACCCCATCCAAAAGATGTAACCCTCATAAGCAGCTGCACCCTCCATCCCTGGCACAAAGCTTAACCTACCACCTGAGGAGTCAATATAGAACTAGGTAAGTTACTGAACTAGGCCCATCCCATTCTATGCATGTGGTTGTATGATTAGGACTTAGTTCAATAGCGTACAAAGTTAAGTTCTTAACTGACTAGAGCGATGCTACCCAATTCTCTAACTAATCAACAATTCACCAACTTGCACATACCATAAGCATATAATTCTTCAAATCACCCAAGTATAAACCACTTATCTACTAGTTTATTTAAAGTGCATCATATGCCATCATAAATAACACATATTACACACCGATATTCATAAAGTAATTCCATATATCATTAATCAGGTGTAATTTGATATTCCAAAATGATGTCAATAATCCCAGCATGGCTAAGCAATCTAAAGTAACCCACATTGGTGCTATAATATTGACCTACTATTATTAACCATCATAGGGTGATAATGGATCATGGCATACAAATGACAAGGTGGATAAATAGCAATTGGGACAATAACTATTCCCCAGGATAATTTTTAGTGAACAAAAATGCATGTAATTTAAATGTAAAATAATTTTATAAAAACTAGCTCCAATATGATCAAGGTTGCACAACTTTCCTTGCTCTAGTGCTGCTGGTTCTTGACCTTTGATAAAGTCTTGATCTTGAACTACTTCTCCTTACACTGCAAACGATTCCATGATGCGTAGAAGTCTACTTGCATGAGAGAGAAAATCCAAATAAAAATCAAAACAGAGAACAAACAAATTCAAAAATAAAATAAAATTCACCATAAAATATATCTAGATTTTAGATAAATTTAAGACTTGAACAAGCTCAATTAGAGTTCGTATGGGAGAGAACAAGCTCTTGAAAGTTGGATTGATTAAAAAAATCAGAAAAAGATAAAAACTAATGTGCTAGGGTTTACTGTGCTGTGGATCAAGTGCATGGACCCAACTTGGGTCTATCGCGGACTCGGTCTATGGAATAGTACTATGGTGTGACTACTGGCGATGATGTGGCACTGACATGGTGGATGACATGGCTTGCTAATGTGGTAAAGGCTTATGGTGCACTAACGTGGCAAACCGGCTGACATGGCATTTACGTGGCAGACACATAGGTGGCATGTGGGACAGCTGAGCTGGTTGTTGCCTGCATGGATAGCCACGTGGAACAAATTGATGGCGACGATAGATCGACGTCGGTGGTGGTGGACGACGATGAGCAGTAGGTCAACGAGGTCGTTAGAAAGCATCCTTGAGCCATGGAAAACACATCTACGAGCTCAAATCTGGCATTAGAGGTTGACGGGGTCATCGGTGGCGAGGTGGATGGCGGTGGTGGCTAGGGCGGTGACGATTCTGGTGAGCTAAGCCTCAATTCGGTTCAACAATTTACACAAAGTGTTTCTAGGATGGTGCGATTTGTCTTGCCGTGGGGACCAATGGTCATCGAAACTCACCTAAGGTGTGGTTTCGGCGGCAGAGCATATTGATCCACGGCAACGACGATCTCTGAAGATCTTCCAGCAAAGTGCTTGGGCACGCCCGTCGAGGGGAAGGCTTACTGGAATGGGTGTGGGCTATGGTAGAGTGCAGCAGCGGGCACGCACCAAAGGTGAAGATGACAACCACATTCTAGGTGAAAGTGTGGAGGAGGCAAGTTGCAACCGGGCGAATGGAAACGGCATGCTTGGGAGAGGAGGGTGACACACTCAGGAGGGGCTTAAATGATGAGGTGAAAGTGCTCTCCTCCTCGGCTCCTCACGACCAGATGGGAGAATTCACGAATAACTTGTGTGGCGGTAGCTTGCTATAGATGCCGAGCTCAACTTGGAGAAGGGCGGAGTGTGGCTTCGTGTAGAAGGCTCGAGGTAGTCGATTGTTCAACTTTCTACGATCGGGACTGTACATGAATAGTGGCTCTCCTGGAAGTGTTCAATGGCAGGCGCGGTGCATGGAGGAAGATGGCTGGCGTGCGGGCCCAGCTTGTTAGCGGCTTTGGGAGGGCAATGTGAGAGGAGGCGCACACATAGAAATACGCAAACTGTGCGGAGCAAGCGGAAATCGGAGAGGAGGGAGGTGGCTCAAACCGAAGGATGGCTCGCAGGCCAAAACAGCAATGGGCTATATCAATAGTAGCGAATGCAGCCTGAGAACCAGAGTCAATTTCTAATTCTTTTATCAATTGATTTTATTCCAAAAACAAGTTTTAATTTCAAATTTAACAAATCAACTCCAAAAATTATGAAAACTTTGGGGAGGCTCCTTAGATTATTTAGAACTCACATAAATTATTTCCATGCTTTGCTCAAGTTTTAATTAATTATTGAAATTCATTTTTAGCTTCTAGAAAAATGAAGAAAACCTTTTCTTTAATGCAGAAATTTTGAAAATGCACAAAAATGTAGAAATGATGGTTTTGGAATGAAATACATTGGTTTATAGATTTTGGGATGTTATAGTAGTTACTTCCATGACCGCTCCAAGTGAAAATACCACGCTGATTTTTTTGAATTAGATAGACCGAGATAGATTGCTTTTTTGATTATAAGATTTAAGCGGCCCTAAGAAACAATAAGAATTGGTGAGCGAGATAATTAGAGCCAGCACTCTCCTCGTTAGGGAGTTCCTAAACCTCAGTGGCGAGATATAGGATGCATTCTTTTTTACTGCAGCTATGACTATGACTAATGGTTTTTTATACTAGTGTGCACTCATATAAATAAACTGAATATCGATAAGCCAATAAAGTTTTTCAAAAAAGTTATCCAAGTAAACCGCTTCGAAAAAATAGCAAAAAAGTCGTTCTATCTATTTATTCAATGAAAATTATATAGGATGCATTCTTTTTTACTGCAGCTTATGACTATGACTGATGGTTTTTTATACTAGTGTGTGCTCATATAAATAAACTGAATATCGATAAGCCAATAAAGTTTTTCAAAAAAGTTATCTAAGTAAACCGCTTCGAAAAAAATAGCAAAAAAAGTCATTCTATTTATTTATTCAATAAAAGTTATAAATCATGGCCTCAAAAGAATAGGCTCATAACCATACGCCATATATAGTATGAGTCAGCCAAGAAGGTGAACCCTGAAAATTGTGTTATGAGCTGCTGCATTATCTTGGAGCTGTGACATTCATGTGACATACGATGGATCACAGTTTCACGCCCAACAGCAGAAAACAAATGATAAAACAAAAACAAAAGATTACGTGCTTCCACGGGAGGGAGGGAGGCTGCTAAGATTAGGTGGCTGCAAGTGGGTGATTAGTCAGGCTTAACTCCGTTTGGAGCTCCTTAGATCCTACTCATTTGGATTTAAGCTTCTAACTTCTGATTTATTTTTTAGAATTTTTCTAAATTTCATCTCTATCTGATTTTTAGATTTGTTAAACTTTTTTGTCGGTTCTTTTTTCCGTATTCATTCGTATTATACGTGCTGGGCTAACCCATTTTTTCTATTTTTAAAATTTTTAAATTTAATTATACTAAATAAGCCACCATCAATTACAGTATAATTTCAACCAGCTACAATAAAAATTTAGCATAAATCATAAAAAAAATCAGTCTAACTGGGCACCAACTTAATTTGCTGTTATCTTTGGGGCGTGATGGGGTTGTTGTCTAGTCTTGGGTTTGTACGAACGTACGCGTTGAGCCACAAATGGTGCTGCATAAAAACATAGATAGGGATCGAGAGTACATCGGCTGGAGAAATTTTATTGTGCAAAGATTGTGCAGATGGATTTGTGTAATGGTCTAAATAGAGTGACATATGTCATAGGCACTGTAGCAAACAGTATCGAGCACGGTAGCAAAAAGGGAAACGCGGCAGAACTCAAAAAATGCTACAGTAATTTTGTATTGCTACGGTATTTACGTATGTGCATGTGTAACCGTTGCACAATAAAATTTCTGGTGCGAAGCAGAGGCGGCAGGCGCGCACTGCCAAGGCGAGCTGCAGAGGATGGCGCGAGGATCTCGAAGGCAACATCAGTCGAAGGCGGCAGGCGCGCACTACCTCCGCTCAGTTGGGCTGAAAAGCTGTGGCTTATGGCTGAAATTGCACTGTACCTGAAGGTGGCTTATTTGGCGTAATTAAATTCAAAAAAACTTAAAAATAGAAAAATATGCTAGCTCATCACGGACAACGCAAACGAATATGAGAAAAAAAGAATCAGCAAAAAAGCTCAAAAAAGCCAAAAGTTCAAAAAAACGAAATTTATAAATAGTAAAAAATAAGCTAAAAGCTAGAAGATAAAGTCGAAACAAGCGGGAGTGGAGGAGGCTAGGATCGCTCAGCTGGCAAGTAGGTGACCCGAAGGGTTGACCGAAGAGGCTTGGACTGATGGCAAAAGGAATGGGCTGGGGCAGCTGAGGTAATGGCAAAAAGGACCGAAACTTGACTGGTCTAATTCCTTATTTATTTCATCGGCATTTGCTTAGAATGGAGCCGAAAATGTGTAATATCATTGTCATGTTGAACGACAACTGTGGCTGACATTTTCATACTGATTTTGCATGTTTAGCGCTGCTTCACGATGCCCGCAACAACTTTGCGGGGTTCCAACTTGTTTATTATTATTCTGTATACGCGCAGATATTTGAATGAGAAGAGGTGACAGGATACCAAATATTTGAGGATCCAAATCTGTTAAAGCAGTGGATATATTCTCAAAGTTGTTATGGCATAACGGAATGAAGGGGGAAATGAAACAACCCGGAAATCAAAAGCAACTTGAGTTCCTCTGAAGCTCGCTTTCATTTGAATCTTGACCCAAATTGGCATCTTTTCCAACCCTTGTGCATCCCTCCCTGGCCTTGACACCCCCTCCAATCCGCGGCTCAACCCACAACCGCCATCTTCACTATTCACAGTCCGACAAAAACAACGGAACGATATTTGCCGCAGCAACCTCCCATCAATGCTAAAATCCCTAGTCAGCCGACCGTACCTCGTTTGCAGAACCCTAACACCTCCTTAAACAGCCACTAAACATGCGCCGGACAAGACAAGTCGCCACCGCCTTTGCTCGTCTCACGACCGACCTGACATCGCCTGCTCCCTTGATCACCGCAACTCATTGGTCGATGAAACCCTGAGCCCGAGGAACCATGCTACATATCGCTCACCCCGCCGCCCTTACCGAGTCACCCAGAAACCTCCAGCGCCTCCCTTGCCACAGCCACGCGCCGAAGCCTGAGTGGCACTCTCCCCTGTGCTGAACTGCCATAGTGTGACTGTAAAAGCCTGCAAGCCCGCTCTATTATCTGTTTTGGCGTCCACTATCACTCCAACACCCTTCCCTCCCCTCGCCGACCAATGGAACATCATCGCCGCCGTGAAGAGCTCGGTAAGCCCCAAATTTCCTGTCCAATTAAACCCTCTTCCATTTCACAATTACTTTGGTCTAAAGCCTCACCATGACACCACGAACGTTGGCCACCTTCTCTCTCGCACGGCCGCAACCACCTCACCGTGGATAAGCCACCACAAGCTACCATAGCCCGAGCCAGCCAAAACAACGACATCACCTCACAATAAGGAAGCTCAAATCACCATGCTTTCATCATTTTAGCCGTCAGGTAGCTTCAGTGCCATGGAATTGCTCCGAGAAAGCCACCCCTCCATCGACCCCCTTCCGACCATGCCCAAAGCTTACTGAGCCTTCAAATGGACTCTCCATTGTCCCAGGAACCCACCCATACCTTTGGTTGCCCTTGTAGACCACCACCGTGCTAGAAATTGCCACCAAAATGAACTATGTCCGATGCCACATTAGATGCCAGAGGGAGAAGATGTACAGTAACCGATCAGGCCACACAATCAAAGCCCAGCCATTTAAACCATGCTAGGCCAAGCAAAAACCTATAGACACTATTCACTGAACACTAACAACCCGCCATGAACAGTAACAACCCACCCACAATAAACAGTATATGCCCATTACTATTCACCCAAAAATAACGAGTGCTCCTTGGTGCCCAAGCACATTTAGATGGAATTGATGCATTTGAAATCATGGTGCCCGGACACCATGTTACCCCATTTCAACATCCTATATATATATATATATATATATATATATATATATATATATATATATATATATATATATAGGAAAATTACATAAGGCACCATGGTGCCTAGGCACCAACATCCGATAGACGTGTATGATTGATAATTTTTTTGAGTTTGGGTATGAAAATGTTTTATACCCTTGATATATTTATGGTAAGTAAGTTTTGAACTCAGTTCAAATTAGTTTGAACTACTTTTGAGTTCAATGCAACTACAGTGAGTATATACCATAAAAATAGTTCAAACTAATTAAACTGAAGTTGAATTTAAATTTTTTCGGAGTTTGACATCTCAAATATACTTTTTTATGGGTATATGAAGATACCCACATCAAACGTTGCGAATCTCGAAGCAAATCAACGGGTATTGATATTGGTGCCTAGGCACCATGGTGCATGAAACACTCGTCCTATATATATATATATATATATATATATATATATATATATATATATATATATATATATATATATATCCATTTTGACTGTTTTAACCCTATGAAGCCCATTCTTAACTTCGTTTAGTCTAAATAGACTCTGCTACAACCCTAGCCAAGCCCCAAAAATAGGAAAAGCCAAAACAAATAGACAAAAATCCAATTAGCATGCCTACAGCCGTTTTGATGTCGGACCTCGGGTTAGCAAACCCAGATCCTCTGTGATTCCACCGCACTATTCCCTGGATCAGTAGATAGTGCTCACAGATACATTACTGTATATCAAAAACATACCATGCGGAAGCGTAAATAATACAGTAATACTTACTCATGGGCCGGTTAGGCCGAAAACGATAAAATGCAGCAGCGGAAACTTCACACAGGTGGGACCCGCAGGACTTGCCCACAGGCAGCCAACTGGGGTTCGCGACCTAGTCCATGGCCTCTTCGTCTTCCAGCTTTGTCGACTCTTTTCAGGCATCGCAGGGCTTGTATTTCCTTTCTGACTGAATGATGGCAATTAAGCCACAGTGAGTATGATGATACTCAGCAAGCCACCACACAGGATGCAGTAATAATAGATGCAAAGCTGTCAAGGGAGGCTTGAGTTTCTTTTATTTGCTAAAAGCATTGTTTTGGAATTACAGTAAGTAAGAAAAATCTCCTGAGACGTAGCAATTTTAACTGAAACATGTTTTATGAAATTGATTGTGAGAATGCAATAATAATTGTAGTGTAGGTTACATCCACCTTTTTACAGTGCATGGTTACCTCCACCAATGCTAGTTTTCGCCACTGGAGTACATCTCTCCAGGAAAAGTTCATGATCAGAGTACATCTCTCTGATAGGTTTTATTCCACCCACAAATTTTTTTGGAAATAGAACTAACTCAAGTAGGTTCCCATGTCCGCCCTTGACCATGGGCACGGCTGCTCGAACAGTTTTACACTCTGCAGAGGTTGTACACTTTCACCGCAAGAGATAAGTCATCTTAATAGCCAACATGCTTCCTTAGGCATGAGACCCAGATGGTTTATCACAAAGCCTTTACCTTACTCCGATTTAGCTAGATACCACCCCGCTGAGGTTTCACCGCTGAAGGGCTACATCCACCACAGTCAGAAGCCCCCTCTTGCGCCGTATGAGTAAACCAGTGCTCTGGCACCCATCTTCCGTGATGATATCTAAACTAAACCTTTGCAAGTTAATTAGCTAGGTCGTACCCATATAGACTTGTGGTTGTACTGTTTTACACCAGGAGGTCAGTACAAGATTCAGTCCTTAATTTGTCCAGGCGGTTCTTACCACAAACCACGGGTTCTCGTGCGACATCAGCACCATCCACTTTCACCAACCGCCCAGACAGGTAAAGCATATTTTTAGGGTTTTGAGAAGCATAAAACAGTTGTAGCAAAATACTCAGCCACGTACGTCCCATGACTGTCCCAAAACAATTCTTATGTTTTAAAGATTGATGATCAGGGCAACTAGTGCCCTGGACTTTGACAAGACTAGCATGGCATTTAATATGACGTATAGCTAATAAAGTTATCATTAATATCTAGGGTGACAAGGATCAGGTGATTCAATTATCAAGGGATGGCATAGTAAATTTAATACGACATCAAGTGGGCATGTAGCTACCTTAAGCTTTGACATATATGTGCATAGTAAATTAAGCATGCAAGTTGATAGTTTAAAAGAATATAATTTTGCATAAAATGTAGGATCAATATGATCAAAGTGATGACTTGCCTTGCTTGTTTTACCACGGCCTTGATTGCTCTAATTCAAAGCCTTCTCAGTCATTGATCTTAATTTTACTAGTCCTCGCTTTTACCCGAGTCTTGGTCTTGTTCGAATCCGTCGTCCTGTTGAGTCTTCATATTCTAATATGCGGCAAAGAAAAGAAAGACCAAATAAATCCAAACACTTTAAATGCCCAAGTTAATTTAGATTATACATTTATTACGATTTGATAATAGAAGGATGAGTCGGGTTAGTGTGCCGTAAGCACAGCGGTAGATGAATTGGGCGAAGGAATGAGGTGGCAGAATAGCTTTACCGTGAGGGAAAAATTTAGAATAAGGAGGGACCAAAATGAAGAAGTATCTACAGGAATATACCCCCTTTTGAAAAGGTAGAGGTCAAAGCATAGCTGATCGGGGCAATGCGAGGTTCGACCATTTATTTGATAACTTTCTCATTATTAATTTTATATTTATCAAGGAAGTCCCGTGAGTCAGGCAAGACTTACGGACAGATAAAAGGGGTTAGCGAAGATAGTAAAGAGGAATAGAAACTTGCAATACTTGGATGCGGAAGCTTTACAGGAGATGGGTATAAATTTAAATATTCAGTGTAACTTCGATATCTCATGTGGCGATATTTATCTGAGATTGCAGTAGCCAACTTAATAAATCATTATGTGTAGAGACCCGAATATACAAATCCGGACTCTCCTGTGTATTCTGCACTAGTCCAGGATCACGCTAGTGCACACAATGTGAACAAAGATAAATATCATCCATATCACGATATTCTAAGGAAAAACCAAATTATATTGATAATCATCAGAGTACGACCTTATGGCCAAGCTTACAATAGACTAGCCCGAAGGGCTTAACAAAAACTAGCTGAGGAAATCCAAAAGAAAGCGCAGCAGCCAATCGACACGCCCACAGGCTATCGAGTGGAGAACGAAGCCTAATCCGCGAAGACGTCGAAGTACTCTCCTTCTGGAACCTCCTACTGATGATGCTCCTCCTCCTCAACTGAGCAACAGGGGCATAAAGCCGTGAGTACATGGGTACTCAGCAAGCCGTTTGTAACAAATGAATGCAATATAATATGCAAGGCTTAACAATGGATGGCTGAAAGGTTAACTTTGCAGAAAGCTACAATTTGAAGTAAATATAATAAATAGATTGAAAAGCAACTTTAACAAAGGACGTTAAATAAATAATCAAAGGAATTGAATATAACCACAAGTGAACTGACCATTCACTTCCCAGCTCAACCCAACCAGGTTTCATAAAAACTCTACCCCTCGTGTGAAATCACCGAGCATTGTCCATGACCGAGGACACGGCTATTCGAATAGTTTTACACTCTGCAGAGGTTGCACAACTGTACCCACACGATGTGATAATCCTCACGTTAAAGAAAATCACAACAAGGCTTTTACAATGATCCATCCCCACCTGATCCCACTCGCTAAGGTTTCACCGTCGAGTAGGGCAACCCCCTAGTCGATAATTGCCCCCTCTTGCGCCACAACAACATCAGTAGTAAAACCAAAGTGGAGACTTCACAAATTATTATGCCAGGTCTATCCCATACTAGACATGTGGTTTGCACGATAAAGCTCAGATCAATGGCGCACAAAGTTAAGTCCTTAAGAATTACCCAGGCGAAACATCCACATCCCATGTGCCTCTCGCACCCCCTTTACTGCACGATCAATCGCCCAAGTGAAAACCAATTTTTGTATAACCACCGCCAATGACGCACCAACGTCACGGCACAAATTTTATAATAGTGGTACCAACCACGATTCAATATCTCATTAAGTCAAATTAATTAATCACATGTGATGATGAACCCTTTCGCAAAATAAGCAAGGCTAAGCATTCTATTCGTACCAACCCAATGTGACAAATAACATAGCATCACTAATAAAATTCCCAATGTAAGGTGACAATGGCATCAAGGTATTCCAAAATATCAAGGAGGGAAGTAACCAGTTGGGACGATAACTACCAATACAAGGGTTTGAATAAAAAATAGCGATGCAAGGTAATTAAATAATAGATTGCAAACTGGGTTCAACATGATCAAAGGACACGACTTGCCTTGGCCTTGCTCAGTTAGGAATTCTTGATCTTCGAATCCGGCTTCAGCTCCTTCGAACGCGTGATCTAACGAGAGAGAAAGCGAAACGAAACACAAAAATAAATTCAAATAAAACTCAAATAAACTGCAAAAACTGCAAAACCAGAACCAAAAGATGGAGCTCAATTTTAGATGAATTTAGGAAGAAGAATCGGGTCAATCGGAGTTCGGACGAAGGAGAACGAACGATCTAAAGTTTGCCGGGTGAGAAAATGCTGGAAATTTCATCCGAGAGGAATTTTTGGAAAGAAGGCTAGTGCTGGCGAGAGGAGTCATGGGAGATGAATCTAACTAGCAAAATGGGTTGCTAGTAACCTAAGGCACATAAAGGAAGCGACGGCACGCCAAACGGAGAATGATGGCGGCACGGACGGCTACAACGACATGGGTAGGATTGATGAATAAAACCCGGGCATGGAACGTGGAGAAGTAGGGTGAGCACGGGCTAGAACACGGCTTGGCGAAGCTAGGAAAATTGTCGGCTCGGCCAGAAACCCACCGGAGATGGCACAATCGACGATTGAACGATGTCGGGAAGGAAAAAGAGAAACTTAATATCTTGGTGCTCGGTGAACGAAATCTAAAACCACTTGGAGGGTAGCTACCTGGGATGATTTGGCACAAAGTGACGCGAACGGATTGGTGAAAATATCACCGGGTAGATGGGGGACACGAGATGCCATTGGCGGCCATGGCGAGGTTCGAAGGTGAAAATTTGTGGAGGCTTTTCAGGGAAACGGAAGTGAGCACGGCGTAGAACGTGGCGAGGCAAGGCTAGATAAAATTACGGCAAGGGCTAAAGCTTACCGGAGGCGACGAATCGACGTCGGGAAGCGCTCTTGACCTAGATTGGGGAAAACTCGATTCCGGGAGATTGGCTGCACCAAAACCAAATTAACTTGGCTAGAAGGTAGATTGGACATGAAGACACAATGTGACACGAAAGGATCACGGAGAAACTCATTGAATAGCTCGGGACACGACGAGCAAATTCGGGACCGGAGGGGCTCGGTGCCGACGGCATCCTGGGCTTTGGGAGGACTTGGAACGGCTTGAGATGGGTTTAGGTGAGCCAAGGGGTCCTATTTATAGGCTTGGAAGAGGTAGAAACCGACTTCAATCCGCGGATTTCGGTTTAGAGCCCGTTTCAGAAAATTAGAGATAAAAGGCAAACGGATGAACGAAACGAAAAGAGACCAGTTGGGATGGATTCCTTGCGTGATTTGGCACAACTTTCCTTTTGGGAGGACATTGAGATAAGGTCCGGTTTGAAAGTTATGAAGAGAGAGGAAAAAGGAAAGAACTGTACAGAGAGCAGAGGACTCTCAGCGCGCTGGAGACGATGATGAACAGTACCCCGCGGGTACTGTTGATCTCTCTCCTGATTCTTTTTTTTTTGGAAATTTCAAATTGAGCTCAAACAAACTCCGAAAAATCTCAGAAAATACAGAAAAATTCCTTGTGACACAAGGAACACAAATAAAATATTTTTGGCAAATATTAATATTTAATTTAATCATATTAAATCTTTTTAATTAATAAAAATTCCAATTAAGCTTTAATTAATTTCAGAAAAATCCAAATGGTGAATTTTATTTTAAAAGCTTCAAAAAGGCTCTGAAAATCAGGATGTTACATTATGTTAGCGACTTAAGTAAATGATGGGGTTGTTCATTTTAGTCCAGTCGTTATTGTAAGCAAAGTTAATTATTCTGTTTGATTAACGAACTTATTAGAGATGGCCAATAGTTGCGATTTATTGGAAAGAGGAGCTTAGGATTTTGATAAGGTTCGCCTTGATAAGACTGTTCCTTTTATTATTAATTATATTCGGTCATTAAGTTTAAATCCCGAGATAGTGATGGGGAATTTGGATGTGACACAAAGATTAAGGATTGCTCTTTCTTATTCAAGACTTTCTTAATCATATTTTATTTTTCCTCTTAAATCTTAGTATTTAAGATAATGTTAAAGCCTTTATTACAAATATTTTTAAGCTCTTTTGAGAGGATAGCCTCCATGATTTTAGAGATGAGTAAACCACACTTGGTATTTTATGTGGCTTGCCAATGATTATTTTAAGCACTACTAAGAGAGATGAGCAATTCATGGTTAATATTTCATGCGACACAATCTTGCTGAATTTATTTACTTAGTTTGCATAAGTAGATTTAGATCGAGAGGTTGAAGATATCATTTAGACCTCTTGAGCCTTTGATAGAATGTGATATTAATATTTGATTTGTTTGAACGTCAAATTTGAGAGCATTAAAATCATCTTTATAAAGCCTTAAATATGAAACTTTAACTGTCTAGGATCAACTTCTATTACCTCTAATTCACAAAAGATGATCTTACAATTAGATTCACATATTCGATTTCTAACATCAATCTCTAGTGAACCCCTGTCGATTTTCTTATTATTTGGAAATAGAACATGCATTCTTTTGTGTTAGTCTTACATGAGAATTTATATGTTAGTTTGTTACCTTTTTATTATCAAGAAATTTATTAAAGAGAAATGTATAAGTGTAAGTCCCCATTACAATTTGCAACTAATTCCTCATTCCCTCCTTTACGTACAAAACACAGTTCACTGCCTTGCTCAAATGAGAGAGTTTTAGATACCAACTTACGAGTGGGAGAGCATACTGCTGCGCGTGAGTTTTTGGCCAAGTTTTTAGTCGGGCCCACCACACAGAGACAGAGGCACAAGAGAGCCGCTCGGCCGACTGAAACAGAGCAGGGGCAAAGACGAGGAAGACAGGGGAGAGGGAAGAGCCGAGCATTGCAGCGGTGGCGCCGATGGGGGACGACCTGGGAGGCGACGGCGACCAATAAAATGGGCCGTCCGGTCGACGAGGGACCCCGGGGAGGCGGTGGCTGCGGTAGGGAAGGGGCCACGGCAAACCGATGGCGATGGAAAGCGGCCGGGGAAGGGGAGCCGGATGGGGCGCCGGTGGCCGGAGAGGAAGGAGCATGGAATGGAGCGAGCACGAGCACGAGTAGAGGGCGAGGAGCTCACCTGAGCGACCGAACCGGCCGGAGAGAGGCTGCAGCAGACCAGCGACGAGCACAGGCAACGGCGCGGGGAGACGACCGTGGCGGGGTCGCGTCGGCGGGGGAGAGCGCAGGCCGTCGGCTTGGGAAGCCTCGGGGTGCCGGGGAGGTGCTCTCACCGCGTGGAATCGCCCCGGAGCCGACCAAGGTGGAGGCGGCAATGGAGATGGTGGTGGCCGGCCGGAAAGGGGGAAAACACGTGGGCGGCTAGCTCGGGCGGCGGATTCCCAATTACTCGTGGATGGAGGCAGCGGCCGGCAGGGGGCGCGCCGTGATGCGGTCAAATCGTGGAGGAGATGGCTGGAGCGTTGGAACGACATGAAGTGGCGGCGGCCGGCGCTGGCGCAGGGAACTACCCGAGCGAACTGAGATGGAGGGAGGAGGAGGAGGCGAGCTCGACTCCTTTTATCGCCAGCAAAGGCCACTGGAGATGAAGTGACGCGGGTACCTCCGGCATGGGCACCGGCATGGCATGGCGTACCCTGGGCATGGCGGTGCGTACGGCGGCATGGCGATGAGTGTACCGCGGCATGGGCGATGGGGAATACCGGGGGCTGAGCTGGGTGAAACCAGGGGCGGAGCACGGCTGCAGCTGGGACGGTGCGAGCGCAGGCGGGGCGGCTTGGTTCGGAGAGAGCGGCGCGGCCAGGGAGGCGGTGCGGGCGGTGAGTCAGAAGAACAGGGGAGGAAGATGCCAGGGGAAAGGAGGAAGCCGGGCAGGCCGGAGAGAAGAAGTGGGCCTGGGAGGAAGAAAAGGGAATTGGTCGGCTGGGCCGGAAAGAAGAAAAAAACAGGCCGGGCCCCAAAAAGAGATTTTTCAGGAATTTCAATAGTTTCTGAATTTTGAGAATTTAGATTTGGTTTTGTGAGTATATTTGAAGTTAAAAACTTGGTTCCAATTTTGGATATCAACATTTTGATTGATTTTGTTTTTTTAAAAAAAAATTGCTGGAACTCTGAGAAATACTTCTTAATTCTCCAAATTTGAATTTCCGGACACAAAAATTAGATGGAAGGGTTTTATATTGATTTTCGATTTCTATTATTGGCCTGGAATGACCAAATTTAAATTTTAAAGTTTGAATTTAATACTCCCAAGGAGTTTTGGATTCTCCATAATTGTAAACTTTAATTTCTAGATCTTGATTCCAAGGTTTGGATTTTTATCATTTTGATTTTCAAACTTGGTTCTTTATCCCAAGATATCGAATTTTATTACTTGGGCTTTTGGCAGGAAAAACCAATTTGAGAGATTCGAGTAACGCCAAAGATTTTTGAAATACCCAAGAAAATGGTTAAAAGATTTTAAAATTTTGAAATTACACTAGCTCCCTATTTGGGATGTTACATTTGACCATCTCGACCTCCTGAAGACCACACAGAGTTCAATTTTACCAAGCTAAACTCCGATAAAACCTAAACCAGGTTGAATTTGAAATTGTAAAATAACCCTATTCACAGCTAGAGCCGGTATTATCCCAATCTGAAACCGATACTATCCTAAACTCATCACTATTCACCAAAAGCCTAATAGCACACATACAGCAATTTTGACCGTCTCGAACCCATCTAGCCCAATTCCATCTTCATTTAGCCAAACCACGCACCACCTAAACCCTGACCACCCAAAACTATTTTCTTTATATCTTTTTAGTTATTTTATTGTATTTTATTCACAGCTTGCATTTTGCAAAGCAGAAACTTATTTGCATTCATTTTTCGTGCTAGTATACGGACCCAACAAGTTGGTTAACAGAAGAGCTACAAGAGCAAGACCGCAGACATTGGGAAAGGAGGCAACTCCTTATATTGATCATGTTGAACCTTGTTTTCAAATACAATATTTTGCTTTCAAATACAAATGCATGCTTCCCATTATTATGTATATAGATTGCCTAGTTACACCATACAGTGATACCTTTATTTTCCCTCTTGGTAATACTGTTCCTTGTCACCATAGGATGCTTATAATGGTAATAATGCTAGATCATGGTTATAGATTGCCTAGCTACACCATACAGTGATACCTGCTATTTTCCCTCTTGGTAATACCATTCCTAGTCACCATAGGATACTTATAATGGTAATAATGCTAGATCATGGTTGTGCTTAGCTATACTTTAGAGATAATAGTAAAATATGATACAAACATTGTCCACTGAAGCTGAAAACATGATAGTAGTGGTAACATGGGTTACCACTGAAAACAAGGATTTTTTTAAAATGAAGGACACCTAGGTGAGTGGTTAACTTGAGACCGATGTAGGTACTACCTGTGGTCTATATTATTGGTTTGTCTCACTTGAGTCGATTAAGAACTCTGTGTGCGCTCATTTCTACACCCAATCATGCAACCACAAGTCTGGTATGAAACAGACATGGCCAACTAATTTGCTTTGTTTCGATATGGGCTCCTACACCAGTTGGCGATGACCTACGGGGCCATTGCCGGAGAAAGATATGTTAGGAGTGAACCTATAAGGGTCACTACCTGGGGAGCCCCGAAAGGTCTCTACCCTAAGGGAGAGTGCACTCAACTAGAGCTAATAACGGAGACCCTTAGCGCTGAGGGTCCATACCTCCGGAGCAGGGAAAAATATTAGAACAAACATTGTGAAGGCCTTATTATGATTACTCAGTCACACACCTACGAAAATGTGTAATGGCTAACATTATGAGATAATCATATCTTATAGGTAAAGTTCTACACCTTTACAGAGTGTTATAATCTATTCGAATATTCGTGCCCCCGGTCATGAGAAATTTTAGATCTCCGCCTTAAGAGAGAGTCGACTCGAACATAGCTAATAACTAAGGCCCTTTGCGCTGAGGGTGCATACCTCCTGAGTAGGGAAAAATATTGAAACAAGCAATGTAAAGGCCTTACTATGGGCTTGTTCTTTCTGGCTGTGGATTTTTGTTTTTTGGCTAAAATGTTTGAATTTTGGCTATACACGATAGAGATTAGTAAAATAGAGATACTTGCGTACAATTTTGGCTAGTACAGGTGATGAGATTTTAATGTATACTACAATTAACTTGTATATCCTGTCTTGAAAAAAATACTCTGTTTAAAAGTTAGATACTGTAGCAAAAGCCAAAAGCCACCCACAAAAGTAGAAAGAATAGGGCCTATGATTACTTAGTCACACACCTATGGAAACGTGTAATTGCTGACATTACGAGATAATCATATCTTATGTGTAAAGTTGTACACCTTTATAGAGTGTTATAATCTACTTGAATAATCATGCCCCAGGTCATGGGCAAAGTGTGAAAATACCACAGTGTGTAGCTTTCATAAAATGGGTATCGGTATGGAGGTATGGTAAAGGACATGGACTGAGGTCCTTGGTCCAGACATGGAAAATAACTATGAGGAAAGTTGCTCCCACATAGTCAAATGAACATTTTTTATTTCAATTAAAATGGCTATCATAGGTTTGAAAACTAACTACGATATGATATTGACAAATTGGCTTCACGCAAATAAAACATAAAATCATTCTTTAGTTAAGCCTTACATGTAGATAATAGTCCTACAAATGCATTTTGCTATAAGGACTTGTTGAGTATATAGTGTACTCAATCTTACTTATTTTCATCATAACAGATAAGAGAAGGACAAGGAATGCTTCAAGCTTACCTGTTAGGGTTACGACCACAATTAGGCATTCCTGTGGGGATTTTCTTCGATTTTTCTGAATGTAAGTTAAATTGTTGGGTTTGGAAGCCCGTAAAGTTACTAAAGTTGACTATTAGGTCTTATTTTAATCAAATTAATATTTTTTAAATGTTCATGAGTAGACATGATATTCTTTATGTCCACAACTGAACTCCTGGGCTGTTGCGGGATGTACAATGACCCTGTTCCCAAAAAAGGGCTATTACAGAAAATTCTTGGAAAAATCTATATATCACTTGAATGATTTTTTTTGAAAATCAATTGATTTTGAAACCTCCCCCTCGGGACCTGAATATGCAATCCGGACTCTCTATGTATACTGCACTAGTCTAAAATTATGCAAGTGCACACAGTAGCAACATTGATGTAATATCATCCATACACATGAATAATTAAGAAAAAAGCTAATATTACTTAACTAATTGAGTATGATCTTATGATCATAATTTATATTTATTATGCCTCACAGGCTTAGCACTAAGAAATAAGCTTGCAGCGGAAAACCAAAAGATAACTCCAGCGAAAAATAACCCATCTCAAGCTACAGGCTATCGATTGGGGTTGCTCAACCTAGCACTTAACCTCCTTCATAGTAGTACTCAAAGAGTGGTGAAGATTCTTCTCCTTCAGTAACTGAGTTGTGTTGATAGCAAGGGTGAACACAGAGAGTATTTAACAAGTTGTGTATGCAGAATGCAATATATAAATGCAATGCTTGAAAAAAGGAAATGAACTTGGCTGGTTTTGTAAAAAGCTAAATTCAAATTGTGAAAACAATAAATAGATTAAAAGCATAATTTGAGTAAAACAAGCAACAAGTTAACAATATCTCACATAGCTCATCCATCAATTTCACCTAGCTTTCGTTCCCAAGTTTTTGGTTATAAAAATCTACCCTTTGTGTGAAATTCTCGAGTACGTCCATAACTGCTGACATGGCTATTCGAATAGATCCATTTAACACTGTATTGTTGTACAACTTTTTTTCACATGATATGATCAACTCATCATGTCAGCCAATTACACGCTTCCTTAGACGTGCGACTAAGATGATCATGACAAAACCTTTCAGAAATTTTGTCCTAGTACTGACCCCTCCCGTCAAGCTTAAACCCAATAACCACACTCCAACACATGCGAACAGGCCCGGAGCTTAACATTGGATTTGTAAATAGAGCACCATCCATAATATGTAACCCAATGAAAGCGATCACACCTTCCACTCTAACACTGAGCTTAACCTACCATCTAAGGAGTCAATACCGAAACTAGGTAACTTATTAAGCTAGGTCCGTCCCATAACAAATATGTGGTTGTACAATTGTGGCTCGGTTTAATGGTGCACAAAGTTAAGTCCTCAATCGACCAGGGAGATGCTACCCAAATTCCTGTTCCACAATTTACCAACTTTCCACAAAACACATAACACATAGTTCTTTCAATTGTCCAAATCTCAACTATTTATCCACCCTTATATTAAAGCACAACATATGCCATCAATGATAATACATAGTGCACAAAGTTATTTATAAAGCAATTCCATATATCATTAATCAAATTTAATTTGATTCCAAAACAATATTCCAGAACTCCTAGCATGCCTAAACAATCAAACCAATCCATATTGGTGACAAATTAGTGATCAACTGATAATAACCATCCTAGTGTGATAAAGGATCATGGCATACAAATAACAAGGTGGATAATTAGCAATTGGGACAATAACTACCTCCTAAGGTAGTTTTAATAAATGGCAATGCATATAATTTAATTGCAAAATAATTTTATGAAACTGGGTTCAACAAGATTAAGGTTGTATAACTTGCCTTCAACAAAATCTTGATCTCGAACTACTTCTTCACCTTTGTAACATCTTGTTTTTCAGTCTTTTTGAAGCTTTTAAAATAAAATTCATCAATTGGATTTTTATGGAATTAATTAAAAACTTAATTTGATTTTTTGCAAATTAAAAGGATTTAATGTGACTAAGTTGAACTTCAATTACTATCAAAATTGTTTTATTTGGATTCCTTATGTTGCAAGGAATTGTTTATATTTTCTAGGATTTTTTCTAGATTTATTTGTTATTTTCTAGAGCTCAATTGAATTTCTGGCAATTTATGAAATTAGGAGAATCTTTAGAAATTCCAAAAAGCCAACGTCGCCCGCCTATTCTTCTGCTGCTGCCTCCTCCCACCATCTTCCCCATCTCCGGTGGCTCCTAACCACTGGATCCACCGCTATGTATGTGCCTCCTACCGCCCCAATCGAACTGCTGGAGTCATTGCCCTCCTCGATGCCCACGGCCTACGACGCCACCACCACCTCACTACCATGTGGCCTCTGCTACCCACCACTATGAACCAAACCCCTAACTCGATAAAACCCCATCCTAACTCCCTATCACTGTCAGTACAACGACTCCATCAACTGAAGCACAAATCTTCAAGCGGATCGAAAGGTTCGAAATTCAATTAATTTCGCAAAAAAAATTTCTCATGTGTTGTGCATCAATTCCGAAAATTCTTACACACCCTGCCATGGTGGCCTGAAGGAAATTCCACATTTTAAACTGATTTCTCAATAATGAAAATTCAAGAAATTTAAATAGGCAAAGAAAAATAGCAAACAACTCTAGAAAAATCTAGAAAATACTTTGAAACACTAGAAACTCAAATAAAACATTTTTAACAATATTTGATATTTTATTTTTCTAGATGAATTCCTAAACAGAATTTAAGGTATATTTTCTGTAAAAGGAAATTTCTAGAAAATTAATTAAATCAAATTTTAAATTGAAATTATTTGAAAAACTCTGAAAATTGGGATGTTACACTCTCTCACTATTTTCTATGTAAGATGCCTCATAGATCGCACTGAGCTCAATTGATGAAGCCGCCGCTGACTGCCTTCTCCACTCTACCGCATCCTCATGTCTCCTCACCGGCACCGCCCGCCTGTTCTTCCGCTACTGCCTCCTCCCACCTTCTTCCCCATCTCCAGTGGCTCCTAGCTACGGGATCCACTACTGCATATGTGCCCCTTCTACCACCCTAATCGAACATGCTACTTGGATCTTGTCACTACTTCCCTCCTCTATGCCCGTGGCCTGCGGTGCCACCACCGCCTCACTACCATGTGGCCTCTACTACCCACCACTGTGAATCATACCCCTAGGAGAAAACTAGTCCTAACTCCCTCTCACCGCCAGAGAAGACACTAACTCCGTCGACCAGAGCACAAATATTCAAGCAGATCGAAAGGTTAGAGATTCAATTGATTTCGCAAAAAAAATTACTCACATGTTGTAAATCAATTTTGAAAATTCTTATACACCCGGCCGAAGGGAATTCTAGATTTTAAACTGATTTTTCAATTATGAAAACTCAGGAAATTCAAATAAGTAAAGAAAAATAGCAAACAACTCCAAACAAATCCAAGCAAATTGTAGAAAATACTTTGAGACACTAAAAACTCAAATAAATTATTTTTAATATTTGGTATTTTATTTTTCTAGATTAATTCTTAAACAGAATTTAAGGTATGTTTTCTTAAAAAGGAAATTCCTGGAAAATTAATTAAAATAAATTTTAATTTGAAAAACTCTGAAATTGGGATGTTAAACTCTCTTCCCATTTTCTATGTAAGATGCCTCATAGATCGCATTAAACTCAATTGATGCGACTGCCGCTAATTGCCTTCTCCACTCTGTCGCCTCCTGATGTATCCTCACCGGGGCCACCCACCTATTCTTCATTGCTGCCTCCTCCCACCTTCTTCCCCTCTCCGGTGGCTCCTAGCCACCAGATCCACCACTGCGTACATGCCTCCTATTGCCTCAACCAAACATGCTACTTGGATCTTGTCGCAACTGCCCTCTTCCATGCTCGTGGCCTGCAGCGCCACCATTGCCTCACTTCCATGTGGCCTTTGCTACCCACCACTATGAACCTAACCCCCAACTCAGTGAAACCTCGCCCTAACTCCCTATCGCCGCCAAAGAAGGCAACGACTCCGCCGACCGGAGCACAAATATTCAAGCGGATCAGAAGGTTAGAAATTCAATTGATTTCACAAAAAAATTTACTCATGTGTTGTACATCAATTTCGAAAATTCTTATACACCCTGCCATGGTGCAACAATCAACGAGGAGCAACAAAAAAGTACTGACCCTACACCTCATACATAATTACCTCACTAACAACAATATGTTTCCCTCTGAATCGAAATGCAAGAGACAAAGTGGAAAAGAGGTAGGGAAGTCAGCTAGGCTTCAAACAAAGGGGATGGAAGGGGGCACGACGGTGAAGTAAGGTTCGTCTCTTGTGCAGTAGGGCCTCCCAAGTGAGAGGTTACTATTGTGGAGTGGCCCCATCTAACCCCTTTGCCCTAAGCCGACACTAGGAGACGAAAAAGGTAGTGCGGAGCGCAAGGATCTACGCCACCCTTTAGCGAAAATAGCACCCTTCGCCAAAGGGTCTCATTTGGAACTTCGAGACCAACCTTCGCCTATGTGGCTAAAGTGGAGGATAACCTAGGTATCGAGGCGCTCGACTCTTAATTACTACAAAAAGGTTCATCACAGACAGTTTTCTGAACCGCCTGTATTTATGTGTCAGTGATAATTGAAGGTTATTACAAACGGTTTGTGAGCCGTCTATGATAAAGACAACATAGACGGTTTGACAGACGGCTCAAAACAAAAACCATCTGTGATACTCACACATCATAGACGATTCTAGTTACCAATCTTCTCTGATTGGTGCGTATCACAGATGGTTGGTATATAGAACCGTCTATGATAATCCTTCATAGATGGTTTATAGCACAAACCGTCTGTGATAGTTCATTCTATATCTAAATTTTTTTTTTCTGTTTTTTGGCAAACCTCAAGAAATAATGTTACCTATGCCCTTTGAAAACAAGCAAATATAGTGGCAAACACAACAGCACATTTCATTTTCATTAAGATTACAATCCACCATTACAGCAAGAATATATAAGAAGCAGAGATCCTAGCGGACAGTAGAAGCTGGATACATTAGATGGCGGCCGGATATCGTCGGCAATGGAGAGGCGGCGGTAACCTTTGTGGCACGACGGTGAGACTACATAATACACTCTTATGGCACTTACGACAAGAATATGTTGTGCAGTCTACCGTGGTGTCATAATGGAGGCACTAGCTCACGGCGGTAGTTGGCGTTGTCGAGGAACAAGCTGGATGCAACGGATGGCGGTAGCACCACCTTTGTGGCACGACGGTGAGACTGCAGAAGACACTCTTACGACACTTACGACAAGAGTGTGTTGTGCAGTCTACCGTGGTATCACAACGGAGGCGCTAGTTCACGGTGGTAGTCAGCGTCGTCAAGGAACAAACTAGATGTAGCGGATGGCGGTAGCACCACCTTTGTGGCATGATGGTGAGACTGCAGAAGACACTCTTACGACACTTACAACACTTACAACAAGAGTGTGTTGTGTAGTCTACTGTGGTATCACAACGGAGGCACTAGCTGACGGTGGTAGTTGGCGTTGTCGAGGGGAGGATGCAGGAAGCTATATAGTGGACGAACTTACGCGTGACTACCGGTGGAAGGTAGATGGGGAGTAATTAATAAGGGCCGAGCGGTAGGAAGAACTGGTGTTTGCCATTTGATGTGGAGAGAACAGATGGGTGAAATCGAAATCCTGGGGGATACGTCACGGATCGGTGACGTGTCATTGTTAGAGATGGTTTGTTATACAAACCGTCTGTGCTAATGCACATATGAGAGACGGTTTGTTATGCAAACCGTCTGTGATAGTTTCATAGACGGTTCTAATTAAAAACCGTCTATGATAGTACGCATATCTCAGACGGCTTTTAAACCTAGCCGTCTGTGATAGTTTCAGAGACGGTTTTAGCCATGAACCGTCTGTAATAATCAAAGCACAGACGGTTCCACATAAACCGTCTGTGATGAAACGTCCAGTATAGCTTGTTTTATAGTAGTGCTTCAAATGAAGGCTCCGGTCTAGCGGTCTGCAACTTCATACCTCAGGTCACTGGGCTAGCGGCCTGCGACTTCATACTTTCTATCTTCCATGGACATAGTCTATGTCGTCACGTCTAGACCTCTGTGGCCACATGGTGGAACCCGGGGGGAATACCTAGTGTACCTAGTACGCTAGCACCGTTTATAAAGGGTATATCTGTAACTTTTGTCACCCTTCCCCGACCCTATAAATGAGTGGTCAGGGGGGATGAGGGCATGCAATCCATTATGATCCGGCAATACTGTTCAGTGCATAACCCAGTTTTCACCTGTTCTGCAAGTATTCCCATCCAAGGCCTCTAAGAGTCTTACCACCCTCTCGGGCGGCTTCACCCTTCGAAGCCCCCAACAATCCACTGTTTGGTTTTGTAGCCATAACAATAACATTAACTCTTTACTTAATAGATGGGTCTAATCGAGGCTGGAAGTACGCGTACGTATTCTTGACGGAAGACAATCCTAAAACCACACAAACACGTTCGAAACCTGTAATTTGAACCATCAGCGCAAGATTATTTCCACTCAAAACATTGCAAGAATTCAGAGCACTTCATTGCATGATTGAATTGCACGCGCCATGACGCATTGCTAAGCTATTTTACATCCCCTCATGGTTGGTCAATGCACACATATTCCGTGGGCAAATAGTCCCTGTAGCTTTCTTGTAACCACTTCTTCAACTGCTTGTCCTTGCCTATTTAATTATGGCGTTTAATGATGTATCAGTCGCTATTTCTTACAAAAGACTGAAATTTGGAAGATATGATAGTTTATCATACAACTTCCTAATTTTGTGTGTAATGTTTTTCCTCCTGTAAGAATAGCTTGCTCCTTTAACTTTGTTCTTATCCAGGCTCATGTGTTCAGAAAGTCATTAATTCCTGAAGGAAATAAGTTCTTAAATTGGCATCTCCTGCATAAATTATAAAGAATCAAGATAATGTAACCTTCTTTCACATTTTGACCAGAAGTTCATGTTTGCTTACTTCAATTTGTTTAGTACATATTGTCTGACCATTTCAGAGTGCCTTTTCGTCTCTCCTCTGTTTGTTCCAGAAAATAAAATATGCATCAAGACAGTTTCAGATCAGTGGTTTGCAGATCCCTTTCAAAGAGTCTTCCCTCCAGAAGCAAACATGGCAGCTATCCTGAAACAGCTCAATGTGCTGCCCCTCGTCACACTGCAACCTAGTTTGCCGAGGCTGCCAAGGCCGGGATTGGAGCCTATCACAGAGTAACCGGGAGGAGATGTCCATATTATCGCAGAGATTACCTGATGGAGAAGTGTAGTAGTGTAGTACTGATGTTCGAGATTTGAATAGGATTTGCTGAATAGTATATGATAACATGAAAATACAATGTTATTTGATCATTTGCATTGATTTAACCTTATGCTCCATCAAAGCTATGGTAGTACAATGCTATGTATGGGGAGTCACTGCAATCAACATATTCCTTCACCGTCCACAAAAATACAATTTGGATAAAAAAAAATATCGTCAATTGTTTACAAATATAAAAGAATGAGTCACAAACAAAGATGTGTCCCTAATCCCATCTCTTATATTTCTAGAGCCAACCTACTAGCCACACATTTTTCAGATACAAATTCAGATTCTCAAATAAATATATTATCAAAAAATCCAAAATAAAAATTTAAAACTCTACCAAACAGGCCTGCAACTACCATCTCGGGCAGCTTCACCCTTCGAAGCCCGCAATAATCCATCGTTCGGTTTCGTAGCGATCACAATAACTCTTACTAATAGAAGGGTCCAATCGAGGCTGGAAGTACGTACGCTTACGTGTTCAAGCTGGCAGATTTTGACGGAAGACAATCCTAAAACACATACACGTTGGAAACTTGTAATTTGAACCATCTGCGCAAGATTATTTCCACTCATAAAATATGGGGGCCGGAGTCATCATATGTGTTTTGTACTAGTCCTATAATAAATAGCTAGTATATATATTTACAATATTGAGATTATATCCATACTAGAGATGGCAACAGAGAATTCCCCAATGGGGAGTGGTAGAACGTTCCCGTCCCCGATTCTTTCCCCGTTCCCCACCCCCGATTATATGCCCGAGGAAGAATTCCTCCCATTCTCCATCCCGGTAGGGAACGGGGCCCCAATGAGGACCCAATCCCCGATAATAAGTGGTCATAAACCCTATACAAATAATTATAATATTATTATATGACAATTAGATCAATAAAAACTGCATGAATTTACCATAATAAATGTACAATAGGTGCATCACATAATTCAAACAAGTGTTTATTTCTTGATTTAGGATTTTACAAGGTATTAATAAGGTATCATATGATACACATGGTATAGTATACAATGATTCGGATCTACAACAGAGAATGGGAATGGAGGTTAGGGGAATGCCCCCATCCCCGCCATCCCCAACGGGGAATGAATTTGCTTGCTACATTTCCCCATAAGGGCAGAAATCTCTCCATCCCCGCCCCCTAATAGGGGAATTCCCCGTCGGGAACAGGGAATGGGGTCCATTGCCATCCCTAATCCATACAAATCACATATATTTAATTTATGACAAAGGGGTGAATACATAAGCGATGCATAATAAGGTTTACAGTATAAAGCCGACTGGCCAGGTAAATACCAGAGTTAAAAGTAAATTGCAGCGGAAGACAAATAAATAAGCAAAAGTATCCAGTAGTATGCCACTATAGCTCACTGGCAACCGACTAGGGAATTAGGCCCTAAAAAAACCATAGTCGAACTCCCCAATGCAAGGGCAAAGTACATGTCTTCTCGCTCGTATCCTTCTTCATTTTCTGATCAACAATAATTTAAGCAAGATTGAGTACATTACATACTCAGCGTATCGCAAAATTATATATATGCATGGCTATCAAAGGATGAGGCTCTATACTAAGTTATTTTCAGCATGAAACAAATTTTATTTGCAATATTAATAAGTAATAATTTGCAACAGAATTGTAAAGAGCATTTGGTATGTAAGGAAATAACATTTGTATAGCTTCCATAACAATAGATCAAATCAATTCGCAGTCTTCCTCGACTGTGAACATCACATAATTCCCTCCCATGGGCATGACACACGGAAGATACGTACATGCCATCCCATATGTTCAGTAAAACAGTTTTGAAAATGAAAACTATACTCATTATGGCTACATCCAAGCTTGCTCATGGCTATTTAAATATTTTTTAACACCTTGTAGAGGTTTTATAACTTTATCCATACGAGATAAACAAATACACTGTTAGATATTACATGCTTCCTTAGACATGCGACGAAATGATTATCATATAGCCTTTACTCCATCTAGTACTAACCTTGCACCAGCATGATGAATGGACAAGCCCTCACTTGGGTACGCCAAGTGAGCCACATGACAGACCCTCACCTCAGTGGATTCCATCCCTTAATGAGGTATTCACCATTGTATTAGCGAATATCGGTCCTAACACCTCGGTGAAGGGAGCCCCTACAAGCCAAACCATTACGCAGAATGCTCTTACTACTTCTATGCCTACCACACTGCAAGGCTAGATCTAGACAACTTAATCAGCTAAATACCAGAGCCCATATAGCACATGTGGTTGCACGGTGTAACTTAGATATACGACAATAATGTTTGGTTCTTAATTGATCTCGGCGAGAATCTCCTCCTATATATATGCGAGGTTCCGCCTCACATTTGACAACTTATCATATAACTCACTCTCGTCTAAAAACTAGGTTTTTCATTTTATTTTTATACCAAACTAACAGAGATTCCTCCTTAGGACCAACATTTTGAAATCTTCCATATCTATGCGCAAATTTTTCCGAAATATCAAACTTAGTGAAAGCTATCGCATGGCTAAACATCTAGACCATATATCAATATAATATATCCATTAGCTATTGTCTAAGCCATGTCCTAAGATTACAACAGTGAGGATATCAAATTTGCAAGGAAGTTCAATGCATACAAGTGGTTGTAACTCCATTACACACAGTATAGCTATTTTAGTTAAACATACACGCATGCATAATAGATTTTGGGAACACTATACAATAATTGAAATACTGGGATCAACATGGTCAAAGGGGGTACTTGTCTTGCTAAATTACTGTGGTCTTGATCTTACTCAAAAACTTATCAGTCAATGATCTTGAAGCTATTGGTCCTCATCTTTGTGTCGATTCTGCTCATGTTGGTGCTCCTTCAGGACTTCGACTTCTAATTACACGATAAGCGATCGAAAGACCAAATAAATCCAAAGGACTTCAAAATATCCAAATAAATCCAAAGAGAACTTCATTAAGTTTTATTAGGATTGAGTTCGGTGATGTAAGAGAAGGTTTAGAGGGTGTGGGATGTTTGACATAGTCGAATAGAGTTTAAGTGAATGAGGGAATGGCAGGGAAGCTTTTCTGGGAAGGAAAACAAGGATAGATCAAAGGTGAAGAAATATTCACAGGATTATTCCGCTTCTTAACTCAAAGAGGGATAGTAATAGCCGATCGTAGAGTACCTTGGCTTGGTTTGAATTATCTCCTCGATTGGTACAGTATTCTTTAAGACTACTAATGTTCTTCAGCCGCTACAGTGTTCTTCTGACTTCTAATGTTCCTCAGCCACTACGGTGTTCTTCTGACTTCTTACGTTTCCTGGTCGCTACTCGATTCCATCTACGACTACTGCAGCCAACGATCATGGTAGTTAACAACTCAAAGCCATTGTAGCTCATGGCCTTACAACCATTGTGGCTACCGACCTTACGAGTATGATTTACGACTTCTTCGATACTTAGACGTTCCGACCACTACGATACTCGGACGCTCTGACTACCGACTATGGTACTTCAACCACACAGGTCTTCAACTATGTCGATCCTACAACAACATCGGTCGTACCTCTCAAATAGAGTCGATACTACTGGTCTTCAACCACGTAGGTCTTCCAAGCATGGACTAGGTACTGTTGCTTATGACTACTGACTAGGCTCTGTAGGTTTCAACTACCAACTACTGACTAGGTCCTGTAGGTTTCGATTACAAACTACTGACTAGGTTATGTAGATTTCGACTACCAACTAGATTCTGTAGTTTTCAACTATCGACTAGGTTCTGTAACTTATGACTACTGATCAGGTACTATAACTTACGACTACCGACCGGGTACTATAATGGCTACCAACTGAGTACTATAACGACTACTGACTGGAACCTGTAGCTTACAACTACCGATTACCAGCTACGTTCTATAGATTTTGACTGCCAACTACTGAGTAGGTTCTATAGTTTTCGACTACTGACTATCGAGTAGATTCTGTAGTTTTCGACTACCAACTATCGACTAGGTTCTGTAGTTTTTTACTATCGACTACCGAGTAGGTTCTATAGTTTTCGACTACCAACAGTGTACTGTATCTTATGACTACCGACTAGGTACTATAGCTTACGACTACGGTCAGTGGTCGAAGATTTACGAGCCCAGCAGCAGTCAAATATTTTGACAACGGTCAAAACTTTTGACACCAGCAGTGGTCGAAGATCTCGACACCAGCAGCGGTTGAAGATCTCGACTACGGCTGCGATCGAAGGCTCGGCTTCGGTAGCGATCGAAGGTTTTGATAACACTATAGTCAAAAATTTCTACAATGGCAGCGGTCAAAGATTTCGACACTAGTTGTGGTTGAAGAGTTTGATCACGACAGCGGTCAAAGATTTTGACAACAACTACGGTCGAAGATTTTGACAACGGCAACGGTCGAAGATTTTGACAACAACTGTGGTCGAGTATCTTGGCATAGCAGCGATCGAAAATTTTGACATCGGCTATGATATAATATTTTGACACCGATAGCGATCGAAGATCTCGACATCGATGCCATATTTCAACTTCGACTGCTACAGTTATGTTCTTGTGTTCGACTACCACAATTTTCTTTTTGAGTTTGACTACTTTAGTTCTTTTACTCATTCTGACCACTATGGTACTCTTATCTATCGAGAGAGCCATGGCTCGTCACCAGCAAGGGACTCCTCGGCAGACAGAGTGTGAGCTAAAACAAAGCTGGGACCTCAGCCCGCAATCCTAGGTGAAAAATCACGACCTAACTTGGAGGGTAGGGAGGTCGACCGTGTGGTCCTATAGTGGCAAAAGCAGGGGAAGGGCACTATAGGGCTATGAGATACTAGGGCTCAATTCGGTGCTAGGGGAGCTTCCATAGGGGAGGAGGAACTCACCAAATGCAATGATGGCACTCAAGAAGGAGCGGAGGAAGCTGGGATCAGAGACCTCATTGATGGTGAAGGGGTCCACGGCAACAACGATGTTCGGTAACAGAGAATCTACAAAAGGGTGTGCACGAGCTTGCATGCATGCGGAGGTATGGGCAAAAGGAATCAAGGTATGGCTTACCGAAGGGAGAATGTCTTACGGTGATGTCTTGGTCGGAGTGGAAGAAGAAAGTCTAGCTCGAATGATCTACTGCACGAAAGGTCAATCAAAGAGGTAGGGTATGTTGTGATAGAGTTGGGGAGGAGAGAAGCTCACCAAAGTAGCTAGAACATGATGGCGTGCTCGCCAGCGTCGTGAATGACTTTGGTTTCTCGATGTTCCAATGAGCGAAGTGCTCAAGAATCGTGCGCAAGAGACCAAGAGGGCGAACTGAAGAGCAATGGCATGGCAGGGGGCTTTTATAGGTACAGAATGGCTAAGGGAAGAGCACGAGTTCTCGTGAGTGCAACTGAGCGACGCGATCGAGTTCTCGCTGTGGAACGTCGCGTAGGGAGAAGAGATGCGTCGTGTTGAGGCGATGGGTAGGCGGGGTTGGCAGCAGTAGAGAACAACTGTGGACGCGGCGTTAGGAACTGAGGATAGTACGAGCCACGACCATGGTAGAGCTGGCGTAGGCGCGTGAGGTGAAAGACGAACCCTACCAGCCAGCCCGACGCACCAGCGAGCGTAGAGAGGCAGCCTGACGGGATTTTTTGGATAAAAACTTAACATGTAAAGGATTTAGGAGTCGTGTGTTCAAGTACTTGCTAGTTAGTCGAAGCTCTCGAGTAGGTGCAAACCGATCGAAGCTCTAAAGGGCCAACTTAGCAGTCATGATGCAAATCTAGGCACAAAGCCAGATGCATGGAGGAAAGGTACGGTGCAGGGCATGGCCATGTCGTCACGGCACAACAGTGGGATGGGTGGTGTGGCTGACGGAATTCGCAATGGAGACATGACAAGGCGTGAGCACAGGGCATGGGCTGTCAGCAGAGAGGAGAAACGACAAGCGTGGCATCAAAACGATGAGCATGGTGTCAAAAACCAGTGGTCTGTGCTCATAGTTTCTTAGACTGATTGCTGGAGGTGGAAGAAAGATATTGCAAGTGGGCCACACTCGGCAGTGTTAGAGAGAGAAAGGGTGAGGTGAGCTCAGAAGTTTGGGCGATTGTTGAACACATCAGATAAGCTTGAAAGATTATGAAAATCTTTGTGAATACTCCTGACATAGAGTTGATGATGGCGTAAATTTTTTAAAGTTTTATCTTCTCTTGATTTTTTAGAAAAATCTGAGAAGACTTTTGGTTGAACTATATTTGATTTAGATGGTTTTAGAACTTGCTTCAATATTTATTTTTAGTGCCAAGATTATACTCGTGGGTTTTTAGGATGGTTTTCCCTGTAAGTTTTCTCATACCAACTTTTGATCCTCTTTTTAGTATGATTTTTGAGTTCTAATTTGAATTGCATTCTAAGCACTTTTGTTTTCGAAATTCAAACTTTTCAAAGAAACTCCAATAAAGAGCCAAGGAAACAAAAATACATTAAAAAGTTCAAAATTTTTCTTATTTTTGCATGCCCCATAATTTGGGATGTGTCATAAAACATTGCAAGAATTCAGAACACTTAATTGCATGATTGAATTGCACGCGTCATGACGCATTGCTAAATTATTTTAGATCCCCGCGTGGTTTGACAGTGAGAGAGTTCTCCTAAATTTGCATGTGCTAGATATTCGACTGACGAATTTTGGGGGAAAAGAAGGCAAAATATTTTGAAATTGAAGGAATCTGTTTGTCTGGATTTCCATAGTTCATTGAGCGGTTGGCGCTGACTGGTAGGTAAACACAAATGCATGACTTCAGAGCTGACATTACTATTCAGCAAAGTTCGTACAATTCGTTTATTCGTGTACCTTAATGGGACTGTCCAAACATGCAAATACACCGTGTAATCTTCAGCACCATTTGACATTTGTCTTCAGCTAATATCTTTGCTAATCGTTATCATGGCAGAACAACCTAATTTGTCTATGAAATGGCATCCTGCTCCCGGGAAGAAACAAACCTGAAACCCTCCAGAAAAAGGGAGATAAGGGTCCGAAAGGATCACAGCCCTGTAAATCTGTCATATTCGATGAGAAGTCTGGCATAAAATTTTCTGCCCTGACAAAAGCCCCCCTCTTTTTGATAACTACCAATGGACCTCGTCTGAATGCCAACATGCCATTAGTTAACACAAGTTCAGTCCCTACTCCCTTTCCTGGTGCCGACTGCCAAGAAAAAAGGGAAAAAAATACCTGGCGCACACTGGCGATCGAGTACGACAGTTCTTCAGAAGAATCAATCAAACTCGCGCATGCTTCAGCCTGCAGAGTGCAAGCATCCGTCACCTACCACGTGGAAACTTCCGGCTTAGCTGTGTCGCGACCTAGTCGGCATCTGCTCCCAGAAGTACTCACCTAAACATGCATGTTTTGGTGGAAGTAGTATTAACATGCAAGTGGGATCTTGTTTTGAAGCGTTCGCGCGCTATTATTTTACGTGCGACGACGGCGACCCTCAATTAACAAATCCCCGTTCACCAACAGCGCGTACGCCCGCGCTACGCTATATAGGCAGCCGGGCTGTCTCGCAGCTTAGTGCTCGTGTGGTACCAGCGGAGCAGCAACCGAAGACTGAAAAGAGCGGAGAAGCACGGAGCTCGCTACCGGAGAGGGAGAGGAAGGCTAGCTCAAAGCTTCTTTGATTTAATTGTGCACATCACTTGCCTGCAAGAACCGTTAGCTTCCAGCTCGCATCGATCGACATGGATGCCGGAGACGCCATGAAGAGAGACAAGCGCGCGCCGCTCAACAAGCCCGAGGTAACGCTCGTTTGATCAGCGCTCTCTCTCTCTCTCTCTCTCTCTCTCTCTCTCTCTCTCTCTCTCTCGGCGCATTCATCAAGTCGCTTACTTTAATTGATGACGAACGCATTGTTGTTATACAGTCTATCACCATTGTTTCTCCGAATTCCACGCGGGCCTTCATGAGACTAAGATCTACCATCAGCTCACCGCTCGCCGTCCGCTCACCGCTCGCGTCGATCGACCGGGACGCCGGAGACGCCATGGAGAGAGGCGAGCGCACGCCGCTGCTGCCCGAGGTAACTTCATGCCGTTGACCACCTCTATCCCTCCCCGTCTCTTCTCCCATCGCTCCGTCTCATGCTGCATCCATCAAGTCGTCTTAAGAGTGATCGATCAGGGCCGTTTCAGGATTAACTGATGAGTTCTTGTTAGTTTATCACCATTGTTCCTCCGAATTCCTCGCGGGACAAAATGGCAGGATGACGAGATTGATGGAAATTAAAATGCTTAATTTTTAATCTAGGATGACGCATGTTTGGTGTAGACGCCGAAAGCATCCTTTCCTGAAGGAAGAGGGAGAGCAATTGCGATGACGAGGCGGGAGTTGGTATACATCTAGCAGCCCCATTAGACTAATAAAGTCTAAATTAAAGTAGAAGAGGAACATATACTTCTTAAACTGATCGAATCTTTCGCGCATACGGGAAAACCTACACACCACAACCACTGTTTCAACACACTTGTGCATCATGCCATCATCCCGACAACTTTTCAACACACTGGCATTAAAATTTCCTGTTGCTAATAATTTCTACAATATATATGTCTCCATTACAGACTCACGGGCCAACGAATCAAGACGTGAGCCTGCAACTGCCACTCCTCAAGAATAAAAAACGCAGCGGTAGCAAGGCACCAGCTGTAGTACTAGGTGAGCAGAACTCTATATTTCATTTTTTTCAAAAAAGAACAAACTGTGCCAGAAAATAATTACAAACACAAAATGCTACTCCCTCAGTTTCTTTTTTATTTCACATCTTTAAATATATGCCATCAGACTTTCTAAAGTTTAGTCACCATTATGTTTCAAATTATCTAGATCAATTATATGAAAACGTATTATTCGATTTTCTATCAAAAATTCTTGATATTATAATTTTATTAGTATGTATTAATATAAATTTATAAAAGGCACAAGTTATCGTCTTGAAGGCCATGAGAAACCAAAAACATTAGATAAAAAAAAGAAACCACTAGTTTTAGGACCATTTGCAAAAACAAAATACAAAAGTATCGTAATCTGCGACTATGTGAGCTAGTAATAACTGAAGGCTGCAACTGCAATTGGTGCAGGGTTCGAATGCCTGGAGAGCACGGCGTTCAATGGCATCTCGACGAACCTGGTGGTGTACCTGGAGACCGTCCTCCACGGCAGCAACCTCGCGAGCGCGTCCAACGTCACGACGTGGTTCGGGACGAGCTACCTCACCCCGATCTTCGGCGCCATCATTGCCGACACGTTCTGGGGCAACTACAACACCATCCTTGTCTCCCTCTTCGTCTACCTTCTTGGGATGATGCTTGTCACCTTCTCGGCGTTCCTGCCGGCCACGGCGCAGTGCGCGGCGGGCGCGTCGTGCGGCGCCGATAGGTCTTTGCTGGGGGCGCAGACCTTCGCGTTCCTTGGGCTGTACCTCGTGGCGGTCGGGAGCGGCGGGGTGCGGTCCTCGCTGCTACCGTTCGGGGCGGAGCAGTTCGACGACGACTGCGCGGCGGACCGGGAAAGCAAGGTGTCCTTCTTCAGCTGGTTCTACCTCAGCGTCGACTTCGGACCGATCGTCTCTGGCGTGTTCCTCGTCTGGATCCAGCAGAACGTCAGCTGGGGCCTCGGCTTCGGCATCGCCACGGCGTGCATCGCGCTCGCCTTCGCCGCCTTCGTGCTCGCCACGCCCATGTACAAGCGCCGCATGCCGACGGGAACGCCGCTCAAGAGCCTCTGCCAGGTCGTCGTCGCTGCCTGCAGGAAAGTCAGCCTCAAGCTGCCCGCCGACGCTGACCTCCTCTACGAAGTCAGCGATAAGAGTGACTCCCAGCCCATGATCGCGCACACCGACGAGTTCGCGTTTCTCGACAAGGCGGCCATCCTCCCGGAGTCGGAACTGGTGGAGAGGCCAAAGGCGGTGAGCTCGTGGAAGCTCTGCACAGTGACACAGGTCGAGGAGCTCAAGATCCTGCTGCGGCTTCTGCCCATATGGGCTACCAGCGTCATCCTCTCAGCGGCGTACACGCAGATGAACACCACCTTCATCCAGCAGGGCAACGCCATGGACATGACCATCCTGTCGTTGCCAATACCGGCGGCGTCGCTGGGCTCCTTCGAGGTGCTCTGCGTCCTGACCTGGGTTCTCCTCTACAGCAAGGTGATCGTGCCGGCGCTGAGGGGCGAGCCGTCGCAGCTGCAGAGGATGGGCGTCGGGCACCTCCTCATGGCCGTCGCCATGGCCGTCGCGGCGCTCATCGAGATGAAGCGGTTGGACAGAGCGGCGCGCGGCGAGGAGATCAGCATCGCGTGGCAGCTGCCCCAGTACTTCTTCCTGGCCGGCGCGGAGGTGTTCTGCTACATCGCGCAGCTGGAGTTCTTCTTCGGCGAGGCGCCGGACACCATGAAGAGCATGTGCACGTCACTCGCGCTGCTCACCATCGCGCTGGGGAGCTACATGAGCTCGCTCATCTACGCCGTCGTGGAGGTGTTCACGGCGACGGAGGGCAGCCCCGGGTGGATCTCCGATGACCTCAACCAGGGCCACCTCGACTACTTCTTCTGGACCATGGCCGTCATGTGCACGCTCAACTTCGTCGTGTACAGCGCCTTCGCCAAGAACTACAAGCTCAAGACGGTGCTCTCGTGATTGCTCGTTAAATTTGCATGCTTCTTGTCAAGACTATTTTCTCTTATGAAAGCAGTGGCAAAAGGACCCACTATTTTCTCGTCAAGGGCTAGAAAAACAAGTCACAAAGTGGGTTAGAAATTATCACGCTAATAGGTGACAAAGGAGAAAAATCTATACCATATATGGTGATAGGTTTAAATTATAACAGTAAAGATTGATCGGATCATATTAGGGCATCGTATTGTACAGCTCTAATTTTAAGGTATGAAACGGGACATATATACTAAATACAACCCTGATACATGTGAGACGAGTCCATAGAAATTAAATTAGTTATACGTTTGCTATATATATCCAATACAATCTGTATGGCAAATCGTGGCGCGTAGTACGTGATCCTATTCATCAACGTCCAGTCAGATATCGGAGTCGGAGATATATGCTTCAGGATGCATATTTTTGTTGGGTGTTGATAAACATCATCCGGATGTTTTCTTTCTAACTATCATTCAGATTTGTGACCATTGAATTAGAGATCCAACGGCCATAAATTCTCTCTCACCTCCTCAAAAAAAATCTCCTCCTCCTCAAAAAAAATCTCCACCCTTCAAAAAAAAAAGGCGTTGGATTAGACATTTTTGTTTGTTAAATTAGCCTACCAGAGGGCCCGACCTTCGCTAAGCAAGCACGCGTGACGAGCCTGGAGAACACCGTTCCGCTTCCGACGTTCGGCGACTTCGGAGACGGCGTGTGCTTAGTCGCCGGCGAACGGGGCTCGTCGTATATTCATCCAATAATTTCCAATAATTTCTTCTCAATACATAAAGTTGCCAAACCGTTTAATCTCTCTTGAGACATTATTGACCTTAAATGATTCTTCAACAATTTCAACTTTGAAAAGCTTCTTTCAGCTGATGCCACGGTCACAAGCATGGTAAATAAAATCCGATAAGCAATAGAAATATTAGGATAACAATCCGCTTCTCTGACAAACTCAAAGATCTCCATAGCAGACATTGGTTAATCTGATAAAGTCAATTGCATAACACTTAACTCAGAAATTAGATCATTTAACTCAACATCAGAGGAACCATCTAGAGAGAAAGTTTCTGCAAATTTTGTACAACATGCTTTTAATTCAGTTCGATCCAATGACTTCAATGTTGTTGAACTCATTAAAAATCCAAATATACTTCCGAATGTTTGGAGTTCTTGAAATCTACTTTTCAATGAATTGATTGCCATATCAACCATAACAAAAAATAATTAACTTCAAATTCCTTCTTAGCTTGCAAAACTGCATCATCACAATCAATTTCATCAAACTGTTTCTTCCTAAGAACACGTCGCTTAACTGGAAATGATGGCTCTACATTCATTTGAGCTGCAATATCTTTGGCAATGATCATACTCAAAGCAAACCCTTCATTTCTATAAGTATTAAAGTATTTAACCATGCCTTCTATTTATTACATGTATATACTCTACATAGTATATGGAACCCCTGAATTTTGGGGGCCCGGGGCGACCGCCCCTCTCGCCCCGTCAGGGCCGGCCCTGACCTTACGTTAGATCGAACACGGAGTAGTGGCCTATCAAAAAAAAGATCTGCTCAAAGCGGTAAGCTGCTGTTGGTCACTTGCTCGCGAGACGTGCGGTGCGGTTATCTTCGAGAAGCACGAGATTATTAGCAATTTAGCACTAGTCGTTGCCCTTTTCACACAGCGTCGGTGATATATCCAGAATTCCTGCACTTGAGAACGAAACCACAACAGCAACACATCAAATCGATATTACGTCAGGATTTAACACCAGTAGCCATGACTCGTACAGGTAGGACTGGTAATACTAGTGCCCGGTCGATATGCCAACAACCCTACCACCCAACCCGCTCTCTTGAAAGCAACCTACATTTTTTTTTTGTCTTCTTCAGTCTTCACAGTATTCGTATTGTTAGGTTCGTATTAGTTTTAGCTGATGATTTGTCTGAAAATAAAAAGTAATGATCAAAAGAAATAGCTTTTAGAAAAAAGAGACGAGGGGTGGAAAAAAAATAAAGGAGAGATGCGTACGTTTGATGGGAGCGAGAGGAGTAGGATGCGTGATGGACTTATGACACTCTGTTTTATCCTCGGAGTGAGGCAGTAGTGAGAGAAGTGCAGAAGCCATTTCGAGAAACCAAACATTCGTATCAATTTTTAACTTTTCTAAGCAAAAATAAAAAATAGGAACCAATAATAACCCTAACAAGTTACAAATGGCCCAATTGACGATATAATAGTTGTGGTAGACGTCATTGTCCACTGGAAAAAAGTTTGCGATTGCTTAACGGCAGGGCAAGCCAAGGGCGCGGCCTCTTCAAGCCTGTGCGCGTGGTGGGAGTGTGGGACTACTTATTAAAGATATATGGAAACTTTATACATACGAGTTTCCAACTCCGTGTATACAGTTCCTGTACTTACAAAATCATTTATATCAATGTTCCAGCAAACAGAGAGCAGAAAGATGGTACTCATTAGCGCATACACATATAAGATGTAAACACCAAGGCAAAATTAGCTACGAGACACTATAATTTTGTGATGTTTTACATGGAACACTTAAATTTCATGTCTTGTTAGAAGATATTACAAAACCATGCTTTTTTTTTTGCTGAAATATCGTTTTTGGCTAAGTTAGGAGGGAGAAGGTCAGTGAATTGTTGATTTTGCCCTTCGAGTCACTTGGCCTAGCCGGTAGGCCCACATGTCAATGACTAACAAAAATTAAAGAATAACTTCTTAATTTTCTCTCATATTCCTCTTCTTCAATCCCTCCTCCTTCCCCCAACTTTCTCTTCTCCCACTCTGGTGAACTGGGGACTAACTCGCCGATGGATGCAACCTTCCATTGCCGCCCATCACTGCTTTCATTTGTTGCCAGCTGGATTGGGATGCCTTTGGCAATACGGAATGACGCACAGTTTCCTACATCTAGGGGTGAAAAGTAGGTACAAATTATCCATATTATTGATTACCATATTCGATAGGATGCGAATATAATATAGATTTTTCTATCAGATTAACAATTTATATTCTATTCGTATTTGTATTCGAATTCGTATGAAAATATGGATGCGAATATGGTATGGACTTTTACCATCTGAAATATTATTTTATCCAGACTATCCGTAACTGTATTTGTATTCAACGAAGCAATATGCATATTTTATTACAAATACGACTAATTAGTTGAACAAGTTTTTTAATTGAATGTGAATTTATGTTTATTTAGGTGAAATAAATGAATTAGAATGATTAAGCATGATTGTACGAGGATAAAATATCATTGTCTTCATACTACATAAGTTATAAGGATATCCGGATCCGATCGAATTGAGTAGATATTCGATTCGAATTCATATTCATACAATATTCGATTCGTATTCATATTCGAGAAAATTCGGATTCATATTTGTAATCATTTACAATACAAATACGAATGTGGTTTGAGTACTATCCGATCCGTTTTCACCACTACCCGCATCATCTCGCCGACACGTGCAGCACGAGGTGGATGAGGTTGCGCCCGAGCTGTCCCCAATTAAGAACACTCGGGAGAAGTCCACGACCATGTGGAGAGGAGCTGGCCAAACGTTGTGTGACGCTGGTGTCAATTTGCGCAGGCATGAGACGCTCAAGGTCTAAGGAGAGCTTGATGGTGACCACCATGGCTGCGAGGCGCGCGTGAGCCACCATGGCAACCAACCTTATCCCTTCCCTCTGTCTCTCTTACATATGGGTCCTATTCCTTTCGCTTTTTTAAACACAAATTGGAAAAATCTCAAATTGCCCTCCTATACAACATCACACATGTCTACCATGCCACCACAGACATGCAACACAATGTCCTCCTCCTAGCTCGCCTGCTGCTTCCACCCCACTGGCTCCCGTCCTCCTCTTGGATCATCGGCGCTTGTTTTGGTAGGGAAGAGAAGGTGGAGACATAAAGAGCGGTTCGGTCAAGGGCACCCAAAGTCTTTTTTTTTTGAAATTTCACTCCCCTATCCAGCTAGAAATAATATTATAATAACCTCAGTGTCCCACAGCAAATAGACATGTTTTTGTAGTGCCTTCGGCAAAGACATGAAATTCAGATGTCCGATAGCAAATGTCACGAAATTGTACTGACCTGTAGCCCGCGCATGTTAGCGGATTGAACCGAGTGCCTTACCAATGTGATTATGTACCCACGGATGGTACACCATTGCTACTTTTAGAGCTTTCATAAACTTTGGGTGGGTTCAGACGGGTTTACGCTTCGGTTTATCACTTTTTGTTACAGTAACTAGTTTTAAACGGTACGTCTTTTTAATGTAGGGTCTAAATGTAGATTGTAATAGACACCGTATCGAGTTCAATTATATTGACTAAAGTCACATACACCTATATATATCTTACAAACAACTAGAATTAAAAAAATTAGGAACCAAAAATCAAAACTACATTCCAAAAGGCCTACCGCGTACGACAGTGCTGCCCCCACTCGGCGACACACTGCACGCTGGGCCAAAAAAGCAGAGCAAAGCAGCTGGTGTTACGGGTGGAAAATTAATTAAAGGTCTGCACTGGCCAATCGTGGCCGCTAAAGTTTGGTGGTTAAACCACTCCCATCACAGCGCGTAATTATGCGTGCGCGTTCTCCTCAAGCTGGGCTTCCACCCTTTTCCAGCTTCTCCCCCCTCTTTTCTTGCTCCTCCTCATCTCCTTGTCCCGGCCACTTGGCTCTTGCTCCGCACTAACAAAGGGGTGGCAAACCATTGGAACATCCATGGCGGAAAAGGTAAGAGCACCATGCGTACTCTCTCTCTCTCTCTCTCTCTCTCTCTCTCTCTCTCTCTCTCTCTCTCTCTCTCTCTCTCCGTGTGTGTGTGTGTGATTGGCATGTTCCGAAGTTCATCAATGGTTATGTGTTAGTAGCTCGCTCTCTTCTGCTTCCATAGCTGAAAAGCTTCATGTTTCATCGTGAAAACTGAGGCGACGACGGGAAAAAACCTCTTCTTTCCACAAACAAATTGAAGGAAATTAGGACCATCTTTTATCATCTGTAATGTCTACTGGTGCATTTACATTCGTCTACAAGAATATGCACGATGGTTTTACTATCTTTTCACCTTCGTTCCTCTGAAACTTGTGAAGTTCTTCTGTTCAGTTGATGGGCCAGTCTCGTTTTGTTTTCCTTGTGGAATAACTTTCGTGCCCTGTCCCTGAAGTACGAAACGTGAAGTAGACAACAAGCAACGGGCAATTCCTTTTCTTTTAGAAAATTGACCGACGACCTAACTGCAGATCCAGGGTATGTCGGGAAATAATTAGCTATAGATTCTGAAGCAATCAGGATGCTAATTTACTATTCCTCTGCTGTTTTTAGGACTTTTGAAGCTTATTTTTTTTTGAACTAGTATTCCTCTGCTTATAATTATCTGGGAAAAAGGAAATCCCCTACAAGGTTCTTTTAAGTCTCTCTCGTTTTATGTGCATTTTTTTGAGAGGGCTCATTTTATATACTCTATTAGTTGCGGTGAATAAAAGCAACAGTATTTTTTAGGGAATGAAATAACAAAATGATTTGTTGATCTCATCTCAGATGTCCACAATTGTCATGATAGTCGACCTTGACTGTGACAGATGCTACAAGAAGATCAGAAAGGTCCTCTGCAAGCTCCAAGGTTGCTCCCAAGTCCCAATTACAAATCACTACTACTCAGCTCCATTTCTTTACCAACTGGTAGCAAATTAATTTGTGCAATGCCATGTGGTAAAAAGATTCTTAATAATTTGATGAATTAACTATCCCACATGATCTAATCTCTGCCTACTCTCAAACCAATGTACAGACAGAGCAAACATCAAGACGATCTCGTACGACGAGAAGAGCAAGACGGTGACGGTGTCCGGGCCGTTCGACGCCGAGGAGGTCTCCGACAAGCTCCGCTCCGACGCCGGCAAAGTGATCAGCGACATACACGTCGTCAAAGGGAACGAGAAGCCCGGCGACAAGGCACCCAAGCCCGGGAAGGTCAACGGCGGCGGCAAGCCGGAGAAGAAGCATGTCAAGTTCGACCTGGACGACGAGGCCATCGACATGCACGCCCACCACGCCACGAAGCCGAAGGTGGTCACCACCACCGCCGTGTCCCGGCTCGAGGCACCGCGCGCCGAGCCGTCCATGTCTATGTCGGCGATGGCGCCGATGCCGATGCCGGCACAGACGGTGGTGCCGCAGGCGACGGCCGTGCCGTCCATCTGGCCGGCCGTCCCGGAGTGGGGATACAGCGCTCCGGCGTACGGAGGGTGGGGCGGCGGGGGGCCACCAGCCGGAGGGTACTACGGCGGGTACGGATCGTACGGTTATGGTAGGAATCCGTACCAGCCGCAGTACTACGACGAGGAACCCAGTGCCGGGTGCCGTATCATGTGACGATCGATCATGCATGCATTGGTGAGTAGCATTATGGTTATTTTGCGGATAAAAGTGCGATACAAAAGCTTTCTGTCGAGAGGACGCGAGCAAAAATCTGAACGAATACGCGCGCATTACAATTTACAAAGTTGTGAGTTGCTTTGACAGGTTTGGAGAATCAGATGGCCAAGATTTTCCCGCCTCTCTCGACCAGGGAAACTTCTCTACTCTGCTCCCCAGTATAGGTCTCCGTGGATTTCGTACGGTAAAACTTAGATCATTAATATATGTTAAAATATATAAATTAACTACATGAAAATTGTACCATTAATTTGTCTTGCAAAATACTTTTATAATATATATATATATAATATTTTTGTTGGTATATTATGATAATAAATTATAATTAAAGCTTTGTATTAGAGACCGTAATAAATAAAAAATAACTTATATTTTGAAACGGATGGAGTATTAGGTTGTTTTTCTCAATCTTTTTCTTGCTTGGTGTTTGGGCCTTCCGGGGGTGTGAATGTGATTGTATCAAGTCGTTGCCTAGGTTCTGTGTTTTGGACAGATGGCAGCTTATCAATGTAGCACACATGTAGGCTGAAGCGGTTGTTCCCTCTTATGTAAAGCTAAGCAATATATTCTAGGTTATTTTCTCTAATTTTTCTCTTTTGTATTTACTTATACGATGGAAAGAAAGGTGTTTGTAAGTTCTTGTTCACCACGCGGGTTCAATGTGCAAATCTTTTTAAGATGGAATCTATATATGCAAAAAATATCACGTCACGTCATCTGTAAAAGTATAGTCATCCGATCTTGCTCCAGTTCGATAATAGCTGTTGGATCCGATTGTCCGCACCGAGGTAACATATCATCAAGGCCCTTGACGAAAGGTCTAAATACTTCTCTACCCCTTTCGTCCATTTTAGTTTTTACCATCCGATCCTCAGGTCCCTCCGCCTAACCCCCCCGATGCCGCCTCCACTTCTCCCTCTCCCATCCCGAGCTGCCTCGTCCCCATTCGCCGCCGTGCCCTCCTCTCTCTTGGCCCCTCCTCCACTGCGCCGTCGCCGCCTCCTTACCCGCACCGCTCCATCGCCTCCCTGCGCTGCCATATTCTACTCCCTGTCTCGGATTATCTACTATATTTGTGGACACATTTTACTTAGTGTAATCTCCGGTTAACTGCAGTCTGCAAATCGTATAAATAGATGACGAGAGTGTGTGAGAGTGTTGCAAACTGCATAGTATAGTATTACCAATTTTGATTGATGCAGCTAGCTTCCTTGAGACATGACGACCAAAAAGAAGAACAATCTCTTTAACCGCCTCCGTCGACGCCACCGCCCATGACCACGATGAGGACGGTGAAGATTCACCGAGCCATGACAACATGTCGACGGTCTGTACTCTCCCTCGGGGTAATGATGGTGGCCTTGCTCACTCGATACCAATTTTTTTAGATAAAGGATATAAAATCCGGCCTCTATATCCACGAGGAATATACACAGCCAACAGATACACGAGCTCTTAGGCTCAATTCCTCAAAACCTGAGGAGCATAAAACAACAAGAAATAAAGCTTAAGGACTATAAAAAAAGCTAGAAAGACTAAGCTTCAAACTTCTTCTCCGTCCTTAATTCCAACCAAGCCCCTATCCTTTTCTGACCGTTCCCTCAAACCTTCGGTCTACTGTGCGTGAAGAAGGACCTCCGAGACGACGCCTCCAAGGAGGCGACGAGAGTCACCGACGCCGCCCGCCTCACCGAGGCAAGGTTTTCACCTGGAGATCAGTAAACATGAGGGCTATGGGGTACCATGACAACACCTCCAGGAAGGAAAATGGCGCCCAAAGACGTCATCGTTGTCGAGACCGGTAAGATCACCGGTAAGGCTTTCGCCAGCACCTCCACAGCACCCCACGTACTACCCACTCACAAAATAGACCGCCACCAACCCGCCGGGGACCTGCGCGCCTTAAGGCTATGGCATAGCCACCCTTGAACTCTACGGCGAGTCGCTCCCTGCAATGTCCGCCACTGAAGAAACCACAAAGCGACGCCTATGCGCCACCACTGAGCAGATTCAGGGAAGAAATCTCCCACGCACGGAAAGCACGCCCAGTGAGGAAATCCAGGTGCGGCTGCGAACGTGACTTGCACAGCCCACTCAAATCGATGCCTCGTCTGGCGGGCACCCCTTCTCCTTTCATGACAGCATCATCCGCCCAGCGTCCTCAATCTTCCCTGCCTTACACAGGGACGAGAGCAAGACCGCGTAGATCTTCACACTGGGCACGATCTCTTCTTGAGCATTTCGTCGAACATCTTGAGCGCATCCCCCGACATACCGCGCTTGCACAGCCCGCCCATGATCACATTGTACGTGACTCTGTTGGGCGCGCAAGCAGCAGATCTCGGCCTTCCTCGCGCGTCTGCGCCACACGCGCCGCGTGCCCCTCGACGTGGAGACCGACCTCGCCGCCGACGTCGCGCGCGAGGGCTCCGGCTGCTACATCCTCGCCGTCCTCTGCCGATCCCGCCGCGAGCGCCGGGGCGGCCTCTCGCGCTGCGAGAAGAAGGCGCCTGCGGCAGCGGCCGCGAAAGCCGTCGCGCCCTCCACGCCACCGTCGGAGAGGACCATCCTGAAGCGCCTTCCGCCGACGGATCTGGCCACCCTGGCCGCGTCCCCCCCGCCGGTGATGTTCGGGGCCTGGGACTACGAGGCGCAGCTGCGCGAGCTGCAACAGCATCGTGCGTGGTACCTCATGCGCACCGCGGCGGCGGATCCGTACGCCCCGCTCACGCCGGAGCGCGAGGGCCCGCCTCTGTGGTCCACGCGGCCCCGCTCGCGGCAGGCCCGCCCCGGGTGCGCCCTCCGCACCGCCGCCGGAGAGGATCATCCTGAAGCGCCTTCCGCCGACGGATCTGGCCTCCCTGGCCGCGTCCCCCCGCCGGCGATGTTTCCAACACGCTCCTCGCCCTCCTCCTCCGCGCAGACCTCGCCGCACCAAAAAAGCGCCCCGCCGTCGCCCTCCTTGCGTCCACCGGAGACTGGTGGCGCGCTCCGGCGACGGCGAGGAGGAGAGATCCGGACGGGGGGTGGGAGGTGAAGGGACGGGTTATACCAATTAAAACTCAGATTTGTACAAGCCTACAAGTTTTGGGGAGATTAGAGGGGAAATTACGGGGAGAGGAGGGACACAAGCATACTTGTCAATACCATTTCGGAGGCCATACCGATTTGGTTCTTGGAATGGTACGTTTCGGTATCGATCCATACCGACGTACCGTTTCGGATTTAATATAATAATATAAGTATATATATATATATATTTAATTATATACATGTCAAATATCACTTGTAATATTATTCCAAATACATAGTAATACTATCAAATATAATATATAGTTCAATAGACGGCATTAGCAATTCCACCGTTATGGTCAGTATTAAAGCCGGTATGGCCGGTATTGACCGGTATAGAGCCGATATTAATGGGTATTTAGATTGGTATGGTATATAGAGGTACTTTGTACCGGTTTAGGTAACGGTATGATATATACCGATTCATACCAACCGGACGGAACAGTATCCATAATTATGTCACACAAGTGTTGTATTGTAGTATGTAGAGATGGCAATGGGTACCCGATACCCGAATACCCGACGGGTTTTACCCGATAAAGAAACGGGTATGGAAAATTTTATGTACCCATGGGTACGTTATTGGGTGAAATCCTCTACCCGCCGGGTAGGCGGGTGCGGGTGTGGGTATATACTACCCATACCCGCCTACCCGCGGGTAATGAATACCCGCATTAGACAACTAGACATCCCACTCAAATGTTAATTTTATTATCTACTTGTTGTTGATTGTTTATTTGTTTGTCATATGTTGATATGGTCATGTCAAGTATGTTTATGTGATGTACTAATTTTGATCATTAGACGCTTTTGTGTTTGGCATGTATGATTAATGAATATCTAAATTGATGATATTCTTATATGTTGAACCGGGTATGCTTGCGGGTACGGGTTACCCGCCGGGTAGTAATACCCGCGCGGGTACGGGTATGGGTAAATTTTTCTACCCGCGTGCAGATACGGGTAACCCGACGGGTAAATTTACACCTAGCGGGTACGGGTATGGAATGGCAATACCCGATGGGTATTTACCCGTTGCCATCTCTAGTAGTATGCAGCTACCATTGTCCAGAAAGTGCTTCGGTGGGCCACTGGTCACATATGGTCACCAAGCCCAGTGGTCCAACAGTCCAAATAAAGTCGGCCCGTACATAAAGAGGAGCAAGTCGATGGGTCATGGCACACTGTGACCACCGCCGTCGACCACACGTCGCTGAAATTAAAAGGCAACCATTGCATATTTGCCATTCCAGACGTGTGCAATCGGCCATCTGCCATCCCAATCGACCTAACTGCTTTGTATGCCATTGCAAAGAGGCAAAATAGGGTTTTTGTGCCGCTCTCAGCCATATTTTTCAGAAAAAATGTCCGTAGTGCCCTCACCCTTTCTTCTTCCTATCCCCTCTCCACATCTCTCTCATCTGCTGCCAATCTCATCTGTGCACCCTTTTTGCTGCTGCCCATCGTGTCTTAAGTGTGAGCATTGCTCTCGTGCTCGCGGCCAGTGCCGCTTGAGCTCACAGCCTGGTACATGCTCGTTCTCGCAGCTTGCGCCTCTCGAGCCACGGCTGCAGCCTGCGCCACCAGCGCGTGCCCCGCTAGAGCGCGGCCGCGGCTCACCTTCTTCGGATTAGCCAACGACCATAGCGGCGGCTCGCCTGACATCGCCGCTATCCAGGCCAATCTCGCCTCGCCTGCTCCGGGCTAGCTAACGACCGTCGCCTGTACCCAGTCGCTGTGACCACCACTGCTGTTGCCTCATCCCACAGCCCAGCTGCGCCCCGCACGAAATCGTGCCGACGCCGGCTGCTCCATGCCACCACCAACTACTCCACGACTCGCCTTGCCGGTGGCTGCGGGCGATGCCTGCCCAAATGGGGCGGTGCTGTAACATCCCAACTTTTGAGATTTTCTAGTTTTTTTGGCTTAAGAGCAACTTCAGCAGGGCCCCTACTTAAGCCCTCAAACCTCATATTTGAGAGCCAGAGCAAAAAACTGAACTCCAGCAGGGCCCCTATTTGGCTCTCAAAAATAGGAGACCTCTCAAATGAGGCCTCCAAGCCCTCATTCCCAGGGGCCCTCCCCTGACTCTCATTTTTCGGTTTTTTCCCGCTGGTGAAATTTCCCCTGCCTCCGCCGCCCAAAATCCCCCACCTCCGCCCGTCCCCCTCCCTCCCACTCCGCCAGTCCGCCTCCCTCCTTCCCCCGCCGCCGCCTCCTCCCCTGCCGTCCCCGACTCCCCGCCCCCACCGCGCCCGGCTCCCCTGCCGCCCCCTTCCCCGGCGCCTCCACCCCCTCCACCGCCGCCTCCGCCCCCTTCCCCGCCGTCCCCGACTCCCCGCCTTCCCCACCGCCCCCTTCCCCTTCCCCGGCGCCTCCGCCCCTCCTCCGCCACCTCCGCCCCCTTCCCCGTCGTCCCCGACTCCCCGCCTTCCCCACCGCCCCTTCCCCGGCGCCTCCGCCCCCTCCCCCGGGCCCCCTTCCCCGGCGCCTCCGCCCCCGACTCCCCGCTTTCCCCACCGCCCCCTTCCCCGCCACCCCCTCCCGGCCTCCCCCATCGCGCCCGGCTCCCCCGCGCCAGCCTCTTTCCTCCCGCCCGCCTCTTTCCTCCCCGGCGATTCCTCCCGTGCCGCCACCGCCCTCCTCGGCGGCTCCTCTTCCCCGGCTCCCGACGCATGGCGCGCACGGTGAGGATGCGAGGAGGCGGACAAACACCTCGGCCTCGCCGTCGTCGGCAGGGTGAGGGCGCGCACGGTGAGGAAGCCGCCCGAGAAGGGGGAAGCGGAGGCGGCGCGAGGCGCAAAGCGGAGACGAAGAGGTGAGGAAGCCGCCCGAGAAGGGGGAAGCGGAGGCGGCGGGAGGCGCGAGGCGGAGACGGCAGGGGGAGAAGAGGAGGTGGGGATGCCTGGAGACGGCGGGGGTGAGGGAGAGAATGAGGAGTGGGTCCCATGTGTCAGTTGTAGTGGAATGGATTTGAGGGCTTAAATTTGAGAGGTGCTGTTGGAGCAGATGTAAAAAAAACAGGGCCCTCAAAAGTAGGGGGAGCCCTCAAATGAAAAGTAAGGGCCCTGTTTTGAGGGCTACTGCTGGAGTTGCTCTAAGAAAACTTTTGAGAAAATTCTAGAAAATAGTTTTTCACACCAGAAACTCAAATAAAAACTTTGGAGTTAATTTGATATTCATTTTATTCGTATTAAATCATTTTGAATTTCTAAAATTGCAAAATAAGTTTCAATTAATTCAAATAAATCAGATAAAAATTTGAAAACTTTGTAAACAAGATAAAAATCACAAGCTAAGCATATTTATTCTCTTCTCTCTCCTGCTGCATGCAAGTCAAGTTACTACCCGTTGTGAGGAAAGTTACAATATGTTGTGAGGAGAGTTACCACCAGCTGTGTACTATGAGCGTTCGGCAGTAACTTCACTCACTACCGATGGTAAATTAATTCAGAAACGTCAATAATTTTCCGATACTGTGAAGATTTGGCAATAACTTCATTCAGATTAATGGTAACTTTATTTAGAAATGACCATAATTTTTCGGCGCGCTGTTTATCGTCAATTCGTGTGTGCAATCAGCGATCCGCGCGTACCATGCGTGCAGTCGTTGAATAGCACTACTATGTGTGTGTGTATAGCACAAAACACCATTGTGTACATTATTATTTGTAACAAACACTTTATTTTTGCAAGAATTAAAAAATTGTGGAGGTCCGCTAAAACAACTTAAGAGACATCACATTGTAAAAAATATCTTTCCGTACTATCTATAAATAATATAGAGAAATACTATAGATAACAGTTATACCATTGTACAAAATCAGTCTAAGTAATCCAGAGTCCTTTCCATACAACCAGCGGTAACACTGGTCGTACATGCACATATACGACCTATTTCATTGTGGTCGTACGGTGAATCATGGATAAAATTTCCCATATGGACATTTGGTTATTTGTTCATGTAGCTTTGCATTAATGTGTCCAGGTGTAGCTTCGTTGCTTTCACGTATGCTTGCTGTTTTGAGTGTTCTGGTAACATGAATTCGCAACATATTTACGAAAGTTAGCCGTGCTCAGCCTGAATAGTGTCGACAACTTGCGTTGTGCCGGCGACTATCGTTGACGTACGTGCCGGCTCAGGGCCTTGTCGTTCCTGTCGAGCAATTATACCGCTACTACTAGCACGTCTAGCGGTGGCCGAGCCTGCTAGTAAAAAATCTTCTAGTTAAACGAACACTGTGTTCTCAATTAATTTGCGCTATACTTATTACTTAGCGCAACTGCGTAAGAGAATTACTGATGTATGGTATACCTGACTATCGTTGTCAGGTATGATGTACTGTATTGCACTGGTGCTGCCACATCAATTCCCTAGATCGTTACTGGAGATTCATCAATTTACTTGTATCTATCGGCCGAATTTTTTCTATTTTAACCTTTTTTTTGAAAAATATTCACATTTAGACCCCTAGTAGTTTTAATTCTGTTTTTGGACCCAGGGGTCGGCGCCGTGGGTCACGGCGCCGAGCTAACACGTCTCGGCACCCTAGTCCATGGCGCCGAGGTCGCAGGCCCGCTCCAGCGTGGCGGCCGGCGTGGCGCCGACGTGGCAGGTACCTCGGCACCGTGACTCGTGGCGCCGAGCTCAACGCCGTAGATCTTGGTGCCGAGCTCGGCGCCACCGGGTCCCTTTTTCCCCTCTGTTTCTTTCCTTCTCTCTCCACCATTTTCGACCTCGCGCCTGCCGTCCCCGCCCGCGTCCCCGGCCTCCCGCCTCCCCGCCGCCGCCCCCTGGTGCCGCCCGGCCTCCCGCCTCCCCGCGTCTCCGCCCGCCGCCCCGCGTCTGCGCCCGGCCGCCTCCCCGCGTCTCCGGCCGCCGCCCCCCGGTGCCGCCCGGCCTCCGGCCGCCTCCCCGCGTCTCCGGCCGCCGCCCCCGGGTGCCGCCCGGCCTCCCGTCCCCGCCCGCGTCCCCGGCCTCCCGCCTCCCCGCCGCCGCCCCCTGGTGCCGCCGCCTCCCGTCCGCTTCCCCGCCGCCGCCCCCTGGTGCCGCCGCCTCCCGTCCGCTTCCCCGCCGCGGCTGCCCGCGTCTCCGACCGCCCGCCTCCCCTCCTCGCCCCATCCACGCCGCCGGCCGTCTCCCCTCCCCTAGGGGAATCTCAACTGTCAGGCCGTCGCTCTATCCTATTCGGTGCTACTTGAAGGCTATGGTAACCATCTCCGCCCTAAATCCTCTCTCCTGTGCTATTTGTTTGTGCGGATCGGAAGATTTGTGTGTCAAATCAGATGCTGTTTGTGTGTTGACATGCTTTCGATTGCCCTGATCTGCGATTGTTCTTAGATTTTAGTATCTTACTGTTAATGTAGTACAATTCATGTCTAGGGTAATGGGGACTTGATAGTAGGGCGAAATGGGTTTTGTGCTTGTGCTTGTTAGTTGATCGATCTGTAGTTTTTTATTAGGTTCATTCTTAGCTAGCCTTATGGATTATTAGTTTCATGCATAGTGTTTACGTATTACTCCTCAGGGTTTAAGTGTTAATTATGCCTATTTTAATCATGATTCCATAGTTTTGACTGGTTAATTATGCCTTTAACCACTGATACCACCTAAGAAGTAGCATCTGTTTACCTATTCTGGAATAGGAAACTAAACCAAATAGTGCATCAATAAGCACTATCACTGCTTTTATGCTGGGCAATAGTGACTAGGTACGTATTAGTTACTATCTAGTATCCAATTTTGATTAAAGGTATTAAGTTTGGTTTTCTGTATGAACTAGATGGACAACCTAGTCACCCTATATCATGGATGCAGTGTGACAAGTGATGATTATGGAAATGTTCGATTTGTTGAAATGCAAAGGGTGCCTCTGATATTCAGTGATCGGCCGTCGTTTAGTGAGTTGGTTGCTAGGGCCCGGGAGGAGCTACATTGTCATGCAAACGAGGAGAGCATCACAGTTGAGGGGTTACTTCACTTCGGTTCGAAAGACACAATTCTAAGGCAGTTGATCTTAATTGGTTGTGAGGATCAGTGGGACAAATATGTCAAATTGGTTATGAGGAATGAGTTCCAATGTTTGGACCTTGTTGTGCGGAAGGTGTCCATTGATCCCACCCCTCATGGTTATTCACCAGAACTAGGTGATCAGGCACCCTTTGACCCTCCGTTACCGGACCTTGCGGTGGATGTGGAAGAAGTGTCTGAGGTGCCCGATGCTCTATCTGCCCCGAACGAGGTTCAGATTTCTCAACCAGTTCGAGTTGAATGTCGGACTGATGATGTCGTGGCGGCCCCTCAGGATCATCCCAGTAAGTGGCGAGCAACACTTTAGCCTTTTCCCATCATTCCGTTCTTTTGTCTCAATCCCATCGTTTTCGTGCTTATGATGCAGGAGACATTCCTGATAATGTGGGTGTTCCTCCCGTTGCTCCATCTGGCAACGTTGAAGAAGTCTGTAGGGACTCCAACAGTGTGGGTGTTCAAATTGTGGATGATCTGGAGCCTTACGAGATCGCAAGGGCCGTTGATTCTGATGATGACCGCCCTTTTGGAGAGCTGACCGAAAGTGATATTGAGCTGATCAGGCGTTATTGCCCTGGCCGGGATCCATCAGTTCATGAATTCAGCGATCTTAGGTATTCTCATGAGGCTTATGCAGAAGAAAGGGATGACGAGTTGCTAGATGCTCCTGAGGCCGGGTCAAGCATGACAATTGAGAAGGGCATGGTGTTTGAGGACTTATCTGCATTGAAAAGGTGGCTGCAGGAGTATTCAGTGATTCGTAAAAGGCCATTCAAGGTGAGGCATTCTTATGTGGAGCGGAGGTACACAGTTGTGTGAGAGAAGGAAACATGTGAATGGAGGGTTTGTGCTAGGAAACAGAAGGATACGAGAAAGTTCAAGATCACAAGAATCGTTGGCCCACACACTTGTGCCGAAGCAGAGCTCAAACAGAAGCATCGGCAGTTGACCTCTACAATTATAGCCAAGTCACTGTGGCACATAGTAAAGGGAGAACCCAATATGAAGGTGAAGACACTTGCTGGGATTGTTAAGGAGAAATTTGGATACGAGATAAGATATGGGAAAGCATGGAGGGCAAAGCAACGTATCTGGAAGATGATATATGGGGACTGGGAAGATGGGTACTTGCAGTTGCCAGCACTCTTCAATGCAATCAAAGTGGTTAATTCAGGCATGCATTATGAGTACATCCCGAAACCGAACGAATGGACTCAAGATGGGATGCAGATATTCTTCCGTGCTTTCTGGTGTTTTGCTCAGTCCATCGAGGCCTTTCGGCATTGTCGTCTCGTCTTCTCCATTGACGGTACGTTTCTTCTTGGCAAGTACCAGGGCACACTTCTAATAGCCATTTCCTGTGACGCAGACAACGCGTTGGTTCCTTTGGCGTTTGCTTTGGTTGAGAGGGAGAACAAAGACAGCTGGGGATGGTTCTTGCGGCTCGTTCGGAGGCACGTGGTCGGCCCTGGTAGGGAGGTTGGTGTCATATCTGATAGACACCAGGGCATACTTGCTGCCGTACAGGAGCAGATACCGGGGTATCCAACTTTGCACCACCGTTGGTGCACTCGGCATCTTACCGAGAATCTACTCCGTAAGGATGGTACGAAGGATAATTTTCATCTGTTCGAGGAGGTCGCTCGAATGCTTGAGGTCAAGTTCTTCCAGGAGAAGTTGGAGCAGCTTAATACTGCAACAAACGCAGAAGGTAGACAATGGTTGACGGGATTGATGAGAGATTTCGACAAATGGACAAGGGCTCATGACGATGGTGGCTGGAGGTACGAGTTTCAGACAAGCAACATGGCCGAATCCTTCAATAATTTGCTTAGGGGTATACATGGTATGCCCGTCAATGCTATCGTATCCTTCACCTTTTGCTTAGGGGTACTGCCTTCATCACTTCTTGTACAATTAATTATTTATGTTGATGCATTAACTAAAAAAACTGGTGTATTCTATACAGGAGCTGTCCATCCTTCGTCCTTGAACCCATGACGGGTTCCTGGACATGCGGTACGACGAGGGCTGGCCTAGACGTCATCTCTTACCAGGTTCGCCGTGGGTTGCCCACCTTCAACCCCCCGGCCATCACTGCACTGGTTGACAGGTATTCTCCTAAACCATTGCTCCACTTGCATGTTCATTGTTTATCGGCTATGTGCGCCTCAAATTCTCTGACATGTAGTCCTCTTTTTGTATCATGTAGGTGGAGGCCGGAGACTCACAGCTTCCACCTCCTTTTCGGTGAGATGACTATTACGCTCGAGGACACTCAGAAGATACTCAGTGTCGCCATTCGCGGACGTCCAGTGATCGGACCGTGCGTGGCTGCTGGTTGGAGAGCCCGAGTAGAGGCCTTCCTCGGGAGAGAGTTTCCTCCTGAGGCAGGGCATCGCACTTCTGGAGTTGCAATCACCTGGCTCCGGCAGACTTTCGCAGTGTGTCCTGAAGGTGCGGACGAGCAGACAGTTGCCTACTACTGCAGGTAGGGGTGCATATCGAGCCAAAACGTCATCTTATCGAGTTTTTTCTAAAATTGACATAGTTTGATTTAATATCATTTTACATATAATTGCATAGCATGGATCCTGCACTTGTTTGGCTGCGTTCTCTTCCCCGACGGAACGGGGGACAGCGCGTCGTGGATGTACATCCACTGCCTCACTGACTGGGACACGGCGGGGCAGTACAGCTAGGCTTCCGGGGTGTTGGCATTCCTTTACCGCCACCTCTGCGAGGCGTGTCGTCGGACATCGGCGAACTCGTCAGTAGGTGGTTGCCTCTACCTCCTCCAGGTGTGGATGTGGTGTCGTCTACTAGTTGGTCGTCCCACGGTTTTGCCTCCTCGTCCATGGTTCGCAGAGGTTCCTCTTCGTTGACGTCCGACACTTGCATATCTTTGGGACCAGGTCGCAGTTCCCTACGCCAGGACGAAGCGGGCCTACCTAGAGTACATGAACGAGCTCGATGCGCTCACGGCCTCCAATGTAAGTTAATTCCATTTGGTATCGTGATTTTCATTTGTTAGTATATGACCTTACAAGTAAATTGTTGCAATAGACATAAATACCACTACATATAGCAAATTATCTATTCTTTTGCTTGTTTGCAGGGCAACACCCTGAAGCAGTCCGTACAGGACATAGAGCGTTTCTCCAGGACAGTCGGCGACGTCAGGACGCGTAGCTTCCTAGAGGTAAGCTTCGACAAAGCCACTCACAAAATTAGTACGTAATATCTTCGTATCTTGTTGGTTAACAAAATGTTGGATGACAGAGGCTAGCAGGTCGGCTACGTCGTGCGGCTGGTCGTTGTGGTTGCAGCACAGGCGCGGCGAGGGACGTAGACGTGCCTTCGACACGACTTGCAGACCCGACGCGGCGAGGGTCGTACACGGGACAGAGCTCGTCCCCCACGAGGAGCGACACTTTCCCGGCCCAGGGCGGTGAGGACGACGACGAGGACGAGGTGGAGCAGCAGACTTACGATGAGATAGGCCCATCTAAGCTCGTAGACGCTCCTTCAACTCAGCCTTCACAGCCTCTACCACGCAGACGCCGCCGCGAGCCTAGCCGTTACACTCCAGGCACCAACGCCCTTGGTAAGGGTAAGGGTAAGGCTAGGAGGCAGTGATACTTATGTGTAGGCTTGTGGTTGGGCTTAAAAGTCGTTGTATATATGTTGTAATGAGCTAGGAGGCACTTGGTAAGTGGTTGGACTGAGATGTGTTTGTAATGAGCTACTTGTTGTATATATGTGTATATGTTATATTCATGTGATATTTGTGTTCGAATCCGTAGTCTGTACTTTGTGGTTCTATAATTCCTGCAATGTACCATAGCTTGTTGTTTCAGAAATTATGATTACTGGCCTCTGAGAAGGCAATGTTGTAGCACTTATTTCGTGCAACGTACTGTTTCCTGCAAACGACTGAAAAGGCTACGAACTATGAATTTATTACGAGACTACAGGCTCTGAAAAGCCTATATAGGAATATTTATTGCTACACTGGAATCCTGAAAAAGCGAAAAGATTCGTATGTCCTCCTCTCCATGGACTATGCCCACTGCACCAGATAATCAGCCTATATAAAGGCCTCCTATGTCTTCCATACCACATCTCCTCCTCAAGCCATCACAATACTACTACACAACAATGTCTTCCTAGAGGTCCGACCCATTTGGAGTGCCGGAGTGGCATGAGCGCCCGAAGTGCCGTTGCGGCTTTAGGACGATGTTGTGCGTCTAGACAGATCCAGTACAACAAGCCAACTACGGCCGTAGGTTCTTCAAGTGTCCTGACCTGGATGACGACTTCATGGTAACGACGACAACTAAATCCTTTGTTTCTCGTTATCGTTTTTCAACTTGATCCGTGACATCTACTACGCCACACATAGCCTTGCGAGTTCATCGAATGGGTGGATCGGGTGCCGCCGGCATGGCCACGGAACCGGCCAATGGAGGTGGAGAACAAAGGACAATACTTTGTCCAGATGACTCAGGCTCGCGAGGTGGAACGACAGATGCGGCTTGAGCAAGAGTGCCGCGTGAGGGTGGACCAAATCCGTCTGAAGGGCAAGGAGGATGAGCTGCAAAGGAGGCGGGAGCAGTTAAGTTTGCGTGAAGCAGCCATCAAGCGTCAGGAGGAAGAGCTTCAAGCTCGTGAGGCAGCTCTCAAGACCAAGAGTGACAGGAAGAATGATGCAGCGGAGCCATCTTCAGTGCGCAATAAAAAGGGGAAACAACCATGCTACACCCAGTAGACAAAATGTGCTCAGAACGTTTTGCTGAATTAGGGAGAAGCCATGGAAGTCGAGAATTAGACACCCACGTTGCATTTCTTTATGTTATCTACGGTCTATGTAATCATATTATTATGCACTCTATTGTGTTTGCCTAGCTGTATCGACTGCACTTGAGACTACCGGTATGACGGTATTGTGTATCGGTGCTTCACAAAACTACAATTTAATAGAGTGCATAATGTTGTCCACCCATGCTTGCTCCAAAGAATGTCTCAAACAGGTCGAATGGATTAGTCTGCATATAGAAAAGAACAGGGAAATCATAACTACTCAGTTCAAAATTGTAAATTATTACATGGAAAATTCACATTTTCAAGCACATAAATGTCTGCAAAAGAACAACAAGACATTAAACTATATCCTCAACTTCGCACATAGGTTCTTACCTTGTCTCATTTTAACTCTTTTGAATTCCATGAATAAGCAACACCATTATCCTAACAATTAGTGTTTGACCATCGAAGTTCCCTGCTTAGGAAAAAAGTTACCAACTATGTCTGAATATTTCAGATTGATCAATTTTCTGAATGTTTCCAAAAGCTAGGGATTATTTTGAAGGCGCCGAGCTGGAGCGCCACTAGTCACGGCGCTTTTTCTGAATGTTGGATAGCTCAGCGCCACCAGTCACGGTGCCGAGCTCGGCGCCACGATCCATGAGCTCGTCATGGCGCCGAGCTCGGAGCCACGATCCATGGCGCCGAGGTGCCTGCCACGTCGGCGCCACGCAGGCCGGCACGCTGGAGCGGGCCTGCGACCTCGGCGCCATGGACCACGCCGCCGAGACGTGTTACCTCGGCGCCGTGTCCCACGGCGCCGACCTCTGGGTCCAAAAACGGAATTAAAACTACCAGGGGTCTAAATGTGAATATTTTTCAAAAACAGGTTAAAATAGAAAAAATTCGGTATCTATCAGCCCTTTAATTAGTGGCCAGTTTCGCGGTCGGATCAGTTCGAGTTACAACTCAAAGCCTGATTTGATCAGTTCGAGTTACCACTCAAAGAACAGTCGTGTTAAGTCAACTTAGATCAGGACAGTAATTATTCCAGAATTCCAGTTAACCTCAACCCATTTAAGCCACTGTTTAGGTCCTTTTCGTAGGTACTACCAGGAGTAACATCGGTCGTACCTACCACGACCCTAACTGTGGCCGTATTATCACACTGCTATCTCGTCGTATTTGGCGACAAATCTAACGTCTATACAGCGACGGCGAGTTGGCGACTAACTAGCGCGTGCAAGGACTATGGCCGCAGTTGGTACTAGAGATGGAAATTCATCGAATACGATCGAATAGTCTTAAATATAAATATAAATATATATTTTGAAAACAAATATAAATTAGAATATTTTTGAATACGAATACGAATTGAATGGCGTAACCAATACGAATTTGAATCGAATATGTACTTAATTCAGTCGAATACGAATATCCTCTAACAACTTCTGTAACAAATCTCGGTAGAATAAATTCCTAGCAGTTTTTAACGGGTTACCGGTTTCAAACCGCCTAACTTCAACTTTCGAATCACAAAATTCGTTTGGAATTTTCCCGGGTTCCAAAAACGGATCGAATACAAATCGAATAGTCTCGAATACGAATATTCTCGAATATGAATACGAATACGAATATTCTCAAATACAGATACGAATATTCTTTAATACGAATATGAACATTTTCGAATACGAACTTTGCTTACCATATTCGCGTTTTCTTGGATACAAATATTGAATAAAATGGATTATTTGTTGCTGTTTCCCATCCCTAGTTGGCACGAACTTATGATCTCTCCGAGCTGTAGACATGAGGACTAATTACATGTGCATTGGACGCGAGTGGACTCATTCAGTTCACAGTATATTATTCCTCAGTTATTTTTTGGTTGTGTATAGCTTTGCTTGCGTGTTCGGTGTACTTGCTGTTTGAGTGTTCTATCTGGCAACATTTTATAAAGAAATATATTCGCTTATTATTCCCAGCTAATTAATCGCTACGTTAGCCATGTTCAGACTGGACAGTGTCGACAAATTGCACCGTTCATGTATATGCATCTTCCTATGAACTGAGCTAGCGGGAGGTATGGGTGTACACCCCACCATTTAGGTTAAGTACTCCTGAGCTTAAATTTAGGCCTTCTTAATTAAAAAGATATATAGTTCCTCTTAGTTATTCTTGGATATAAATGTACGAGTGTGTCACACGGTTGTTGACTAGACTAATTATGTGTTCAAGGTTCAGGCTGATGACAACTAAAGAACACAAATAATATCTAAACAGGAGCGGCTTTCTCCTATCTAATGTTCCAACTTTTTTAATGTTACATTCTGATACCCCTTGTTTCGCTCAACAGCCCTTGAATCGGATCAAAGTTTATGAGATACAGCTTGAACGTGCACGGTATCAAGAATGAAGAAGATGAATCTCATATAAAGAATCAAAATAACAACGTTGAAGTAGCTACGGTGAGAGAGAACAAAATTAGCGAAGCCGACCGCAAATTTCTTAAACACAACATTAAAAGAGTACAAAGGATTATTGCTCTCTTACAACCCACTCGAATCTTTTAGGACCCTTGAATCCTTGTTCTATACAATAATCTAGTGCTAAAAAATAATCTAGCCTCCAATCTATTAGGATTTATCTAAGACTTCTTGTAGCATTACTTTTCAAATAATAAAAAACTAGAATATATGTCATCATACTCAACATTTAATAGAATGTAGTATTCATGTGAAAGAGTGTCTTTAACATCTTGTTACGCGCGCAGCCGTGCAATGTAGGAATATTTTTGTAACCTGGAGTTGATTACTACAACATATATTGGTTTATTTGCTTGGTTAAATTTTTAGTGAACTCTGCTTCTGTTTGTGGCTGTGCTCTGCTTCTTAATCCTTAGTGTATCTTTGCATTAACAGAGGCGACGGACTAGCAGTGTTCTATTGCATATTTCAAATGGACTACTTGTAACATTCCAAATTTGGAAAACGTTGTAATTGTAAAAAATTTGAAATCTTTTGTTGCTTTCAAAAAATTTTGGCGTTCATTGAGATTCTTGATTTAGTTTTGTCAATTCAAATCAAATAATAAAAAAGAAATCATGGATAAAAAACAAAAGCAAATGGAAATTGAATTGAGCAAAATTTGGTTTTCAAATTTAAATTGAAATTAGAAATTAGGGATCAAATCAATTAAAACCAAAAGTGAAGCAATATAAAATTTGCATCCTTTAATTGAGCCAAGGATTCAAATTCGAATTCAAAAACTGAATTCAAAATTTGAGAATGGACTTTCCAAACCAAAATTTGAATTTCAATTTTGCCATCCACTCTTTTCTCTTTCTTTCTTCTTCTTCCTTTCCCTCACTGACACCGGGGCCCCACCCTCTGCATCATATCTTTTCTCCCCTGTGCTTCCCATGCCTGAGCCGATCAACCCTTACGCACGGCGCACACGAGCGTGCCCACGGTGCTTGACATGATGCGCTCTGCATGAGCCCCACGCCACGCCCGTTGCGCACACTAAGCTCGCACTGCACACGTGTGCCGCCCTATGCCGCGTGCACCATGCCCGCTTGCGGTCCACGCCACCCGACCATTCTCGCATGACCCAGTTGCGCCAACTTTTTCTTATGGAGCAACAGTGTTGCGTCGCACTTCTTAGGATATTTAAGCCTCGAGCCACCTCCTTGCTCTCCTCCCCCTCTGTTTTCACCCCCAAAGCCGAGCTCGACTAAGACACTCCCTATGCTCACCCCAGCTGACACTCCTCCCCATTCTGGCCACTCCAACAATCATCTCCATAAACCACTCACTTCCAAATGTGTTTTCGAGTGTCTACTTCATCTCATCCATTTAATTGAAATTCTGCATGTCGAGCTCACTGGAACGTCATCCTCCCTCCACTCTAGCCAAATCATGTCACCACCACCGGTTCTTCTTTTGAGCCCCTCCGCTCAATTCCCTTCTCTTGGAGCATCTCCTCGGTGCCCCCCAAGTTTCGCCAACCACCAGCTAGAGCTCTTCCCTTCCCCAAGTTGCCGGCACCATGGAAGTCACCGTGCTGCCGTCGATCCCATTGGCAGCTTGCCTCGGCCTCTCCCTGGCTCCTCCAACCACCCTGGTGAGTTCCCCTTGGCTTACTCACACTCGTGCTTACCTTGCTTCTTCCTCTTTCCCTCCTAACCGCTGTCTCCACTGTGTTCAGCCCGCCTTCGGCCACCACATGCCGCCGCGGGCTGCCCTCTACGCCACCCCGAGCCATAATGACCACTCCCTTGGATTTCTCGGAACCCTAGGGTTTTATTTTCCAGTTCACCTGTTAGACCCCGATTTAGCCAATCCAGTATCATCTGTTAAACCACTGTACTATTATCTAGATCAGTAGATAATGCTTATAGATACATCACTGAATCATCTCATACAAGACGTAAGCTGTCCCATACATTAATATTACAGCATCAGAGTTTAAATAGACCACCTTGGGTCGAGTTTACACTAAGGATGATTAGGCCAAATGATATATTACATACAATACGAAAGCATAGCGAAAGCAAAGGGGAAGGCACATCCTGCCATAGGCAAGCGACTGGGGAAGGTTCGTATACGACCGATATTAACCAAAGACCTAAAGAGTATTGGTGTGCGTAAACACAACCTTATCTAGACTGGGTAAGTCCTTATCTACTTGATTCTAAGCTAAGCTCCACCATCTTCATCACCATCGGCTCTTTGATCATCGTAGTATGCATACTGCCATTGATCCACAAGTTCTAAGAATTTTGTGAATGAGTGTGAGCACAAGTGACAGAGCTCTATGAGTCAACACACAGAATGCAATATTTATACATGCAAGGTTTAACAAGGAGGGCTTAGATTCTTTTATTTGCTAAAGCCAACACATTAAAACTATGAATAATTAGAAATTTCTAAGACTTAGCATTTTAACTAGAATGGATTTTCTAAAGTGCGTGAAAGATTGTAAAATTAGTAGTAGTATAGATTCCATCCACTGTTACATAGCTAACTGTACCATATGCTATATTTCCAGTGTTATATCCGCTTATCATTATCACTGGGATCGACGCGCAGGGCAACACAATTCAGGGCTTTAACTGTTTGAAACTTTTATTCCACCCATAAAGTTTTTGAAAAGATACTAATTCGAGTAAGTTTTCGTACTCGCCCATAACCATGGGCACGGCTATTCGAATAGTTCACACTCTGCAGAGTTGCACACTTTACCTATAAGAGACCACCATTTTTTCAATATTCCGCATGTTTCCTTAGACACGTAGATCAAGAAAGTTCACAAGACCTTTACAATGCATCTTCCCAGCGATGCCACACCCGCTATGGTTTTCACCGCTGTGGGATATGATAGCCCACCCAGAAGCCCCCTCTTGCACCATCACGTTAGAGGCATTCCCTTCTGCATGTGTTCACACCTATGACACATCCCTCACCGGGTCGATGCAAATTAGTTCGCCAAGTCATACCTATTATAAACTTGTGGTTGCGTTATTTTACATTGGAATGTCATTATAAGATTCTGTCCTTAAAGTCATCTAGGTGGTTCTACCAAAATCCAACATTCTTGTGCATCCAATACACCAGCCTCTCTTACCATCCGCCTAGTTTTTAAGCAAGTTGGAACTTTTGGGAGCATAAAATAATAGAGTTCAACATACTAGTCACTTTCTACTAGCAACTGCCCAAACCAAGTTTTTATGTATGAAATGATGCCAGTACAAATTAATACCCTTGAGTATCTAAGCCAAACTAACCATGTTGATTTAAGTAGGGACTTATTACTAGTAGATTAGTCATTAATCTTAGTGTGACAAGGTGTTAAGTCCAAAGACAAGGAGTGGGTTATTCAATCATACATAAAGAATTATCTATGATCTAATGCAAATATAAATTGCGTAATAAAATTAAAGCATGCATTTTAATAATTTAAATTGAAATGCTTTCTATCTAAATATAGGAGCAAAATGGTCAAAGTGATGACTCGTCTTGCTCACGAGTGGTCTTTGAATTCTTGAGCTTGCTCGAACTGTGGCTCATTGGCGTCTTCATACTCTTCTCAGATGGTCGCATTGTAAATCATGCACACAAGAGAGCAAAATAATAAATAAAAATAAACTCCAAATTAAGCAAAACTAGTCCCATTGGATAGGTCTTAAATTTAGAAAATTTTAGAAACAAATTTTATAAAATTTGGAGCGAAAATGAGTGAGAACGAGTCATTTGAAGTTTAAAAAAAACTAAATCAAGAACAAAGAAAGAGGAGAGAGGTTTCTCTCACTAACATGGGGGCCCATGATTTTTATCTAATTTTGGAATTAAATTTTTATTGAAAAATATTATAGAGACTGACATAAGGGTCCCACGACAATTTAATTTAAGATGGGTTATTTTCTTAAACAAAAAAGCTGAGGGACTAACAAGTGGGACCAGTGCACTGTGCAAACAGTAGCTCGGGCCTCCTTGTCAGTGGCTCATACTGAGTTTAACCGGTTTAAAGGAATTTAAAAGGGCTAAGGGGCCCACAAGTTGGCGAAACAGAGTTCTTATTTAAATGGGAGGGTCCACAAGACAAAGATAGATTAGTGAATCATTAAGCAAGGTCATTAATTACTAATTGTGTGTGGTTAGCCGTTAATGGCCTTGCTATAGTGCGTCTTCTCTGTTGAGAAGAGGCGAAGCCCCTCACCGACGGTGGAGACCTTGGTCCTACGCTATTGTGCGCACCTTTGAGCGAGTTGGTGTGAGCCATGGGGCTTGGGGCTATCAGCGGCAAGCTCATGTGGTGGTGGAACAAAGGCGCATGGCACTATGGCAGTCCATAGTGCCAGAAGCCAATTTGGTGCTAGGGGAGCATCTACGGGCATGATGGAGCTCACGTGAGGTGACAGCGGCATTCAGGGAGGCGTGGAGGAGGTTGGCATCGATGGACCGGAGCAGCGGTAAGGCGAGCATGACATTGGTAGAGTTGGGGTGATGCCAACCCGAATTGGTGGTGAGGTTGGCTTTGTGGCTCCAAGGTGATGCTCCTAGCACCTAGAATTGGACGGAGGGGCAGTGATTTGCCGGGATTGCCGCGGGTGGTGAATCGGCCAGAGACGAAGATGAAGAGGGCTCAGGGCTCTTGGGATTCGATTGGAGGCAAGGAGGAGTGAGTGATGATGCCAGGAAGCAAATGCACGGCTTTATAGCAGTGGAGGGAGGCTCGGTGCTATTGTGCGCCATGATGGCACTCTACGGCCATGGTAGTGGCGTCGATGAAGAACCAGGGTAGGTGTGCATGGAGGTTGGTGCAATGTGGTGAGCGTCATCATGGGCATGCAACCCAAGGGTTGGCGATGCAGTGTGGCTTGAGACAGGATGGCATAGCTTAGTGACTGCATGGTGCAATGGAAGAAGGGAAAAAATGGCCGAGCATTGGGATGCAATAGAGCAGCGGCAGGTGGGGCGTCGTAGGCGTCGTGTAGTGACTAGAATCCCATAATGCACAGGCACAATGAATGGTGCAGGCGTTGGGCAGTGGCTCAGGTGGTGCAAGCTCTGGCCCGACCGGCGTGGCGTAAACGCATGTGCAATGAGGCCAACGTACTCTCGGGCATCGTGGGCCAGTGTAGGTCGTTCCTAGCTAGGCCATGTGGCTTTTGGGCTGGGCCTAAGAGAGAGAAAGGAGGGGATGGACTAGGCCAAGCCTTGATTTTTTAGCTGAATTTGTAATGCATTTTTGAATTCAAACACTATTTGAAAACTTCAAATCAAGCAAAAATTGTTACATGACACCACCTCCCCGGTTGCCCCTCGCCATCGCCAAGAGTAGGCACCACCAACCCCTACTTCCTGCTCTACTCAACTTGCTTCCTCTGTTCCAATCGAGCACCCTCTCCTCTCTGTCTCTTTCTCTTCCAATGATAAGTGGGCCCCCTTCATTAAGCAATTAATCTAAGACAAGTAGTTTAATTAATCTAGCAAAGTTTGTGCAAAATATAGATGAAAGACATCCCAAATATCATGAGGGCCTTTCCATTTCAAATTAATAAATAAATTTAATCAGACGACCAATTGATATTTAACTAGAAATAGCGATTTCCAAATAATGCTAGATCCCAACTAGAACCTAAACTATGGTAAATATTATTTGGATGCTAGCAATTAGTATGAATAAAAATAAATAAACTTTATTATGGAATAGAATAAAAGCTTATTGATCATGCAAAAATAGCACACCTGCAAGTGCACGGGTTGCCACTGAAATAGCGGCGAGTGTCGTGTTCTCCACAGGGACTAGACTAAGGCTACTAATGCTCAGCTAAAGCTAGGTCAAACGAAACGAGGGAGAAAACTAAACTAAAACGACTAAAACGACCAAACGATCTATCCAATCAACGTTGAAACGAACGACCATACGAATTGATGTCGTACGATCGAACGAACAAAACGACGACTAACTAAAAGAACGACAACGACACACAAGGACAAACGACACAACAAGACTAAACGAACGAACACGACTACCGATCGACGATCTATCTAACTACCGATCGCGAGAAAGAAAGAGGGAGTCGAGAAGCACTGGGGGAGTTTAGAAGCATTGAGGGAGTCGAGAGAGAAAGAGAGAGAAGACGATCGACGGCTAACTAGACGACGACGGCACACGACAAACACAGCTACGAACGCTCGCACGACTTAACTATCGAATGACCGCTGAGAGAAGCAAAAGGGGGAGATCTAGAAGCACAAGGGAGGAATAGAAGCAAAGAGAGAGTCGAGAAAGCACGGGGAGGGGAGACGATCGCCGAATCGCTAAATCGCACTAGACAACACAAACACAAAACTACGACGAACGCCGCACAACTTAACTATCAACGACCACGGAAGGGAGAAAAGAGAGAGGACGAGAAGCACAAGGGGGGTTGAGCCAGCAAGAGAGAGGGAACGGTCGCTAACTAGCTAATTTGCGCACACTCTCAAACATACACAAGAAACTAACACTGACAACAGGACAAGCACATAGAACTAAAAATAGACAAAGACACTACCCACTGACACTAGATTAATTGACAAATTAACTCCTAATCACAGCAACATCTCAGCAGAACAAGCATACATCATAGTGATACATCAACCGCATTCACAGACAAAGATGACCATGCTATCCAAACATTCACAGTTCACATCCGCATATATCAAAATAGCAGAACAGTGCACAATATCATCTCAGTGAGTACATGCACAATCACAGACATTAGAAATTAATCCACCATTCATCATCACAGTGCACAATTAAGAGGAAGCAGAGGAAGAATAAAACCTAGATGAAGAGGAGGCAGCAGAAGAGCAGTAGAGGAAGCTGGGCCGAGGACGTAGAAGAGGAAGGCGTCGGTGTCAGCTGTAAATCTGGAGGAAGTGGTTGCGGTGAAGAAGTCGAGGCAGAGGAAGAAGTCTTCAGTGTCGGTGGAGAGGAAGCAATCGGAGATGGTGATGAAGAGGTCGCCGTCGCCGGTGGTGATGGAGGTCGGCTGCCGGTGGGAGTAGATGGGGCCAGAAGAAGATGTAGCAGAGGCGACGCCGATGGGGGCGATCCAAGGAGCAGGAAGATGGCGGGGTGTAGGCGGCGCAAAAGTGGAGAAGGCGTCGGAGGGAGAGGCGGTCAGTGGAAGAAGTGGAGACGAGAAGGCAACGGGGCGGCCGGTGGTCCCGAGGGAGGAGATGGGCGGCGATGTGTGAGGAGGGAGTAGAGGAGGAGGCGCACGGGAGTAAGCGGCGGAGAGAGTAGGAGCGGTGGAGGTGAGGTGAGACGGCGCACGGGAGGAAGCGGAATAGAGGTGGCCGTGGAAGGAGAAGGCGATGAGGTGGGCGGCGCCGAGGTGAGGCAAGAGGAGAAGGCGGCGGTGGATGTGAGGAGCGGGTGGCCGGAGATAGAGAAGAGAGGAGGGGAGAGCAAAGCGGCGGCTGGGCAGAGAAGGTGGAAGGAGGTGGAGCGGCGGAGAGATGGTGGCCGATCGGAGCTGCGGGGTGATGGCGAGTGGAGAAGGAGAGGACGGGAGGCGCACCGACGAGCTGCGGCCCGGCACTCGCTGGCGGCCGGATCTGGAGAAGGAGGGGGGAAGCAAAGGGAGGCCAAGGGCAGAAAGAAACCGGGCTCAAGCATTCCCAGGAGGCGGCGGCGGCTTAAGGGATTGGGAATTTTTTGGCACTTTGCAGATAAGCCCTTGGATCTTTCTAGGGTTTGCAGCTAAGTCCTTTACCTATTTGGTTTCTTCTGTTCTAGCCCTTCCGGAGTTCTGTTTTCAGCACGGAAAAATCCCACGCGTTCGTGACAATGCGTACATCTGTATGGAGCAGTCCCGAAGGTCCAGAATTGTCGTTTATGCACCTCGATCGCGCCGACCTGCGGAAAAGCATAAAAAATGTAAAAGGGTCCAAGTTGAGCAATTAACAATAGAAAAGCGTGTAAATGATGATAAATAATCTCAAAATGTGAAAAATATGAGGGTAAAATGACGGCTAAATATATGCAAATATGACACATGTCATACCCCCAAGCTTAAACTTTTACTTGTCCTCAAGTAAATGGCATGATATTATCGAACCCGGACAAGTCATTATGGCAAAAGACTAGTTAAATGCATATAATAAGTCAAGGGGCATATAACAATGTAAAATGAGATAACTAACTTGAGTTTTGAGGATCATCCAAAATGAGAATGAAACATTCAAGCAAAGATACCAAATGATAACTACAACATTTGACCAAATCAAGTTACACACATAAGTGTCGAAATACACTCAAGTGATCGCATGAATCCAACCAAAATTGTAAGGCATCGGAACTAGGTATAACATCAAGAATGAGCATATGAAAGGGTCATGCTAAGGCATATGTTATTTGAGATAAAGAGACTAATACTTGCATGAAATTTATGAAAAAGCCCACACTTGAGCCATGATACCTAATTTTTGTTGATTTTTAGCAAATTTAAAACATACATTGGGCACAAGTGCCACTTATTTCAGTCCTTGGGCAAGCTTGCCACTTATTCACACATTCAAACTTCAATTGGGCAAAAATGCCACTTATTCAGACGTTTGCAAACCAATGTGACAAAGTCACTTATTCAACTCACTCACTCCTTGCAAAACAATTTTTTTCTCTTTTTTTTTAAGATTAAGCATCTTTAACCGGTTTTCATTAATGCTAAGTAACACGTGTCCCGAGACATGGATACTTAGATAAATCAACCAAGTTATTGGCTCAAGATAGGACTACCCCTTTCACAAATTTTACACTCAAGTAAAGTATCAATATCTAAAATAACATATGCCAAAGCATGAAACTAAGATATAATCATTCAAGAGGCGATGACTAGAACCAATTCAATCTGCGAATGGTTAAAACACATGCATAACTCGCAATAAATCAAATGCTATAGGATCACAAGGTTTCTAAGGCACTTTAAGGTAAATCATTTAAATTTAAGTCTTTAATATTTATCTGGAAATACTAAGATTTAAATTAAAGAATACCTTGATATGATTAAGAATTTCTCAATCAAAATTTAGGAAGTCAATAATATTTATCTCAAATCCAGTTGCTAATTAAAAAAATACTGTGAACAAACACAACTTGGTGTAAATGGCCAATAAGTTAAAGATGAGGTAATTAACTAATATGCCTTTGTTGTCTAATTTTTAAAATGCAAATTTAAGTTAGAAGTCTTAACTAAAATATAATCCTACCATCATCATCTAAATTAAGAGGGGTATGTTAAAAATGTAGTCTTGCCTCAATAACAATCATCCTATCTTTATATCTAGATTTAAATCACAAATGGTAATTAAGAATAATTAGTATACCAATAATTCAAGGCTCTAACCCCTCAAGTTATCTCACTTGGCAAATAATACCTAGTTTCCCGGGTAGACTCTCGTATCTATCATAAGTCGAACCCAACTTATGGAATTTCCTAATAAATATAAAATAATTAAAGAAGCCTTTAAATTAAAGATAGAGCCATGTATTTTCCCCAATTGGCTATGTCTCGCCATCTTCGAATCCAAAGTAGACTACTCCTATGAATATTCCTTTGACATTGATCTTTCTTTTATATCCTTCCTTGCAGAGCATCTCTACTGCTTCCCCCTTTTGCTCAAACTTTGTTTGACATTGTCAAGCATCCCGTCATTCAATAAATCTTCTCTCATATCCTCAATCATAGTAAGACTTAAATAAGCTCAATTAAATTTATTTGGATTTTTAAGTTCCTTGGATTTATTTGGTTTTTTGATCATTTATTGTGTAATTAGAAGTTGGAGTTCCGAATAGGTGACAAGATTGAGCGGGATCAAGATACAGATAAAAAAACAAAAGTTTTAAAATCATTGACTGAGAAGGCTTTGAGTAGAATCATGACCACAATAAATTGAACAAGGCAAGTCATTACTTTGATCATATCAGACCTACCTTTTGAATGAAAATTGTTTTAGTTCAAAATATCAAATTGCATGCTTTACTTTGTTATGCAAATTGTATTCACACTTTTTCATAGTTAATTCCCTATGGATAATTGCTTAATTTTACCCCACTCCTTGGCTTTGGATATAAACCCATGTCACCCTAGAATTGTTTGGTAAACATATTAGTTATAAGTTGTATGTAAGCGCCATGCTTAGTCTTGCGTAGATACCTAGGGCATTAAATTGCCCTATCATCGCTTCAAACATGAAACTAGTTTTAGGCAGCTATGGAGGGAAATTGCTAGTATGTTGAGATAATTTAGTTTTATGCTGCTCAAAAATCCTAAAACTTGTTTTACCTATGTGGACGGATAGTAAGAGTGGCTGATGCAGATGTAGCACGAGATATTATGGTTTGTAGTAGCACTGTCCAGATAACATTAAGAACTAAATCCTGTTATGACCTCCCAATGTAAAATAGTACAACTACAAGTCTATAATAAGTATAACCCAGCCAACTAATTTGTATCGACCCAGTGTGGGTTGCGCCATCTGGTGGCACATGGTCAAGTGAGCGAGTGGAGGCCATTGACGTGATGGTGCAGTAGGGGGCTTCTGGAGTGGGCAGACATAGCCGCACAGCAGTGGAAACCTTAGCAGGTGCGGCCTCACTGGGGAGATGCAATGTAAAGGCCTTGTGGTGATCTACTTGATCACATGTCTAAGGAAATGTGTGAAGCATATCAAGTTGATTATCTCTTATGGGTAAAATATACAACTTTTACAAAGTGAAAAATATTTGAATAGTCATGCCCATAATCATGGGTAGGCATGAGAATTTACTCGAGTTAGTGCCTATTTCTAAAACTTTCTAGATGGGATGAAAACTCGTCGGGTGGATGTAGCACTAAATTGATTTCCTCTGGGTGGACGTAACTCAGTGATTATGATGGGCGGATGTAACCCTAAACTAGCATACAGTGGAGGCAACCATGCGCTATAACTGGTGGATGTAACCTGCACTATTATTATTGTATTTCTCTCAAATCTGGTTTAGTTAAAATTGCTAAGTCTCAGTGAATTTCCTATTTATTGTAAATTTGAAAATGATGCCTTTAGCAAATATAAGAATCTCAAGTCTCCAATTGATAGCCTTGTATCTATTATTACTACATTCTATATAGTGGCTTGTTGAGTACCTATGTACTCATTTTTGCTCAATTACTATTATTCAGTAAGACAAAAAGGGAAAAGTCAAACTCTACGGTCATCTAAATGAGTTGAGAGAGCTAGAAGACAATAAGGCAACTGTTGTGGCTACAGACCAAACAGAGAGAGAGTATGGTAGTGGAGAGTTAGGTGAGCAATGGCTTAGGGTTTTTCCCATGGCCTGTATCGTGTATATATATATATATCCTCATGGGGAGTGTTTTTACGGTGATACCCTTACATCTGAACATCCCCCTCAGGGTCACTTTCGTCATTATACATGTCCCATTTCGGGCCTTACAACCTCCTAACAGGCCTGCAGGACTTAGGTGGGGGCCACCCCTACAATAGGAGCCTCTCATGGTGAAGGGCTTCACGGGCCGAAGCCATGTTGCCGAGCCCTTTGGCCCCCTCCGTCCCTGCGGCCTGTGAGCTTCCTTAATGCTCAATGGAGCCTATTGCTTGGTGTAGTATTCGCCCTGCCACGAAGGCACATCGCTGGGCGAGTTGGCGGAGTCGTCCTAGCCCCGGGGTCCTCCAGCTGCGGGGTCAAAGTCGGAGCCGAAGTTGGAGCTGGGAGCGGGGTGGGGTCGGGCACCTTCGGCGGGCCTGGCCTGCTGGCGAAGTGTGGTCACGACCTGGTTGCCCAGGCTCCCCTCGACCGCAGGTTTGCGGACCTTCGAGCTGGAGCTGGCGCAGCTGACTCCGAACGCGCTGGCCCGCCATGCTGTGTACAGCTGGGCCTTGCGCACGGAGGCCTGTTGGCCCAGTGCCTCGATGTTCACATTTCTTCATGACGCGCGCTGCCAGCCGAAGGAGCAGAAAGACGGGACGTTCTCCAACTTCGGCAGCGTCAACTTCGTTCTGCGGTCATCGTGCGGGAAGATCTTCCCTGCCAACTCACCCGGGCGAAGTGGGAGCCGAACTGGATGCGACGGTGGTTTTACCACCGTGTGGCGAGCGGCAGCGGCCTCGAGTGCACAGGCCAACCCATGGCGTTCAACACCACGCCCGGTGTGTCGATCAACAAGGAGGACAGGTGAAGAGCACGAAGGCTCGTGGGGATCATCGCCCGCTTCAACATGCGCGACCTCGCCGAGGAGTTTGTTATGTATGGCGTGGCGCCGCTCACCCATGAGTGGCGCCTCGCTGCTGGGAAACTTCGGGATGACAATGTCCGCCCATCCGTGTCCTCGCTACCGGCGCCTTCTAATCCTCGTAAGTCTTGGTCAACACGGTGACCTCCCCTCGTTCCTTGTGCTGTTTTTTAACCTCGACTCTTGCCGCTTATAGGGGTTAGTCTAGAGGAAGCGGAACGCGCAGTGAGCGTGTTCCTCGGGCTGTATACGGCCAGGGAGCACGCCTTGCGCACAGCTGCGACCTCCGAGGCGGAGCTGGGGTGGATAAACCGCGTGTGCGAGGCCCTAGGTCTTCGCGTGCCAGAGCGCGCCCCCGGCTCCGAGCCAACCTCGCCATCGGGACGACGGTGGCAAAGGGAAAAAAGTGACGTCCCGTAGGACTCAGACTTCTGCCGTCCTTCCCGCTGACGCGGCAGACACCGAGTCTGATTCGGCGAAGTACACCGATTTGGACCTGGAGACGGGCGCGAGGGACGAAGGCGAGGAGTCTCTGGGAGGTGTCAGGGACCGAGAGCGCGCCACGGACGATCGGGAGGGGGAAGCTTCGTCGCCCGTGGTGGCCGCTGAGGTGGGGCCAACGTCCACTGGCGACTTAGGGCGGAGCCCTCACCTGCGATAGTGACGGTGCCGGAGCTGGCCTCCACAGTGGTTGGTGGAACGGAGCCCCCACCCCCGATGACTACCAAGGCGGCGCTGCCCCCTACGGAGTTTGCTAGAGTGGAGCTTCCGCCCGCGAGCGTTGCTGCGGTGGAGCCCTGCTTTCTGGCGGTTGTCGGAGCGAGGTCCCCGCCTCATTCCCCCAAGGCGAAGAGGCGACGCCTTCGATCGCCTCCTTACCGGAGCCTAGGGGGTTCGCCGCGGCGGGCCGCATTGGGAGCTTGGGGGACTCCGACTCCGATGCCGAAGCCTCCCGGCCTGACGTCCCCCCGGCTCCTGCTCAGGCCGTGGCGGCGGAAGCTCGGGACCGGCTAGTGCCTAGCTCCGACATGGAGGCTCCCCGGCCTTTAGGGCCGACGTCATCCGAGGGTGCTTGTGCCCTGGTTGCTCCGTGCGAGGCTAAGGGGACGCCCCAGCGAAGTCCACCGACTGCCACCGAAGGTAAACTGTCTTAGCGTAGCTTTGCATCGCTCTCGTAGGACTGTAATCGGCACGCCATCTTTCAACAGCATTCATCCTGGAGGACGGGCGATCCCCGGGACATGGGGACGTTCCTTTCAGGGGGGCGTCCAGCGCTCCTGGAACTGCCACCGCGGACGTCACGCGCCCGAGCTTAGCGGACTTCACCCCTCAATCGGAGGTGCTGAGAGCGTGGTGTGGGGTCGCGAGCGATGCGGCTACAAGTATTGATCAGCAGGAGCTGCTGACCTACGAGGCGGGGCGCCTTGGGGACGCACTGGAGGTGTCGGGAGTGAGGGTGAGTATCTGGCCTTGTGACTGTATGTGGCTTTTAGGGGTTTGCTGACCACTTCATCGCACAGACCCTCGTCCTGGCTCAAGCGTTGCAGGCGGCTTATGCCCACGAGCAGGGAGCGCTAGAGGGACGGTTGCGGGCCACCGAAGAGGCTTTGCACGCAGCCGAGGGGACGCACTCCACCAAGGACGACCGCATCCACTACTTGGAAGCAGAGTGCGCGGAGGCGAAGTCGTGCATCGAAGCACACGTGGCCGCAGCGTGCCTGTCAACCACAGAAGCGGCGCAACAAGAATCTGCGAAGGAGCGAAATGGCCTACTCCAGCAGATCGCTGCCCTGGAGAAGGATAAGGGCCAACTTGCCGCGTCTCTTGCGGAGCAAGACCGGGCTCTGGGCGATGCCTCATTGGCTACGTGGGATGCCATGCTGGCCTTGGAAGGCACCCTTGAAGGCCTCATCGCCGAGGTGCCGCCCCACGCCTTCGGGCCGGAAGAGCTATCGCGGACGCTTCGGCGGATCGGGGATGCAGCCAACCTTGCACGTAACGCCGTGACGTCGTTCGGTGACCATTGCTCTTATGTGACGTCGTGCCTAATGTGCGCGCTTCTACGGCTCCGGGGCTTTCAACACGTCGATGGGCTAGCTGACCCCCAACTGGAGATGCCGGCCGGGGCCGGAGTGATGTCCGACGCCGTACGCGCTGTTCGCCGCGCTGTGCGGTTCTTCCATGAGAGGATTTGGGAGTACATCGGGGAGGCCGCAGCAAAGGTCGAGCTACGACAGACCATGCACGGTGAGGGGAACCTCGGCCTGTGGCTGGATGAAGTCCCTCGGCGTGACAAAGGCGGTGCCGAGGCATTGGGGGGCAACGCGAACCCACAGGTGTGACACCGGGCTTTTGTGCGTTGGCGTGTGTTGTAACATAAATGTCTTTCTTATGAATAAAGTAGAACTTGCCCTCTCCATGTTCTAATTTGTGTACCTCCGTGCCCCGAGCGACTACCCAACCGGGACCAGCCGCTATTTTCTGGCCTTATGACCCGACGGCGCCTTCGACGTTGGCGAAGGACCGAGGAGTCGCTGGATTTTTGGGCGTGCCGGGCTTCTTTGGGCGAAGTTCCGGCGCGGACGCGCATTAAGGAGGAGCCTGCCGAGTAGCGGTTGTGCACATCCGAAGATGCTTGTATACTCTCGCTGCGCCTCCTTGTAAACATCTTGTGATGAATATAGACTTCGTCATTGCTCAAGACCGCGCTGTTCCGTGGTAGACTCGTGAGGCTATACTTCTGCGTTCGCCTGTACGTAGGTACGCTCCGTCCCCTACCCTTCGAAGTGGTGGAAGCAGAGCTGGCGCCTAATCAAAGTAGTCGCGCGAGCGCTCCGTCCCCTACCCTTCGAAGTGGTGGCAGCGGAGTTGGCGCCTAGTCGAAGTAGACGCGCAAGCGCTCCGTTCCCTACCCTTCGAAGTAGTGGCAGCGGAGCTGGCGCCTAGTCGAAGTAGGCGCGCGAGCGCTCCGTCCCCTACCCTTCGAAGTGGTGGCAGCGGAGCTGGCGCCTAGTCGAAGTAGACACGCGAGCGCTCCGTCCCCTACGCTTCGAAGTGGTGGCAGTGGAGCTGGCGCCTAGTCGAAGTAGACGCGCGAGCGCTCCGTCCCCTACCCTTCGAAGTGGTGGTAGCGGAGCTGGCGCCTAGTCGAAGTAGACGCGAGCTGGACTTGCGTTCCGCAGGATGCGCATCACGGCTAGCCTTCTGCTGAGGCTCGTCGGTGCTCCGTGGAGCGATCGTGGAGGCGAGCCTCTGCTGCGTCTCGTGCTGGCTCTGCGAGGTGGGCGCGGAGGCAGGCCTCTGCTGCGGTTCATGCCGACTCTGCGGGGCGCACAAGAACATGGACAATGCCTCACTCGCACTTGGTAGGGTGCGCAGAGACAACATCCGCGTCTTATTTATACTCCGTGGAGTGCGTGGGACCATCAACCACGTCTTTTTTATACTCCGGAGAGTACGCGTAAGGATAACGCCTACGCGTGCGCGGGGGCATCCGTGTCTTGTTTATACTCAGTAGAGTGCGCAGGGACAACATCCGCGTCTTATTTATACTCCGTGGAGTGCGTGCAGAGGCGGACCTCAGCGCTTCGTCTTATTTATACTCCGTAGAGTGCGTGCGGAGGCGGACATCGGTGCTACGTCTTATTTATACTCCGTAGAGTGCGTGCGGAGGCGGAACTCGGCGCTACGCCTTATTTATACTCCGTAGAGTGTGCGCGGAGGCGTCCCCCCAGGCGTCTTTGTTTATACTCATACCCGCGTTTTAGTTCACAGAGAGTGCGCGCGCGGACGCGTGACTTTGTTTATACTCATGCCCGCGTTTTTGTTCGCGGATAGTGCGCGCGTGGACGTGTGACTTTGTTTATACTCATGCCCGCGTTTTTGTTTGCGGAGAGTGTGCGTGCGGATGCGTGACTTTGTTTATACTCATACCCGATGTTGTAGGGGTGGCCCAACCCCCCGTGACTGGGTCGTGCAACTAGTCCAACATGTAATAGGCCCAATAGTGTAGAGGAATATACCAGTGTAAATATACCAATGTACCCTCATCCTTTGTAAATACTAAGGGATAGAATGGGGATTTCCCATTCCACCCCACTCATATATATAAACCCCCAGGAGGGGCAAAGGGGGGGGACATCCTCTCATTATCACTACCTCTCCAGATCTAGCTCTCTTCCTCTTCTACCGATCCCCCTCTCTTCCTGTTTAGCCCGTAGCTACAACAGATGGCGCCGTCCGTGGGGACGACAGGAAGCCTCTAGCATTCAACAAAGCGCTGGCTATGTGGATCTTTTCTGTTCCTGGGAGCATACGGCTTCATTCGTGGCATCGGTAGCGTCTTGCAGACTACCAGCAACAGATAAGTAGTTTACTTGCTAAAAGCTTTGCCATCATGACTACAGAGGTGTATTTTCTTTGCCTGTGTGCTTTGCCAGGCTTTGTACGGTGTGTTGAGTAGATCTAATCGTTGCCTCAGCTCCGCTGAGGGTGTTCATGCAAAAAAATGTCTTGGACGACCTGAGGGCGCGATCCTCCTAGCTAGGGGGCCTGCACGTCTTCGGCTCGCCCACGCTGGACTCCGCACGAGGTACACCTCGCCGAGCACGCGCAACCGTGGACTCCGCGTGGTCGAAGCCTTCGGCCACTTCGGAGCCTCCTCCGTGCGATCAAGAGCTCCGCGCGATCCTCTAGTCTCTGCTTCCCGAAGTCTCTCGCTTGAAGTGTTTGTATGCTCCATGCATGCATGCGCAGGTGCAGCCCCGCGATTAGCGTATGTGTGCTCGCGCGTGCCGCATCGTCAAGGACTCCGCGTCGGTATCCTCGATCTCGGTTCCGCGCGGGTGGGCCTCGCAACCCCGCCTTCGCACCGAAGCTGGCTCTGCGCAGCCGCGTCACCAGGCATGGCCCCAGCGTGTTGTGCATGCCCTCCGGCATGAGTATCTTACGAGCTCCATGCATGCGCCCACGCATTCATAAAGCATAAACTTCCATTCGTTCACGTCGGGTTCACAACCCATGCATGCGTAAGTTTCCTTTTCTCTCTCCGCGCTGCATGCGTCCGTGATAGCCAGTCTCCGCGTCGTCGACGAGGAGGCTACTCCATGCATACCCGAAGTCTGCATGCACGATCCTCACCAGTCTCCGCGTGCGCCTGCGCATGAGACTCCGCCACGGCCTCCGTCGACGTGCGCAGCCGCCCGACTTCCGCCATAACTGGGCCTTCGCGCCAAGGTTACTCCGTCTCCGCGGCCGTGCGCCCTTGCGAGCTGCGACCTCAGCGGGCCCAGGAGAGCACATCACCTCTGTGCGTCTTGCTCTGCATCAGGTGCCAAGTGGGAGATGGCATCTAGTGCCATGATGCGCTACCACTCGGCGCTGTGCTCGCTTCGGAGCCGTCAGAGATGAGCTAACGCTCCCGCAGCCAACAGTGATGCTAACACGGAGGTGGTGCCAGCGGACCTCGTCCGCGGGACTTCGCCATGATGCCAAGTCTCCGCGTAACATCGAGCTGCCGCGAATACGAAGGCTTCTACGGCGAGGCGCCGCCCGCCAGGAAGAGCACATGCACGCCACTCGCGTAACCCACCGTCGCATTGGGGGAGCTACGTGAGTGCGCTCATCTACACGGTGGCGGTCGCGCTCACGGCGACGGAGAACAGCCCCGGGTGGATCTCCCACGACCCCGTCCGGCGCCACCTCGACTACTTCTTCTGGGCGGCTCCACGGGGCAGCGGAGGATGAACCAGCCATCTACAAAGTTGAGTGAAAGAAAAGATTAGTAAAAGTTTTTAACAAATGGAGTTGGAGACAAGAACGAGATTCTAAGTAGGAAGAGAGTAGAAGCAAAGAAGCTTATATATTTGTAATATACTTTTTTTATAAATATAAGTCCTTATAGTTTGCCATTCTTAATCTAGGTCACGTCCTACAGTCAAACTGGCTCTGATACCATCTCTGTCGGGCCCCCGGATTATCAAACCCGGACCCTCTGTGTATTACAGCACTAGTCCCAGATCAAAGCTAGTGCACACAGTCAAACAGAATGGAAAACATCACCATCAACGATTGATTACAATAAATAAGAGTACTGACCACAGGGTCACATTATTACAAAGGAGGTTTAAGACCTCGCACACAAGAAATAAAGCGGAAGCAAATAAAACTCGAGGACGACCCATCAATTCGCCACAGGTAATTGACTGGGGAAGCGCGCCCTAGTCCTCCGGGAAGAATCCATCACAGCCACAAGCGAAGCAGTAGTCGTAGGCACCTTCTTGAGCTTCAACTTCCTGTGAGATTTATTTTTTTTAAGTGTAGCATGTGAGTACATAAAGTACTCTGCAAGTCTTGGGAAAAATGCATAGATGCAAGGCTTAACAAAGGAAGGCCATATGGTTCTTTTGCACAAAGCAATATTTGAAATCTCAATTACTACTGATTATTTTCGAAGGCATCAATTTAATGAAGTAAATGTTTTAACAGAATTAACTTTCTAGTGAAGGTTCCAACTACCAACACTAGCTAACCAATTATCATTGGTCAAGTTTTAAACTGCGGGTTCCATCCACCCTCTCTGGCTCCATCCGCCAGGATTCCCTTCCGAGAGTTCCCTCCACTCTCGGAATACAAAATTTTCATTTTAAAATCAAAACCAGAAATCTACCATGTGAATGCATTCCTTGCCCGCCCTTGACCGTGGGCACGGCTATTCGAATAGTTTTACACTCTGCAGAGGTTGTACAACTTTACCCAGAAGAGATAAATTATCCTAAAAGTCACACGCTTCCTTTGGCATGAGACCCAGATAAAATATCACAAAGCCTTTACCTTACTCTAATCTAGCTAGACACCACCCGCTGAGGTTTCACCGCAGAAGGGTTAAATCCGCCCAATCTGAAGCCCCCTCTTGCGCCATATGAGTACAGTAAATCCCTATCCCTCACTGTGAATAACCAGTCCATCCCTGGCACCCACTTTCCATTGGTGGCACCTAAACTAGACTATCATAAGTTAGTCAGCTAGGTCGTACCCATATAGACTTGTGGCTGTACGGTTAATGCTCAGTTTGGACAAACACAAGCGTCGGTCCTTAATTGACTAGGGTGGAACATACACTTAACAAGTTCTCGTGCTTACTGCACCAACCCAAACAGCCATCCACCCTAATCTAAACCAACTTTCACATTTTTATTTTATTTTAAAAGGGTCAGTGGCAACTCCAATTACCACTACATTTATAAACACAAGGGTCCAGTCATAATTTCCCATTTTCAAGATTTTCCAAAGGTATTAGATAGCATGACTAAGCATTATTCTACCATTCTAATATTCACAAAGATTAATAGTAATCTCATTACTGAGACAAAGGAAATTCTAGGGTGACAAGGTACATGGCAATCAATGTCAAATGAGGGCATAACAAAGTTGGAATAACTAATTCCTAAAGATTTGAACTAGTGATTTTATGTAAATAGCAATGCACATAATTTAAAATATTTAAAACATTTCAAAAGCATAGGTTCAAGATGATCAAAGGAGACTTGCCTTCTTGCAGGGTTTCCGGGTCTTCTTGTTGCTGTGAAGAGGGATCGTCAACAACGTTGGAATCTACGCGAGGAAAGACGAAGCAAACAAAGCAAATAAATACAAACGAAAATTCAAATAAAATCCAAAAATTCAACAGAGGCCATAGTTGGATAGATTATGATTTTAGATGAATTTAGAAATTTGAATGGCTGGATTTGGAGTTAAAATGAGAAAGTTATGCTCATTTGAAAATCTCAGATTTGAATAAATCTAGAAATTCCCAAATTTCTGACAGGTGGGGCCCACTGGAATATTAGATTTTAAATTCTATTTTTATTCCGAGGGACTGACAGGTGGGGCCCACTGAACAGTAACCACTGGCGGTCACTGACATGTGGGACCCACTGGACAGTGAGCCCACTGATTCGACCTCTGACACATGGGACCCACTGGACTCCGGGCCCACTTGTCAGAGTCTAGCACAGAGGGGTGGGGCCCAGGCGGCAGTGGCCAGCGCAGACCGGCGGCCGCTGACGTGTGGGGACCACTTGTCAGTCGCGGATAAATAACGAAAACTCAACCTCAGCGTGCGGAGCCGAGGGCTCGAACGCGCGCCGAGGGAGTCGGGGGAGGGGAGAGCGAGCGGTGATAGCCAAGTGAGCGGGGAGGCGTTGCCTACCCCTAATGGGTAGGTAATCCCTTTGAGGGTTACCTGCTGGAGTGGTCCGGCAGCCGTGGACGGAGGCAAGGTCGTCGGCGGCGAGGGAGGGTCGGAGGAGTGTGGTTGACGCGTGAAATGCAATCCTTGAGCGGAGGGGGTTCGGTTGGAGGGTTCGACGAGGTGCGGCGTCGAGCAGAGAAGGCCGGCGGCGAGGGGGGTGGCGGAGCTGGCTCGGGTCCTCCGGCGCGACGGCGCTCCGGCGGCGGGGAGGGGCAGCTGAGGTGTCGAGGAGGTTCGCCCGGGCGCGAGGGAGCTCGAGGTGGCGACGGCGGGCTCCGGGGATGACCGAGGCGGCGGCGAAGGCTCGCCGGAGTACTTACCGTGGGCGCACGGGGAACTCGCGGTGCGACGGCGCTCGGGGCTTAGGGAGAGAGGTGGAGCGCTCTAGGAGGTGGTGCGGGAGGAGGCGAAGCCGAGGGAGGTATTTATAGGGGCGGAGGAGGGGACACGGGCGCGGGATTGCTCGCCGGTGTGTCGGCCGGAAAAAGGAAGGAAAGGGGGAGAAAATGGAAAGAGGGGGCGCCGATGGAAGGGGAGCACGGGAGATCGGGGATTCGGTCGCGATGTCGTCCGGGGCTTCCAAAACCGGGGAGAAGACGGAGGGAAAGGCCGGATTCGGCTCGGGTACGGTCGGCCGGCGCAAAAAGGAAAGAGGGGAGGAAGAAAGGAAAGAGGCGGCTCCGCGGGGACGACGGGCCTGACAGGCGGGACCGGGTGGCAGCGGGAGCGGAGCGCGTGCGGCTGACGGGCGGGGCCCGCGGGTCAGAGAGAAGAGAGAAGCGGGGTGCGGACGGCTGGATGGCCCGCACGGGCGACGCGGCGCGCATCGGACCGGCCAGATGTCAGCCCGAGGGATGAGGAAGGCGGGGTGGCTGACGGGCCAGGCCCGGGAGGCAGCGAGGGAGAGGGGAGAGGCGGCCTGGATGGGCCGAGCGGCGACGTGGATGGATCTGGGCCGTCCACGCGTCGGCTGGAGGGAGGGGAAGGAGTTTCATTTTTTAGAATTTGATTTAGATTTTCAGAAAAGGCTAGAAAATTATTTAGGCCTCAGAAAAATATGAAAATACCTCCAAAAATTCCAGAAAAAATCACAGAAGCTCCTGGAGATATTTTGGATTTAATAAAATTATTTCCAACTACTGTTGATATTTAATTTTCATATTTTGAATTACTTTTTAAGTTCTAAAAATAGGTTTTTAAATTCCAGAAAATCCAGAAAGGCAAATAAAAGCCAAGTAAAATCCAATTACCTTAAAATAATTAATTTGAATTTAAATTTTTCAAAAAGCCAAATTTTGGGATGTGACAAACCTACCCCCCTTAGAAAGAATCTCGACCCCGAGATTCGGACGGACTGGGAAAAAGGTCGGGGAACTCTTCTTTTAGATCCTCTTCACGTTCCCAAGTCGCTTCCGATTCTGAATGGTTGCTCCACTGCACTTTACAGAACTTGATAACCTTGCTGCGCGTACGGCGCTCTGCTTCCTCCAATATCTTGACTGGATACTCTAGATAGGTGAGGTCCTCCTTCACGTTTATTTCATCTAGAGGCATCTGCTCTTCTGGAACTCTGAGACACTTTCTTAGCTGAGACACATGGAAGACGTCATGCACCTTTGACAGTTGTGGTGGAAGCTCCAACTGGTAAGCAACTTCTCCTCGTTTCGCCACCACAGGAAAGGGTCCAATGAATCTGGGAGCTAGCTTTCCACTGACTCCAAAACGTCTCATTCCTTTGAGGGGTGACACCTTCAAATAAACATGATCCCCAGGTACAAATTCTAAACTTCTACGTCAATTATCCGCATAGCTCTTCTGTCTGGTTTGTGCTGTTTTTAATCTGTCCTGGATTAGACGAACTTGGTCTTCTGCTTGTTTCAACACATCTGGTCCAAATACTTGTCCTTCTCCTGTTTCCTTCAAATACAATGGAGTCCTACACTTTCTGCCGTATAGGGCTTCGAACGGAGACATTTGCAAACTGGATTGATAACTGTTGTTATAGGAAAACTCCGCATAGGGTAGACTTTGATCCCAGTTAGCCTTGTTTGCTAGAACACATGCCCTCAACATATCTTCCAGAATTTGATTTACTCTTTCTGTTTGTCCATCTGTCTGTGGATGATAAGCTGTACTGAAGCTTAAGTTTGTGCCCAAAAGTTCATGTAGCTTTTGCCAAAATATTGAAGTGAATTGGGTCCCTTGATCTGACACAATGTTCTTTGGGATCCCATGCAAGCACACAATTCTTGACATGTACAACTCTGCAAGTCTATCCCCGGAGTATGTGGTCTTTACTGGAATGAAATGGGCGACTTTAGTCAGATGATCCACAATAACCCAAATCGAATCATACCCTGTTTTGGTTCTTGGTAATCCAGTTATGAAGTCCATTCCAATTTCTTCCCATTTCCACTCAGGTATCTGCAAAGGTTGTAGAAGCCCAGCGGGTCTCTGATGTTCCGCTTTAATTCGCTGGCACACATCGCATAAAGCTACATATTCTGCAATTTCCCTTTTCATGCTTGACCACCAATACCTTTCCTTGAGATCTTGGTACATCTTGGTACTCCCAGGGTGAATTGAATATCCAGCTTCATGTGCTTCTTTCAGAATCAACTCCTTTATCTCTTTCTTTTCGGGTACCATAATTCTTTTCCCAAACCACAGGGTACCTTCTTCATCCTCTGAAAATTCTGGTGCCTTTCCTTTCTTCATGTTTTCTTTGATTTCCTTAACGTGCTTATCCTCTACTTGAGCTGCCTTGATTTGGTCCTGTAGCGTGGGTTGAACCTCTAGAGTAGCCAGGAACCCTTCCTCTACCACTTCCAAGTTGAGTCCCTTAAATTCTTCTTGAAGGGCAGGCATACTGTCCTTAATCCACAGCTTGGTACAGTAACTCTTTCTGCTCAAGGCATCCGCTACCACATTAGCCTTTCCTGGGTGATAATGTATTCCAATATCATAATCCTTTATTAACTCAAGCCATCTCCTTTGCCTCATGTTAAGATCGGGTTGAGTAAATATGTACTTCAGGCTTTTGTGATCCGTGTAAATCTCGCAGCGGTTACCAATCAAGTAATGCCTCCATATTTTCAGTGCATGTACTACGGCAGCAAGCTCTAAATCATGAGTTGGGTAATTTCCTTCATGGGGTCGCAGCTGCCTCGAGGCATATGCTACTACCTTTCTTTCTTGCATCAGTACACAGCCTAGTCCCTGCCTTGATGCATCACAGAAGACTTCGAAATCCTTCCTAATGTCCGGAAGCGTCAACACTGGTGCAGAAGTTAACCTCTTCTTCAACTCTTGGAAACTATCCTTACATGGTTTACTCCATTCAAACTTCTTTTCCTTCTTCAGCAACTGGGTGAGAGGTCTTGCGAGCTTGGAGAAGCCTTCAATAAATCGACGATAGTAACCAGCCAATCCAAGAAAACTTCTGATCTCGGATACTGACTTTGGTTGTGTCCAATTGAGCACATCATTTACTTTTTCAGGGTCTACGGACACTCCCCCTGCTGAAATCACGTGGCCCAAGAAAGCTACTTTCTTCAACCAAAATTCACACTTACTGAACTTGGCATACAACTGATTCTCTCTGAGCTTTTCCAAAACTATCCTCAAATGTTCTGCGTGCTCTTCCTCATTCTTGGAGTATATCAGAATATCGTCGATAAACACAACCACAAACTTATCCAAATATTCCATGAACACCTTATTCACCAGATTCATGAAATATGCGGGGGCATTGGTTAGACCGAAAGACATCACTGTATACTCGTATAATCCATAACGAGTAGCAAATGCTGTCTTGGGTATGTCTTCTGGTCTTATCTTCAATTGGTGATAACCTGATTGAAGATCAATCTTAGAGAAGACACATGATCCTTTCAACTGATCAAACAGATCATCTATTCTGGGCAAAGGGTACTTGTTCTTGATCGTCACATCATTCAAGGATCGATAGTCCACACACATGCGAAGACTTCCGTCCTTCTTCTTCACTAACAGTACTGGTGCTCCCCAAGGTGACGAGCTTGGCCTTACAAATCCTTTATCCTGCAGCTCTTCTATTTGTTTCTTAACTTCCGCCAAATCATTTGCGGACATCCGATAAGGTCTCTTGGAAATTGGAGCTGTACCAGGTGCCAGATTTATAACAAATTCAATATCTCTATCTGGTGGCATTCCTGGCAAATCTTCAGGAAATACATCTGGGTATTCACTTGCTATAGGCACTGTTTCCAAGGTTATTACCTTCAAACTGGTTAACTTACTCTTCTTCTGGGAAGGTGCATTGGACTGGAACCTTACTCGAATCCCTTCAGAATTGGTAAGAGTAACAGCTCGGTCGGCACAATCTATCTGCCCTTTATACTTGGTTAACCAATCCATACCAAGTATTACATCTAAACCCTTGGAGTCTATTATAATAAGATTCGCTAAGAACTTAACTCCATTTATATCCACAGTTGCGTCAGGGCAAACTGTGTTAGTCCTCATTTCCTTTCCAGGGGACTGGACTAGCATGGGGTTCTGTAGTTTACTCACATCCCAATTATACCTTTCAACCACATCTTTTGACACAAAAGAATGCGAAGCTCCAGAATCAAATAATGCTGATGCAAATACTGAGTTGACAAGAAACTTACCCAGAACTACGTCGGGTGCATCCTGGGCTGCTTCCGCGGTCACATGGTTGAGATGCCCTCTGCTCACCACTTGTGGAGCCCTTGGGGTCTGAGGTGTCCCACGGCCTTGTCCTGCATTTGGAGCTCGTGCTGGTGTAGTCCCTAGATTGAAATGAACTGGGGTCATTGCTGGGCGTTTCTGGGGACAGTTGCTGGCATAGTGCCCCATGTTCTTGCAGTTAAAACACTGCACTCCTGCTGCTGAAGTCTTGTTCTGTTGGGGTTGGCCACCGTTGCTTGCCCGGGGAGTTTGTGGATTTGGGCGAGGTCCTGAAAAGGGAGTCCTTGGTATGCTTGACTCTGAAGGTTTGTGAAAGTGAGGTGCGTTGGGGCGGAATCGAGAGCTGCTTGCTCCTTGCTGGGCTTGAAATTTCCTCTTCCGAGTTTCGTATAGCTGACGCTGAGCATCTTCTTGGACAAAGGCCTTGTTCACTAGGTGCTGGAAGGTCGGGAAATCATTGGACACCAGCTGCACCTTGAGATTGGGGTCAAGTCCCTGTGTGAACCTCCAAATCTTGGTCGCCTCTGATGTGACCTCTTCAGATGCATACCTGGACAGTTGGGTGAACTTATTCAGGTATTCGGAAACACTGAGGTTTCCCTGCTGAAGTTGGTAGAATTCTCTTTTCTTCATTTCCATTATCCCAGTAGGGATATGGGCAGTGCGGAAAGCTTCAACAAACTCATCCCAAGTGATGGCTTGTGCATTTTGATGGGCAGCGCAGTAGTTATCCCACCAGTTAGCAGCGATTCCCTTGAGCTGGTGAGCAGCATACAGCACCTTCTCATTATCGTTGCACTGAGCTAGGACCAATTTCCTTTCCACATCCTTGATCCAATCATCTGCCTCCAGGGGATCCACTGATCCAGCAAAAGTGGGAGGCCTTGTCCTCATGAATTCTCCCAACTTAGACTGGGGTGCCTGGTTGGGTGCCTGCTGGGCTGGCTGCACTTGGTTTTGTGCTAAAGCTTGAAGAAGCTGAAGTTGCATGGCCATCATCTGTTCCATGTTGGGGGCCTGAGCAGGAGGTGGTGGAATGTTGTCCTCTGGCTGATTGTTGGCGTCACGGCTGTTGCCAGGGTTGCTCCTCGTGTTCACCATCTGAAGCGGTTTAGGTTAGCAGAAGGTAAGAGGGAAATAGCAAAGGTAAGAGATTAGGGGAACTAAATCACATCCCAAGCCAACACACAAGAAAGAACTAGCAACCACTAGGGAAAACTTTATTTAAAATCAAGATAACTCCAAGGATGGCTGTACCACAAGTGCACATTGGCCTGGTACAGTCCATCTAGCACACCAAAACATAGCAATAAGCGTTCTAAGGACGCGGACATTTTATTTGGGTACTACGGACTCAAAAGATTACTAATCCTCTCCAAAGACGCGCTCCTCAGGGTCCTCTTCTGGATCCTCCTCCGGGTCTTCCTGGCGCTCTCTCACGTGGTGTCGTGAACAGTCACACTCGGCCGAGGCACGGTTACGACTGGAGGCAGTCGACCGAGAATGAGAACGAGAAGGCTTGCGCTTCTTGAGGGTAATGACTGGCGGCGGACTGGGGCGTCGCACCTTCTTGCGTGCTGTAAGTCTGATGTGGAGTCCTGAAAGTCGAGCTGGTGCCGGGTTGTTGGGGATGACAGCTGGTACTGGAGAAGACGGCGTGTAATCAACTACGGGTGAAGACGGCGTGTAGTCAGCTGCGGCCCTGAGACGTCCCAGCTCAAACTCAGCTGCCTGGCTCCAGAGAAGCTGTGCGCGAAGCGTGTCAGAGTGCTGATAGCTGGAAGTGAGAAGCATCCGGAGTTGTCCAATCTCCTCCTGAGCTCTAGCATAAGTGACTGCCATCGCCTGGGTGAGCTGCACCTGATGTGACAGTCGAGGATCGTCAGCTGGAATATCGAAGGGATCTGGATACCTCTGTCCTACCCTGGGGTTGATGAAGAAGCAAAAAGGGGACTGATGTACAACATCCTTGTGCAGGTGGCACAACTCGTCAATGGCGAGGCGTGCTGCGTCCTGGACAGCGTCGAAACAGCGGGACCGAGGGTGCTTGATGGGGTATGTGTGGGAGTTGAATTCCTCTTCCCGTGCATACAGGAATACCTCCATCGTCCAAGAGTCTCGATCCAGGATCCGCGTCTTTCGACCCCTGAAAATGGGCGGCTGACGGTACTCCAAACACTGCATCAGCTGCCGGAGAAGGCTAGCGAATGCTCCAGCATCCTCTCCATGTGAGTAGTAGTCCCACGGGGCAGCGGAGGATGAACCAACCATCTACAAAGTTGAGTGAAAGAAAAGATTAGTAAAAGTTTTTAACAAATGGAGTTGGAGACAAGAACGAGATTCTAAGTAGGAAGAGAGTAGAAGCAAAGAAGCTTATATATTTGTAATATATTTTTTTTATAAATATAAGTCCTTATGGTTTGCCATTCTTAATCTAGGTCACGTCCTACAGTCAAACTGGCTCTGATACCATCTTTGTCGGGCCCCCGGATTATCAAACCCGGACCCTCTGTGTATTACAGCACTAGTCCCAGATCAAAGCTAGTGCACACAGTCAAACAGAATAGAAAACATCACCATCAACGATTGATTACAATAAATAAGAGTACTGACCACAGGGTCACATTATTACAAAGGAGGTTTAAGACCTCGCACACAAGAAATAAAGCGGAAGCAAATAAAACTCGAGGACGACCCATCAATTCGCCACAGGCAATTGACTGGGGAAGCGCGCCCTAGTCCTCCGGGAAGAATCCATCACAGCCACAAGCGAAGCAGTAGTCGTAGGCACCTTCTTGAGCTTCAACTTCCTGTGAGATTTATTTTTTTTAAGTGTAGCATGTGAGTACATAAAGTACTCTGCAAGTCTTGGGAAAAATGCATAGATGCAAGGCTTAACAAAGGAAGGCCATATGGTTCTTTTGCACAAAGCAATATTTGAAATCTCAATTACTACTGATTATTTTCGAAGGCATCAATTTAATGAAGTAAATGTTTTAACAGAATTAACTTTCTAGTGAAGGTTCCAACTACCAACACTAGCTAACCAATTATCATTGGTCAAGTTTTAAACTGCGGGTTCCATCCACCCTCTCTGGCTCCATCCGCCAGGATTCCCTTCCGAGAGTTCCCTCCACTCTCGGAATACAAAATTTTCATTTTAAAATCAAAACCAGAAATCTACCATGTGAATGCATTCCTTGCCCGCCCTTGACCGTGGGCACGGCTATTCGAATAGTTTTACACTCTGCAGAGGTTGTACAACTTTACCCACAAGAGATAAATTATCCTAAAAGTCACACGCTTCCTTTGGCATGAGACCCAGATAAAATATCACAAAGCCTTTACCTTACTCTAATCTAGCTAGGCACCACCCGCTGAGGTTTCACCGCAGAAGGGTTAAATCCGCCCAATCTGAAGCCCCCTCTTGCGCCATATGAGTACAGTAAATCCCTGTCCCTCACTGTGAATAACCAGTCCATCCCTGGCACCCACTTTCCATTGGTGGCACCTAAACTAGACTATCATAAGTTAGTCAGCTAGGTCGTACCCATATAGACTTGTGGCTGTACAGTTAATGCTCAGTTTGGACAAACACAAGCGTCGGTCCTTAATTGACTAGGGTGGAACATACACTTAACAAGTTCTCGTGCTTACTGCACCAACCCAAACAGCCATCCACCCTAATCTAAACCAACTTTCACATTTTTATTTTATTTTAAAAGGGTCAGTGGCAACTCCAATTACCACTATATTTATAAACACAAGGGTCCAGTCATAATTTCCCATTTTCAAGATTTTCCAAAGGTATTAGATAGCATGACTAAGCATTATTCTACCATTCTAATATTCACAAAGATTAATAGTAATCTCATTACTGAGACAAAGGAAATTCTAGGGTGACAAGGTACATGGCAATCAATGTCAAATGAGGGCATAACAAAGTTGGAATAACTAATTCCTAAAGATTTGAACTAGTGATTTTATGTAAATAGCAATGCACATAATTTAAAATATTTAAAACATTTCAAAAGCATAGGTTCAAGATGATCAAAGGAGACTTGCCTTCTTGCAGGGTTTCTGGGTCTTCTTGTTGCTGTGAAGAGGGATCGTCAACAACGTTGGAATCTACGCGAGGAAAGACGAAGCAAACAAAGCAAATAAATACAAACAAAAATTCAAATAAAATCCAAAAATTCAACAGAGGCCATAGTTGGATAGATTATGATTTTAGATGAATTTAGAAATTTGAATGGCTGGATTTGGAGTTAAAATGAGAAAGTTATGCTCATTTGAAAATCTCAGATTTGAATAAATCTAGAAATTCCCAAATTTCTGACAGGTGGGGCCCACTGGAATATTAGATTTTAAATTCTATTTTTATTCCGAGGGACTGACAGGTGGGGCCCACTGAACAGTAACCACTGGCGGTCACTGACATGTGGGACCCACTGGACAGTGAGCCCACTGATTCGACCTCTGACACATGGGACCCACTGGACTCCGGGCCCACTTGTCAGAGTCTAGCACAGAGGGGTGGGGCCCAGGCGGCAGTGGCCAGCGCAGACCGGCGGCCGCTGACGTGTGGGGACCACTTGTTAGTCGCGGATAAATAACGAAAACTCAACCTCAGCGTGCGGAGCCGAGGGCTCGAACGCGCGCCGAGGGAGTCGGGGGAGGGGAGAGCGAGCGGTGATAGCCAAGTGAGCGGGGAGGCGTTGCCTACCCCTAATGGGTAGGTAATCCCTTTGAGGGTTACCTGCTGGAGTGGTCCGGCAGCCGTGGACGGAGGCAAGGTCGTCGGCGGCGAGGGAGGGTCGGAGGAGTGTGGTTGACGCGTGAAATGCAATCCTTGAGCGGAGGGGGTTCGGTTGGAGGGTTCGACGAGGTGCGGCGACGAGCGGAGAAGGCCGGCGGCGAGGGGGGTGGCGGAGCTGGCTCGGGTCCTCCGGCGCGACGGCGCTCCGGCGGCGGGGAGGGGCGGCTGAGGTGTCGAGGAGGTTCGCCCGGGCGCGAGGGAGCTCGAGGTGGCGACGGCGGGCTCCGGGGATGACCGAGGCGGCGGCGAAGGCTCGCCGGAGTACTTACCGTGGGCGCACGGGGAACTCGCGGTGCGATGGCGCTCGGGGCTTAGGGAGAGAGGTGGAGCGCTCTGGGAGGTGGTGCGGGAGGAGGCGAAGCCGAGGGAGGTATTTATAGGGGCGGAGGAGGGGACACGGGCGCGGGATTGCTCGCAGGTGTGTCGGCCGGAAAAAGGAAGGAAAGGGGGAGAAAATGGAAAGAGGGGGCGCCGATGGAAGGGGAGCACGGGAGATCGGGGATTCGGTCGCGGTGTCGTCCGGGGCTTCCAAAACCGGGGAGAAGACGGAGGGAAAGGCCGGATTCGGCTCGGGTACGGTCGGCCGGCGCAAAAAGGAAAGAGGGGAGGAAGAAAGGAAAGAGGCGGCTCCGCGGGGACGACGGGCCTGACAGGCGGGACCGGGTGGCAGCGGGAGCGGAGCGCGTGCGGCTGACGGGCGGGGCCCGCGGGTCAGAGAGAAGAGAGAAGCGGGGTGCGGACGGCTGGATGGTCTGCACGGGCGACGCGGCGCGCATCGGACCGGCCAGTTGTCGGCCCGAGGGATGAGGAAGGCGGGGTGGCTGACGGGCCGGGCCCGGGAGGCAGCGAGGGAGAGGGGAGAGGCGGCCTGGATGGGCCGAGCGGCGACGTGGATGGATCTGGGCCGTCCACGCGTCGGCTGGAGGGAGGGGAAGGAGTTTCATTTTTTAGAATTTGATTTAGATTTTCAGAAAAGGCTAGAAAATTATTTAGGCCTCAGAAAAATATGAAAATACCTCCAAAAATTCCAGAAAAATTCACAGAAGCTCCTGGAGATATTTTGGATTTAATAAAATTATTTCCAACTACTGTTGATATTTAATTTTTATATTTTGAATTACTTTTTAAGTTCTAAAAATAGGTTTTTAAATTCCAGAAAATCCAGAAAGGCAAATAAAAGCCAAGTAAAAATCCAATTACCTTAAAATAATTAATTTGAATTTAAATTTTTCAAAAAGCCAAATTTTGAGATGTGACATCGCACCTATGGAGTCTACTCCGCGGCCGCACCACCCTGCCCGGTACGCCCGCCATATGATCACGTACGTTGCTTTAATAATCCCAGTTGCATCTTGTGCTTGCATGGCATCAAAGAAAGCAGTTCTGCATCGTATCATTCATTACGGCTGCAGTTTTATTCTCAGAGCATTCGATTTGGCCACGTCTGCTTCTCCGGTTTTGGCCTGCTCTGGGCTACCGTGGTATCAAATGTTTTTCTGGTGCTGCGCTCTGGAGCATTTTGTTGCCGCGAGTCTTTGGCCATTTCTTTTCGTGCCTCTGTTTTGGTCCTCGCTTTTGTTTTAAATCGCACGATTGCCTCGAGCGTCGGCGTACTCTACAGAGTATAAAGAAGTCGTAGCATCGAGGTTCGCCTCCGCACGCGCCAGTCCACGGACTCTAAATAAGACGTAGCGTCGAGGTCCGCCTCCGCACGCGAGAGTCTCCGGACTATAAAGAAGTCGTAGCGTCGAGGTTCGCCTCCGCACGCGCCAGTCCACGTACTCTAAATAAGACGTAGCGTCGAGGTCCGCCTCTGCACGCGAGAGTCTCCGGACTATAAAGAAGTCGTAGCGTCGAGGTTCGCCTCCGCACGCGCCAGTCCACAGACTCTAAATAAGACGTAGCGTCGAGGTCCGCCTCCGCACGCGAGAGTCTCCGGACTATAAAGAAGTCATAGCGTCGAGGTTCGCCTCCGCACGCGCCAGTCTACGGACTCTAAAAGAAGGCGCAACGAGGGGACGCCCTCGTGCGCACCAGTCTACGGACTCTAAATGAAGTCGTAGCGTCGAGGTCCGCCTCCGCACGCGCCAGTCTACGGACTCTAAAAAAGACGTGACCGTCGAGGCATTCCTCCGCACGCGCGAGTCTCCGGACTATAAAGGAAGTCATAGCGTCGAGGTCCGCCTCCGCACGCGCCAGTCTACGGACTCTAAAAAAGACGTGACCGTCGAGGCATTCCTCCGCACGCGCGAGTCTCCGGACTATAAAGGAAGTCGTAGCGTCGAGGTCCGCCTCCGCACGCGCCAGTCTACGGACTCTAAAAAAGACATGACCGTCGAGGCATTCCTCCGCACGCGCGAGTCTCCGGACTATAAAGGAAGTCGTAGCGTGGAGGTCCGCCTCCGCACGTGCCAGTCTACGGACTCTAAAAAAGACGTGACCGTCGAGGCATTCCTCCGCACGCGCGAGTCTCCGGACTATAAAAGAAGTCGTAGCGTCGAGGTCTGCCTCCGCACGCGACACTCTACGGAGTATAAAAATTATTGCATGGCCGAGACACTAGGGAGTGCCTCGCTTTAAGCGGCGCACCACTCGGATATCGCGCCCTCGCGTGCGTTGCACCAGGGAGTGCACCGCCAATTTTCGAGGGTAGGGAGACGGCGGTCTCGCCTCCCTGCCTCGGCGTGCGTAGTGCCCTCAGCCTACGCTCCAAGCGCCCGCTCTTCGCGGGCACTCTTTTTGAAGGTAGGGGAACGGCGGTCTCGCCCCCCTGCCTCGACGTGGGTAGGGGAACGGCGGTCTCGCCTCCCTGCCTCGGCGTGCGTAGTGCCCTCAGCCTACGCTCCATGCGCCCGCTCTCCGCGGGCACTCTTTTTGAAGGTAGGGGAACGGCGGTCTCGCCTCCCTGCCTCGGCATGCGTAGTGCCCTCGGCCTACGCTCCAAGCGCCCGCTCTTCGCGGGCACTCTTTTTTAAGGTAGGGGAACGGCGGTCTCGCCTCCCTGCCTCGGCGTGCGTAGTGCCCTCGGCCTACGCTCCAAGCGCCCGCTCTTCGCGGGCACTCTTTTTGAATATAGGGGAACGGCGGTCTCGCCTCCCTGCCTCGGCGTGCGTAGTGCCCTCGGCCTACGCTCCAAGCGCCCGCTCTTCGCAGGCACTCTTTTTGAAGGTAGGGGAACGTCGGTCTCGCTTCCCTACCTCGGCGTGCGTAATGCCCTCGGCCTACGCTGCAAGCGCCCGCTCTCCGCGGGCACTGTTTTTGAAAGGAAGGGGAACGACGGCTCCGCCTCCGTGCCTCCGCGAGCACAGCGCCTTCGGCCTACGCTGCAAGCGCCCGCTCTCCGCGGCGCTCGACGACACGTCTTCGACGCTCGGCCTCGCCGTCCGCCTCGTAGGCATCACCTCGGCGGGACGGCACGTCTTCGGCGCTCGACGACACGTCTTCGACGCTCAACTCCGCCGTCCGCCTCGTAGGCATCGCCTCGGCAGGACGGCACGTCTTCGGCGCTCGACTCCGCCGTCCGCCTCGGAGGCATGGCCTCGGCGGGACGGCACGTCTTCGGCGCTCGACTCCGCCGTCCACCTCGGAGGCATGGCCTCGGCGGGACGGCACGTCCTCGGCGGGACGGCACGTCTTCAGCGCTCGTCGGCACGTCTTCGGCGCTTGGCTCCGCCGTCCGCCTCGTAGGCATCGCCTCGGCGGGACGGCACGTCTCCGGCGCTCGACTTCGCCGCCCGCCTCGTAGGCGTCGCCTCGGCGGGGCGGCACACCTTCGGCGCTCGACTTCGCCGCCCGCCTCGTAGGCGTCGTCTCGGCGGGGCGGCACGTCTTCGGCGCTCGTCGGCACGTCTTCGGTGCTCGACTCCGCCGTCTGCCTTTGGGGTTCACTGATTTCTTCGTAGGCATTGCCTCCGGGGTCTGCGAGCTACCAGTTGCATCGGCACCCTCGCGCTTGCTGTCGGGGAACGGGGGGCCGGGGTGGTTGATCACGTCAGCTCGCCCATCGGGACCTCAGCGCTTGCTGTCGAGAGAGTACTATTGTAGGGGTGACCCAACCCCCCGTGACTGGGCCGTGCAACTAGTCCAACATGTAATAGGCCCAATAGTGTAGAGGAATATACCAGTGTAAATATACCAATGTACCCTCATCCTTTGTAAATACTAAGGGGTAGAATGGGGATTTCCCATTCCACCCCACTCATATATATAAACCCCCAGGAGGGGCAAAGGGGGGGACATCCTCTCATTATCACTACCTCTCCAGATCTAGCTCTCTTCCTCTTCTACCGATCCCCCTCTCTTCCTGTTTAGCCCGTAGCTACAACACCCGCGTTTTTTGTTCGCAAAGAGTGCGCGCGCGGACGCGTGACTTTGTTTATACTCATACCGGCGTTTTTGTTCGCGGAGAGTGCGCGCGCGGACGCGTGACTTTGTTTATACTCATGCCCGTGTTTTTGTTCGTGGTGAGTGCGCGCGCGGACGCGTGACTTTGTTTATACTCATGCCCGCGTTTTTGTTCGTGGAGAGTGCGCGCGCAGACGCATGACTTTGTTTATTCTCATACCCGCGTTTCTGTTCGCGGGGAGTGTGCGCGCGGACGCGTGACTTTGTAGGAAATGGAAACAATTTTGCAAATGGTGAACTTTATTGAACTCTCGTTTGCGCGGGCGAGCAATTACAAAAGACGAGGTACTGACCGCTGATCGCTCGAAGGCGCGAGCGGCCGTGACTGTCGTTGCCCTGATGACAAGGCGGTGCACGGTGGGAGCCTCTGTTGCTGGAGCGACCCGTGCGGGAGCCTGGCGAGGTGCTTCCCGAAGCCGCCTAGGATCCTCGCGCTTGCGCACCCGGTCTAGGTGTTCCGTTGAGCCTCAGGGTGCGGACCCCTGGTGCCGAGCTCTATGCGCCGAGCCATATCCTGGTCGCCGTGGATGGTGATGATTGCCCGTGGTCCGGGGAGCTTCATGCACAAGAAGCCGTGGTGTGGAACTGCCCCGAAAGAGTTTAGGGTTGGTCGCCCCAGTATGGCGTTGTAAGGGTACGAGATGTCGACGACGTCGAAGGTGACATCCTCGCTCCTCACGTTGTCGCCCCGGCCAAAGGAGACCTACAGGCATATCTGGCCCAGCGCTCACAGGGGCTGACCGCCGAAACCCTGCAGTGGGATCCCCGAAGGGCCCAACCGACTTCGGGGGATCCCCATCTGGTCGAAGGCCGTTGCGAATAAGATGTTTGCAGAGCTTCCTCTGTCGACCAGGGCGCGCCTAACGTCGCATCCTGCGATGACGACTTGGACGACCAGCGGATCTTGGTGTGGAAATTCCACACCCTCGGCGTCGGCAGGCGTGAAGGTGATATCATGCTGCGCCCAGTCTTGCGACGCCTGCGCCGGGTATGCCGCCACGTGATGTAGCCTCCTCGCGTAGGCCTTTCGTTGCCGCACCGAGGCGAACTCCAGCGATGAACCCCCGGAGATGACGTTGATGACCCTGCGCTGGGCTCCCTCCGGGGCTTGTAGCTGCACGAGGCCCTCCCGAGGTTGTTGTACGTGAGCCTGGATCCGCAGGGGGCCCTCCTGGAGCTGCGTCCCTTGATCTTGGAACCGCGTGGGGGCTTCCAAGGGTTGTTGGACGTGGGCTACGATGGGCGGACACGCCTCGGGGTTCCTATCCCTGGTAACGCTTTGTCGAAGTGCCGAGATAGCGGTACAGGCGCGCGTGTCGTGGTTGCCACAACCATGGACCTCGCACCACTGGCCGTGGTGTTGAACGTCGTACTCTCCGCGGCCTTTGTCGTCGCGACCTCGACCGAGCCCCCGCCCCCGGCCCCGATGTCCTCTACCACCGCGGCCAGCGGGGCTGCTATCTTCGGAGCCACCCTCGATGTCAAAGACATAACGGGCCTTCCGAGACTTCTGCTGACCGTGTTTGGGTTTGTCACCCGATGACTCTTTGTGCTGGGCATCCTTGCGTCCGGAGGCGTCCTTCGACGGCTCCTGCTTGCGCTTGCCTTTCGAGGATCCCTCCTTCGGCGAGCCTTCGTTCTTCGCCGAGTCCTCCGCCTGATTGGTATCGGAGTCGTCACCCTGCCGCCGCCGCGCATCCTCTTTCGCTCTGGCGTACTCCTCCATCTTGTCGAAGAGCTTCGCCACCATCTTGATTGGCTTCCGCGCGTTGTATTCGGCCAGCGGCCCTGGGCGAAGACCCTATACTGCTGCATTGATGATGGTCGTACCTTCGCGAAGCGCTTGAAGTAGTCCCGGAGTTTCTCCGAGGGTTTTTGCTTGACTACGAAGAGCTGATCCGCGTCAACGTGCTCGACGTAATTCCCTTGGAAGTTGTTGTAGAGCCAGTCGTGGATCTGCTCCCACGCGTAGATGGAATTTGGCACGATGGTGATGAACCACCCCTGCAGCGCGAGGGGGAGCCCCTTCGCCTTCGTGGTGTCGTCCCCACCGGCGGCTTCGATGGCGGTCTCGTAGACGCGTACGAACTCCCGTGGGTTCGTGTCACCCTTGTATGACTCGATGGCGCTTGGGAACTTGAAGTCCTCCGGCCACGCCGCCTGCTGCAAGCCTGCGGAGAGTGGAGATTCCGGGTCGATGCGCCGCAGCGGGACGCGACTAGACGTGGGAGCATCTCGGCTGTCCGCCCGCTTCGGCGTGGGCTCCGGCGTGACCGTTGGTGGAGCCTGCTGCTCCGAGCCTCTTGCATATCCCGTACGGCCCCGCGTAGCTCCGCTAACTCCCGCCGGAACGTGCTGAGGGCCGCCAGCAGGGCGTTCTCCACCGTAGTCGTAGCCGGAGCGCCCGATGTACCTGGTTGCATGGTCGGACCGGGATCACGGTCTGCACTCCTGGATTACCTGCCATGGTGGCGTGGTGGATGTCGGAGTTGACGGCGAGGCCCATGTTGCCGCTAGGACCGCTCGCCGCCTCCGCACCGGGCGGGGGGACGACGACCGCGCCAACATGGGCGCCAGCGCTGCCGCTCCTGGCCACCCGGTTGGCGCTGTCAATGGTTGTCGCCGTGCCCGCGGTGGGACCTCCCACCGTACGCGGTGCGGTGCCGACCGTCGTGGCGGCGGTGGCGGGGTCGGTTGTCGTGACAATGGTGACGGGGTCGGTCGTCATGGCGTGCTCGCCGGCGTTCGCTGCCGACGCGCCCGCGCTGCCATCCACGCCCACGGCTGCCGACGCCGAAGCCCTGGTGTTGACGCGAGACCCCGTCGCTCCCGCCTTCTTCTTCTTCGCCGCTGACGCTGGAGCTTTCTTCGGTGCCATCCTTCTTCGGATCTTGAGGCTTGCTCTCCGTTCCTCCCCACGGACGGCGCCAACTGTTGTGGCTACAGACCAAACAGAGAGAAAGAGTATGGTAGTGGAGAGTTAGGTGAGCAATGGCTTAGGGTTTTTTCCATGGCTTGTATCGTGTATGTATATATATATATATATATATATATATATATATATATATATATATATATATATATATATATATCCTTATAAGGAGTGTTTTTACGGTGATACCCTTACATCTGAACATCCCCCTCAAGGGCACTTTCGTCATTATACATGTCCCATTTCGGGCCTTACAACCTCCTAACAGTCCTGCTGGGCTTAGGTGGGGGCCACCCCTACAACAGCCACGAACTAGGTCACGAACCCCAGTTGACTGCCTGTGGACGTGTCCTGAGGGTCCTACCTGTGTAAAGTTTCATTTCTACTACTGCACTTTAATAATTTCGGTCTAACCGGCCCATGTGTAAATTGTTACTATATTATTTACGCTTTTGTAATATATGATTTTGATATATAGTAATGTATCTATAAGTATTATCTACTGATCTAGAGAATAGTGTGATGAAAATCACATAGAATTTTAGATTGGCAAAATCCTGATCCGACACTACTCGAGCCTTCGCATACTGTGATTCTTGAGCCTTTTTTAATGCGAATTGCATAAGGTGGTTTGTTCGCTGAGCTTTCACAAAAAAATAAAAAAAACCGTAAAGAAAGGCATAATGGCATAGAATTTTATTGAAACTCGAGAGGAATTAAAACTAGTACGATTAAGCTGGTAGCTGGTCAGTTTTGTACATCATATTACTAGTACGTTTTTCTTTATACCTTCACATACTCTCCAGTTGCATCCTCCTCCTCGTGTTGGCGATGAACTCCTCGAACCTCTTGTTCATCCCCTCCACATCATCGCGCACTCGACCTCTGCTTCCTCTCCTCTGTTTCTGTCCTCGTGATCATCAATATGATCGAAGCTGAAACAAGAGCCCTTGTCCTCCACTGGAACAATCTCCCTGACAGTAGCATGATCAAGGTCGTTGAGGTAACGACCAGAGCTGCGTTCTACTTCCTCCACGAGAGCAAGCTCTTGGACCACGGCCTCTTCCCTCTCGGTTGCTGCTGCTTCTGCCAATGGCAGTGCACGACGTGCCGTCACCTTGGCCGGTCGAGGGCCTTGCCCTTGACGCTTGAGCCGACCGCCATCGGCGATGGTCGCGTTCTTGGCACCCTTGTTCCGCCACACGACGATACTCCTTTCCTGAGGCTGAGCCTCAGAGGAGGCACCCCCACCGGCGGCGGCAGAGGCTGAGGCGGTACTGGTTCTTGTTGTTGCGGCGCAGCGATGAGCTGGAGTAGCGAGGAGGCCGGCGTCCTTGAGGATTATGAGGAGGATGGCGTGGCAGAGGAGGATCATGTTCCTCCGGTTGACGAGGTCGACGAGAAGGCGGCCGTCGAACTCGAGGGTAGAGAGCAAGAGGTCGGTGATGAGGGTGGTGGCGGCGGGGCCGAGGAAGCGCGGCGGTTGGAGGAGGAGCGTGTGGATGAGGAGGAGGACGGCGAGGAGGTAGAGCAGCGCCGCGATCTTGGCCTCCGTCTCGCTTGCCATGGGCGCGCGCGCAGTTGGGTTGTGCTTGTGCTGGTTCGTAGCTGCGACGAGATGGAGCTGAGCTAGCTGAGTAGCGGCACCTAAATATAGCGTGTGCGCGGGACGACTATCGCGAGTCGTGGTTACCCTCGGCCATGGATGGGCCGTGGCCGTTGGATCGCTCATCGAGCGGGTGCAATCGAACGAGCAGTCTATAATGACCCCTCGCTCGCGCGGTCGCACCCGCAGCCCGCAGAGGATCCCGGCGGGGTCCAGACTTGGGGCTAGGAGGGGCAGCGAGGGAGGGAAATTTAATTTTTTGCCACCCTTAAAAATGGCACATATCCAAATGCCATCTTCGTTGTTGCACTCAATAATTTGCCACTCTTAAGATGTGGTTGCCTAATTTTTTGCCACTTTCGAGCCCAAATCATGCCATGTCAGCGCCTCCCGCCACGCTGGCCTCCGCCTCCGCCTCCGTCGGCACGCCGCCTCCCCGCTCGCCGGCGCCCGCGCCTCCGCCTCCGTCCCCGCGCCCGCGCCTGCGCCTCCGCCTCCATCCCCGCGCCATCCCCGCGCCTCCCCGCTCGCCCGCGCCGCCGCCCGCGCCTCCCCGCTCGCCGGCGCCCGCGCCTGCGCCTCCGTCCTCGCGCCGCCGCCCGCGCCTCCCCGCTCGCCACTACCCTCTCTCCGTCTTCCCCGGTCTAATCGGCTTCTCTTCCTCTGCAGACCGCCGGCGGAGCTCATCTTCCCCGAGTCCGGCGCCGGGATGCCGCCGGTGAAGCGCTGTGTCTCAGGCCAATTCATCGCGCGTGGGGCATCTCCAGGGCACCCCGAGCACATCCCCCACCTCGCCGGACCCCGCCGCCCTCCCCAGCGAGCCGCCATCTTCATCCTCGCCGCCGGCCCGCCCTGCTCCATCTCGGCCTCGGCCGACGCCCCAGGTGAGCTCCGGGATGCCTGTAGATGCTTCACCGTCGAGGAATCGGGCTCCCACCGCCCGAGCCGCCGGTGTCCTTGCTCCCCTGTCTCGGCCGCCGCCGCGCGGGGACGGAGGCGGAGGCGCAGGCGCGGGCGAGCGGGGAGGCGCGGGGATGGCGCGGGGACGGAGGCGGAGGCGCGGGCGCCGGCGAGCGGGGAGGCGGCGCGCCGACGGAGGCGGAGGCCAGCGTGGCGGGAGGCGCTGACATGGCATGATTTGGGCTCGAAAGTGGCAAAAAATTAGGCAACCACATCTTAAGAGTGGCAAATTGTTGAGTGCAACGAAGAAGATAGCATTTGAATAGGTGTCATTTTTAAGGGTGGCAAAAAATTAAATTTCCCAGCGAGGGAAGACCGACCAGCTCAAAGTCGACGGCCTGCGGTGTGGGGTTTGTGGCGGCGTGCGTGCGTGCGCGACGGGACGGGACGGGTAGACGATTGTTTGATAGCGGGGAAGGTTCGATCAAGTCAGCTTGTGGAGTCATTCGGTGATTATCCTGGTGTAACTGCGTTAGTTTGTTCACATACATGGGCATCGAGTCTCGACTACCCTCCGGTCCTCGTACGTACAAGGTGGGAACGCACGCGCCCAGCTCACTTGTTAAGAAGCTAACAACAAGATACCGTCGACCTTGCGATGATAGCTACCTATTATTTGGTAACAAGTAACAAATGATGGTTTATTTATATTGACTTCTGATTTTAAAAGCAAAAGTCAATACAAATGTCCTAGTTTCTATAAATCATGTCTATCAGTCACTACTATTTATCAGCCACTACTTTTCGCTTTTACATCTTTTGTATTATATTATATCACAATTCCATATGTCGCATGACGATCTGAATATTGTAGTGACTTTTGTTGCACCATTTTTCTTACATAATGCAGTATTATTCATCAGCAGTTTCTATCAGTCACTAATATTCATCAACCGCAACCAAAATCCATCAGCAAAAACTAATATGAACATGCCTAAAATTATCTTTTGTTGAACCCAGAAATTGAATTTTCAAACTTTATGCGTTTATCGTGCTAGTCCTATGATCAATAGTTAGTATACACATTCACATCATTGTACCTCATTGTAACATCCCATTTTGGGAAAAGTGCTTGAATAAAAATTGAATTCAACCTCTTTTCAAATTTCAAACCCAATTCAAATTTGAGCTAAACACAATTTCAATTTGAATTTTTCCAAAGGACCTGAGGCCCAAATCTTGCTTGGACCAAAGCCTAGCCGTTTCTTCTCCCTTCCTTGGCCTTGGGGCCCACGTGCCGCTCCCTTGCACCATGTGAGCTCTGGACATGTCCCATGTGTGCCACCTGCGTCGTCACGTGCTCCCGCCTCGCACCAAACAGCGCTACCTAGCACTGTGCCATTGTAGTGTCGGTCGTCCTTTCCCCTTTGCGCCCTCGTGCGTGCTAGCTTGGTGCCGACCTTGCCTAGTCGTCCTCCCCTCTTCCTCTCCCTCTCCCACTCCTCCCTATTGTGCACATCGTCGCGCTCGCAGCTCCTGTGTTGTACCTGCACTGTGTGCCTGGGATCTTCGCACCCGATCGTTGCACACTTCTCTACACACTACACACTGGCTCCACCTCCTTGCACTGTGTCATGTTGCATTGTAGGATCGAAAACGGCAACAGAGGGGGGTGAATGGTGCCTTCAAAATCGCCTCGAAGTATCCACAAAATCTTCTTCTCCGATAGCTATAGCAGCTATGAAGATAGAAGAGATTCGCTCACTGGAAGCCGAAAACATTTTTGCCGATTGACCAAAAAGGCTTAAGTTTTGTCGATTGACCAAAAAGGCTTAAGTTTTGCCGAATGACCGAAGAAACTCACAGAAGAAACCAGACCAATCATAATAATCTCTGAAGAATCAACAAAAGAAGCTTCACTGACAAAGTAAAGAACCGAACTAGAATCTGCATTGACTGAAAACTGACTGTACCAACTGCTTGCCGAAAACAAGATAAGACAGTGACTACAAAGTCTACAAGACTACAACGTTGTATATTGGTAAACATTTTCGCAAAAAAAAAAGTGCACTGGTAAACATGGCAAAACTACTACATATGGTCAAGATTTCACCAATTGCAATTCATGGACCGTGCCACAAACAAATTGCATGACAAAACTACTAAACATGGTCAAGATTTCATCAGTCTAACAGCCCCGCTCAGCTGCGCTGAAAAAATGGCTTATGGCTGAAATTACACTGTAGCTGACTGAAATTGTACTGTAGCTAATGGTGGTTTATTTGGCGTAATTAAATTTAAAACTTTTTAAAATTGAAAAAACAGATTAACCCATCACAGACAATACAAATGAATACGAAAAAAAGAACCGGCAAAAAGCTTAAAAAAATCTAAAAAGCCAAAAGAAGACGAAATTTAGAAATAATGAAAAATAAGCAGAAGGCAGAAGTTCAAACCGAAATGAGCGGACCTAAAGGATGCAATTCATGGAACATGCTGCAAATAAATAGTAGAAGTGTGCAATGGCAGCAACGAAAGATTCAAGTTGAAGTGATTAATATCTATGTGATAAATTTCAATGTGAACTGGGTTACAAGTTGTCCTTAAAAGGATTGTGCTGTCCAGTTACCATTTTTGGGATCTCAGCACAGACTGCACAGAACTCTATTTTTATGCTCTTGGAAGTAGAAGCTGCAGCTAGTTCATGAGAAAGTGAAATGTGCATTGCAACCAGCACAAAGATCTGGTATATTTACACAACCAAGCGTTAGGCAACTAAAATTACTTCAGGGGAACATACTTGCCATGGATAATCGACTAATCGTTGTTACTGAGAAATCATTTTTACTCCAGAACCAATATTATGCTACTTTTGCCCCAGTTCCTGAAAAGAGTTGGCTAGACGATAATATGTCACTGGAGAGCAAAGACGTTGTGGCCTGTACTTCACTACTTCTTGTAGCGCTTTTCTTCCTGGTAGACTCGGATCTTGCAATGTTTCCAGATATTCAATTACCCAGGAAATGCTAAACTGATCAAACAAAATAGCCGTGGCTGCACATTCGTGGCCCTGTGCACACAAGGATACCAACTGCTTGGTGCCTAATGACATTATCCTGACTGCTGTGAACATGAAGCTTTAAGAGGTTGCTTCGCACAGCAGGCTTAAGCCCTTTATAAGGAAATTGAGACACTGATCAGATGCAGTAGTATTATTTACCCTTATCACAATACATATGGTCGATGTGATTAAAGACCTTTTGAGCACGAAAGGATTTCGTCTTACTGAAAGATTCTTGTCTAACTGGTTAGGGTAAAGTTTGTCGTGCTCTCTTGAGTCTTGACTACTAAAGTAAGTATGCCTCCATCTTACATTGCTCTGCTAAACCTAATATTTATCAAATTCATTTGAATTTCGTCTGTAAAAGATCCAAAAGCGTCTCATACGACTTGCCATGGAGACTGGGGTTTCCACACTATTTTAACGGCAGGGAAACTTAATAACAAAGATGCCACACGGGGTTTCAGAAGAATTTGGATGGAGTGTACCGATTATTTCGAAATTGTTTGTTATCGAATTGATCGTTGTTTTGAAGCGCCTCTTACTCGTAAGATTAAGATTAGAGATGGGCCGAAGTGACAAAATTGTCTTGGACAGGGCAACATAGATGAGACCATATAGTTATGAACACTATGGCATGATCAAATCGCAAAGCAAAAAATGGAAGCAAGATATCCTGAATTCGTGCAATCCTAACGGTGACAGTGGCGCTTAAACAACTAGACTACTCATGTAATAGTGACTTTTAAGCGGTGGAATCACAAGCCATTCTGGCCTCGACGACGCCCACGTTGTGGCCCAGGAGCACCGGCGAGTCCACCGCCGGGCAAGAGGCGGACGCCTGGCGCAGGATGAATGAGCGGTCTCGTCCACGAGTGAGCCGCGGGACTGGGGCGGCAATAAGCACGAGCGCGCGAGAGCTGGATCAAGGACAAGACCGTCGGCGGCGCGTCGTCGGACGAGATCCGCGACAGGGGAAAGGTCCTCTGCTGCGGTTCGTTGAGCAAGATCCGGGTGAGGGACAAGGCGCTCGCCCACCCGGTGCTGGACGAGAGCCGCGAGTGCGCCAGCCGCGCGCCGTCGACGACGAGTCGGAGCGGCGGCAAGAGAGCCGCAAGCCGCGCGCCCTCGGCAGACCGGTGTGACAAGAAGGCGAAGCTCGAGACGGAGGCGGACTCGGCGGCGCAACCAGCCTCCTGCCTTGTGCACCGAGCTTGATCGGACTAACCCCCGATGCTCAACGTTAGACCAAGCTCATGAAGATTGAAGGGACACTCCAGCTAGCGAAATTGCAAGCATCAAATTCCTTCGATGTATTGTTCACTCGGTTCAATTGTGATGACACGATTATCTGTCATCCATTGGTTCTTTGCTTGTACAATGCCATTGTGATTGGGACATTGAAACGAATAATGTACTACTTTTCTGGCAGGAAGATTTGGCTTTGGTTCTGTCTGCGCATGGTTGAATGTCCGGCCACCATTTCCACCAGACCACCACGATGCCTGACGACAACAGCATTGGCATAGGCACCGACCGGACCAGTGACACTCCGCCTCTCCCGCATTTCCTCAAACACGTCGTGGGCAGCGGCTGCTCGCTCACGCTCCGCTTCCTCCCGCCTCGTCCCCGCCGTCCTCTCGTACCCGTGCCGGCGGCCGCACCCTCGCGCCCAGCCTTCATTTCTACCGCCGCGACCTCGGCCTCACGGACGCCGAGCCCCGTGCCGCATCGTCGTCGCCAGCCCCCAGTCGTGTCCTCTCCTCCGGCCTCCGCCCCAACTACCAAGTACCTCCTCGGCACCGAAAAAGACGCGCTCGCCGCCGTCAAAGCGGTCCACGGAGCTCATCCACGACAACCTCCACGTCGGTGCTGCTCCCAGCGATCAAGCTCCGGCGCGATCACGGCGTCCCGGACGCCATCCTCGTCAACTCATCACCGTGCACCGCAGGGCGCTCATGCACGGGGCCTCCCGCTTCGACGACAGCTTGGCCACCGTGGCGGTGGTCGGGGCCAGCCCATTCTCTGGTAACTTCCCCTATGCTTTCCCGGTATTTGCCAAACTGCTGCAAATGGAAGCGCGGGATGAACATATTGGCATCAGGGGCGTCATCAAGCAGGGCATCCAGATGAACCATCTGCTGCTGGTGGAGGAGAGGTTCATGAAGAACAGAAGAAGCATGTCATTCCTCAAGTACTGGAAGCTTGTAGAGGCTAGGACAGCCAGTGCTGCAGAGTTGCTGGAGGAGTCTGCCGCACTTTACCTTACAACACAGGCACTGTCTTCTCCTTGCCCTCAATTGTTTGATTTCCTTGGCTGCTTTAGTTTCTTTCTGAAATCAAAACATGCAATGCACCTGAAATCAAAGAATAAAGACTCAGGCACTCAACCCCTGTTTTCTATTTTTATCCCAGAGCTTTTGTGAATAATTAGATTTGAAGTTTAAAGACATTGAAACTCTCTGGAAAGCATGCCACATGTCAAACGGATCAACATCAAATAAGAATGCTAGAGAATTTATCAGCCTATAAACCTGTGGACAAAAAGAATGCAGTTTTCATGCTCAGTAGTAATGTCGATAACAGTCTAGAGCACTTCTTCGCGTTGCTGCAGATATCAAGGTTTTTTTCTTTTGCACTGAAAGCATTTCCATACCATGATAATATTTTCTTTTTTTGATGTTGCAAATGTACAGTCGAAAACAATCAACTTTGAACAAACATGGATGTACAATTTGTGTCATGTTATATGTATCAAAAATCACAAATAATAGAAGCAGCTACTTATGCAATCAAAAGTAGTAAAGAATGGGAAGTTATCAGGGTATATGATTCAGCTCAATAACAGTAGTAGGAGCTTGCTGAATTTACAGGTTAGCCATGGCCGCAACCAAACACAAAAGTAAATCCGGAAAATTGTACAGTCACACGCTTATCTCAGATAAACAATTCACCATTCCTGTGGTCATATGACATATCAGTCCTTACTGAATATTTTCCCTTTTGACCAAAGTTGCAAAGGATTGTAGACATCACTACATCTCAGGCACTTCTAGCTCTTCCATTGATACTTACTTGAAATCCTTGGGAGATTTTTGGCAGCTGAAGAACTCCTTGAAATTTTGAGCCTTTTGTTGGCCATCCAACATGCAAACGTCTTTGTTTCCTACAACAAGAAAGATTTGCAGCTCTTCATGGTAAGGACTGCAGCTCTTCCAAGTTACTAATAGCAGTTGTAGGTTGAGCGTTTATGTCTAAGTGCTTGTCAATTAGAACAAAGCATTATATTCAGAGTGTGTTTCCTTGCTTCATAGATTGGTTATTAGCTTGCCAGAAAACAAAAATAAGCTATTTCAGGGATATGTCAATGGATGTGTTAGAAACTAAGAATACTACACCTCCACACATTCCACCATATCTTCAGAATTTTTTTAGGTCGATCTTCAGAGGACTTCATCTCTGATTACCAATGAAAACTATGAAATGTTGCATATCAAACCACATTTATATGAAATTTGTAAAATATTTTGACATTTCATGACTAGGAAAATGCTGTTCCTGTACTTCGGTGATTGCACATTTCAGTCTTGATGCTTAGATTGACTCATTTCTCATTGAATGGTTTGCCTTCTTGCTAATGTTTCCATTAATGGGATTTCAAGGTGGGATTTGTTCCTTTTATTTTCTTTGGGTGGAAGGTGGGATTTGGTGTATTCACGGCTTCTATTAAAATTTTCATTGCTTTTTTCTTGGTTGCTGTATCATGGCATGTCCTTGGTCTAAGCTCGGTGCTAGTTCATCTCTTGTTCTTTTGTGAAAAGTTCTCTGTAATGTATTTTGGCTTTCTTCTTGTATGCTATGCAGTTTATATCATATTTAACTATTAATTGTAGCATTTGTTTGTAGTTAATTTTGCTACAATCAGCTAAGATTTTTTACATGAAAATCTCACTCCGAACCATATGTGTTTTGGTTCAGTTGTTTATTTTGCATATTTGAGACTTTGATTTCTTGGTTCATGTCATTTTCTTAAGAACTGGTTCATTTTGAGTTTGCAATATATCAAAGTACTTGTGTACCATCTCAACTAAATGTATATGAAACCGTGAGAATTAAAACATTTTGTCAAGTTTAACTCATACTGCAACTACACCCATGTCTGTCTACGGTCTATGACACCAAGCGGTGATAAGCTTACCAATGCGTAGTAAACGGTCATCACATCTCCAGAACCAAACATCTCAAGAAAACCTGACTAGACGAATGCATCCACCCAATCAACTCCCTGTACATGCGAAATTGCAAATTGCATCTAATGTGCCTGGCCACCTCAGTGGATGCAACTTCCAGCCTATTTGGTTGCCTGGTCGAGCGGCTAGGCACCCGTGTTGCTGTGTGCAAGATTCCCTCCGGGCCTAGGAGAAGGTACTTCTACAATGTAGATGCACGTGCATGAATGAATTTTGTTAATTATTCACTTCCGATGATCTGATTAAGTTGTTGTTTTGATTCGGAATGTTGATTGTGTGATCTAGGACTTCAGTGGGTGAAGAAGAGACCTCAGTTTGTGAAGAAGAGATCAATATAAGTGAATCCAATGCTTTTATTCTGTATCTGAGAAATGAAATGCCGGTTGATCTTTCAGTTTAGAACTAGATCGATGCTTTTACCTAGTGTCATAGAATATATAGAATTGAATTCAGGCTTTACCTTGTGGTGGAAATTGATTTATGATTCTTGCGTTTGTAATTATTTATTCAGGCCAGCGATGATGCGCAAAGTTAATGTGAATATTGCTGTTCACTTTAAATAAATACTAGTAAGTTTTATCTTGTGGCCAATGGTCACAGCATGAGGCCACTGATGATGCAAACATGGTTCAAATGTCGCCATGGGTACGGTGTTGTGAATGGTTTGAACAAGCTCTGCCATATGTGCGGTGAGTTCAAACATTTTTACACGGCTGTGCTTGATGGCTCTTGGCTGCTAATTGATGCCTTTTTTTAGCCATATCTTCTGCAATACATGATGCAAGCATAAGCATGTTTTGCATTTTCAAGTTCAGAATGCTTTACACTTTTATGTTCAAGGCTTGATTTTCTAGAAGGGGTTATTGAGCTGAAAAAATTGTTAAGTGAATTATTTCCCTAATAAATCTACACATGATAATATTATGAACTGATTACTATTTAATGCATATATATTATGTCTACTCAGGTTTGAAACCATTGTTGATCTGGAAGCCGAGAGGGAACAATATAAGGTTGTTGTCCACAAAGTTCAAGAAAATATCTACAAAAAACACAAAAGTGCATTTGTCTAATTATATTTCTTGTCTAACAAGAAAAACAAATTAAAAATGTATTTTGTCTATTGGTGCAGTGAGATGAGCAGTGAGACATATCTGTAGCAGTGGCGCAAAAGTTAGGTCCACTAGCAAATATATGATGTCATCACACATGTCAACATCATGATGAGGTCATCGCACGTGTTGATATACTTAGCTATAAAGTATATGATATTATCATATATGTTAACATCATGATGAGGTTATCGCACGTGTTGGTATACTTAACTATAAAGTATATGATGTCATCACATATGTTAACATCATGATGAGATCATTGCATATGTCGATATACTTTGCCATGAAGTATATGATGCCATCGCTTATGTCATCATCGACGATGATGTCAGTGCTTAGGTCACCATCTTTCTTATGCAATAAGTAGTAAGAAGTAAAGTTGGCTTTTGCAATCGCTTTCTTGGACAAAGAAGAGAGTTGTAAAGTTAGATTTACAAACTATATTGAGTTCTAAACTAGTAGTATGTGAGAATTTGACAACCAATTATGAGTTGCAAAGTGTGTATGTACAACTCATGATGAGTTGTCAAGGAGCTTTTATAGCCTATAAATAGGCAAGTGCTATATATATATGAAGTAAGCTTGAAATTTTAGAATTATGTATTTCTTTGTTTTATCGTTCGAGTGAAGCATTTTCACTCCCTTAGAATTGAAAAAATCTAAGATTCTTGTATCCGTCGTTCTTGCATTTGCCTCCACGATTGTAAGAACATGTTTACTCCACATGAGTGAGTAGACAAAGGAATCAAAGTATGTTGTTGGGTGAATCGAGTTTCACAGGTTGCCGTAATAAAAATGGTGGTTGATGATATCATTTTATCAGGTTGTGCAGATCCATTTATCTTCAATCCTATGTTGTAAAGATCAGGCCACACATGACCCCTGCATCAATACACATATTTAGTTCGAGAATGGTTGACACGTTGGTTGGATTGGTCAAGTTCTTCGCCATTGCTAGCATAGTATGCAGTTACTGTCAGCTTCACCGTTGGAATTTGTGTCTACTTTCATAGCTTCCTTACAGGTTATAGAAAGTGATAGGTCTATCAGACTCTGCATAGAATGTGATAGGTTTACTAGACTCTGCTGATCTAAAAAACAACTAGAGCAAGTGCTACTACATAAACAAGAGAAGAAAAATTTTACTAGTATTGAGTTTAATCAAAATGGCATTATCTCATTAAAAAATCCAAATGGCATTGTTGCTGAGTAGAAGATTGCAAGTCTGCCCCTATATCAGTCATTTTTTGGTTCTGCCACTAAATATTGTGTCCAAATACATGCATCTAGTGTAATATTTCTAGATACATATAGAAGTATTGTGAGATAATATTAAGGTCACCTCATGGTTGTCATGAGTATTTGACTTTGATTTGTAAGTTGTGTCGAGGTTTGAGATTTGGTTTTAAAGCTTTTCTGTTTTTAGAGTTGTTGTTAGGGAACCAGTCAACTGGCCTGGCAATGGTGGTCTGACTAGCGGCTATCGAGCTGTCAGACCAGCCATATAGTCTTTTGGATAATGAATACCAAACACTTGTAGGTGTGTTTGAGAATGTCTTTGTACTAGTTGTCACTTAATTTAAAGTTCTGAGCTAAAACTAGATAGATATTAACCAAAATTTTAGAGAAGCTATTTTTTTGTGCTCTTAAGCGATCTAACTAACATGTGGCTGGCAGTCAGACCGCTGGCCATCTAACAAGCGTTGGGCTAGTAGTCAGACTGGCCCCCTATTACTGAGATGTGGTTTGAGGGGTGTTGGTGGTCAGACGGGCCCTGAAGGTTCAGTGCGTGGTTTGAGTGTGTGCACGGCATGGGAGCTGTTGTGATGTTGTGTTGTGTTGTGTTGCATAATATATGATTTGACTAACACGGGTCAAGTATATGGAACTTGTGATGGAAATTAGATTGCTTTGCCTTTAGATATGCAAGGTTGCTTGAAGAGCGGTGACAATCAATGGCAATGGATTGGGACTAGGCGGAGGAGCTGAGGTCCATACGGTCGAATAAGTCCGAGTGAGGTTATGTGGTTCAAGCGAAAAGCACGAAAGAGATGAGGATTGCGATGAGAGTGAGTTAGTGCATAGGTGCGCCAAGTGACGAGGCTGATATATGTAGAGATGGTTCAAGAGAGTCTGAATGCATGAAGACGTAACGACTAGTCATTGGGCACTATGGGTTGTGTGTCAAAGTATGCGGAAGTGACGAGGCCGATGCATGTAGAGATGATACAAGGGAGCCTGAATGGATGAAGACATGGTAGCTAGTCATTGAGCACTATAGATTGTGTGTCAAAATATGTGGAGATGATTTTATAGATTGGATTGACATTTCAGGCTATTGGAGCCCCTTGGATGAGCCGTTTTGAAAAACATGCGAGTGTGTGAGTGAAAACCCGTTTGTGTGTGGGTTATCAGGTTTCTCTATTTGTGAGTGGTTGTACCCACTAAGTGTGGGCTGGTTGTTAGGGTTAGGTGTAAGATGAGAATGCTCAACTATATAGGCTATGTGTTGAGAGAAATATCTCTTGTGCTTGGAGAGGTACTTTAGGGTTAGGGTTTTCATGTGTTGAAAGCTTTATGTGTGTGCTCTAGGGTTAGAACTCTATCCTCTATGATGGAATGACATAATCATTCATCTCTAAGTATCAATAGATCCACCAAATTCGGCTAAGTCTTAATACTCAAGTTGAAATTCTTAATTTCTTGATTTGGCTTGGATTTTGGTGTTTTCTCCCCCCCCCCCTCTTGATCTTTTTTGGTGCTAAAGGCATGTAAGTAGTGGAAATATCTCTTAGAGACTAAATCTTATCTATCTAGTCACTTTCAATAGAAATTTCTTGAGTTTGCCTAGTTTTAGTTCGTTTTGGAGCCCGAACGCATGAAGACGTGACAGCTAATTATTTTGAACTACAGGTTGTGTGTCAAAATATGTGGAGATTATTTTATAGATTGGATTGACATTTCAGGCTATTGGAGCCCCTTGGATGAGCCATTTTGAAAAACGTGCGAGTGTGTAAGTGAAAACCCGTTTGTGTGTGGGTTATCGGGTTTCTCTATTTGTGAGTGGTTGTACCCACTAAGTGTGGGCTGGTTGTTAGGGTTAGGTGTGAGATGAGAATGCTCAACTATATAAGCTATGTGTTGAGAGAAATATCTCTTGTGCTTGGAGAGGTACTTTAGGGTTAGGGTTTTCATGTGTTTAAAGCTTTGTGTGCATGCTCTAGGGTTAGAACTCTGTCCTCTATGATGGAGTGACTGTAATCATTCATCTCTAAGAATTAATAGATCCACCAAATTCGACCAAGTCTTTATACTCAAGTTGAAATTCTTGATTTGGCTTAGATTTTGGTGTTTTCTTCTCCCCCTCTTGATCTTTTTTGGTGCTAAAGACATGTAAGTAGTGGAAATATCTCTTAGAGACTAAATCTTATCTATCTAGTCACTTTCAATAGAAAGTTCTTGAGTTTGCCTAGTTTTAGTTCGTTTTGGAGCCCTTCTTGTGAAATCTGTTCTAGTGATTTTGGCTTTAAATCTTTGGATGTTCATGCTTGCCGTAACATGTGGGAACTCATATAAAGTCATCTTGACTATCCTTAATCCACAAGCAAAGCTTTGGCTCTAAGTTTGATTTTGACCTAGTTTTGATGCAACCTTCCTTCAAATAAAAAATTTATCAAAACTTTGACAATGATATTCTTAATCTTTGATTGGAATAGGTTTCTAACATTCTAGAGGTGCATGCCAAATTTCAAATGATTTATAGCCTCGGTTTGAAAGTTGTGCAAGTTTCTCTTTCTAGTTATTGTGCTAATTTTGTCGAGAGCTCAGACTGCTTATGTAAGAAAGGTCAGACCCTCCAAAGCCAGTCAGACCACCCGGAGGAGAGATCAGACAACTACTCGGTCAAACCACCCATTGTACTGCAGTCAGACGTCCCGAGCATGTCCAGACTTATTTAACTCGGTTTTTCTTAGAGCTTTCTTTGTGGATGCTTAGTCTCTGATCTCTATAGTTTCATATCACTATTAGAGTAAAGATATTTGATTTCACTTTAGGAAAATATTTTCGAAAGACATTTGATAGTGTTGGTTCCTATTAACCCCTCTAGTCGTCGTCATTGATCCTACAAGTATTATAAAGCTTTATCCAAGTTTAAGATGCCTTGTTTTGTGACACGCAAAGATGACTCCTAATTTAGCCAGACATATTCCTAAACCAACGAGGGAGAAAGAGAGAGCAAAAGAAATATCTTGAAGGCTTTATCGGTGACCACTTGCCGCTGGACCACAACCTCCAACCTCCCAGCCCAACTGCCAGGAATCCATTATCAAGGACATCAAAACCCATTTCTCCAAACCAACGCCTAATTCTAAACATCCACTTCTCCAGAGCTGATTCAGATGGATTAACAATCTCAATTCCCAAGTCCCAACCAATCCTGTGTTCTTCCTGCTCCAATGACCACCACCGGCTTACGATTCCATCCGGCCGCCTTCTTCTCAGCTCATCCGCGCAATGCAAAGACCAAACCATACCACCATTGCTCACCTCACAGGATCCATGTTGCAACAAGAAGGTGCTTTCTCAAGGCGAAGTCCTCAAATGGCCATCCGCAGATCGGTACCTCCTTCAGTGATGGTAGTCCAGCCTACTGCCTACAACTAACACGGTTATCTGCACTCACTACTAGCTAATTGCATGCAAGACTATATCGAGAAGTGTTTGTTGCAGAGGTGCTAGATGGGAAGCCACCTGGAGATGGGGTGCCGGAGAAGGGAGGGAGCACCGTTAGCATCACCGTCGTCGGCGCCTCCGGCGACCTTGCCAAGAAGAAGATCTTCCCGGCGCTTTTCGCTTTGTTCTACGAGGACTGGCTCCCCGAGGTTTGTGCCGTTCATGTTCAGCTGTCAGTGTTGCAGTTGCAGTAGACCTGCAGTTTCATGCACCTTGCTGTTTAGTCCTTCAGTGTGGACTTAATTTGGAGTTTAGTAGGTTTTAGTTAGTTAACTTCTGTTAATGCAGCATTTTACCGTTTTTGGTTATGCTCGCCGCAAGATGAGTGATGAAGAGCTCAGGAACATGATTAGTATGACTCTAACATGCCGGATTGATCAAAGGTACTGCTTACGATTTTGTATGGTTATGGTCGTAGCACTGCTTAGCGGTTGAATCTTATTGGAATAGTCCTATATTGGTTGTAAAAGAGTAAGAGACCTAACTTAAAATGGGAGAGTCTATCACCTCATTGGCTAGATTTTAAGATGAAAAGACTCTTACGATCCAACAATAGTATCAGAGCCCAATTATAACATTTCTAGCCCAATAGATATTAGTGTGTGAAAGCCTGAAGGACTGTGATCCTGAGAAACCGTCGGTGTACGGTGAAGGGACCCTGAGGGACCATCGGTGAAGTGGGGGAGCCACTCACCTCATTAGCTAGCTTTTGAGGTAAAAACAGCCCTTACGATTTAACAATCCTTGCTCTGTGACTAGTTGGTGTTGGTCTTTATAAACTACAATAATTTGCACCTTGCGGTAAGTGATGACTTTAATAGTAGCTATCTGAGTAGCGAGCCAAAATTGAGAAAATTTGTAGTCTCAAATCTTTTTGCGCTTTACATTTCATTACTAAAATAAGCATCCTATTAAGTGATTGCTTTGTTTGCCTCTTCAGTCTCTATTCAGTTTATGTTCTCATACAGTTTTTCATAGATATTCTCAATCTTTAGAGTTGTATTGTGAATGTAACGCGCATTCTATTTGAACAATAAAATAGGGAGAACTGCAGTGATAAGATGGAACAGTTTCTGCGGAGGTGCTTCTATCAATCTGGGCAGTACAACTCAGAGGAAGGATTTTCTGAATTAGACAGAAAGCTTAAAGAAAAAGAGGTAATCCTAATGTTTTTTGAGCTTGGATTTGAACTGTAAGTCATTATGGATGGAATTAGAAAGAAAGTGCATGCTCAATTTACCTTTCAAATCTAGCTAGTGTTCCAAAGCTCATAATTATTGTCGTATCTGTTGAATGAAAAATATGCTAGTATTCAGTACTTTTTAATTAGCGAAACATTGCATATGGTTGTTGAAATGAAAAACACTGCATATTTCTATGAGTAGTGCAAAATAGTTATGCTTGAAAATCCATGGCAAATATTTGTCATCAGGGTGGCAAGCTACCAAACAGGTTGTTCTACTTGTCGATTCCGCCAAATATATTTGTCGATGTGGTAAGATCTGCTAGTCGCACGGCATGTTCTCCAAGTGGGTGGACAAGGTTTATAGTTGAGAAGCCATTCGGTCGCGATTCTGAATCCTCGGGGGAGCTCACTAGATCCTTAAAGAAGCACTTAGCCGAGGAGCAAATCTTCAGGTATGTGTGATGATGAACAATTTCAGATACTTTCATAGGCATTTTTTTGACAAAACTTTCTTAGGCCTCAACCATATGAAGAATAATTCCTTCTGAATACATTTTGTAGGATTGACCATTATTTGGGCAAGGAGCTGGTTGAAAACCTTTCAGTCCTTCGTTTCTCCAACCTTGTCTTTGAGCCACTGTGGTCAAGGAACTACATTAGGAATGTGCAGCTCATTTTTTCGGAAGACTTCGGCACCGAGGGTCGAGGCGGGTCAGCAGTACCTTTTCTTCCATCACGCACATCCAAAATGTTTATGAAGCCTAGACAATCAAACCAACTGATAATGATTTCCTTCTTGTGGTGCAGCTATTTCGACAACTACGGGATCATCCGGGACATAATGCAGAACCACTTGCTGCAGATACTGGCCCTGTTTGCTATGGAAACTCCTGTCAGCCTCGACGCCGAGGACATCCGCAATGAGAAGGTCGTCAATTGTGTAACATCAAACGAACAGCCTAATCAGCTGTGAACTGAAACGGAGCCTCTGAATGCATGCTCTGGTGTTCTTGCTCAGGTGAAAGTGTTGAGATCGATGAGGCGGCTGAAGCTGGACGATGTCGTGGTAGGGCAGTACAAGGGCCACACGAAAGGCGGGAAATCGTACCCCGCCTACGTCGACGACCCGACGGTGCCCAAGGGGAGCATCACACCGACCTTCGCGGCCGCGGCTCTGTTCATCGACAACGCGCGGTGGGACGGCGTGCCGTTCCTGATGAAAGCCGGGAAAGCACTGCACACTCGACGGTAGCATTCCAGCACTTGTCCCAGCTTTAGCATGCATCTTCTTGCTGCCTGCAGCGTGGGTGTATATGCTAACCACGGGTTCTCTCTGTTGAACTGAAATGACCTGGTTGCAGCGCAGAGATCAGGGTGCAGTTCAGAAGTGTGCCCGGCAACCTGTACAGGCGAAGCATCGGCACCGATCTCGACAAGGCGACGAACGAGCTTATTCTTCGCGTGCAGCCTGACGAGGCAATATTCCTCAAGATAAACAATAAGGTCCCCGGGCTGGGCATGAGGCTCGACAGCACCAACCTCAACCTGCTCTACTCCGAGAAGTGAAATCGACTCAACTACGTACACACTGAAACGACGTTCGTTCTGCTCGGTCTTTGACATGCATGCTTGACTTCCAATTCAGGTATCACCGGGAGATACCTGACGCGTACGAGCGGCTGCTCCTGGACGCGATCGAGGGGGAGCGGCGGCTCTTCATCCGGAGCGACGAGCTCGACGCGGCGTGGGCCATCTTCACGCCGGTGCTGAGGGAGCTGGAGGAGAAGAGGGTGGCGCCGGAGCTGTACCCGTACGGCAGCCGGGGGCCGGTCGGCGCGCACTACCTCGCCGCCAACTACAACGTCAGGTGGGGGGACATCAGCAGCGACGGCTCCTACTAGCTATACATAGGCTTAGTACGGAGAAGACGGCTGCTGGTTAGCTTCTGCCATGAGCGACCAAGGGTGGACCGAGGGATACGTTGATTATGTTCTCAAGCTGTGACAATAATAAGATTGCTGTTGCTATGCAGCTGCATTAATTTGCATTCTTTAATGGACTAACTGAGGAATCAAAATAAAAGTTCATATTGGAATTGTTTTGTTCTGCCATGTTATATAGTTACGATTTCGAGAAATTTTTCTTTGAGTTTTGTGAAACATCATCCGGATATTTTTTTCTAACTATCATCTAGATTTAGGATCATTGGATTAGAGATCCAATGACCATGAATTCTCCCCCTTTTCCTTGAATTCTGCCTCCTTCACCTTTAAAATATCTCTCCCCTTAAAAAAACAAGTGTCATTTTGATCTCTAATCTAAAGGTCACAAATTTAAATGATAATTAAGAAGAAAACATCTAGATGATGTCTAGACACGACCTACATGACACGACCTACATGATACCGAAGAGTGGCATAAAATTTAACGTATAAGAGCTGTGTTTCGTCAATCATGTAGCTCCTGTAACACTCGTATTTTCCATAATGCGAAAACGTGTCCGGTTCCAAAATTGACCATAAATTTTAATTTTAGTGGTATAAGTGCTTAGACTAGATTAATCATGTTACCTAAGTTGCTTTGCTAAATTTTTTGTATGTCCACATGTGTATATTTATCGGTCTCATACGATTACTGAAATATGTAGAAAATGATGGATTTGTACGCACTGTGCATACCAAATTAGCATTGTAATTAGTGATAATCATATTTAATTAACATTAATTGTATTTAATTAGTACTAATCATAATTAATCAGTACTTATCACAATAAATTAGTATGAGTGTGCATTTAATCAAAGTAGCAAGCTAGCGTAAGAAGAAAAATGCAATTTAGGCAATATATATGTGCGTATGCAGTGTGATTATTCTCAGTTGTGGTCAATTGTATTTAGCACCGTTTGGTATTGACCTATTTTTATGTACTGTAGTGAATGGCTGCTGGTGGCTATCTCGGGGATGGCATGTTGCTGGACCCATCCTAGAATGGCTCACATCATTGTTAGGTGTGGTCTAGCGATAAAGGACCAGCCCCCTTTGTTCTCTAGGGATCTCGGAAGGACTGGCCTCTCAATGATTGGTACGTTCTAGTTCTACGGTGTACTGAGTTGCTGCACATGGCTAGGATGATAGACATTTGGTGGTCCTTCGGGCTAGACTCGCTGCTTCTGTCAACACTCGTTGATTGGTGGAGGCCAGAGAAACACATGTTTCACTTCTGGTGGGGGAAGATGACTATCACCATGTAGGATGTTGCATACCTCCCCGGTCTGCCAATATGGGGGTTGTCCCATGGTTTTACTTGCTAGATTACTCAACTAGAAGGCATGTATGCTGCACCGATTTGGTCATCTCATTTCGGATAAGTTCTCCAGAGTGCCATATAGTTGGTTGTAGGTGTACAGGCAATACCCAAGTCATGCACTTGCACATATCGTAAGGTCCCACCTAGTGGCTTACTTGCTCTTCATATTCGGGTGGATCATGTTTCCTTTGACTCAGGGAGACTCGGTGTACCCTAGCTACATCAACATTGTTGAGTCCCTAGTCGACACCAAGCCTCAGGAGGTCCCGATGTACAGCTGGGGCTCGGCTGTCCTATGTGTGACCTACAGAGCTTTGTGAGATAGCTTGCAGCGTGCCATAGGTGTGCCAAACCTCGCCAGTTGCTACATCTTATTGCAGCTGTTGGTGTAGGAGCACTTTCCTGTTGGTTGACCGTACTTTCGGGTGCAAGTGCACTCATATCAGTTAGAGGCGCACTTCTACGGTGACAGGGACGATGGCGACCCAGTGGACGGACTCACCATGGGTACTCACTGGACTGCCAGCGAGTTATGATGGTCTAGAGAGAGACCACAATGAGTGTACTCGGATTTCAACAACACGTTCGAGACATTAAACAAGGGTAGCATCATGTGGATGGTGTGGACCACATAATTCATCTCCGAGACAGCTCTTTTTGGACTGTCCGAGTAGTGTGAGCAGGATAGGGAGTACTGGCTTACAACCTGCCACCTCATATTCTCCAATATGATGGAGCCATACACCCCATAATGAGTCATGACATAGTTTGGGTTTCACTAGTATGTGCCACTAGCACCGTGCCAACAACTACTTGTAAGTAAACTTATTTATTACCTCGTTGCATATAGTTTATTGCGTACCATTCGTGTCCGCTTTATTTTCGCACTGATGTAATAGTTGCGTACCCCTATTTTTTTGTAGGCATTTGAGGAAGGGACGGAAGAGCAATGAGTGGAAGCCGACACAAGCTCAGTGGATGCACACCTATGAGCAGTCGGTGAGAAAGAAGGTTGAGTAGGAGCGACAGTCGTACGACCCATACACATACTGCTTGTACTTAGAGTGGTTCATGTTGTGAACTCGTTGCAGACTTACACGTCAGGCAACGCACGCTAATAGGCTGGCACTCGGCCCGGACCAATATTGTAACAGCCCAGGTTTTTATAAAATAATAATAATAAAAAAAGTAATTCAAAATAAAAATAAGTGTTTTGGTTGCCTAAAGTTTATTTTTGATTTGCCCTGATTTTCTGCTTTTAGAAAACACCGGATTTCAAAAGTAATTTAGATAAAAAAACATAAAAATATTATTAAATAGAATTATATTTTGATTTTCTATAAAAATCTTATTTCAAATTAATTATTTGGAAGCAGTTGGCGTTTATCTGGATTTCCTGTGTTTTTCTGGTTTTAAAAATCAATCTTCACCTGGAAGGGTTATGTGTCGTACCTCGAGAGCTGCGAAGGATCATGCCAAGACAACCCTTATCTCTTTAGGTTAAGTTGTTAAGCTAGAAAGTAGACGTTGTTATGAGCTGTCAGTTTCCTCTTTTGTCAGCAGCCATAACTAATACTTATTAAAAGATTAATAAAGGTTTTAGTAAACTTGAAATTTTGGGTTGCGCAAAATATCCCCTATTTCTCCTTTGCCTTGAGTCTCCTCTCTCCTAATCTTTGGAAGCATCAAGCTAAAGCACCAATCGTCAACAACCTTTGCGAAGGGATGTTTAACCCAAATCTCAGCTCAAGCCGTACAGAGTAAGCCAAACCTATTTCTCTGCTAGCCCGTGCGAATCTCGGGGACGAGATTCTTTTTAAGGGGAGTAGATTGTAACAGCCCAAGTTTTTATAAAAAAATAATAATATTAAAAGTAATTCAAAATAAAAATAAGTGTTTTGGTTGCCTAAAGTTTATTTTTGATTTGCCCTGATTTTCTGCTTTTAGAAAACACCGGATTTGAAAAGTAATTTAGATTAAAAAAACATAAAAATATTATTAAATAGAATGATATTTTGATTTTCTATAAAAATCCTATTTCAAATTAATTATTTGGAAGCAGTTAGCATTTATCTAGATTTTCTGTGTTTTTCTGGTTTTAAAAATCAATTTTAAAGCTAAAAAGTATTTTTGTAAAAATTAAAACTTTAAGTTGGAAATATTTTTCCTAAGTCTAAATCATCTCCAGGAATTTTTGTGGATTTTTCTGGAATTGTTAGACTTTATTTTCTAAGTGTTTTTGAAATCCCTCTCTCTTCTCGAGCTGACAAGTGTCACGCCTAAATCCAATCTACCGCACCCGATTAAATATCGGTCCTCCATCTTCACTTAACCTACTTCGTCTTCATTCGACGGCCTGGATTCAATCTACGACGCTAGATTTGATTCCACGTCATAATCTTTCTTTTCCAGTACATAAATAATTCAGAAAATCTCTTTTTCCTTTTTCTTTAGTTTTAAACTTCCCGGACCCGTTCTCCCTCGTCCTAGCTCCGATTGAGCCCATTCAAATTTCTAAATTCTTTAAAAATTTTAATCTATCTATTTATATCCTCTTTTAAAATTTTTAAAGTCTGTTTCAAAATTTATTTGAATTAAATTATAGCTTAGCAGGTAAAACTATTTTAAATGGTTAAAATATACTTCAAATAAATCTGAAATTATTTTATTTAATATTTTCGGGTTCCAAGGATTTTGGTGAAATTTTTCTAAATTGTTTTCGAATTTATTTTATTTTTCGGAAAAACAATTATTATTGTATTATTATTTTCTCTCTCCTCTACTATTCATCGTCTTCACGGATGCTCAGCGCCATGTTTTTGCCATTTCTTGAAACTTCAATAACTCGAGATTTTCTCAACCATTTCTTGCGCAACAAAATGCATTTGAATCCTCTCATCAAGACCTTTCCATTCCTAGCCTTAGCCTCCAATTTCCTGCACCAATTTCGCGAGAATATGCCATGCCACCGAAAGACATTCCCTCGCGGATCTCCCCATCCGGTCCATCTCCGCGCCTATAAAAGGGAGCACCGGGTGCCTCTCCTCATCCTCACCCAGCCCCAGAAATCTCAAAGCCTCTCTCCCTTTCTTCTAGCCGCAATCGACATTTTTCTCTCGCCAATAAAACGGCGTTCTTAGGCCGTTTGCGCCGTCCACAGTGGATTCTGGCCACGATTGACCACCCCATTGGCTTCGCCTTTGCGCGTTCTACATGGTGCTTCCGTCGCCTTCACCGGAGCTTCGCCGGAGCATCGCCGGAGCACCGTGGCCAAACCGTGCCGCCGCTTCTCTACTCGCTGCAGGCCGACCGTGCATCTTCCACCACAACCAAGGTGAGCATTGCGTTCTCCATGTTCTCCTCTTCGTTTTGCCACAAACCACACCCGCTAACTCCTCTCCGTTTGCCTGGAACGCCGATGTCAACCCGCCGGTCGCTATAGGTCTTCCCTGCCATGTTCCGCCACCATCCGTTGTCCTTTGGCCATGCCGTAATTTTTTCTAGACTTGCCTCACCGCGTTCTACGCCATGCTTCCTTCCGTTTCCCCGAAAAGTCTCCACAAATGTTCGCCTCCGACACCTCGCCATCGCCGCCAATGGTATCTCGTGTCCCCATCTATCCGGTGGTGTTTTTCCCAGTCCATTCGCGTCATATCATGCCAAACCATCCCAGGTAACTACCTTTCAAATGGTTTTGGATTCGCTTCACCAAACACCAAGATATCAAGTTTTTCCTTTTGCTCTACCATCGTTGTTCAAACGTCGATTGTATCATTTCTGATTAATTTTCAGATTAGCCAATAATTTTTCTAGCTTCACCATACCATGTTCTACCCCATGCTCACCTTACATCTCTACGTTCCATATCCGGTAATATCTCTCTCCAACCTGCCACTGTTGATACCACGCCATCACCGTCGTTTTCCCTCACCACCGGTGATTGCCGCCGTTCCTCGCCACCATACCTGTGTCACCACCTTCGCCTCATCGCCAGAATTCCATTTTGCCCATTCGCCAGCCACCTCGCAGCCAATCGACACTGTTCTGTTCAAAAAGATAAGTCTCGGATTTTGTTATCATTTCATGTGATGTCCAAAACTTCAAGATATTCGTTCTCCCTCATACGAACTCCGAATCCATTGAATCTTTCTTCTAAATTCATCTAAAATCATAATCTATCCGTCAGTATATATTTTTATAAATTTTGGATTTTTTTGGATTTTGTTTGAATTTATTTGCTTTGGTCCTTCGCGTGTAGACTACGACGTTTCGGAAGAATTCGACGACGATTCGCACCAGACTGCAGAGCAAGGCAAGTCACACTCCTTGACCATGTTGATCCCAGATTGCAAATAAAATTATGTTGATTTAAATTATATTGCATGCATAATTTTATTCAATGTATTTCAATTCAGTTTTAACTTTAGTTTATACCTGTTTGTTAATACCTCCTTTGACATTGCAAATCCTTATACCTTGTCACCTTAGAATCAAACTCTAGTTAGTACACTAGTATTGGCTAGAGAATTTTTAAATCAAATGCTTAGACATGCTTAGATATAATCTTGGTTTTGGGATACCTTTTCACATAAAATGATAAACTTTTGAGATGTATTCTTGACTTCGGAGAGTCAAGAAGGATGATAAAATATTTTGAAAACAAAATATAAAAACTGGTTTAGACTTAGGCAATTGGTTAGAATGGTGGGTGCAGGCATGCCCTGTTGGTCGGAGCCGCAGTGGTTGACTGTCGTGCACAGGGGTATGTGGTTGGGCCTAAGTCAGATTAAGGACCGGTCTGTGAGCTACTGTTGCAAAGCCCTAACGTACTACCACAAGGCTAGTATGGGACAGTCCTGGCTGAATAATTTGTGGGTCCCAACCTGAGCCATTTCGTAGGTTGAAAGTGAGCGTGGCGTAGGGCATGAGAAGTCTCACTCGGCTCAAGAGGGGGTCCCGGTCTGGTGGATTCCTTACTGGGGTGAAACATTAGTGTTGGCTTGGCCAAGTTGAAGATTTTGCATTGTAAAGGCATTGTCATGATCTCCCCACCGCACACCTAAGGAAGTGTGTAACTCGCGTGGCAAAACGGGATAATCGTGTCTTGTGGGTAAAGCTGTACAACCTCTGCAGAGTGTATAATCTATCCTGGATAGCCGTGCCCACGGTCATGGGCATGCTGAGTAAAAGTTTTTCATGGATTAGACTTTGTTTTTCAAAAATGTTTTTGAAAACCTTGTGGATGGATGGAATCCACGAGAGATGAAAACCTTGCGGATGGATGGAATCCGTGAGAGATTGAAACCTGGTGGATGGATGGAATCCATCAGAGTTGTGCAGTGAAAGCGTGTGAATGGATGGAATCCATACGTGAACTTTTGGAAAAGATGGTCCGGGTGGGATGCCCGTGGATAGGTTGGTGTTTGGTCGGAGCCTACACTGACGGTATTATTTTCAAATACAAGTATTGTTTTACTTACTGTATTAAATTCAGCAATTTCAATCTATTTACTGTATTTCATTAAATGTTGTTTTATGCAAACTAACCCTATAAGCCTTCCATTGATGCCTTTATCATTATATTGCATTTCTCCGTGTGACTTGCGGAGTACAAGTTTGTACTCACCTTGCTATCTCCACACAGAGGAAGACGACTTCGACTACGATGAAGACTTGGACGAGTAGGCCGCGTCTTACTGTCGTTTGCCTGTGGGCATGCTCAGTGGGCTTCTTTCACTTCGGTGTTTTTCTTCCGCTGCTATTATTCAATTTGGCTTATGTCCCGTTAATGTAAACTATGGCCATCAGGCCCATAATCAGTTAAATAAAGTTTGTCATTGTGCATGATATTTGTCTTTGTTATCACTGTGTGTACTAGCTGATCCTGGACTAGTGCGATTTACACAGAGGATCCAGGAGTTGTTGCTCCGGGTTCCGACAAATATCGTGCAGTAGAGTAGGACAAAGTGGTACAAGACTTAGGGCCTGTTTGGGACCGCTCCACTCCACGTTTTTCAGCTCCACTCTATGTTTTTTAGCCAAACAGGTTCAGCTCCACGCACTCTGTTCGAGGAAAAAAAGGTGGAGTTGTGAGAGCACCTAAAGGGGTGCTCCACAAACTCTAGGTTTTTTGTGGAGCTACTCCACGGTAGAATTCGTGGAGCAGAGTTTGTGGAGCAGTCCCAAACACGCCCTTAAAGTCTGTATTTGTATCCTACTATTCCAGCACACACATCTAACATGTTTCGTCCATCATTACAGGTCGATTGGGTACGCTGCATCGTGTCCGAGAGTGGAGCTGTACTACACTGCGGATGGCTGAGTACGATCGAACGACTCCTGGAGTCCTTCTGCTACATATACGTGGATGCCAAACACACACTAGGCTATTAGCTGCAACCGTGCTAGCGACGTGTTTATCCCGGGGGCAACGAGCCGCTGCATTCTCCGTTGGTAGCTTCTTTCGCACATCCTAGCTCATCGGTGCACCCCCTAGCCTCGACCATTCCCAGTCTGCACAACGCACTACTCAGGTCTGACAATTTCATAATCTACTGCAATAAGCAAGATTCCTTATTTTTGTTACTTTTTATACATATCGTCTTTGTGCAGGACATTTGCACTGACACTACTCTATTCCCGTCTTCACCACGGTGGTAGCCTGAGCCCAGACCATCCTCTCTGGGGGAACGGGGACGAGGAAGCACTTTATTTCCCTCCTTCATCATGGAGATAGCCCCAACACCCAAGACACCACAGGCATTGACTCCCCTATCCGAGACTACGAGGTGCAGTAGGGCACGTACACACCCGTAGACCACTCGCATCTCCGACAGCATGTTGAGTGGTACGATTAGACATACGATAGTTACATGGTCCACCAATACGGCGTAGACTACATGGCATCGGGCTTCGCTGTAGTCGACTACCATGGACCGGAGTACTCGGGAGGTTCACCATCTACGCAACACGTGACACCGATGCTTACAATTACGGATTTTATTTCAGTTCTACCTTAGTTAGCCTAACAAAACGTGTTTCCCTCCACAAAACGTTAGTAATTACATGAAGGACTGGGTGCACCAGATGTTCAGTGCGCAAGAGATTGGGCCCAGTCAATTGTATGGTGCACCCGCTCCCACTTGGCTACCATCTCAATACGACTTGCATAATGTACGATGCTCTCCCGACAGGCTGACCTTCCATTAGGACCAGCTTCACTGCCAGAGGAAGCGGACAACGGGCAATCCTTAGCTCACTACTGTGTTCGGTGTCAGCTCTTCTATTGGGTCATTTTAAATTACAAATTTCCAAAAGACACTAGCAGAAAATTATTGCCTCTCGTCTTATTATATAGAATTTGGTGTATTATTGTATTTCTGTGAACCATCTAGCACACATACAGATGGAAATCATCAGTTATCCAGTGGTGCGAATCTACTGCAAAATCGCATTGTGCATGGCTGGGCCCACCCACTTGCCATGCCACGCCAACTCGCGTTGCACGCCTCCTGAGCTACGGTGGCATGGCAGGGTGACACGTGTCGTGTGCTGCGCCTTTCGAGCTAGGAGAGAGGACCATTTTTGCAAAAAGGGATCCTAGGGGGTCAAAACCAAAAAAACATTGCTATAGAGCTGTATGTGTGAACCATTCATATTCTCGAGGGTCTTGCCAAAATTTTGCCCAAATCTTGGGTTAGTAAATCCTTCACCAAATCATATAATTGCCAAAACATTTCCTTCTCTTTTAGCTAGTCAATACCTTGGCATATGTTTTGTTTATATCTAAATTTGTTGGCCAAATTAATTTGATCATGACCAAACTTTGAGAAGTAGGTTAGATGTGAAATCCAAACATAACCTTAAAACATAACAATAGCAGCCCATAGTGAAAGAAAGACATATAATTTATGTAGACGAGACATTTCATCCACCTCTGCCTAGTGCGCTTCACCCTACCTCTGATGCCCTTGTCCTGACTCCGCCACCACATGCATCCTTGCCTCCACTTCCACCCCTACAATGACAAACCACCTTCTGTTGTAGTGCCCAGTGCATTATCGCAGCCCTCCATGCTACCACTCACAATTGATATTGCAGAACTACCTTGCCGCTTCTCCATCTCTTCCCTATCGCTACCCCCAAAACTTAACCTGATCGTCTTCCCTGTTGTCGACCGCCTTCAACCCCACCCAGCGTTCATTACTTGCCATTGGCCTTGCCTATTGTTGGGAGCTATTATCGCCTGTCGAAAGGTTTGATGACCCCGGATGGTTGCCGATTGTACCATAGTAGAGGAAGAACATGATAATAAATATTGGTTTTTCCCCGAATTTGAAATTGATTTATTGTTTTCTCTCGATTGAGAATCGATTTGTAATTGAGTTGGTCAATGTTTGCTCCATTTAGAAGTGCACACAATAATTATCTGGAGATGGTTCGCTCTATAGCATTTGCCCCTATTCTCTATTATCTGATGTTTTTCGGAAAAAGAATTGACAACCAAGAACTACTGTACAGGATGCACTAAATTCGATAATTTTGTTGTTGTTGTGAAAAAAGAAATCACTATAGTGATTTGTCTGGGGACCAAAGAAACGAAAAGAAAGAGGGAAGTACTCACACCTTTTTTTCTGTTTCTAAAAGATATTTTTTAGTTTTTCTATAGTAACCAACTCTCAAATAGAGTATCTTTTTAAGACGGGGTCTATAAATTAATTATAGTATACATTATAAAGATTTTATTTATATTAGATAAAATTATACATAAGTTTTTTTTACTTTATTTTTTTTATAATCAGTCTTAAAGTTATAAGCCATAACCAAAATCAATAAGCCAAAGAAAAAGAACATACCGCCTCAAGCCCTCAACTACCACTCATCCCTTGCTCAACGTTCTACACTTCGGTAAGCCACTGCATTGAACTCCCTTTGGCCTTCTGCTCCCTCGGTGAGCTCGCCCTCGTTTCCGAACCAAGAAGCCAATACAAGCGCGGACGGCGCCGATGGACTGCGCGGACGGCGCCGGCGAGGATGGATCGAAGGTGAGCGACACGCACATCCTCATCCCCGCTCCCGTTCCCTTCGTCCCATCTCGAGATGCCATGCCATGCGTCCATGTCTGCGCTAAGAGGACCTTACGGCATCCTGCCTCCTGCCTCCTGCATGTGCGCTGGGGAAACCCTCTCAAATTGGAATGTATGATTTAAAAAAGTGCACTTATTTCTTGTGTTCCTGTATCCACCTGCAGTTGGTTAGCGATTCTCGTAGCCATGGATCGAACGGAAAGCTTCTGCTTCGTCCCCCTTGCGTGTTTACTTAACACATTCTCAAGAACTAATGAAAACCCCAAGTTACTATTGTTTCTTTTTTTTTGGCGTTTATTTGAGTTGCTTCAGAAATTGGGTCGGTTATTGCTGTCTATTTAGGCCTTTTCAGAGACAGAATTGATAGGATCTGGTTCTTGGTCGTTACATATTTGCATAGACCAGACCGGCTGGTTTGTCCAGTATAATTGCTTTTAGATGTCACTCGGATACCAGTACTTGCGATTTCCCTCTGTTGGAATCGTACTCTGGGACTGGGGGCAGCTTCTTTCTATTACCTCGGAGGCTTGAGTTTTGTTCAAGTGTCATAGGGTGTGAGATCTAGTGCTTTTAAATGATTGCATGTAGTAAAAGATTTAAGAAACTATAGATAGCCTCTCAGGAGGAGAATTATACGCTGTATGAGTGCTAGGTAGTTGTACTAGTGCAACTAGTAGGTTGATGATCCTTTCCGCACTTGGTAAGCACTGATGGATTGACCATGCTTTGAGCCCTTGGCCCCTGGTTGTGCTTGTGCCACACCCTGTTACCCTATGGGCCTCCAAGCTTATACACCACACTGTCTTGGACCTCTTGGCGGTCATCACAAGCATGACACGAGTATGATGCTAAGCATGCAGTTCATTTTTATTCTAGTACAAAATCAAAATCTCGGGGTTGAGCATGCAGTATGCTTGTAGCATGTAGATCAAGTACTGAGTTAAGTTGGATGGTTGTCTCCAGTCTTTTTTTTTTTATTTTGTTATAAAATCAAATCTAGCCATTGAGTATACAATATGCTTGCAGCATGTCAATCAATTATTCAGTTATGTTGGATGTTATTGATTTTCTCTTCAATCTTCATAAATAACTTCTAGTTTGGTGATCCTTATTATCAGCTAAGTGACTTGAAAGAACAAATCCTCCAACTTGCTGGGCTTGCTTGTCATGAAGAGGTACGTTGTCATTTGGAAACATCTTGGTGGTATAGTTTCAGTGTGTCCTTGCTGTTCTGTTCTTTAATCACAGCTTCTGTGATACTATTCTTGGCATTTGTATGACGTATGACAGGAAAAATCGTGGACAGAGCTACTGGAGAAGCTCAGGATACTTAAAAAATATACGCTAGTCGATTTGTGCCGTTCATTTGATATCCCTGGTTCAACATCTACTAAGAAGGTAGGTCCAGGTAAATATTTGAAATTTCTTTTATCTACTGCAGTCCAATGCACAAGTATCTCTTTTTTACTTTTACAGGATGAACTAGTGGCAATTGTGATGAAGTTCTTGATGGAATACTGTTCTGGTATTGGTCGGACAAACCCTGATAAGGTTCAAGTTCTGAACTGCAAGTAAATTTGGTCATATAAATTTGTTAAGACACTTTCTCTGGTGTACATGTTAAATTGAACCAGCTTAACTGGTATTGTCATTGGCACACTGATTCTTTTTCATGAGACCATGATTTATCAATTGCAGAAATTTAAGAAAAGGAGGCCTAAGAGGGAAGGAGCGAATTTATGTGGTGTTAAACCTTTGAAGGTATATCATATCTGCATTGTATTTCCTTTTGCAGTCATGTTCATACGCTTCCAGTTGGTTTTGTTTAGTGCCACTAAAGTTATTTATTTATCTAAAGTTATCTAAACTCTTAGAATTTCATGTATGCTGTGTTCTGCAAGTTCTTTCACCGTTTTGATAAGCTGCTTCCCCATTAATTTCTTTATTTCCAAACTACTGCAGAAAAAGAAACCTGACGGAACTGCACTGGAAACTCATGGTGAAGAGAAAGCAGATGGGAGTAAGGGTGAGGAGGATAGAACAAACTATTCTGAGTTTGACTTGAAGTTTAACAGAAATGAATGTGATGATAATAAGAAAGGACAATTTCCAAAGGAAGAAGCCAACCCTGAGCCTTCTGAAAGGGTAAATGGCTCTATGTCAGAAAATTTAGATGGAGTTGCTCTCACTGAAGTGCCAATTCCTACAAATGAACAAATACTAGCTACAGCACCATCCGCAAAGCTGGTTAGCAACGATGAGGGCAATAACACTAACATGAAGGTTTCGAGAAACACAAATATCTCTATTACCAAGAAAAGGGTAACCGCTAAGACAGATCGCAAGGACAAATCCTGTGGTATGTTTCTGGATGCCATGCTTTCACCTATGCACCTGTGACTGAGCTTGTGTTTTGTTGTTTGCATATCTGCATGTTGAGAAAATGTTTATAATAAGTAAAACTATGTTCAGTATTCAGGAATGCATCATCAGTATTATTTGCTAGGACTGCTTTTATTTATTTATTTACTATTTTGCTGGAAATATTTTTTTTTGTTAGATAATTTTGTAATTTGGTGGTGCAACGGAGTACCTATCCTTTTATTCAACCATTAATGGAACTATAATAAAGTAACTAGAACATATCCCACGCGTTGTTGTGGGAGCAAAGGTGGACTAAATGTTTTAGAATCCATAAAAATCTTGACATCGTAGTTGCAAAGAGAATATATGGTACGAACTAATTCCAGAAGATAAAAAGGTACTGAAATAATACATGTCAAGGGGAGTTGAAATGATCGGTTTAATAATGAGGTTCTCAATTATCAAGTGCTTAAATTTGAGTTGTAGTAGTTGGTATCAAGGTTCCAAAACTCGGAACCGGGGGGAATACCGCCGGACGGCCGGTAACGGTTACCGGCTGGTAATCGGAAAAACCAATCAAATTTCAAGTGTCAAAATTTGAATTTAAAACAGGTAACCGGAAAAACCGGCTTGTTACCGCCCAAAAAATTAGAGAAAAACCGCTAAAAACCGGTTTTCAAATTTGAAATTGAAAATTCCTAACACATTTATGGCAAAAAGTATGAAGTCAATTACGGAAGGTGTATGCATCTTCCTAATACATTTCATTAGTGTTAAACAATGTAAACATCATTAGATAAACTAACTTTTACATTCAAAAATTGAAAATTCTTAATACATTTATAGCAAAAAGTATGAAGTCAAGCATATGAGATGCATGCATTTTCCTAATACATTTCATTAGTGTTAAATATTGTAAACATCATTAGGGAAACTAACTTTTACATTCAAAATATTAAATTTGAATTAAATAAAAAACTGCTGGTTTTCATTCTACCGGTTGCCACCGGTAGAACCAGTTACCGGCGGTAACCGGCCGGTTACCGTCGGAATTTTGAAGCCTGTTTGGTATATAATAAAGTAGCTTCTGTAGTTGAGTAATGGCACATATTCACATGATCAACTGATTGGATTACTGTGGTTATGTCGATGGCCTGGCCTCATGGAAGGGCACTGTTATGTCATAAAAAATTGGAAATATTGATTACCTAGAAAATACTTGAAGCATATAAGCAACAGAAATATAGTATTGTACTTTGATATTTCATTACCTGGAGTGGTTACCTGCCAAATAAATGGATCAAAGGAGTTGGTAGTAGTTCTTTCTGAATTAATTGTGGAACTTCACCGGCAATTGGTTAGACACTGTGTACTTGATTGATACACAAGATATTAGTGAGTTGGTGCTTACGTTTTTTTAAGAAGTGAATGAATATTATGGTTATGAGTTCATGTGCTACAACACTGTCTCTTTCCTCTTGTGAATACTACTATAAACTTAGAAGATGTGTCTTTGAAATCCAACTGTAGATTGGCTTTAACCCATCTCTACTTATTGATGTTATTATACAAGCTTGTTGCTTTTCTCTACAGATCACATGACCTCTAGTTCCTCCTTTAGTCCTTTTCAAAACCTTGTTTCTTTTGTATAAAGGTAAACAGATGTCTAGAGGAGATGCAAAACCTCGAAAGCAGACAGCGAAACCAAGTAGGGATGAGCTGAGGCAAGCGGTCTTCATAATCTTGGATATTGCAGATTTTGCCACAGTAAGATACATTGTACATCATTAATCTTTCACAATTTCTCTGTTAACTGTCGAGTCATGAGATACAATAACGGTTACATACTTAATTGCCACGTCTCATTATTCCATTACATTCCTCCTATATGTTTACCTTGATCTGTTTCTTTTGTTTTCACCCATTTCAGATGACTTTTGGAGAGGTTGTAAAGCAAGTTGGTACGTCTTTGCTTGCTTCCTTTTTCTCGTCTTTTTTTATATGTGATACTTGGAGATGTGTTTGGTATTGTTCTGGAATTGTGAAGGCATATATGAAGCCTGAATGCTATTTGCTTTATGACTATCTGGAAAAGCTTTCTGATTGGATTTCATATCTTTAGACAAATACTTTGGCAAGGACCTGTTTGAGAGAAAGCCACTAATAATGTCCCTGATACAAGAGGAGCTCTTTAGGCTAGCAGAGGAGGCTGAGAAGAAGGAACTGGAAGAGGAGGAAGCAGCAGAATCAAAAGCTAGAGCTGAACAAGCTGCCAAGGAGAGGGCAAAAGATGGAAGAGTTGAATCAGATATAGACAAGGCAAATGAACTTGAAGCTGGTCAAGATGGCAAATCTAAAGATGCTGCAAGGAATGAAAATGGCAATAGTATTGAAAAGGGTGTCAAAGGTGGAATTTCTGTAAAAGCTGGTGAGAATAGAAATATCGATGCTGCCGCTGAAACTTCACAAGATGGCAAAGCTGAAGATGATGTGAATGAAAAGAACAGTGATGAATTTACCATGGATGGCAAGGCTGAAAAGGTTCTGCAGAATGCATTTGGCGATGACGGTGTAGAAGCTTCCAGAGATGGTAAAGCTGAAACTGTGAAGGAGAACGACAATGGGGACACCGTAAAAGGTTCTGAATGTGGCAAAACTGAAGAAGCTAGTGATGTAGAAAATGATGACACTGAAGATGGCAGAACTGAAGAATGCAGAAGTGGAAATGGTGGCAACAATGCAGAAGATGTCGATGACCGTGAAGCTGAAGAGCCTAACAGTAATGAAAATGGTGGACATGTAGAATGTGCGGAAGATGGCAAAGCTCAGGAAGCTGGTAACAATGAGAACGGAGAAAATACTGTAACCCACGGTGCCAAATGTGGCAAAGCAAAAGAGGCCATGGAAAATGTAAATACTGAACAAATTCTAACAGATGCTGGTGAAGCTGAAGATGCTGAGCACAATGCAAACACCAAAGTTGATGTAGATTCAAGTAAGGATGGTACTGCTGAGTATGGGAAGACCAACGATGATGCAAAAAACTAACAGCGACGGCGTAGCTTAACAGGCCAAATATGGTGAGAGGGTTGTAGATGGAGACGAGTAGTACAGATGTCCAGCTTATGCAGTGTTCTTGCTTCGGCAGAAATTACCACTGATGTCCTAACACCAGTAGGATAGCTTATGCAGGGTTCATGCAAAGCCTGAGGTCTGGCCTCAAATAATATTAGGTTAGAAATGGCCAGATTGTGTTATGTAAATTATGCAGCATGTTAGCTTGACATGAATAGCGCTGGAACATGGAATTCAGTAGGGCTGTTGTATGAAGAAGGATTTGTATCAACCTTGTTTAACTAGCACAGTAGCAGGTGTTGGTATGATCAGCCAGAGGGATATCCAGCAGATTACATTGTGCAAATTTAACTGTTGCAAAAAAGATATGCTGTGCAAATTCAGCTTGGGTCTAGGTATGCTCTCTGGTTTTTCAGAGTGGCTTTAGGATTCCTTGCGCGCAGCTGCGTGCCTAGTCCGAGTGCACATCCCACGTGGCAAACCAGCCTCCTGAGGGGCGCGCAGACCAGGTGCCGTCCCACGTGTCCCGGGGCCCACCAGGACGGCCTGGATGGGTCTGACGTGGCGATGATCGGCAGCGCCCCGGGCGCCAAGTGGCACACTCTTATCGACAAACGAACGGCCGGCGTCGCTCCACGTTCACACGTCGATTCGTTCTTATCCGCGCGATCCAACGGACGCAGCCTGCTATTCCCCACCACCCTCCCCTCCTCTCCATGGCTCCATGCTCTTTAGTCTCTCTCAAGAACATCGACTCCCTCAAGAATTTTGTTCATAGATTATGTGTGTTCTTGCACTCACATATACAGGTGTCCTCCAGTTCTTGCTTCCCTTGATGCTTAATCTCGGAGTGGTTTGATGTTATCAGTTGCTTGCTCTGCTTTCTTGGCCCTGCTCTGTTTCTTGATTTGAGGCAGAGGGGGGGGGGGGGGGGGGGGGGGCGAGAGAGAGAGAGAGAGAGAGGATTGGGGCCGATGCCGGACTCGGATAATGACTCCAGCGGGCCGAGCAACGCGGGCGGGGAGCTGTTGTCGCCGCGGGAGCACGACCGGTTCTTGCCGATCGCGAACGTGAGCCGGATCATGAAGAAGGCGCTGCCGGCGAACGCCAAGATCAGCAAGGACGCCAAGGAGACTGTGCAGGAGTGCGTGTCGGAGTTCATCTCCTTCATCACCGGCGAGGCCTCCGACAAGTGCCAGCGGGAGAAGCGCAAGACCATCAACGGCGACGACCTGCTCTGGGCCATGACCACCCTCGGTTTCGAGGACTACGTCGAGCCGCTCAAGCACTACCTCCACAAGTTCCGCGAGATCGAGGGCGAGAGGACCGCCGCGTCCTCCGGCGGAGCCGCTTCCACCACGCAGCAGCAGGCCGAGATACCAAGAAACACCAATGCCAGCGGCTACGCTGGGTACGGTGTCGCCGGCGCCGGCCCCGGCGGAATCATGACGATGATGGGGCAGCCCATGTACGGCTCGCCGCTGCCACAGCAGCAGCAGCAGCAACAACAGCATCAGATGGCAATGGGAGGGAGAGGGGGCTTTGGCCATCAAGGAGGAGGCGGTGGGGGTGGCGGCGGCGGGTCCTCGTCGTCGTCCGGGCTCCGCCGGCAAGACAGGGTCTGATGAGAAGACATCTTTGATACGCTGAAATGGGTTCATAACTTCATATGGTAACCACTAGGTGTTTCCATTAATTAATTACTTGATGGTGTATCGATGTTTAAATTGCTAATCTGAGGCCTGAGTTTTGGTTAAATTGTGTCAAAGATTCAAACTGGTCAGATTCTAAATGAAGATTTAAGGTTGGTTATTTACTATTGCTAAATTTGTTGCTTTTATCTGTGATGGTGCAATGCAGTCAGGGTGCAAATTAAGCTCATGTTGTTGTTTTGAAATTGATTCCTTAGTTAGAAGAGTAAATTGTAATTTCCACCATTTATTTTGTATCTTATTTCATTTTGCACCATCCTAACCAAACTAATGTTGCACTTTATACCAGATTTAAGCCGGTACCATGGCTATCTTGAGCTCTCCTTCTCAGGCATCTTGATGTGCTAGTAGTAGGTGAGCGCCGACGGCTATGCACACGCGCACAACGAGCTCAAGATAGCTATGTTACCAGTTTAAATTTGGTGTAAAGTATAACATTGGTTATATTAGGGTGGTATAAAGTAAAAGTATTATTTAAATCTGATGTAAAGTAAAACCACGAATACAATACCTGGTAGAAAGTGCAATTAACTCCCGTTGAAAAGATCACGAGTGTATTTGCGCGCCAAATGTAATGGGCAATGAGTTTGCTGTCAGAGATGACAGCTGGGAGTAGGAAGGATCTCCTAGATCTATCTTTTTATTATACAATTAAACAATATTAATAGGAACAAGAAAAGGAAAAGATCTGCGTTGTGTATTTGATTGGCCCAATTATAACAATATAAATCAATCATATAACAGTCTCTAATGCAACTATGATTTTAGTTATAAGACATAAGCATTTGAGTTGTATTTTCAAATAATTATAAACATATGTATAGTACATCTTTTCGTGCAATTGTGCAGTGTTAACAAGCTAGCTATAGCTTGTTTCTTGAATTGAAGATCGATTCTAGCATAATTGTCATTTGAGAATTTGGAAACTAAGATTAGTTCTCTCTTCAGACGACGAAGAAAATTCTAGGGAAAAAAATATCGCATGGTCAGCCTGACCCTTGATGTCAAGGAATGAGATGTGAATTGGGGCATGTTCTTTACCTCAAAAGTTGGTGGCTTTTAACTTTTACTACAGTACCTAACTTTCAAACGGAGTATTTTCTCAAGATGGGTTCTACAAGTTAAACGATCTACACATTAAAAGCCCAACATCTGTACCAGCCAAAATCACAAGTGAGTATCCGTCTCTCCGTAATCTGTACCGTAAACAGACAAAATTCAAAAATTTCAGTCAAAAGCTATAAGCCGCAGCCAAAAAAACAGACCCTTGATCCATCACTGTCCCTTTCATTTTCTTCCGGGACAGAAAGGTAGCGTGCAATTATGTGTAAAGCTGGCCAAAATCTTCTTGTTATCTTGGATGACATGGATGTGTGGTTTGCAATTAGCTGTTGCTTAAGACAGAATTAAAGGCCAAAAGGGCTGGATGATAGCTCAGTCACTGCAGCGCAGGTGCCTCTAAAAAGAGTTAGTTGCACTAGATAGGTTTCACGTGCTTGCCCTGAAGTTTTAAAGAAATTTTGCATCTAAGGCCAGTCTTAGTGGGAGTTTCATCTGTATTTAATAGGCTGCCACATAGGCATTTTTGATGATATGGTAACATTTTTAAGAAGAAAGAGAAGAAGTGAGTTTCATCTAGATGAAACTCTCTTGGCACGATTACCAACTTTATATGAGTCATGAAATTAAATGTTTATGAAACAATAGAATGAAACTATGCATTGAGGATGGATGTTTCATCCATATTTCATTTCATTTTACATGATGTGGCAGTCTTGGAAACAACGCCATGAAACTCTCCACTGAGAATGGCCTAAATGTTACTCTTCCTCACCCTGCCCGATGCCATAGCATCAAAAGATATGAACCCTACAATTTTAAAAGAGTAGAACAACATCTAAAGGGATTTTTATTGCCATCCTTTCTCAAAAAATAAGATACAGGTAAGAAAGCAAAAAAAATCACATGCGTTCAGTTCGGTTCGGGCTTTGCATAGCAAACTCACGAGCTTCTACAATTGAACTATTCATTGCCATCATTTGTACCCGGCCAAAAAGATATCACTGCCTTCATTCTATCTTCAGGAAGATGACAACTGCAGGACCGAAGATGGTAATAGAGAGGATAAATGGCGCCTCAAAATTTTCCCCCGCTACAGAGCTACGAAGATTACAATGAAAGACCACCAAAAAAACCAGCGACTAGAAACACTGAAAACCCAAAAAAAATTAGCGAAAATAGAACTATCATAGTTAAATTTGCGGTACTACCGTTTGCTATAGTAACAATGGTAGTACTACGGTACTTCCGCTGCTGCAATAAAATCAGGAACACAGTGTTTTCAACACAGTTTCAAAATCCAAAATTGAGAGAACTTTTGATCCATAGATCCAAATAACATGAAAATTTACAGAGATCTACTCTAGGATGTCAGGAACCTATTCCAATAAACGATTATGAAAATCATAGTCCAAATTGAGACCCTTTTTAGTTTGTTGGAAGATTGCATCAAAACCGAGCCAAAACCCCAAACGGTGAATACAACTTGCTCATGGGTAGATGATGGCTAAGATAACTCTAGATGTATTCCCACTATCACAACAAGCTAGAATACCAAAGAATCCTAGTCAAAAATCCTCGGATCAAGAAACCACTTGGAAGGGCAAGACGTGCAAAAACTGAGCTTCTTGATGAACTTGTTTCCAACGTGCCTAGATGGATGGAGGATGATTTCCAGAGGATCTCTCCATCTCTTATACGTCATTAGCTCAACAAGATCAAGAAAAGAAAAGAGAGGAGATCAAAACCAACCAAAATAAGAGCAAATCAATTAAAACAAGAGATAGACAAAGATTAATTTAGGAGGTAGGTTTTTACAGCTAATCTTTCAGAATACCAGAACTCTAAGCTTAAAGTACACACACAAGGGTCCAACCTAAGGAAATCTAATATCCCCATGGGAGGGAGGAGGAGCTAGCCATCAAAAGGCTTAGCCAACCTTCTCAAACTCTAACTCTTGCCTCTCCTCCCCCTTATATATGCTCACAACCTGAACCCAAAACCTAATGGATCCCCTCATTAGGCCAAACCGAGGATAACTGTTAACCCCACCTAACACCGTTTTTACTCATGCACACTTCTCAAAGTGGATTACAATCATTAACCCATTAGTGAATCAACACTTAATTCACTTCACATTTTCAGCACATACAAGATCTAAATCATTTAGGCCAACGCTGTGATTTCACATATCGCCACTCTTCTGGTATTGGACAATTTACCAAAATGCTCCTCTACCGTCTTTCTCGAAGCTTTCCGCTTTCTTTACCACGAAGCATCGCCTATGCTTCACAATCTTCCATATGGCCTCAATGACTTGTCGTCAAGCCTCTCACGTATCCGGATCCTACCGAACGGTCCTCGCTTGCACAACGACCTAAGTCACTTGGCGCACCATGTGCTTCTCCTCGCTCATGTCGGCACCCAGCCTCCTAGACCGCACAGGACCTCGGCTCCTCCCTGAGCCTAGTCCCGGTCAACCTTGCCACTTCCCATCATGTCCACCACTAGTAGCTCCCGCTCTGGTTCCTCGTTGTCCCAGCTTGTAACCACCGTGCAAGCCTCAATCACTTTCGGTGTCTCCCTGACCGTTCTGGACATCAGCACCACCTTGTGCCTAATCCCGATCCTCCTACGTCTCACTATGATCTAGTTCCAAAGTCCTACAACCAACATTAACAAGCAAACCATCATGTATCACTGCACAATACATAAAGTCATCAATTTGCGCAATTCATCCATACAATGCACAACACAAAATGTATAAACCCAAATTACTGATCCTAAATCTAGGACCAAACAATAAAGCCATGTGCACATAAACAACAACATCCACACTATAACTATATGGTCATCCTAACTCAAAACCCAATATCTAATTTTTCTGCAAAATCCGATAGTACCGCTCTTAACATGTTAGTATTACCGCACCCCAAGGCGGTATTTCTGCATCATCGCTCCTCGCACAGGACCTCTCTAGATAAAACATTTCGCTGCTCAGACGGGAACTACCGCACTCACAATGTTGGTACTACCACTCAACGATATTACTGCACAAACACTTGCAGTGCTTCTAATTTTTCTGACAGTTCTAGAAAATAGCCCAAATCAAATGCAATATTTGTAAAACCAATTGATCACCCCATAAACATTGCAATGGTTTCATCACAACAATATCATGGACCTTCTTACATGGTCCTTCAATCTCCCCCTTGATGAACCCATTGGTAATACTTCAAAAATACTAATTAGAGGTGGTTTTAGACAAAGAAGCGAAATTTTGCAAAGAGAGCTCCAAATGGTCATAAGAAGAATGCAATGACTGAAAATGACCATATGAAGCAGAAATAGAGTGAAGCCGCTGAAAATAACAAATTTTCCACAAAAGGCTTCAAATCCACTAAATGAGCCAGGAAATCTCACTCCAGGTCTATATAAAAGAACAATTGTTCTGTTCGACCTTGATCATGGTGAGAATAAATCAAAAGTTCCAAATTAGCAAAAATTATTCTTCTGAACAATCTACTCGATGAGTTCGGTGCAGAGAAGATGAGTCCTTCCGAAGAACCCATACCCGCTCACACGAGTATGATTGTACTACAAGCCAAAGCTTTAGAAAAGCATTTATCCACTCTAAAGACCAATCAGGCGAATCAGGCGGAGTTGATCAAGGATGTAATCAGGGGTGCTGTAAACCATGCCTTAGCAAAACTTAAGGCATGCGACCAGAACCTCAACTTACATCCAATCGAGCATGACTTCACCTACTCTTTGGAAGAGGCATCTCGCCTTATCGATGAAGTAGAGCCAATTGGACGAAAGGTATTCAAAGAAATGCAACTTGGCTCTCCTTCTTCAGAGTAATTTGAACATAAAAACTTTGTAATGACTTACCTTTGGGTGATGAATGTACTTCTTCCTTTTCCTGCAATTTATATTAGTGAGCAATTAGTACTCATAAAACAAAAAAGAAAAGAAAAAGAAAGGATTTACAACTAAGAAATAAAGTTATGCTGATAACTCTATCCTAACCCCCAACTATTTACTTTGTTTATGTGAATAAACAAAGCAAATAGTACAGAGTGAAGTATGTAGAGAGTAGAGAGCAGAGAGCTGAGTAGTTCATCTAACCATTGTTGTCAAGTTCAATTATCATGTACTAGCAGCAAAAGTCAAGAACGAAACGACGCTAGAAAGTTCCCTCTAGTGGGCAGAACCACGTGCAGAGAGGAAAGACTTTGACTAGGCATTGTTACCTTTCTTCGACTAGGTTAATGATATCGAAGACATAAACAATGAGAGGATCAACACTCAGAGTTTTTTCTTGTATATTTGTTCAATGTTTTTGTAGACAACGCAATTGTTGTATGCTGATAGCAAGAGTCAAAAACGTTTTGTCACTAGGGAGCTCCTTCTAGTGGGCAGGACCGCATGTAGAGAGGAGAGGATCTGACTAGTGGTGTTCCTTTATCAGATCATTTAAACAAATTGGATATACTAGAAGTGATTGAACAAACATAAAAGAGGCTCTACTAAACACACGACAATAAAGATTTGAACAAACTGAAAGCTTTATTGAAAAAGTAGAAAAGTTACACATAAAACTTGTGTAATTGGTTGATATTCCCAGAGTTTGAGAAAATCTGGCCATCCTCCATAACAAGTCGTACTAAGCTTGGGCAAGTGACTTCGACCACAGTGTAAGGACCTTTCCACTTGGGAGAAGCTTGTGCCGATTAGACTAGGATTGAATTTTTCTTAATACCAAGTCACGTACAGTAAGGCCGTGAGGTTGGACCTTACTATTGTAGTACTTACGCATGGCTTGTTGATAGACTGCTGATCGGATTAAGGCTTGATAACTCTTCTCTTCGAGCAAGTTGATGTCATCTGCTCGAAGTCGTTTTTGGTTGGAGTCGTTGAAGTTTTCGACCATTGTTGACCGGATCTTTAGTTCTAGGGGAAGCATGGCTTCAGACCCAAAAACTAGGAAAAATAGAGTTTCTCTTGTTGCTCGACTAGGAGTTATACGAATTGCCCATAACATAGAAGGTAATTCTTGGTTCCTTGCATTATTTGGCCATTCACACGCTCGATGGCCCCATTACTTTGAGGATGAGCAACCGAAGCATAGCAAATTTTGGTACCTAGTTCGTCGCAAAATTCTTGGAATTTTGTGTTTAAAAATTGCTTACCATTATCTGTAATTATCTGGCTTGGGACTCCAAATCGAGTAATTACGCTTCTCATCATGAACCCTTTCGTGGCTTCCATTGTTATCCCACTTACTGCTTTGGCTTTGATCCATTTTGTGAATGTATCAGTAGCCACGAAAAGGAACTCGAAGCCCCTCGATGCTCTTGGGAACGGCCCTAGGATATCGAGACCCCAGGTCACAAAAGGCCAAGATATAGGAACTGTCTAAAGAGCCTGAACTGGTTGGTGTATTTACTGGCTATGAAACAGACATTGTACACATTTTTGAACTAGATCCTTGGTGTCACTGAGGATTGTTGGCCAGTAGAAACCTTGTCGAAAGGCTTTTCTAATCATCATTCTGTAAGAAGCATGTGCCCCATAGATACCCCCATGAATGTCATTAAGGAGTTGTAACCCCTCTTTCTGCGATATACATGGCATGAGAACTACCTGAGTACTCTATTTATAGAGTACCCCATTGACCAAGGACATCTTGGCCTTGCGGGTAAGATGATCTGCTTCTAGATCATCATTGGGTATTGAACCCTTCTGAAGGTAGTCACAGATGGGAGCCATCCATGTCTCTTCGTAATCTAGAGAAGCTGTCTTATTAGGAGTTGTCTCTGGTACTTCGACCAAAGATGACTTTTGAAGTTGCTCCAAGAAAAGTCCTAGTGGTACTTGTGATCGGGAGGAAGCTATTCAAGCCAACTGGATTGTGAGAAAGTTATCCTTCTGAGGGATATACTGTAACTCAAAACTGAAGAAATGCTTTTCAAGCTTTTATACTTCCGACAAGTACTGAGACATGGTCGTACTCAAGCACTAATACTCTTTTCTGACCTGATTCATGATTAGTTGAGAGTCTCCTCTCACAAGTAGTTGGCGAATCAAAAGCGCTTTAGCGGCTCATATGCCAGCCAACAAACATTCATACTCAGCCACATTGTTAGTGGCTGGAAATAGACAGATGTGGGAAATTCACAGGAATTTCGTAGAAAACAACACATGTCAGGGATTGTTGGCAGCTGGCACATGGTAGCTAACAACGGTGAGTTGGGACTACGAGTCACGGTTACAGCTTCACCAGTTTCGTAGTACGTAGCAGAGTGCTGAAGTATATTGCTCGTATTTATTTAGTAGCTTAAATTTTTAGATAAATTTATTAGTGTATATAACTTAGACATCATAGTCAAAAGATTCTAAGTTGAAGATCTAGCTAACGCAATATTAAAAAATAATTATGACTTATTTCAAATTTACATCTTATGTTTGATGGCTAAAGCATATATATAGAGGACACGTTATTTTTTTTCTTTTCTTTTTGCCCTGTAGAGAGATGTTTTCTGTCTTCCTTTCTTGCTTGGCATGGTTGAGGGACTCTCAACCTGAACCACAACGTAGCCTGCCTTGTCGACGGTGTTGTCCTCCGTCTTCACGGTGACGCCGCTCAGGGATCCAGTAAGAGATCTCTTGCGCCACCGATATTTATGTCGTCAGTCCAACTCATGCTTGATGATATCAGGTCTCTCACCCATTAGAACAGAATGATTTCTTCGCTTCAATTACCAGAAAGAGGCATTCAAGCAGTATATAAGAGAACAACGGCTGATTAATTAGCTTGTTGAGCTGCAGCCGGCCTTGGATCTCGTCGACGATTGCATCGGACTTGGCGGCCCTGAGGTACTGGCTGGTGATGCAATACACGGTAAGGTTAGAATTTCTTATGCATACAGATGCGCGTTTGGGACCAGTACGTTGGATGCGCTCCATGCAAATTAAGATATGCATTCACATCGAAGGGACGACGCGCCCAAAAAGAAGCCGTCGTTGGTTGTGCTGTGCATACACTAACCAAGATGCAAAACCTCAAAAATTCCATGAAACTTTAGCATCAACATGCACAAATGCACAGACATAACGGAGGGTTCTGGATAATGGATGGACGAACGAGTCGTCATTGCTTTTGGTACCTATGTGATGACATTCAAGAGCACAATTTCTTTGGCTATGAATTACAGTTTAAATTTTTTAATTCTAGCTGTTTATAAAAAGCAGTACATAAAAAACATAGTTGCATATGATTTTAAACAATACAGCTGAACTCAATACATTTTTTACTACAATCTTCCTATTAACCCACCTTAAAAAAAGTATCGTTTAAAAGGTAGATACTATAGCCCATATAAACCAAAATCAAAGCTAAGCCCAACCGAAGACATCTTAATCACCCTGCGGTCCATAGCTCTATAATCATCACGGAAATGTAAGAGCGTACAAAAACAAGTGAGATTTTAGATGACGATATATCGCCAGGATGTCTGGCTAGGACCAGACACTAATAGAGGCGCAAGAATCATAGCATTGACAGAGGGAACGGACACAGATCTGCCAAGTAATGCTTCAACAACCTTTGTCCATGAGCGTCATCCGTTTTGACACCCAGAATAGTGACAGTGTGAAACGCCAGAAACCGCAGAAAACGGTGGTTTAGAAACACAGCTTCTGCAATCAAAGCAAATCCACGGTTCCAGAGTAGCAAACTGACAGTACATATCCACGGTTCAGGTATACATGCAGCTGTATGATAAGCAGACGAACGATCACAAAGAACTGCCATTACACCGATGATAAATCACCAAACTTTCACTTAGTCAAGCTGCTGATAGGAGAGAGATATCACTGAGAACGAGACTCATTGGAGAGAAGGTCAAGTGGATCGTTTGTAGGGGTCCTTGAGGTGGTGGCCGGCATTGTTGTAGCAGTGGAAGTCCCGAGCGTTGCCTCGTTTGTTGTCCCGGCCAGTTCCAAACACCTTTTGATCAGCTTCCTTCACCTTGTTCTTGTCACAGTATCCGATTGCAGGTGAAGTATCCTCTTGCTTCTTTGCTCGAGATGGCGGTGCCCCGTGTGGTCCAAGATAGATGTTCTCCCTATCCTTGGTAAGCTGGTCCAAAAAAGCATCACATATAAATTAGGGAAGGTAAAGACATGCATGGACAATGATTGTCTACCAAGTGACAACCAGATTTCTGGCTTTGCTGCTGCCCTATACAAGAAACTGGTCTTGTGGAATTCAAGTGCGAGCTATGTTAGGACGAGTATGTTTCTTAAAGCATAGGCACAGTGTGCCATGCCACTTTAGTCGTTTAAGTGTAGTTGGCCCTCATCCATGGCACAAGGAAATAAAGATATGCTGATGTTTGCTTTGGCAAAGGGATCCAGAAAAGAATAGTGTGCTTGGAAAGAGACCTTTGGAGGTGGTTGAGGATCAGAAGCCCGTGAAATTTCCCAATCACCAAGATCAGTTTCTCCAACACTCAAGCTTGGGATCACGAAGTCATCATTATCTGTGGCATGTAACACAATACATGTGAGAATATGTTTCCTATAAAACAAAGTGGTATTCAGTTCAGCAAAAAACAATTATTTAAATAAAAAGAATAAAATGTGGTTGACCCAAGCACAAACATAGTTAAAACCTCAAAACTTGAAGGGAGTGCAGATAAATCCAAAGAAAACTAAATTGATCAAATCAACACAAAGAATGAATGAAACCTAATTAATAAGGAGCTTACATAACCGAATCAGCATAAAGATGCACAAAACCTAACTAACAAAGCAAGCAGAATCTGGAAACAATGAAAGCTCATGGATAGGAGGCATAGAAATCAGAGAATAAAGACTGAAGCATGCTGCCAACACTTCCATTTAGTCAATGCTACACCTCCTTCTATGTTTTGTCTATTCATTATCATTTCATATTTGTACAGCAAACAGTGAGCTTACTTGTTAGAGACCTGTAAACACTATCCTCTAACTCCTATTCTTCTGTTTTCAAAAGGCGTTTCAATTTTGAATACAATTCAAATGTCACAAGAAGACTCATAAGATTCATGCTGCAAAATCTAGTGAATGTAGAATATGCAATATTGATATACAAACTTCCCATGTTGTTTATAACATCAAGGTCCAACCATAACACTTTCGAACCTCCAACCATAACACTTTCGAACCTACTCCACATTGAAAAGAAAAACTTACTTTAGAACATCAAGGTCCAAAGCTTTGCAAAGCAACTGTTTGATGCTCACCTTTAAAGATTTAATTGATATTGATGCAGTAGGCCTAGCTAAGTCATATTAGGAAAGTAGGTTAAGGTTAAGTAATGTAGATTTGTTCATCGACACAAGGAAACTGTTTCTGTTGGTGCTTGGTTTGAATGGATCATGGATCGAAGCAATGATAGAAAGATTTTAACATGGAAGGTTTGCTTTTCCAAAAGACTAGTACTGTTTCTTGAAATTGTTTCTGTCCATGGCCAGCTTTGTCCAAGTTCACATTCAGCACCTTCTATTATCTTCTCCCTTTTTTCTTCCTGGCTAGATCAAATCTGTTGTACACGATGCCAATCAAGTAATGTTTAGTTCAGTAAATTATATTTTTGTTTCCTTCATAAGATTTTGTGCCATCTACTTGGTCTATTTATTAAACATGGCCATAGCCCTATAGTTGGATAGGCTATCAGTTGGATAGGCTATCTTAAGATAATAAAATTCCAATCACTCCTATAACCCTAGATACTCCTATGAAGTTTTAGAATGGCACATCTCATCTAGCATGCCCTATATTGAATCTTGCATGGGTAATTCATCTACTTATCCTCATTCTTGCCATTTTATCTGAATTATGTTTCCACTTCATGCTTCATCAAATATCTATTTTTTGTAATATCTACATAAACAATTTGGTAAATCCGTAAATGTAATCCCCAATTGTTTCAGATGTGCAGTTCAACCTATTTAAGGTACAACTTGAAAAATGGATCAAGTAAAACCAGTCACACATGAATTTTTTAATTATGTACATAATATCATTGAATATTAATGCATGCTTCAGTGTTTTGATGACTTGGCTTGAGTATATAGGCTACAAATCACTGAGCTTTGCATGATTTTGATATAGAATCAGTGAGCAGTTTTGTGATTATTACTAGCTTCGCTTGAACAAATAGTCTGAGAATCACCAAGTTTGGCACTACAGGAACACCCCTTGCTTGGAGCTATGATTTTAATGCAGAGCTCCAAAGAGCGATTCCAATGATGATAAAACTTGGATTTAGTAGTTACTAGAGATGTAATACCAAATTTCACATCTTGGGTTATTCCATTCCTCTATCCTTCCTTGGTTCAATATTATTCCTATCGTATACATCACACATCAAAAAAAGCACCAGCATTAGTGACTGAGGGAGAATGACTTTCTTCAGATGCCAAATTCAACTAACAATATTTTAAGAAATCAAGCCCAAGAAAAGAATTTGGGCCTGTTCTTTGCGACTTCTAAAAGCAGCTTTTGGCTTTTGCTACAATACCTAACTTTCAAATGGAGCATTTTCTCAAGACGAGGTCTACAAGTTAATTGTAGTACACGTTAAAAGCCCAACATCTGTACCAGCCAAAATCGCAAGCGAATATCTCTCTCTCTGTAATCTCTGTCACGAACAGCTCAAAATTCAAAAATTTCAGCCAAAAGCTATAAGCCACAGATATAAGCCAAAAAAAGAACAAACCCTTTGTGGTGTGCATATGGGCCAAGAAAATTCGGAGTTGAACAGAATATTCAATAAAGCCGAAGCTTCATTCATGTTTTTATCTCAAGGAGCCTAGGAGAACAGACTTTAATAAATGATTCACAAGAAGGACTTTGAGATGTGCACATGGGCCAAGAAAATTCAGAAATGTGAAGAACATTCAATAAAGCTGAAGCTTCACTTATGTTTTTATCTCAAGGAACCTAGGAGAGCAGATAGTTACCCTATAGCTCCATACTAACCATTGGTCTGTGTGAAATACAGTAATGGCAAGGTTCAAACTATCGTTACTATCCCTAAGGGTGGTAAAGTCTCCCTGGTTGTTGTGAGGAACCTTAGTTCGTCGGGATAAACACCGCCGGGAGGAAGGCCGGACGGCGGCGGCTTAATGGAATGAGAGTTTGACTATAGACTGGGATGATAGAACTTGAGAAAAAAACTAGATTAATTCTTCCTCATTGTTTGATTGATAATAGATACATGCTAACCCTTTTATAGGGATTACACAACTTGACTTTCAAGAAATAATCTCTGTCTCAAAGGAAACCCATTTCTAATAAATAGAATATATCTATAAAGTAGTAAACTCATCTAATAAGGAAACCAACTATTCATATCTCTACCTAACTGAATCAATCCTGCCATACAATGTTGCTATAGCACCGTGCGGTACTGTTCACGCACATGAACAGTGCACACAAATAGTAATTCCGGCATGTGACAAAAGCTCCAAAACCACTTTCACATGTCCGTAAAATTTTCTAACAAGCTGAGTTCCAGTAATTCCTACTTCTCTCAAAATGTTGCGAATGTGTCATAGTTAGATTATTATAGTCCACAATTCAGACTATGTTAAGTTGTTAACCAGCTGATCATACCTCAAAAGAGCCCTTGCATTAGCTACAAATATCTAAGTTCAAATATTACACAACTAGCACCACGCCGATATTTACCTATGGGCACCTAAATGCCTACATGTCGAAGCTAACATCAGCAACCAAATCTCATCGTCTCTAGTTGCTGTTGCTATTACGGATGGTTCTCTGGTTTGCCTCAAGCCCACCGCTCATAAACGCAAAAGAAATTAAACCGCACGCATAATGTTTATTCATCCCAAGAAGCATTTGTGCATCACGATTCCAAGCCCTAGAAAATTTGTACGAAACCACAGGGCGAGAAAAAAAAAGAGAACAATAAAAGATCGAGGCTGCGAGAGATTTCAGATGTTACCCCAGTCGTCGGCATCGGCGGCGGCAGGGCGGGTCAGGTGGTGCGGATCCATCGGGCGCAAACGGACATCGAACTCCGGACGCGGCGGGGCGCGAGAGGCCGAGCTATAAAGCTTCTCTTCTTACCAACCAGATTCCGTCGGCGGTGGGGTAGGCGGCCGCCGGCCTCGGAAGGGGTCGCGGGGGGAAGGCGGCAGCGGGTGGAGGAGAGGGGGAACAAAACAAGCGAAGAGATGATGAGAAGAGCCTGGGATTTGGAATCTATGGGTGTTTTCCCAATTTTACCCCCGGCTTTTTTTTTTGGACTTGCTTTTTTCCTTCTTTTTTTTTGAAATACTAGCAGTGTCCATACGTTACAACAACAGATCTAAAATACACCGTGCATTTTGCTGGTAGGACAAACAAGTAAACCGAAATCATCTCCATAAATACATTTTGGAGAACATATAAGCATATATGCATTCATGCTAACCATAAATCGTTATCTAGTAACTAACATTAACCGAAATCATCTCCATAAATACATTTGCCTAACTACTGTTGTGAGCAAGCAAATGTCATCTAATGCATGGCATCACCTACCTAGATGTCCTTAATGGATCAAAGAAACACAAGTTGTTGCAGCAAAGAGTACAGTTCATTAGAATTAACCGGATATTATGATAAATATTTTAGAGAGTGGGCTTCGACGATTTATTCAAACTATTCAATCTCAACATCTCACTTCTACGATGCTGGATACTGTAAGTGTGTACACTAAAGTTCTACGTTCACGTAATACCGATAAATATCATAACTTATTATTTATATATAGATATATGATGCAAGAAACCCGTTGATCGCGAGAACCGATCAGTTTCCTCGACCTACAGTTGATCTCTGAGTAATACATCACCCAAGACGCATCTTACGTCGAGAATTACATAATGACGGGATTGCTTGCTTAGGGCAACAAGGACTGTATACTTGTGTCCTATAACCAGGGGTAAGTATTTCACTAATTGCTATACAAATTTATTTGTACTTTATATGCAATATGAATTTAGGTTTAATGACTATAACGGCATACATGAGTAAGTAGCACTAAATCCTTATAATTCTTATATCAAAGTGGAACAAGATAATATACCTTGATTCCCTACTCAAAAAGACCATGACTTCATCCTTGTGCAATAAACATTCGATAGGTATGCTTATTTCTTTCATAGATAAATCTATTGTAGTCTTCCCTTTATTTACGATGGTCAAGCGTAACCTTTTGGAATCACGTAGGTCATTCAGCGCCTATGTTGTCAGGGAGGGAGACACAAGGAATCGAGTGCCACACTACAACACAGGATGCGATTTTTGGTACCTGCTACAACATAATAATCCTATATCATACTTCGTAATAATGCATCTTAAACTAACTATATCTATGTATATAATTCTATTTTTGCAGTGCCACCAGCAACTACAAGATAACCTATGTGCATTCTATGTTTGCTGTCATATGCAGAAAATCATAAGTGCTAAAACGAACAATTCAGAGGTTTTTCAATCTCATAATAATTATTTTCTAATTATTAATTTAAATATATATACTTACTACTTTACTCCTCCTAGTGACAGGGTATGGCAATCAAATCAAGTACATTCGATCTGAGCGAACTCTCGGACGTTCGAGGATGACTCTCCACCTTCTTGATGACAGAGGTCATTGACTCAAAAGGAGGGTTTTACTCTAGCAACATTGATTAATACATATTCAAATATTTGATTTAATTGTAATTCATTTAGTTATAATTCACTTTGAGTTGCAATTCAATTGTAACTATAGTGACAGTACATGAACATTCTTTTGTAATTGATTTTAAGTTGTAATTCATTTATCTGTTATTTATATGTAATCTGTTTACTTGTTTTCAGAGGGTATAGCTAACATTTTCTAAGGCTAACCGAAAAATAGAAAAGTTTTTAGCTATACAAAGAACTATCACAGACGGTTTCTAACACAAAACCGTTTATTATACATAGACCATCACAGACGATTTGTTATATTAGCCATTTGTCATATGTCAGATATCACAGATAATTATTTTTAAAAACCGTCTATGTTGTGACTTATCACAGACAGTTTGGGAACCATTTGTGATAACCACATATTATCATTGACGCAAAAAAATTAGACAGTTTAGAAACCATCTCTAATGAAGGTTATGAATCGTCTGTGATGACCTCATGTGTGATAGTGTACAATCTTATATTCTCTTTGTAATTGGTCTAGAAATGAACAGGGGAACTGCCAATGACCTGCTTAACAATTGCAAGTTGCTTTACAAACCATTCCTCTTTATTGCTCTATAAGGGAACAGTAACACAAGAATGGGCAATCGGCAGTATGAGAAGGTATGACATGAATCATAATGTGTCGTGTGCATTGATTGATAACACATACATGAAGTATGACATGAATCCTAATGTATCGTGTGCATTGATTTATCACACAGACATGAACTCGTACATAAAGAAGTGCAGGGAAGAAATTGGATACAGTATACAAACCTTATTGACTATCCAAAGTTTTTCCCTATTGGCTTGCAGCAGGTTCCAATAGTTACGAATCATGTGATCTTGGAGGAAGAGAAATCCATCAGCACCACTGTATCTTCCAAACACCTTAGGCAAATACCTGATGAAAAAATTGCAAAAGATTTACAGCATGATTAGCATAAATGTGCTGAAGGCAATACTGCATGCTTATCCAGAAAACAGAACTCTAAAGAACATAAGAGGAAATTTTGTCAAGTCATATCACTGCTAATTAGTTATAACCATTACATAGACTACTGAGTAATTAGTTTGCTGTAGATATGTCCCCTACTCATTAAGCTCATTGATTTTACTATACATAGCTAAAGATGCAATATTTTTATTTGATGTACAACCAGCTAAGGGTATTATTCAGGTTCCAGTTGACTCAAGTTATAGAATAAAGAAGCCATGCGCACTGAATCTAAGGGTTCAGAAGTTGTTCATGACTTCATGCACAATGTGACCTGCAGTGTGACAGTGTCTATTTGCTAAATGCCCATGGGCAGGGTAGGCAACTCTACAATGAGTGTGGCGGCGAGGATGGGTGAGCGCACGGGCAAGGCTGCAGCGGCGGATCCGACAGATGAGACGGCGGGGATGAGGATCGGATGGAGAGGGAGGGTGAGGAATTGGGGATTGTATGGGTGTGACTTGATGGGTTTTTATGAAAAGCATAGGATTTTCTGTAAAAGTGTTTAAGTGAGATGGGGTTTCCACACACCTTCATCCGAGCCACACAATTTAAATCGAATGGTCCACGTCGCCATTAGCACCTTAGCACTAGATATGTTGCCATACACACACCCCATTATTTGCATGATCTTGTGCGATCGTTTGCATGATCTAAGTGCATTTGATTTGATTTGATTTAAGCTATTGCATTATACAATGTTGTTCTATTCTATTTTTAGTTTTTGAACTTATTTTTCCAATTTTTATTACTCTAATCCCCTTCCCCTCTCTTCCCAAGAAAAATCTTTAGCTCTCACCACGCGTACGCCGTGCCACCTCAGCCGATGGGTCGCCGAAGTCGGTTTGTGGCATCGCAGCCGCCAGGAGGCCAGTCGATGCCGAGCGCTACTGCTGCCTCCCTGGATTCCATTGCCGTAGGTTGGTGCGGGCCGCTCAATGTTGATTATGGAGCTTTTGAATTTTGGTACGACCAAATGATGTATGTATGGATCCATTTTAATGCCACCAAGGTTGGGAATTAGCATTTCTGTAAAGCATTGAACAAATTTGGATAGCTAGAGTATATGAACCGAGAGGAGGCTTCAATAGCAGCAACAATAATAGCTCCTTAATCCTACTTAGCACATTAATCCATCATTGCACGTAGAGCCATCGACGCTGTCGTCATGACGCATGGAGACCGGTCGCACGAAGCTCCGCCGCTACCGCGAGGGGCCACACTAACCGCCGGCGAGAGCTTGCTTCACCTCCATCAAAGTTGCACGAGGGCCAATCTAGCCACAACCACGTGAAGCTAGTATGGCTGCCGCCACGTGGAGCCAGTCTGGCAGCCACCCATGGTCGCATGATGCTCTGCCTCTTCCTTGCTCGATGGTTTCCAAAGATTGGAGATTAATCATCTTCTTTGTTTCTTTTTTGTTTGGCGGCTTTAGACAGAGGCTTGTGTGGACACAATCACACAAAGAAGATGGGGAACTAGGTTGTAGTATGGATAGGGATGGATAGCTACATAATAAGGATAAAATACACTATTCCTCCTTTTTAAAAGCATATCTATTGAGCTTTACCAAAGTAATAGGGGTTAGAGCACAATAACTACCAAAGTAGATCTTAAAAAACTAACCATCAAAGGGTAATTCCATATTTAAGTTTCCTCAGGCATTTATGATATCCACCATGATGTTAGTTTTTTTACTCTCTTCTAAACCATGATTTTTTTGCATCTCACATATTGTTTGCTTGTTTGTCATTTATTTGCGGTGGAATGGATTCATACCCACCTAGTGGTTTCTTAAGTTACTTCCAGAATTCTTTGAATTTCCTCCTTCCCCTAGCAAATTCCTCATCAGTCTCACATGCCTCAAAATTTTCACTTTGTTGGTGATTCATCACAATATCCTCCATTGCCAGCACCAGAGCCATCAGTGACCAAAGGGGACCTGTTGCTTTCTGAGTTGGGCACTCCACTATCAGCATCGAGTTCGTGAGTCTAGCATTGATAGTGGCTACGATGATGTAGACTATAGGACTAGGAAGCGGTTGCAATGGACACAAGAGAAGGACTTGAGATTGGTAAGTTGATTTTTCATTTGAGTATCTAGCTAAATAACATCTGTAGTTTAGCATGTTTCCATTGTTACTAACACTAATTTTACATAATACAGTTTAGTGCATGGTTGAATAACTCAAATGACCCTATCAATGGAAACTTCAAAAAGAACGATCAATATTGGTGAGAGGTCACTGCTATGTATAATAGCACCACCCTAAAAAATAGAAGAAGAGAATTAAAGCAAGACAAGGACCGTTAGCACTGAATTAACTAAAAGGTTGGCTGGTTTGCTGCCTCTTGGCTTAAGGCTAGCCAAATTTGTGCTAGTGAATAGTCAGATGATCAATTGATGGTCAAGGCTTTGAATTTCTATGAGGAAGACTACAAGAAAGGACAATTCATGTTCATGTACTGCTGGAAGGCTGTCCATGACCAGCCAAAATGGCATGCATACATTGAGAAGCTCAAAAAAATTAAAGAAAAAGATAGTTTTGAGAGGTTGGGGAGGCATTGGAGGACTTGTCATCTGCTGAAGATATCAAAGATATTATGCATCCACAAGGGATCAAGGTTGCTAAGGCTAAATGTAAATACAAAGGCAAAGGCAAAGGGAAAGGGAAAGGGAAGGTGGTGACTACAATAGAAGTTATTGATGAGATTGAAGAAAAGCTTGACAAGATCATGACTTCTCAATTTGAAGCTAGCAAGGGTCGTGGTGATATGGTTGAGGTGCAGCAACATATGTCTACCGTAAAGCTTGAAATTAAGAGGCCCGCTACTATTGCTACAAAGGAGAAGGAGGCCAAAATGATAGATACTTACAAGGTGCTCCTCATGTATGACACAAGAGATATGTCTAAAGACATGAAAGTTGTGCATATGAAGGCAGTGAAGTCTACAAAGGAGAAGTTGTTTGGCCCATCTGATTAAGGTATGACTATAACAGCAACTCTGTCTTGCAACCAATTTATGGTTTTTTTAGTTTTCTGATTGAGTTCTCTGATTTTATAGGAGATTGTTAGTTATAATTTTGGATGGATTTCTTAAAAGGTATTTATACTAGCTAATGATCTTCTCATTTTGTGAATTTCTAATCATTGCCAGTTCTAAATTCTAAGGTAGCATGCAGTAACTTACTTAGTCAACAACAACCCTGACCCATGCTTTGCCAATGTGCTATGGAGAAACACTGCCATTCGTGCTCGACCAACACATATCCAACTCAAGAGGGACTTAGTTGAGCACATTTGGCAGCGGTTTGGCAACTAGCTAAATAATTAAGCATTGTTTTAATAACTTTTTTAATTTATGCCAGTGGACCATTTTGAATTGTACCCATTCAATAAAATATATGCAATTCCTAGTGTGTATGCTTCCATTGTTTTTTTGAAGGTCTCTTTGGATTTTCCATGTTTATTGCTAAACATACTATTTTGGTGTTTACATAGGTTTATTTGGAAGCACCCCAAGAATTGCTAGTGATGGCTCTATTGCTGTAGATAGTTATGTGAGCACTATCTTAAGAAAATGCTAGTTACGGCTACATTGTTGGGCTGTTTATTTAGTTCTACTTTTGCTTATGCCTAAACTGTTGCAGACCATGTTTGCTTATACTTTGTAGTACTTGTTTTGATTTATTGCAAACATTGCTTAGTTGAGCTTGTTGCAATATCGAGTTTGTGCCATAGTAGTAGATGATGGTAACAGGTACATGATATAGTGCCTTTGTTGTGTTTCTAATACTTTGGGTTCATATTTACCAAGTAGATGTATGAATGATGAAGCATACTTGCCAAGTTCCAGCTATCATGTTATATTGATCCATAGTTCGGGTTACCGGCGGTTACCGGCCGGTAACCGCCGGTAACCGGTTTTACCGCCCGCAACCGGTAGTTTAAAAACCGGTCGAAATTTGAAATTCGAAAATTTGAATTTGTAGATGCACTGTAGCCTCCATTGGATGCTTAATAGTCAGTTTGAGGGCATATGGGGTCCATGGGGCTGTTGGTTTTGCTTTTGCTTGTTGTTTTCTCACTTTTTGCATGTGGGAGACAAAACGGGAGGGGGCAGCCTGCTGGCAGCAGCATTTGGGAGCTCCCAGGCTGCATTATTGAGTGCTTGGTAGCAGAGAGCAGCCATCAATTGCAGCAGCACGCAGCAAGCAAAGAAGCAGCAGCAGGCCAAGAAAATTTGAGGTGAGGCTTCTAAAAATTCTGTATTTTGTTAGCAATTTGTTGTCTTTGTTGTCCTTGAATTCCTTATGTGCCATGCATGCCTTGAGATCTCCATAATTGATGGCTTGAGATGCTTATATAAATTTGTAATGGTTACATCTTCATTACTTCCCATGTAAGATATTTGGGTGAAAATGTGTTATGAAGATTACGTACTAGATAGATGAACTAATTTAAGAAATAATCTTTTCACAGTGAGCAAACAAACTCTTCCTCCTTTTATGTTGCCTAGATTATGAGATAATCCTACTTGGTAGAGCACATACATTTGAAGTTTTCATGCAATAGAAATGTAGAGTTACCTATATAGAAGCATATGATCCTCCATGATAGAGCACATACTTGCCTTGCCTTTCTTTGTACAGAAGCATATGATCCTCTGGTTTATTACTGATATATGTTTTTGTTGCTGCATGATATTGTAGTTGATGGCTGGTAGAAGTATCAATGTTTGGGACCATGGAGAAAGACTTGGAGGTGCTGGTTGGAAGTGCAGATATTGTAAACTTACAAAGTCAGGCGGAGGTGTGACACGCCTGAAAGAACATCTTGCTGGGAAGCATGGGGATGTTATTCCTTGCAGTGGGGTTCCAGCGGAAGTGAGAAGGCTCATGCTAGCAAGTATAGAAGAAACGAAGGCGAAGAGGAAGTCTATTAAAGATGAGCGCCTGAGAATGGAGCAAGTTGCTTCAGAGCCTGTAGTGCGTGGTCCATCACGTGAAGATGCATTTGATGATGATGAGAAAAAACAGATGGAATGGGCTCGGCGAGAGTCGTTGGAGTTGCACCAGCTCGAGCAGAGGGCCAGAGCCCGGGGTGCGACATTTGAACATGGTGGAGGTAGTGGAAGTGCTATAGGAAGGGGTACAGGAAGAAATGCTCTTTCGAGGATGTTTGGTAGGTCGCAGTCTATGAGAGTTGATTCTGATATTTTGCGCAGTCGGGCACCCGTCCAACCCCGCATTGACACAACTCTTAAGAAAGAAGCAAAGTCAAAACTCGGAAAAGTTTGGGCTAAGTGGTTCCATAGTAATGACATTCCTGAAAATAAGGCAGAGTGTCCTTATTTTCGTGCTGCCATCAAGGTTACACAAGAACTTGGTGAAGGTGTTGCGTCACCTAGAGGGCATGAAATTGATGGGCCATACCTTGATGCTAATGAGTTGGAGATAAAGCAGTATGTACAGGAGTTCAAAGATGATTGGAGCATATATGGAGTATCCATCATGTGTGATTCCTGGACAGGACCTACCCAGATGAGTATAATTAACTTCATGTTGTACTGCAATGGAAGAATATTTTTTCATAAGTCAGTGAATGCGACCGGTGATGTACAAAATGCAGACTTTTTGTATCGTGAGATCCGTAAAGTTGTTGAAGAAATTGGAGTTAAACATGTGATGCAGATTGTCACTGATAATGGTGCAAACTACAAGAAAGCATGTCAACTGCTGATTGAAGATCATCCAAGTCTAGTCTGGCAGCCCTGTGCAGCGCATACTGTGAACCTCATGTTGAAGGACATCGGCCAGTTCAACGAGATTGCTGCAGTTGTCAAGGCGACCAAGAGGATATGTCGGTTCCTATACAACCACAATCGCCTGCATACTGAAATGAGACAACAAATTGGAGGAGAGATAGTTCGTCCAAACGCCACAAGGTTTGGAACGACATTTGTTTTCAAAGAATAGCTGACACACCCGAGGATGCAGTGCAGGCTCTAGTGGAGGTAGAGTATTATCGTAACCGACGAGACCTATTTGCTTCAAACGAGGCTCACCTTGCTACTAGTCGTATGAGTGCAGCTGCATGGTGGATGACGTTTGGAGCGGAGACAGAAACACTACAAAAATATGCCTTGCGGATTGTCTCACAATGTGTTTCCTCAAGTGGATGTGAACGTAATTGGAGCACATTTGCTTTAGTGCACACCCAATTGAGGAACCGTCTTGGATACAAGAAATTGCATAAGCTTGTATATGTCCACTACAATCTAAGGCTACGATTACAGGAGCATGAGATTAGGAATGAAGATAGGGATATAGATCCTTTTGGAGATCTCATTAATGCCACCATGTATGACAGCGCAAACCCAATCCATGAGTGGCTTGACAGCTCCATGAGCAACTCAGAGCCTCTGCTAGATGAGGAAGGTGAGCCCCCTATGCCATCTAAAGTTGTAGTTAATGCCATATCTGAGCATGAACTTGACAAGGCACTTGATGATCAACCGTTGAAGCAATGGACTCAGAAAACTATTGGCAAGTCTCATGTTACAAAAAGAAAAGCTTGTAGCCAACCAACTGAAAAACTGGCTCGAGATTTTGCCTCACTTACACAAACAAAGAAACAAGCGGTTGGTAAGAAGAAGAAAAAAGGCATCGATGAGGATAAGAAGAAGAAAAAAGGCATCGATGAGGATATTGTGCGAAGTGATGAAGAGACAGAAACTCCATCTGATGCAGTGGAGTACCAAGAGTCTGACGATAGTTCCTCTTCCTCATCTGATGATGGTACTGATGATACTGATGGTGGGACATCTCACGGTGGGGCACAAGGCCAACAAGACACATGTCAACCATTGGAATTCACCTGTGAGCAAACTTTCACACATGCTACCCAGGATGAAGACCATGGTTGTCACGAATCAAGAAGATTCAAAACGACCTACACAAGGGGTAAGGACCGCCAACGAGATCATCCTCAACCAAAAGACTCTTCTTCCTACGCATCATATGGTAGCTCAACATCTTTGCCGACTTATCAGCGTCGAGATGCCAACTTACTATCTTCTGCTGATGATTCTCATTCATCATCGGGCATCTCTTATCCTCCCAATGCAAGATTTGTTTACCAGTGGGTGGAACCTGTATACTACCAACAAATTTATACTCATTGGTTACAACATGCTTATCCCACATACACTTGGGATCAATATAAAGTCCACCTGGCTCATAATGAAGGACTTGTACTCATTGATAACAATGAGTACATGGAACAACCTTCGCGTTTCTCAACAATGTATTGGTACGAATTGATCCTTCATTAGTGTTTTCACTTTTTAGTATACTACTCAAGTTAGCATTCATTACTACTAACTTGTGTTTTTATTATTTCAGATGTAACACAACACTACAACGAGAGGGCTTCACCACATGGTCAACACCAAGTTGAATTTATTCAAATGAGGACCCTTTTTGAATGAGGTTCAGTTTTTTTTACCATGGATATGCCAATTTAGAAGGTTTTGTTATATGCGAAACATCTCAATTACTTTTGGCCTCATAGTTACAAGAAAATGCTTCAACTTTCAATTTACGGCAACAATTAGTTTGATGTAGTCTTATGCGGGTTTTACTTGTTATAAAAAACTTAAGCTTTTGCCAAAATATCCACCCATAACTTTCAATTTACGGCAAAAAAAGTGGAGCTCCAACTTCCATATGAATTCTACCGGTTTTTCACGGGTTTTGACCGGTAAAACCGGTAACCGGCCGCCTCCCGCCCCGTCAAAAAAAAGTTTGAGAAATTTCAACCGGTTTTATACCGGGATTTCCGGTTACCGGGCGGTAACCGGCCGGTTACCGGTACCGCCCGGCGACCGGGATTCTCTCCGGAACCGGTTTTTCAAACCTTGTATTGATCTACTGCCTGGTTATTGGATCCAGTTGCAAAAATTAGTTTGTACATTAAGGTGGATGAGTAGTTCAATTGTTGCTTGTTTATATGTAGTTGTAAGCAAATACTACATGTAGGTCACAAAGATTGAAGTCAGTGTTGATCAACATGTTTATTTGATTCGTGAAAAGCTTAAATACTTGTGAGGCTGTAAAGAGACCTCAAGAGACAATACATTGGAATGGTTGTCTCTAAAGTTGTCCCTAGATGATAGGAAATATGTTAGAGATAACCTAAAAAAATAAACTACCGTACGTATCTTAAGGTGGTGCTTATTTGGGCTTTTAAGCCTAGGCATATGGCTTTTTTTGCACTGTAGCTGCTGTTACTCTTCTCAAAAAATAAAAAATATTATATCATCACTGACAATGCAAAGGAATGAGGGAAAAAGAAATGCAAAAAAGCCCCAAAAAAGCTAAAAGGCCAGAAAAAATAAAATTAAGAAATTAAAAGCCAAAAGCTAGAAGCAGAAGCTCAAATGAGCAAGGCAGGCTTAAGAATATATCGTCTTGATAGAACGGATGCCATTACTTTGTCCTATTTCCACACTAGTATTTTCATGAACACCATCAGTTTTGGGTGGCCGAATTTGTATCTACCATTAATTTGACGCTAGACACTCCCTCAACCAATCTTTGGAGCCCAACCAGCCAGTCTGGCCCATGAACATGTAGGTTATTCCAAATACTCCACCTTGGACGTGCTACTCCATTTTTTGCCGGTATAAATTCAATAGTTGTAAAAGACGCTCTTTAGTCACAATCAATAATGGCATGTGTGCATCGCACGCTCACCCAGATTGCTGGAGACATGATGGGCATTGGCAAGCTGATCATAGAGTGTGATGCTACCAATCTGCAGTCGGCTCTGATTCTCTTTTTCTCTCTAAAAGTTTATAGTTTAGGTAGATTTTCTTTTGGCTTGCCTTGATGGTAATTGTACTCCTAATTTGAGTATTGAATAAAGCTTAGGCCTTCTCTGGACCTTGTGTTTTCTGAAAACTAGATTTGCTAAAACTGATTTTCAGCTTAATTTTAGGGACACTCTTATTAGATACTACAACCAACACTATGGATAACAAAAACGTGTTTCCCGCGGAACCAAAATTTCAGGTTTTATCAAAAACCAGTAGACATTGTTTTCCTGAAAATGAATTCCTCTACTCCCTTTATGTCACAATATAGATCATTTTAGCTTCTCAACTCTTCTTAATGTATAAGTTGTTATACAATTTTGAGACACTTTTACCTATTTTATTCCTAATATACATTTGATTAATTTTACCAATAAATGGTTTTTGATGCCTCTCTTCTATTTCCCATACAATTCATACCTAACCCTAATTAAAAGAGTAAAATTAGAATAATGAAAGGGTACTGATGAGTGATGTCCCCTAGCCGTAGCTCAAGCCAGGCATGAGACTCACCCCTATTTCGCACCAACGTCTCAAGCAAGCAAGGAAGAAGAAAGAACAGAGAAGGAACGCACCATATGCATTCAGAACATTTTTGTTCACCAAAAATCTCATCTCAGTTTCCTCTCCCCTTATAACCCTTCTCACATACCCCTATTACAACTGGCCCCACTAGGCCCACCACTTGATGCCCACACAACTTGTCACACTACTACACTGGCGCCTTCCCTCGTTTCTGCCATCAGGTTCCTCTGTTTCTCCATCACCTATTTTGAAGCCTCCTCTGAACCTTTTGAAGCCTTCTTTGAACATGGAACCTCCCTAGTTGTTACATCACCCTCCCCTACAATTGTTGCTTGTCTCCAAGTAACTGCATTTGGGAACCTTTTCTTGAGAACATTTAGATCCTCCCAAGTAGTTGAGTCAGCAGAAAGGCCTGACCATTTCATGAGACCTTGAGGAACAGCAGAGCTACCCTTCTTGACTAGCCGTCGGTCTAGAATTTCTTCAGGTTGCACTGAAGAAGCATCCAACTCCACCACAAGAAACACATGAGTATAATCTGGGTTGAAAGTCTTTAGCTATGACACATGAAAAACTGGGTGTATTTTGCTATCCTCTGGAAGGTCCAATCGGTATGCTACCAGCCCAATGCGCTCCAATATAGTGAAAGGTCCATAAAACTTAAAAGCTAACTTGGGGTAGGGTTGATTAACTACCAAGGTCTGAGCATAAGGTTGCAATATCAGTAATACCTGCTCCCCCACCTGAAATTGTCTGTCCTAACAACCCTTTTTTGCTTGCAACTTCATTCGATTTTGAGCTGCTACCAATTGTTATTTGACCAACTCCATATGCACTGCTCGTTCCTTCAACATTTCACTGACTTCCATGTTTTCTATATTCTGCAAAGTTGGCACCGCACCATAATTAGGTTCACATCCATACAACACTTTGAATGGAGAACACCCCCAAAGACGTGTGATAATTGGTATTGTGCCAAAATTTTACCAAGGATAGCTATCCTTCCATTTTGTCGGGGATGCATGGACAGCACACCGCAAATACATTTCCAACATTGATTCACCTGTTCACTCTGCCCATCGGTTCGGGGATGATACGCGGTGCTATACATCAACCTTGTGTCCATTACTTTGAACAGTTCCTACCAAAAACTGCTTGTAAATACCTTGTCTCTCGATCTGACACGATAGTATGAGGGACTCCATGAAGCTTGACAATGTGCTCCAAGAACAATTTGGCTACCTTCTGAGCAGTGAATGGATGTCGCAAAGCTATGAAGTGCGCATACATCAAAAACCAGTCCTCCACCACCATGATTACCTTGCAATTATCTGAACTCAGAAGCCCTTCGATAAAGTCCATTGTTAGATCCTGCCACGCACCCTAAGGAATAGGCAAGGGTTGCAACAAACCTGCCGGGTGCACTCTTTCTCCCTTAGCATGCTGACATATCCCACACTGCTGCACATAACTCTCCACGGACTTCTTCATTCCTTCCCAGCAAAACATCTTCTTAAGACATTGGTATGTAGAATGAATACTGGAATGACTACCAATTGGACTGGAATGAAAGGCATCGATAAGCCTAGTTGCAGTGCCGAGTTTTCTCCAATCCAAATCTAACCCTTGATCTTAATGTGTCCTTGTTGTAATTCATATCCTTTCTCATCTGGGCTATGTACTGCCAGTTGAGCAAGCCTTTTCTGAGTCCTTTCTCATCTGGGCTATGTACCGCCAGTTGAGCAACCTTTTCTTAGCTACATCATCCGTAGCATACGAGTTCAACACCTCTGAAGCTAGACCGGTCGGACCTCTGCCACCGCTTGTAAAGCCATCAAATGACTGATGCGGGACAGAGCGTCAGTGGCTAAGTTATCGTTTCCCTTCTGATAAACAATATGATATTGCAGCCCCATTAGCCGTGTCATGGCCTTCCTCTGCATCTCAATTTGGATGTGTTGTTCATCCAAGTAACTCAGACTCCAGTGATTAGTCTTTATAATAAACTCCCCCCGCTGTAAGTTGGTTCTCCACTTCTCAATAGCCATGATCAGTGCCAAAAATTCCTTCTCATATATAGACAACTGTTGGTGTTTGGCCCCTAATGCTTTGCTTAGAAAAGCCACCGGATGTCTGCATTGCATCAATACAGCTCCCACTCCTCCCTCACATGCATCAGTTTCCACCACGAAGGTGTGCTTGAAGTCAGGTAAGGCCAGTACTGGTGTAGATGTCATAGCCTGCTTCAATTAACCAAAGGCAGCTTTAGCCTCATCATTCCAAGAGAAAGCTCTTTTCTTTAGCAGGTTGGTCAAAGGTTTGGCGATAATTCCATAATTGCGGACAAACTTCCTGTAGTATCTAGTAAGCCCAAGGAATCCAAGCAATTTTGTAACGTTTGTGGGTGTTGGCCAAGCCAACATAACTTGGGTTTTATGTGGATCAGTCGCTACACCATGATCAGAGATGATATGTCTTAAATACTCCAATTGCCTTTGTGCAAAGAAGCATTTGGATCGCTTAGCATAAAGTTCATGTTCCCTCAACTTTTCCAATACTAGTTGCAAGTGTTTCCCATGACTTGTCAGATCTGGACTATATACCAATATGTCGTCAATGAAATCCAAGACAAACTTCCTCAAGTAAGGACTGAAAACCGAGTTCATCACACACTGAAAATTGGCAGGAGCGTTGGTTAAGCCAAAGGGCATTACCCGGAATTGGTAATGGCCATGATGTGTCTTGAAAGTGGTCTTATCTTTATCTTCTTTACACATCCAGATTTGATGGTATCCCACCTGCAAGTCCAACTTGGAAAAGAATTGAGTCCCCGACAACTCATCTAACAACACATCGATTATTGGCATCGAAAACTTGTTCTTCACTGTGAGCACATTTAGTCGTCGATAATCTACACAAAACTGCCGTGTCCCATCTTTCTTTTGAATCAATAGAACCAGAGAAGCAAATGGGCTCATACTTGGTTTGATAACCCCTGATGCCAACATTTCTAAAACTTGTTTCTCAATTTCATCCTTTGCATTGGAGAATATCTATATGGTCTAGAGTTTACTAGTGTAGCCCTGGCACTAGCAGAATGGTGTGGTTGTATTCTCGGTTTGGAGGCAGGCCCTTGAGCTCCTCAAACACATCCTAATGTTGTGGCAGAATCAAGTCAATCTCAGCTAGAATCGGTGTGGTAGGTGCTACCCTCAACTCCTCCACCATAGCAATAGCCCAAATTTCATTGCCTCTTAACCACATCAGATACTGTTCAACCGGCAGCTCTTGTAACTCCACCTCTGACCTAGACCTAACCCCCGACAACACTATGCTCCGCCCTTGGTATTCGAACTGCATGGTTTTATGCTCCCAATGACAGTTCATGGGACTGTGCACCTTCAACCAATCCATTCCCAGAATAGCATCATAAGCTCCCAGCTCTAACACCTTCATATCAGTTGCAAAAGTATGCCCCTGAATCCACCAAGACAGTTTAGGCACCCATTTGTCACAGACCAGCACATCTCCATTAGCTACTCTCACCTAAACCGGCTTCGTCAACTAAGGCTCACGAGAAATCTAGCCCAAGAAATTTGTGTTGACGAAGCTATGGCAATTGCCCGAATCAACCAGAATAAGCATCACTTGGTTGTTAATCAATGCCTGAATCCACACAATCTCCCCCTTCTCCGTGCCAGCCAGTGCATTGAGCGACAATTTGTATTGCTCATCATCACTCTGCTATGTCCATTCCAATGTATCCAACACGGCGAGCAGTTCATTCAGTTCTTCTACCACAATAGCTTGCACTTGAGCTTGAACCTTCTTTTTGCAATGCAAGTGATGATTTGGTTCATATTTCTCTCCACATTGGTAGCATAATCCCTTGGCTTAGCGATACTCCTGTAATTGCCGAGCTTTCCACAACTCACCTTGAGCAAACTTCAAAGGAGCTAGAGGATGTTCTGGTCAAGTCAATCCCCCACTTCCCGAACTCCGGCTGTTTTGGCCTTCCAATTTGTACCACGGTGTAAGATCGAGGAGGCCGACTAGAGGGGGGGAGGGGGGTGAATAGGTGGTTTTAAAATTTTTCGTCTAATTTCAATTAGCAATTTTAAACTTAATGATTTCCTAGAGCGAGTAAACAATAGTACTACTAAACAATCAAGAAAGGCTCAATTTATCACTAGTACAAGTAATTGACTAATAGCAATATCAATAAGCTTAGGACAATGTTTGCTACTCTAACTAAGCAAGCAATCAAATTATTCAAATGAAGTGAATTGCTTGAATGAAAGTAAGTACAAGAGAGCAAACCACAATTGACACAATCACTTTTTACCGTGGTGATCGGAGACTTGCCGGTCTCCCCTAGTCCACGTTGAGGTAAGCCCGAACGAATCGGACCGGCTCCACGAATTGAGCCTAATCACCTCTATCACTAGCGGTAGCCCTTTCCCTCTCCGGGTAGGCGAGCTCCAAGCCTTCACAATCTTCCGGGTCTTCTCACAATCTTCTTGAGAAGATTACCGGAACCTCCGCCAAGCCGTCTAGGTGCCGGCAAGCACCAAGAGTAACGAATCACAGTGGACTTGATCACTCTCAAGTGCCAAATGGATCAAACTAGGATGCAATGCACTCGAAATGGCTCAACTACCTCAATTGATTGCTCAAGTGTGTAAATGAGGTGTGAGAGGTTGCTCTAAGCTCAAAGATGTTCAATGGGGGTTCAACAACATGTACAAGTGCTGGTGGGGTCGAATTTATACCCCTACCAACCTCAAATAGCCGTTGCATTAAACAATCCTGAAAAATCAGAGAAATCGGAATTACCGCAGTGTTAAGGGCGGTACTTCCGGATTTCCGCCGCCTGGTCAAAACGGTTATGTCAGAGGACCAGAAGTAACCGTTGGACTAAATGCGGTACTTCCGCCGTTGTAAGCGCGGTACTTCCGGAAATCCGGAAGTTCCGATATTTCTCTGGTACTTCCGATCTCAGCGAGTTCAAGTTTAACTCTGGGCGCTCTTTGGAATTAAAGTTCCGCTCTAATGTCCGGAACTACCGGGCCTGCGGTAGTTCCGCAGTTCAACCCGCGGTACTTCCGTTTTTCGAGAGGCTAACTTAAAACTCCGGGCGCTATCTGGAATTAAAGTTCCGCCCGGGCGCCCAGTACTTCCGCCTGATCGGAAGTTCCGCGCTTAGAACGCCGGTACTTCCGAAAATTCTGACAATGCATGATTTTGGTTCAATTTTAAATTCTAAAGCATGTATGATCCTAAAATGATCCAAGAGGCACATTAGCATATGATCAAGCATTTCACTATGATCCCTCTTACTAGTACGGCGTCTATCCTACAATCCGGTCTTCCAACCTTTCTCCAAGACCGGTAAAATTAAAAGAGCCCTAAACTATTTACCTTGTCGCCTTGGAACTCTTTGAATCTTTGTGAAATATGTTATGAGCCTCTTTCTTCGCCATTTGGACTTATCCTTTCAAACACTTAACGCACATATTAGTCCCATGATCACATAATGTCATTAATTACCAAAACCAATATTTTTAGGGGCCTAGATGCTTTCACACGGTCAAGAATATCTTGCTAGACCCTAGTGAGTAGCGCCGCCCGGTCTACTATCTCGGGCACCTAACTTTGCACTGCTCCTCGAACCTCCGGCTTCAGGCCATTCACAAAATGCGGCACAAGTAGTTATTCATCATAATGTGGATTGTACATAAACACCTCATACATCAACTCCTCAAATTGCTGCTTATATGCCGCAACAGCCCCGTTTGCTTGAGCTCTATCAATTCGTCTAATGACTTGTGGTGGTTGAATGCCCCGAACTTCAACTCCACTGCATGAATGAACTGTTCCTAATTTCCCAAAACTTGTTGAGCCTTGTACACTTGCAGCCAGCAGGCAGCATTTCCTTCCATATGCATGGTCGCTGCGCTCACCCATATCACCTCTAGAATGTTGTACATAAAGAAGTAATCCATGCATTTCTCATGCCAAATCCAAGGATTCTCACCATCGAATTTGGGAAACGTGAGTTTGGGTAATGGACTCCTCAATCCCCCTTCGAAATCACCAGTTGATTGTGGTCCAGACCATGGAGTCCCTTGCAGACCTTCCACCAAATAGTTGGCGTGCACTCCCCCGGGTGAGGGCCTGGCCGTATCTCTCGCCCCCGCCCACACGCCTCTAGGTGATGCCGGTGTGAGTAGCCCTTGGCCTACTGCCGCAGCCACCCTTGGCCCCCATACTCGCCGCCCCCATCTGATCTACGGTGTACCGCACTACCGCCTGGGCCGTGGCCTCTAGCTGCCTCTCCAACAGCTGCTGGTCTTTGACACATTTTTCTACCGCCTTGGCTGTCAAATTGAACTACATGGCCATCTGTTGCTGCGAGGTCTTGAACGCGCCCATATGTGTGACGAGGAGGTCGATACTCTCCTTAATCTTTGCCAACTTATCCTCCATCCTAGCTTCCGCCTCACCCATCGCCTCCAGGACGAATTGGGTCTACACCGTGGGTCGTGATGGTGCCGTGACGATTGGCCACCAAGCTAAGCCATCCGGATTGTGGGAATTTTACTAAGATCGTCGGATTGAACGAATTCAACCCGAGTTCTCCAAGCTTCCTCTGGGATTTTACAGATCAAAGCTGAGCGCCTCCCTGATCGAAACCGGCTCTGATACCAGATTGTGATGTCCCCTGGCCGCAGCTCAAGCCGGGCGTGAGACGCACCCTATTTCGCACCAACTTCTCAAGCAAGCAAGGAAGAAGAAAGAACAAAAAAGGAACGCACCACATGCATTCAAAACATTCAGAATATTTTTGTTCACCAAACATCTCGTCTCAGGTTTCCTCTCCCCTTATAACCCTTCTCACAGACCCCTATTACAACTAGCCCCCACCAGGCCCACCACTCGACGCCCACACAACTTGTCACACAACTGCGCTGGCTCTTTCCCTCCTTTCCGCCTTCAAGTTCCTGTGTTTCTCCATCGTTAGTTCTGAAGCTTCCTCTGAACCTTCTGAAGCCTTCTCCGAACCTGGAACCTCCCCAGTTGTTACACGATGTCATTTGATCCGCTCCGTGTGCGAACTCTAAACTGGCTATACTGTGACACGGAGGGAGTATCTTCGTTCTCAACAAGAACCGCATCCATCGTCAACAACGCGCGTCTTTCGTGTGCTCCAGCGGCAGTGCGCCTCCTCCTTCCTCGTGGAGGCGTTGCGCTCGAGTGGCGGCAACGGCACCCTTGCCGTCTACGGCGTTGACCTGGTGCAGCTCACGGACCAGACGGCCGCGGCCATCGTCAAGGGTGGGGGCTTCGACAGCGTCACAGTCGTCGACGAGGTGTCCGAGATGCGCGAACTGCGGCGACGGCGACAATATGCCTGGGCTGCTCGCGCTCTCCTCTCCTTCCACCTCTGAGACTCTCTGCCCGACCGCCGCACCAAGTTCCTCCGCGCCCATACCACTCTCCGCAGCTGTGCCCTCCCTCTGTCACACCCAGTCGCTCGTTGCTGCAGCTGCCCATCGCCGTTGCCGCATCGATCCACCGCCAGTCGTCGGCCGCCGTACGGTCGGCTCGGCATAGAGTTCATCTGTAGCGGAGGTCGCCATGCAGATGGAGGCTCTCTAGTACCGGCGCTACCTCGAGGGCCGTGCCGACCGCGAGCGTGAGGTCCAAGACGAGCTCACCTCACTCTTCGACCTCGCCGCCTCCTACCTCTCCAACCTCCAGTCCCACCGCTCTAGCTCGCCAACGTCGACACCGTCGCACCTCGCTAATTGATCGCCGTCGCGCCACGCTGGTTGATTCATCATTCAGGTCACCGCTCACACATACAACACCGTAGCTACTTTTTCCCCAATTTTGCATCTCAACGTCCGTTTTTATAAATCTAACTCTTTTCTTAAGCTTGCCAGCCACAGCAGTGGCTCGACAGGCTAAGCTGCCGAGAAGCAACAGATCGACAGCAAATTAATTAATTAATGATTAACTTAGACATGATTAGCACTAATTATATATAATTAACACTAATTAAACGTGTCGCGCCGGCAGCCTCAGCATATCCTCTTGCTGAGCTAGGGAAGGGGTAGGTAACTGCTGAGCTCAAGGAGACAGTTAGATGAATAAAAATTAGATGTGTGAAGGCAAAATTAAAAAACTTACTACAGTGCTATGTGTTGAATAGTTAGAGAAGAGGGGGCAATGGGAAAGTAATAAAGGATGCGGAGGTGTGTGTCAGATGGTAAGTGAAGAGAGAGAGAGGGGGGATGATTTGCCAGATCGATCGGTTTGTAGATGACAGGGGAGTTGATCCAACGGTCAGAAGCAATCCTATTAAAAACATAAATTGACGCATATTAAAATGCATTTTGTCGTATATCCCAACCAAACGTTATATCGTGAAAACCCGCTTTAGGCCCTGTTTGGAATGCGGGAATTTTTCCCGATTCCTGCGGGAATTGAACTGTTTCCTGCAAAATTTCTGCAAAATTCCTGTGAAATTCCTCTGTTCCAAACAGGCCCTTAGTTTCTCTTATCCAAACAAAGTAATCTATATAAACCCATGCTAACAGAATTGCAGCTTTCCTAGAAATCATACAAAAACTTTTTTCTTCTGTAAACCCATTTCTAATCCACGTGATTCAAACAAGCGCTTACCGTTTGTCTAAAACACTGTCACAGTTGGTTTGGTACTTTGGTGCGTCTCTGGATATTTCATTTTGTACATTTGTGTTTGTTGGTACGAGGATTTCCTATATTTCGTTTGTGTATGGCGTGTGTTGAGCGATTTAGTGACACGCACCAGTATCCTTCCTTAACATACGCAGGCTCGAGATAAATTTATGACCTAACAAAATTTATATTGAAGCATACTCACGGCACGTGATAAGTAGATACCATGATTTAAACTTTAATATTTAGAGTCGTAGTCCTATAGCTTCACCGCCCCATCAAAAAGAGTCGCTAGTCCTATAGCTTCACCACCTCATCAAAAGATGGTTCCATTGGCTAAGCTACTTAGTATTCCTTTATAAAGAAAAAACCACCTGAAGTGATTCTATGACCTGAACATTCAAGAGGTGATTTTCATTTCTTTCCCCTTTTTTGCTTGCAGTTGTAATCCTCGATCTTGTTTCTGAAACACCTCAAAATTCAAAATAAATTTGAATTTCATTTTTCTTTGTCTGAATTTGGGTTTTTGCCAAATTAGAAATTCTCTCTCCAAAATCCGTTTTCGTCTTTTGGCTTCCCACCTTTCCCCCTTGGACGACGCCTCCCTCCCTGCCTGCCTTCTCCCTATGTCGGCCGGCCAAGCTGGCCTCCCTGCCGCAACTCCTCTTCCCCGTTCACACCGCAACTCCACCCCGACTTCACCAGCTCACCTGTGTGTGTCAGCACCACATCACCTTCGCTGCCACCCTTGCCAAGCTGACCGCTTCACCACGTCGCCTTGCGCGCCAAGCGCTGATCGGAGCTCCCCGCCGCAAATCCCCCTATCGCCCAGTCGACGCGCGTGCATCTCCGTGTTAGAACTCTTCTTTAGGGATCTCCTAGGGTTTAGATCTAGAGGGCTTTTCTGTTCTTTTGGGTTCGGGTTCTTGAGGGAGACAGTGAGGGAGAGGGGTACCAACCTTCAGACGTAGAGGAGGAGGTGGCCATCTCGGGTTCGTCGGTGAGGTCTGCGCACGGGCAGCGACGGTCGAGGAAGAACGGCGTCTCCCGGTGCGCGACGACGGTGGCGGCACGGTGGAGCTTCCCGTTGCTGGAGCGCCACCCTCTCAGATCGGGCTAGGGTTTGTCGGTGGGTCTGGCGGCGGCACGGTGAACCTTGGTGTGCGTGCCGCCCCGGCCCCCACCTCTGTTTATATGGCGCTGGCGACAGGGGCCCACCAGCCTATTGGGCTGGGCGCCCCCGATCAGGGCGCGGTCAAGGGGTTGGCATTTGGCCGTTGGGCCAAATGCCTGAGATCATCCTAACATTCTCCCCCTTGATCTCAATCTATACTTTATCTTTAATTACTTTTGCCTTTACACATTTCATCACAGATTAGTGCATAGAACATGTCTCATCGTCACGGTCAATCGCCGATAGATTCAACAGCTACAATACACCTCTCTGTTCTGAAATAGTTACTTTAATCTTTTGGGCCATCTTTTAGTCCAGGAATCATAGGCTTTCCCTTAAACCCATGCCGGCTACATGTTCTCTGAACACGTTGGGTGGTAAACCTTTAGTAAGCGGATCCGCTAACATCTTTGCGGTACTTATGTGCTCAAGACTTATAATTTGATCCCGAACTTTATCTTTCACAACATAGTACTTTATGTCAATGTGTTTGGCAGCACCACTTGACTTATTGTTGTGGGCATACGTTACTGCGGGTTCATTTTCGTAGTACAACTTAAGTGGTCTATTGATGTCGTCAACCACTTTTAAACCGGGTATGAACTTCTTTAGCCAGTTCACCTGCCCCGTAGCCTCATAACATGCTACAAACTCGGCATACATTGTGGACGATGTAGTGACGGTTTGCTTTGAGCTTTTCCACGATATAGCTCCTCCTGCGAGAGTGAATACATATCCGGATGTAGACTTTCTATCATCTCCCGCAAAATCAGAATCTGTATACCCCACTATATGGAGTAAATCTGATTTTCTGTATGTCATCATGAGGCCTTTTGTTCCTTGCAAATAACGCAAGACTTTCTTTATCAATTTCCAATGTTCTATTCCAGGATTGCTCTGGAATCTGCCAAGTAACCCGGTAACAAATGCTAAGTCAGGGCGTGTGCATACTTGAGCATACTGTAAGCTTCCGACAGCTGAAGCATATGAAACCGCTTTCATTTGATCGATCTCATACTGGTTCCTGGGGCATTGAAAATCCCCATATCTGTCGCCCTTGACTATAGGTGCAGGTGAAGGACTACATTTATGCATACCAAATTTCTTTAAGACTTTCTCTATGTATGCCTTTTGTGACAGTCACAATACCCCTTTGTTTCTATCCCGGTGGATTTCGATCCCTAGAACGAACGAGGCTTCACCAAGATCTTTCATATCAAAGTTTGAGGACAAAAACTTCTTTGTCTCCAGTAGCAGACTAACATCACTACTAGCTAGTATGATATCATCCACATACAGGATTAGGAAGATAAACTTCTCATCTTTAAACTTTGCATAAACACAGTTGTCCTCTACATTTTCTTTAAACCCAAATTTTCTTATTGTACTGTCAAACTTCAAGTACCACTGTCTTGAAGCTTGCTTTAACCCATAAATCGATTTCTTTAGGCGGCATCCCATTCTTTCATTTCCTTCCATGACAAAACCTTTCGGTTGTGCCATGTAAACATTTTCCTCCAAATCCCCATTAAGAAATGCCGTCTTTACATCCATCTGATGTAACTCTAGATCATAATGTGCTACTAATGCCATTATGATTCTGAAGGAATCTTTACATGAGACTGGAGAAAAGGTCTCATTGTAATCAATCCCTTCTCTTTGCGTAAAGCCTTTTGCCACAAGTCGCGCTTTGTATCTTTCTATATTCCCTTGGGAGTCAAGCTTTGTCTTGTAGACCCATTTACAGCCTACTGTTTTGGCTCCTTTAGGAATAATTTCCAAGTCCCAGACTTTATTAGTCTTCATGGACCTCATCTCCTCTTCCATGGCCTCAAGCCATTTTGAGGAATTTTCGCTTCTCATGGCTTCTTCAAATGAGGTGGGATCCTCCTCCATTTGAAATTCCTCTGTATGATAAATCTGATAATCATCAGAAATAGCTGATCTTCTTACTCTTTGAGACCTCCTCGGGGCCTCCTCATTTGGTACATCTTCTGTTTGAGGCTGCTGTTGCTCCCCCTCATCTGTGGCAATAGGTTCTATAGGATCCTGAAAAACAGGTTCCTCATTATCATTCATTGTTGCCACCGGAGGAACAATAACAGGTGCTGGCACCACAGTGTCTTGCACCGTCGGTGCAGCGACAGCAGGTAGTGTGAAGAATGGCTCTTGAATCATCGGAGTGGGCGCATACACCCGCTTCTCTTCAAGATCAATCTCACGAGCTACCATGCTCCCCCTCATCATTTCATCCTCTAAGAAGACAACGTGTCTCGTTTCTACAAACTTTGTATATCTATCTGGACAGTAGAAACGAAACCCTTTTGACTTTTCAGGGTAGCCAATGAAATGGCAACTTACTGTTCTGGGATCAAGCTTCCCAAGGTTTGGGTTAAATACTTTAGCCTCAGCAGGACTCCCCCATACACGTAAGTGGTTTAGTAAGGGAACTCTTCCTGTCCACATCTCGTACGGTGTTTTGGGCACCGACTTACTAGGCACTCTGTTGAGAATATGAATGGCGGTTTTCAACGCCTCCATCCATAAATTCAATGGCAGTGTGGAATAGCTCATCATGCTTCGCACCATATCCATCAGGGTACGGTTGCATCTTTCAGCTACTCCATTTTGCTGAGGTTCGCCCGGTGTAGAATACTGGGCCACTATGCCATTTTCCTGTAAAAACCTCGCAAAAGGTCCAGGAACTTGTCCATATGGGGTATGTCGACCGTAGTACTCCCCCCCACGATCAGATCAGACTATCTTAATCTTTAAATCGTGTTGGTTTTCAACTTCAGCCTTAAATATCTTGAATTTATCCAAGGCTTCATTTCTTTCTTTGATTGGATAAATATATCCATAACGGGAGTAATCATCCGTGAATGTTATGAACGAGTCATAACCATCCACACTTTTCACAGGAAAAGGACCACAAATGTCTGTGTAAACAATTTGTAGAACTCCTGTGCTTCTTTTAGCGTCTTTTTTTAATTTTCTTTACATATTTTTCTTTAATGCATTCTCTGCATTGTTCTAAGTCTGAGAACTCTAATAGAGGAAGAATTTCATTCTTAACAAGTCTTTCTATTCTCCCCCTCGAAATATGGCCTAAACGACAGTGCCATAATTTCGACGATTCATTATGAGTTCTCTTTCATTTTCTGTTCGCATTCACAGGCGAGGATATACGCTCATTCACATCTCATACGGAATTCATATTTTCACGAAGTGACAACAAATAAAGCTCATTCTGTAAGATGGCAAGACCAACACATTCTTTATTAAACATTATTTCACACTTGCCATTTCCAAAATTACAATCATAACCATCTTTGTCCAAATTTGAAACACTAATCAAATTCCTCTGTAAAGAGGGAACAAAAAGGACATCTCTAAGTAAAAGATTGGAGCCATTAGCTAACTCTAATGAAAGATCGCCAACGGCTTCAACTTCAGCTTGGACTCCATTTGCAACTTTAATGCATCTTTCGTTTCTTTGCGTAGTCCTTGTCGAACGGAATCCCTGTAAAGAATTAGCAACATGAACAGTTGCTCCTGAGTCAATCCACCAAGTGGATTTCGAATATTGCACATACAGGGATTCATTTATAAAGGTAATAATGTTCTCACCTTTCTTTGCCATTATCATCTTTAAATAATCAGGACAGTTCTTCTTGTAGTGTCCCGTCTTTTTGCAGTGAAGACACTGATCTTTGTCTACAGCAAATTTGTTCTGTTGAGGTTGATGGACAGAGGCTTTTCCCTTGTTCTTTGAGAAGGATGTACTGTTGAAGTTTTTTTTCTTGTTATCCTTCACATAGTTGATAGATCCACCATGTGAGGATTTAATTCTTTCCTCCTCTTGCACACACATAGCTATGCATTTCTCCAAGTCCCATTTCTCGGGCTGCATATTGTAGTTGACAACAAATGTGTCAAACTCTTTGGGCAAGGAAGCAAAAACCAAATGAATAAGGAACTCATCCTTGAGAGCCAAATCCATTGGTTTAAGCTTGGATGCCAAGTTGCTCATCCTCAGTATGTGCCCTCTTATGCCACTGCCACCACCAGAGTACCTCTCTGTCACAAGCTGTTTAATCAGCTGTGTAGCATAAGTCTTTGAAGAGCCAGTAAACTGACTCTTTATTCTCTCAAGGTACTCTGTGACAGTGTCACACTCTGCGATTGAGCCCACAATAGCAGGCTCAATCGTGTTCTTTATCACAGCCATACATTTCTTGTTGGCTGTGGTCCATTTCTTATGCTCAAGGTCATAAGACATCTGTAAGGGAGCATGATCCCTCTGTCTTTTCTGCCAAGCAGTATCATCCTCATTTTGATCCCTCACTGGTGCCATAGGCTCAGTGGGACGTGCTGTAGTGAGGACCCAGTCCACCTCAGCCAAGATAAACGCTAAGTCTATCTTTTTCTTCCACTCTCCATAATTATCTCCTTTTAGAGTGGGGATCTCTCTGATACAACTCATCAAGTTGTATCCTCCTGAAAAATATTTCAAATAAAGTGAGAACATAACAGGAAAATTATATGCCTTATTTCCAACGTTGGTTAAAAATACGACATACAATTAAATCAATTTTATCTATACATTAAATCTACATCACCGTTGGGCAGAAATAGAAATAATGCATAAAAATCATCAATTAAAAATTATAATATTGTTATTATCAACGTTGGTCAGAAAATAACAATATCATAATTATCTGGGATTTATCTCTATTTTTTCCAAAATTAAATTCTCCCGTTGGTTCGAATTTAACAATGAAAAAACAATCAATATTATCTTTTGCAGCGGAAACTGTAATTATTCTAAAAATAATTCAATATTCAGAAGCATTATACAGTACACATTTAATCTCTGAAAAATTAACACGTTGGTGCAAAAAATTACAGAGATTTTGGATCAAATTTCAATCAAATTCATCAATAAATACTTCTGAAAAACATTAAATCTCTTTTTCGGGATTTTACTGTTCAAAATGCCAATTCGGCCCAATCAGCCCGGCCACGGCCCACTCAGCCGCGGTGCGGCCCGCTCTCCCCGCGCCTCACGCGCGCGCTCGCGCTCCCCCGCGCCCAGGCCGCAACCTGGGCCTGGGCCGGGAATTTCCTTTCCCGCCTGGGCCGAATGTGGCCGTCTCTTTCTCAGCTGTCCGATCAGATCCGATCTGATCGGACGGCCGACCGCGCGGCCTGCGGGGATCATACACCCGAAACCCTAACCCTAGCCCCATTCCGCCGCGCCTCCTCCCGAAAAACACGCACGGGCGATGGCGCACGTGCTCGCGCAGATTGGCGGCGGCGGCGGCCCGCGCTCGGAGAGGAGCGGCAAGACGGCGGCGCGGCGGCCCCTGCGACCCCAGCGATGCGCGGCGGTCGGGCGCGTGACAGCGCGGCGGCGCGCTCCCATGGAGGCGGCGGGGCGAGGCGCAAGGCGCGGCCGCACGGCGCACGCGACGTCGGCGCCAACCGGAGCGGCAGCGCGCAGCGGCGGCGCGGTGGCAGCGGCGGCCGGGCGGCGCAACCGGTATGCCCCGCTCCCCTTCTCCGTTTCTTTCTTTTCGGTTTTCTAGGGTTAGGGGGACTCTCTGATTTTCTTTCCGCACGCCGGTCAACCGACGGCGGTCGTTCTTCTTTTCCCCATCTAGATCTACCACTAGGCATGCTCTGATACCATTGTTAGAACTCTTCTTTAGAGATCTCCTAGGGTTTAGATCTAGAGGGCTTTTCTGTTCTTTTGGGTTCGGGTTCTTGAGGGAGACAGTGAGGGAGAGGGGTACCAACCTTCAGACGTAGAGGAGGAGGTGGCCATCTCGGGTTCGTCGGTGAGGTCTGCGCACGGGCAGCGACGGTCGAGGAAGAACGGCGTCTCCCGGTGCGCGACGACGGTGGCGGCACGGTGGAGCTTCCCGTCGCTGGAGCGCCACCCTCTCAGATCGGGCTAGGGTTTGTCGGTGGGTCTGGCGGCGGCACGGTGAACCTTGGTGTGCGTGCCGCCCCGGCCCCCACCTCTGTTTATATGGCGCTGGCGACAGGGGCCCACCAGCCTATTGGGCTGGGCGCCCCCGATCAGGGCGCGGTCAAGGGGTTGGCATTTGGCCATTGGGCCAAATGCCTGAGATCATCCTAACACTCCGTACCTTCATTCATCAGCTCTTCTCAGCATCGCCAGGGCTGTAGTAACTCCTTCACCATCTCACCTACAGCCCCTCCTCGCCGACTGCGCCCTCACCAGCTCCCTTTCCATGCGTTGGCACTTGGCACCGCCTGAGTCTCCCCTGTTCCCACCATCTCATCTCGCCTTTAAAGCCCGTTTGGCTCTTGGGTTCGCCTCCTGTGACTCCCAATTGTGCGCCAAGACCACTCACCTGTCCTCTCGCTTTCCACGCCACCATTGCCGAGCTCCCCTACGCCAGTAAGCCTCTCTGGGCAATCTGGCGCTCCTGTCCATAAGAGTTCAATTTCGCACCACTGAGGCATCCCTGGACCACTATGAACCCGTAGCCATCCTCGCCGGACCACTTCTTACACCCTACTTCACCCCCACCGTGAACCTCTGCCGCCTGAATAGCCCTCACAATGGACAGCCCGAACCAAAGTCACTTCGGCCAAATCTTCCACCACCATTCGAGTTTCCTTGTCTTGTAGATGGTGAAAATACCCTTGATGTCTCTAGAGAACCCCTGTAGAGCTGCCTTGCCGTGTGGGAGTCCGTAGTGCCATTCCTTGCCGCCGGCCATGTACCTCCACCATATTCTAAAATGGTCTCCCCTCTTTTCACAAAGCCCGTCCATGTTGTTCTCAGTGGGAAATTTAATTTTTTGCCACCCTTAAGAATGGCATATATCCAAATGCCATCTTTTTCGTTGCACTCAACAATTTGCCACTCTTAAGATGTGGTTGCCTAATTTTTTGCCACTTTCGAGCCCAAATCATGCCATGTCAGCACCTCCCGCCACGCTGGCCTCCGCCTCCGCCTCCGTCGGCGCGCCGCCTCCCCGCTCGCCGGTGCCCGCGCCTCCGCCTCCGTCCCCGCGCCCGCGCATGCGCCTCCGCCTCCGTCCCCGCGCCGTCCCCGCGCCTCCCCGCTCGCCCGCGCCCGCGCCTGCGCCTGCGCCTCCGTCCCCGTGCGGCGGCGGCGGCCGAGACAGGGGAGCAAGGACACCGGCGGCTCGGGCGGTGGGAGCCCGATTCCTCGACGGTGAAGCATCTACGGGCATCCCGGAGCTCACCTGGGGCGTCGGCCGAGGTCGAGATGGAGCAGGGCGGGCCGGCGGCGAGAGGGAGCTTTGGCGGCGAGGATGAAGACGGCGGCGGGGTCCGGCGAGGTGGGGGATGTGCTCGGGGTGCCCTAGAGATGCCCCACGCGCGATGAATTGGCCTGAGACGCAGCGCTTCACCGGCGTGATCCCGGCGCCGGACTCGGGGAAGATGAGCTCTGCCGGTGGTCTGCAGAGGAAGAGAAGCCGATTAGACCGGGGAAGACGGAGAGAGGGTAGTGGCGAGCGGGGAGGCGCGGGCGGCGGCGCGGGACGGAGGCGCGGGCGCCGGCGAGCGGGGAGGCGCGGGGATGGAGGCGGAGGCGCGGGCGCGGGGACGGAGGCGGAGGCGCGGGTGCCGGCGAGCGGGGAGGCGGCGCATCGACGGAGGCGGAGGCGGAGGCCAGCGTGGCGGGAGGCGCTGACATGGCATGATTTGGGCTCGAAAGTGGCAAAAAATTAGGCAACCACATTTTAAGAGTGGCAAATTGTTGAGTGCAACGAAGAAGATGGCATTTGGATAGGTGCCATTCTTAAGGGTGGCAAAAAATTAAATTTCCCATTCTCAGTCATCGGAGAAGAGCTCCGTCTGTGACGCTTCGATCGAGCCTCTGCGCCCTATTTTTCCACCGGAGAAAGGGAACCAAAGGAAGAAGAGGCAGGTGGGCGGCAGCATGGCTACTCCGTGGTCGTCCATGTGTCTATTGATGGACGGTCACCGCGCGCGCACTTTGGGCTAGTTTGGCCGTACACCGTGGGCTGTAAGAAACCGGCCCAAGTGGCCTTTTGGCGTGGGCCAGGTAGCACTGTTGACCCAATTTCTTTTATGTCTTTTCTCTTTATTTTATTGTATTTTGTTCTCAGCTTGCATTTTGCAAAATAAAAACTTATTTACTTTTGTTTTCTATGTTAACATCTGGATTCGGCTAGCTGATCAACAGAAGAGCTACAGGAGTGTAACATCCCAAAATTTGGATATTCAAAAATAGGGCATTTTAAAAACTTTTCTTGCATTTTGCTGGCACTCGATTTTCTTCGGAATGTCTATTTGAGATTTTCTGAGCTTTGTGCTATGAAAAAATAGCAATCAAAGATAATCTCAAATACAAATAAGGATCATGTAAATAACAAAGATAAAAATTCCTCCTTTTAATTTAATTAGCATGCAAAAACCTAAGTTTGGACATTCAAAAATTTATATATACAATTCATAGCAAAAAATTAAATAAAATCTAAAATAGAAGACTATTATATTTTGTATCTAGATAATTGAACAAAGACTTGAATTAAAATTTCAAAAATTGGAATCAATAATCTTAAATAGGAAATAGAAGTTCAAATTAAAAATTTAAAAATCCAAAAGCCTCTCATTTTCCCTTTTCTAATTTTCCTCTCTATTTTAGGTGGGCCCCACCTTTTTCTCTCTCTTCCTCCTTTCTTTTATTCTCCCCACCTCTATCCTTCTTCTCCTTTTCTCTTTACTCTACTGCTCTATGCCTAGTCTCCCCGAGCTGTTCCATCATCCGCCCAGCGTGCGCGCGGCACGAAGCTACAGCGCATGCGCTGTGAAGTCGCCATCAAATCTTCCCGAAATCCCGCTGAAGCGCTGCCCTGTCGCCGCCCCTGCCCCGCTCCTCTCTTTTCCCTCCTCCCTGCCTCCTCATTGCTCTGCGCGCCCATGAGCCGCCTGCAGACTGCTACCGCTAGCCACAGTGGCTCCACAGCGGCTCCCCTCCCCCACACGATAAGAACCCTGCCGCCCCTATTGCTCCCCCTGGCTCCTTCCTTCCTCCTCTAATTTCTCCCATCACCAGCCCGGCAGCACGCCCGCCTACGCCTCCACGCCGCCCCAGTCGCTCCGGCCATCTTCCCATAAACCACCTGCGTCACGGCGTGTTTGCGCCTCCCCTCTGCCCCCTCTTCAAGTCGATTGAAATTTCGTCCACTAGAGCACGCGCGCCGGCCATCTCCCCCAACACCGGCCAAAACCGCCGCCGCCATCGCCCCCCCTTCGGTGCTTAGCCCCTCAATTCTGGCCACCGGGAGCATCTCCTCAACGCCGTGAAGCTTCCCCAACCGTCGCCCGGGCCTCTCGTCGCCCGAGCAACCCCCGCCACTGTAGCCTGGCAGCGCCGCCCTCGGCTCCCGCCGCCGGCCAGCCTCGGACCCTCCCCGACCCAACCGGTAGCATGGTAAGCTTCACTTGGTCTCCCTTATGCTCACACGCACGCCGATTGCCGCCCTCCTCCACGCCGCCGCCGCCCTCCTTCCACCCTCACCGCCGGCCGCTCCAATCGCCGCTCGAGCTGCCTCGCCCCCTTCCCGGCTTACACCACCGCCCCCCGTTACCTACACGCCTTCCCAGTGACCCATTTTGGCGGTCCCCCGACCCCCTCCGGCCGCCGCTCACCGCCGGCAAGGCTGCCCTTGCGACGGCGCCACCTTCCTCTGTTCTGCCCCCTGCTACCCAGCATAAGATGGCTGCGAGACTCCCCTCAGTCAGCCCAGGCACTTTGGCCACTTGGCTAGATCGAGCGCGCTAAACTTAGTTCTTCACCCCCCAGGTCCTGGGTTCGACCCCAGTCGGCTGCAACTACTTCCCACCTTTTTATTTTGATTTTTGCAGCTTATATTAATTAGTAAGAATCAGGAAAAAGTTGGGAACAATTTAGGGAATGTAGTAAATTTAATGAGGATGTAAAATAGGATACTTAACATTGTAATATCTGATTATTTACGATATGAACAACTAATATAGTTTAAATATTTAAATGAGGTCTAATTACCAATTAAAGCCATTAATAAAATGTGGTTTAGTGTATAGTCCAAAGTTAATAAAAATTCTAATTAAAAATACATCCATAGAAGGTACAAAATTTATTAGGACATACATGAGCTTAATACATGTCTAATCATGGATTAGTTATTATCATGTATGTATGATTAGTATGCCTTTAGCATTTATTTGAAATCTAATCTGAAATTAAAGGAAAGACTTAGGAAAAATTAGGGATAATCTGTGGAAGCTAATAAAATTCAAATAAGGCTTTAGAGAGTTTATGTATGATTTAAATTCGGATTAGTTGTCATGATAAATAATTAGTGTAACTTTAATATTTACATAGTATATCTAATTATTTATTAAGGCATTAATGAGGAGAAGTGGCCTTGGATAAATGTCTATATTTAATAAAGATGGCCCCTAATTAACATGTAAACATATATGCCCAATGTTTATCATGCCACCATTAAACAAACCTCAGTGACATATTTTAATATAATAGCCCTAGGTCATCAAGCATCAAAATAATCTCACAGACATATAGATACTCTAAAGTAAACATGTATCCATTAACACGAGTAATTAGGGTCACATAAAATGATACATACTAAGCTTTGCTCAGATAGCTAAGTCTAAAACCAAAAATTGAAATAAAGCTAAGCCTAATAGTAGCTAAAGTATAAGCAGGATAAAAATAGTGCCATTAACTAAATTTTAACACTAGCTTTAGTACATAGTAATATTGAGCATAATTGTATATATAGCAAGCTGGGACCCGTATAAATAGACCCTAATTCAAATTACACTTAGCCTTGTGATAAATGGAGGTACATCAAATATCATACCACAAAATGCTATAACCTAGACTATAAGATTAACTCGGTAAGCTAAAGTTTGCAAACATTACTTATATATATCATATGCCCTGAAAATTTACTCTCGACAAAATAATACCCAGCTAGACTTGTACCCCGATTCAAAGGTCCATCCTAACTCATGGAAATTCCTTGATAAATACCAAAATAATAAAAAGAGATTTTTAATAAAAAGATCAAGTTATCGTATTCTACCACTGCCTTTGCCTCAAATCACTCGAATCACCCATTAACTCAAAGTAAAACTAAATTGAGTTTATTTGGATTTATTTGGATCTTTTGAGTTATTTGCTTTTATTTGGATTCAGTCATTTGTTGCGTAGTTAGAAACTGGAGTCCTGAAGGTTCTATGGATCAAGCGAGACCGAGATCGATGAAGACCAGGAATTAAAGATCATCGCATGAGACAACTTTGTGTGAGCTCAAGACCGCAGTAAACCACGCTAGGCGAGTCAATACTTTGATCATGTTGATCCTACATTTTCTGCAAATTATCTTTGTTTAAATTATCAAATTACATACTGTTATTTTATATGCAAATACATGATTAATTCAAAATTCCAGTTAAATGCCCATTATCTAACTTGATTAATATTACATCTCCTTTGGAATATTTGAATGTGTGAACCTTGTTGCCCTAGCAAAATCATAATATTAACCTTTCAAAAGTAAGTCCCTAATTATACGCCATGCTTAGCACTGCAGAGATACTCGGGGGCGCTGAAATGCCCCAAAGCATCATTATCATTTTTAATCATGAGAAACTGGTTTGGACAGTCATGGTGGGAATGACTGGTATATTTTGATATGATTGTTTTATGCTCCCAAAAATCCCAACTTGCTTAAATATCTGAGCGGATGGTTTAGGGGCTGGTATGTGGTGCAGTGGAAGCACAAATTATGGAGTGTGGTAGAACCGCTCAGGTAATCCTAAGAACCGAATCTTGTCATGAAATCCTGTGTAAAACTATGCAACCACAAGTATGTAAAATACAACTTGGCTAAGTAAATTTATCGAAACCCCCAGACTCATCTCACCGGTAGTGGATAGGAGTGGATACAATAGGGCAAGAGAAGGCCTAAAGGGACACCGAGTGGAGGGTGAAGTTTCCCAGTCGCACTAGCGCTGAGGGGAGTGGAGCCCGAATAACGCTAGTAACCGTGGGGAACATCCCGTGCATAGATGGGACCCACCACAAGTGGGAGCAGCCCATAAGGTGAGATGACAAAAGGGACTAGATATTCTGAAAAGTCACTGTGATGGTCTGCTCAACCACATGACTACGGAATCATGTGGGGCAATGAGTTGATTGTCTCTTGTGGTGAAAGTGTACAAACTCTGCATAGTCAAAACTATTCGAATAGTCGTGCCCACGGTCATGGGCGGACATGGGAACTTAACCAGATATAGTTCTATTTCGAAAATTTTGTGGGTGGTATTGGAAAAGTGAAGGGCTACAGATGGTCCTGGTTTGAATTGTCCTAGGTGTCGTCCCAGTGGTAAGTTAAGCGGCTATAACGCTGAAAGGTGCTATATAGTGCAGATGCCATATAACGGTGGATGGAATCTAGATCGCTATTATAAGTGCATTTTCTTACATATTATGCTTTTGTTCAAAACCGCTAAGTCTCAGGGAATTTCTATGCATTATATTTTTAAGAGTAAAGTCCATTACCGGTCCTTAAACTTTTTATGTTGTGTTATTCCGGTCCATAGACTTTCAAAGTGTGTCATCCCGGTGCCTAAACATTTTTTGGGTCTCAAAATTAGCCCGTTACAGGTCTTGGCTGTGTCATCCCGGTCCTTAAACTTTTTATGCTGTGTCATCCCGGTCCATGGTTGTTACCACAGTAATGGCACACTTTGAAAGTCTATGGACCGGGATGACACACTTTGAAAGTCTTGGACCGGGATGACACAGCATAAAAAGTTTAAGGACCGGTAATGAACTTTACTCTATTTTTAAATAATGATAATACTTCTCACAAAAATAAAATGACAGGAAGAATAAATAGAGTCGTGAGTAAAGAAGATGGCTGTCTGTGGTAAACGCATAAAGATGGTGGAATCATGTTGATCATAAAAGGGAAAACGAAAGTGTGGATTCTGGAAGAAGAAAATTGGTGGAGCCTAAATGAATAGATATGCTAAATAGACGATTTAAATAATTTTTGGAGAATTAGGAAGTACAAAGATAATTGTTGGATTACGACACTGATAACTAATATAAATTCTTGGAAGACGTTGACAATAATGGGAGTAATAGGATTTGATCGAATACCAGATGGATGGATTGAATTTTTGGGAATTCGGAGGTATGATAACAATTCTTGGAGTATAAACTTGATCAATGATATTCTTGGTGGATGTATACTAGCGAATCGTAAACTTGATCAATGATATTCTTAGTGGATGTATACTAATGAATTAGTTAGAGATAGATAATGGAAAATAAGGTTGATTAGTGGAAGAGAAAATTATGGTTGTGGATCGATAACAAAAGAATTGGATTGTTAGGGACTTAGAATACAAAAGATATTGGTGAATCTAAAATAAAGGATGACTCTCACTGTTTGGAGTCTTAGACAGCAATCAATAAAGAAAGTGTATTTTTGGTGGGTTAAGTCAATTATGGCAATCGTTATGTGGAGTTTAGGTAGCGACAATAATACTATGATATAATAATAATGCTACTAAAGTGATTTTTGGCAAATAAAATAACCCGAGCCTCTCCTTTGATAAGCCATGCATACTATTTATTTGCATCCTGTGTATTGGCTCACAGAGCATGGTGGTTTGTGCTCACACTCGCTTTCACAACAATTCTAGAATCAGGAATCAGATCACTACGCTTCAGCAACACTATTGGTCATGGTGGCAAAGAAGATGAAGATGTCAAGGGCTAGGTCGCGAACCTCCAGTTGGCTGCCTGTGAGCATGTCCTAAAGGTCTCACCTGTGTGCTTCGTCCTTCCGCTGCTGCAATTTAATGACTTTGGCCTAATCGGCCCATGAGTAAGTCTACTATTATATTTATGCTACCGCATGATATGTACTTTGATATTCAGAACTGTAATCTGTGAGCACTATCTACTGATCCAGGGAATAGTGCGGCGGAATCACAGAGGAATCCGGAGTGTAAAATATGGGTCCCTACAAGGAGCCATCAAACCATTGAGAAAAGTCGGAGGACTACAGTAAAATAATCGAGCTATGGTTAAAGAAGCAAGTTGTATATTTTTGATCATATTGAATCTCATAATATTTAATTTATTTAATTATAGTATTTTTATTACTGCTATTTATGCACTATTATTTAATTACAATAAATGTTTAGAATGATATGTAAATTAGTTATGTCCTACCACCAAAAATGTCATGTTTAATTTGAGGCTATATTCACCTTGATAATCATAGTAATATTCAAACTACTGTATTAGTAATTGTAGAATGGTTCATCCAAAATTTTGCACTAATAAGTGACTTCGGCATTTTGCCAATAGATTTGTAAAATTTTGTACTAAAAACCTTGTTTTCTCAACTCAATCGCACATTATCTGTTATGTGCCTGAACATTGAGAGTTTGAGAAATCCTATGGGTAAAGTTAGGCAACTCTACAGAGTGAAATAAATGGTATTCGAATATACCGTGCTTCTAGTAAATGAAGCTATGTTTAATGGGTGGTTCCAATAGCAAGACATAAGTAGATTTCTTTATGTTTTAATCAGAGTAAATTGAGTAATCAACTATTGAAAACCCCCCTTATTCTTAAGTAGTTATTATTTTATGATTTCTTGTTTACAAATGTTTACAAATAAATTGCATCCACACTCTCATTAATTAAACCAATATATTCCCATCCATTGACAATCCCGACAAGTAGATAAATTAGGATTTACCCATGTGGCTTGCTGAGTACTTAGAGTACTCAATCTTGCTTAATTTCAACAGAACAAGTGTCGGGACCCCGGATTTCCGAACCCGGACCCTCTGTGTATTACTGCACTAGTCCCAGATCAAAGCTAGTGCATACAGTTAAACAGAAATGAATACATAACCAGCAACACTTTATTACAATATTAAAGAGTACAGACCGAAAGGTCTCATTATTACAATTGATGTTTCAAGACCTCGCACACACGAAACACAGCGGAAGCAAAAGATAAACTCGGTGAAGACCCATCAATACGCCACAGGCAATTGACTGGGGAAACGCGACCTAGAACTCCTGGAATCCTTCGTCGAAGCCACTAGCGAAGTAGTCGTAGTCTCCTTCTTGGGCTTCGTATTCCTCTACTTTTTATGTTTGAGTGTAGCATGTGAGTACATAAAGTACTCCGCAAGTCTTGGGAAAAATGCATAGATGCAAGGCTTGACAAAGGAAGGCTATATGGTTCTTTTGCACAAAGCAATATTTTAAAATTTCAATTACTACTAATTATTTTCGAAGGCATCCATTCAATAAAGTAAATGTTTTAGAAGAAACTATCAATAATTCTATAGTGAAGGTTCCATCTACCAACACTAGCTTAAACAACTTGAACAAATTTAATACTGCGGGTTATATCCACCCTCTCTGGCTCCAACTGCTAGGATACCCTTCCGAAAGTTCCCTCCACTCTCGGAATACAAAACTTTTCATTTTAAAACAAAACCAAAAATCTACCATGTGAATGCATTCTTTGCCCGCCCTTGACCGTGGGCACGGCTATTCGAATAGTTTTACACTCTGCAGAGGTTGTACAACTTTACCCACAAGAGATAAATTATCCTAAAAGTCAACACGCTTCCTTTGGCATGAGACCCAGATAAAATATCACAAAGCCTTTACCTTACTCTAATCTAGCTAGATACCACCCGCTGAGGTTTCACCGCAGGTAGGCTAACTGCCCGAACCGAAGCCCCCTCTTGCGCCATATGAGTACAGTAAATCCCTGTCCCTCACTGTGAATAAACAGTCCATCCCTGGCACCCACTTTCCACTGGTGGCACCTAAACTAGACTATCATAAGTTAGTCAGCTAGGTCGTACCCATATAGACTTGTGGTTGTACGGTTAATGCTCAGTCTGGACAAACACAAGCGTCGGTCCTTAGTTGACTAGGGTGGAACATACACTTTACAAGATCTCGTGCTTCCTGCACCAATCCAAACCAACCATCCACCCTAATCTAAACCAATTTCCAAATTTTATTTTATTTTAAAGGATTAGTGGCAACTCCAATCACCACAAGACTTTAGAAACAAGGGTATTACAGTAATTCATAATTTCCCATTTGCAAGATTTATGAGGTATTCAATAGCATGACTAAGCATTGTTCAACCATTCTAATACCAACAATTTAATATATTACTCTCATTAATGAGTCAAAGGAATTTCTAGGGTTGCAAAGGTACATAGCATTCAAATTCAATTGAGGGCATAACAAAATTGGGGTAACTAATACCTTAATATTTGAACTAATGTTTTATGTAAATAGCAATGCACATAATTTAAAATAATTAAAACATTTCAAAACCATAGGTTCAAGATGATCAAAGGAGACTTGCCTTCTTGAGCGCTAATTGGGTCTTCTTGCTGCGACTCGACGAATTCCTCGGCGACGGCGGAATCTACACGCGAAAAGACAGACAAGCAAAACAAATAAATACAAACAAAAATTCAGCAAAACTCAAAAACTCAAATAGAGGCCATATTTGGATAGATTATGAGTTTAGACGAATTTAGGAGAAAGGTTCAGCGGAGTTGGGGTTCACACGAGGGAGAACGAATATCTGGAAGACTGGTTGGGAAAAGAAATTACTGAGACAATATTTGGACCAAGAAAGATAGAATGGGTTTTATGGAGATTTGGCAAGATTTGAATTTGAATTTTGAAAGTGCACAGAAAATTTGGAATGGAACTGAGGCTTTGAAATTAAACTGGGCATTGGAATTTGAAATTTAAATATTTGAAATATCAAATAAATTTCAAATATTTGAAAGGATGGAAGAAATGGATAGTTTGGAATTTTTATGAATTTAGAAATTCGAATGGGCTCAAACGGAGTTAGGATGAAGGAGAACGGGCTTCCGGAAGTTTAAAAAAAGGAGAAAATGGAAAATGAGAATTTCTGGGATTATCTTTCTACTGAAAAAGATATTTATGACGTCAACCCTGGGAATTTCTTTTTGGCCGATTTATTTTCCAACGGGAAAACCCAGATTATGACGTCAGCACCGGGGGAGGCCGACTGACAGTGGGACCCTGGTCCACCGTGGACCAGGTCCACGGACGATGGGCGAGGCTGAGGTGGCACGGGGGTGGAAGTGGCGCTGATGGGGCTGGAGGGGCTGAGGTGGCCGAGGACACGGCTCCACGTCGGCTGCCACGCAGGCGCGCCCGAGCTGACGTGGCCGGCCGGCGAGGGAGGCGCTCGGGGCAGCCACGGCGACGGCGCTTCGGCGGACGGCGGTCGGCGGCGAGGGCGGCAACAAGAAGAGGAGATCGAGGGGGACTCGGGGGTGGACGCGGGGTTTACCGAGGGCGGCGGAGACGGGCCGGCGGCGAGAAGGGGCGGCGGCGGCTCGGGTTTAACGGCGCGGTGGAGCTCCAACGGCACTCGCACCCGGAGGAGGGGCGGACGGTGTTCGCCGTGGCACGGGGAAGCGGAGGGTGGTGGCGGCGGGGCTTGATGCGGGCCGAGGCAATGGCGATCGCTCGCCGGAGTTGAAGGCGGTGGCAGCGACGAGTGCGCACGGCGCGGGGGCTCTCGGGTGGCGGAGAGGAAGAATGGGGGCCGGCGGGAGGTGGAGTGGGAGGATGCGAAGCCGGGAGGGGGTTTTATAGGGGCCGAGGAGGGGGCAATCGGCGGGGATTGCTCGCCGTCGATTGCGGGCAGCGGCAATTGCGGAAGAGGAAGAAAGGAAACCGCGGCCGTAGAAGGAAGGGGGTCGGGGAGGGAGAAGAAGGAAAGGGCGCGGGAATGGCGGGGGAGCTGTGCACGGCACGGGAGGCCGAGGGAGGCGTCGGCGAGGCGCGGATGGCGGCCGGGAAAGGAAAGAGGAAGAAGGAGAAGGCGCGCGCGGTGGGGAAGACGGGCCTGACCAGCGGGCCCGGGCTGCAACGGGAGAGGGAGGAGACGCTGACGGGCGGGGCCCGCGTAGCAGAGAGACAGAGAGAGGGGGGAGGCGCGCCGACAGGTGGGGTCGGGCGGCAGTGAGAGAGTAGGGAAGGAGAACGCGCGGGTGGCCGAGATGAGGGGAAGGGAGATCGGGCGGCCGAGAGCGGGGTGAGGCGGGGACGGCCGAGATGAGGCGGGCTGTACACGTGGCGAGCGGAGAGGGGAGGGAGGCGGGATGGGGTGAGCGGCGGGGATGGGCCGAGGGGAAACGACGTGGCGAGATCCAGCCCGTCCACGTGGCGGCCGGAGGGGAGGGGAGAGGGTTTTTATTTTTGATTTTTTTTTTGATTTTAGATTTTTAGAAATTGCCAGGAAATTTAAAAAGGCTCAGCAAAATATGAAAATACTTCCAAAAATTCCAGGAAAATTCACAGAAGCTCCTGGTGACATTTTGGACTTAATAAAAATATTTCCAACTAATGTTGGTATTTAATTTTCATACTTGAAATACTTTTTATTTTCAAAAATAGGTTTTAAACTCCAGAAAATCCAGTAAACCAAATAAAAGCCAAATAACTCCAAATAATTAATTTGAATTAGGATTTTTATATAAATTCAAAATATATTTTTATTTAACAATATTTTTAGGTTTTACTTAAAATACTTTTCAAATCTAGCTTTTCAAAAACAGAAATTCAGGGCAAATCCAAATAAAACTCAAATACTTTAAAATAATTAATTTGAATTTAAATTTTTCAAAAAGCAAAATTTTGGGATGTTACAACAAGAATGGAAGAGGAAAGGATACTTCAAGTTATCATGTTAGGGTTACGACTGCACTCAAGCGTTCCTATGGAGATTTCTTTGGTTCTTCTGAATCTAATTTAAGTTTTAGGATTGGATGCCCATATTGTTTCTACAGTTGACTTTTAGGTCATATTTTTAAATGAAATTAACTCTTCTAAATGTTCATGAGTGGGCATGATACCCTTTCTGTTCATAACTGAACCCCTGGGCTGTTGCGGAAGGTACGGCGGCCTTGTTCCAAAAATAGGGGCGCTACAAGTGGTATCAGAGTAGGCTTGACTGTAGGTTGTTACCCTAACTATAGGTTTGGCTTTGATAGGAATACAAGTTTTATAAACCTTAATTTCCTATAGAAAAGAATTACGAAAATCATAAGTAATATTGCTATCTTGTCTTTCCTAATTTCATCTTATCTCTCTTAGACATGCATGAAAAGCTTTTTATTTGAGTTGTCAAAATCTCTAAAACTCATGTAGCCGGTTAGACTAATTCCTTGCTGTAAGTATTGACCAAATGGAATGGAAACTAATCTTTGTAGAAGTAGCACTAAGGATGGTGTCAAGCAAAATAGTGTGAATACCGTGACCAAGGCTTTTCCTTTGAAAGGCTATGAGGTCACCGCTCAAGTAGTTAATAAATAATACATGTCTGAATATTTTCCACGTACTTACAAGGACAAACCAACATATTTCAATATTCAACATCTATCAATGGACTAATTTACTTCCACGCTACTCTTATATATAGGCATAGAATACAATAGCCTTATTAAATCAGCTTCTACTTCTTGCTATCTATATCTATACTATCTCTCGTAATTACTTCATCATAGCACCATTACTGTCTAAAACTCCAAACAAATATTATCATTTATTTGATCCACCAAATATATATAATTCCTATTGCATCATCCACATTTTTATCAAACAATCATGGCTATCTAACTTTCTACATAAATCTCAACTTTCACTATGACTTTACAAATCTAACCTCAGACCTGTTATTTGGTCAACCATTCAACTCCACATTCTAGTAATAATCCAGTATTCTCTTTTCAAATCCATCAACATCATTTGTATCATAATTCCCTAATAATCTAATCATTTTCATCATTAGTTTATAATCTTAGTCTGGTCATCTAGTAACCAACTAGCTTCTTTCTATCTACTTCTACATTAATTCACCATTATAAACATCCACCAAGAGTAATATCACAATCAGGGTTGTAATCTAATAATCACTTTTATTAACATCCACCAGAAACAATAAAATTCATCAAGCCTAAAATCCAATTATCATATTCCCTATTTCTCCAAAACTCAGTTTATCTATCCTTCTAGTTTAATCCAATCCAACAAATTCCACCCATATCTTTGGTTATTTATCACCTCATGTTCCATATGGGTTTATATACCCCCTTCACTTACAACTCCCACGGGTATAATTCAACCAATTTATTGCAATAAAAAATTTGCATTTAATTTTTTTTGAGATTTAGAATCTAATAGGTACGGAAAGAACAAGAACAGAAGAACATAGGTAAGAATCGAGACGAAATAGGGTAGAAGTAGAAAAGCTTTCAATATAAACTTTATTTAAAAATAGGAATTGGTTTTGCACAAATTGCTTATATGACAACCTAACAGGCCGATAGTGCAATTCGGCTATTAGTACAATCATAAAACTTCATCTACTCAAATGTTCTAGAGAGAAGTTTATTAACCATAGATTTAGATCTAGAGAGAAGTTTATTTACATCTAGTATGATTTATGATTTAGTCAATTCATATTTTATTTCTACTTAATTTAATTAATTATTCTTACTAAACTGTTAATTATATGTGTAACGTAGGACCAAAGTTGGATGTACGATGCGAACCGTGTGAGTGAAGAGTACATTAATGGCGTGTCTGCTTTCACAAGAACTGCTGAGGAAGATATGTTGAATAAGGTCGTGGAATATATGTACTGTCCATGCATAGACTACGATAATCTAAAGATGTTTAAGAACCGAGCGCAGATCAAAACACACTTGATTCGAATGGATTTCAAAAAAGGAAATGCATGTTGGACCAGTCATGCAACCTTTATCACTCATGTATGCAACCATTTTCGGTCATGTATGCAACAAAAAATTTTGACAAAAATCTCGATGTTGCACCAGTTATTACTTATTGTTGCACACATAAAATCAGAATGTTACAACAAAAATGCAACACCGAGAAACATATCATGCAACAAAATAATTACATCCTAAGGCGAACCAATCTAAATCTCCCCAAGACAAGAAGGCGCAGTAACCAACCACTCACCGGGATGTTCGGCCGGACGGCGACGACCACCTCCAGCCTCTACTCCTTGCCCACTGCCACCTACTTCTTCACCCCCGTTATCGGCTTCTTCTTCTTCTTCTTGAGGGTCTCGAGGGCCGCGAAGACATTGCTGCTGCCGATCCTCACCTCCTCCACGTTGGCACCCCTCCTGCTTCCTCTCCCTGCCATCTCTCCCTCTGCTTCCCCCCTCTCCCTCTCCCACAACATCAACGAAAAAGAGGGGAAATTCAGTCTTGCCGCAAGAACCACCTCATGCCGTTCATGGGACTCCCCGACCTGTGCCAAGAACACGAGATAGAGGCGCCCGCAGCTCGAATTGGAGAGGATGGGAGCAAGCAAGAAGCCAATGATTAACCACGAGGACTAGGCTAGGGTTCGGTGGGATTGCTCGAGATGGGCATGATCGGATTGGATTGGATCCGTGGGAGTTGCTTCATAGGAAGGAGAAGTGGGTTGTGCCTACGCAAGTAGCGAGTAGATTTATCCGAGGGAGAGAAGAGGAGAGAGGTGGCCTAGTACTCTTATATGTGCGTCGCTGGGAGTGGAGAAGCAAAGGGAGGAATGAGTGGGTGAGGAAGCGTCTGATATTTTGTTGGCTCGAACGTTTGACGCGTATCATTTCCCAAAAATAATATGTTATTGCTGTCATTTGAGGAGGGCGACGACAATGGTCCACCGATGTTAAGGGCATCTCTAATAGTGTCATCTCAGCTATCTTTTAGTTATATTAAAATGAGTAAAATTCTATATAGAGGGAAGAGAAAGTGATGAGATGATGTGCATCCACCTAGCCCTTATCTTTCACGATACGTCTTGTTGGATGCCCTCCTTGTTCTAAGGTTCTTGCACACCCAAGAACAGTGTACACCTTCAAGATAAATCTTCTCCCACGCACACCACAACACATGAACAAAGGGTAGAGAAACCGAAGTTTCAGCGAGTAGAATCCAACACCACAATTGGATTCAACATACCAAGAGCAATTCCTCAATGGAAATCGCAAGAACACGCCAACAATGGCCACCAAACAATGGTGATTTTCTGATTTCTATTTCTCAATTCATATCATATCATAGCCTAAGTTATAATAGGACTAAGGCCTTGGCCTTATATTGGTGCACAATACATGGCCTTGACTAAAACTCACGCACAACTTAGTCTAAGGCCGAAACAAACTCTAATACAAACTAAAAAGGAAATATCACTCTAATACGAACTAAGAAGAAAATATCTAAACTGCTACCACCGGATTCTCTCTCAATTTGCAATGTGACCATGAGGATTATGTGGCTAGCACCTTATTTGTTATGGGGCTTTGAATTAGCTTTTCAACGAGTCTAAGAACGCCCAAATCGGACTCCGTTTGTGAAAGTTATGGGCGTTTTAGTGTTGGACTTCCTGTCTGACCCGAACCGAATCCGAACTGAATTCAAATCTTTATATGTTTTCTTTTCTTGTTCAAGGGGCTTCCAAATCCATTTTGAACCTAAAAAGGAATCCTTCTCAACATTTGGAAAGCCATGGTGTGGTTGGATTTTACCCTTACTTGCATTTGAATACTCGGACTCTTTATATTTGGCAAGTCTCGCGCGTCTCTCTGGACAGCTCGTGCAGCATTAAATGAAATTGTCATAACTTTGTGTAGGAAGCTCCAACAAGTGTTGTTTGATTCATTGGAAAGTAGACTTCATTAGATTTCCAAATATGTATTTTATACACATTAGAAACCTCATAATTGGTATTTAGAGCTTCTTGAACATTATGCACAGAACTGCAAGCACTAACACTTGATTGATGTTGTGTCTTCCTTTTGAGCCAAACGAACTTTCTTTTTCTCTCTTCTCCATGATTAGGCCCACACAATATACGCATAACTCCATCCAACCCAAGATTCCAAACTACGATTTTTCCCAGCGGACAACATGGTTCTTCTCCTTGTCTTCTTCATGCGCTATAGTGATTACATTCTTTCTGTTTTCGCTATCCTCACTTCCCTCCCCCTTGGCTTCATCTTGTTGGATCAAAACAACACTAACCAAAATTGTAGTGCTACTTGGTGCCACATCATCCCCTCTCCCTTCAAGCGAAACCGTCCTTGGTTTCGAGGTATTCTTCAAAGCTTTCTTCTTTTCTACGATGGACTATATTTCAGATTTAATTGCATCTTCCACCATCAGCTTTAGTACGTGCCATTTGCCTCCATGCTTGAATGTATATGTGTTGACTCTCCCAGCATGCGTGACATCACGATCATATTGCCATGGCCTCCCCAACACCAAGCCGCACACCTCCAATGGCAAAACGTCGCACTCCACTTGATCAACATACTCGCCAACTGAAAATGGCACACACACCTTGTGCATTATTTTCAGCTTTCCTGCCTTGTTCAACCATCCCACATAATGAGGTTCAGAATGCCTCTATGTGGATAGCCCCAACACATACACCAAAACATTGCTAATCATGTTGGTGAAGCTTCCACCGTCGATGATTAGCATGCACAACGTGCCTTTGACTTCACATTGAGTTTTGAAAAGACTCCACCACTGCCCCTTAGTCACCTTGTCAATGTCGTCAACTGGAATCTTCCTAGCTTGAATATTCAGCCCACTTGACGGTGTGTCGTCTTCTTTCTTTTGATCGGGGGTAGTAATAATTTCTGTACTCTCGCCTGATAGCTTCATCTCCTCTCTCCTTATAGCCAAATTTCCATGGAAAGCAGCAAACACATCCCGCTTAGGGTTTTGTAAATAGCGGCAGTACCCTCCACCTCCCATTCAGCCCCCTTGCTTTTCCCTCGACATTAGCTTCAATCGATTCCTTCTTCTTCACCGTGGGCTTGTGTGAAGACGTATGAACACCTTCATCTCCTCCCATGTAGTGTAGGTCGGAAGACCTCGCCTGTCACGATCCAATTGCATGTCCGTCCACCAACGCAATATGTCGCCTTGCAACGCTGACCTAGCCAGTCTCATCTTCTTGTTAGAAGAGAGTAACCAGCCCCGAAAAAAGTCCTCCAAGTCATCCATCCATATGTAGTAGTTCAATAGAGTGCTCTCCTCAGTCAATGGCATGATGTCTGTCGGTAGCCTCAACACGCCTTGGTCATGCTCCAACATCTTCCCTTCGTGCTAGCACAAAAGAAAAGAAAACAATTAGCACGTACCATGATCAACGGATACTCTGATACCAACTGATGTGGATCCACCTAGTAAGCTAGCTGAACCACATTGTTTTGGCCCTGATCTTTCACGATACGCCTTGCTGGAAGCCCTTCTTGTTCTAAGGTTCTTGCACACCCAAGAACAATGTACACCTCTAAGATAAACTTTCTCCCATACACACCACAGCACGTGAACAAAGGGTGGAGAAACCGAAGTTTCAATGACAATGGCCACCAAACCATGGTGATTTTCTGGTTTCTATTTCTCAATTCATATCATATTATAGCCAAAGTTACAATAGAGCTAAGGCCCTGGCCTTATATTGGTGCACAATGCACGGCCTTGACTAAAACTCATGCACAACCTGGCCTAAGCCCGAAACAAACTCGAATACAAACTAAAAAGGAAATATCACTCTAATACGAACTAAAAAGGAAATATCTAAACTGCTACCACCGGATTCTCTCTCAATTTGCGACATGACCATGAGGATTCCGTGGTTGGCACCTTATTTGTTGTATAAGGCTTCGAATTAGCTTTTCAATGAGTCTAAGAACGCCCAAATCAGACTCCGTTTGTGAAAGTTATGGGCGTTTTAGTGTTGGACTTCCTGTCTGACCCGAACCGAATCCGAACTAAATTCAAATCTTTATATGTTTTGTTTTCTTGTTCAAGGGGCTTCTAAATCCGTTTGGAAGCTGAAAAGGAATCCTTCTCAATGTTTGGAAAGCCATGGTGTGGTTGGATTTTACCCTTACTTGCATTGGAATACTTGGACTCTTTATATTTGGCAAGTCTCGCGCGTCTCTCCGGACAGCTCGTGCAGCATCCGATGAAATTACCATAACTTTGTGTAGGAAGCTCCAATCAAGTGTCATTTGATTCGTTGAAAAGTAGACTTAATTTGCTTTCCAAATATGTATTTTATACACATTAAAGACCTCAGAATTGGCATTCAATGCTTCTTGAACATTATGCATAGAACTACAAGCACTAACACTTGATTGATGTTGTGTCTTCCTCTTGAGCCAAACGAACTTTCTTTTTCTCTCTTCACCATGATTAGGCCCACACAATATACACATAACTCCATCCAACCTAAGGTTCCAAACTACGGTTTTCTTCCTGCGGCTGGCATGGCTCTTCTTCTTGTCTTCTTCATGCGCCTAGTGATTACATTCTTTCTGTTTTCGCCATCCTCACTCCCCCCCCCCCCCCCTTGACTTCATCTTGTTGGGTCAAAACAGCACTAACCAAAGTTGTAGTACTATTTGGTGCCACATCATGAGAGATAATGTGTTGTTTCTTATGCAAGAGATGGCTTGAATCCGCAAGCCAACACAAATAGTGAGAGAGTGTGAGGCAGGAAATTATAGTGAAAATAGTTGGAGGAATGATTTGTTATTAAGGAGGTTGTCCCTAGTGCTGTCTTTAAGAGAGGTAAAAATCTTAGAAACAATATTAAGAGATAGACTATTGTACATACTAATAGTATTATTGTTAATAATCCAAGGATAGCTGGGAAAGGCATGCAACGCAAGCAACACTTTTGTTGTCTGGCATATCTGAAGTAGATCGATGCTGACAGTATTTTAGGCAACGCTCCATCTAGCTTTAGGTTTCGGCTTGTGGCTTCTGACTGAAATTGCACTGTAACGACTGTAGCTTTCTTTGAGAAAAATGAGGAAAATAGAAAAAAACCATTATATCATAATGGACAATGCAAATCATCATGGACAATACAAAGAAATAAGGGGAAAAAAGAAAAGACAAAAAACCAAAATAAGCTGAAATTAGAAGTCGATGCGTTCCAAATAACTTCTGACTTAAATAAGTTAAAAACTAAAAAAAGCCAGAAGCTGAAACCGTTTGAAGCAAGGCCTTAACCCATGCGTTCAACTCGAGCCATAATTAAATAGCACATCAAATCGTTCTACATATACTCGCTCTGTCCTGCAGTACAAATCTGACACGTATACTAAGAGATATATTATTTAATTAATATTTAATAAAATTAGATTATATTTGAAAATAACTACGGTCTAATTCTAATAAATATTACTTAATTGATATATTTTTCTAGGTATGTATGTTAGATTTATGCTATATGGATTAATTTGGTAATTGCTCCACACGGCGTTGACGCAAGTTGGGAGAGAGCTGACGGCCTAATGGGCACGGGTACCTCTACAAGTCCATGGCCGAGTCGTCGGAGACACGGACACCTTATACGGATCTTCCATTTTAGAAAATCCCGTCCCTGTCGTACCACTACTTGCGTCCCGCTCCCACGACCTTGACCTTTTCGGCCCTGTTTGGAATGCGGGAATTTTTTCCCATTCCTGCGGGAATTGAACTGTTTCCTGTAAAATTCCTGCAAAATTCCTGTGAAATTCCTCTATTCCAAACAGGCCCTTCCCCTCTCCTTCCTCCCCATGTCGTGTAGTACAACCAGTGTGTACTACATGCTCTTCCCTCCGCACCACCCGCTGCAAGACGTACCCCACAGAACGTTGCTCCCACCTGTCAGTGATGATACCCTTGCAACTCCAAGGTAAGTCTTGGCCTCGCGCCAAACGCAGCGACCAGGCCAACCATCACCTGCCTCTGCCATCTGGGCCCCACACGTCAGCCACCTCCGAACCTCCCGCTCCCGTACAAATCCAGTCCACCTGCCGCCCCGTCCCCCCACCATTTCCCAAACACGCCACCACGCCTGCACTGCACCCATGGCCCGGCCCACCAACGCCCACCTCCTACTCGTCTGGCTCTGCGCCGCCGCGACCACCGCGTGGGCCCACGGCGGCGGCGGGGACCCCGACGCGGACGCGGACGGCCGCGGGAAACCGGACCTGCGTGCGCGGGGGCTGGTGGCGGCCAAGCTGTGGTGCCTGGCGGTGGTGTTCGCGGGCACCCTGGCCGGCGGCGTGTCGCCCTACTTCATGCGGTGGAACGAGGCGTTCCTGGCGCTGGGCACGCAGTTCGCCGGCGGGGTCTTCCTCGGCACCGCCATGATGCACTTCCTCAGCGACGCCGACGAGACCTTCGGGGACCTCCTCCCCGACAGCGGCTACCCCTACGCCTTCATGCTCGCATGCGCTGGATACGTCCTCACCATCCTCGCCGACTGCGTCATCTCCTTCGTCGTCGCGCGCGGCCCCGCTGCCTCCGCCGGCGCTGGTGCAGGTGAGAGTGTCACATGTTCTCCGTTGCATGATTGCATGCTCGCATAGTACAAAAGACTGTCCATTTTGACAGTAAGCTGGCGGTGTAAAGGTGGCGGCTGGGTTAAATGCACCACCTTTTCTATGTTGCCTCGCGGGGTCGGTGCTCTTCAGATTGGTGGGGTTCTTGGCGTAATTTGCAGAGTTTTTTACTCTACTGTTTACTGTTTTACTACCTAGCCTTACCTAGTAACGCTGTTAGGAATGGGTTGGCTTTTGGTCTGGCGGTTCTGTTTTGCTACCTAACCTTACCAACTAATTCCGAGTACAACACAGCTGAGTTTTAGGCAGCAAATTACTCTGATCTTGTTGCGGTTTACAGCTCGATTCGATCGACATGCTGGGAGATTAATTGGGTGTTTTTGTTTGTCGTTGTCTGGGTCGGAAGGAACACAACAATTCTTTTCTTTTTACTATTTTTCAGGAGTGATGGAGGAGGGCAAGCAGAGCAACACAAATGGCAACAGCTCTGAACCGCAGCAAGCAGCTGTAAGTGCTGTCCCTGAATTCATTGTTCGACTCGGTCCTTCGTACTCTTATTTTGCTCACGTCGGACTTCCAAACCTAAGCGGAGTGCTACTGTTTAATCTGTGGTATGGTAACAGGACGCGCACGGATCGTCGACTGATCACTCCGTGGCGTCCATGCTGCGCAACGCGAGCACCCTAGGCGACAGCGTACTCCTCATCGCCGCGCTCTGCTTCCACTCCGTCTTCGAAGGCATTGCCATCGGAGTCGCCGGTAAGGCTGAGATTGCATATGACGCGTAGAAAAGCCCTCGATTTGACTTTCATGTGCAGATATGTGCATCTCGCATGTGCACTTGTCGAAACTTAGTTTAGTATGAGCAGTAGAATAGATGCTCAACGGTAGATACAAATGCGCGCGATACATGGAAGTGTGACATGCTTGCAAGTTACAAAGGATCAATTAAGTCTGAGACTAACATCTGCTGGTTCTTAGCTAGCTTCTTGTGATAGATTCATGTCACTGTTCTGCCGATTAAGACCAAGTGGAAGCTTTCTTGCTTTTTTTTTGGTCAAAGTTGCGTTAGTGTTCCACTATTTCGTCAAAGTGAAAGCAGCCTACAGATTGAGCACAGCCGGAATAATCGACCGATCTTTCTCCAAAACCAATCTTTTTTGGCTCCTACCTTACCTTATCTTCGTTTATGCGACGCTTCAGTTCAGTCATTGTCATGCATACCTTTACTCGTTCCAGTCTTAGAATGGATGCTCTGAACTTCCTCATGCGTCCATCAACGTCCACTTCAATTAGCATGACAGCATCCGTTCGATTTAACAAAAAAAAATCCTTCCAAATCCGTGTATAATTCTAAGCTTGCATCTTGATGCAGTTAGTATTTCTCAAAATTGACTTGCAGAGACCAAGGCAGACGCATGGAAGGCGCTGTGGACCATCAGCCTGCACAAGATCTTCGCGGCGATCGCCATGGGCATAGCCTTGCTGCGGATGCTCCCCAACCGCCCCCTCCTCTCGTGCTTCGCCTACGCATTCGCCTTCGCCATCTCCAGCCCCATCGGCGTCGGCATCGGCATCGTCATCGACGCCACCACGCAGGGCCGGGTGGCCGACTGGATCTTCGCCATCTCCATGGGCCTCGCCACGGGCATCTTCATCTACGTCTCCATCAACCACCTCCTTTCCAAGGGGTACAGGCCCCAGAGGCCCGTCGCCGCCGACACGCCGGTCGGGCGGTGGCTCGCCGTCGTCCTCGGCGTCGGTGTCATCGCCGTCGTCATGATATGGGACACCTGATGACGAGAATTATATATGGGATTGGTTTGTGCAGTCTTGGGCATTGGTTCTCGCAGAGAAGGGCACGTACGTTGTAGACTACTACGACATGCATGTGTTATATACTCGAAGGAAAATACTGACAAATTGTTTCTAGCATTCTGAATTTGGCCAAGTGACAATGAACATTGGAACATTTCGATTCAATTGGTAATATTCGGCACGATTTGTCCATGGTTTTGGGTATGAATAATTGTCCAAAAGGATTCGTCCACAGATACTAGGAAGGAGGAAACCAACCTGAGATGTGTGACCATGTGGCCTTGTGAATTCTTGGGGCTGTTTGGCAACTTGGACTTTGTTAGGCTGGTGTTTTGTTGTTCGTCAAATTTGTGGCACACCACACTTTCTTATCATATACCCTACACGCCATGGTTACTCTTTTTTTTTCCAAATACTGACACACTTGTAGCGAACGATTTAATTGCCAAAAAAAACTGTAGCATGCCACACTTTTAACAAAAAAAATCTGGCAACACGTGGCAAGCAACAAAATTGGGCCGCACTTTTAAGGTAGACCAATTCCATGCAAGTCTGTAGTTTCAATCAATGTAGATCAACTCCATGCAGGTCTGCAGTTTCAATCAATCCCCTTGAGAATTCATCTCCATTGGGCTGAACAAAAACATCGAATACCGGTAATGGGCTGAATCCTAGTTTAGATCTGGCCCAAGCTTGAAATATTCTCTCCGCATATATTCAGTCCAGGCACAGAAAGAGAGGCCTAATCTAAGCCCAAACAAGGGCCTAGGATTAGATCTGGCTAGGCCGAGTGCTCATGTCAATGTTATTCAGCATTTCAACACTGTGCCTTATGTGAGTTGTTATTCCAGGCATGGATGACATGGAGAAATGCTGGACCAAGTCGTGCGGAGGACAGCACATTGCATTTTCAGAAGCGTTTTCAGAGTTTCCTTTTCTGCATATTTTTGTATTCCTGCAATCTGTGCAGTTAGCGCAGAATCTGCATTTTCCGTTTATTGTGGATCGTGAGTTAGCACGTTTCCCACTTTGTTAGTCATATATTCAGAATGTCTAGCATTTTTGATGTTAACAGATAATAGAGAGAAAATTGCCCCAACTGTGTCTCCGAAGAACTTTGAAAGTTCTTATCGCTCTCTCTGAATTTTTACTGTTCACTACCTAAAAACTCAGTCTGAGATATTGAGTCTTGTGTCTTGCGTGCGATCTCAGTTCCTTGGCTGAAACCAACATTTGGTATCAGAGCTTGAGGATTGAGATCATCGCTCCACATCAAGAAATGGCAGCACAGCAAGCGGCGAGAGAGGGCGGCACGGTGTCGTTCCAGCCGCCAATGCTGACTCCGACCAATTACCCGGTATGGGCAATTCGGATGGAGGCCATACTCGACGCCCAGGGAGTCTGGGAGTCTATGGAGCCGAAGGAAGGAGTGTAGGTGAATGCAAGAAAGGACAAGACGGCGCGGGCTTACATCCTACAGAGTGTTCCTGAGGATGTACTGCTGCAAATCGCGAAGAAGAAGACCTCCAAGGAGATCTGGGACGCCCTCAAGCTGAGGTATCTGGGAGCAGAAAGGGTGAAGCAAGCGCGCCTGCAGACCCTGAAGGGTGAACTCGATGCGCTTCGGATGAAGGAGACCGAAACAATTGATGAATTCGCTGGTAAGCTCAGTGCAATCTCCAGTAGATATTCACTTCTTGGTACTACACTTGAGGATGCCACTCTTGTCAAAAAGTTACTTGACTCTGTCCCTGAGAAATTCATCAATGTGGTTGCCGGAATTGAACAATTCTATGATCTGGCAACCATGCCATTTGAGGAGGCAATCGGGAGACTGAAGGCTTATGAAGAGAGATCAGCACGGTTGCAGAGCAACCTCACAAGTGCTGACGGACAACTTTTGCTGACACATGCCGAATGGCAGGCACGGCAAAAGGGAACCGGTGGCGGTACGTCATCCGGAGGCAGAGGGAACCAGTCCAATGGGCGTGGACGAGGCCGTGGTAGAGGCAGACGCGGTCGGTGGAGTTCCAATCAAGAGAAGAATTCAGGCACTAGCAGTGGTGGCCGAGGGACTCGGGACAAGAGCAATATAAAGTGTTACAATTGCAGCAACATGGGACACTGCACATCTGAGTGCAAGAGCAAGAAGAAAGAAGAAGAGGCTAACCTTTGTGCTGTAGATGAAGAACCGGCGCTTATGCTGTCAGTGTCTCAGGAGGAGGCACACTTTGAGCAAGGGAGACAGGCAACTGTACTGCTCAATGAAGAAAACCTGAAGCCAGAGATGTTTCAAGGTGACAGGGGCGAAGAAAGTAAAAATATGTGGTATTTAGACAACGGCGCCATGTAAGATCGAGGAGGCCGACTAGAGGGGGGTGAATAGGCGGTTTAAAAATTCTCTACAAATTGATACTAGCAATTCAAAACCTTTTTCTATTTGCCTAAACCAAGTATAAAATGCGGAAGCTAAATTCAAGTTGGTTTAGCTCAAATAGCGCCTACAACAATTAAATTCGCCTAAGTGCACTAATAGTTCTAGCCTAGGTCAAGGTTTGCAATTCTAAATATACAAGCAATCAATTTAATTCTATGAATGTAAATTGCTTGAATATAAATGGAACACAAGAAAATAAACCACAATTGACACAATAATGTTTTACCGTGGTGTTCGGAAACTTGCCGGTTTCCCCTAGTCCACGTTGAGGTTAGCCCGAACGAATCGGACCGGCTCCACGAATTAAGCCGAAACACCTCGTATCCACTAGTGGTAGCTCTTTCCCGCTCCGGGTAGGTGAGCTCCAACCTTCACAACTTCGCCGGGTCTTCTCACAACCTTCTTGAGAAGATCACCGCGCACGACGCCTCCCACGCCGTCTAGGAGTCGGCAAACTCCAAGAGTAACAAGCCAAGCCTCTCGCTTGACTCTCACCACGTGCAACGAATGCACAAGCTCAATCGGGACACAAAGTCCTCCTCTAGATGCAACACATGCACTCTAGATCACCTCTCCTCTCTCACAAAGTGCAACACATGCACAATTGAGTGGAGAGCCTCACTCTAGCTCAAGACAACAGAAATGGATCAAGCAACAACATCTCCAACCGGCCACAAGGGGGTATTTATACCCCACACAAGAAAACTAGCCGTTGGAGCCAAAATCCTGAAAAATCAGGACGGGCGGTACTACCGCCGACCAGAGGCCGGTAGTACCGCTCCCGGTTCTGACGCGTAGTAACGGCTATGTCAGATGCTCCGAACTAGCCGTTATACCGTCGAAGCGGTACTACCGCCAGCCAAACTCCGGTACTACCGCTCCCTGCGGTAGTTCCGCAAAGTCGGTGCGGTACTTCCGATTTTCAAGAGACTAACTCTTGGTCCGAGCGCTCTCTGGAAAAAAACGTTCCGCTCGAGATGCCGGAACTTCCGCCTATGCGGTAGTCCGCAGTTCAATCCACGGTACTACCGTTTTCCGAGAGGCTAAGTCTGGGTCCGGGCGCTCTCTGGAAAAAACGTTCCGCTCGAGGCCCGGAACATCCGGCATCCGGTAGTACCGCCCACATAGGGCCGGTACTTCCGCTCCAGCCGGTAGTACCGCTCATTGAACGCCGGTACTTCCGCTTTTTCTGAGAAGTGCAGATATCTCAACAAATTTTGCAAAACACATTTGCAAACTACGATATCATGCACACAAGGCTCAAACATGATTTCCAACAAGTTGCAAAACACATTCACACACTTTTGAAATCATGCTACAAGGAATTGATACATGGACTTCTCTTGTTTGCAAAACGTATTCGCAAACCTAAGTCACATACCACAAGGATCACAACATGATTTCCAACAAGTTGCAAAACATATTTGCATACTTTTGAAATCATGACGCAAAGATTAAATATGAGCTACAACTATTTGCAAAACACATTCGCAAATATAAGCCTCATACACAAGGAATGGAAACATGGACTTCGAGCACTTGCAAAACACATTTGCAATGCATAGTCCCATGTTACAAGAAATCAACACATGAGCTTCAACAATTTGCAAAACACATTCGCAAATGCAAGCCTCATGTCAAGATGAGCTAGAGCAAGTGAGATTTGAGCTATCAACACATGATGAGACTCAAAGTACTAGACATGACCCCTCTTAATAGTACGGCAACCTATACTAGCAATCCGGTCTTCCAACCAAACACCAAGACCGGTAAAAGACTAGAAACACATCCTTAGCCCTAGCTAGTCATACCTTTGCCTTGGGTCATCATCTCGATATGCATCAACTCATGATGCATTCTTCTCGTCAACTCCATCAACACATGATGGTCTTCCTTGGCTTGATCAACACATGATCATCATGCATCAACTCATGACACATCTTCTTCTTCTTTGATAGCCTTCAACTCATGAAGCTATCTTCTTCTTGATCTTGACTTGATGATCTTCAACCCATGAAGTCATCCCAAGTCATTCTCATTTATGGAACCTAACATATTCATCCAACTCATGAAAAATGTTAGTCCACAAAACAATTATCATCAATTACCAAACTTCACTATTAACACATAATGCAGGGACTAGATTCAACAATCTTCCATTTTTGGTAATTCATGACAATCTCAACAAATAATGAGATAATAAATTGAATATGAAATCATTTTAATTCAAAGTGCGGTACTACCGCCGTTGTAACTTCCGGTACTACCGCTCTACGGTAGTTCCGCAAAGTCGGCGCGGTAGTTCCGCTTGAGCCGGAACCAAACTTAGCGCTCTCTGGAAAAAAGGTTCCGCTCTACCTCCGGAGCTTCCGGACTCCGGAAGTACCGCTCTATACTGCGGTACTACCGCAACCTGCGGTAGTTCCGGCGTTCAAATCGCCGGTACTTCCGATCCCGCGAAAACTCAAATGCACCCGGAGGGTGCTCTCTGGAAAAATGGATCCGCTCAAAAACTGGATCTTCCGCTCACCGGTACTACCGCTTCTGGGCGCGGAACTACCGCTGTCCGGTAGTTCCGACGTTCAAAACTGCGGTACTACCGCTCGTCCAGACAGAGCACAAACATTGTTTTAAATCAGATTTTTGATGAATGCAAGATCCTAGTTTGATCCCAATGTATGTATAAAAGGAAACATGGATCAATACTAGTGAAACTCCAAAACATAGAGAGAGAGCTCCCCCTAAATGTGTGCATACAAGTCTATATGAAGAAAAACATATGCACATATTCATTTGAACTATTTGAGGAGTTCAATCTATATTTTGAATCTAAGGAATGCATTAGCATATGAGAAAGTGATTTTGAATGCATATCTCTTTGATTTCACCTTTCCATCCAAATGAGACTAACCAAAGATAAACTCAAATAGACATATTAGTCTCATAAATTCATTTATCATTTTCACCAAAACATTATAAAGTATATGTCATTAATATCATAATGTCATATTGGCATTTGTCATTAACACCAAAACCAACTTAAATGGAGCTTGATCTTTCACGCCAGTAACCATATGACTGGGTGCCATGAGAAATTCCAGGAGTTGGATGCCAATATCACCGGGAGAGTGAGGTTTGGGGATGGTTCCACTGTTCAGATCATGGGAAAAGGTTCAATTGCCTTCACTTGCAAGAATGGGGACCAAAAACTTCTTCAGGAGGTATATTACATACCCAAATTGTGCAGCAACATTATAAGTGTTGGTCAATTAACTGAAGAAGGAAATGAAGTGCATATGACTGGAGATGTAATGAGAGTCTATGGCAGGGACAACAAGCTCTTGATGCAGGTGAAGAGAACCAAGAACCGACTGTACAAGCTATGCCTGAGAACTGAAAAACCTGTGTGCTTACTGACAAGCCTTGATGACCCCTCTTGGCTATGGCACGCAAGACTTGGGCATGTGAACTTTCATGACTTGAAGCTTCTGGGGGAGAGACAGCTGGCAGTGGGCGTCCCACAAGTATCTCAGCCAAATAAGCTTTGTGAGGCATGTGTGATTGCTAAACAGGCAAGGTTGCCATTCCCCAAGTCGGCAAATTTCAGAGCTGAGAGACCACTCGAGTTGCTGCATGCAGATATCTGTGGTCCGATTACTCCTTGTACTCTTGCTGGAAACAAGTACTTCCTGTTGATCATTGATGATCACACTCGATGGATGTGGGTGTATACAATTACAGCTAAGAGTGAAGCTCTCCAAATCTTCAAGAAATTCAGAAGCCTGATAGAGAACAAGACAGGCAGCTCGATCAAGACCCTTCGGACAGATCATGGAGGGGAATTTTTGTCTGGAGAGTTTACTCGGTATTGCGAGGAGGCTGGAATTGAGAGGCATCTTACAGCCCCTTACACTCCTCAGCAGAACGGAGTGGCCGAGCGTCGCAACCGCACAGTAATGGCAATGGCTAGAGCTTTGCTCAAAAGCATGAAGGTACCAGCCAAGTTCTGGGGGGAGGCAGTCAGGCATGCCGTGTATTTGTTAAACCGGTTTGCCGACAAAAGTGCTTGGAGACCGTACACCGTTTGAAGCTTGGGAAGGTAGGAAGCCACACCTTGCTCATTTGAAAGTGTTTGGATGCACTGCATATGTGAAGAATACTACCCCACATCTCAAGAAGCTGGAAGACCGGAGCACTCCCATGGTATATTTAGGAGTGGAAGAAAATTGCAAGGCCCACCGGTTGTACAACCTACAAAATGGAAAATTATGTGTCAGCAGGGATGTTATATTCCAGGAAGATCTTGAATGGAAGTGGATTGGAGAGAGTGACAAAGGGGAAGATCAACTGGTAATTCTTGACACCTTGTTTTTCGGACAATTGTCAGACTGTAACCGAAAACACAGTTGAGTCATCAGAAGGAGTCCCTAACACGGAAGAAACACCTGGAGATGTTTCACCCAATGCAGCAGAAGCTAGCCCTGTGGAACTGTCACCTACTGTAGAGATGCCAAGTCCTTTCACACCCCAGGCCAGTGCAGATTCAGTTGTTCCTGCACTGGGAGTGTCATCACCCGAGTCATCTACTGGACCAGTGAGATACAGGTCAATTGCAGAGATATATGCCAACTCAGAAGAGGTAGATGCTCCAGATGAAGAAGAAGAGGGGGAGTTGATGCTTGCATTGTCCGAGGAACCTTCAAATTTCCAAGAGGCATCAACTGATAATTGCCGACTTGAAGCAATGAAGAGGGAATTGGAGTCAATAGAGAAGAATGGAACCTGGTCATTGACAGAACTTCCTGCTGGGCACAGGCCGATAAGTCTAAAGTGGGTATACAAGTTGAAGAGGGATTCAAATGGTGAAGTAGTCAAGCACAAAGCAAGGTTGGTTGCCAAAGGATATGTGCAAAAACATGGCATTGATTTTGAGGAGGTTTTTGCACCGGTGGCTAGACTTGACACAATCAGGGTGATCCTTGCTCTAGCTGCAAATCGAGGATGGGAAGTGCATCATCTGGATGTGAAATCGACATTTCTCAATGGAGAGCTAGAGGAGGAGGTGTATGTGACTCAACCAGAAGGGTTTGAGGTGAAGGATCAGCTGCAGAAGGTATACAAATTGTCTAAAGCCCTTTATGGTTTGAGGCAAGCCCCTCGAGCATGGAACATACGCTTGGACAGGAGCTTGAAGGAGCTAGGGTTCAGGAAGTGTGCCCAGGAACAAGCTGTCTACATGAAGGGAGAAGGTGCAGCCAGGGTCATCAATGGTGTATATGTTGATGACTTAATAGTGACTGGGAGTAGCACAGCTGAAATTCTGAAGTTCAAGACACAAATGATGGGTGAATTTGAAATGAGTGACTTGGGACTTCTATCCTACTACTTGGGAATTGAAGTGAAGCAGCAAAGTGGCAGAATTGAGCTCAAACAGACAGCTTATGCCAAGAAATTGCTACTTCAATTTGGCATGGCAGACTGCAATGCAACCAAATTTCCTATGGAACCCAAGACCAGGCTGCATAAAGATCCTGAAGGAATCCCTGTTGATGCAAAGGAGTATAGAGGCATTGTCGGATGTCTCAGGTATTTGACACACACTCGCCCAGATTTATCTTATGCTGTGGGTGTGGCAAGCAGGTATATGGAAAAACCCACTGCTTTACATCAAAAAGCAGTGAAACAAATACTCAGATATGTGAGGGGAACAATACACTATGGACTCACATATGTGAAAGCATGCTGTGATGAAAGTGTGTTTGGGTACTCAGACAGTGATATGTCAGGTGACCCGGACGGCAGAAGGAGCACAAGCGGGATGGTGTTCTACCTTGGTGAAAATCTGGTGACATGGAGCTCCCAGAAGCAGAAAACCGTAGCACTTTCGTCTTGTGAGGCTGAATTCATGGCGGCTGCTGCAGCAGCATGTCAGGCGGTATGGCTGCGTGGCCTTGTTAGTGAGCTGACAGGAGCAGCATCAAAACAAGTGTTTTTGTTTGTGGACAACAAATCAGCCATAGCACTTATAAAGAACCCAGTATTCCATGGCCGTAGCAAACACATTGATACAAAATTTCATTTTATCAGAGAATGTGTGGAGAACAAATTGATTCATGTGGCATTTGTCAGTTCTAGTGAGCAGCGAGCAGACTGCTTGACAAAAGCCTTGTCGGGAGTAAGACTGGGTGAAATGCGCCAGATGATCGGCGTACATGAGTTACATCCATGCCAGGACTAAGGGGGAGAATGTGAGTTGTTATTCTAGGCATGGATGACATGGAGAAATGCTGGACCAAGTCGTGCGGAGGACAGCACATTGCATTTTCAGAAGCGTTTTCAGAGTTTCCTTTTCTGCATATTTTTGTATTCCTGCAATCTGTGCAGTTAGCGCAGAATCTGCATTTTCCGTTTATTGTGGATCGTGAGTTAGCACGTTTCCCACTTTGTTAGTCATATATTCAGAATGTCTAGCATTTTTTATGTTAACAGATAATAGAGAGAAAATTGCCCCAACTGTGTCTCCGAAGAACTTTGAAAGTTCTTATCGCTCTCTCTGAAGTTTTACTGTTCACTACCCGAAAACTCAGTCTGAGATATTGAGTCTTGTGTCTTGCGTGCGATCTCAGTTCCTTGGCTGAAACCAACACCTTAATGGTTGCGAGTGAGCAGTCACATTTCCTGTTGGTGTACTGTATTCCCCGGCGTGTTTGGGTCGCCCTTGTTCCGGTCGGTCGGAGAGGTGGGGATGGAGGCCGGCGGCGAGGAGGCGGCGTGCGTGGTGGTGAGGAGGACGGCGCAACAGAACGGTGGCGCGGCGAGCCAGCGGGTGGTGATGCGGTACGACGTGCGGGCCGGAGTGGCGGCCTCTGTGATGGAGCAAGTATGACGTGCGAGCCAGCGGGTGGTGATACGCTACGACGTGCAGACCGGAGTCGCGGAGGCCGTGATGGAGCTCGGTGAGGAGGAGCCGGCAGAGATGTTCGACTACCATTCAAGCTGCCAGTGATATGTCATATAGATAATCACAAAGATGAGTGTACCACTTCTATATTTATGATTATTGAATAAATATTATTATATTCTTTGAATGGATTATTATTTATAAAGATTAGCAAGTATTTAACTTATTGGTGAAATCCTTTATTTGTTGTATGATGTCATTTTAAAAGATTCCTGATTGAATGTCATTGGTCGAAACACTACTGATTTATAGATCAGCACATATATTGATTGATGATCATATTTAACCGGTAATAGATATGGGGATATGAAATCAAAAAGGTGGACATATGTTAGAAAACATAGTATTGGATTGACCTACCTTAAGACACTGTTGGAATTGTTATGTCTTATGTGTCATCGGTTACTCTCAACCAATGATGATGTATAATCCTCGTACCTGATATTAGCGCAGCTTTTTTATATGTGTAATAGTGTACTTATAGGATGTCAAACGCTACTCCATAATTAGTTAGTTATAAAGGTAGATTTTTGGTACACTATGAAATATACGGAGAAATGTGACTGATCGGATATAATATTTGCCTTTCTTATATAACATGAGAGATATATTTAGGTCCCTCGATGTGATTGGATAAAGAAAATGTACGGTCATACCACCAGTGGTCGAAGAGTCGTTCACAGGAAGTTATCTACCACTAGATCGGAAAAAATTAAATAGTACATGGATGACACGTTTCTCACTTAGAGTTTGATCGTGTATCGTAAGGTAAAAGAAAAATACATAAACAGGTCAATAGGTTCAACCGGATGCGAATTTATAGCATGAGTATACTGAATAACGAACTAATCATAACCGTATACGATTTGATCGTAAGGAGTTATGAGCTGATCGTAAGTGACTAAGATCTAGTTACAGATGATATTACATAAGATTCATCTAGATTGATATTTGTGTATATTTAAGGTCGACATGTTCTGCTAGGGACCACTACCGATCAGTGATCGAAAAGGTGCTTTCGGATTACAACTAATATGTATGAATCTATTGTTGTAAAAAAATGCGGTTTTAGCATGAATTCAAATTTAATTCTAGCAAAACATAATTGATACAAAGCATAATTCCAGTACCATCTAAATGGCAAAATCAACATATGAATATATAACCCCATCAAGCCATTTAAACAATATAATATGCTTAAAACATAGAACATGTGGGCTATTAAAATCAGTATAAAGCTCAGATTTAACTTTTGATTATTGCCCTCAGATGTAGGGTTACACAAGATATAATCTTAGCTTTCCCGCTACTATAGTCTATACTCTTCACTAATTGAATATGACAAAAGAGATTCAAACTTTGAGATCTAAATAACAATTTACTAATATGTCATTCTTCATATTAGACTAACACCAGATTAAACTTTTGGCCAACATAAAGGCAAAGTAAGGTGATCACAAGATAGCACTTCAATTAGCCAAACAACTTGATAAACTTTCAGAGTATAGAATCATAGTTTTAACAAGTTCAGCAACAAGCCGAATTGGCTAACATAGGTGTATACAATATGAAATCCAGAGATCACAGAGCAAAAATATGTAATCACTTTAATAATTGTAGAACTGAGAACAAATGACAGCAGTAGTAATACTTTAGAGCTCAAGTTTGGTCAATTCAATTTTCAGTATATGACCATTATCATCATCGAGCTATCAAACCGAACCCACATTATCTCTTTGCAAATTCCAATCAGTGACAGATAGCAATCACTCATAGAATGAATATTTGAAGCAAAGTGCAAAGAGTAAATAGCCGAAATATTCACAACATCGGTGATACTCGAAATTACTGAGAAGGAATCACACAAGGCAAGGCATGCACGGAGCGCTGTCCCAGAAAACCAAACGCCTCGCTATGCCACGCAAGGAGACAAGGTAGACGGAGATACAATGTCAGCCTTAACACCTCAGTTCACCGAAGTATGAAGTCGAGGGTCGGGGAAGATGCTGCACAAGACTGACAGATGCTCCAGCCAAGAGCACCCAGGAACTCACAAATCATGCCTCGGTTAGTCCTTCCACTCGACACAGACCCAACCGAACCCACCCTCTAGAGTCAAGTCCCCAGAATCCTCAATACCAGATCTCAAAGAGAAAGGGCACAAGGAAATCGCACAGGAAAGACCCTAGAGAAGGCGATTTGGACCACACAACCACCAGCGCTGGGGAAGAGCTCGGCGAAGCGGCTGCTCCAAAAACCCAAATTGAGATCCAACTGAGGGAAATGGGAGATCGAGAAGGACGAAGAGGACTCACTGCTATCGGGTGCCGAAAAGAGGAGAGGGGAGGTCGCCTTATATAGGAGACGCGAAAAGGTGGCCGTCAGGCTGCCGCCAATGACCGACGCCGAGGCGCTCGGACCGCTGGTGCCTCCGGCGCTGTCGCCATCTCTGCTAGACCTGGCCACTTGAGTGAAGCGGTCAAGCCGCAAGTCTCCCCACCAGTGCACGCAAGAGGTAAGGTCGAAGGCCTTATATATTCCTCCTTTCTCTCTCTTTTTTTCCTTTTCAAATTAAAAAATTACCCAATTACCCTCAGAATCCAATATCTATAGGATCACACACTTAATAGGTTAGAATATGAAGGGTCTAAATGATAGACTCCAACTGAAATATGATCTCTACTTGTATTGAATAAGGATCCGATCAGAGACTTTTTAAGTAAGATACGATCTCTACTCGTATTGAATATGAATCTAGTGGGAGTTTCTAAATAAAGGGTGCATGGACTATGGGTTGTGTGCGAGCGCACGATAGAAACACACTTACCGAAACCTTAGCCACTACCTCTTGAAACCCCTGCTGTGCGCGTTGGTGCTAGCACACCGGTGCACGGTGCTCTATCCTTAGATGTGTGGATTTCGGTAGAAGCACTACTGATACTGCGGTGTTGATCGGGACGATCATAAGAAGGACATAGTTGGCACGTGAAGATCTACTATTGCTCTTGAACGATTGACTACTTTTATTACATTGATATGCACTATATTAAATCAGGTTGTTTCAACTCTTCTTCTATTGTACTATATGTCTAGTGATAATGATTTATGATCTTTTACTAGTATGGCTAACTGGTTTATATGTTAAAAAGTTTTAATGTACGCTAGTTAGCATTCCCGTAACTCTAACGGAGTATATATGGTGAAGCTGTCCATGCTCCGCGGTGGCAGCGCCTGATCCATGACATTGCATGGCTGTATGCTCATCAACTCGTGTCCCTGAGTCGCTCCCACGAATAGGTTAAACTTTTAAAAACAATAAATGCAAGGGAACTGTATGTGTATATTTTTCAAAAAATTCTAAAAAACATACGTTTTATGGTGATATATAGTTTAAAAAAGACATAATTTTTTCAGCTTGTGAAACATGACACTGCGTTCTATAGTCATATTGTTTCAGAAAACCTCACTATAACCAATTCACGTCCGAGCTGACATGTCGGTCCCACCCTGCATGCCACTGTACTACTGGCCCGCCTACCTTGGCACGCCGATAACAAGAACAGCCATAATCAACTTGGCTAGAATTGGTTAGGGCCGGTGACATTTTCTGAAATCATATAGCAATAAAACCTGAGTTATATACCATAATTAAGACATAAAATCCAATATTTTCTTCGACTACCACCATAAAGCTAGCTAACAATTTTATGAAATTTTCTCTTTCAACCAAAAAGAGAGAAAAGCTCAGTACACACTAAAGTACGTACAACCTAAAGTACAGGTTCTAAAATTACTCACACGCCAAATACAAAGCGTACACCAAGAGAAACCACATGCACGTAGGATTACATTGCGCCTGGTATTTTGGCCTGCGTCTTATAGTTTATGACTACAACTTATACTTTTTATATTATTCGTGAGAGAAAGTACAGAATAAAAGAAACTTGCATTCAATTTTGGTCAATATAAATAAAGTCACTACAATATGTATTACAATCAACTTGTAAACCCCGTTTTAAAAAGACACTTGTTTGAAAGCTAGTTACTATAGGAAAGTCAAAAGACAGCTTTTAGAATCTAAAAAAAGAGGCCTTCTTGAGCAGCTTGTATGGTAACTAACTCTACATATATTTGACAGTAATTTCACTTACAAACGGTAGTAACTTCCCGGTGCGCAAACTGGCACGCACATGCTCGTTAGCACTTCCATGTGTGTGTGTGTGTGTGTGTATAGGTGTTGTATTGACTTTTACTGATGATTTTTTGCTATAGCTTTTGGTTTTTAACTGAAAACTAGTTGCATGCCCGTGCGTTACAACGAAAAATAAATATCATACAGATATCACATCTTTGATAACCATAATCTAATCATTGGTGTCGCAAGGGAAAGTAAAATTAGTTTCATTGATGCTATTTTTGGCATGTTTGGCTAATGCACCAAATTTTCTTGATTGATGAGAACTTTACTCTGGGCTTATGTCAAACTTGCTTTTCCAGTTATCAAATGGTTTATAAGATTATATCTCTGGAATTGACAGGAGTAGAATGTGAACATGAGGACATAAGGTAGTTGACTCACAATATGAATTTTGAAATGCACAGAATAACTTGTCAGAGAAGCTCAAATGAAACTGACGGGTAGTCATCTTTGTCGGCAAACACATACATGTGATACATACTATCAAATATGATCTCAAACTGAACATTGAACATCAATTTTATCTTACGCCATCATGTATCAAGCAAAGTATATATGTTCACACTCGTAAATAATTCAAATTATAACAAACAATGGAACACTAAATTGAAAGTTTTTACAAATGCCAAGTGGGAGATTGTTAAATTAGTTTAACTGAAAGTGGCCCATGTAAATTATAGAAATGGTTCTTATAATAAAAGGTCTTAGTGTGATAGTCACTTGACTAAAGGATTAAGAATCATGGGTTTAAAATCCCTTTCCTCTCCCTTCAAATTTTTTGTGTACACACACTGGTTTAAATATTTAGTGTTACCTCCTAATGTACTAAGCATTGTATACTTGATGTGTTAAATATAGAGCATCACTTTTGTGCTCCTAGATATGTGCATACATTAGGAAATAATAAATCGTTGTATGCACATGGCTGTCATATGAATGGAAGCATCAGTTCATGTGCATGCATTAAGGCTACAATTTAGTGCTTAATCCAGGCATCTGTTTCAAGGTTTTATGGAGCCAACATGCAACAGTCATTAAGTCTAGATGTTGTTTCACTTGGCATTAAGTTTGCTGCTGTTTCACTTGGCATTAAGTGGTATTAAGTTTGCTGATGTTTCACCTGGCATTAAGTTTGTTGAATGGAGCGAATGTATAGTATATAAGCACATAGAGAGACTTTGGGAGGTGACATTTGAGCAGAAAAATCAGAAGAAAGAAACACGCATATTACAGTTCTATGATTATCAAGAGAGAAACAAAGGAAAAAGTAAGAGAGGAGACACAACTTGATATGCAAGGAGCTAGTATGTAACAAGGCGGGTTTGTGCGTTATAGCACATATAAATATTTTTGGTTGTATAAAGGTTGCTTCCTAGTTGAATCAAATTGTGCTAAATGATCTTATAGCTTCTGCAATTTCAATTTTTGCTTACAACAACTTCGTGGTCAATCCGGTGACTCAAAAGCTCGATAGCATCCCGTACGACGGCGTCGGCGACATGAAGGTTGGCCTCGCGTATGACCCGGCGACCATGGTGTGTAATGGTTCCCAACTCGTCATCACGGCCTGAGAGGACTTGGATCAGTTGCCCCAATTTTGGCACTAGGGAATAGAGATTCTATGTCTGAGAAACATGTTTTTATAGTAAGTCATTATTAGCACTTTCCATTCAACTGTATCATTAACTTTGTTGCAATACATGTTAATTCCTTTCTTGCATTATATACGCTATGCTAATCAAGCGATTAATTGTTGCCATCTCTGTTGTTTGAAAACTTTATATTCCTCTTAGAGTTCAAATATTCCTGATTTCCTGATGTTTACTATGCTTAGCTATTTGTGAATATTGAATTTGTGTTTATTATGGGAGTTAGAACATTTAGAAATACAAAAAGAAGATGATCAAGACATTGTCATCTTATTTTTCAACTCAAACTTAATCGCACCAATCCCCTCCAACTCCAGAAAGAGTGCAAACAAGAGTTAGTAACACATATCAAAATATTCCTCGCGTTGTACTTAGCCTGGATGAGATTGTTGCTAATCCGGGGCTTCGGAAACCAATTGAGATTTTGGATATAGATATCAGAGATGCTGCTAGAAGAGGGTATTTGCAAATGGGTCTATGTTAACCAATTGGTCATAAATTTTCACATAAAGAGTATGTGAACCAGAGGAGGAGCTTTCAAAAATCATGGTTTGCAAGGTATAATTGATTAGAATATAGTGATGCTAAAGATGCAGCCTTTTGCTTTTACTGTGTCCTCTTTAAATAGCCAAGAGTTGAAAACTATGGTATTGAATCCTTGACAAGGGTAAGGTTGTTAATTGGAATAATGCAATTAAAAGTTTTGATGAACATGTTGGTAAAATCTGTGTTATCATAATAAATCAACAAGACATTGCGAGGCTTTCAAAAATTATAGACAGGGTTTAGATTATGTGATAGCTGTAGAAAGAGCCTTCTTGGCTATGAAAATTATTAAGACTGATTTGCGGAATAAGATAAATGATGAGTGGATAAATTATAATATGATATGTTATACTGAGCGAGACATATTTGCAAGTATTAATGATGATAAATTTTTGAAGCAATTTGAAGAATGAGGTCACATAAGAAATAACTATCTTGTGCTAGTGATAAGTTAGCTTCTTATGAATGTAAAGTTTGTGTTCTTCGTATTTATTCATACACATGTTTGATTTACTCTCATATGTTGTCTTTATAGATTCTGGTTCTTATCCAACTATCAGTGAAGAAATTATGGGATAAGATAGAGAGCAAATGCTTGTTATTTAGGTACTCAAATTGTATCTCTACTATGCTACATTGTTTAGTTTTTGCTATGTTTTTCTTATTATGTTTTATGTTGAAGAAGTGAGCCAAATTTTTATATCATTGATATATTTATGATGTATTTTTATTATACCGTAGTGTAAGTATAAATTAGTGTTAATTCTATCATGTTACCTTGCCAAAGTTCATCCTTAAGCACAACAAAATTCTAGAAATTAGTCGCCGATGGCAGCGACAGGCGAGGGCATTCAAGTCGGCGTCGGTGTCGGAGCGGGGCGGGGTAATGGTTCGTCGGCTTTTGTAGCTCTAGGTTGGCCGCGTGGGCACCGGTTCCGATACCATGCCAGTAGAAGCGTGAAGTGTGACCAGTGTAAGGATACTGGGTTGAACCATGGTGGATGAATTAACAGCTCGACTAGTGGAAAAAGATCATCCTGCAATGCAAGATACAATGCAACATAAATATTCACAGCATTGGTGTCTTCGTTCGCAATTGCAAAACAAGATTTACGCAAGTGTTCAATCAGAACATGGCAAAAACTACGTCTCGGTTTGGCTAAATCTAACTGACATGCTGCCATCCACTGATCCGCAAGGATCGTCTAGGCCTACACTGTTCATGGCTAGCATTATCACGGCAGTATTACCGATATCAGGATGCAAATCGCACACATATCATCAAAATAGAGTAAATTATACTTTGCATCAGTAGATTACTACTTGTTTTACTTTGTACTAAGATTATTTAAATAAATTTTCACTTAGCATTAGCCAACCATGTTTGGCTCTAACCGGTGCACCTCCTGACCAGCTGGGCCCACCCACGAGCCTCTAACTACTCCACGACGGCAGTCCACGCAAGCGCTTATTCCCTCCACGTCAGCAACGACCAGATGAAGGCACCCGAGCTTCATATCACGAGCGCTAGAGGAGAGGAGGCGGCGAAACCCTGCAAGGCATGTGCGGCGAAACCCTACAGGGTGTGTGCGGCGACGAGATTGACGGGGGCATGCGCGGCGACCTAGAGACGAGATCGGCGGGGAAGGCGATGGAGATGGTGAGGGTCTTGTGGGCGCTTTACTGCAATGAGGAGGATGACCTCAACTCCGTCAGTACGCAGGATTGAGTTTGATTTTGGTTGCAGATTTGTGGTTGGGATGATGGGAATAGGGGTGGATATCGAGTTGGCTCGACTCGGCTCATGAAGGCTCGTTAGGAAAGAGCCTCGGCTCGGCTCATTAAGCTAACGAGCTAAAGAGAAGCTCAGCTCGGTTCGTTGAAAAGCTCGAGCTCGACTCGTTAGGCTCGTTAGGTGGAATATACAAATTACATCAATCTTATGACTTGTTAGGCTTGGCTCGTTAGGCTCATCATGTTTTAGATTTATCTTCCTGAATGATAACTTCTATGATTCTCTAGAGTGACAGCGAAACCTATACAATAGTAATCCTATGACTAAAATTACATCAAAAAAGAAAGAGCATCTAATGTAGTAGGTTCATAACAAAGTAAGAAAAACTTGTCAAGAAAACTCCAGTTCCAATATGAGCAAATATGGTATTTGATGGTTCCTTTCCATAGATGAAATTAACAGAGAAAAGAGTAACGTGTACTTTAATAATACCTCTCAGTGACTAAAGAGGTATAAAAATTGGCATGCATACATACTACTACTACTGCTGTACTGAGCCGTTCAAATTGTGATAGGCCAAAGACGCTGTCGAGTTAGGCCGATCGAACCTAGCGAGCGGCTTGCGAGCCAGCTCGGCTCGTTAACGGACCAAGCTGAAACCCTGGCTCGACTCGGCTCGTTTGTGCCACGAGCCGAGCCTAGCCAAGCCTTCAACGAACCGAGCCAACTCACGAGCCTCGAGCTTTTTTGCCACCCCTAGATGGAAATGAGGTCAGATAGGCTTGATATGTTTGGGGGTAAAAATTGTCATGTTTTTCATCGGATTTTACAATAAATTTGGTGGGACAATTTCTTGTATAAAGATTTGACATTCATAGGAGTGAATTCAGATCGAATGCGAATTAAATAGTACCTTTACCACATTCAAATTTGTATTTTGTAAATAAATATAAATATGAATTCGAATATTCTCGAATATGCATACAAATCAAATATTGTAACAAATATGAATTCAAATCAAATATCTACTCAATTCGATCGGATCCAAATATCCTCATAACTTATGTAGTATAAAGATATTAATGACATTTTATTCTAGTATAGTCACGTTTAATCATTCTAATTCATTTATTTCACCTAAAGAAATATGAATTCACATTGAATTAAAAAACGTGTCTCGTGTCTAACTAATTAGTCAAATTACAATTATATATATTGCTTTGCTAAATACGAATGCGATTAATCTATTTAAAATAACATTTTAAATAATAAAAATTCATACCATATCTGTATCCATACTTTTTATATAAATTCGAATACGAATAGAAGAGATTGTTAATCGGATAAAATTATACCGTATTTATACCCTATCAAATACGGTAACCGAATAATACATATAATTCGTACCAATTTCCCACCCCTAAACAGTCATGGCGATTTGGATATTAGGGTTCATGGCGATTTGGGGGTTCTTGGCTGCCGCTCTGCCCCTTCTCTGCCTCGCTACAGCTTCCCGTCACAAGTCGCAACCCTCCTATTAACCCTTTGTTCTACTGACGTGGGCTAGGAGCCACCTCAGCGCCCACGTGGACAAACAAGCCTGCACGCGTCCGGGTGCAACATAAGTGGCCAAGCCGGTGAGGGATGAGCAGGTTGTGCTAGTGCAAAGTAGAACCCATAATGAAACAACCTGGTGCAATCTGAAAGTATTGGACAACACTGACATAAAATGAAACAAGTAGCAATCTATCTGGTGCAAAGTGTAATCTACTCGTCAAAATACTGCTGTGCATACGCATGATGGCGAGTACTTGATATTGCTGATCCCACTTCTTGCCATTCGGAAGCTTTAAGCTAGATGAACGGCGATCATATGTAACTTGGGCTCCAATTTGCAGTCCTTGTGTCAGCCTCTGCTGATAATTGTGGCTACGTGTTTCATTTGCTTAGTATCGTGTTTCCAGCAAGGCGTCGACTAGCCCAAAGTCCATGGCCTAGGTAAAACAAAATATTGACATGAGTTATAGTTCAGTATCACAAGTTGCTGCTTTGATTTATTCTGCTACATATACGAGAGAAGAAGTTACTTCGGAAGAAGACATGAAGCGATCCCTCTCTGTCCACTGTTGCACTATATCCAAGGGTTGCCCCGTGAAAGCAGTAAACATTTTATCAACTTTCTGCATGCACATTTGTCAGGAACTTTAATCACAGATTAGAAACCAAAATTAAGAGTCCAGTTCCTACTTAAGAGTCATCAAACATCTGACGAAAAATCATGGTGAAAAAAACATAGACTTGTTGGCGATTGCAAAAGACTTACATCACGGGCATAAATGGTTTCCCCAACTTGTCGCCTCACCTCCTCCACATTGCCCTGCAGTTCGTCCAATTGTTAGCTTCAAAAACAAACTTCAAGTAAACTTAACACAGGTGCATGCAGACACATGCAAACTAGGTCATTTCTTGCAAGTTTGGTGTTGCCAGCCAAAGGATGGTAATTATCAAATTAGTCACACAAGATTAAAAATTCATCCTGCTTCTTGATTCATATAAGAAAGCCCACAGTCATACCTAAGAAGAAAGCCCACAGTCATACCTCCGATCCACCTTGAGGTTGATGAATCATTACTCTAGCATTTGGCATTGCATAGCGCATTCCCTTCTCACCGCCAGCAAGAATAATTGCAGCTTGACTAGCAACAACACCAAAGCACACTGTCCCAACTTTGGGTTTTATCTGCTTGTGTTAACAGAAAGAAATATTTCATGCATTAGCACAGAGCATCAGAATGAGACTATTTCTGTGACCTTTGGTGTATGGCAAATGGGAAAGATGGCATTACAGGAAACAGAACAACCAAATTGTGAGTTAAACACATCCCTAAAATTCATTAGAAACAACTACAGAGTGAAGCTTAAAAAAACAAATTAAATGCATGTGAATGATTCATCAAAACAAAATGCTGTTGCTTTAGAAATATATATATCAACATTTAAGTTTGGGGCTGCTTGCCCAAAGTTCATAAAACTATTTCTGACAAGTTGTAAGGCAATATAAGGGTGTAGTTCAATATCATGGAGCATGCAAGTTGGTCATAGGAAGCTCTTCTGGGAAGCTAAATATGATTTTATAAAGCCAATTGTAACATTTGATTAAGTTGTAGGAAATAGGAATGGCTAACAGGTGTTGCTCAATAACATGGAGCATGTAAGTCGGTCATAGGAGGCTCTTCTGGCAAGATAAATATGATTTTATAAAGCCAATTGTAACACTTGATTATGTTGTAGGAAATAGGAATGGCTAACAATGGCCATGGACCAAGCACAATCTGATTATCTGAGGCCCTGTTTGGAATACAGGGTTTTTTCCCTGTTTTGGGACTAAGTTCACAGCTCATTGTTTTACAACATTATCTTTTCCATCAGAATTGCAACGACACTGCAATAGAAATTAGAAAGATCTATGCCCTGAAAAGAGCAGTAGAGCACTAATAAAGCAAAATAAATAATCCTAAATCCCCATGTGTGATTTATGTACAAAACATAAGCATTTTTGGCCCGGTCAACCCAAAGCTGGGGCTGGGCCAGATTGTGGAAATGAGGCCTATGGCCAGCAGGACCAGACCAAGCCCTCTTGGAGCCAGCCCAGCGTGATAAATGCTCATGTCTATGTACCAATATAAGAATACAACTCTTGCAAACACTACCATTGGTATAAGAGTAGCTTTTGCATTTCATTATGCTTTCCTGTTAATACTAAACATTGGCTGCAGTTTACATGTAAGCTCACTAGCTAAGGAATGCGTATAAAGCAGAAGAAATTAAATTCTTTGCGCTGTATCTACAATGTATTCTAGACTTCTAGTGCCAACAAAGTAAATCTTATATTAGATGGAAGCACTCTTATGAGGCATGAACAAGAACAAAGTATACAACAGGAATCTCCAAAGGTATGATTATATGAAAAACATAGCGTGAATATTAGGACAGAAAAGACGCTGAATATAGATGACATACCCAGGACATGCAATCATAGATGGCTAAGATGGAATATAGACTTCCACCAGGGCAGTTAAGATAGATCTGGCAAAGCAGAAAAATAATTTGAGTCATACAAAAGCAGGTAGAAGATATAGAACAATTGAGGGGCTGCTACAGTACACACTGAGGCAAAATGTTATGTCGTGAATATATATTTTGAACCTTCAATAACAGAAAAATGTACACTAACCAGAATATCAGCCTCTTCATCAACAGCAGAAAGTGTGACAAGCTGTGATATTACACGTTGTGCCACTTGTGAGTTAATATACTGACCAATGAAGATTATACGGTTACCCAATAATACTGTTGCCAGATCAAGAGGGCCACCAGGAGTCATGATAGCAGGCATTAAAGGTGGATTTTCATTCTCTGATGCTACAATTGTATTTTGCCTATAGAAAATAATTTACAATGTTATGGATGAATCCCAGTACACATACTGTTGACTTGGAAAACGAAATAACCAAACTTCCAATTACACAACCTAAATAAAACTAGAAAAAGATATCAAGCAAAGCTTCCAATATATCACCTCAGATAAGAATGACAATGTATCCTCTCATCCAACCGTGAAGAAACGGCAGGTGTTACAGATTGCAGTCCTATGTGTAAAATTTGAGTGAGACAGCAATTCAACACATTTGCAATAATAGACCATAAATAAAGAAACATGAACTAAACAGAAAAAAAAAAATCCAAAAGCATGCCCAACGCAAAGTTAGCATTCTCCATATTCTCTCATTACACTAAACCAAGACTTACAGTCTTCCTCAAACCATGTTGAATCAAATACACTGCAGTGCCAAACATAGTTAATGCAAATACAATCTGAAACAGTCTAGTTCAACAGTATGCCCATATGCCTGCTTGGCAATCAGAAAGAACTGCAACAAGGCCCTAAACCAACTTCCAGATCAGAGCAAACTGAAGTAATATGCAATGCACGGCCTCTATGAACTTCATCCTTTTGCAACATATTCTATCATCCACACGCGTCCATTTCTTAACATACTTTGCGGATCCCGGATTGCACAATGATCTCAAACTTTTTCTGTTTAAATAATCTTAGCATTCTACTGCTACATATATACTCTCAGGTAATGCCAGCATTCCAGTTCCCTATACTATACTCTATGAGCGGCCTGCCAATCGCAGCCCCAACGGAAACCAAACGATGTTCTAACCAGTACTCCAGTAGACCACAATCTACGACATCTTGCTGAACCCTTATCAGTTATCAAATCAAACGATCCAAATCCCAAACAGTCCTCGCCGACACAACTCAACCTTCCCTGGCTGGTTCCACCGGATTCGTAAAAGAAACATAACAAAATTTCTACATCTACGATGCTAAACAGGTACAGAAAAATCTCACCTCGGAGGCCCAAGCTTGCTCTGGTTCCACTCCGCCTAAGGACCAGACAAGAAAGATGAGGGCGGGAACGAGCAGTCCATGACTGGAGAAGCGGGGGAGAGGTGGGGAGGTAGAGAGGTAGTGCTCACCTGTGCGAGAGGAGGCGGGAGGGAGAGGCGCGGACGGCGAGGGGGGTGGAGATGGCCATGGGAGCCATTGGAGGCGGAGGTGCCTGAGAGGGGGAGCGAGGAGAGGACTGATAAGGAGATGTGTCGCGAATCTAGATCAGGTTGGACTCACACGGGTTGGCCTTAGCTTTCTTTTCCACTTATTGCGTGTTATGATACGGTAATTATTTTTTAAATGATGTATTTTTAAGATAGATGGGATTAATAGAAATATTATAGTAAAAGGTATACTAAATTCAGCTGTATTAGTTAAAATTATATGTGATTATTTCGTTTTATATACTATCTCTCGTGAACAGTCAGAATTTAAATATTTAAGCTATAAGCCACAATTCAAAAGAATCCAGGCTTTAGGTCATTGTTTGCAGCTGTATGGGGACTCTTGCGCGTGTCCTGCAATTTGGCCCTGTTGCTCGGGCTTTAGGTCCGATTTTATTAATGAATGTTAGTTTTTTAAGATGTTTAAGTAAAAATAAAGACAAATAAAAAAACATATTTACATCTCTATGGATAATACAAAAAGAAATAAAAAAGGATTATGTTACGAAGTTAACGTATTTCAACCAGCTTTTGACTTTTGAAAAGCTTAATTAAGTGCTGAGATTTTTCTGAGCATTGGTAAATTGTTGGGCAATCGTATGTTCATAATTATAACAGCCACTCTTGAGGCCCTTTTTTTAACTTGCTGAGAGGGCACTTATGAATTATGATTATGACCATATGTTGCCTCAACACACACACACACAAAAAAGAGGGGAGAATTTGTGCCTTTATGGATTTCCCAATGAGCGGCAGAAGAGGTGCCTGAGCTCCCGGAGCCCGCATTGGGCATCTACTTTGCACGAGATGGAGAATGCAAGAAAAACATTGGCTATCCGTGGTTGCCGTGCACAGTGATGCATGGCTACTTTCTGTAAAAACGACAGGTGATTGACTAAAGCCGAGAACATCTGAATCTCTGGCCAAGCAGTCCAAGTCAGAGATGAAAGAGGACGACGACGACGATGAAGGTGAGCGTGGAGCCGTGGAGACGAAGGTACGGAGGAAGACGACGATGAGCACGGAGACGCGCTCTGCGCCTCTGCGGGGCATGTGGATCTGCTGCGACGTCTGCTGAGAGTAGGTTCCACGCCAAGTGCGTCAAGATCACGCCGGCGAGGGCGGAGCACATCAAGCAGTACAAGTGCCCGTCGAGCAGCACAAAGGACGGTCATCTTGGTTGGAAGTAGGACAGTGTTGCCTGTACAAAGTAATTCGAACATCTTGTGTCTATAACTGGGTTAGATTTGGCGATGCAGGATCAATTTCGTCGCAGTGATGCGTTTGGCGCTGAAAGCAGTTAGCTGCGTTGTAACAGTACAAGCTTTAGCTGCAGTTTGACCACATGAGTGCAAGAAATGTTCATTTGCGATGGGGCTTGAAAAGCTGCACATAATCACGTATGCTCTAATTGTTATCAGGCACACGCGTACTCGGTAAATGCCACCCAACAGAGGTACTAGGGAACAGAAAAGTATGCTAGGGCATACATTTTCACAATCATGAGTAACCAAGGACGAACTGAGTTTTAATTATAAACAAAATTCGAAATAAGAAATAAAGACAATAACCGAGCAATCAAAATTGAAGTTTTCAATGCAGGGCAAGTTTGTGAACCATGAACATGTTTTTCCCTTTTTATCATTAAACTCAAGAAAACCTGACATTCATCATGAGTATCTTGCATTACAGCATAGCTCTTCAATCAGTTTTTTTCCACAATATGGCGGAATCATTTCACTTCTCACACCAGGGAAGTGCCATCAAAATCCTCAAAAATTTGAAGGAGCCCAACCGAGATGGCCGAGTTGGTTTTGCTGAAATGCTCCAACCTGAGCTCCTGGAGCCATGGCTGTCATATCAATGCCGCCATTTCCAGCCAATGGAGGCGCAGCTGGCTGATGTACCATGGATTGAGGGTTCTGCACCATGGTCATAGATGTCGGCTGTAGTGTGTGGGGCATGCCAGGGTACTGCAAGTGAGCAGCATGTGGAGCTGGGCTGAAAGGGGCATGACCGTTATGTTCAGGCAAGTATGCTGTGTGGGGTGACACCGGTTGTCCCATCAAGTTGTAGAACGGTGCTGATGGCATGTTAGGAATGTCCCTATGAGCCTGAATCCATACATCTGTTGTTTCAACCTGTCAACCAGCACATGTGTTATTCATGTTTACAGTACAACAGGAACCAAAACAATAACCTGAAAGCTTAGTCAGCAGTCCAAAATGAATTATAGGTACCTGTGGATTGGGTGTGTAGAGATTGTTGTCCTTGTATTTACTCATACTGGCATCCTCAACAGTGCCTGTGCTGCCAATCACACCAGTACTGACATGATTTGCATAACCACCATATCCAGCAGGACTGCCAGCACCAGGGAACACTTGTTTGTACTGATGAGGTGGTCCATATTTCACGCCATTGGCTGCTAGCTGTGAGGTTCCGTTTGGCATTACCAAATAGCTGCTGGCATGTTGCAACTGAGGAAATGCGGGATTGCTTGAATAGTTTGGGATCGCCACTGGAGGCACGTAATATGGAGAGAAAACATGTCGATATGACAAGAAGTTTGGATACTGTGGTACTTGAACCTGTGGGTACATCTGGGGCACTGGTTGTTGAGTTGTTGCAGATACAGATAACTGACTGACATTTCCAAGATGTAAGCCCATGATCTGTCAACACAGTTTCACATAATTTGTCATATAACCTTGTTAATAAAACATGGCTGGGACGGCAGGTAAACACTAACAAGAAAACCTAGATGGCCCAGCATCATAATTGTATGTGCATGTTGGAGCCAACAGTCATTTAGATAGTTGGATCCAAGCTTTGAAAAGACATAAAAACAGGCCTAAAGTGCAGAAACAATAGTATTAGATATCATGGACAACCAAGTTAAGCCAAATAGCTTAGGGGGAAACTACTGAGGGCGCCCTTCTGGTTTCTTTGAGAGAACTTATAAGTGTAACTGATGTTCACATAGGTGTATGCAGGTCTTCGTTATCATCAAGTTCTAATACAAGGTCAAAAATTCCAGTCAGGTTCTCAAAGACATGTTCATCACTAGGTGGCAGATAATGCAAATTGCATTAATCACGATCAATAGTAAGCCAACCAGAGGAACAAGCTGATTAGGTGGAACTATCTGAAAATACAACAAAAGATCAGCTAAAGTGGACAAAGAAATGTACACAAATTCATAACTGAAACATTTGTGAACTGGCTGTTTAGATAAGTATGCGTTTGTGAATATAAATCCAGAGCAACATATACCAGACACCAAAAAGTAATAACTAGATGATAATAGCAGATCGGTATTACCTCAGATGAATAAGGTATAGTTTGGGCTGTTTCACCATCAGCAGCTTTAGTGATAAACGGCATCTCGTATCTAGAATCTGGCTCATATGCCTGGTATATCAGGAAATAGAAGGATAAGTGCCAGTTTAAACATCAAGGCTCTACTAGGGACCACAGATACAAGGTAAAATGAAAACATTATTGTTCTGCTAGAGACCACAAATAGTCAAATACAAGGTAAAATAACAAGACTGTCATCCATTCTACATCTTTTAGTTACCTTAAAGTTCTGCACAGCTGAATTGCCCTGATGTTGGGATTGAGGAAAAGAATGTGTGACCTTTGAAATCATCTCATTTGACCTGCACTCGCCAATAGCACCAGGATTTGGGACCTCCATGTCCTCAGTCATCAACTGCTGATGTTCAGAAACTGAAACAACTGAATCTGATTGTGAAACTGCGGCACAAAAACCATCAAGATCCGTCTGGTCACCGGGAGGCACATTATCAGTTGATCTGTCAGAATTTAATGCTGTCAAACTGCAGTGACAAACAAATACAAGTCCAAGATATTTTGGATGAACAAGGATTATTTCGCAATAGAAAGCAGACAATCTTGAAGACAGTCAGCTACAGATTCCTGCTTGAAAAGAAAAAGGGAATCCAAAGCACTAGCTATAGATGCAGGAGAGTCACCTTGTAGAAGAATGACCATTCAATCCTTCTTTAGTTGCAGTATCAGAGACTGATGTCAAAGCCTTCGACTCAACTTCAGGTTCAAAACTACCAAAGATAAGATGTGTTCTTTCGGAGTCTGGTACCCTGAGGTGCTCAGGTATGATTACATGTTCATCTTCGAAAACATTAGCTCGTGAAAGCTTCTTAGACAAATCAGCCAGGCCCGCCTGATTACCATCAACAGATGATGTAGCACTGGAAGGTGCCACAGTAACTGCATGATTGACAGATCTGGGGTTGACTGATTTGGGCTTCCACTCAAGATGTGAGTTAACTGCATAGAAATGAGCAGTATTTTTTCACTTACCATACGTTAAACCAAAAATAGCTCTACTGAACATAAAAATTACCCAGGGTTCAAACAATAACTCTCCCTCCAAAAAGTGACCAACAATTGAAACATGGCATGTAAGAATTTTAGCAGGGCTCAATGATGATAACAGTAAATGGATTCTTCTGGTTTAAAAGTTGGACAAAAGCTTAAAGAATCTGCAATACTATTCTCTTCAGTGTGAAATTGTTAACATTTAGTTTCCAGGCAATTTACAACAATGCTGTATAGATAGAGAAACTGTGCAATGATCTGGGTCTAATGGGATGGGGCTCCAAGTAAAAATACACACCATTAACACTAAATTTTACTCACTGTAACATGTTTTTAGCAAAATATCCTAACAGATACTGCTACTAGTATATGTTCGATTATGGAATGTCCAGATATTTATGTAAAAGCAGCATGTGCAATGAAAAGATGGGCATACCCACCATAATCAAGCTACTCCCTCCATTCTTTTTTACTTGATGTTTTTTGACTTTTCATGGTCTTTAATATATGATTTTGACCGCTACTTTGTATAACTTTACACTAAGATATACTAATAAAATTGTAATATTATGAAAGTATTTTTAATGACAAATCTAATAATACAATTTTTGTATAGCCAATCTAGATAGCTTTAAATCTATTGCTAGTCAAATTATAGAAAGTTTGACGGCATGAATTTTAGGAAGTCAAGTAAACAAGAACTGAGGGAGTACTTGTTTAGTAATGTATCTCAACATATTGAGTTCCCATGGGAATGCTAACCTTTTGAATGACCAACATTGATGCTTGGCTTAGAATGGTATTGACTTGAAGGAACTGGCCTACTGCTCAATGATACAGACGAACTAGAATAGGAGTTTTTCGATGAGGCACCAGGTAACCTAGATTGTTGTTCATTTGAAGCATTATCCTTTGTTGCCGTTATCGCTGTGACTAAGCTGTTCGAGGTAGATGTGTTTGTTGCTGCACTATCAGAATGTCGTTGCCTAGCACCAACTACTCCAACTTCACGCTTAATGGCTCCAAATGTTCCAGCTGATTTAGAACCAGGAAAGGGTACGTGGATTGGATCTGATGAAGAACAGCAAAGTTCACCAGTAAAATTCTTTGTCCCTGATGGCACAGTTAGCAATTTGTTTTGGTTGCCCTTTACCAGAACTGCATGTGGACTAACCAATTTTGTTCTTGTCCCTTCAGATTGTTCCAGCCCTTGGTCACTAGAAGGCTTGACTTCTTTATCATGGGCTTGAGCAGCAATTTTGCATCCATTATCAGCTTGAATTGTTCCATGTCCATTAGAATTTCGAGTAACCAAGTAGCGCTGTGCAGCTAGCTTTTCAGTTGAGCTTCACAGAAAAAGGACAAGGACATATGTGAACAGATGTGATACTGGTGAAAATGATGTAGCAAATTTCAGTTTACATAGAAGAAAGCAGAATATCAAAACCGTAAAGCAGAGAAGACAATAGTGCTATTAAATATTCATGTAAAGCAACACTAATAGTGAATAGAAGAGAGTGACTATGATATATGTGCATGTAATTTGCATTTTACATACACTTTTCCCACCATCCACTAATCATCCTACAATTGGGAGTGGTGGGGAGTGCGAAGAAGAATGTTTGGGGAGGAAAAGGTTTTTAAATGTTTTTGACTATAAAAGTTGTATGTACCATAGCCATGCCCGTAGACGAATGCTGGTAGAAACTACGAGCACGTGGGTAAAGAAGACATGTCGCTCAGTCACTTCCAAAAAGAAGAATCATAGAGCAGCCGTCTATCAAACACACGTCGATCAATTGCATAAGAAGTCCATCTACAGATATATTACGAGTTTATGTTATGCTACTGCTTATGCAGGTTTGCACGATCTGATTATCTTTAGTTGATATAATATTTCTATTAGTGTATGCTATCTGCTGTTTATTCCAAAAGAACTACAAAATGAGAGATAACCAAATGACTGACACTGACATACTCTACCTTTTGTCTCCAAAATTTGAAAGAGCCTGTCCATTACTAGAGTCTCCATTGTGAAATGATTCTGAGACAGTCTCACCATCTGCCTTCTGTTTAGTTCGGTTGTCTTTCACAATACGAAACTCCCGAGTGACTCCTACAAATATCAGATGTTAGAAAGTAGCAGAAATTTTGGCTTACTCCAAAATACTAGAATAACACATAGAATTTAATGCTGAATAATAATTTTTTTCTATTTTACTGCCTTAATCACAGACGACAGGCACTAGTGACTAAACTATTCCTGAAAATTAAAACTCATGCATAAACATCATTGTCACAATAAGAATAAAGGATTGATTGCTGCTCCGGAATATGGAGCCAACAGGCAATTTGGAAGTTAGCAAATGTTACATAGGAACATGGAACACCAGAAACAATATACTCATATTGTGATATACCAGTGCTTCCAACTATCCATGAGTTCCTCATTTCATAAAATGTTTCATCAAGGCACAGGTCTTATGGAAGCATGGCTGGATGTTAGATGCCTAAGAGCATGAGCGCAAAAGGTATTTTTGTCTCAACCCTTGTTAGGTTGATAGTTTGAATATCACACACTCGGATTCAACAGTCAAAAATCAACCACAGATGCTAATAGCACAACCTAGCGCAGAAGTGAGCTACAGGCAATAATACCCAGATACCTGTGTTTACCCCCCCCCCCCCCCCCCCAAAAAAAAACATGTCAGTTTGGGCACCACATATGCAAACATCTAGGAAATTACTCTCACAACGATCAGCACAGGAATCAACTTAACCAAAGACATTAATGTGGCCAAGAATCAGTGGATCTTACAAGCAAATTAGGGGATTTCTAAGATCATACTATTTGTGAAACCAATCACATGTCAGCATTGATAAAACATCAATAAGCAAAACCAATAATACATGATCTCGGATTAGTGCAAGTTTGCAACTCGACAAGAATAAGAAAAACAAATGAGGTCTTCTAACAGGGTCCAATTTTGAAACAAGATGCATCTCAAACAAGTATTGCAGGATACATGTTCAGTCATTAGTTATTAAACTAAAACATTTCGTGTCATTTTATACCATGTTGTATATGTAAGTTTACCTGGCAATGAATTTTGAGAGTAGCCTCCTCTATTAATGTTTCTGTTCAAAACTCTTCCATGTCTTGCCCATTCTGTTTGCCTTTCCTGCGGTGCCCTGATATCATTGGAACCTTGTTGAATTGTGCTCTGCAATTGCAGAACAAACTAAGCATAAGGTGAGATATGGTAACCATAAACACTAACCAAATCATATTACTGATGCTTCATGAACAAAAGGAAATCCTAAATATGAAAATATTATATCAGAATAGCAATTATTGGACAGAAAATAACATTTTTTGTATTTTTCTAAAGAGGAATGCAGATAATATTTGTTAGCAAATGCTACCAACCAACCATTAGAATTTCAAGCATGAAATTTAAAATCTAGTATGTAGCTTCAACAGGTAAAAGTAACAATGGTATACATTACAACATACTTTATAAGAACCCATAATTTTTACAGATGGCGATTTTATAAAGTCATCTTAGAGAGAAAGCATCCAATTTCAAAAATGAGTCCGAAACACTGATCCTTTAATTCCAGAATTAGATCTGGAAACAGAAAGGTTTAAATAAATAGCAGCAGCATTGGTTAAAAATAAGAAAACTAAAACTGCCGACCAAATAAGGTCAACACATCAAGTAAAAAAGAAAGCACATTAGCATTCATGTCTCATCCGGTGAGCAAATACAACCAGATTCACAACTATACCTCTCTGTTATTGTCATGTCTCTTTCTAACGTCATGAAGAGAATCTGCACAGAGCATGAAGCATTGATTAGTACTTTCGTCAATCTAGCTAATCATGCAGCCTCTAAGCCTTTTCCAAATCTAAACAATATAATAAAATAGTCCCAAATGAATAAGTTCCTAGTATTGAATGCATTCCTTATTCTGAAACAAAATCCCCTGAAGGTCGAAACCAGAACAGGTCAATGGCTAGCCAATGTAATCATCAGAGCACAGAATCAATGTTAGGTCCCAGCAGACACAAACGCCGCAAAACATCAACCCCTTCACCTGAATTTGCCCAGCGGCAAGCCTTTAACCCCTAGCATATAGTTAGGACAAACAAAACCTTTATTGCGTCTTAAAGCCCTAGCAACAATGGGAACCCAGAGAACAGAGTAAATCAAAGATATCAAATAAATAATCACCCCAGTTTTTGCTTACCATGAAAATTTGTGCATTTATTTTAGCCCTGACAACAATTTTTTTTGGAGATAACAAGCCCTGATAATATTTTCAGCCGCCGTCTAACTAAAAAGAACAGCAGAACACACAAGGTTATCACTGCAGGATCATTAACCGATCAAATCCACCAAAGCATATAGGGCCAAAGGCCACCAGAGCGGCAACAAGGGAAGCTTTCCGCACGAATCGGTGTGAGAGAAGATAGATGAGTACCTCGTGGGGAGGGGCGGTGGCACCATCCATGTGGCAGGTTGCGGCGGAGCGCAGTGGAGGAGCGAAACCCTACGGTTTGTGGAGGGGGACATGCGGCTTATTTTTTCCCCTCTCCTTTTGTGTTCTTTTTTAAAAGTTTCCTTGGGAAGAAGAGAAGGTATGGCAGGGACGGAATGCAAAAGTTCCCCCCCCCCCCCTTTTGGGTTGTTGCATTACAAATAATTTGACATGGGTCGTCTAGATTTGGTTCGTATTTGAATGGCTAGTTCTTTTCGGCTTTGGCTTTGACTTATCACTTCCCAGTAACTAACTTTTAAATGGTACGACTTTTTAAGACGAGGTCTACAAATTGATTGTAATAGACACTGTATCGAGTTCAGATATACTAGCCAAAATAGCATGCGAATTTTGCTCTTCGTACTGTCTCTCACGAACAGCCAAATTCAAAAACCATATGCCAAAAACCAAAGCTACAGCCCAAAAGAACCCACCCAATTATCCGTATCTATACTTTAAATTATTAAGGATATGGTATCATTAATGTTCGTTTTGTATTCGTATTCGACAAGATGTTTGAGGGGAAACAAAATAGATATTTCTAGTACTTTTGTTGTTTGGGTCCCACAGGGCTTTGTCTTATGACTGTTCACTTTTGCTACAATAACTAGCTTTAAAACGGTGTCTTTTCAATGCAGGATCTACAAATTGATTATAGTAAACACTATATCAAGTTCAGTTATACCATCCAAAATCGTAAAGACTGTTTCTCACTTCGTACTCTCTCACGAACAATCAGAATTCAAAAGCCATAAGCCACAGCCCAAAAGAACTCAACCTTTAGCTCTCTAGAACTTTTTAGGCACTTTATACAGTGTTTACATAGTAAGTGCAGTCAGCATACATTAAACTATAATTTTTAGGTGTCGACATATTTATAGTGTGAATTTATGAAGCAAGATACCTTTGTTGTTATACTTCTCATGTTCATTTTTACTTGTCGTTTTTGACTTTTTACGGCCTTTAAAATGCGACTTTGACCGCTACTTTTTATAACTTTACATTAAGATATACTAATAAAATTATAATATTGATATAATTTTTTGTGTAACCAATATAGATAATTTTAAATCTATTGGCAGTCACAGTATAAATTCTAGGAAGTCAAGTAAAAAAGAACGGAGAAATATAATTTCATCACCGAAAACACACACACATACCCCGAGTCGGCTTCTCTCTCCCCCGTCAAGTCAACATCCTCTTTGGCTGCACACCAATGGACCAAGCTTCAGCGTGACGATGGTATCACCATGTCCTTGAATCCCCATCATGTCCCCAAGGTTGATACACCACTAAGCTCTGCCACGACTGCCGCCATGTCATGAGCTCATGTAGCAGCGAAGGTGGCATGTCCCTGTGAGCTCGACGGCAGACTATGAGCTCAGACATGGGGAAGAAGCACCATACTATAACTCAGAGGTAGGGAAGAAAACAATCACCAACCACCAGGCTTCGCCTTATCCATCCTCGAGCTCCTCAAACCAGTACCGACACCCATCCCATGCCCATCCAACCCTAAACAAAAGGAGGTGAATCAAATGATTCCCAAGCTTTGCCTTCTCCTCACTCCATGCCTTCCATCTCCTAGGTCCTTCACCCACGTCCGCATGCCATTGTATGCACTTGGAAAAGTGCTAGACGCAGAGTGCGGGTTGGGAATTGCATGCCAAGTTCACTAGGTGGAAGAAGTTGGAAGAATAATGCCATGACATGTGAGCCGACAAAGTTGACAAACACCATGGGGCAGGATGGGCATTTTGTAAAAAAATCTAACATCCTTTTGGGGGATAACAGCAAGGCAACCTAACATTGTTGGATTTGCCCCAGGAGAAAATTCACACATTGCAAATAAACGGAGGGAACACAGGAGAATTTCTGAATTTCTCTATTCTCTTACTCTTCTTGCTTCTTCTTATGTGTAGCTTGCACTTGTGTTCTCGTGCAATGCACCGAGTCTTCACCTCGGAAGAACTGCGCGAAGTCGCACCGTGCCTTGCTGTTGTTTTCTCCTTGCGCGACCAATTGCACTTGGATCGAGGAACGGAGAGGGCATAGTCAGGTGAAGCTTTCTTTTGGCTCGGTCGACACGACCGGTTGGACAGAGCGGCGCACGCAGAGGCCTCGAAAGCACTCTGATTCGCCTAGAGACGATTTTTTCAACGACTCGATTCTCGCCTGCACTCTGATAATCACATAGGCTCTAATACCAATTTAGTTGACGGGAGTGACATATAAGCGCAATGTTTTGAAAATGAATGACATTGAAGGAAGCAACATTTTTTTGGTGGCAAATCAAGAATTCGAGCATCACTCAATGGTATATAAAAAACTCCTCTTTATTAAATTATATTAATACTAACCTGCAAACAATGGGAGGTGGTTCCCCTCCAGAATAATTTCATTTTACTTCATCGATGCATAATTGACTTTAGAAAAGAACATGGTATTAGGCTATAGAAAGTCAATAATGTCATTTGGAAAAGAAAGAAGGGATTATCACAAAATGAACAATAACTTAAAAGTTCATATCGCTAAAAAAGCTAACAAAAGCACATTTTTCACAAGATTGATTAACAAAATCTGCGAGCCAAGGGGCACAACGTAGCAGAGCCGCTACGCCGAGTTGCTCAAGCAAGATGGACGGTGAGCACAGATACATCAGTCGCGCTGCATAGCTAGTTGTTTACTCAATCAGTAGCAGTCAGAGCAGGCGAGATTGTTCAGTTTTATCATGTGCAGGGTTTTTAAAATAGTTTTAAAATTTTACTGTGGTCTAAAATTTCCGATTTTCAGAAAATTTTGGCTAAATTGGGCCAAAATTTTCAAATCATAACTTCAATCTTTTGAAGTTCAAACGAAAAGATGAAAAAAAATGCAGTTCCCAAGGTTCAACCCAAGACCTGCTGCTCAAGGGTAGAGACCTTACCACCAGACTATGCACACGCATGTGATTACAAATGGTTACGAATTTCCTTTATATTTGATAAAACCCATGCAAAAATAAATATCAGTTTTTTCATTTCCATTGACCTCCACTGTGTTGTCCACCACCAGGTTCATGAATTGATCAAATCCCTGGAGTGTTCCAATAACAAAACGGTTTGCATTCAGCTTGACTGGAAAAAAGAGTCAAAACAGTTAATAAACAGTCCACTAAAGATGTCTATCAAACGAAAATTTTAAAATTGGACCATAATCATCTCAGCAAGATCAATAAGCAAAAAACAATAAAATGGCAAAACAGAATTCGCTTGAAGTGCAGTGCACACCACATATATATTAACACATGGAGCATTTCAGCTATAAATTTAGGCTGTTATTGTCTAAGGACACAGCATTTACAGGGCTCAGGATTGCACTTAAGTATTATTAGATCTAATGGATACAACGCTTACTCTACAGCAGGCCATTTTTACCCAAAAAATCCCTTGAAATATCATACAGTGAGTGCTACGTTAAACTGGTTAAGATCCTTGTCCAAATGTGCAGGGAGTGTTTTTCCTTATAATCACATTGCCCTGAGGGAATTGAGGTTCTGAATGTGGAAATTTTGACATACTAAAATATCAGAGGACCACACTAACATGATAGCTTAAAGCCATAAGCTAGAAGGAAGTTTCGTAAACATTTATGCAGGCACCTACAATGCAGTGCACAAGACATTAACGTCTAACAATCAGTTACAAAGTTCAAATACATTGTATTGGCCAGTATTACAGTACTAAACTCAAAGTGGGCTGTGGGGACACAGCATTTTATTTGTAACAAGTGATCATCACATTTGTCATTATGGAAAACTCCAACATACTTAACAACAAAAGTTCAAAAAGAATATAATTTCTCAATACTTGGCCAACCAGTCTCTGTGTTTTTTCCTGGCTAGGAAACCAAGCTGGAGAAGATAACACCATTCAGACAACACAATGTGATGTGCAAACCAGTATTACAGTACTAAACTCAAAGTGGGCTGTGGGCATAAAGCACTTTATTAGTAACAAGTGATCATTACATTTGTCATTATGCAAAACTCCAACATACTTAACAACAAAAGTTTCCAAAAAAACATAAAACCTCTCAATACTTTGCCAAGTTCGAACCAGTCTCTGTGTTTTTTCCTGGCCAGGAAACCAAGCTGGAGAAGATAACACCATTCAGACAACACAATGTGATGTCTAAACCAGGTTTCCGTGCAAAAAAAAAAACTAACGAAGTAGCTGGTATGGACTCCTGACTGTAAAACAGCTATTGTGCTCTCCAAAAAAGATGAGCTGATTTCCAAAGCCAAAAATTTCAAAAGGTTGATATGGCAGCCTATCAGAGTAACTATGACATAAAGCCTCACTTGGAAATTAATCCATAGCCTTTTGGATATCATCATCATGTAGGCGAGCCACCAAAATCACAGTTAATTACGTGACAAACATGAAAACACAAGTCAATGGAGTAGTCACAGCAATCAGCACAATCACGAGTAACAGAACAGTAGATTTAAGAGAACACATGCAAAAACAATGCCACATGGATAGATGGCTCGTAGCTTTTAGCTTATACTACAGTAACTAGGTTTTAAACGGTGCATTTTTTTAAGACGGGGTCTACAGGTAGATTGTAGTACAAACTGTACTGAGTTCAGCTACACCAACCAAAATCGCATAGACTATTTTTCTCTACGTCCTGCTTCTTGCGAATAGTCCAGAATTCAAAATTTTCAGCCATAAGCCACAGACATATTCGCGAGTAGTGCAAATACAGCAGTACTTATTTCGGTCTACATGCTACATAAGAAATGAAAATACCAGTTAACCACGGAAAATAGTCCAAATTTCTCAAATAATACTATTGAGTGAATGCACCATGTAAACAAAATCTGAGCTATTGCTTTGAGAAGAACCAAAGCGTAGTTGGCAACTAAACATCATACGCAGACACTTGTATGCCGCCCTAACTACTGCTTCCACCGAATGCCATCTTTTGGGATTGAAGATGCATACATACAAGAAAGTCGCCAGACTAAAGGAACTACACTAGCCAAGAGAATTTCACTTACTCTGGAGCTTCTTGTCCATATACCTGCGATACGCCAAAAAAAAAAGACAAACCCAAATCAGTATTTCTCAAACCCGAGCAATCGAAAAGAGAAACCGCGCCGCGCGCACGTAAATAAAGAAATCGAGATCTACTCTGAGGAGGAGGAGGGAGACGCATGCTGCTTACTTCTTGAGATCCGGAGGCTGCCCCGATCGGTTCATGGAGGCGATCTGAAGGAGAGACGCGGCGATGCGTCCAGTTTTGAAGAAGCAGCCGGAGAGGAGATGGAACGGAGCCGCCGCCTCAAAACCCTAAGTAAGATGTCCGGTACGTGGCGACCACCTGTCATAGAGAGCACATGTGTTGGAAGCAGGGCTTAAATGGGACAACGGCCCATGGAAAGCAGGGCCGCGAGTGTTGGACCGCACCAGGTTGGGACTCGAAATTCTTATATTAGACGTCCGTAACGCTGTCTCTACTCGTGCACGCCTTCAAGATACCTCAAGACAGAGAAAAGAAATAGACCGTGATTTTCTATATCAGTCCAAAGTATAGCCGGTCTGACACGATTTAAGCACGATTTGGTCCGATACGTAACGGGCCATGTCGATATGGCACAAACGGTGGGCCGGGTTGGGCCTAAAAAGTCAGCCTGTCGGGCGACACGACATGACCCGATGAATCATGCTGTGCTCGGGCCAGCCCAGTACAGTGGGCATAGACAGCATGGCGAGCATGCCAACGCCAGCGATCACCTCGGCCTCCCCTCCCAAGCCACCACTCTAGTTCCGCGCCTTCAGCCTCCCACACCGTCGCTTCACCTCCTGCGCCGCCACTTAGCCTCCCGTGTCGGCACGCACCTCCCGCCCATGCGCTCCCGGCCCCCCATTGGCGCTCTGCCTCCTGCTCGCGCGCTCTCCCCTCGAGTCGACTTAGGGAGACAGAGAAGAGATTCTGAGAGAGAGAGGAGAGGAGAGTGGAGTGTGAGAGAGAGAGAGGAGAGATGAGAGAGTTGAGTGAGTAAAAGTTGGAGGGAGAGAGATGAGAGTTAAGAGAGGAGCATATGAGATTCTGAGGAGAGCTTAGTCTTCGAGAGAAGAGAATCGTTTCCTCAAAGAGATGAGCGCGGTCTCTGAAAGATGGAGGCAATGGTTAGGAGCAACGTTCAACTTACTGATACTATAAAATCAACTTATCTACACATTTCTTCACCATCCAAATTCCATCCACTCTTCTTATTTCTTCACCATCATTTCACCCTCTTCATTTTATTCACTATCCATCTACTCGCCTTATTTCTTCAACCATCCATCCACTCTTCTTATTTCTTCAACATCCATCTACTCCATCCATCCAATATGCTACCAAGAGTCAGAGCACGAAGGAGCTTCCGAGCGGTATGCAAAGGAGTTGTAGCACGAAAAGGGCAACAGGGTGACTTAGTGTAAGTTCCCGCCATCGCTTCCCTAGTCCTCATCTGGCTCCGACTCTCGTTGATGCTCGTTAGCTCTTACCAAGCATAAGAGACTACGGCATGGATGACAGTCATATGAACAGTACGGAGGGCTATGAGGAGTACCAAAGTAGTCCGGGGCCAATGGGGACTCCAAAGTTCCCTCCCCCGTCCACGGACGCCAATATTGGCGGGTTGGATGAAGGGCGAATTGCTGGAAGCACATGACTTGGAGCCAGGAAATCCGAGATGGTGAAATGATAGAGATCGCAACTTATAATTATTGTAGTGCTAAATTAACTACTCGTATACCTATAGGGACAGAGTATTTGAATCAGCACTGCAAAGCATGCTTACACAAGATGGGGGCACAAAGCCGAGGGGGGAGTATAAACGCAGCTAAATTTCGAGGCCGATGGTTCTGTAAGTACTTGGGTATACAACTCACTTTCTGCCCGTGAGGAAATTGCTAGATATATTGTTTTGAAAGATCAACCGATTATGGTGGGTGAAAGTCGAGCGTTCGAAAGAATGACCCAATACGACTTTTGCCTACAGTACAAATATGTTAGTAGGAGAACTACTATATCTGATATTTTACGTATGTATCAAAAGGAACTAGCAGAGCTGAAAGAACTATTCCTACAAGTTCAGTTTTCTTTTGCTATAACTTCATATATTAGGACATCATCACACCAGAGAAGTGCCTAATTTAGTGTTGTAGCCCATTATTTAGATTATAATTATAAGCTAAACAAGATAGTCATAGGATTTAAGGTAATTACCGAATCACACATGGGAGAGGCCATTACTAAACGTATACTATACGTACTTGATGATTTTAACATAGATAATAAAATTATTTCTATAACTTGATAATGCATCGACAAATACGACGGCTACGAACATCCTCACCCTAAGGTTGCAGACAATATTGGTAGTTATGTCCTTCACCAGAGATGCATATGCAACATCTTGAACCATGTTGTTCAAGATGGTATACAAACAATTGGTGCATATTTGAACAGTATCCGTGATACCATTTGTTACCTCACAAGTTCCCCACAAGTGATAGCTAGGTTCGTAGAGTACTATGCATGATGCAACCCAAATATTCTCCAATAATTTTTTGTGTGTTTTTTAAGTTCATGTGCACATGTCAGTGCAGATGGCAAAGAAACGCATGTTGCACCAGAAGCTTGTGACATGCATGTGGAAACTTTAGTTACTGCTACCGTATTAAGCAAGGAGTCCAAGCAAGTTATATTTTTGCATGTGTGGGAAATAAACAAGATCGAGTCTTGTGCTGATTTCTTGGGAGAAAACATGGAAACTCATCTATTTAAAGGTCAGGAAATCAAGAAGAGGTGAACATGGATTTTATCCTGGTCATGCATATCGTTGCATGCATGTGGATGGGGGCCACCAAATATACATGACATCCAAGGATTGGATCTAGTAGCAACTGATCCATGGGTCCTTCCGTAGAGAGACCTTTCTTTCTACAGATCAAGTTGTACCGGTAGTTGTTAGTTGGCCTCTATAGAAAACTGGAGACCGGTTTATTTCTAGGTGTCCCACTTGGTTACGTGTACTATTTACTATTTACTTTTTAGGTTAGTTAAAATTTTTATGTGTGTACATATGTGTATTGGCATATGAAGCCAAGGGCAATGCATCTATGTAAGGCAGAGTTGAATTTTGAGTTTTGTCTCTAAGAGAGAATTACCCAAAATGGCTCGTTAGGGTCTACCCCCTGTTATTGAGTTTGGTGAGAGCTTGTCAAAAATCACCAAGTTGTTGAACGTCCTTTAGGGGTTACTTATTGTTGCGCGAGATCAAGAACTTCATTCTTGGGGCATGCAATTTATCTAGCAAGCCCATCTATTATAGATCGGTTCACGAGATTGCTACCTATTTGTGTTGTTCCACTACGAAAGATCGGTCAGCTAAGGATTTAATCTCATTTCGAGGTTTGATCCACATCAACACAGCCAATGGGAAAGTTATAGAATTTATTTGGTTAATTACAGACAAGATTGCTAAATCTAGAGAGGATCCTCTTTTAGGCCATGTTGTCATAGCAATAGAGGAAAACTTTATTAAATATTTCGGTTCTATTTCACACTTGTATTGCTTTGCTATCAATTTTGTTCCTACAAAAAAAGTTGGCAGGTTTGCAGGTTAGTATGGAGGGAATAGGTGAATGCCTTAGCCATAATTACTCACAAGCTTTCGCACATGTCAAAAAGGAGCTTTTTCATGTTTTCTATATGTATCAGGGTAAGTTTGGCAGCAGCGTGAGATCAGATGCCTCACAGCAGACGCAACAAGGAAATACAAGCTTGACATCACACTTATAAAAGAAGCTAAAGGGCAAGTCTACTTTTTCATCCTCTCAACCTAAGACGGCATCCAAGTGGAATTCTGTCGTAGAGCTGAACAACTACTTGGAGCATAATTTTGCAAAATATTAATCTTGATCTTACTAGTGTTGGCAAGATATATTTGGTCGAGTGGTGGAAAAACAATAAGCGGATATTTCCTATGCTGTCACATTTTGCACGAGATGTTCTCCTGATGCCGGTGTCCACAGTCTCTTCAAAAGCAACGTTCAGCACGGTAGGGAGAATGATCGAAGAAAGGAGATCATTCCTCGCGCCCCGGATGGTGGAGGCAATCACATGCACCAAGAACTGAGAATTAGCTAAAGAGTGGCAATAGCATCAATCGGAGGATCCTGAAATCATGTAGACGTACGCTAACCTCGAACGAATGAATGACCTGGACATTGATGAGTAGATACTATGTACGCATATTGTTATAGTTAGTATGTATTATATACGCATATTGTTCCTGTACTATTTTCCTTATTCGGAAGATAGCGACACGGATGGTGGAGGCAATCACATATGCTATGGACTGGGAATTAGCTAAAGAGCGGCAACAACATCAACTGAAGGATCCTGAAATTGTGCAGACGTACGCTAACCTCGAACGAATGAATGACCTAGACATTGATGAGTAGATACTGTTTACGCATGTTATTATAGTTAGTATGTACTATGTACGCATATTGTTACTGTGCTATCATTTTCGATCCTAGTGTGGATATTTCCTATGTTGTCTTCATCGATGCATGAGAAAACCAAACCCACTAATGCAACTTCCCACTCGCATGGATGCTTCCTGCGAAGGCAAATAGACATATGTGGTACTAATATTACCAAATGACGTTCAATGATCAAATGCTTATGATTAGCAAAGAGTCTCTCTAATCTTGATTTAAAAGCAATTGTATTATATTGTTCTGATAGATCCAGTCCTTGTTCTACTGAACGAGTAATTTAATCGTGTTATGTTGACGAAACATCATGGCAATGGGAAAAATATTACGACCCAAAAGACTCACGTACGCTTCCAAGTTTACAACATATGAGATGTAGATGATCATTATTCGCACAACGTACATGAATTTTCATGACATCCGAGCCGTACTACGTAGCACAAACCTTACAGGCATAGCTACAACAATTAAAGTTGGGCTTTGAGAGACCATGTGGAGGTATCCCCATGTTTGTGATGAGTAATTGACGGTTGGTTTAGAGAGTTTGAGTTTGTTTTGGGTATTCTAGGGTTGAGTACCTTTCGTTTATGCTATTGTTGATATGTTGTTTCGTGCGGTACTATGTGATGGTTTGCTTGTCTGTGTGACTGCAGGACTTTGGTGCTTGGTCATGGTGAGGTGAGGAGGACCGAGACTAGACACAGGTGGTGTTGAGGTCCAGACAGTCGGTGATGCCGAAGATGATCGAGGCTGGTGAGGTGGTTGCGAGTCGGGAGACGAGGAACCGGAGCTGGAGCTACCGGTGACGGACACGACGGGCAACGACGAGCGAACTGGGACTAGGATCAGGGAGGAGTCGGAGGTCCAGACGGTTGGGTGTCGGTTGCGGTCGTGTGCGACGGAACAGACCAAGACTAGACTCAGGTGGAGTCGGAGGTCTCGGTTGGAGTCGGGTGGACACGACGTGCGGCGGCGAGTGGATCGGGACTAGGCCCAAGGAGGAGCTGAGGTCCAGACAATCAGGATGCTGGGTGCGGTCGTGTACAGCGGAGCGGACCGGGACTAGACTCAGGGAGGAGTCGAGGTCCAGACGGTCAAGGTACCGGACGCGGGAAGCTTCCGGGAAGACGCTTGAGGGGCAAATTCGAGATTTGACTCAAGCATTGATTTGGAGGCTGGTTTTTCCCTCTAAAAGGTTGTGTTGACTTCTTGCCTCAAGTGTGTGAGAGGCATGGAGTGGATGTTGTATGACTCTTCTTGATTTCCTTATTTGGGGATGAGCCCTATTGTTAAAACGAGAAAGATGTGAGGGAGAAAAGCATGCATTCCAGTAGAGAGTGAGCTGAGCAGGAGAGTGCAGTGGTGTGTGTTCTCTGTGAGAGCTCCTGCGTGTGCATCTCATTGAGTGAGCAAGCATGTAGTGCGTTTTCTTTATCCAACTGCGTATGTGGACGTAGTGTTGGATGTTGAACACTTCTTGTAATCATTCATCTCTCAGAAATGAATCCATTTAAGTTTTCTCGAGCTTCAGTTTATTTCTGTCTTCTGTTATTCTAAATTCTCCTCACTGATTTTCTTGAGTTGGATTGAGTTTTTGGGTTGGATAGCTATGGAATAGTTTTGCTTTGAACTAGGGATTATCATCCAAGCCATTTGGCTAGTATATCTCTGAGAGCAAACCTTAATAGCCATGATCTTTCCTAAAGATTCCTTGCAGCTCCATTACTCTGTTTTTCACTGTAGCTAGGGTTTTTACCCAGAGCATGTGTGATTCTTTGGTTCCTTTGTGATTTGTTTGCTCTAAGTCTGAGGCTTATGGTTGTGTGACCATCTCTAGCTGAAATACAAGTTTTCTTAAGCAAAGAATGGAAGTAACATGAGAAATCTGAAAATTAGCTTCACTCTCTACCCTTTTTCAGATTTCACCACAAATCTTGATTCCTAGCCCTCTTGATGGATTCCCTTGGTTCCCTAAGGCCTCTATGCTATTTAGATTGTTCTCCTGCTGTTTTGGGCTGAAGAGATTAGAAGCAAAAACTCAAATTCTCAGATTTCAGAATTTTTGCAAAGTCTATTCAGTTTTTCAGCCGAACAACCTAAAACTAGGGTTCGGACCGATCTGACCGGTCTGGGCATGGCGGTCAGACCGGCGGCAAAAGGCGGTCAGACCGGCGTTCTAGGACCGGTCAGACCGGCGAGTTCGAGGCGGTGTGCGGGCGGTCTGACCGGCCAATGCACACCGGTCTGACCGGCCGGCTACTCCTTGTCTACTGCTGATGCTGATTTTCTCTGGTTTTGTGTTTTTCTGTTGCTGTGCTTTAGTTTATTTGCCATGCTTCTTCTTCGGTTAGCTTGAATTGCCAGTAAGCATGAATCTTCATTCTTCATAGCTTTTGTAGCTATCGGAGAGGAGAAGATTTGCGTGTGGATACTTGGGGGCATTTTTAAAGAGGCACCATTCACCCCCCTCTGTTGCCATATCCGATCCTACAGGCTTTATATACAGAAACCCTACAACACATATATAGTGTTGGAAATACATCTAGGAATCTCACACTCGATTCGTCCGTAGACACACACACTATATAGGAAAGATGATAAACAGTAGAGTATTTTCCGATATGAACACAACTTGACGGTGACGAAGAGTCTTATCAGAGCTTACACAAATAAGAACTTGGATACAACTATAAGAACTAACACACACTCTCTCATGCATCATACACTACCTCACCTACATGCACGACCATGACCAAATATGCGCATGTATGTAACACACCTTCTACGTGCTCAAATAGATAAATGACACATGTAACACTTCTACTATGCTATGCACACAAATGAATCAAAAAATACAATCGTGAACTCATACACGTACACAGACTCAACTACATGCAAGAAGGAAAAGAAAAAAAGATGAAGACTCCTTGTTGGCTTTAGAGCAATGTTGGCTCGTCATTTGCATCTGATGCAGCAAAAAGATCTACCGCCTTCTTCGGCTCGCGACATTCCTTTGCAAAATGCCCGTACTCTTGGCAGTTGTAGCAGCGCACCTTTGCCTTGTCAAATGTGCTCTTCTTCTTGCCAAAACCATTACTCTTCTTGGATCGGGCCTCCCGCTCATCCTTTGTCGATAGCAGGTGCTGGTCTCCTGCGCATACAACATAAGATACCCACTGTTCCTCGTATGCCTTCAAGCGGCTGATCAACTCTTCGATCGTCATTGCCTTGGGGTTACCAAACTACTCGATTGGGGAGACTATCGGTAGAAACTTGGTGGGGATTGCACGAAGAAACTTTCTTACCATGTAGCTCTCCTCCATCTTATCACCGAGCTCTCGAATTTTGTTGACAATTGTTGTCAACCAGATGGCGAAGTCGTTGATCGACTCTGATCCCGTCATGCACAGCACCTTGAACTCTGACTTGAGGGTCTGCACCTTGGCTTCCCTCACGCACTACGCTCCCACGTGCATGATCTTCAATACCTCCCACACAGTTTTGACTGTCCCTTTTTTAGCCAGCAAGAAGAGCGTGTCCTCGGGGACACTTTCGTAGATGGCTGCCAATGCCATTTGGTCTTTGTGCGTGTCGATGTCATCAAGCTCGATGGCGTCCTATACGCCTTGGGCTCTCATGTACATCTTCATCTTCATCGTCCACGTCGTGTTGTTGCTCCTCGTGAGCACGGGGTAGTGAAGCGACACTGCGAAACTCTCCTTCGTCAGTGCGCCTGCTAGTGCTGACACAGCTGCATCGATGATCTCTATACTTTTCGGCATGATCTTGGGCATAAACCAAGCTCTAATACCAAATGTTGGAAATACACCCAGGAATCATACACTTGATTCGCCTGTGGACACACACTACATGGGGAAGATGATGAACATTAGAGTATTTTTTTGATGTGAACATGACTTGCGTTGTTTTTCCACTTTTCTCTATTATTCACCCCTCACTTAACAAACTGATTACAAAGATACAAATAGACATTCTGTGATTCAGTTTTATCGGCCATAACTTCATGACTTGCGCACAGTGCGCACTACCCGAAAGATTTGCTCAACTTATTGACTCAGCCATTACTCGGATGCCCAGCCTTGACCACGCCTTCTTGACTACGCTCCTTTGACCACAACTTCCGAGTACTCTTCCGAGTATGACTGAATCACTCGACTGCTATAGTATCCTTGAGTGCTATAGTATTCACGGCTACTACAGTATTCTTGACTACTACAGTACTCTCGACTACTACAGTACTCACGGCGACTGCTACAATACTTTTGACCACGGCCGCTATGACTGACTCTTCAACCACGGTCGCTTTGACCATAGCCACTCTGACCACAGTCACTTTGACCATGGCCACTTCGACCACGACCACTTCAACCACGATCATGACTGATGTTTCGATCATGCCTTCAACTGCAGCTTCGACCACGTCTTCGACTACAGCTTCGACCACGCCTTAGACTACAACTTTAATCGCACTCAACACAGTTAGCATGAGTCAAGATTAGTTCCAACAATCTCCCCCTAATCTTGAATTGTTAAACTTCATAAGATGAAATCCGATCTCTTGACACATCTCCAAGGAGTTTTGCCTCCTTCTTACTGACCATACCACCGGTGACACAATTTGCTAGCGTCTTTCACATCTTCACTGCCGGTGACACACCTCGCTGATGACTTTGATCTTTTCCTTAGCTTCAATTGTCTTTCGCCAGTGACATATCTTGACGGCGATAGAGACTTTCATCAGAGCTTACACAAATGGGAAATTGGACACAACTACAAGAACTCGCACACACTCTCATGCATCATACACTTACTCACCTACATGCATGACCATGACCAAATATGCGCATGTATGTAATACACCCCCTACGTGCTCAAACAAATAAATGACACATGTAACACTCTTACTGTGCCATACACACAAACGAATAAAAATAAGTGCAATCGTGCACTTATACTCGTACACGGACTCAACTACATGCAAGAAGGAAAAAAAGATGAAGACTCCTTGTTGGCTTAGAGCAACGTTGGCTCATTATATGCATCCACTACAGCAGAAAGAGCCACCACCTTATTCGGCTCATAGTATTTCTTTGCAAAATGTCCATACTCTTGGCAGTTGTAGCTGTGCACCTTTGCCTTGTCAAAGGTGCTCTTCTTTCCAAAACCATTGCTCTTCTTGGATTGGGCCTCCCACTCATCCTTTGTCAATAGCAGGTGTTGCTCTCCTGTGCCTACAACATAAGACACCCACAGTTTCTCCTGCGCTTTCAAGCAGCTGATCAACTCCTCGATCGCCATTGCCTTGAGGTCACCAAACTGCTCGATCGGGGAGACTATCGGTAGAAACTTGGCAGAAACTGCACGAAAAAACTTTCTTACCTCGTAGCTCTCCTCCATCTTATTGTCGAGCCCTCGAATTTTGTTGATGATTGTTGTCAACCGGATGGCGAAGTCGTCGATCGACTCCGATTCCGTCATGCGCAGCATCCCGAACTTCGACTTGAGGGTCTGCACCTTGGCTTCCCTCACACGCTCAGCTCCCACGTGCATGGTCTTCAACGCCTTCCACACGACTTTGGTTGTCTCTTTTTCAACCAGCAGGAAGAGCGTGTCCTCGAGGACACCTTGGTAGATGGCCGCCAATGCCATTTGGTCCCTGCGCGTGTCAGTGTCATCGGGCTCGAGGGCATCCCATATGCCTTGGGCTCTCATGTGCACCTTTATCTTCATCGCCCATATCGCGTAGTTGCTCCTCATGAGCATGGGATAGTGAAGCGACACCGCGGAACTCTCCTTTGTCGGTGCACTTGCCGGTGATAACGCCGCCGCATCGACGATTTCCATACTTTTCAGCATGATCTTCGGTATAAACCAAGCTCTGATACCAAATGTTAGAAATATACCTAGGAAACACATACTCAATTCGCCCATGGATACATACTACATGGGGAAGGCGATGAACAATAGAGTATTTTTTTTGACGTGAACATGACTTGCGTCGTTTTTTTTTCACTTTTCTCTGTTATTCACCCCTCACTTAACATACTAATTATAAAGATATAAATAGATATTCTGTAATCCGGTTTTACCGGCCATGACTTCATGACTTGCGCACACCAACACCACGCACTACCTGAAAGACTTGCTCAACTTATTGACTTAGCCATTACTCGGATGTCCAGCCTCGACCACAGCTTCTCGACTATGCTCCTCTAACCATAGCTTCGGAGTACTTTTCCGAGTACGACATAATCACTTGACTGCTACAGTACTCTCGACTGCTATAGTGCTCATGACTGCTATAATACTTTCGACCATGACCGCTACGACTGACTTTTCGACCACAACCACTCTGACCACGGTCACTTCGACCACAGTCACAACTGCTGTTTTGACCACGCCTTCAATTGCAACTTCAACTACGTCTTCGATTGCAGCTTCAACTACGCCTTCGACTACAGCTTCGAAATGTTAGTTCCAACATATAGCAACAGCAGCAACCCATTGACGCGACGAACTAGCGCCACTTGATCGGGTCGAACTTGGCGACAGCGATAACCGCGTCGGCAAGAGTCGCAAGCACGACCCTGCCGAAGACAATGCTGACGAGGAAGTTCTTGAACGACGGGGTGGGGAGGGAAGTTGCATCGACGACGTCAGGCAGAGCTAGCATCGCCGCCATCGCTATGGCGGTTCCCCCCGCGATCGCCCTCTCCCTCATGGGAGCTGACGCCCAAACGGAGAGCCTGACATCGATCCTCGCGAGGCTAGGTTGGAAAGGAATGTTCCGGCTAGCGGTCAATGCCCTAAGGCCCAACACGGCGATAGGGGTGGCAACAACAGCTGAGGCAGTGGCGAACGCCATTGTTGGAATTGGCAGGGCAAGCTTTGCACGAGGGTATGACAATGGTGGTAGCTGAGTATTGCAAGAGAATGACACAAGTATTTGGGAATGAACTGCTTTTCATTAATTAATTATGAATCTGTATATTGCTTTATATACAAGATGAAAAGGTGGCATAAAAGGTGCCTTTATGGCAAGGCATCTGTACATTGGGCAGTTGGTAAATAAATTGGTGTTTAACACTCCCCCTTGACCAATGTGTCTTCACATAATCACCTTGATTCATCATCTTGGAATAACTCCTCCAAAACCTTGTAGGAAAAAATATGAGGAGAACCGATAGAGTAGATATGCCATGAAAAATTCCTTTAAAACCCAGTGGGAAAATTTAAGGAGAAAATCTGATATGGCATATATTTGATTATATCTCCTTAAAAACCCCTGTGGGGAAAATAGAGACATAATATATTTGTGATTACGTTGTCATATTGCCTCATTAAAAACCTTAATGAGAAACCTTAGAGGAAAAAACTCATAAAGGGAAAAAGAGTACAATATTTGTATTGAACGGGTTAAGTCTTAGGAGATTTCTCCCCCTGACATCTGCAAAGCACGTAGTCTTCGCATACCAATTCCATGAACACATTTTTGGAATGTGGAAGTTGGTAATGACTTGGTGAATAAGTCTGCGAGATTATCACAAGACTTAATTTGCAGAATATTTATTTCCCCACTCTCTTGCAATTCATGTGGGTAAAATAATTTAGGTGCAATATGTTTAGTGATATTGCTCTTTATGTAACCCGTTTGCATTTGAACAACGCAAGCAGCATTATCTTCGTAGATAATGGTAGGTGATGCGATATCACCTATACCATATGATTGTTGTATATGGTTAATCATTCTACGAAGCCATACACATTCGTGTGATGCTTCATATAATGCAATTATTTCAGAATGATTAGTGGATGTAGCCACTAGAGTCTGTTTCGAAGACTTCCAAGAAATGGCTGTTCCACCATGTAAAAATACAAAACCTGTTTGAGATCTGGCATTATGGAGATCTGATAAATAGCCAGCATCTGTATATCCTATTAAATCCACATTTTTATTCTTCTGGAAGAATAGACTGAGATCTTTAGTGCATTGAAGATATCTAATGATATTCTTCACTTCTACCCAATGTCTTTTGGTTGGAGCAGCACTATATCTAGCAAGTAGATTTACCGCAAATGCAATATCCGGCCGGGTGCAATTTGCAAGGTACATAAGTGCTCCGATGGCACTGAGATATGGAACCTCGGGTCCCAATAGCTCTTCATTGTCATCTCGGGGTCTAAATGGATCTTTATCCCTGTCTAGAGATCGAACAACCATGGGGGTTTTCGATGGATATGCTTTGTCCATATTGAATTTCTCCAATATTTTCTGGATATAGCCTGATTGATGCACTAGAATGCCTGTATGAAGGTGCTCAAGTTGTATATCTAAGCAAAATTTGGTTTTACCCAAATCCTTCATTTCAAATTCCGTCATAAGATGATTATGTGCTTCATCTATATCTTGTGTGTTTCCAATGATATTAAGATCATCAACATACACAGATATAATGCAAAATCCAGTTGAGGATCTTTTGATGAACACGCATGGGCAATCATCATTGTTGAAGTGTCCCTTTTTGGTTAGGAACTCACTTAGTCGGTTGTACCACATTCTACTCGACTGTTTCAAGCCGTATAAACACTTATTCAATTTTACACAATACATATTGCGATTTGTGTTTGGATTCGGAATTGAAATTCCATCGGGAACTTTCATGTATATTTCCGAATCAAGTGACCCATAAAGATATGCAGTCACTACATCCATCAACTGAAAAGATAGATGATTTTTAACTGCCAATGAGATTAAGTATCAGAATGTTATTCCACTCATTACTAGAGAATAAGTTTCATTGAAATCAATGCTGGGTCTCTGCGTGAACCCTTGTGCTACAAGCCTTGCTTTGTATCTCACCACCTCATTGTTTTCATTCCGTTTGCGGACAAAAACCCATTTGAAACCGACAGGGAATACTTTGGGAGGTGTATGTATCACATTGGTGAATACATTTCTTTTCTTGAGCGAGGCTAACTCCGCTTGAATTGCATCCTTCCATTGATTCCAGTCCAAGCGCTGTTTGCACTCTGCCATGGTCTTGGGATCTGGATCATTTTGAGGTTGATTTGCATTTACATTCTTTTGTTTCCTTTGTCGCTTGTTAGAAGCTGTATCCGCCATTTGTACCGTACTTCTCCCCCTCTTATTTTGAATTGGAAGTTGAGTGATATTTTGCGGTACCTCCACTCTTTCAGGTACATTTCTGGCAGGATTATAGGATTTTGTGACACTCTTATAATCAGTAAATGCATCTGGCAGGTTATTTGCAATGTTTTGCAAATGAATGATTTTCTGAATTTGAAGTTCAGTCTCTCTGGTACGTGGGTCTGAGGCAGGAATGCCTTGTACATTCCAATTAATTTTATGGTATTTATTTTGGTACTTGTTGTCTCCCCCTAATGCCGGGAAATGTTCCTCATTGAATATGCAATCAGCGTACCGGGCCGTAAACAGGTCCCCTGTGAGGGGCTCGAGGTATTTTATGATTGACGGAGATTTATACCCAACATAGATCCCAAGTTTCCTGTGCGGTCCCATTGAGGTACGATGTGGTGGTGAGATCGGTATGTATCTAGCGCAACCGAACTTTCGCAGATGGAAAATATCTGGTGGATTTCCACATACTAATTGTAGTGGGGAAGTGCTATGATAAGCAGTTGGACGCAATTGTATTAAGTCAGCAGCGTGTAAAACTGCATGACCCCAACATGATGTTGGTAAGTTGCAATTCTGTAGTAATGGTCTTGCAATGAGCTTGATTCTCTTGATAAGAGATTCAGTTTAACCATTTTGTGTATGGACATATGGAACAGAATGTTGAACTTGTATCCCAAGTGATGTGACCACGCCACAAACACATACGACAATCGCACCCAATATCAAGATTGAACTAAAGGTGAATTCGTTTCTTCAGCCTTCATATGTTACTGAGAATAGACCGCTACCTAACGCAAGTGATTTAATTGTGCTTAGGAATTTGGGAAAGGATGAAGGAAAGGGACATGGAGTCCTGGACATGCATGGAAGGAATAATAGAGGTCACCACGTCACTTTGGGACCAAGTCAAGCACGAATTCGAGTTGGACACGTTTTGGAATCAGACTCGGACTGTTGCAATGGTGCAAGTTTAAACGGACGTAACTTTCTCATACGGACTCCGTTTGGGACGTTCTTGGACTGGATGGAAAGCTTATCAAGTCTACTTTCTAAAGGATTCAACCCCATCTTCAAATTCTATCCGAGACAGCCGCAATCATCAAAAGAGTCCGTGTTGGTCACGTACTGGAATCAGATTCGGACTGCTGCAATGGTGCAAGTTGAAATGAAAGTAACTTTCTCATACGGACTCCGTTTGGGATGTTCTTGTACTTCATGGAAAGCTTATGAAGTCTACTTGCCAACGGATCCAACCTCATCTTCAAATTCCATCCGAGCCGGCTGCAATCATCAAAACAATTCACGTTGGTTTTTGAGTCCGAGTCAAAAGGGTGCTGCGCCACCACCAATTGGGCCCATGGGCCTTGTAACCCTAGAGCATGCACTTTGGACGCCCCTCCTGGTTGTTCTCCCTATAAAGGAGCCACCGCCTCCCTTGTTAGGACTGGGATTTCGTTGAGTTTAGGTTTAGCCCTTGTGCAAACTTCTGTTCTTCAGTTGTGTCGGACGACCACCTGTTAAGACAGTCTTCGGAATCCCACCTTTTGATCTCAATTTATATATTTGCAATTTCAGATTGCTTGTTATCTTGTTCTTGCGTGTTCTTCGGTTGCATGCAGGAATAGACCTTCGTGGTCAGGTCAACCGCGTTCTTGGCACGGTTGATAACACTTTGGGGTTGGTTCAGCGATTGCTAAGGCGCAAGCGTCGTCGTACGGTTGTAGTCGGATCGTGATTGTCACCTCCGCCAAAATCGATAGTTATCATCCTATCGGAAGATCGGGACCCATCGCCTCATCAAGTGGTATCAGCAACATAGGCTAAGTGCTAGATACGAACTATAATTCAATTCTGTGCAATTTCTGAAATTAATTGATTGTTTTCCTTTGCTACAAAATACATAGCCTATCCAAGCTCCACTTTTCTACTAACCGAACAGGTCTCGCTGTACCTTGCAATCGCTTTACTCATCACTTGAGTTAGATTTATCACGAACCAGCCACCGGTTGCACCACCTGTTTGCTTTGGTAAGAACTCGTAAGAATTTGGTAAGAGCTTGAGAGATGCGTGACTTGATTTGAGCCTCCATATCCTAGTAGTTGATAGGAACATTTACTTGTGATTTGTTTCCTTGTTTTCTACTAACAATGACAGGTTTATGGGTAGATTATGATGTCATCGCGGGCAGATTTGAACTCGAAGGGAAACAATTACCGGTACATATCTTGCCACTCACCGCTGAGAGTACGTCATCGGAGTACTTCTTTTGGGTTGGTATGATGGATAACTACTTGAAAAGACAAGATCTTGATCCTGTTGAGAAGATGAGCCTGGCAAGGACGGCGCTGATTGGTGATGTTCAACATTGGTGGTCAAATCTCGAGTACCACTATATATACACATGGGAGCAGATGAAAAAGAAAATTGCGACATCGTTTTGTACCTCCAGCACCCACAGTCACAAGCGAGGTGCAACCTGAGGTAACTGAAAATGTTGATATTATTTTGGTTCCTACTCCATTTACAGATACCACCGAGAAACTTGAAGAGGTGAAGGATGATCTGGTGCATCTTATGCCATTAGTGGAGAAGTTTGAGGTACCTAGAGTATCTGATGAGGACGATAATGACAAAGGTACTGATTTGGTGCTACAACAAGACATAGAGCAACCTTGTGAGTATATACCTGCTGTAGTGCAATCTTTTGATATTTCTTGTGTTGACTTGAACGAACCATATGTTGATCTAAATTCTCATAATTTTGCACATGTCGAATTAATTACACATAAGAAAGTATTTGATAGAATATCCCCTGCTGATGCATTGTGCTATATCATGCTTAATGAGGCCGTTAGTTTAGATTGTGCTATGGAGAAAGTTTCTGAACTTGCATGTTCGAAATTCTTATTTAGTGCCTACACCCCTAGGTATAAGTTTAATTTGATTGGAGATTATGGTGTAGAAAATCAATTTTTTGTATATCGAATATGCATAACTTGTGATCACATGGATGAATTGAAGCTTACTGTTTTGGACAACAATTCTTGTGTGTTGAATCTTGTTCAATATGAGAGGGAAGTAAAATTTAGTACTCATCCAATGCCTATGTGTTCATCTCTTTTTGCACCGTCTAATATGGACAATCTGAATAAAGATGATGAATTATGGAAGAACATACAAATCTTTTCACCCTTACTAGATGAATTTGCTATTGCTCAATTGAAATTTGATTATATGGATAAACTTTGTTTGATTCCAAAAGTTGTAGCTTTGCCTATATGTGCCACCACAACAAGTTTACAACTTCAAAGATTTGAATTGCATAAATGCTTCACTTACATTTGCAAAACAAGTTGCGATAATTACTGTGTGAGAAATTTTGATTTGTTCATTAACATATATAATTACTTTTGGGTTAATAATACAATGAGCTTTTATGATTGCTGCTATGTTATAACATTAATTGTGCAACAACGAAGAATTGTTAAAACGGATGACATATACATATACCATGCATACACCTTGGCTTCTTTGTTACCATACTTTCAGTTTATCAAAAGCCGAGGACGGCTTTGTTTTCAAGAAGGGGAGGATGATGAGGACACGACCCCTATGGATACAACCATATTTGCTATGCTTGTTGTTCCAATTACAAGAGCTCCTACGCATCACTTAAATTATAAGGTGAGCTCGTTTCAAAAAGGTTTTACTTTGTGTGATAAAGAACGTATGATATTACATAATGAGAGTTTGTTGCGTTTGTTATTATGTACCGAGATTTATGATGAAGATCATGCAATACGTGAGGCTACACATATGCTAAAACCGAGGACGGTTTTCTATCAAGAAGGGGAGGATGATGTGACCACGCCACAAACACATACGACAATCGCACCCAATATCAAGATTGAACTAAAGGTGAATTCGTTTCTTCAGCCTTCATATGTTACTGAGAATAGACCGCTACCTAATGCAAGTGATTTAATTGTGCTTAGGAATTTGGGAAAGGATGAAGGAAAGGGACATGGAGTCCTGGACATGCATGGAAGGAATAATGGAGGTCACCACGTCACTTTGGGACCAAGTCAAGCACGAATTCGAGTTGGACACGTTTTGGAATCAGACTCGGACTGCTGCAATGGTGCAAGTTTAAACGGACGTAACTTTCTCATACGGACTCCGTTTGGGACGTTCTTGGACTGGATGGAAAGCTTATCAAGTCTACTTTCTAAAGGATTCAACCCCATCTTCAAATTCTATCCGAGACAGCCGCAATCCTCAAAAGAGTCCGTGTTGGTCACGTACTGGAATCAGATTCGGACTGCTGCAATGGTGCAAGTTGAAACGAACGTAACTTTCTCATACGGACTCCGTTTGGGATGTTCTTGTACTTCATGGAAAGCTTATGAAGTCTACTTTCCAACGGATCCAACCTCATCTTCAAATTCTATTCGAGCCGGCTGCAATCATCAAAACAATTCACGTTGGTTTTTGAGTCCGAGTCAAAAGGGTGCTGCGCCACCGCCAATTGGGCCCATGGGCCTTGTAACCCTAGAGCATGCACTTTGGACGCCCCTCCTGGTTGTTCTCCCTATAAAGGAGCCGCCGCCTCCCTTGTTAGGACTGGGATTTCGTTGAGTTTAGGTTTAGCCCTTGTGCAAACTTCTGTTCTTCAGTTGTGTCGGACGACCACCTGTTAAGACAGCCTTCGGAATCCCACCTTTTGATCTCAATTTATATATTTGCAATTTCAGATTGCTTGTTATCTTGTTCTTGCGTGTTCTTCGGTTGCATGCAGGAATAGACCTTCGTGGTCAGGTCAACCGCGTTCTTGGCACGGTTGATAACACTTTGGGGTTGGTTCAGCGATTGCTAAGGCGCAAGCGTCGTCGTACGGTTGTAGTCGGATCGTGAGAGTCACCTCCGCCAAAATCGATAGTTATCATCCTATCGGAAGATCGGGACCCATCGCCTCATCACCAAGAGCCATACAATATTCATTGAAGGCATGGGATGAAAATTCAGCAGCATTGTCCATTCGAATTGATTGAATTCGATATTCAGGATAATGTGCTCGTAATTGGATAATTTGACCAATTAACTTAGCAAATGCATGGTTTCGTGTGGATAAAAAACACACATGTGACCATCTAGTAGATGCGTCAATGAGAACCATGAAATATCTGAACGGTCCACACAATGGTTGTATAGGACCACATATATCTTCTTGAATGCGTTCAAGAAATTTAAGTGGTTCAGCTCTGATTTTAAGATAAGAGGGTCTTAAAATCAATTTTCCGGTGGCACATGAAGTACACACAAAATCTGAGGATTCCAGAAATTTTGTCTTGAGGTATGTATGACCAATTGAATTGCTAATAATTTTCTTCATCATTCCAATGCCTGGGTGGCCAAGGCGATCATGCTATGTTTGGAATGTGTTAGTGTTTTGGAAAATTACTTTGTACGCAATATGTTGAACGGGTTTGATGTATGTATAGTACAATCCGAAGTTTAAAGATGGAATTTTTTCTAGTACTTGTTTGCCATATCCGTTGTGTTTGGTTAAGAGGAGATATTTCTCTTTGTTGTCATTTCGGGTTTCAACATGGAAACCATTCTGACGGATATCTCTATAACTAAGTAGGGTACGTGTCGAATCGGGATACAAGAGTGCATCCTCAATTTCCAATTGTGTACCCATAGGGAGAGTGATAGAGGGGCGACCAGAACCTACTATCGTTGCATCGCGTCCAGCGATGGTTAAAACATTTTCTTTCCTCCTAGTAAGAGTTAGGAAATATTTTGTGTCCCTAAATATAGAGTTTGTGGTACCACTATCCACAAGGCATAATTCCTCCTCCATTGGATTGACTCAAAAAATCTATATACACAAAAGAAGAATTTAATGAAATTCTTGTAGGAGTATATATAGAATACATACAAACTTTATTTTACAATACCGAATATGTTCGATATATAATTGTAGCATACAAGCTTACAATATAGATGACAACATTATTTATATTACAACACTATAGTACTTATTATCTATGGAACAAGGAGTCTAATTGAGATCTCCAAACATGTCTTGAGAATGAAATTCTTCAAGGGTGTCCTCGGCGCACATGAGATCATCCTTCTTTGTAGAAGCACATGTGTCTTTGAGTTCTTGAAGGAACTGTTGAGAACATCCGGCTTCATCATTGTTGGATGTGAGATTGAAGTGTGCTTCAAATCTCTTCTCTTGAGCATGCTTGCCATGAGCCAAAGACTGGAGGTAGAGGTTCACAAGATGCTTCGGGGTGCGGTATTTCTTGGTAGGATGGTTGTAGCAACCACATTTTTGACAAATTTCAGTTTTGTCAACTCTCTTAGCAAAATTGCCTTTACCTTTCTTGAATCCACTTGGTTTTTGCTTCATGTTGCGCTTGTGTTTACCTTTAAAGTTCTTTGAGTGGTCTTTTGAACCACGAAACTTATTGTTATTTTGATTAGCATGAACTTCAGGAAGTGGAGCAGCCCCAATGTGACGTTGCTGATTATTCTTTAAAAGAAGTTCAGCATGCTTTTCTGCCTGAAGCATGATATGCATAATATCAAAATAAGTTTGGTAATTTGCAGCACGCCATTGCTGCTGTAGGACCCTGTCAGATGGGAGCATAGTCGAGAGAGTCTTCTCTATTTTGTCCGCATCCGTTGGTTCCTTGTCACAAAAACGCAATTTGGAGCAAATTGTATGAAGGGCATGGTTATATTCTCCAACAGATTTGAAATCTTGGAGTCGAAGATGTGCCCATTCATGATTAGCCTCAGGTAATATAACAGCTTTCTGCTGTTCATATCTATTTTTGAGGGCTAACCATAATGTGAGTGGATTCTCCTCATACAAATATTCAGCCTTCAAATCCGGATGTACGTGATTCCGTATGATATTCAAAACGGAATATTTCACAATATCCGGAGGAATTTAATCAGCTGGAGGATCAAATATCACCCGTTGCAACCCACGTATGGTTAGGTTGATTTTGAGGTCCATAGCCCATGTAGGGTAATTGGTACCATCAAGAGCAAGTGGCTCAAAATTTTTGGTAGCCATTTAAAACCTACATGAAAAGTACACCATAAATAATTAATTTACATGAGATAAATTAATGTGTATGGTAATGTTGTAATAAAATGCAAAATATGTGGAAAACAATATGAGTATTGTAATCCGAATGAATATATACCCAAAATTAAATATAACATGTGGTTATATTTATAATACCGTGTAATCACAATATTGGTGGTGAACACCAATTTGTATGGCATAGCGTACAAGCAAAGTGCCATAAATTGTGATTTTATGGTATTTATGGTAGGTACAATATTTTGCAAAAAATTCCAAATTATTAAGTACAATGGTACTCACTAAATGAGAATTTTAAATTTTAAATTTGCGAAAGATAGCAAATTTAAATATGGTCGCAATGCATATTGTAAATAAATTGCAATAAAGTAATCCTAAATATGTAAAAGTTATAGAAATGTGCATGCACATTTATTTGAACAATTACATAATTTTCAGATTCTGTAGGGATTGAAATGCTAATTTATAAAAGTACAGATTATCGGGTACAATTATGAATAAGCATAAGGACTATATTGCAAATATATACAATAGAAATTTATTTAACATAAAAATACTGCATTGCATGAAATAGAGGGAGGATTGTGCAAAATGCCGAAAACTTGGGCTGAAGCCCATTCGGCCATGTGGCCCATGTGGGGAGGTGGGATTTTAATGGGCCAAAGCCCATTTGGGGGCAGCCTATAAAAGGGAATGGGGGGAGGTTAGGGTTTCTCTAACCCAAACCCTAGCCGCCGCCATCCCATGGGGCCGCCGCCGGTCGGTCGGTCGGGCGCCGCCGGGAACCGCCACGCCGGTTCGCGTCGAGCGTGGGCCGCGCCGAGGGCCAACCGTGCCGAGCGCTTGCTGCGGGCTACGCCGGCCGCGCCGGCCGTGCGCCGCCACTCCGGGCCACGTGCCGCGCCTCGCGTTTGGCCTCGGCGGCCGCGCGCCACCACGCCGCCGGCCAAGGGCTCGCCGCTCCCGGCCGCCGCGCCATGCCGCGCTGCCGCCGCCCCGGGCTCGGACGCCTCACGCCGTCGCCTCGGGCCCAACACCGTGTCACGCCGGCCGCGCCGTGCCAGGCCGCGCGCCGTCGCCGCCCTCGCCATCTGCCACGTCGCAGGCGCGTGCGTGGGAAGCGAGGAGGCTCGGGCCGGCGGCTCGTGCGTGCGCGGAAACCATGGCGTCGACACCCCATGGGGGCAGCCCCGATGACGGCAGTTCCCCATGCGGGAGATGACTGCAGGCCAGCGTTTACAGGGCCAGCGACTGTTGCCGCGCCGGTCGCGCGCCATGAGCAAGAACATCCAGATGTTCGGTCGTTTTCAGATAGTATCATACCTTGTCTGTTTTTCGTGTGAATGAGCGTGTGCTGATAACGTATTGCAAGAGAATGACACAAGTATTTGGGAATGAACTGCTTTTCATTAATTAATTATGAATCTGTACATTGCTTTATATACAAGATGAAAAGGTGGCATAAAAGGTGCCTTTATGGCAAGACATCTGTACATTGGGCAGTTGGTAAATAAACTGGTGTTTAACACTGAAAACGGGAGAGGTATGTACTGGGAGTCTAGTCCAGCTAGGACAGGGATTTGCTGAAGTTGGAGGTCCCAGGTCAGCAAACGAGTCCGACGCGGAGAGCTGTGGTTTGTTGCCGGGCAGGATAGGGTTATCGCAATTCCGGTAAAGTCGTCTCCAACCACCGGTGAAGTCGGTATTCATCGGGTGCTGCTCGAGAGAGATCAGCTGGAAGACTACCCATCAGGTCTCTTTCCAGGTGAAACCTGTGTCCTGGAAGGTTTCAGGGGCGTCAGTTCTGGAAGCACCGTGCTCTCTCGCTGCTGCAGCTCGATCATACTTGAGAATTACTATGCCACAAGTTCAAAATTTTCCGGATTATTTCACCTTCTTCTGGATTCATAAACACAGTTTTGACGCAACAATTCCATATGCGTTGCAGTCCCGGCAAATTTACATTAAACATACATCTCCACGTTGACACAGCGATCAAGTTCCCAATAGACAAATGAAACTAGGCGAGAAAGCTCCCCATTCGTTGACCAGGAGTGCAAAGTCAAGGAGTCAAAAGTGTGTTCCTCGTTTGAGGCTACATGAGAGGAAAATGATTGTTAGGGAAAACAAATTATCAAGCTCAATCCAACTGCCTACTTTCCTCAAATTGATATAGCAGGAAACACTTTCGGCAGGAAACGCACAGCACAAAAGCGTAAAGCCGATACACACAATCCTGCATAATCAAATCCCTTAGCAGTTAGCACCAAACACCTTAGAATCACAGCACCTTAGCATGCCGATGACAACATAGAACAGCATTGCTTATATGCAACCCTATGATAAACTACAAACTTACATTTGCAAGGTAGAAGTATGGTGGTCATAGCTTTCGCCTATAATCCTTGATATGACAAAATTGGAAACTTGCTACCTCCAAAATACAACACCACTAAGGCATATAAGCATTTATGAGATATCAAAGAAAAATTCATGAACGAGAGCACAAAAAGATTCAAGATTTCATCTCATGGATCCTACAAGAATTAAGATTGATCCACCAAACAATCTCTTCCTGATCCCAAGGGAAAAAAAAGAAGCAGGGCATCTAACATGTAAAAGAGAATGCAGAGATTGTCACAAACCAGTTAAACATTTGAAGGCTATTGCCAAAGCCTCATAGAAGAAAACCAGATTGGCACAGCTAATAATTAATATAGTGGTCTTCCGACACAAATTTGGTACTAGCAACCTGTTTGCTTTATAGATGACCTACCCAACGAGCATCCCCAAAGAGCTTAAACAGCAAAAAACCAAACTCCGTTGCAACAGATGCTACGTTAGCGCACCTCAGATGCAGCACTCTACTAGTATGGTAGAACACCTAACACATGTCCCTTCAAGGCAACAAGCGATGTAATAACAGTGAAAAATCAACTCATGGCCTGCAGTATGTGTGGAAGGGCTGCACACAAAGCAACGGGTATAGTCACCATTGAACCAGGAGCCAGCATGGGGAGCCAGGCCTGCTGTGAAGATGACAACCTAGGAGTAATACGCATCAATAAACTAAGATCATCACTTCACAAGTAATGTAATAGCATTATAGCAATGTATGCATAACATCAAAACACATGAAATATGGCTTGCATACAAAATATAAGAGATCAACCTTCTGCGTTCAATTTATTATGCTTCGAAAAACAGTAGTCAAGGTACAACAGGAACACCCATAGCATATACAACAGTTTTCACACTACCAGCTTTATAACTACTGAATCAGAAAGATGCCTGGGAATTCACTGCGATTTGGCAACCGGCTCCAGTGCCTCGATCATGACAACACTGTTTCCCCTCACAACCTGCAGATGATTCGGCTGTCAATATATTATGCATATAGAATAATAACAGCTTCATGATAATCATCATGGTAAAAACTAAACAACCATCAAACGGACGATACTTACCACCATTCCAATATCAGTCTTTTCGTTTCCATTGACCTCCACGGTGTTGTCCACCACCAGGTTCATGAATTGATCAAATCCCCGGAGTGTTCCAATAACAACACGGTTTGCATTCAGCTTGACTGGAAAAAAGAGTCAAAACAGTTAATAAACAGTCCACTAAAGATGCCTGTCAGTGGAAAATTTTAAAATTGGACCATAATCATCTCAGCGAGATCAATAAGCAAAAACAATAAAATGGCAAAACAGATTTGGATTGAAGTGCAGTGCAGTGGCATTTTCTTGCTATAGACTTGGCTTTAACAAAGTTCAAGCAAAATAAGCAAGTATGGATAATCAGATCAAGAAATACTAGCATTTTATTAGTAACAAGTGATCATCACATTTGTCCTTATGCAAAACTCCCAACATACTTAACAACAAAAGTTCCCAAAAAACATAAAACTTCTCAATACTTGGCCAAGTTCGAACCAATCTCTTGTGCTTTTTTCCTGGCCAGGAAACCAAGCTGGAGAAGATAACACCATTCAGACAACACAATGTGATGTCCAAACCAGGTTTCCGTGCAAAAAATCTAACAAAGTAGCTGGTATGGACTCCTGACTGTAGAACAGCTATTGTGCTCTCCAAAAAAGATGAGCTGATTTACAAAGCCAAAAGATTCAAAAGGTTGATATGGCAGCCTATCAGAGTAACTATGACAAAAAGCCTCACTTGGAAATTAATCCATAGCCTTTTGGATATCACCATGTAGGCCAGCCACCAAAATCACCGTTAATTACGTGACAAACATGAAAACACAAGTCAATGGAGTAGTCACAGCAATCAGCACAATCACGAGTAACAGAACAGTAGATTTAAGAGAACACACGCAAAAAAAGAAAAGCCACATGCATACATGGTAGTGCAAATACCGCAGTACTTATTTCGGTCTACATGCTACATAAGAAATGAAAATAACAGTAGATGCCCTATCAGAGTAACTATGACAAAAAGCTTCATTTGGAGATAAATCCATAGCTTTAAAATTGTGTTCATCATGTAGGGCATTGGGCATATCAATATCAAATTTTTTTTAAAAAAACAAACAACCGAAACAACTAAGATATGCACATGGAAACCAAATGCCTAACAAAATCGCAGAACAACTCAACGGATCTAAAAAATCTAAGGTTTAGTTTCAGCTCACAAATGTCTGCTCAATTGGTTGAAATGAACATCATACGCAGACACTTGGATGCCGCCCTAACTACCGCTTCCACCATATTCCATCTTTTGGGATTGAAGATGCATACATACAAGAAAGTCGCCAGACTAAAGGAACTACACTAGCCAAGAGAATTTCACTTACTCTGGAGCTTCTTGTCCATATACCTGCGACACGCAAAAAAAAAAAGACAAACCCAAATCAGTATTTCTCAAACCCGAGCAATCGAAAAGAGAAACCGCGCCGCGCGCGCGTAAAGAAAGAAATCGAGATCTACTCTGAGGAGGAGGAGGAGGAGGAGGAGGGAGACGCCTGCTGCTTACTTCTTGAGATCCGGAGGCTGCCCCGATCGGCTCATGGCGGCGATCTGAAGGAGAGACGCGGCGAGAGGAGATCTCGGAGCCTTCTGCCTTCTCTTCTCTGCGCGACAAAACCCGAGCCTGAATCCAGTTTTGAAGAGGAGATGGGACGGAGCCGCCGCCTCAAAACCCTAAGTAAGATGCCCGGTACGTGGGGACCACTTGTCATCGAGAGCACATGTGTTGGAAGCACGGCCCATCGAGAACAGGGCCGCGAGTGTTGGGCCGCACGGGGTTGGGACTTGGAAATTATTATATTGGACGCCCGTAACGCTGTCACGCCTTCGAGATACTTCGAGACTGCACGGTGATCAAATCGGAGAAAATAGAAGAAAATGGGTTCCCGATCGAGAGAAATTTGATGAAAATCAAAACCAAGCTGCACACGACCAACCTGAGAGATATTCTTCTCCCACAAAGACTACGAGGCACCAAGCTAGGGGTTTATATTTGGTTTTTACTGATGTCTTTTGACTTTAACTGATAAATAATAATAGTTTATAGAAAGAGACAATTGCATGTGATTTTGATCATATAAATGAAGTCATCATAGTGTCTATTACAATCGACTAGTAGATTTCGTCTTAAAAAGACACTCCGTTTGAAAGCTAGGTATCGTAGAAAAACTATTTACTATAAAAAAATCGGCTTTTAGAAACCAATACGAACATAGCCTTAGCATTCAATTTTTAGGTTTAGAAATTCCTCTAACCACAGCGTGCAATACGCAAGATAGCAAGCAAGGTTGGAGCAGCCGGTGACAAGGACGAAGATCAAATTAGGGTTTAGTGGTAGGGCGGTAGGCAAGAAGAGATGGAGTGGTGAGGTGGTGCCGATAGCTGCAGCGGAGGCACCGAGAGAAACCATGGTACCAGCACCAACACCAGTGGGTGAGGGCTCAGTAGGATAGGGGATGGGTGGGCAGGTCTCTTCCTTTTAGCTTTTAAAAACTGTTTTTTTTTGCTTTTGTACTAGAACTAGCTTTTAAATAAAGTGTCTTTTTAAGATATAGTTTATAAGTTGATTGTAGTATATATTATAACGACTTCATTTATATTGGCCAAAGCCACACGTAAGTATCTTTTACTCCATACTCTCTTTCATAAACAGTTTAAAAGTTATAAACCGCAGCCACAAGTTATAAACCAAAGCTAAAAAGAACAAATTCATGATCATGGTGGAGGTCAACGTATCAGCCAACAACGGCAAAGAGGCAGGTGAATGAAACACAGAAAGCAAGAAGAGTGGCATGGACGGATAGAGATATTTCCCTTTTTTGGGGGGAAGGGGGGGTGGTGGGGAAGAATGGACATAGTCGACATGGTATGAATGATTGTGTGCAGTACAGTATGTGATAACCAATCACCAACATTTTATGAAAGGTAAGTTTGTTTATTATGTTTCTGCCTGATGTTTCAATGTTCTTTGAGCAATTTGGAGATTATGCTAAATACTCTCCTTGTACACATAAGTGTTGTTTTAGATACTAGCTAGGTCTTTGAAATATAAAACTTTGACCACAAATTCTATTATAATGTAAAACCTAATAAAATTACAATATTAAAAAAGTGTTTTGGGACAAAATCTACTTGTATAATTTTTTATGTGGCCTATTTACGTATTTATAAAAAATGTTGTTAGTTAAAGTTAAAATAGTTTAATTGTACGTGTGAGATCATGTGAAGGTTTCCCATGTGTATGATGAGTACTTGACTTTACTTATGCTTCAGTGTCGAATTTTGAGTTTGATTTTATGTCATTTACACTCTAGTTTTTGCTGTCAACTGGGCATCGGTCTAACTGGCTTGCAGAGACAGTTTGACTAGTTTGCTAGAGTGGTCTAACTGACTGTGGGTGGTAGTCTGACCGAGTCTGGTGTGACTAGTCGTGAAGAGTGGTTTGACCAGAAATGCCATGTGACCGATTTCTACTTGACAGTTCATTTAATCCAAAGAGGTGTTTGTTGCTTTGCGAGGAGTTTTTGAGAGTGGTGTGACTGACCATATGACAATGGTCCGATCGGAGGTCATCGGGCGGTCTGACCAGCATGGATGCCATGGTCAGATTAGTCCCCTATTAAAGGGAGATGTTAAGTTGGTTTGTGGCGGTCTGATCGATCGTTGGTTGGCTATCGGACTGACCTCTAGTGGAATTGTGTGAGTTGAGTTGGTTTTAGTTGTGCTAGTTATAATAGGAGTCTATGCAAGTGTTAGTCACGCTGGGAATCCATGCATTGTGGGAATCTTAATGTGGGTGCCAAGTGGTACATGTTTGCATTGGTTTTGTTGATGAGAATCAAATGCATGTCACTTATGCTCAGAATGGTTGCTTGTTTTTTGATGTGCAGGGTGCTTGGTGATTGTTGCGGTCAATGATGAGACCAAGGCTAGGGGAGATGCCCTAAGGCCATAGAGGGTCGCTAAGTCTAGGTGGAGCATCATCTCAAATGGAGAAGCAAGAGAGAAAGACAAGGATCATGATGAGACAAGTGTATGCATGTGGTGTGCCATTATATTTGAGCGTTTCAAGTGGTGATAGTCCTCGGAGCGGACATACGAACTTGGCAGCAAGTTATTATACAGCTGTAACCTGACGTAGGATAAAGGATAACTTGGGTTTGTGTAACTTGACGAACCGATGGCGCCAACCACTATCTCAATACAGCAACCTATGATAAAAGAATTCGCCAAACCATAAACTTTGATCGTCGTCTACTCGGGCATGCAAAAGTAGACGTGACGTACTTTCTACAAAACACGAGGAATCACAAGAACAACAGGGTAAGAACGCACAATTCCCCTCTAGATTGCATCTTTGTCTCAAAGCCTAGGAAAAACAAGCATATAACTCTCTTTGAAAATAATAGATTGATGAGATGGTCCCCTGAAATAGTAGGGATCACAAGGGTTTTATGGTGCCTCATGAGGCGCATGGCAATAGTTAGGGCCGGCTGAAAATTTCTATTCGATCATGGGATCGGGTCCATCTCAACTAACCTTTGCTTTCTTTTTATCTTGCGTCTGGCCCATATGCTCCTTGCTTGGCTGCATGCATTAATTAGCTAGCCTTTTGGTTTGTTTGTATGATGCAAATATGCATGCATGCACAATCCTTGCTTTGGTCATGATGTGGGATAGCCTCATGGCCATGCTTGTTGGTGTAGCTCTGTAGATGACATGCAACACTTCTTCCTTTAGGGCCTTCCAAACACATCTTTACTTTAAGTTTGTATGGATTGAATATGGGTCTACATATAATTAAATAAATTAGTAGTAGCTCTGTATCTCTAAGTGTAATAATTAAAGACCAAATAAAATTAGAGTTCACGTGGCAAAATTTAATGCAGCTCAATAATTATTTCCAGTCAAATAATATATTTAACTGAAAAGTGTTAAGTATGTTTGTATCCGCATCACATTAGGCATCACGGATTTCATTATGGTGGTTGCTTCGAGGAGAAACACCATGAAGGCTGGTGAGTGGCAATTGAGGAAATTATCCAATACCAGGTAGAGTGACTATTTACAAAACCATGGTGGTGACCTAAGTGATTTAGGTCATGTCTGAGAGACCACGTGGGATGTTATTGGTCATTTTATGATGAACAATTAGCATATTTGTTGAGTTGAATTCTGAGAGACTAGAGTGGTCATGTAAGTCTGGGACAGGCTGTGTGGCTCAATCGGAAGCACAGAGAAGAAAAGGATCATGGCAAGATGAGTTAGTGCATATGATCCACCAAGTGATGAGATGATGCATGTAGAGGTGGTTTGGGGAAACTAAATGTGTGAAGACATGATGAAAGATCAAGCTCCGTTTAAGTTGGTTTTGGTGTTAATGACAAATGCCATTATGAGATTTTGATATTAATGACAAATAATTTTATAATGCTTTGGTGATAATGACAAATGCATATATGAGACTAATATACTTGTTTAAGTTCATTTATGTTTAGTCTCATTTGGATGGAAAGGTGAAATCAAAGAGGTATGCATTCAAAATCACTTTCTCATATGCTAATGCATTCCTTAGATCCAAAATATAGATTAACTCCTCAAATAGTTCAAATGAATATATGCATATGTTTTTCTTCATATAGACTTGTATGCACACATTTAGGGAGAACTCTCTCTCTCTATGTTTTGGAGTTTCATTAGTATTGATCCGTGTTTTCTTTTATACATACATTGAGATCAAACTAGGATCATGCATTCATTAAAAACCTGCTTTAAAAGCCAAAACTATGCTCTGTCTAGAAGAGCGGTAGCACCGCAGATTTCAACGTCGGAACTACCGCAGAGCGGAAGTTCCGCAGGCAAAATCGGTACTACCGGCGACCGGAAGCTCCGAAATCCAAGCGGAGCCTTTTTTTTCCAGAGAGCACTCTCCGGATGCACCTAAGATTTCGCAGGATCGGAAGTACCGGTGATTTCAACGCCGGAACTACCGCTGGAGGCGGTAGTTCCACAATATAGAGCGGTACTTCCGGATCCCGGCAGCTCCGGAGGTAGAGCGGAACCTTTTTCCAGAGAGCGCCAAGTTTGGTTCCAGCTCAGGCGGAACTACCGCGCCGACTTTGCAGAATTACCGCAGAGCGGTAGTACTGGATTTTATAACGGTGGTAGTACCACACTTTGAATTCAAATGATTTTATATTCAATTTATTATATCATTATTTGTTGAGATTGTCATCAATTACCGAAAGGGAAAAATTGAGAATCTAGTCCCTCCATTATGAGTTAATGGTGAGTTTTGGTAATTAATGACAATCGATTTGTGGGACTAACATTTTCCATCAGTTGAATGAATAGGTTAGGTTTCACAAATGAGAATGACTTGAGATGACTTCATGGATTGAAGATCATCAAGTCAAGATCGAGAAGAAGATGGCTTCATGTGTTGAAGGCCATCAAAGAAGAAGACACATCATGAGTTGATGTATGGTGATGATCATGTGTTGATCAAGTCAAGTGAAGACCATCATGTGTTGATGGAGTTGCAGAAAAGAATGTATCATGAGTTGATGCATATCGAGAAGATGACCCAAGGCAAAGGTATGACTAGCTAGGGCTAAGGATGTGTTCCTAGTCTTTTACCGGTCTTGGTGTTTGGTTGAAAGACCGGATTGCTAGTATAGGTTGCCGTACTATTAAGAGGGGTCATGTCTAGTAGTTTGAGTCTCATCATGTATTGATGGCCCAATCTCACTTGCTCCAGCTCATCTTGGCATGAGGCTTGCATTTGCGAATGTGTTTTGCAAATGGTTGAAGCTCATGTGGTGAATCCTTGTAACATGTGACTATACTTTGTAAATGTGTTTTTACAAAAAGTTGAAGTCCATGTACCTACTCCTTGTGATATGATCTAAGTTTGCAAATATGTTTTGCAAAAGTTGGAGATCATGCATTATCCCTTGGTATGGTCTAAAATCGTTTATTGTTATTTCCTTTGACATTAGACCATGGGAGTGACTCTTTTGGATCTCTTTTGATTTCTGCTTTGATCTAATATGTTTGAGATCATGAAAATAGATGGGTTGTGTAGCCCTTTGAATAAGCTTTCCATAGAGTCTAAGATCACTCAATTCCGACATCGGAGTCAAAAGTTATGACTGTTTTTCCGAGTACTATCTGTGCTGAAAACGGAACTACCACGCCGACCTTGTGGAACTACCGCAGAACGGTAGTACCGCATTTTATAACTATGGTAGTTCCGCAAATGACTGACTAACGGCTATTTTTTAACCGTTATGATGGGGAGCGGTAGTACCGCTCCTATAACGGCAGTAGTTCCGCAAAATCCTGTTTTTGACTCCAACGGCTAGTTTCGAGGTGTGGGCTATAAATACTCCCTTGTGTCCGGTTGGGGTAAGGTTTTTGGGACTCCATTTCACTCTTTTGAGCTAGTGTGAGGCTCTCTACTCAATTGTGCATGTGTTGCACTTTGTGATAGAGGAGAGGTGATCTAGAGTGCATGTGTTGCATCTAGAGGAGGACTTTGTGTCCGAATTCAGCTTGTGCATTCGTTGCACGTGGTGAGAGTCAAGTGAGGGACTTGGTTTTTACTCATAGAGTTTGCCGACTCCTGGACGGCGTTTGAGGCGTCGTGCCTAGTGATCTTCTCAAAGAAGCTTATGAGAAGGCCCGGTGTGTGTGAAGGTTGGAGCTCGCCTACCCGGAGCGGGGAAGAGCTACCACTAGTGGATTTGAGGTGGAAGGCTTAATGTGTGGAGCCGGTCTAATTCGTTTGGGCTAACCTCAACGTGGACTAGGGGAGACCGGCAAGTCTCCGAACACCACGGTAAAAAGAGAACGTGTCATTTGTGGTTTGCTTTCTTGTGCTCTTTTTACATTCAAGCAATTTACTTACTTAGCATTATTTTGATTGCTTGTAAACCTAGGATTGCAAACCTTGACCTAGGTTAGCATTGTTGGTGCACTTAGGCGAATTTGTTTGTCTTAGGCGCTATTTGAGCTAAACCAAATTGATTTAACCTTCCGCATTGTTTACTTGGTTTAGGCAAATAGAAAAGGTTTTTAATTGTTAGTATTAATTTGAAGAAAATTTTTAGACCGCCTATTCACCCTCCTGTAGTTGGCCTCATTGATCTTACACATGATGGCTAGTTATTGGGCACTACAGATGACATATCAAAACATGTGGAGATACTTTGAGTGAAGGCAACAACGAAGTCAAGGGAAGGTGCTTAGAAGCTTTATCGGGTTGTACTTAGTAGTTGGCCAAATACCGAAGTTGGTGGCTTGATCAAAACCGTAGCATAGGGAGGTGCAAATGAGAAGTGCTATTAGCATGTTGAGTCTTGTAAGTGCTTTGAAAAACGTGCGTGAGTGTGTAAAACCCGTGTTAGTTGTAGTTGACTGGTTTCCCCATTTCCTTAATGGGTTGTACCTATTAAAGGGTTTGTGCTAGTTATTTAGTGGGGACGAGAGGAGGTGGCTAGATCAAGTATTCTATAGTTAGGGTTTTATCTTCCATTAGTCTCCTTCCATGGTTCCAAGAGAGAAAGTTTGAGAGAGGGAAAGAGTGATGTTGTGGCAGCACCTTGTAAACATCCATGAGCTTGTAAACACCTTCCTCTTCTGACTTAATTAAAACTTGTCTCAATCATATTCTTGTTTGTATTCTTGCTTGGCTTCGGTTGTTCTTGAGCTTGATTTGTGATTTCTTATTCCTGCTTGTTCTAGATCGATTCCATGCTTGATCTACCTTGCTAGGACATATGAGAATAGATCTGGCAGTCCTCATGCCCTAAATCCTCACGAGTAAGAAGTAATTTATAATTTAGGGTTTTGTGGTGTTCTTATGACCCAGATTCGATTCTCTCTAATTCAATGGATTTGAGCCTAAGTACCTGGTGATTCTTAGTTGGTTTAGGTTCTTGATGGCTTGAATAGCTCTCACATAAAATTTAGACGTGTTTGGATAAGATTTGGGAAAGTTTTTGAGATTTGAGCTTTTATCCCGAGAGATTTTTAGACAAGGAATAGGGGATCGATTAGACTGACCCTGCTCTAGTGGTCAAACTCGCTAGTGGTCAGACTAGCCTCTTGCCAGTAGTTAGACCTATCATCAACCTGCTGTCTAACCGGCTGAAGAATCTAAACAAACTATTATGAGTTAATTGTATATTTTGGTAATTAATGACAATCATATTGTGGAACTAATATTTTTATTGAGATGGATGAATAGGTTATGTCCCATGATGGTGGATTATTGGAGATGACTTCATGTGTTTATTGTTATGAAGTCAAACAAAGGTTATCATGTTTTGATGACTAAAGCTAATTAATGACCTGAATTTGAAGTAAGGATACACGTCATCAAGCTTCAAGAGGATGCTTAAGGATACACGTTGGTTATGACTAGTAGCTTAAGTGTGTTATGTGTTGATAGCTCTTTTGCTTGCTCTAGCTCTTCGTAGCATGATGCTATCATTTGCGAATGTGTTTTACAAATAGTTGAGACTTATGCATGATCTTTGTAACATGTGACTTAAGTTTGTAAATGCGTTTTGCAAACGATTCGAGTCCATGTCCATAATCTTTGTGGCATAATTCTAAAGTATGTGAATGTATTTTGTAACTTGTTGAGAATTATGTTTTTGACCTTGATTGCATGATACTACAATTTGAAAATGTGTTTTGCGAATTGATTAAAGCTTTATGCACCTTTTTTTGAAAAGAAGTTTTATGCACCTTGACCTATGCTGACCTTGGCACGCTAGTCAGACCAGCCAAATTTGTGGTCTAACCTGGCTAGCGGTCAAACCAACTTTTAGCTGGTGGTTTGACCGGTGCTGACGGTCTGAGTGGTATAATCGGTCTGACTGGCCCTTGTTGTGGTCTGATCGGCCCTGCGATTTGACCAGGCTTTAGTAGCCAGTTGCCTTTTTTTTTGGAGAATTGTGTTTCACTAAATTTTGGTCTGGCGGTCTGACTGGTCCTTGTGTGGGCGGTCTGACTGCCAGTCCCCGTAACGACTAGCTTTCTAGCCATTGTAGAGCTCATGGTAGTACCAGCCATTAGTTAGCGGTAGTACTGGCCTCAGGCTGATTTTTGTAGAATTCTTGCTCCAATAGCTAGTTTCTTGGTGTGGGGTATAAATACCCCATTGTGTCTGATTGGGGAAGGTCACTGGTGCCCTATTCTTTTTTCTTGAGCTAAGAGCAATCCCTCTCTCCTCTTATGTGCATATGTTGCACTTAGTGAGCTTGGAGGTTGCACTTAGTAAGCTTGGAGAGGAAAAACCTTGTGTATGTGTTGCACTTGGTGGTGGACTTTGCGTCTTTTGAGCTTTAACACTTGATTTGTTCAAGTGAGTGTCATCAACTTGTCACTCTTAAAGGTTGTCGACTCCTAGATGATGTGGAGGCGTGGTGGTCCGATGATCTTCTCAAAGAAACTTGTGGGAAGTCCTGACTTGTTGTGAGTGGTATGGTGTTTGCCTTCTCTGGAGTTTAGGAAGAACAACCCTAGCAAATTGGGATGGTTGGCTTAATTTATAGAGCCAATCCAATTAGTTTGGGTGTTACTGTGTTGTTTTTGCATGTCCTAATCGCTTGGCCACCGTGGCTAAGGTGCAAATCTCTTCCAGGCAGTAGGTGGGGATCGAAGGTGACACTACGATGGGAGATACAGCTTATGATGATCTTAATGAAGAGGTTGCCATTCTTGACGAGGATCTTACCAATGAGGTCGTCGTGGGGTCGAGCCTTCTTCCCTCACTAAAGCGAAGAAAGCGGCATTGGTGGCACTTGGGAGTAGCAGTGAAAATGGATCAAATATGGGCGAATAGTTGCTCTATCATATTTATTTTCATATTTTTTCCTTGGATGTGGATACGAATACAGATATCTTGGATACGAATACAAATATGAATAATGTTGAATATAAATATGGAGCAAATACGAATCAAATCAAGTACGGTCATGAATATTTCTTGGAACATGAAAACCCTTTAGATTGTATGCACAAAATAAACAAAAAACATAACTAGTTTATTTGATCTAAACATTCATGAAGAACATTTATGAATTCTTCATATAGGCTAAGGTTCCTTCTCTAACTCCATGTATTAATATATATGTTAATGTAGGATGGGCTACTAAAGTATCTCGTAAATGGGTTGGGCTAAAATAGAGGATGTAGATTGTAGATATCTGGTCCCTAAATATCTGGATAATCTGGATCAGTGTTAATATTTGACGGATAGTGAGCTACCGAATCTGTATTCATATCCGACAGAAAAAATCCTTATACATTTCTAACTCGATGCAATTCGACAAATATTTGAGTTGACATAATTTGTATTAAAAATTGTCTAGATCAGTGGAAACTATCTGAACCATTTTCACCCTTACATGGGACTTGCCTTACCCAGAGAGACATCTTGCGGCTAAGACCGAATGAACGCCCCTGTCCTCCAAAGGGGTACACCATCAAGCTCAAAGCTTGGTTTGAGATTAGCTTAGGGCTTCTAATGTATCCATTCATTGAACCATTGTGAAGCATTGTTAGGATAAGAGTGTTTCTGTGGCTGTATGAGATGACGATCGAGGGCAAGCGTCTAAATCTTACCATTGCAGCCTTTGTCCACTTCTTCCATCTCCAATGGTCGAAAAGGAAGTTCAAACCACTAGGCTCATTGACTTTGACTCATCAGAACCAGTGTGAGTATCCTGTTTATGCAACCAAGTACAACTGGAGCCGACCTGGGAAAAAGTGGTTCTACTTGAAGGTGGATGGCTTTTTATTCACCGGTGGCCAGCCCAAGATTACTCAAGATGGCTATCCTGAGATCCCTTCTCTCTCGGACATCGATTAAGAGTTCATCCATGTTAAATTTGAAGTTCGCAAGTGGAGTGGTGTTTGGGATTTGATAGAGGAAATGACTCTTCTGGATGCTAGTCCCTCTGGTTGACAAGAAGCGTGACTACCAGATGGTCTCTAAAGACAAAGATGAACGTGGCTTGGCTAGCTTTCTTCTTCTGCAGGACTGGACAGGCAATAGAGGGGGAGGGGGGATGGTGCCTTTAAATTCTCTCCAAGTATTCACTTAACCCTTTTCTCCAAAAGCTATAGAGCTATTAGAGTTGAAAACCCACTTGAAAACCACAACAACAGAGAGAATACAACAGGAAAATAGACCGTGGTCGTAAATTCAACAAGTGGTCGAGAGTTGACAATATGGTCGAAAGCTAAAAACGTGGTCGAAGATTCAACAACGTGGTCGGAAATCAACTACAGAATAGAAATCACCGTAGTCGATAACCACTGAGACCAAAACCAACGTGATCGAAAATGAGTGCAGTTGGAACCAACGTGGTTAAAAACAACGTGATCAAACACCAATAAGTGGTCAAACAACCAACGTGGTCGGAACTAGTTGGCAACTAAAATGATCAATGTAGTCGTAACCAACGTGGTCATAAGCCAATTGAGTGGTTGAACAACCAACGTGGTCGGAACTAGTCGGCAACCAAAATGGTCAACATGATCATAACCAACGTGGTCGTAAGCCAATGGAGTGGTCGAATAACCAACGTGGTTGGAACCAGACTGCAATCAAAATGATCAACTTGGTCGTAACCAACGTGATCGTAAACAACAGGTGGTCGAACAACCAACGAGGTCGAAGGCCAACGAATGATCTGCAACTAGCGAGATCGATTCAGCTCAAAAATCAACTAGAGAAAATGAGGATCCGTGAGCGGTCAGAAATCCCATGCAGAAGGAAGAAGCAAAGCAGTCAGAAGAGTGAATGTGATCAAAACTGGTGCGATGCAGTCTGGAGCTTGACCGTGGTTGAAAGCAATGTAGTCATAAAGCTGATCAGCGTTCCAGACAGAGAGTGCATCGACTACCGACTGCTTCAGTTCAGATTTAACAGAAGAACACAAAGTAATCGAAAGATCTGAACATGGTCGAGAGCAACACGGTACAAAGTGATTGAAAGAATAAACATGGTCGATAGCAATGCGCTTCAGTCTGAAACTCAACCGTGGTCGTAAAACCGATTTGGAAGAACAGAGCAATGCATGATCGCAAGATCTAAAATCCATATATCTTTTGATTAAAAGATTAAATGGTCGTGAAACTTTGAACACAACAAGATTAAGGTCTCAAGAGGCTGCTCCCATCTTGGATTGAAAACTTAGTAAACAAGTTGAGAGCTTTTTGCAATTTTATCGAGCGCGCACATGACCACAACTTCCAGATCGGAGAAATGAACAGACCGTGCTCATGGGAGAAGAATAGCCAAGATGGCTTTGAGTATGATTACACACAATACAAAACATTAGATCATCACAAAACAAGCAAGAACTTCCACTCGGATCAAGAAGGGAAAAGGAACAACCGAAAAATAGAGGAAGAACCAAATGAAAGCCGAGCCAACTCAACCAGACAAAAGATACACAAACTATTAATCAAAGATTAATGTATCGCTTAGATGATTGGTTTCACAACCACTCCCCTTGGGAGGACCAAGCTCTAACCCTAGAGCCTACACTCACTCTCTAACCTAACTCCCATGGGAAGGAGGAGGAGCTAGCCACCACAAGGCTTAGCCAACCTTCACTAACTCTAGCTCGTGCCTCTCCTCCCCTTTTATATGCTCACAAATGAACCTAAGACCTAATGGATCCTACCATTAGTCCAAACCAGGGATAACCCGTTAACTCCATCTAACACTGGGTTTTACTTATGCACACTTCTCAAAGCGGCTTACATCTATTAACCCATTAGTGAATCAACACTTGATCTACTTCACAATTTCAGCACATACAAGACTTAAACCACTTAGGCCAACACTGCAGTTTCACACACCACCAATTTCTGGTATCGAGCAATTTACCAAAATGCCCCTCTACCGCCTTTCTCGAAGCTTCCCGCTTTCTTTGCCATGAAGCTTCGTCCATGCTTCGCCATCTTCCATGTGGCCCCAATGACTTATCGTCAAGCCTCTCACGCGTTTGGATCCTACTGAACCATCCTCTCTTGCAAACGACCCAAGTCACTTGGTTCACCACGTGCTTCTCCTCGCGCATGACGGCACCTGGCTTCCTCGACTATCTGGACCTCGACTCCTCTCTGAGCCTAGTCCCGATCCACTTCGCCATTGCCCATCATTTCCACCACCGGTAGCTTACGCTCTGGTTCCTCATCGTCTTGGCTTGCAACCACCCCGCAAGCCTCAGTCTTCTTCAGCGTCTCCCTCACCGTTTTGGACCTCAACACCTCCCTGTACCTAGTCCCGATCCTTCCACGCCTCACCATGACCTAGCTTTGAAGTCATGCAACCAATACCAACAAGCAAACCATCACGTAGCACTGCACGATATATAAAAATCATCAATTTACACAATCAAAATGTATGCACCCAAATTACTGATTCTAATCCTAGAACCAAGCAATAACTACACATGCACATTAGCAACAAACACCCTAGTCAACCCCTGACCAAAACACCAATATTTTCAGAGAACAACCTCAGCCTACCGACTTGTCTGATACGACTCACAAGTACTCAGATGTTTAGGGGATGAGGTACTCGAAGCCCACGAGTTCCTACCAGCAACCTACGACCACATAATAGACGCTATGACCATCGAACGCACAGCTACGACTACTACACAGATTGCTACGACTATCGCTCACATCGGCTACGACTATCGATCACACAGGCTACGACTTCCACAATCGATCACTACGTATTACGACTACCGATCACGACCAGGCAGTACGCTACGGCCATCGATTATCAGGGTACAACTATCGATCACACATAGTCGTTCAACACTGAAGCTTTTGACCACCGCGTGGTTATTCTGCTGATTGAACCGTCTGACCACACAGTCGTAAATAGTGAACATAGCCGATTGAACTAACCGACCATAAAGTCAACAGACCAAGAAGCGATCTTTTGCAAAACTCCTCAAAACCATACTCAACCTTCACACATTCTCTAATCCAAAAGTCAATTACTCATCACAACCATGGGGTGACCTCTACATGGTCTCAATCTTTACTTATGAATATCCTTGATTTATGAATCTGAAGCCCCTTTTTAATCTTGTGAATTGCGCTGTCCATGGAAGGCAGTTGATGAGGCTCATTGGATCCTTAGGGAGATGAATATCACCAAGTACAAGGTACCTGAGGAGGCTAGCATTTCTAATGGTCAAGGTAGCAATAGTATCACCAACAGCTTAAAACTGACGATGCCTCATTGGGGCAATCCCATTCATGATCCATCAAAGAGGAAGAAGGCCAAGATGTTGGCCTCAGAGGGCACCACTAGGGGCCTCCCCATGAAGAGTCAGCTAAAGATGAAGCCCTTCCTTGTGGGGATGAGGCCTCCTACTGTAGGGCAAAGCCTCCCCTCCTAGGTGGTTTTCAATCATGCGCTTCTAGCACCATATAGCCTCTGACAAGGCATCCTCCATGTCCTGCTGCCCCTAGCCATGCTTTGAGTAAGGGGAAGCTTCAAGATCCCAAGGTACTCTAGAGGTCACCTCCACAAAAGAAGAAGAGGCAGCCTGTAGACAACGATTCGACTCGTGTTTCCATCACCGAGCTTGGAAGTGGTATTGACAGGGAGTCTTCCTAGAGCTACAGGACTTCTCAGGCCATGTTGTCTTGTTCTAGCTCTAGTTCTATGCTTCCCATAGGCTCTAGCTCTGTCGGGTCCCTTGTACGTGCGGTGGAAGAACAATCGGAGGAGGGGGAGTTGAGCTTGACCCTTGTGGCAGCCTAGAGGTACCTACCACTCAGTATTGTGATGCCTTCAGCCCTCACTTCGCCCAAGGTCAAGGGATTGAGAGGCAAGAAGTCCCTCCCTGGCCTCGAGGTTCAAACAGTGGAGGATTGTGAGGGGGCTATGAGCTACTCCTCTAGTGAACTGCCCTCCTGCGTTGTTTCATACATTAACAATGATGATGCAACAACACAAGTTTGTCACCTCACTGAGGAGTGTGTCAACAAGTATATGGCTCGCTTCCACAACACGCGAGATGTTGGAGAGTTTACCTAGCTTCTTAAGGATTAGTTGGGCACTACTATAGACCTCTACTTCCAGGTACCCTCATGGTGATTACCTTCTTTTGCCCAACACTTTATTTTCTCTAATGTTAGCATTTGTATGTTTCCTGCAGGCGTGTCCATCTCCAACATCATAAGGACAAAGGCCCCCGGATGATAGAAGAGATGTTCCAAGAGGCAATGGCTAAGGCTCAGCAAAGGGCATCATAGGCGGATGATGAGAGGCTGAAGGCTGTAGAGGAAAAGCTACAAATCATTGAAGAGATGCTAAAAGTCACTGAGGAGAAACTAAAAGTTTCAGAGGAGAAGGCTATGGTCATTCGCTAGGTAAACATGAGCTTGGAGGAGGCTGTGACCAAGTCTTGGTAGTGACTAAACCACTTCTTCGGACTCCAATAGATAACTCTTGCTACTCAGACGTCTTGGAGTGCATGGGGGTTGAGGTTGCCCCAGCCCCATCAGGGATGACAAGACCAGAGGGGTGGATCCCTCTCCTTTATAAGCGAGTTGACCTATTTCCTAAGGCTATAGAGGACTGGAGCTAGTCCTTTGCCACAACGGCTCTGATGGCCAGGGCCCTTGCCATTTCCCATCCCTGTGATAGCTCAGGCAAGGAGATGGTGCATGAGGGCCTTCGTAGCCTTTTCACTTCAGAGGTAAGGAAGGCATCCCTAGGATGTTGAGTTTGGAATACCTTGTAGTCATTATGACCACACACAACAATGGCTCCGACCACGTCGTGTTTGCTCTGACCACGCCTTCTAGCTCCGACCATATACTCGTAACTTTAGCTGACAAGAGTTGCGACCACGTTCACGCTGTGCTGCACATTCTCATAACCGAGTGCACTTGAGACTTTGACTACAGACCCCAGCTTCTTCAACCACGCAGTAGGCTCAATCACTATAGTCGTAACTCAGTTATGACGCGTTGAAGACTTTTGTAAAAACACTTTTTCAAATTAAGTATTTAAAACTTTTGGCTTTTATTTGCATTTTATTGATTTTCTGGAGTTTATTTGGATTTATCTGAATTTTATTTCAAAGTCTAAAGCAAGAAAATGTATTTTAAATATTTTATTAAAGCCAAAAATAGTTTATTTTATTTTTCCTAACCTTCCCTAAAATTTTTAATTATTTTTTGAGAATTTTTTGGATTTAAAAATCAATTTTAAAGGTTAAAAAGTATTTTATAAAATTATTAAATGAAAATCTGAAATTAAAAATATATTTCCTAAGTCTAAAAGAGCTGCAGGAATATTCTATGATTTTTCTGGAATTTGTTTAGACATTAATTATTATTTTCTAAGTATTTATAAAGTTTCTAGTATTTTCTGAAATTTGTTCCGAAAATAAAAATCAAATTAATCCAAGCCCGCCACGTGTCGCTCTCAGATTGAATCACTCTCTCTCCACGATTTAATCTTAACCATACAAAGTCACTTACCTCTTCATATCCATCCAAAAGCCATGAATCATCCACTTGCCACGTGTCGCAAATCCGACGGCCCGTACCCCTTCACTTCCTCTCTCTCTCTGTATGACATATGTACCCCACATGTCATATGTTTCTTCAACCTCTCGTTCTTCCTCCTCCCACTCTATCTCTCATCCACCATTAAAACCGAAATGGAGCTTTGAAATCCCGCCGTTTCTTCCTCTTAACTCTCGATTAAAGCATGGAAACGGAAGCCCTAATCATCCCCATTAATCCACCGGCCGTTTCCCGTCCTTTAACCCTCTCAAAACCGAAATCCCCTCATCTCCCCCTCTCTTTCTATAAAATGGCCTCCCCACCACCATTCTCTCCCTCCCCCCTTCTTCGGCCGGCCCTCACCCCCTCCTCTCCCGCCGCCGCGGCCCTGCAGTCCTCCGCCGCCGCCGGCCACCCGGTGCCCCGCCGCCGCCGGTAAGCAGCCGTCGCCCCTCCGCCACCCCGCCGCAGGCCGCCGGCGAGGTTGCCGGCCGTACCGCCCGTGTGCCTCCCCTTTGATTCTATCTCTAGTTATTTATTTCCCACCTTGTTTATTTGGCATGGTTGATGCTTCCTAGTCATGAAATATCAAGAGCTCACCTGGCTAGGGGAGACAAGTTAAGGCATGCATGTGTGAGGTTGTGAGTTCAAGTCCTGGGCAAAACATATTTCGGTTTGGGCTTTGGCCAAATTTTTGTTCACCTTTAGTCAATGACAAGCGGGACCAACTTGTCATATGCTATTAAAATAAAAATCTGTACTCAATGACAGCCGGCCCCACACGTCATACACTCAAATATATCCAAAAATCAGCCAAAAATAACATTCCAGAGAATATTCTCTCAGTTTTGCATTTTCTGGAATTTCCAATTCATTCAATCTTCCAATTGCTCGTTCTCCGTCGTCCGAACTCCGAATCCAGTGATTCAAATTTATAAATTAGTGTAACATCATAATATATCTCCCAGTATATATTTTATAATTTTATTTTGATTTTATTTGATTTTATTTGTTTGGTTCTTCGCGCGTAGATTTCGACGAATTCGGAGAGAACGACGCCGACGATTCGCACCAGGTCTTCGAGCAAGGCAAGTTACACCTTTGACCATGTTGACCCCATTATTTTAAACTATGTATGTTGCTTTTAAATTATTATGCATGCGTAATTTCTATTCAAGTCTAGTTTAAATTCAGTTTAAAAGTGTAGTTATGCCTAAATCCTTTGTACAGCCACATTTGACCTTGGATATCAATATACCTTGTCAACCCTAGATAAAACCTAGTTAGTACAATAGCACTAACTAGAAATTTTGCAGAATTGCTTAGCCATGCTTATAATACTTATGGTTTGGGATGATCTTTCACATAAAATGATGAACTTTAAAATTGGATTCTCGACTGTGGTGAGTCAAGAATGTTTATAAAATTTATTTTCAAACAAAATATAAAACTTGGTTTAGATTTAGGCATTGATACGGTAGTGGGTGCTTGCTGGCATGCATCGTAGTTTGGTGACTCGATGTTGATTGCCAGGCACAAGGGGTTAGTGGTTAGGCCTAAGTCAAGTTAAGGACCAGTCTGTGAGCTACTATTGCAAAGCCCTATCGTACTACCACAAGTCTGGTATGGGACAGACTTGGCCAAATAATTTGTGAAGTTCCAACATGATCTTGCTATAGACTGAATGTGAGCGCGGCGTAGGCCGTGAGAAGTCTCACATGGCACAAGAGGGGGCTCCAACATGTGGATTCATGTTGTGGTGAAACCTTAGTGACGACGTGATTATGTTGACAACAGATCATTGTAAAGGCCTTGTCATGATCTCCTCGTCGCACACCTAAGGAAGTGTGTAACTCGCGTGGCAAACTGGGATGATCATGTCTTGTGGGTAAAGCTGTACAATCTCTGCAGAGTGTATAATCTATCCTGGATAGCCGTGCCCACGATCATGGGCAAGCTGAGTGAAGTTTTTCACGGATTAGACTTTGGTTTTCAAAATGGTTTGCGAAAACCTTGTGGATGGATGGAATCCATGAGAGATTTTAAAAGTATATGGATGGATGGAATCCATATGGTATCTTTTGGAAAGATGGTCCGGGTGGGATGCCCGTGGTTAGGTTAGTGTGGGGGATGGACTTGCACTAACGGTATCTATTTTGGTTACAACATTGTTTTACTTAATGTATCAAATTCCGCTTTTGCACTTACTTATGATATTTACTCCAATGATCGCCTTTTATGCAAATTAACCATATTATGCCTTCCTTTGATACTCCATATGCATGCATCAATTCTGTTAATCTCCTGGTGTAACTTGTGGAGTACTTTTTGTGCTCATGTTGCTCAATTTAACTCTTTCCAGAGGACGCCTTCGACGACTTCGGTGAGGATTGCGACTAGGCCACGTCTTACAGTCAATTCGCCTTGTGGGAAGGCTGGATGGGCTGCCACTATCCTTATGTTTCCGCTGTTTTCTTTCAGTCTTATGCTATTATTGTAAACTTTGGCCATCAGCCTCATATTAGCTAAATAAAGTTTGTCATTACGCATAATATTTGTCTTTGTGATACTGTGTGCACTAGCTTTTCCTGGGATAGTGCGATTAACACAGAGGGTTCTGGAGTTGCTGCTCCGGGTCTCGACAGAGGACTTCCTGTGTCACCGCCTCCAGCACCTCTGCTTTCCTTGCCTGTATGCATGCATCTGTCCACATCAGCAGCATGCATGTTGCCACCCGTGCCTCCTACTACAAGCGTGACGCGCCCTGCATGCCCATATGAGCCGCTTGCGTGCATGCCACCTACATGCGTGCTTGCATGCGGTCCATGCCAACCACCTGAGATAGAGCCTGCTGCACGTTCGTGAAGTCCACCATCTTCTAGCTCCTCCAGATCGCTCTTCACACAAACTGATCTATAAGTTTTCAAAGAAATCTTATACAACTGATTTGGAGATCTTTTCACCTTCATTAATAGATCTTTGTTCTTGTCATACACACACAAGAAGTCATCCTGCAGCACCACCCTGCACCCTCTTTTTGTCATCTGCCCTAGACTAAGTATGTTGTTGCACAGACTTGGTATAAAATAAATTCCTATCAACAACTTTTTTTATCTCCGTTCTTACATTGCAACATCATCATCCCTTTGCCTCTTATCTCTACTGTGGAGCCGTCGCCAAACTTGACCTTGCCCCAAACCTTCTCGTCGAGCTCACGAAACATGGGGCGATCTCCCGTCATGTGGTTGCTTGCTCCATTGTAGTACCACTGATCCGTATGATCGTGGCTACCTTCCTTCGTGCATAGTTTTAAAACTACGTTCTCCTCGTTCAACATCACCATGACTGACACCTTTTCAACATATGAGGAGAGAAGTAGTCCCGGTTCTTCATCTTCTTTTTTTTTGTCTTGGGCGAGGTTCACCTCCCTGTCCTTCGTTTTGCTTTGGCAATCTGAAGCATAGTGCTCGTTGAGAGACCATGTGGAGGTCATCCCGTGTGTATGATGAGTAATTGACATCGGTTTAGGTAAGTCGAGTTTGGTTTGGGTGGTTCGGACCTTGACGATTGCATGGTGCAATCGGGCTTGGTCGGACTTGGTCAAACTTGGTCGTATGGGATTAGGATGCCTATTCCAATGATTCGACAGGTTTGGACTTCATCATGGGTAAGCATGATGTGTTTATGCTATTTACGCTTTCATGTATCGAGCGGTGCTATTTGATGTGTTTCTTGTCTGTGTTGGCTGTAGGACATCGAGGCGGAGTCATGGCGAGACACGAGGTGACCGGACTAGACACGGGCGGTGTTGAGGTCAGAACGGTCGGATGTGTCGAAGACGGCGGAGATTCGATGTGGTTGCGAGTCGTGGACGACAACGAGCGCGGAAGCTTCCCGGAAGGTGCACAAGGGGCGAATCGGTAAATTCGCAAGGCTGCACAGGAGCGGGCTCCGTTGGATTTAGCGGGCGTAACGGGGTGGAGACCCGTTAGCCAAGCGCTATAAATAGGTGGAGGGGGCTGCATGCCTCCCCATGGCTTTGGGAGAGAGTTAGGGTTTGCTTTGGTCAAAAGATTCTTTAGGAGGTAGTTTTGCTTTGGGCTTTAGTTGGTAGAAGGGCAGGGTTCTGTTGAGAGCTTGTCCCCTTCGTAGCTTCTCTGTGTGTTCCTCCCAAGAAGCATGTGAATCTCTTGGTGATCTTGAGGATGGAGAGGGAGAGTGAGGAGATGGATTGAGAGTCTTGTAATCATTCCTCTTGTTCTAATATCCATGCGTATCGGGACTCCTCTGTAATCCTTTTGCTTCAATGAATGGAAATCTGAAGTTTTCTCCCGTGCTCTCTGTTCTTCCTTCGTTCTCCTTTTTGGCTTGATTTTGAGTTTCGTGATTTCTTGTTGTTTGTTGTTGGGGAGTGCCAAAATGGGTTGCTATGACATGGGGGATGCTCAAAAGTCATTTGGCTATTTAATCCCAAGAGCAAACCGAGTTTGATTCCAGATTTAGTTCTTGAGCCCTCTCTGTTCTTCATTTCCTCCTTCTAGGGTTTAATGCAAATCTTGATTTCCTTCGCGAGATGGCTTGAAATTTGGCATGGAGAGTCCAGAGGCTATTGAGTAGCTATCCTCAAAGTTTTATAGCCAAAGGATCAAAGGTTGAGGAGTAATTTGGTTTTTGGCTCAGCTCTTGCAAGTTTTCAGATTTTTGGTATAATCTGAAATTCTTGTTTCTAGGGTTGATTTCTTTGTTCTCTAGAGCCTCCTTGCTATTGAGTATGTATTGGTGATGTTTTGGGCCAAAAAGAATGGAAGAATTCCATCATTTTCCTGGTTTTTCAAAGTTCTGTCTTTGCTGTCTGAAAATCCTGTTTGCTGATTTTTTCGTGCGGTACTACCGCTCCTCGAAAGGTACTACCGCTCAGAGGTACTACCGCTCGGCTTAGCGGTACTACCGCTCATCTCAGCGGTACTACCGCTTGTAGTCAAACCTGCTCTGAAATTATTTTTTCTTGACTGTTTCTTTTTGGATCTGGTTTAGCCTTGTTGCTGTGATTTCCAGTAGTGCCTATCTTCTTTCTTCATAGCTTCCATAGCTATTGGAGAAGAAGCATAAGTGTGGATTCTTGAGGGGTGAATTTAATTTTTGATTGCGCCATTCACCCCCCCTCTGTCGCCATTTCGGTCCAACACCCGTACTTGTTATAGTTGAAACACTTTATATAGCTATAGCATCCTAACGGGTAGTGCTCGTATTTGCCACATTCAAAGCACTTGACATATGACTTATCACAGGATCTGTAGCCACCGCCTTGCCCAACCTTGTCTCCACAGCCACCTCTGCCGCCTTGGCCACTCTGGCCGCCTCGATCGCGCCACCTCCTGCAGTTGTTTGATGAGCCACGATCATCACTCGGATCTCCCTGTACTAGCAATGCCTGCTGGTTGTGAGTCTGAGATCCTTACTCGTTACGTGAATTAAACTCCTTCAGTAACTCCTCATGCATCTTAAGGGAGCCGGTGATCTCCTCTATATTCTTGTCTAGATCAGAGGAGTACATAAGTGTGGTGACAACAGGTATATACTTCTCAAGAAGCATGCGTAGGTACTTCTTCACCGTCATAGATTCCTCCATCTTGTCACCAAGAGAGTTAATCTGATTGTACAATGAAGTTAGCTTGCTGATGAACTCGTCCACTTACTGGGTCTCTCCCATCTTCAGATTCTCGAACTCGCTTCGCAAATTCCGGAGTTGCACCTCCTTCACACGATCAACTCCCTCATGCATCGTCTAAAGCATCTCCCATGCCTCCCATGCTGTCTCCTTGCCGATGAGCTGATGTATCATCACATCTAGCATCGCCTGGTAGATGATGGCCAAAGCCGCCTGATTCACCTTGTTGTCCAACTCCTTATCCTTCCCCTTCGGATCGACTGCACCTCAGACTCCTTGAGCGTGCATGTTCGCATTCATCTTCATTGCCCACACCTGGTAATTGTTGGTCATCAGGAGAGGGTACTGGAGGGAGATTAGCCCAGCCTGGGCCTTCACCTTATCACCCATGATCTTCAAAAATCACCAAAATCAATAGGCTCTGATACAACTTGTTGCGTTTGGACTACCCTTCAGTTGATACGACCACACACAAAGATGGTTACGACCACATCGTGTTTGCTCTGACCACACTTTCTAGCTTCGACCACATACTCATAACTTCAGCTGACGAAAGTTACGACCACGTTCACGTTGCGCTGCACGTTCTCGTAACCGAGCGTACTTGAGACTTCAACTGCAAACCCCAGCTCCTTCGAGCACGTAGTAGGCTCGATCACCGTAGTCGTAACTTGGTTATGACCATGTTGTGTCTTATGACCACGTTGAAGACTCAATCGCTATGGTCATAACTCGTTTATGATCATGTCTTCAGCTCCTGTGGAAACTTTCGCTTCGCGTGGTCGTAACTCGTTTACGACCACGTCTTCTACTTTGCTCAAAAACGTCAAACTCGATACTCAATAACTTTCCAAAAGCAAAAGCACTCCACTTTTCTTTATTTCTCTCCCTATCATTTTGATCACACTGATCACTTCAGTTTTGATCACACCAATCACTTCCTCTACTTCTCTCGTTACATGGCTCTGCCTTTTATGCCCAACACAACGACTATCACATGGAGACAACTACGACATGGACTCAAAATCTGACTCGTACGTAGAGACAAACTTGTACACGACTCAAACATTACTAAACAAGATTACTAACTTTAACATAGGAGAGTGAGCTGTGCTGAGACCCCTTACTATATAGTTTGTGAAGATTGTCGCTTCATCACTGGTTTCAAGAGTTCCTGTGACCTCAGTGATAGATGGTGAGCGTGATGACCCATCAAGTGTATGACTCCCTATCGACATGTTCTGTTTAATAGAGGTCAGTAGTGATATCATGAAGTCTTGCTTAGTGTCTCCTTTTTTGTGGATGATATATCCATGAGAACTTATGTAGCATCCAATGTGAGAGCATGATTATGTTTGCCTCTTATCTATTACGAAAATGACAAGGTAATGTTATGCTTTGTTAAGGATATGTTTAAGAGGGCAATTGGTATCAAATATAAGCAGTGTGTGTAGAGAGGCTGAGCGCCCAGGCGATCGAACCCTACCTAAGAGGATAGGCCGCAGAAGGTGAGAGGTTTAGTAGTGGATACGATCACCGCTGGCTCTTTAATACCTGGATAGGCTTTGCTTTTGCCTCAGTCCTAGCTGGGTGAGGCAATAGGGAGTTTTAGATAGCTTTTGAAAGGTGCGGGTGCCTCATTTTTGAGGCCTTTTTAGGACCTTTTGGCATTGCTTGTAAGGCCTTTGGTAGGCCAAATGTAATAAGGGCATGCTTCCGTGCCCACTGGGAGGGGATGTCTCCCTAGACCTATGAAGGTTCTTGGTTTGTTTGACTATTTTGTTCACAAATAAGCGCTCTCAAAGGGATGTGAATATGTTAGGCATGGTAGGCCTCTGCCTGTGTTGGAGTGAGGTGAGGAGTGACCCAGAGGTCGTTTGGCGCATGGTCTAGAGGTTCTTAGGGGACTAATCCTTAACATATCCATTGACTTTGGAGCTATACCCAAGCCGTCACTCATGCCTTGGGTCTAGCCTCTTTTGTTAGGGGAGACGATGGGGTTGTACACCCTAGGCACTATGAGGGTGAGATCCTTTGCGATGGAAGGGTTGTGAGAGCTTAAAATGAGACAAGCGAGACTTGTAAGATTTGTAGGATAGGGTTGTTCCCTAACAGCAGCGTGTTTGGGGCAAGTCCCTGTAATTGGTTGCAACCACGCTAGCGGAATGATTACTTAAAATGGGGTAGCCTTCTAACAACATGTTAGAGGACAACCTTTTCAATCGCCAACAAGCTTGTACTTGAGAATACGTACACAAGACATGATCGTCCCTTAACAATAGTGTGTTAAGGGGCTACCCTTGGATCAGAACATGGTTGAACAAGAGGAATTCATATCTTCATTGCATTAAGTTGGGAAACGTTCACATTTTGATAGGTGCCATAGGGGCGTACAATAGAGCTTTAAATGTAAAACTTGCGAAGCTTATCCGCATTCCATGCGTGCTTTAGTTACTTGTCTTCCATGGTGGTAAGTCGGTGGGCACCTGACCCTAGGACCGAGGAGATATGGTAGGGCCTTCCCATTTAGGGTGAAGCTTCCTCTGGCTGCTAGATCGGTGACCTTTTTGAGCACCCGTCACCAAGGAGAAAGGTGTGTTCCCTCACCCTATTGTTGTAGAATTAGGTGGCCTCCTACTCGTAAGTGGCATATTTAAGGAGGCTTGATCGTGGATCTCCTCAGTAAAGTCTACCTCAATTCTATGGTTGTCTTCATTTTGAATGAAGCTAATAGGTAGGGGTCCCGAGAACAACTCCACTTGAAGGGAATGGTGGTAGACCTCAATAGGAACAATAGCTTCTACCCCATACACGAGCGAGAATGGGTCCTCCCAGTGGAGCAGCCAGGAGTTATGCACAATTCCCATAGGATGGTATCAATGGAATTTTAGAAATCCCTAAAGGAGGTTGCATCAAACTGAGTATTGTTGTCTACGGTGAGTTCCTTGGGAACCCCAAAGTGACACACGATATTTTTCCAGAAGAATCTTTGCACAGAGCGAGATGTGATGGAGGTCAGCGGCTCCACATCTACCCATTTTGTGAAGTAATCCACTAATACCACCACATGCTTATAGCCCCCTTGGTTGCTAGGAATGGCCCGAGCAGGTCCATTCCCCATCGGGCGAAAGGCCAAGTGATTGGTATAGTGTGTAGGAGATTAGCAGGAGTATGGCAATTGGCTGCCATCCTTTGGCACCCTTTGCACGACCTGAGGATGTCAAGGGCTTCTTGTACCATTGTGGGCCAATAGAAGCCTCGATGTAGTGCCTTCACCGTCGCTACTCTAGACACAATGTGAGAGCCACAAAGGCCTTCGTGCACATCAAGGAGAAGTGAAATGACTTCTTCTCTTCTGATGCACTTGAGAAGGATGGATGCTCCACTCTTCTAAAGCTTTCCTTCAATGATCACATATGACTTGGCTTTAGAGAGTAGTCTGCAGGCTATTACTACATCCTCATGCTCCTCTCCTCCCTGTATGCACTTAATGATAGGTAGGCCTGGATATCGAGATGGCTCGGCTCGGTCTGGCTCGGTAGGATAACGAGCTGGCTCGTTATAACTAACGAGCTAAAAAGCTAGCTCGGCTCGGCTCGACCACAAGCTCGAGCTAGCTCGTTTGGCTCGTGAGCCAGGGCCAAAAAATGTAAAATGAAGACTACCTTACATTCCAGTGAGTCATACATCACATATTCATCCATCATACATGCTAGCAACAAGCAGCATATGCATACACATGCAATAGAGTACAAATTAGGTCCATGTCTCCATCATATATTCATCCATCAACTATCATCCATGCAAATTGCAAAGTACGACATCAGCTAGATTGACTAGACAAAAAGGGCTGCATAGACATAACTACATAAGTTAACATAGCATAATGACATATTGTTCAAGTTCCATCATAAGTTAACATAGCATGGCTCGTTTGGCTCGTGAGCGGCTCGCGAGCTGGCTCGAGTTGGCTCGTTATAGCTAATGAGCTAAAATCTTGGCTCGGCTCGTTATCCTAACGAGCTGAGCCGAGCCAGCCACGAGCCGAGCGAGCTAACGAGCTTCGAGTTTTTCGTCCAGGCCTAATGATAGGAGTCATCAAGGAAGGAGGTAGGACTAAAGTCTCGTTGACCTCCAGAGGTAACTCAAGATTGAAAACTTCTTCCACCGATGGAGTGTGTAGAACCTTAAAAAAGATTGCTAGGGAAAGGGGCTCCTGAGAGCTTGCAGCATAGGCTAGATGATCCGCTCGGTGATTATCTCCATGAGGGATCTAATGAGCTTCAAGCCCAGCGAAGTGGCATTCCATCTTCCATACTTTGTCCAAGTATTTAGCAATTTTTGGATCAGGACATTGGTATGTTTTATCCATCTAATTGATGACTAGCTGGGAATCCCCCAAGACAAGGAGGTGTCGGATCCCCATGGCCTTAGCGAGGCATATGCCCAAGAGTAGTGCTTCATACTCGGCCATATTATTTGTGGGGTTGGAAGATAAGTGGGCCATGTACTCAAGTGCCTTCCTATCTAGGCTCACCAGGACAACCCCTGTGCTCTCCTACCAAACGCTTAGAGCCATCAAAGTATACTGTCCAATGCTTGCTAGGAATATTTGGGCTATTTGTTGGTTCTTCTTGGTTGACTGGGGGCGTGGCCTATTCAGCCATGAAGCTGGTGAGGGCTTGTGATTTAATGGAAGTCCTTCCCACGAGCCTAAGGGAGAAAGGTGTCAGCTCCATTGCCCATTTTGCTATTTTTCCTATGGCCTCTTTGTACCTCGTTGAGTGGGTAGCTTGATAGAATGGTGATAGGATGTCCCAAGAAGCATTGACGAAGCTTCTTTAATGCCATAAGCAAGGTATAGCATATTTTCTCTATCTCTGTGTGCCTCATCTTGGTGCCCGCAAGGGCCTCACTGATATAGTACATTGGATGTTGAATTCCTTCTTTTTCCTTAACCAGGATGTCACTCAGTGTGACCGGGGTTGCAACGAGGTAGAGGAGAAGCTCTTCTCCTAGTCTTGGACTTGTGAGGAGTGGAGGGGTTGCCATGTAGGTTTTTAGATCTTTGAAGGGCTTCTGGGCCTCAGGAGTCCATAGGAAGCCTTCAACCTATAGAGCACCTTGAAGGGGCCCTTTTCTGCTAATCATGACATGAAACACCTGAGCGTAGCCATGCACCCCATGAGTCCTTGGACATTCTTGGTGGACCGAGGTGGTTTCATATCTAGGATTGCACGAATCTTCTCAAGATTTGCTTCGATGCCCCCTTTGTGATACCAAGAATCCTAGGAGCTTCCCCCTTTTACACTGGAGGCGTACTTTTTGGGGTTTAGTTTGACACTAAATTTGCAGAGGTTGGTGAATGTCACTTGGAGATCTTTAATATGTGTTGAGGCTAAGATGCTTTTTATGATGGTGTCATTAACATAAACCTCCACATTACGGCCCAACTGGTCTTTGAGGATGAGGTAGATGAGGCGTTGGAAGGTGGCTTTATTATTATTCAACCCAAAGGGCATGCGTAGGTAGCAGAAAGTGCCCACAGGGATGATGAAACTAGTTTTCTCCTCGTCCTCCTTCACCATATGAACTTGATAATAACCTGAGTTGCATATGAGAAACTCATCAACTCACACCCAGCGGTGGGTTCAATGAGTTGGTCGATGCATGGGGGGTAGTTGTTCTTCGGGCATGTCTTGTTAAGGTTAGTGGAGTCGATGCACATGTACCACCTGCTGTTAGACTTCTTGACCAAAATAGGATTGGCCAGTCATTTTGAGTGCCAAACCTCCCGAACGAGGCCAGCTTTTGAGAGCTTATCAATTTCATCTTTATGGCTTAACATCGCTCTGAGGAGAGTTTTTGGAGCTTTTGTTTCACTAGAGGGCACTTAGGTCTCACCACGTGGAGATGCTGGATCACCTCTCGAGGGACACCTGTCATGTCTGACGATGTCTAGGTGAACACATTAGTGCTAGACTTTAAGAACTCTATGAGCTCCTTCTCCATTCTCTCAGGGGGATCGACCCTAATTCTAACGAATCAAGGGTCATCTGGGCAAAAGAGTCACATTTCTTTTAGATCCCCTCCAAATGAGGCTTGAGAGAGTACTTCACTGGAGGGGACACATACTTGGCATCCCCTAGTGAAAGTGACGAGGGCATCTCCTCCATCGTTTCCTTAAGTTCATGGAAGTTGATGTTGCCAGAGTTGGTCACCACTTTCTGGTATAGGCGATGAGCCAAGTTTTGGTCACCCTTCATGGAGATAACCCCACAAGACCTTGGTATCTTTAAGCATAAGTAGTTTTGATGAACTACTGCACAGAAGTTTGAGAGTTGCCTTTCCCATGATAGCGTTGAACAGGGACTCGATGTCAACGACATCAAATCTGATAGTTTCTTTGCGATGATTCTCTTGTGTTTCAAACATCATTAGGAGTTCAATCCTCCCAAGGGGTTGGATAGATTTTCTTGCTATGAAGCCGGTGAGGGGGTGGTCGGATGGTAGTAGGATAGCATGATGATAGCCTCCATGAATCCTAGAGTTCCTTAAGCGCGCGTAGGTAGAGTATGTCTATGGAGCTTCCTCCATCAGTGAGGATGCGAGAGACCTCGTAATTTTATACTGTGGTAGTTACGAAGAGGGCATTGTCATGGGGAAACCTTAAGCCTTTTGCATCCTCCTCTATGAAGCTAAGTGGAATGCTTTCCCATTTGGTAGGGGCACTTTGAGGGGCCTTCCCTATGATGTTGACCTCTTGGGCATACTCCTTTCGTTGGTGCTTAGACCCATGCCTAGAGGTTGAGCCCTCTATTACGACGTTTACCTATTTTTGTGGTGCCTGGAAGTGGAGTTCTTGCTCGACATCTTGTGGGTGCCCTTTGGGGGTGGATCACCAGGGGCCTGCACTGGGAGTGGTGGAATTGCCTGAAAGGGCATCGCCTCTACAGTTGCAGGGTGTGGTGGTGACCCTCGGTGTGACTCGAGGCCACATTTGAGGAGTTTTGTCACTTCAGCAATGTATTGGCGGCACTCATTTGTGTCATGCCTACCCATTTTGTGGTAGGCACACCAACGACCATCACTTTGGTTTAGGTTGTTTCTCCTTTCATCATGGCCTTCATCAGGGTGCCCTTCTAGTGGGCCTTAGGCCTTGCCTCCTTCTTCCCTCTAGAGGAATTGCCCCTATGAAACGGGATAGTAGGGCTTTCCCATGAGGGGGTGTTAGTCACGATGAGGACTCTAGAATCGTGTCCCCCGCCAAAGCGATCCCTTCGGTCCTTGATCTTCTTCCCAAAGGAGCTTTTTGACTTCTTCCTAGGGAATCGCTTTTGTCTTGTGGAAGAAACCCCTTTTTAGCCAAGTCGTCTTCTTCTTCCCAGGCGTATTTCTCCTCGACCTTGAATAGTTCATGGGTTATTTCGGGGGATCCCTTCCCAACACGCAGTTAAGCTCCCCCGAGAGCAGCCCTTCCTTGCATGCATTAGTAATTGTGGAGTCTAGGACATCTGCCTCTTGGCTGCACACTTTGGAAAAACATTTAAGAAATTCTCTTGTGGACTCACCCTTCTGCTGCTTGATAATAAATAGTTGATTGGGGAGCATGGAGCGCTTATAGCTTCCTTGGAAGTTTGCGATGAATTCTTCCCTCAGCTGGTTTGAAGAATAGATGGAGTTTTTCTTTTGGTTGAAGAATCAAGAGCGTGCTATCTCGGAAAGGAAGAGTGGGAGATAGTTATACATCTTTACCTCTCCACCTCCCCCTGTCTCAAATTACCATGGAGTATACCTCCAAGAACTATATGGGGTCAAAGTCCTCATCATATGGTCTGAGGTTAGGCTAGCGGAATTTTGATCGAAATGGAGTTTCAAAGATGTCTCAGGTGAGGGGGTTGCTAGTCTCCGGGATGCCCTTGTCACCTCGTGCGCTAAGCGATGGTGATCATCCAAGGCGATGATGGCTGTGCCAGAGCTCCCCAGGCTGCAAGAGCTAGATGCTCGTCGGTGGCGGCGATGGTGGTCACGCACTGGCGAGTTGGAGCACTTCGTACCGACTTGCAGCTTGGTCTGATTGGGAGATCAGGGACTTAGCCTCCATGTCTTCGTGGCGGTGGTGACCATGGCCATCTACGGATCTGATTGGCAGCACAGGGACATGCCTAGTGCTTGCAAAGTGAAGGCTTTTCTGATCGTCTTGGCCATAATCTTCTTGACGTGAGTCTCTATGGCTTGGTAGGTGTGCTTGGGCTGCGATGGGTGGAATTGCACGTTCACCTGAAGGTGCTGAAGGGACTACTAGGGGAGAGACAACTTTTGGTCCTAGGGGCTCTCTAGTTGTCCCTAGCTAGTTAGCACCTTGGGACAAAGCCCTGCATTGACTAGTGGGAGCTGGTTTACCATCTCTGGGTGCAGGCACATTTGCCTAGGCAGAGGAACTTGAGGAGGAAGACCTAGAACTCCCATTACCAGGGGTATGAGCTCAGGCCTCAGAGGTTGAGGTGATGGGATGAACTGCAGTGGAATAGCCCGAGCCCCTCCGCATCCAAAGCTCGGCGGGTGTAGCGGCTAGTAAGGAGCCCTGTTTATCACTACCATGTGGGTGAGTGGAGGGAGCTTGTATGGATTTCCCCCTTGCCCTCCCCCGAGGATGAAAGCTCCACGCATGCTTGGGTCAGTAGCCACTTGAAATGAAGGCAGTGTGGGGGAGTGGTGAGATGTGTTGAGGGCTGTCGGGAGGATGGCAGGTACCCATCTTGTAGTCCACCACTTGCTTTGTGGTTCCCTCCATCATTGCCTTGCATTTAGTGGCATCCAAAAGCAATGGTTAGCCTCGGAGCTTCGACGACACCTCGGGCTTCTTGCCTTTGGTGGGCCACGCGTTGGTTGGCGTGAGGAAGTGGATATGCCTAACAGCCCTATGATGCGTAGGACATTGTCTACCCTAGGGTGAACTACTTCAATATCCAAAAGATAGCATGCGCCTCAGGCTCCTCTAGGGAGCAAATGGGCCGTTCGCGAGCTTCTTGTAATTTAGAGTTGGAGGAGGCTTTGTGGAGCTAGAGTACTTCTTGGTATGAGCCATAGTCTTTCATCGATCAGCTATGGTCCCAACGGACGGCGCCAATGTTGTTGGTGTAGAAACCGAACACGAGTGATGGGGCAAAAGTTGGCTGTATTAGGGGTCGGCGTCCATGAGAGTGAAAATGACACAAATGTTTATACAGGTTCAGGGGTCCGAGAGGACCGCCCTACTCCTATCGATGGCCTATGGGGGTTTCGAGGGGTCCTAGCTCAAATTAAAAATGAGGGATACATAGGGTATTTATAGGATCTTGAGCCTGTACAAGTAACGGGAATACTCCTTGGTGATATAGCTAGTCTACTAATACAAGCGAGGGGTATTACAGTCTTTTCTGAGCATAATCGTATTTCTTGGACCTGTATGTAGGTGTCTTTCGTAGAGTGGGCCCTGTTAGTGGAGGGATGAATTATTCTTTAACAAGACGTTATTGTTTTCTTGTGTTATAAACTTTGTATGTGTGCTCTAGGATTAGAGCTCTATCCTCCATGAGGGAGTAGCTATAAAACATTCCTCTCAAAGTAAAATGAATATTCAACTTCGTCCAAGTGAGTTGTGCCATGGATTCCTCCTTGTACTTTTGATTTACTTGGTTTTCTTGGTTGGACTTCATATCCTCTTGATCTCTCTTGGTATTAAGGACGTATACGAGATGGAGATATCTCTTAGAGATCATATCTCATCTATTTAGGCATTTTCTATGAAAAATTCTTGTGATTGTCCGGTTTTACTCAAGAGAGGTTGATCTTAGGGTTTTGACCTTTAGGGTGTTTTGGCTTGAGTTTGTGCTGTGATCTAGCTTGCTATGACGTATGAGAATCTATCTAAATTCTTCTAGATCATCAAGAACTCATGAGCATGAGCAGATCAAGGTTTCTGTTTTTTGCCTGGTTTTAGTATAACCTTCCTTGTTTTGGATAAAAATCAAAACTTTGGTATTGATCTTTGTGATCCATGATTGAAATAGGTTCCTGATATCCTAGAGATGCTTTGTGCCAAGTTTTATCCTATTTGGATATTTGGTTTAAGAGTTAGCCATTTTCTTGGTCGTATGACGTGCTAATTTCAGCTTCTATTCGGTGAGCGGTTAGACTGCTGTGACCCGAGCGGTCTGATCAATAGCACTTGCGGTTAGACTGATTGAACGGTTCGATCGTCTCCTGGACGATGGTTTGATTGGTGAGACTGTTGTCTTGATTGACTTTATGATCTTTAGCTCTTAACTTTGGTGTAACATGTGAGTTTGTATTTTTCATTGCATTATATTGCTAATACCAAATAGAAGATTTTAAAAAAATTATTCACCCTTTTGACTTGCCATACCTGATTCTATCATACACATTCTAAAACAATATTACTTATTTTTACTAGACAGTAGAGGGATAGCTGAGGCTACATATGACATATCCGAAAATCTATACTTTTTCCGAGACAATGATTTTTCCTTATTTGTACTATTTTTATTATCTTAGATATAATTCACAAATTTCAACCTTTGATCAAAATTAAAATAAAAAACACATCTTGAAGCTGATCGAAAGGCTTGAAAAATCAACATGGAGTTTTTTTAAAAAGTCAGGCAGCAAGACCGATAAACAAATTCTCTTTTGTCATCGTGTTTGTATCTTTTTTATGTTGAATAGTATGTCAATGTTTTTCACTCTAATAAGAATAACACTAATCTTAAAACATATAAAAGGGCAAGTAATTATTATCTATCATTTAGTTCTTCTTTAAAAGTTATATAAATCATTTTTAAAAAAATATTTAAGTACCTCCCTTTTATGTTTTTTTTCCATTCTGCACAGGAATTTTGCCGCTTTCCTCCCTTGCAATTTGCAATCGCCTTATCCTCCTCGTCGGCGCGAAACCACAGTCACGCATGCAAAATCCGCCGCCGACGCGTCTCCAAATGCTCGCCCCTCCCCTGTTCCCGCGCCCCTCCACCGCGCCCTCCACGCCGCAGTCTCCTCCTCCACTTCGCCCATCTGCATCAACACACAACAAGCCTAATCGCTCCTTCCTCTCGTCAACAGGAAGGCCAGCGCTTCTCGCCGTCGTCCGGTCCAAGAACAAGGACGAGGCCAGCTTCACTGACCGCATCCTCGATTACATCGAGGGTATGTACAAATCTTTCCCGTTTCTGCGCACTCGTGCATCTCCAGATTGATGTCAGCTACTAAGATTGGGCCGTTTCTGTTAGAAATTGGCTGTATATACAATCAAGAACCAATATTCGGTATTGGGTATGCCTTTTTTGAATCAACGTATATAGTGGTTTTCATAGACATGGATGACTGAGCAGTGAGCACTAAGAAAATCAACTTTTTTACGCTTGATATGTAGTTGCTGATTGCTCATTACATTGTCTTCTATTGGCCTTGGCCCCACTAAGTCCATAAAATTGATCTAATATTATTAGATAGGGTCTATTCACCTAACTGGCTTAAAGCATTGTTTGATTAATAAGTTGTAAATTTTTGAAATATCTGTGTAGGGGGTCCAAAGCTGAGGAGGTGGTACGGAGCACCTGATTTGCTTCCCAAGGATGGGGGTGCTGAGGATGAGGAGGATGATTCTTCAGGTACATAGACAAGACATTCAATATATGTAAATCTCTCATAGTCACTATTTCTTATTTATTTGACAAATTTGGGATGAGAAATAGATATCGAGGAGCCCCGAGATGCCGTGCTAGTGACCAACGGCGATAGCGAGATTGGACAGGTTGTCTTTATTCTTCAAGTTTCTGTTTTCTTCTTCTTCTTCTTCTGAATTGCTATTGCGTCTAATGTTCAGGACACCATTATTCGCTATACCTCAATTTTTTATTCTATCTGCATTTTAACTCCCTTGTGACATGAGATGAAGGCTGTATTTTAGTCTCACTGACACGTGGGTCTGGTGCTACATTGTCAGTCTGACCATACGAGTTTTGACACGAGTGGCATATGCATTTATTTCCCTGTAATGTAAAATGCTATTTGGACAAACACAGAATATTGTTTGTATGAATAATCCTCATTGGAGGGACCACTTTAGGATTCAGATCATTTCAGCAAAACTAAACTAATGTTAGTATATCCTTAAAGTTTTCTTTTTAATTTACTCATTATTAAATTGCAGAGTTCCCCTTTTGTTTCTGCAGTTTTTTCGGTGAATATTGCACCGTTTATTTCATTCTCTTAGTTATCTGGTTAAGTTTTTGTGCATGCCTTTTAATTTTCTTAGCTGCTTCAATTTTTTCATAAACAGAGGGAAAGAGCCCCTCAGCTGCTTCAAATTAATCTGCTCGTATTTTCAGATGGTGATATTGTCACTAATCCTGAAAAGGGTCAGAATAAAAGCACTAGTGAAGGACAAACGATCCACTGAAGAAGCTTTTGGGACTTATCTGGAGGTGATGCCCTGTAATTCTCACATATACCTTCAACATTCTGGATGTTTCTTGTATATTCTAACATGTTGATAGGTCACCTTTTATTAGAGGTTCTATACCATCTCTTTGGTGTGATTGTCTACCAGAAAAAGGCAATAAATGTATTGGAATGGTTTTTCTCATCACATTTTACCTAACAAGTAAAATGAAAAATGATCCCAATGTTCCTCTTTTCTGTTTCCTTGTAGTGCCTGGTTGGTAACGTGGAAGATAAATCCTTCACAAAGAAAGCCCTAAGGGGTGTTCGTGCTGTAATTTGTCCTACCGATGTATGTTTCTAACTTAATGTTCTTCATCTGTTCATTTTATAAGATCTACCATTTCGATTCTTTGGACAATTATTGTTTGTTTGGCACATTCATGAGTTGCTGCAGCTGATGATTAGGGCTTTACTAGATTTTGTTTTTTTAGACGGCCATTACTAGATTTTGTGACTTTCCGCCTTTTGGCATTAATGAGACATGCCCTTAATGTTTTGATATTTGAGTATGATATGAGATTCATTTTGATGAATTTGTACCCAAAGCTGTGCGATGTATTCTGTACTACTTATGAATTAATTTCTTGCATTATAGCTAACCACATTCTAATCAAAATTCTGACTTGTGCAATTTTGTTCTGTTCTCCATACATGAGATCATAATATCTTCTTCGCGAGTTCCATTTCCTTCTGCATTCTAAGTTTTGCTTGCTTTGAACTTGATATTTCAACAGGATGGTTTCTTCTCTGACTTGATTGACCTCAAGGGTGTCCAACACATTGTTCTGCTATCCCAGGTTGGCAGTGCTCTTGTAACCTTGTATTATCCAGTTCAGCTTAGTTTCAGTCATTACCCATCCGAGATCTTGATAAGAGTCCAGCTATCTGTCTACAGAAATAGCGGTGGGCTCCAAGCTATTATGAACACCAAACTGAGGAAGCTAGCAGAGAGGAATGAAGAAGAGGTTCTTGCATCTGGCATCCCATCTACGATAATCAGGACTGGCTCTATGCAAAGCACTCCTGGTGGTGAAAGAGGTTTCGATTTTACAGAGGTATTATCACGAAAGCTACCTTACTTCTGATGAATATTCCGTACTTATGCAGCAGTGCTAGCGACCTGTCATTGGAGAACTTTCAGTATTATGAAATGAGCCAGGCAAATAAATTTGGAAAGCATTGTGTTCGTTATGCGAGACTAATCCATTAGGTCCCTTCATTTGAAGTATGATGTAATTTCCACCCAACATGTTGAATATACACATGCATTTCTTTTCTTGGCAAACTGATAGGAATATCTTCTTTGTGGGTAGGCTCTCATATAGTGCTTGAAACTTGTAGGGTGTAGCAGCCAAGGGCAGAATAAGCAAAGAGGATGCTGCTACAATCTGTGTGGAGGCCCTAGATGCCATGCCCCAAACGACGCTCATTTTTGAGGTAATTAGCTCAAGCAAGCCTCAGGGTCCTAGTTTTATGATTGATTAATTTTCGATATGTTGTTATAATGATAATAGAGAAAACGAAAGAAACAGTTACAGTTCTATGGACCTTGTATCTCTTTTATGGGGCACCCAAAAAAAAAGTTTAGGCCCAGCTTCTTATCTTCTGTGTTACTTCAGGTGGCAAATGGTGATGAAAAGGTTTCAGACTGGAAAGCATGGTTTGATGAGCGGATGCAAAGGGGCAAAGAGTTAAAGTAAACACACATTATTGGAACACACGACTTTTTTAATTGAAGTGTTGAAAAGGAATATAGGACAAGAATCCGAAAGAAAGAGATTCAACATTTGTACATTGGAGTCATTGGCCCTCTTGACAATCTAATCATATATCTGAACAAAGAAAGATGGATGGTCTCCGAGAAAGTCTTGCATCAGTGCAGTTGAGCTGAGGTTGATCTCGTTGCCGTGATCAAATCAGTTACAGGTTGACGGCCCCAAGCAACAGCAAGATGTCTTACTTTGTTGTTGTACTTTGAATTTGCAATCTACACGGCGATATAATTCTCAAACTCATTCGTTTGTTATGATACCTCCCAATTAACTGTGAATATTATCGTGTGCACACACACACACACAGCTGGTATATATTACTTATCCATCTTGTACGTACTGAATGATCTAAACTTCTGTTAAATTGAAATTGTCAAGCGTGTACATTTCTGAGGATAAATATCTATCCTACAATGCAATCTATTTGTTTTCATCCAAAGGAAGTGTTCCAGATTTGCTATTTTCTTTGGCCAATGGAAGGGCATATTTTTTCTATGGTTTATTAATTTAACGAATAGTGATTGCTTAGAGAAGTCAGAAGTCGCTAAAAAGCTAAAAAAAAACATGGCCAAAGTTTGGAACTACAGCTGCATTGACTTTGAGCTGCACGTTAGTCAACTTGAAGCTTGTGGGTCCTGAGTAAGAGAAGCAATATTTTGCAGAGCATGTCAATTGACTTTTTTTGCAGAACATGTGCACCTGCTGTCATATTTTTTTTGTCCCAGAAAACTTAGCGAAATCACAAACACCTACATCACGCTACAGACACACAAAGAAAAGCTGAAAAATACAGATTTTAATCTAAAGCAAATAGGAGCTTCTTAACTCTTATATACACTTTTGTTTCTGCATTCGTTCTTTGTTTTCATGGCACCCATATCCATTTTCAATACACCATGCCTTTTTCACAAATATTTTTTTTTGTACAACTAAAGTATGGGCGTCCATCGATTGTTTTTTGTCGTTGAAGTTTAGATGACTCTTGCATGGTTTTATGCCAGAAACCAAACCAAACCAGCCACAAGCTAACGGACGAGCGGTTTAGCGTGTTCAGCTCAACACACCCAACCAAACACTATTTTTGGTGTTGGTGTTTCTTGTAGCCAAAGCATTTCTGCTCCTTGATTTGGTTGCAACCTAGGAAGAGGGGGGGTGATGACTTGGGAGATCTGGTCTTGTGATGGCCTACCTGCTAAGGGGCATTTCCACTTATTCCCCAAAAGATTTGACCTAACAAAGGATGTTCATTTAGCAAGCGTTTTGGCGTTTATTGGGAGCTTCCCATCCCACCATCCCATGCCCAAGTACAGGCCCGGAAGAAAATGACGGATCCAAATATAATAAAGGCTTAGGAATCACGACGGTACCACATATATATATATCATTGTCACTGCCGCCTTATATCTGTTTCATGGTTGGAAGATTTCTTGGTGCCGTCGAACTAATTTGCAGTTTGCTTCTAAGGCCATGTACCATAGATGTCAGCCGATTATAAATTTTATCACGTAGAACATGAGATAATATAGAGGAGAGAGTATAGAGAATTGGACTGTCTCTCATACAGTAGTTGACTGTAACACGATAAATAAGATACATTGTGTCACAGAAAAGCTGTCTATAGAGACATGCAAAAAGATAATTTATTATATAAGCTGTCTTTATTGTTGTCTATAGATGATATAAAGGATATTATAGACATCAATTATCTATAGCATTATACATGCTCTAAGGTATCTAAACCAGTGATATATCCTCCTACCATTTATTGCCTTGCTGTAAGTATTGATTCTTTTTAGCACATCTGAAAATTTCAACGCTAACGCTCCGTCCGTTTAGAATGTGGAAATCCTACCAAATTTCATAGGAATTCTGGACCTAAGATTTCCCGGTGAGCTAGGGCATAAATTATTTTTAATTAGATGGTGTCAACGACGGATCCAGAAGTTTAGTTTGGATACATATCTAATGCAAACTAATTGTTGGATACAATAATGGGAAGCTATTGAATTTTGAAATCAAATCAGCACGACAAAATCGATAAAAATTATGAACACACCTCTCGATTTAGTGTACTTCCATAGAAAATTTACAAATGAATGGTAAAAACGAATAGCTAATTTTAAAAGATAATGGTTATTATTTGCATTAAACTTCTATTTTTTCATTCTAGCACCATTTGTGTTTTATTTGAAATTTCAAATGATGCTACAACACTTTACGACTTAACTCATAAAATATGCCATGCTAATTTAGCATCACTTTAGACAATACATGAGTAATATTCTTATCTCTATAAATAAGAATAAAATATGTTTTCTCTAAAATCTACTTATATTGGTCCTAAATAATTATACTAATTACAAGGATTTCAATGGCGCAAATGGATTGAGAATTTGATACTCGATTCATGAGTTGTTTAAAGGTTAAATTCATATAAACTAAAAAAATAGTGAACATATTTTCTATGAGTTGTGTGATGCCATGTGTACGAGAGAGAGAGAGCTCATTTGATGGGAAAATAGAGGGATTTTTTTTTTACCTAAGACCCTGAACTCTCAAGAAGATACAATTGATTAAAAAATAATAGAATGATCATTGTACCTAAGGGTACAAAACAGATATTAACATTTTTGTGGCTCATGGATGGTGTAAATCAATCAATGGTGGCTTGGGCAAAAGATAAACTAAGTGGTGGAGAAAACCAAGGGATAAATCACTTTTTATTGTGTGTTTAATGCTTTTAGTTGTTAGTGTGTGAATTGTTTTCATATTGATTTAAGTAAAAAAATTTCATCAAAGAATAGTTTAATAAAACTCTGAATAAGTGGCGTGACAGCTTATTGTCCGACTACATTAATACAAAAAATAGCTGTTCTTTTAGTAAATCCGTGTGACCTAGTGGATATGATGCTTAGGAGTGTATCATAGCATCGATAAATCAAACAGCTCTATGATCACTCTTAAGATTACTTTGGTAGAGCAATTATGGTGGGTTCGGCACAGCTTAGTGCTTTTGGTTTTTGTCTTTTATTACAGTAATTAGCTTTCAAACTATGTTTTTTTAAAACGAAATCTACTAGTCAATTGTAGCACACATTATATCAATTATAATTATACTGATTAAAATTATATACGATTGTTTATATCTTTGTAGTTTCTGGTAAATCATCGTAATTTAAAAGCTACAAGACGCTGAACGAAACACTGGAAGTTGTACTAGCTAATCTACCGCATCGGCAGAAATATCCCCAGATCGATAAGATAGATAACCCAGCCGAGGAGAGAGAGAGAGAGAGGGGGAGGGAGGAGAAACGTGTCCGAACGTGCCACAAATCTCTCTCTAGGAAAAGATTCTATCAGCGGAGCAATAACAAAAGAGAAAGCAGGAGAGAGGATTCTATCTAGGCATAGGCATAGGGGCATAGAGCCGTGTTTCGTGTGTCTGGGGATCTCCTTCCCTCCCTCCCCTATACTTCATCCCCTTCTCCCTCCTCCCTTATCATTACTGTCTCTCTCTCTCCCCCTCTCGTGCTCGCATGATCTGATTATCTCCGAAGAAATGCTACGGAGTCCTTGAGGTAAGCACCACCTGCTCTCTCTCTCTCTCTCTCTCTCTCTCTCTCTCTCTCTCTCTCTCCCAACAGATAGTGTGGGATCTCCTGTTTCTCTCGCAAGAACATGGTGTTCTTGGGCGCATTTCCTTCTTTGTTCTTGGTTTCTTGTGGTATAAGGATCTCTCTCTCTCTGCTCCCTCTTCTTTTGTTTCTTGGACAAGGTTGTTTTAATTCTTGTTCTGGTTTGTTCCTGGGTTGGGTTGACTGGAGTAGGATTTTCTTGCGGTTTCTTGGTCTCTACAAGAACCGATAGGGAAACAGAAAAAAAATCTCGTCCCCCCCCCCCCCCCCCGCATGGATTTTCGTTCCCTTTCCAGTGCAATTTCGTGTGCAAGTTCAGGAATTTTGATCCGTGCGTTCCTGAATTTTTTAGTTCAACAGCTTCCCCCTTTTCTCTGGTCAATTCAGATGAACTCGCTGGTCAACAGCTTCCCGCTTCTTCAAATTCGGTTGCCATTTGAGCGAATTTTGGTTGAAAACCCCATCTCGCACCAGCAGAACGGGATTTGTTTTCTTTGCAGTTTCCATTTCACGCCCTCTTCACGATCCTTCATCTCGAATTGTTCCCAGGAATTCCATGGCAAACGCCGGATCAACAATTCCCCTAACCGTCCCTTCTTGCACAAGCACTGAAGCACATTCCTCCCCCTTATTATACTCTTCTTTACCCCCAAAATCTGACACGCTTTGTATTTCTTGGAATTATTTCTTGTTTGGATGCAGTTCTCTATCCTTTTTTAAAAAATAAAACATTGCGTGAATTTCAAGATTTTTATCCATTTGTTTTTGTCCAAGCACGAAAGATTCGTCAAGTACATGTGATCTTGTTCCACAGTACTTTGTTCTCCCATGTCCCAACAGTGAAATTACCCCCACAACAGTTGCTTCAATTTGCAAATTTCGCTCAGCCGAGCAGTAAAAAGCCAAATCTTGATGACCCAAACACAACAACCAAATAAAAAAAGCAATCGTTTTATATGTATGGAACATAGCCATTCTTGCACCACCATCCCTTCCAAGAACTCAATTCAGCTTCATCCATCTCACCATTTGGTCCATTTGCACATTCTGCAGGATTGAAGCAAAGAAACCCAGTGGCTGCGGCACCACTCACCCAAGAGCAGCAGTAGCTAGTAACTGTTGCTGCCGGCTGCACACCACACCAAGAAGAAGGGCAAGAGCTAGGAGCAGAAGCAGGCGAGCAGACAAGAAAGGGAATCGATGGAGGGCGACACGCTGTCGGGCTTCGGTGGAGCGGCGGCGGCCGGCGTAGACACCAAGGTGCTGCACGCGTTCCAGACGAGCTTCGTGGAGGTGCAGAGCCTGCTCGACCGGAACCGCATCCTCATCAACGAGATCAATCAGAACCACGAGTCCAAGGTGCCCGGCGACCTCTCCCGCAACGTCGGCCTCATCAGGGAGCTCAACAACAACATCCGCCGCGTCGTCGACCTCTACGCGGACCTCTCCTCGCTCTTCGCCGCCTCCTCGGGCGGCGGCCGCGCCGCGTCCGACGGGGGATCGGTCGGCACAGTCCGGCAGGCCGGCCACAAGAGGATCCGGTCCGGCCTGGACTAACCAGGGAGCTCTGCTGCTGCTGCCGTGCTCTTCTTATATCTATCTATATTAATTACTCCTCGTCCTACTACAAATGAGCAAGAGCAATGCCTCTATAATCATCATCTTCTTGTAGCTGTTGTTAATCTTGTTGTTACTGTTAGCTAGTTTGAGGTATGGATTTGATGCAACAATGCGAGGATGATGCAATACAGAGAGTGAGCAGTTCTCTGAAGTCCTCCCAACCTGAAATTATCACGCTCGATTGCTTATGATCTCTTTTTCAAGTGCTGGGGCAGTAGCTATGTGCAACTGTGCACTTAACTTCATTTGTTGCTTGAATTAAAAGTTCCTCTTGAGATGAGAAACCTTCTCCCAGGTCAAAGCTACTTTTTTTACCCTACGTCTTTCACTGAAAATGCCAGAAGAAAACAATTTGGTTTCTATTTGGGATAGATGACTAAGGCCCTGTTCTTTTTAGCTTCTAAAAGCTGTTTTTCGGCTTTTCTATAGTAACTAGCTTTTAAACAGAGTATCTTTTCAAAATAAGATCTACTAGTTAATTATAGTACATACTTTACCGACTTCATTTATATCGGCAAAAGGCATATGTAAATTTCTGTTACTCTGTAATCTCTTGCATAAACAATCCAAAAACCACAAACCACAGCCAAAAGCCATAAGCTCCAGCCAAAAAGAACAGGCCCTAAATGTTGGGGCTGACGCCATGATGCCAAACTGAAATCTGATATGCTCAAAATTAAGCTAGTATATGTTGCTCCTGAGGGCATTTTTGGGATTTTCCCAATTGGTTTTCGGGATTAAAATATCAGAAAGGGGGTGGCTCAGGCCCACCTGTCGGTCTTACCAAGAAGGGATAAGGGGAGGGAGGCTGCCTCATCCAGCGGGAGCATGCACATGTTAGGCTGATGCAAAATCGTGGGGATTGACTCTGATCCCTACTCCCCTCTGACGAAATAGGCATGGCTCGTGCTCCTCCTCTTCTTAGCAATTGAGTTCCAATCTAGCTTCCAATCTCTTTTTCCTTCCACCAAAACTGAGCTCGAACATTAGAGTTTTGAGCTCTTGTGGGCGACGGCAAGAAGCTTCGGTCCCTTCCCCTTCATCTCCTACAATGCAAGACCTCACCCTTGGCTTTGCCTTCTCTGGGCTGAGCTTGGTGAGGGTGGAGACAGGGGTAGGGTCGGGGCTATGGCGGCGCCAGCTGTATGAGAGGTCTAGGCAGCGGCGTAGGTAAGCTGGAGGCGGCGTCAGTGTTGGTATTGGTGTCACGCCGGTTGTGCGTGCACCGATGTGTTGATTTGTGTTGTTTCGGCCTGGATTACTACACTAAATTGTGATCTTATGTGTTGTTCTCACTTGCCTAGTAGTTTGCCATGTTGGGTTCGTGGTCTTGGGCGGCAATTCTCTGAACCTTGACCTCATGATCGAGGTGACTACTTGTTCGTGTGGGAGGCTTTGTATCTCCGAGTACCATGCCGTGTTGTAAACAACGACGATAGGTTTTCTAGAACAACATCTTCTTGATGTGCCTAGCCGTGACTATCTTTTGGTGGTTTTGATTACCATCATTGTAGTGAGTTACTGTGATAACCCTAAAAAATCACTTAACCAAAATCACACATTTAAAGAAATAAATAATACACCAACACAAGAATTAAAATTTAAATCATCCACACAAGATTGAGAATAAATGATTGTCATTATACAAAAGTCCGATTACATAAGTTTAATTACAAGAATGAACCTTACATACATTAAATTACAATACTACAAGTCCAATGTTAAAATTACAATTTTAGATTACAAAAATAAGATTCTACAAGTGTATTACACATATATACAACTAATAAACTCAAACTTCTTTGCGGCCGACCAAACGAAGACATTTGCAAGTCACTTTATCCAAAATCACAACTAAAAAAGCTAAAGAAAGTGATGTAACAAATGAATTACCATTAGAACCCAATTTCAAATAAAATTGCACAAGGGCAATCGCTCATCGAGATACTAGATTGTCCAGGGCCAATCAACACCTCTCGTGCTAGTGGGGTTTTCATCATCTGGTGGCAATTCTCCTTCTTACCTTTACCTTTTTACCGTTTTACCATCCCCTCAAGGTGATCCACCCTTTCTTTACTTATGCACAGACAAGTCCCAAGCCACGGGTCACAGCCGAAACACACACAAGAGTGTGAAGTAGAGCCAATAAAGAAAGGGTGGGAGAAAGCACCAAAGCCATCACCTACAGCCACCAGTGAGAAGGCAAGCTCACTGCAACAACGAGCAGACAGGAAACCGGCCACCGCTCACCACCTCCACAGAACCACCAAAGGTAGTCATTACGACACCAAAGCACAGCACCACCATACCATCACAGAGCATTCACGAGCCACCACGTAGGAAAGCCGACAACCAGAGAGAGATGAGTGCACCATTTAAACCACCACATCAGAACCACAAGCCATAGCCGAGAGGAAGAGTAAGGAGAAGGAGCCAAGACCAAAAGCCACTAGAGGAGGAGAGGACCACGACAAGAGGACGGCAGCCACAAGCTGCCAGGACACACCGAGCCCGAACACACTTTAGGAAACCACGGCCATGTGAAGGTAGAGTACATCACCAAACCGACCCAAATCAAGCCTGACAACGCCAGCAAGGTAACCCTAAAGCCCTTATCATTCCATTTCGCCAACTCTCTGTCGGACCCAGATTTAGCCAATCTAGAATTCTTTGTGAAATCACTACACTATTCCCTAGATCAGTAGATAATACTCACAAGATACATCACTAAATAATTTTATACATGACATAAATTATACCATACATAAATACTATAATCATTAGAGTTTAAATAGACCATATTGGGTCATGTTTATAATAGGCCCGATCAGGCCAAATGGATATATTACATAAATGCAAAAACGGAATCGAAAGCAAAAGGGGAGGGCACATCTCGCCACAGACAAGCGATTGGGTTAAGTTGTGTGTGACCAATATTAACCAAAAACTTGGATAATGTTTGTGCACGCAAACACCAACTTAGTCAGCAAGACTGATGTGAGACCTAGACTACTAGAGACTATCCTAATCTACTTTATCTTCTTCACCATCAGCTCCTGGGGCATTGTAGTACACGTAGTGTTCTTGGTCCACAGGTTCTGAGGGATTTTGTGAGTGAGGGTGAGCACAAGTAAGAGTGCTTTGCAAGCAACACACAGAATGTAATAGTATACATGCAAGGTTCAACAAAGATAGCCTCAGGTTGTTTTATTTGCTAAAGGCAACACTTGAAAACTACAATAATTAGAAATCTCTATGACTTAGCATTTTAACCAAAACATGTTTTATTAAAGGGGGTAAAAGTGTGCAATATTTATAATGGTGCAGGTTCCATCCAGCTGTTATATGGTTTCATCCTTTATATGCTAGTTTTTTATTACTAGGGTTACATCCACCCAATTATCAACACTGGGTTATATCCACCCAGGGGAAACAAAATTCAGAGTTACATCCACCCGACGAGTTTTCATCCCACCCACAAAGGTTTTGGAATAGAAACTATGCCCAAGGGAAACAAAACAATGTTAGAATGTCAAGTAGGCACATATCTAACTTTAGTATGACATACATTTGTATAACAAATAATAACATGTAATTTGATAATTCAAACGAATATAAACTTGTGTAAAATGTAGGTTCAAGATGATCAAAACATTGACTTTCTAGCTCACAAGTGGGTTGATCTTAAAAATCTTTATCTTGCACTGCGGCTCTTCCACATCCTTGTACTCTACTCGGACAATCACATCAGAAATCAAATAAACATATGAGAAAAATAAATAAATACAAAATAAAATTTAAATGAACTCCAAATGGAACAATTCTACTTCCATTAGATAGATCTTGAATTTAGAAAATTTTTGAAACAAATTTTATTAAATTGGAGTTAAAATGAACGAGAATAGGCTCTCCAAGTTTAAATTTGGATTAAATCCAAAAAGTAAATGAGGTGAGAGAGGTTCTCTCTCTGACAGGTGGGGTCCATTAGTTTTTATTTAATTTTTGAATTATTTTTCTATTGAAAAAGCTCACTGAGTCTTACAGGAGGGTCCCACAGGATTTAAAAATTATTTGGATTTATTTCTTATAAGGAAAAGGCTCTGAGGCTGATAGGTGGGACCGATGCTCTATGCAAATAGTAAGTCGGGTCCATTTGTCAGTGGCTTTAACTTTTAAATGGTTTAACAACCGATGGGGCCCACATGTCATACAATTAAGGGGGCCTGCATGTCAGCGAGGTTTAACAAATGGCTAAGCAAGGTCATTGACTAACTAATTAAGCACATTTAAATCTAGTGACATTGGTACAATGCGTCTTTCCCATCGAAGCGAAGCTCATTACCGGTGAGAAGGAGGACAGTGATCAGAGGTGAGGCCCGAAATAGGCTCTACGGCTCGGCATGAAACTCTGGGCGAGGCAACAGAGCCGGATTTGGAGACTACGATGGCTGGTAGTGAGCTCAAGCAGTGGCAGAACAAGGAGCATGGCACCACGACACTACACAGTACTAGAGGCTAATTCATCTCTAGGGGAGCATCTACGGGTGGTGAGGAGCACTAGAAGCAATGGCAAGGCTCAGGGAAGCTCTGTGTGGGCTGTCGATGGAGAGCTGAGGCGGTGGGGAGGGGTTGTCATGGAGGGCTCGTCGAAGAGGGAGAAGAGGCTCGACGTGGCTTGGGTTGTCCTCGAGATCTTTGGGTGGAGCTCCAAGCACGAGCAATTAGACAAAGACACGACGAGTTGTGAATGGCTTAGGAACGACAGAATAGCTGGAGTTGAAGGCGAAGGTGGTTTGGGTGGCTCTCGAAGGCAATGGAGGGGCAAGGGAGCTATGGGAGTACGGGGAGGACCACCAAGGGTTATGTAGCCACAGGGGTGGTCACTAGTTGTTGGGTGCCATGATGGTGAGTGTAGAGTCCTAAGGGTGGCAGAGCTAGGCACATGACGCAGGGTAGGGGCGAAGCTGGTGTGCGGCACAAAGAAGAGTAATGGCATGGTGGGGACGCATTAGAGGCAATGGGCAGGCGAAGAACTTAGGCACACAAAGTTGTCATAGCTTAGGAATGGTGCGGGAGCGGCGAGCACAGGCAATGTGGCGTGGGAAGGAGAAAGAAAGAGGGGGTTTGAATGGAGCAAGGGGCGATGCTAGGCGATGCTAGCTCAGGTGGGGGTAGTGTGCACTGTGGAAACACAGTGGTGAGTGGCGCTGATCGTGGGCATGCACAACATTACCAAGGGCGACGTGGACTTGGAACACATTATGGATGTCTGATAAACTTGCAGGTAATTTTAGTTGATAGGCTACTTCTCCATGCTTGGTGATGATTGGGAATAGGCCTACATATATTGGTGCGAGCTTACCTTTCACTTTGAACTTCTGAATTCCTTGAAGAGGTGACACCTTGAGATAAAATGGTCTCCAACTTCAAAGGTTGATTCCCTACATCAATTGTTGGCATAACTCATTTGCCTAGATTGGGCAACTTGTAATCAGTCGCTAATCAAGCAGACCTTTTCTTTTGCCTACTTAAGGGTGTGTGGTCCAAAGATATAACCTTCTCCTACTTCTAACCAATCCAGAGGGGTTCTGAACTTCCTGCCATAGAGTGCTTGAAATGGGGACTTCTTCAGACTAGACTGATAACTATTGTTGTAGGAGAATTTCATGTACGGTAGGCATTCTCCTAATCTATGGTAAATTCCAAAGCACAAGCTCAAAACATGTCTTCAAGAATCTGGTTCACCCTTTCTGTTTGTCCGTCAATCTAAGGGTGGTATGCGGTGCTAAAGGCTAGGTGGGTTCTAAGTTCATCATGAAGACTAGCCTAGAAATATGAGGTGAATTGGGAACCTCGGTCTAAGACTATTCTCTTGGGTACTCCATATAAACATACGATGCATGCCATGTACAACTCGGTCAATCTATCTCCCTTGTAGGTGGTTTATACAGGGATAAAATGGATGATCTTTGTCAATTTATCTACTATGACCCATATAGAATCATATCTAGACTTGGTGTGGGGTAATCCGGTGATGAAAATTCATCCCTACTTCTTCCCACTTCCATTGGAGGATATGTAGTGGTTGAGGTAGTCTGACAGGCCTTTGGTGTTTGGCTTTGATCCATTAACACACATCATAATAAGCTACAAACTTGGCGATGTCTCCCTTCATGTGAGGCCACCAATACAGAGTCTTCATATCTTGATACATCTTAGTGCTTCCTAGGTGTAGGGAATATGCTAAAATGTGGGCTTCCTTGAGTTCCTTTTGGTGGGGAACAAAGAGATGTTTCCTGTACCATACGGTTCCTTGTTGGTCTTCAATCATTTTGGGAGCTTTTCCCTTGGCCATATGGCTCTTGAACCTCTAAACACCAAGATGTCCTTCTTAAGCAGTCTTGATCTACTCTTCTAGGGTTGGACGCACTTCCATAGCGGCTATGGTGTCCTACTCTACTATCTCTAGACTGAGTGTTTCCAATTCCTTGTAGAGCTCCGGTTGAAATTCTTGATCCATGACATTGCTATAGTAGGAGTTGTGGCTTAATGCATTAGCCACTACATTAGCCTTTCCAGGATGGCACTGGACATCTAGATCATATTTCTTGATTAGCTCAAACCATCTTCTCTGCCTTAGGTTGAGATCTGACTGGTGAAGATGTACTTAAGGCTCTTGTGATCAGTGTATATGTCACAACAGTTTCCAATCAAGTAATAGCACCAAATTTTCAGAGCATGCATTATGATGCTAATTCTAGGTTATGAGTTGGATAATTGTTTTTATGAGGACGGAGTTGTCTTGATGTATAAGCCATGACTTTTCCTCCTCATATGAGTACGCAACCAAGATCTTGGCGCGAAGCATCACAATAAATTTCAAAGTCTTTGTGTACGTCTGGCAAAACTAACATAGGAGTAGTAGTTAGTTTCTTCTTCAACTCTTGGAAACTCTTTTCACAGGCCTCTATCCATTCATACTTCTTTTCTTTCTTTAGCAGGTGGGTCAAAGATCTAGATAGCTTAGAAAACTACACACCTTGGTCATTGAGGTTCCAAAATAGTTCCTACTTTAGCTGGATCTACTGTTACTCTTCCAGTGGATACAATATGTCCTAGGAAACTGATTTCATGGAGCCAAAACTCACACTTGTTTTACTTAGCATACAATTGGTGCACTTTGTTGGATCGAAATGGCGACAGAGGGGGGGGGGGGGTGAATGTCGTCTCAAAAAAAATCATCCCCAACACAAGTATCAACATAAAAAATCTCCTCCAATAGCAACCGGTGCTATGAAGAAACAGTTTTTTGGCTACAAGAGACTCACAGCACAGAGAAAGAAGATATGGCAAAAGAACTACAAGAAGGCAACAAGAAATATTGAAGAACCAGAGAGACACCTGCAGCAAAAATCCCTGGGCGGTCTGACCGCAATGGGATGGGCGGCCAGACCGCCGGTCAGACCGGTACATTAGGGCCGGTCAGACCGCCCTTGGTGGTCCGGTCAGACCGGGTGTTAGGCACCGGTCAGACCGCTCGTCGGGCAAAAGCAGGCAGACACTGAAATTTCCAGACAGCAACTCTGAACTTTACACAACAGCAAAATTCAGGATTTTTCCTTTGGATTTCTCTGCCCAGAAAGACAAGGCTATAACCAAAATAGCCAGAGATGCCTAGGGAAACAAGTAAACTCAACTCAAGAACAAGAATTTGGGATTTGACCCAAAAACTGAAAATATTCAGAGTGCAGCACCAAAATCAACATTCCCTTCCAAACCTTGATCCTTTGGCCATAATACTTTGAGAATAACTCCTCAATAGTCTCAGGACTTAACATGCCAAGACTCAAGCCATATCAAGAAGGGAAACAAGAAAATCACACCAAACCCTAGACATGGTAAACTTGCAGAGAGCTACACCAAATCTCAAATTCCTAGTTATCCTTTGATCCTTTGCACATGAAACTTTGAGAATAGATAATTAATAGCCTTAGGACTAAGCATGCGAAGTTTCATGCCATCTCAAGAAGGGAATCACAATTTGCATCAAAACCCTAGAAGGTAAAATAAGAACAAAGGAGCTCAAACAACCAAATCTGAGAATAAACTTGATTTGCTCTTGGTAAATTCGATCAAATGACCTTGAGACACTATCACAACATAGAGCAATCCATTTTACACCTCCACAGCAAGAAACAACACGAAACTGAAAATCTCAGAAATCAACCACAGAGAGAAACGAAGGCAAAACAGGAGCACGGGAAAGAAATTTCAGATTTCCAGTCCAAATTAAACGATTACAGACGAGTCCCCATACACATGGACATTAGAATAAGAGGAATGATTACATGGATTCTCAACTCATCCTCTCCCTCTCCCAAATTCAAGAACACACTCACTACATGCTTGGAGGAGAAGATGAACACAACACAGAGAAGAGATGAACGTGGGAGACACTCCATGCTGCCCATACAAACTCTCCAACCACTAAAGCCTAAAGCCAAAACAAACTCACAAAGCCTCTTTTGACTCTAGCAAACCCTAACTCTCTCCCAAAGCCATGAGGAGCATGCAGCCACTCCCTCCTATTTATAGCCCTTGGCTAACGGGTCTCCAACCCGTTATGCCGCTAAACCCGAACGGAGCCCGCTCCCGCTTGTGTAGCCTCGCGAAATTACCATTTCGCCCCTCCTGCACCTTCCAGGAAGCTTCCGCGCTCCTTGTCGTTCAAGCCTCGCAACCACCTCGTGTCTTCGCCGTCTTCGACACATCTCGACCATTCTGACCTCGACACCGCCTGTGTCTAGTCTGGTCACCTCGTGTCTCGCCACGACTCCGCCTCGACGTCCTGCAGCCATCACAAACAAGAAACACATCAAATAGCACCGCTCGATACATGTAAGCATAATAGCATCAACAAATCATACTTACGCATAATAGAGTCCAAACCTGTTGAATCATCAGAATATGCATCCTAAGCCCTTTGACCAGGTTTGACCAAGTCCGACTGAGCCCGATTGCACCACGCAACGTCAAGGTTCGAACCACACAAGCCAAACTCAACTCTCCTAAACCGATGTCAATTACTCATCACACACATGGGGTCTCAACCACATGGTCTCTCAATCTCCCCCTTGATGAGTATATTGACAAACCCAGAAAAAGCGCAAAGTTGAGTTTGTTTTGAAGAGTCCAACATGGTCCAAAGGAAGAAAATGATGCTAATGACCATGTCGACACAAGGAGTAAAAGAAAGAACAAGTTTTCCTCAAAGCTCCCAAAATGGCTTTTTCTCCGCTATTCTCCCCCTTTTGGCAATAAACACATCAAGGATGCAAAAGAGAGAATAAGTCATGCGAAATGGATGAAATGGCTGAAGTTGGTTTATTCTAAGCATTTGAAGCCATGAAAATTATCCAAAATGACTATAGGAGAATTACATCAAGCCATAACATACAAGTATGCTATCAAGATCATGACTATGTATGTAGAGTTAAGCTAAGCCAAATAAGTCATAATCTGAAATTTAGTCGAATTGCTTAGCAAGTCAAGTCAAATATGATTTTAGTCTAACTAAAGGCATCCAAAGATGATGCATGCCATGTCAATAAGCTAAATGGAACCGAGAAGCTAGTATTGAGTCAACTAGAGTGCTACTAGTTCAAGAATGATACATTTGTTTAAGTACTTGAAATTTTAGCAAGTGAGCACAATTGACATAATTTTACTTTAGAAATCACATGATTGTTTCCAACCACATTTTTGTGTAGTCATGTGCTAGACCTCAAGCCTTATGCGACCACTCCAAGCAATGCGACCCCTCGCCTCGCCTTGCTAGATCTGCTTCCTCTCGAGTCTCGTCTTTGAACCCTAGTGGCTAGCGCTTGTCGGTCGGCTCGCCAGATCCGCTGCTGGTGCTCCCCCCAGTCTCAGGCTCAGCCAGCGGCTGCTCGGGCCTCGAGCTCTGGTGCTCCGCGCCTCTGCCTCCTTCGGTGCTTCGTGCTCAGCGACGGCTGCTCTGCGCCTCCGGCTCCTTCGGTGCTCTGGTGCTCCGCGCCTTCGCCTCCCTCTCCCAAGATGCCAGCGCGGCAGCGCCAAGCCCCCGCGTGGAGCTCTCCCTCTCCCAAGATGCCACTGCTATTCTGACTCCACTCCAGTCCGCCGGTGCTCTCCCTCTCCCAAGACGCCAGAGTCAATAGGATCTTGCGAAGTAAGTCCTTTCTCTCTGTTTCATTTGGCAAATATTAATTGGTAGATTACTATTTGCTAGTCTGTTGTGAACTGTGAAGTAGGATCTTGCGAAGTAAGTAGGACTTGCCTATACCTAGTCTGTTGTGAACATGCACTCAGTATTCAGTAATGTTGTTGCATACTTGCTAGATTGCTAGTTTAGTTGCCTGCCTAGTCTATTGTGAACTACTTATTAGTTTAGATTGCTAGTTTAGTTGACAGATTTCTAGTTTAGTTGCCTGGCTAGTTGGTACTTGGTAGACTGGTAGTTGCCTACTGACTCAGGAGATGAACATTGAACATATCCATGCATGTGTTTGTGTAGCTTCCTTTCTTTCTCACTCATGGTTAATTTGTAATGTTGTTGCATATTGATACTTGCATTGGTTAATGGTTAATTGGTTATTTATCTTTGCATTTTTGGATTATTAGATGTCTGAGTCAGATGATATTGCAAATATTGATGTTGCTACTGCTGGGTTAGTGGGTATGGGTGGTATGAATGTGAATGTGGGCAGCGATGAAGCTGTTGGTCCCAATGAAACTCAAGATGGAAAGAAACAAATGAATCCCATATCAGAGATATGGAACCATTACACACGACTACCAAATGATCGGAATAAGGCTAAATGCAACTATTATTCTCGGATCCTTGCCTGTGATTCACAAAAAAATGGTACCTCCTCACTGGTCTCTCATGCAAAATGTTGTAAGAAGCATCCTGCAAAGATCAACAATCAAACTGATCTAAGCTTCCAACGTAGTTTAGATGGCCAAAGTAGTTGCATAGTACCTTGGGAATACAATGCAGTAGAGGTTAGGGCATCATTTACTCGCATGATAATAGTTGATGAGTTTCCTTTTATCTTCTCAGAACATGAAGGTTTTAGGGACTTTATGTCGAAAGCTTGTCCTCGGTTCCATCCACCATCTAGGACAATAATGTATAGAGACATTCTTCGCCTTTATGAAGATGAGAAAAGAAAGCTAAAAATTCTTTTGAAGGATTCTCGTCAAACAGTTAGCCTCACAACCAACACATGGACTTCTTCAACCCTTCAAAACTACATGGTTCTCACTGCACATTACATTGATAGCAATTGGCGACTTAACAAAAAAATCCTTAACTTTTGTTTGGTAGACAGTCATAGAGGGGAAGATATTGGAAAAGCACTAGATAAATGCTTGCTTGAGTGGGGCATTGAGAATGTGTGCACTATTACAGTAGATAATGCTAGTTCAAATGATGGAGCTATAAGCTATATGAGGAGTGCTTTGAAAAATCGTGGTGGTACATTTGCGAAAGGTAACTATCTTCACATGAGATGCGTAGCTCACATTATTAATCTTGTCGTTCAAGATGGGTTAAAGACAATGACTCCTGCTATTTCCCGTATTCGTAATGCTATCAAATATGTGAGAAGCTCCACATCAAGAATGAATACTTTTAAAAAGTGTGTGCAAATAAGCAAGGTTGAAGAAAAAGGTTTGGTGTCCCTCGATGTGTGCACTAGATGGAACTCAACTTATCTTATGTTAGAGACTGCCTAGGTTTTGAGAAGGCATTTGAGCGATTTGAACTTCAGGACCCTTCCTATAAGGCTGAGTTGGGTGTGGATGGGGTTCCGACATATGATGATTGGGTGTATGCAAAAGATTTCAAAGCCTTCTTAAAACATTTCTTTGACCTCACAAAAAAAGTTTCTAGCACTTAGTATATTACTTCGAACACTTTCTTTGAAGATATTGCTGGTATAAATTATTTGTTGTCTGATTGGAGTCAACGTGATGATGGTAATGATACTACCTTGAAACACATGGCTATTAAGTTGAAGGAAAAATTTGATAAATATTAGGGGGATCCTGAGAAGATGAACAACTTAATTTTTATTACTGCAATTCTTGATCCTGGGTACAAGTAATTCTTAATCAGTTAATCTGAGTCAATGTATGGATGTTTTTATTAACCAATGATCACTCACTTTGTTTTTTTAATGTTTGTGCAAGGACTAAGCAATCTGATTTCTTTAAGTACGCGATTACCTCGACTTATGGGCATATTAAAGGTGCAAAGATATGGGATAAAGTAAACAGGGCATTGTTAGATCTTTTTGAAGAATTCAAGAAGATGTACTCTCCGGATGAAAACCAAGGTGATAGACAAGTAACATTAGATACACAAAATACTAGTGGCACTGAGCATTCAAGTGCATCTACAATTTTATGAGGTCTTTATATAATAAGAGAATGAAAGTTTCTAGTGGAGGTGGTGGCAAATCTAAATTAGATAAGTACCTTGCTGAAGATATAAAAGATGATGATCATGGCTTTAATATTCTCTCTTGGTGGAAGTACAACTCACCTCGTTTTCCAATCCTCTCACGCATGGCCCATGATATATTAGCAATCCCTATATCAACTGTTGCTTCTGAATCAGCTTTTAGTACTAGTGGTCATGCTCTTGATGATTTTAGAAGCTCCTTGACTCCATTCACACTCCAATGCTTGATATGTGCACAAGATTTGTTGCGTTCTTCAAAACGCATCAATGTGGAAGCCGATTTAGCGGATTTGTCTAAATTTGAAGAAGGTACTATAATATATGCAATATATTTCTACTTATAAGTGATAGCAATTTGGACATTAACAGCTGCTTCAACTAATTAGATTATTTTTCATGTTATGAAGGCATTGAAATGTCAGGCCTAGATCCAACTCCAACAGCAAGTGTCTACTCCTCGGATCGAGTTTGATGCTTTTGTTATTATTTCAAAATTAGACTGTCCAATGTATGTGTTTGCCGGCCACAAACCTCCAATGAATATTCTGTTTAAAAGAACTAACCAATATTCTGTTTATGTGCTGCAGCTGCTGCAGGTTTCATTTATGCTGCTGCCTGCTGGAGTGCTGTGCTGGTTTATGTGCTGCTGCCTGCTGGAGTTATATGTGCTGCTGGATTATGTAATGTGCTGCTATTGCTGTCTGCCTAGCTGCTGCTGTAATATGGATTATGTATTATGTAATGTGCTTCTACTGCCTGCCTAGCTGCTGTCTTTATTTGTTGCTACTGCTGGAGTGCTGGTGCCATTGCCTGGCTGCTGCTGACCTGCTATAATATGTATTGCTATTGTATTATGTATTATGTAATGTGCTGCTACTGCTGTGAGCGCTGTCTGCCTGGCTGCTGCTGTAATATGTATTATGTATTATGTAATGTGCTTCTACTACCTGGCTAGTGGCGGCTGCTGTCTTTATTTGCTGCTACTGCAGTACTGCTAGCTGCTGCAATGCTGCTGGAGTGCTGGTGGCGCCATTGCCTGGCTGCCTGCTGCTTGACTTTATTTGCTGCTGTCTTTATGTGCTGTTAGGTGCTAGTTGCTGCTGGTTTTATGACTTTGTCTGCTACTGCTGTGCTGCTGTTAGTCTGAGTCAATGTATTATGTATGGATGTTTTTATGTGCTACACTGCTAGCAGTTGCTGTGCTACTGTCTTGCCCGGCTGTGACTGTGAGTGTGAGGTGTGTGGCTGTGTGCTGTAGCCTGTTCTGCTGTGATGCTGTAGTATTGCTGTCCGACTGCCACTGCTATTCTGATTTCTGAATTTCTGATTGTAGAATGGAGAATTGGAGTCTTGGAGATGAGATTAACGTTTAGCAAGTCGCGCAAACTTTGGTAAAATTGGTATTAACCGATACCGTATCGAAATAAGATGGTATTTACCGATACCACACCGTATTCTGGAAAATACCGTATTTACCGAAATACTAAAACCGTATTTACCGAACCGTATAAACCAAAAAAACCGAACACACAGCCCTATATAGTCCACACATATTTTGGCAGTGCCATCCTTCTTCTTCATGAAAAGTACTAGCGAACCCTAGGTAGATGAGCTAGGTCTAATTAATCCCTTCTCTTGCAATTCCTCAATCTACATCTTTAGCTCTTCAAGCTCATAAATAGCCATCCTATAAGGTCTTTTGGCAATTGGGGTGGTCCCTAATTTTAGTTTGATGACAAACTCTGTCTCTGTCTGGTGGCATGCCAGATAATTCTTCTGGAAATACCTTAGGGTAGTCTTGAACTACTAGCATTCCTTCTAGAGGCATATCTTCAAGGTAATGGATTAGATGACCTAAAGGATAGGGACGGTCCATATTATCCTTTATTGTGAATCCAGGGTACTTGGTAAGTACTACCTTTCTATTGGCATAATCCATCATTCCTTGGTATTTGGCCAACTAATCCATCTCTAGGATGATGTCCAGTGTTTGGGATTGTAGCACCATGAGGTCTACTAAGAACCCAAAATCTTCCATGGCAATCTCTACTTTGGGATTTACTAAGATAGCAGTTAGGGGTCCCCCAGGTGAGCTAAGTACCATGAGTTTCTTCAATTTAAAGATTGGCAACATAAGCCTTTCAACAAACTTCCCAATATACATGAATGAGAAACCCCAGAATCAAAGATAACATGTATAGGTACTGACTTAATAGAAAACATACCCATCGGCACTCCGGTAGCTTCCTGTGCTTCTTCTAACATGACATGGTTCACACAGCTCTAGTTTGACGTTGATGCTACTATGGATGCTTATGGGGTCTGATAGCCCTTGTTAGGTGTTGATGCTTGACCTCATGCTATAGTAGTGCCCAAGTTGAATTTCACTTGGGAGACTTGGTGTTTTGGATATCGGTTGGTAAAGTGTCCTTTCTCTCCACAACTGAAGCAATGGACATGGGTTGTTGGGTTGGTTGTAGCGGGTTGTCTTGTGGGGTGAGGGGGTGCAAAGTACTTCCCACTGGGCCATGGGCTAGAGCAGGTTCTTTTGGTGGTGAGACTGCAACTTGCCTGAAAGAAGGGTTTCCATGGTAAGCTGGTTGTTGAGGGTAACTTCCTTTTGGCTTCTAGGATGCCATCCTGAACTTGCGGCTTGCCTCCATCATCCCTCTCTCATTTTCCAAAATAAGCTTTGTTGTCCAAGTGATGGAAACTAGGGAAGTCCTGAATAATTAGTTGCACCCTCATCACTTCGTGCATACCTTCTAGGAAGTGGTCAATCTTCTCTTCTTCATCAGCTACATCTCCTAGAGCATAACGAGCCAACTAGTTGAACCTAGTGAGATATTCAATGATGGACATGTTGCCCTATTTCAGTGCTCTAAACACATTTTTCTTCATTTACATGATGCTAGCAATACGAAATTGGTCCTGAAAGTAGCCTTGAACTCATTCCAAGAGATAGCATGCCTTGTTGGTTCAGCATCCTCCTCTACTTACTCTTCAACATTTTCTTCTACTGGTTGCTCTTTCTATTCTTCCTGTCCTTCTACTTGCACTTGCTACCCTTTAGCTTCTGGTGCTTCTTCTTCTTTAGATTCCATGTCGGCTCTTGGGCTTTCCCCTCTGCGAGCGGCTAGGTAGTTCTCCCACCATGCAGCTATGGATCCTTTCAGTTGATGTGTGGCAAAGTCCACACTTCTTCTGCACACCGTGCAAGTCGTTGTTTCTTCTCTGTGTCACAAAGCTAATCTTCCACTTCTAATGGCTTATTTGTAGATAAGAAAGTCAAAGGTCTAGTCCCCAAAAAATCTGCCAACTTGGAGTTGCGACTAGCGGCTCCTGCCCGCTGACCTGCGAGCATGGCTTGAAGAATCTAGGTCTATTGAGCCATAACTTGAGCCATGGTGGGATGAACTGGCGGTTGGGAAGGGAGATTTGGTCCATGGCCATGGCCTCTTCCTCGGCCTACGACACTTGCAGCTTGATGAGTAGTGACATTACGTGCTTGGGCAATGGCTCTTTTAGGTGCCATACGAGAGAATAGCCTAATTTAGAACTAATGGATATACATATATGAGAGTTCACTAACCCTCTAAGAGCACAACAGAAGAACCAAATAAAAGAAATGATAAATTACAATACATAGCTTAAGGTGGCTACAATACATTAATAATAGGGGGGGGTTAAGTGTTGCATGACCACTAGTACATAGCATATAGGTTATGCTAAGCCATGACACCAAGATACAAACCACAATGTCTACTCGACTGGTACAAACGAGAGCAAGGAAAAGAAAAGTTCTTGCAACTCAAAAGACTGCCCTAGCAAGCACTGCTAGCTATCCTAAACTAAATTGGCCTACTCCTCCATGAGGGAGAGTGAGAACGAGAGTAGCTGCGACTGAAGGTAGGCGATTGGGAATAGAAGTGCGAATGAGAGAGATTATGTCCTTCGCTGGAATCTCTGAGTTCGATGACAGGCGACGAACTGGGACGTCGCACGCTCTTGCATGCTGTGATCCTCAGACAGGGTCCCAAAGGTCGAGTCGATGTTGGGTTGCTAGGGATGACAGTGGGTGCAAGCAGTGTCAGGGAGCTGGGGACGATAGGGGATCTAGGTGGTGCCGGGGCACTGGGGATGATAGGGGATCTAGGAGATATCAAGGTGTAGATAGCTGTTGCTACCACTGTGCGCTCAAGCTCAGCGAGTGGTGCTATCCTTTCACCCTCTACAATGTCCGGAGTCCTCTTGCTGGGCGCAAAGGGTGTCAGAGTGGGCGTAATTGGTGGTGAGGAGAATCCGGAGCTAACCAATCTCCTCCAAGACATTGGTGTACGTGACCCCTATGGCTCTGGTAAGCTAAACCTGGTGCATCAATTACGGGTCATTGTCTGTGGTGATCTAAGTCTTGTGGTAGTGCTCACCCTCCTGGATTAATGGGTAGAAGCTAAATGGAGAAGAACAGAGAGTCATCTCATAAATCTTGCACAAGCGAGCCGAGGCTAGGTAGGCTACATCCTAGAGAGCATCTGCTGAGGTGCTCCTAGGGTGCTGGCTCCTGAAAGTGCGAGGTTCAAACTCGCCTCTCCTTTCGTAAAGAAACACCTCGATCATCCATGATTCATGGTCTAGGATCTAAGTCTTATGGCCCCGGAAGATGGGGTTGATGACGATAGCCTAGGTACTGCATAAGCTTACGGAGGATCTTCACAAACTCACCCTCGTCCTCGCCATGTGAGAGAAAGTCCCACGGTTCCTAGTCAGACGATCCAGCCATCTACAGTTTTGAACAAGAAAGTGTGAGTAGCAGAGCAAAAACATAAGGAAAATAAAGGTAAGTCAAGAACTAAGGGTGATGAGTAAAAGAAGTAATATGATACATTTTGTCAAAGATTTTCTTAGCTTTTGAAAATAAGACTCAAGTCCTTAGGCACGCTATTCTAACTATGGTTTCTACAGTCATATGCTTTGATACTAGCTCTGTTAGACCTGGATTTAGCCAATACAGAATCCTCTGTGAAACAACTGTATTATTCCCTGGATCAGTAGATAGTTTTCATAAAATACATCACTGAATCATTTCATACATGACATAAATCATATCATACATTAATACCATAATCATTAGAGTTTAAATAGACCACATCGGGTCAAGTTTACAATAGATCTGATCAGGCCAAATGATATATTACATAAATATAGTAGTGGAAGCGAAAGCAAAAGGGGAGGGCACATCTCACCACATGGAAGTGACTGGATAAGTTGTGTGTGACCAATATTACGCAAAGACTTGGATAATGTTGGTGCACACAAATACCAACTTAGTCTGCAAGACTAAGGTGAGACCTAGACTACTAGAGACTATCCTAATCTCCTCCATCTTCTTCACATCAGCTCCTGTGGGCGTCAACGTGCACATAGTGTTCTTGGTCCACATGTTCTGAGGGATTTTGTGAGCGAGGGTGAGCACAAGCAACAATACTCCACGAGCCAACACACGAATGCAATAGTATACATGCAAGGTTCAACAAAGGTAGCCTTGGGTTCTTTTATTTGCTAAAAGCAACACTTGAAAACTACAATAATTAGAAATCCCTATGACATAGCATTTTAACCAAAACATGTTTTATTAAAGGGGTAAAAGTATGCAATATTTATAATGGTGCAGGTTCTATCCACCTATTACATGGTTTCATCCACTGCATGCTAGTTTGTGATTACTAGGGTTACATCCACCCAATTGTTACCATTGGGTTATATCCACCCACGGAAAACCAAATTCAGGGTTACATCCACCCAACGAGATTTCATCCCACCCACAAAGGTTTTTGAAATATAAACTAACTCGAGTAAGTTTCCATGCCTACCCTTGACTGTAGGTACGGCTATTCGAACAGTTTATACTCTACAGAGATTATACACTTTACCCATAAGAGATAAACAACTTATTATATTTTACACATTTCTTTAGACATGTGAATCAAGAAGGTCACCACAAAGCCTTTACAATGCATCATCCCAGTGTAGATTACACCCGCTAAGGTTTCATATGAATGAGGTTACATCCACCATACCCAGACCCCATCTAAGGCCACACGATGGCTTACACCAATGACATGACCCGTATCCACGATGGCTTAAAACCAACAACACGACTCGTGGGTCACTCCAATGGTGCAACCCGCACTGGTGGATGCAAATTAGTTGGTTAGGTCGTACCCATTGTAGACTTATGATTGTACTATTTTACATTAGGAGATTATCATAAGATTCACAAGATTCAATCCTTAAAATTATTTGGGCGGTATATACCACAACTCATAATTTCTCATGCTCCATCCGCACCATGCATCGTACCATCCGCCCAAATATGGTAATAGTATGTTTTAAGATTTTGAGAAGCATAAAACTAAATTATCTCAAACATACCAGTCATTTCCCTCCAATAACTGCCCAAAATAAGTTTCATGATTTAAAGATGACGATAGGGCAATTTAATGTTGTGGTATTTAAGCAAGACTAGCATGACACATATGTACGACCTATAGCTAGTAAAGATGATGATAGGACAATTTAATGTAGGTTCAAGATGATAAAAGCATTGCCTCGCTTGGCTCACAAGCTCTTACACATCCTTGTACTCTATTGGATGATCGTATCAGAAAGTAAATAAACACGTGAGAAAAATAAATAAATATGAAAGAAATTCAAATGAACTCTAAATGGAACAATTACACTGCCATTAGATACATCTTAAATTTACACAAATTTGAAACAAATTGTATTAAATTTGGAGAATGAGCGAGAACTGGCTCTCGAAAGTTTAAATTTGTATTAGATCAAAAAATTAATGAGGAGAGAGTGTTTCTCTCTTTGACAAGTGGGGTCAATTGGTTTTTATTTAATTTTTGAATTATTTTTCTATTGAAAAAGCTCATTGAGAATGACAGGAGGGTCCCACGGGATTTAAAAATTATTTTGATTTATTTCTTAAAAGGAAATGGCTCTAAGGCTGACAAGTGGGACTGGTGCACTATACAACCAGTAAGTCAGACCCACTTGTTTGTGGCTTTAACTTTGAAACCAAGTTTTAAAAGGTTTAACAGTTGACAGGGCCCACGTGTCATATGGTTAAGGGATTAACTTAATGCGTGGGGTTGTGCATGTCAGTGAGGTTTATCAGATGACTAAGCAAGATCATTAACTAACTAATTAAGTGTGTTTAAATCTAACAATGTTGCTACTGTGTTGTCTTCCCTACCGAAGAGAGGCAAATCTCATCACTGGTGAGAAGGAGAACGGTGGTCGGAGGCAAGGTCCAAAATGGGTTCTATGGCTCGATGTGAACCTCTAGGCGAGGCGGTGTGGCCGAATTTGGAGATTACGACGGCCGACGGCGAGCTCAAGTGGTGGCAAAATGGGGAGCATGGCACCGCAGCACTACACAACACTGCATGCTAATTCATTACTAAGGGAGCATCTATGGGTGGTGAGGAGCTTACCGAAAGCAATGGCAAGGCTCTGGGAAACTCAGTGCGGTTGTCGATGGAGAGTCGAGGCGGTGGGGAGGGGTCATCGCGGAGGGCTCACCGGAGAGGGAGAAGAGGCTTGATGTGGCTTTGGTTGTCCTCGGGATCTTTGGGCATAGCTCCAAACATGGGCAATTGGATGGAGACACGTCGAGTCACAAATGTTATCGAGGGCGGCAAAAAAAGCTAGGGGTGAAGGGGAAGGTGGTTCGGGTGGTTGTTCGAGGCAATGGAGGGGCAAGGAGAGATTGGGAGTACGGGGAGGACCACCAAGGGTTTTATAGCCACAGGGGTGGTCACTAGCTGTTGGGCGACATGCTGGTGAGCATGGTGTCGTGTAGGGCTGTAAACGAGCCGAGCTCGAGCGAGCTTGACCTAGCAAGCTCGAGCTCGGTAGAAACTCGAGCCGAGCTCGAGCGAGCCTGAGATTAACATCGAGCTTTAAGCTAGGCTCGAGCTCGGCTCGGACAAAACTCGAGCCGAGCTCGAGCTTCGCATGTGTAGGCTCGGTGAGGGAGTACCTGCAGGAGGTGGCAACGGTGGCGCCGGGGGACGGCCGGACTGCACCTTCACCACGCGGTGGCCAAGCTGCAGGGACGGCCGGACGGGTGGCGCCGGCGGGGGAGAGGAGGGGCGGCGGCGGCGGGGGAGAGGAGGGGCGGCGGGGGGGGGGGGGACGAGGAGGGGCGGCGACGGGGCGGGTTGAGGAAGGGCGGCGGCGGGGGGCGAGGAAGGGGACCGGGGGGGGGGGGGCGGCGGGGGAGAGGAAGGGGACGGGGGGCGCCGGTGGGGGGAGGAGGGGCGGCGGCGGGGGGCGGCGCCGCGGCGGCGGGGGAGAGGAGGGTGGGGGACGGGGGTAGGGGCTCAGGGGCGAGGAGGGGGACGGGGAGGCGGCGGCGGGGGAGAGGAAGGGGACGGCCGGACGGGGGGGGGGGGGGGGCAGAAGAGGGGGTCAGCGAGGGGGGGCCAAGGGGGGCGGCGGCGGGGGAGACGAGGGGGGCGACGAGGGGGACGGGGGTGGGGGCGGGAATTCAAATTTGGGTCCCAATTTGAATTGAACAATTTGAATTCAAATCTAATTTGAAATTTCATTCAAGCAAATCTGTAGAGTCCCAATTTGGGATGTTACACTTTAGAAGTCTAAGAACCCAGCCAACAGAGTCATAGTGGAGCACCACCTCCAGCTCACATCATTAGAGAGGAAGGCCCAGGTGACCATCCACAAGCTCCCAGGATCCTTGCCATTGCTTCCCGGTGCACGCAAGGACCCCAAGCACCCACATTGTTGCTCACTCGCAAGCACCAATCCCCCAAGCACCATGGTTTCTCACCATGCCCCACAAATGAACCCACATTCAACATCAAATTCGAAAACAGGATGAAAATGAACTACATTGCTAAACTAAAATGGAATACAGTATTGTAAAATTAGAGGAGAGGGAAGAACTAAAGAAATTGAAGAACCCGAGGCCTACGGTGTCGGTGGCATATAGCCATCGGGACGCAAGGCGCCGGAGATGAGGTAGCCAACGGGTCAGTGCAAGGCCGGTGGCATATCGAGGCATAGCGTCGGCAGCATGTAGCTACTAGGACACCATGCGTCGATGATGTACAACCGCTGTGATGCACCTCTTCGGTAGAAGCGAAGATACAACGGAGGAGTAGGATGCTAGCGGAGCTTTAGCTTTGCTGAGGTGCAAGGCAATGATGAGGTGGAGGTGTTGGTGAACAACTGGTTGGGTGCATGGCGTCAACATAGCAGGATAGCCTCTGCAAAGACGCGAAGCACCGAGGAAGATCGATGGATGCGTGGGGGACCGATGGCGGATCCGGTGGGAGGAACATCAGAAGAATGTACCACAAGACCAGATCTAGTGAAGCCGTGCCCCGAATCACCACGGGATGGTTGGATTGTGATCAGAGCAAGGGCGACAAGAAGAATGGGCAGAACCGGGCACACCAGTGACACCAGAGAGAAGGAAGCCAAGGGGAGGGGAGGTAGAGCTCCGGGGTGGCGCAGGGAGGTGCCATCGACGGCGTTGGGGCCTGTGAGGCTGAGAACAGCGAAGGGGTTGAGAGTGGAAAGGAAGGAGGTGAAGCGGAATTGAGCAGCATGGTGCGGGCGAATGAAGAGAGGAGGTGAAGAGATAAGGGAGAGAGAGAAAACAAATGGGCCGACAGGCCGAACCAGAAGTAGATTAGAGGAAAATTGAGAAAGAATAAAGGAATTGATAGATACAATTATGACGTATAACAAAAACAAAACCTAGAAACCTGACAAATAACCTCAATAAATATTATTAGGAAAAAGAACAATAAAGCATATATTTCCCAAAGGATAAAAGGACTCTAAGAAAATAAATGCAAAAATATTCAACAAGGGTTGTTGCTTCATTCATAATATAATCACTACTCATAAATAATTATATTGGCCTTAAATAATGTAGGGGATGAACTAGTCCAAGGGCAAGAGACCAGTCAGACCACCACTGAGACATATACCCTAAATCCAAGCAAGTAGGGTAGGATTTTTAAGCATGATGTTGTTCATGATTTGACTAGTTACTTTGCTACGACTACTTTCTATGATCACCTTGCATTAATTAATTTATAAAAAGGAAAGAAGAATAATCTAAAGGAAAGAAACATGCTAAAGCCAGTTTCTAAATTTGGGATAGCATATAAGGAAATGCGAAAGATCAAGTGTCCATAAGAATTCAGAATAGCTATGGGTAAAGTGATAAAGTTTCTGTAATACTTCAATAAATCATGAATTCATGCCAGTATCTTGGATAAGAGTCTATGGGAACCAACTAGGTGCTTTCTCTCCTCTAGAATGATTGTTAGAACAATTTTGGACACTAAATACTTGCAAACTCCTCAAATAATAAAATGGATTTCTAATGAAAGATTTGGTAATGAATTAAGAAATATGAGGATAAATATGCATCATTATTTTAAAACTTGCTGAGTACTTTATACTCACTCTTTCTATTAAATCTCCCATTTCAGAGCCATATTCAGCTAGGTTGTCTTGGGGATTAATGAAGGTGGGGTGGAAAATGAAGACACCTAGGGGTACAAGGTTAACACTGATTAGGTGGTCGGTTAGGTGGAGGCTATATACGATAGTTAGGAGAATTAGGCGACCAGTAGTTCGTCATCCCAGGTCGGCCAGGTACTAAGTTATCTACTTTTCTTTTATTTGAAGTACTCTATTAATTGTAAAGAACAGTTACTATTGTAATATTATCTGGCTAACTATGTGCCCAACATATTTAGCCCTACGTGGCTTCGTAATGTAATAATAAAGTACATAGTCTCTAATTATTGCTCTGTTGTAACATTCTAATGGGTTTATTATTCATTGGAGTGGTGTTATACCGAACAAATGAATAATAATCCATTGACTAGTATTATTACCCCTTAGTAATGGCACGGGTTACTACATGTGGTATCAGAGAAATAGTTCAAGAACCACACCTATAGTTAGAGACTGTTAGTGGCTTAAGTGACTTTTTACCTACCTACTATATTGTACTAAGCATTACTTGTAACTCTCTACCTAATGTCACTTATCTAGTTTCGTTCTCAAAATGTATCGTTCTAAAAATTTATTTCTACTGGAAGTCAGACCTCCACAACAAACTAAAAACTTTATTTGTAGGATGGCATGATTTTATATCCTTGTGAGTGAGGTCCATGGTGACCATGTTACCCTCCTAGGACGTATGATAAACACCTTAGGAGGGCCCTTCCCCGGGTTTCTTAAGGAGCCGACAATTGGGGGATGACCTATATGAAGATTATCAATTGGAGTATTTCGAGGACCACCACTCCCTTTCTTACTACCTTACCTTACAGACTGTGGCTAGATAGACCCTCGCCACTTTGAGGGTGCACTTTAGGGATCTCTTCCGGACTACCCAGTTCAGGGAAATTCCACCGTAGCCCCAGGTAGTTTAGGAGAGGAGCATGGCCCACCCTAGGGTGGAGCTAGTTTGGCCTTTGAGACCACTCCTTTGATTTTGAGGGCCCAGAGAGTGACCCTTAGCACACTCACTATGGCCGACACCTTGTTATAGTACTCCATGATTGGAGCTCTCAACAGGGCTGAGGGGTCTGCTTTCTACTGGAGGGAGCAATTTCTAGGGGCTGACCTGGACCGCACAATCCTCATCTCTACACTTTAGCATGATTCCTTAGTGAGTCTAGCACCTCAGACCTTTCCTCCTGGAGACACCGGGGTTAGTGCACCCAGAGTCCACCCCCAGCTATTTCCTTAGAGATACCTATTACTTTTCCCCCACCTCACTCACCCTATGTTCCACCTTACGTTTTACCTACACCTTTTGATTTCCTATCCAGTTCCCCACTTCCTCTAGCCAGACTGAGTACCCTTCCACTCAATTTTTCCAGCCACCACCATAGCCAAACCTAAGGACTTACAGGGCTCATATCTCCGTACACCCAAGGGCAGTGCAGGATGCCTCCATTGCTAACGACCTTTATCACACTTACTTTGGTTACTTAGCGGTGACCAGCCGTCAATGCCAGAGGTAGGAGGTAGCTCAAGCACAGGAGGGGAGGCTTAGCCTGAGGGGGGTGGCGATGAGGAGGGTGAGGGGTAGTACTTACCAAGGGTTGTTGTATCAGTATATGACTTTATCTATTTTCATGAGGTTGTTGTAATTCATTGTTAAAACTGGTTTAGTATTTCCCATGTATGATGTACCATTCTAGTTTGCCAACTCTAGAAGTCTAAGAACCCGACCAATAGAGCCATGGAGGAGCACCGCCTCCAGCTCATGGCATTGGAGGGAAGGCCTGAGTGGCCATCCATGAGCTCATAGGATCCTTGCCATTGCTCCCCGGCACATGCAAGGACCCCAAGCACCCACATAGTTGCTCACTTGCAAGTACCAAACCCCCAAGCACCATGGTTGCTCACCATGCACCACAAATACACCCACATTCAACAACAAATTCGAAAATGAGATGAAAATATACAAAATTGCTAAACTAAAATGGAATACAGTACTACAAAAGTAGAGGAGAGGGAAGAACAGGAGAAATCAAAGAACCCGGGGCCTATGGTGTCATGGCATATAGCCACTAGAATGCAAGGCACCATAGATAGGGTAGCCAACAGGCTGATGCAAGGCTGGTGGCATACCAAGGCACAACATCAGTAGCATGTAGCCATCAAGATGCCATGCGTTGACAATGTATAACCACTATGACACACGTCTTCAGTGGAAGCGAAAAGCCGGTGGAGACACAGAACGCCGGCAGAGCTTTAGTTGGCCGAGGCGCCAAGCGATAGAGAGGTAGAGGCATCGGTGAATGACCGGCTGGGTGCATGGCATTGGCGTAACAGCAAAGCACCTATGACGATGTGGAGCACTAAGGAAGATCAGCGGAGTTGTGGGAGATCGACGGCAAATCCGATGGTAGGAACATCGAAAGACCGTACCTCGGGACCAGATCTAGTGAAGCTAACCCAGAATCACCACGGGGCGGCTGGATTCAAGATTGGTGGCAAAGGGGGGCCAAAATGAATGAGCACAATCGGGCACACCAGCGATGCAAGAGAGGGGGAAACCGAGGGGAGGGGAGGTAGAGCTAGAGGATGGTGCAAGGAGGCGCCATCGGCGCCATTGGGGCTAACGAGGCTGCGAATGATGAAGGGACCAAGAGTGGAAAGGAAGGAGGCAAACAGGAAATGGGCAGAATGGTGTGACCAAATGAAGAGAGGAGGCGAAGAGATAAGGGAGAGAAAACAAATGGGCCAATGGGCTGAACTAGAAGTAGATCAGAAGGAAACTTAAGAAAGATAAAGGAATTGATAAATACAATTATGATGAATAACAAAAACAAAACCCAGAAACCTGACAAATAGCCTTGATAAATATTGCTAGGAAAAAGAACAATAAACCATATATTTCCTAAAGAATAAAAAGGACTATAAGAAAATAAATGCAAAATTATTCAACAAGGGTTGTTGCTTCATTCAGAATATAATCACTACTCATAAATAATTATATTCACCATAAATAATGGTGGGGATGAACTGGTCCAAGGGAAAGAGACCAGTCAGACCACCACTGAGACAGATACCCTACATCCAGGCAAGTAGGGTAGGCTTTTTAAGTATGCTGTGGTACATGATTTGACTAGTTACTTTGCTACGACTATTTTCTATGATCACCTTGCATTAAACTAATTTCTAAAAGGGAAATAAGAATGATCTAAAGGAAAGAAATATGATAAAAGAGAAAGAGGGCAGGACCACTGAAGGAGTAGTGGCCTACAAAGGTATAATAAAGAAGAATAGAGGGTGCTCTATAAGTGATTCAGAGGCATGTGAGACCCTCTACATATGAATATAACATAAGGACTAGAAATAATCTTCATTTTGGAATGAGTTGTAAATTAGAATCAACCATTTTTGTTGCCTCAACCGGGCTGAACATGTTACTCTCTTCTATTGCTATTATCTCTATAATGGGTAAATAGTATATATAAGTGAAGGAACTCAGAACCGATATGGAGCCCAGAAGTGGGGGATGCAAGGTGCATAATAAATACATGTCATTAACTGACATAAAATAAATTACAACAAAATGTTTCACATTCTGGGATGATAAATTTAAAGATATGAAAAACGTTATGCTTTTGACTTCTAGTATTAGCTGGGTAGCGGCTAACAAGTAGAAGCCCGTGATATATACAACGGAATATATTAATGCAATGGAGTGTCGAGTATTTAGAACTGCTTGACCAATAGCTATTTTATAGTCGAATGGAGATATAGTGATGAAGTTGAGGAAACATTATGTATTCTGAATTTGAGATCACATCTAAGGAAATACAAAAGACCAAGTGTCCATAAGAATTCAAAATAGCTATGGGTAAAGTGATACAAGTCTATGTGGTACTTAAATAAATCATAACTTCATGCCAGTCTCTTGGATAAGAGTCTACCGGAACCAACTGGGGGCTTTCTCTCCTCTAGAATGATTGTTACAATAATTTTGGACACTAAATACTTGCAAACTCTTCAAATAACAAAAATGGATTTCTAATGAAAGATTAGGTAATGACTTGAGAAATATAAGGATAAATGTGCATCATTATTTAAAAACTTGATGAGTACTTCGTACTCACTCTTGCAATTAAATCTCTCATTTTAGAGCCATATTCAGCTGGGTTGTACTTGGGGATCAACGAGGGTGGGGTAAAAAAATAAAGGCACCTAGTGGTACGAGGTTGACACTAACTGGTAGGTCAACGAAGTGGAGGCTATATATGGCAGTTGGGAGGATTAGGTGACCTGTAGTTCATCGTCTTGTGTCAATCAGGTACTAAGTTATCGACTTTTCTTTTATTTGAAGTACCCTATTAATTGTAAAGAATAATTACTATTGTAAAATTATTGGGCTAACTATGTTGCCAAGATAAGCCTTTCGTGGCTTTGTACTTTAATAATAAAGTACATAGTCTCTAATTATTGTTCTGTTGCAATACTCTGATGGGATTATTATTCGTTGGAGTGGTGTTCTACTGAATAAATGAATAATAATCCGTTGACTAGTGTTATTACCCTCTTGGTAATGGCACAGGTCGCCATAGTTACCTTGCTTCTTAATTGATCCTATTTTTGGTAGGATTGCACAGTGTACCATATTAATAGATTAATTAATATCTGTTTATTATCTCTAATACTGGGTAATTGTACAAGTTACATTGTGGAATTGAGAGATTGCTCGATGATGATTTTCAATCTATAAGAGATGGTAATGATGAGTTAGTATATTCTGCTAGTTCTTGAGTACCTAACAACCAACTTAATTGATGTCCTAGTTCTTACTGTAGCTTTAATCATTAATCTAATTGTGATACTGCTCGTTGTTGCTTCAGTTAAGCTACTGTGATATGTGTGTGTGTGTGCGTGTGTGCACTATACACGCCAAAAAGTTACTATTATTTGTGAGAGAAGTTACTATTAAATCCACGTAGAGTTACTGCCAGTTGTGTAGTGTTACAACTGATTATAACTTTATATGTGTTTGGCAGTAACCGAGCTCACAAACGGCAGTAACTTTCTGGCGCGCAAAGTAGTAATTACACACACACACACTTCAGATAGATATATACATGTATATACTTGCTGATCTATGATTCAGTCATTCAAGTATAATAACTAAAAGAGCAATTCATTATCTATTTAATTGCATCTGATTATTATGGTAAGATAGTTGACTCAAAACTAACATAATATCTAGAGATCGTTATTTTATTCTGTGATTAAATATGGACCATCGTGTTGAGAAGGCTATGATTCGGTGGATTCAGTGGAGAATGGCGATGCTGGCATCGAGGTGTGCAGAGATGGTGGCCACGTCCCCCTTGCTAGTTAGCGCGGGAACGACAACGACGAGGGTGAGCTTGTGGAGGTGCAAGCTTCCTCAACCTCCTAATCTACACTGCTGGTTATTTGTTTGAGAAGAACATTATTTTTTCTCGCCTTCTTTTCGATGCTAGAATTGCATTTGGGTTTTGGCCATGATATGACTGTAGTAGGTAGTAAATGTTTGTGCTAGGACTTAGGAGCATCTGTCTTAGCTTGAAGCAGACACGCTGCATTCTGGGTTGCCCTACCTACGTTATGTGTGCAAGTTCATACAGGGTGGCTCTAGTGTGTGTGGTGTCGCGATAGAGGTCCCTTTGCTCATGAGCCATAAGTCATTGTGTAGACTTATATATTGTTCCTTTCAAGATCAACATTCAGTGGAGCGATGCCTCTTTGGCATCTCTATTGAGTGGTTCACAATTAAGGTTATGATAGGTAAGGCATGTGTATATGTTAGGTCCCAAACATAACAAGTATCATCTGCAAGATCATTCTTACCATCATTCATTATCATTGTTTCTACTTTGTGCACTAACTGTGCCTTCTATTGCTTCCCTGCAAGGATCCTACATTATCTGTACACAGGTACAGGAAGCAGTAAATTATTTTCCATTTACAAAATGAGGTCAATGTTACATATATCTGTATAACACCTAGTCATGGTACTTTACACCTAGTCTTCTCAGAATGATTAAGAGACATGAATGATTACATAGTGAGGCTTACATCCAGTTCATTCCATTTCTCACATCGTGAGCACACACAAATGGAAGAACCCAACACCACTCACTACAGACCCATACGCAAGAGGAAGTTCAAGAAGAGTCAGCCAACTACCACTACCAGACTCACACACAAAAGAGAAAAGAGCCAAAAGCCCTCATCAGAATGGAGGAGGGAAAACAAGCACACCACTTTAAACCCTAACCCTCTCTATTTATAGCCTCCACTACCGGGTTTACAATTTGCTTTACCCGTTAACAAACTCAGCCCTTTACCCGTTATCTTCAACCGAATCCGCTTCCATTTTGCAGCCTTACGCATTTTACCGAAATGCCACTCTTGCACCTTCCCGGAAGCTTCCTCTTTTCTTGCTATCCACGCCTCGCAACCACTTCGAGTCCTCGCTGTCATCAGCATCTCCCGACCGCTTTGACCTCAGCACCGCCTGTGCCTACTAGTCCGGCCATCCATGCCTCTCCACGACCTAGCCTCAAAGTCCTGCAGCCATCACAGACAAGAAAACATCACATAGCACCGCTCAAAACAGCATCATAATACATTAGCATTGGTGAAAGGTACTCAAGCATGAAATACCCAAAAACAAACTCAAACTCTCTAAAACAAGCGTCAATTACTCATCACAAACATGGGGTTAGCTCCACATGGTCTCTCAAATCTTTTCCACTAGCTGCCACCACTCTCCATCATTGTGCGATAGCCAACGCCGATGGCGCTTGATCTCGCCGAAATGACAAACGACGCTTGATCTAGTCCAACCATCTGTATCAGGGTCGGGGGTGGGGATCACCCGTGAGGTGGAGATCATTGCTACCGTGACTCATCGGGGATGACGCCAGGTCGCTACTCCACCTGACACTGACTGTTTAGCCTCTCATCGACTCAATCCACCTCCGTTTTGGCACCTCTAAGACCACTGCCCTAGCCGCTTGCCGCTGGAGTCGTCGGCCGCCAGTTGATGCCCTTCCCCTTCCGCCCGTCCCGTCCTTCGGTCGGGTCTTTGCGTGTCGGTCTCTAAATCAACCGAGTGAGGTATGTTGGTCTCTTAACCGACCAAGTGAGGTAAAGGTAAAAAAGGAAAAATGACAAAAAGAGAAAAAAGAAAGAGAAAAAAAGAGAAAAATGTCATCCTCCTCAGGCACCATTTTTGTTTCTCGTTGCTCGGTGATTTTCGATGGTCTTAATTATCAAGATTGGTTTCAACACATGCACCTCCACATGCATGGCCAATGTCTTTGGGAGTTTCTTACTGATGGGTTGTCTTGTCCACCTCACCCTACTCCCCTTGCTGAGCCTATGCTTCTGAAGGATGCTTCTAAAGACGCTCGTACAAAGGCATCTGAGGCTTTTGAGGATGCCATAGAGACTTTTCAGATTCAGTATGTTGCCTACAAGATATGAACTAATGAGGATACTCGTGCTTATACTATTCTGATTGCTAGTATGGAGGTGCATCTCACTGGTGATGTGGTCACCTTGGCTTCTACACAAGTGATATGGGCGCATCTATGCAACCACTACGAGCTATCTGGTGATTCCTTGTGCCTTATGTTATGCCTCAGGAGCAGTCACTACAGCAGGGAGATGCCACTGTGGACTCCTATGCTCAGCTATCTGCGGTATGGCATCAGATCGACTCTTTGGGACCAGATGTTTGCCATACTTATTAGTGCTATCAACGTCAGTAGACTCACCTAGAACTTCATCGCATCTATGACTTCTTGACACGTCTCTGGTCTGAGTTTGAGCAGACTCATGCTCAGTTGCCAGCTCGTCACCGTCATGTGACTCTGTTGGAGGCTTTTGCAGTTGTTCATACTGAGGAGATTCGCCTTCTTGGTGCAGGTTTGCTACCATCACCGTTGTTTCCTTCGGTCTTGGTAGCTCCTCCAACTTCTACACCTGTTGCGCCTCCGGTTACTCCTTCACAATTTGTGCCTCCACCAGTGACAGCTGCTGTTGGTAGATAACTCCACTACACTAATTGCAATAAGGATGGACATGTGGAGAAGTTCTACTATAGGTAGAAGGACTTTTGTCGTGGTGACCATCCTCTGAGGGGCACTATAGGTTCCTCCTCTCAGAGGAGTCCTGGTGTCTCTAACACTTAGGAGATTCTCATACTACTACATCGCATGGCTGCTTCTACACTATCTGGTTCTGCTAGTTCTATTACTCAGTCTTCTAGTGAGAGACCACCTTTTACTTCTCATTCCTTAGGTATATCACTTTTGATTCTTGATTCTGGTGCTTTCTTTCATATGACATATGATTCCACCAGTCTCACTTCCATTAGTCCTTTAGCTCCTCCTATCATTGCTCAAACAGTAGATGGTACCTCCCTTTCTATCATAGGACGAGGCACTCTTTCAAATTCATCCTTTCATGTTCCTGTTATTTCTCATATTCCAAAACTAACCATGCAGCTCATATCTGCCGGTCAGCTCACTAATCATGGTTGTCGTGTTATTCTAGATTCTTATTCTTGTTGTGTTTAGGATCGTCACATAGGGACTCTGGTTGGTACTAGCCCTCGTCGCTGTGACTCACAATGGCTTTGGAGCTTGAATGGCTTCATCTTCCTTTCGTTGCCCCTATCAATCTTATTGCCTCCACATCTGCGGCATCCTCCACCGCGTCTTTTGCTCAATGACATCATCATTTAGGATATCTTTGTGAGTCGCGTATGTCTTCATTACTTCATCCTGGTCTTTTAGGGTCTGTGTCTAGTGATACTTCTCTAAATTGTCAGGGTTATAAGCTTGATAAACAGCTTCAACTCCCCTATCCTTCTAGTGAGTCAATGTCTCAACGTCCTTTTGATCTTATTCATTCTGATGTATGGGAGCCAGCTCCTTTCATTTCGAAAGGAGGTCATTGATATTATATAATTTTTATTGATGGTTTTCTTGACATACATGGATATACTATATGTCATCTCATAGTGAGGTTCTATCTATCTACAACTGTTGGACCGAAATGGCGACAGAGGGGGGGGGGGTGAATGTCGGCTTTCAAAAAAATCCCCCTAAAGTACTAACTCAAATCCTCTCTCCGATAGATATAAAATCTATGAAAAGAAGGATTCTTAAGTTCTCTAAGAGATCTTACAGGACACCCATGCAAAGGAGAGATTAGGACACAAGAGAAACAACATGGAAGACAAACCACAGAAACAAAGCATCAAAAACACAGGAGCTGCAAAAACCATCAGGCCGGTCTGACCGGCCCTCGGGATTCAGAGCATACAGCAGCAGATTTTCAGACAGGAAAAGGAGACTTCAAAGCAGCAAAGAAATTGAAGGTTGCTAATGGTTTTTCTCAGCCCAGAACTGTAAGAATATGAACTAAATAGCATTCAGAGACTGGGAGACCAAGACAAAACAACCTAAGAGCAAGAATTCTTGATTTTGACAAAAACTGAACTTTTGCAAAAATCTGAACCAAAAATCCAAATTGCTCAACAATCCTTGAACCTCTGCTCATGAAACTTTGAGGATAGCTACTTAATAGCCTCAGGGCTTATCATGCTAAGTTTCATGCCATCTCATGAAGGGAATTAAGATTTACGCCAAAACCCTAGAAAGAAAATAAGGACAGAGGAAGCTGAGAAATGAAAATCCTTGATTCATTCACTTTGCTCTAGGGAGAAACCAATCAAATGATCTTGAGATCTATTCCCATCACAGAGCAACCCATTTTGGGCCTTCTCAGCAAGAAACAACACAAAAACGAAAATCTCAAGAAATCAACAAAAAGGGCTACGAAGAACAGGAAAACAGAAGAGGCTCAAGAACTCAATCAAACTCAAATAAAACCATCTCAGATTGATATTGAGGATAAGAGATACATGATTACATAGAGTATCAACTCATGTCATCCCTACAACCCCATACATGCTTGGAATCAAAGGGATCCACTACATGCTTCTCATGAACACTCAAGAAACACACGAACACAGAGAAGGGCAAAACAGCCCTCTGCCTCCTCCACCCACTCTCAACAACTAAAGCATAAAGACTAAAAGCTCAAAGCAAAACCCTCACCCAAGACATGAAGGAGACACTCTCCTTTTATAGCCTCCCACTAAATGGATTTTCCTCTCTCTTTACCCGCTAAGCCCAACAACCTGGCGCTTTATCCGTTAACTCGAACCGCATCCGCTTCCACCTGTGCAACCTTGCGCTTTTACCAAAACGCCCCTCGTGCACCTTCCGGAAAGCTTCCTCGTGTCTTCCCGTCCAAGCATCGCTACCACCTCGAGTCCTCGCCGTCTTCGGTACACCTCGACCGTTCTGACCTCGGCACCACCTGTGCCTAGTCCGGTTCTCCGTGCCTCGCCACGACTCCGCCTCGACGTCCTGCAGCCATCACAAACAAGAAACATATCGCATAGCACCGCTCGATACATGAAAGCATAAATATCATCAATGAAGCATAAACTCGCCTAAACGACCAATCGGGAAGACGAATATGCAATAAGACTGTCCAACCATACCCGACCGCGCGAAATGCCGACCTGGCACAAATCACTCAAACCAAACTCAATCTTTACAACAAACTTTTCAATTACTCATCATAAACATGTGGTTACCTCCACATGGTCTCTCAACAAGACTTTTCCCACCATGGTCTGTATTCAGTTTGACTCTCCTATTCGTATTTTTCATGTTGATTCCACTAGGGAGTACTTGTCAAAAATTCATTGTGGTTTTCTTGCTGAGCAGGGCACCCTTTCTCAGTTTTCTTGCCTCGGTGCTTATGCCCAAAATGGGGTGGCTAAATGGAAGCATCGTCATCTTCTTGAGACAACTCGTGCTCTTATGCGTGCTTCTGTTATTCCACCACACTTCTAGGCTGAGGCTGTTTCTACTACCACTTTTTTTTATTAATATTCAACCGTCTTTTGCTTTTCAAGGTGGGATTCCAGTTGAGCGTATCTGTGGTAAGACTCCTGATTATTCCAGTCTTCGCCTATTTAGGAGTGTGTGCTATGTTCTTCTTGCACCCCATGAGCGCACCAAGTTAACCGCTCAGTCCGTGGAGTGCGTTTTTCTGGGCTATAGCACTAAGCACAAGGGATATCAGTATTGGGATCCTATTAGCCAACAGATGCAGATTTCTCAGGATATTACTTTTGATGAGTCTTGTCCTTTCTATCCTCGTCCTTCTCCCTCCTCCACTTTGGCATCTTTTGTTGAGCCACTTTCTTTTCTGACTTTTCCTTCTATCCCCATAGTCACCGCTCCTCCACCACATCCTTTGGTCTCTTCGGTGCCTTCTTCACAGTTGGTGCCATCTTTGCCACTGGCACCCTCTTTAGAGATTACTCCTAACCTTATTCCTTCTTATCCTCTCTACTATACTCATCGTCCGCAAGTTGAGGATTGTTCTGATGTTCTCTCTCCTTCTAATGGGTCATTTGCTTTGGCCTCTCCTCCTTGATATGCTCTTCTTGATCACCGGTCTATTCGATCTCCTGAGTATTTTGGTTTTTGCTGCCACTGCCTTGCCAAACTGACTTCTTATAGTGATGCTACTGTTCATCAGGACTGGCAGCATGCAATGGCAGATGAGATTGCTACCCTTGAGCATACTAGCACATGGGGTCTTGTTCTTCTTCCTACGCATGTTACTCCTATCACGTGCAAGTGGGTCTACAAGGTTAAGACCCGCTCTGATGGTTCTCTTGAGCGCTACAAGGCTCATCTTGTAGCGCGTGGTTTTCAATAAGAGCATGGTTGTGACTACTTTTGTTAAGGACCATCTTCAAAATCAGTTTCTCATGTCTGATCTAGGTCTTCTTCACTACTTTCTTGGGATTGAGGTTATTTCCACTCATAAGGGCTTCTATCTATCCCAAGAAAAGTATATCCAGGATCTTCTTGATCGTGCATCTCTTACTGATTAGCGCACAGCTGAGACTCCTATGGAGCTTAATGTTCATATTCGTCCCATTGATGGTGAGCCTCTTACTGATCCTACTCACTATCGTCATCTTGTTGGGAGCGTTGTTTATCTAGGTGTCACTCGTCATGACATTTCGTACTGTGTGCATATCTTGAGTCAATTTGTTTCTACTCTCACTTAGTTCCGCTATAGTCATCTTCTTCGTGTTCTACGATACCTTCGTGGAACTATCTCTCATCATCTCGTTTTCCCACGCTCCAGCTTTTTACAGCTCTAGGCATATTCTGATACCACCTAGACTAGTGATCCCTCTGATCGCCGGTCTCTCTCAACTTATTGTACTTTTCTTGGTGGTTGTCTCGTCACTTGGAGGACTAAGAAGAAAATGACAGTTTCTTGTTCGAGTGCTGAGGCTAAGTTGCGAGATATAGCTTTGTTGACTACAGAGGTTACTTAGCTACAGTGGTTACTTGAGGATTTTGGTGTTTCTATTTCTCCATCGACTCCTCTTTTGTTTGAGAGTACAGGTGCTATTAGCATTGCTAAAGATCCAATGAAGCATAATTTTACAAAGCATATTGGTGTTGATACTTCCTACATATAGACACAGGTGCAGGACCAGGTTGTTGCTCTTCAGTATGTGCTTTCAGAGGTTTAGTTGACAGAATTCTTCACAAAACACAGACCAGATCCCAACACACCTTCTATCTCTCTAAACTTCATGTCGTTGATCTACCATAATGATACGCGGAGGGGTCCTGATCTTCTCAGTGAGGAACCGTGGATAGTTGATGCGAAGTAGACGATGTCGCTAGTTGAACACTCGCGCCGATGCACGAACCCTCAACTCTTCGGAATACGCCCAAAACACACCGGATAATTGTTCGTCGCGAGACCACAAACGACGAACGCCAAGTCCCCAATTCCCAATGGAATGACGGCTTGACCTTGAATTACAGAACGAACAATGGATCGTCTAGTTCTCTCTCAAAGTCCTCGCATGAACTCTGGTGTTGAAAGAACAAGCAATAGCTATGTTTCAATCTTATGCATCAAATTGGTCTCCCCTTAAAGGCTGCCAATACAAGGCATATATAGCCTCTTGGGACGTCCATATGGTCCCCAAATCAAGTACAACTCAACCCTATATGGTTTTGGATACGAACTCTCACAAAAAGGAAACTATATTTTTCACCTATCAAGTTGTTTTAGTCATAACTTTTTATCCGTGATGAATTTGATTATGGGACTAGATCCATTGCATAGCCCTTGAAATTATCTTTCCAACGAGTATAAGAACAACTGAATCGGACTCCGTTTGTGAAAGTTATGGCCTTTTTATTAACTGTCTGTCAGGCTGTCCCGAACCGAATCCGAATTGAATCCTGAGTTAAATCCGAGTTCGAATTGGGTTGAGCACGTGGGAAGTCCGAATTTGGCTTGAAAAATCTTATCCAAAACTTGTAGTTTAAGTCCTTGGGCTCCTCCCTTTTTCTCTCCCAAGTCTTCACATGAGTCATACCTAAGTATACATAAAATACTAGCATGAGGTAGTATTCCAAGTTCATCATCAATTAAAGGAAACTCCTTAAGAAACAAAAGCACATGTTTGTTTAAACACTTGGCTCTTGCCTTCGTCATTGGGCCCTCTGGTTCTTGGTTATTCTCATGCATGCTTGGAGTGGAAGATGTATATGTAATGGGGATGTCCTCATCAATATGTGCATGACCACCAATAGGAGAAGATGTATAAGTGTTAGGGATGCCCTCATCATCCTCCCCCTCTTGAAAAGGCGTCATCCTCGACGCTGAATTGTCACCACCAAAGAAAGGTGATAAATCAGCGACATTGAACATAGTGCTCATGCCATAGTCATCGCCGGAAAGTTCTATCTTGTAGGCATTATCGTTGATCTTTGCAAGCACCTTGAAAGGCCCATCACCGCGTGGTAGTAACTTAGACTTGCGACGTTATGAAAAACGATCCTTGCGGTAGTGTACCCAAACCAAATCACCTGGTTGAAAAACCATCTTCTTCCTTTTCTTGTACGCCTTCTCCGCATAGTACTTGACCTTGCGCTCTATCACTTCTTTTGTCTTGAAATGCAATTTCTTCACATATTCAGCTCGCTTGGACGCCTCCATATGAGTATGGTGTTGACTAGGAAGCGGCAACAAATCAAGTGGCGTAAAGGGCTTGAAACCATAAACTACGTCAAATGGACACATCTGCGTAGTGGAATGCACAGCCTGATTATAAGCGAATTCCACGTGCGGCAAACAATTCTCCCACTCGCGCAGATTCTTCTTGATCATGGTCCGGAGTAGCATCGAAAGTGTGCTGTTCACCACCTCTGTTTGACCATCAGTTTGGGGATGACAAGTTGTGCTGAATAACAACTTTGTCCCCAGTTTACCCCAAAGCGTCTTCCAGAAGTAGCTCATGAACTTCACGTCGCGATCCGACACAATAGTACGTGGCACGCCATGTAGCCTCACGATCTCCCTGAAAAACAAGTCAGCAATATGCGACGCATTGTCGTTCTTGTGGCACAGAATAAAGTGTGCCATCTTCGAAAAATGATCCACAATGACAAAAACAGAATCACTCCCCCTCTTAGTTCTAGGTAGTCCTAAAACAAAATCCATACTAATATCCTCCCATGGGGCATTGGGAACAGGTAAAGGGGTATATAAACCGTGTGGATGCAACTTCGATTTCGCTTTGTGGCAAGTAATGCATCGCTGCACATACCTCTCCACATCTCGCCTCATCTTAGGCCAATAAAAGTGATCGCTCAGCATAGACAATATCTTCTCACGTCTAAAATGCCCCATCAATCCACCTGCATGTGATTCCTGCAGTAATAGCAAACGTATGGAGGATTCTGGAATGCATAATTTGTTAGTGCGAAACAAAAACCCATCATGGATGTGAAAGAAATCCCAGCCTTTTCCCTCTTTGCAACGTGCATAAGGGACAGAAAAATCATGGTCATGAGCATATAAATCACGCACACTCGCTAAACCAGGAATGTGCACTCCTAATTGAGTTAAAAGCACACTTTTCCTAGAAAGAGCATTAGTTACCACATTTTCTTTCCCTTCTTATATTTCACAATGTAAGGAAACGACTCAATGAATTCGACCCATTTGGCATGTCTACGGTTCAGGTTTGCTTGGTCCTTTAAATACTTTAAAGCCTCATGATCAGAATGAATAATAAAGTCTTTAGGCCATAAATAGTGTTGCCAAGTTTCTAACGCACGCACTAACGCATAAAGCTCTTTGTCATAGACCGGATAATTCAATTGAGCACCATTCAGTTTCTCACTAAAATAAGCTACCGGTCTACCCTCTTGCATTAAAACACCGCCAATACCCAATCCACTAGCATCACACTCAATTTCAAAAATTTTAGTGAAATCAGGTAAAACAAGCAACGGTGATTCAATCAAGCGTCTCTTAAGTTCAGCAAAAGCATTTTCTTGTGCTACCCCCCACACAAATTCAACACCCTTTTTAGTAAGTTCATTCAAAGGGGCAGCGACGGTGCTAAAATCCTTCACGAAACGCCGATAAAAACCAGCGAGACCATGAAAGCTCCTAATCTGACTTTCGTTCACAAGAGTTGGCCAATTTTTAATCGCTTCAATTTTAGACTCATCTACTTCAACTCCCTGTGCAGAAACAACATAGCCCAAAAAGATGACACGATCTTTGCAAAAAGTGCACTTCTCTAAGTTACCAAATAACCTATTCTCACGCAAAACGTGTAGAACTTGTCTAAGATGGTCTATGTGTTCAGATTTAGTGCGACTGTAAATCAGAATATCATGAAAATACACAACCACAAATTTACCAATAAAATGCCTTAAAACATGATTCATTAAGCGCATGAATGTACTAGGTGCATTAGTTAAACCAAAAGGCATGATTAACCACTCGTACAACCCAAATTTTGTTTTAAAGGCTGTTTTCCACTCATCCCCTTCATGCATTCTAATTTGATGGTAACCACTGCGCAAATCTATCTTAGAGAAAATAACAGCACCACTCAATTCGTCTAGCATATCATCTAAGCGAGGTATAGGATGACGATATCGAATTGTGATATTATTAATCGTCGACAATCTACGCACATACGCCATGAACCATCTTTCTTAGGAACTAAAATAACAGGAACAACACAAGGGCTTAAGCTTTCACGGACATACCCTTTGGAGAGAAGCTCTTGTACTTGTTTCTGAATTTCCTTTGTTTCCTCGGGGTTGGTGCGGTACGGTGCTCGGTTCGGCAGCGACGCTCCTGGAATCAAGTCGATCTTATGTTCTATCCCGTGTATTGGTGGTAGCCCCGTTGGTACCTCCTCTGGAAAGACGTCGCTGAAATCCTGCAAAACAGAAACAACACCACTAGAAAGAGAAGTTATGTCGTTAGTCGAAAGCAATGCATCTTTGTGCAGCAGCACGACGTGCACCAAGTTAGGATCCTCGCTGAATTCTCTCATCTCTGATTTGGTGGCTAACATCACTAAATTCTTCTCTCCCTCACGTTTCTTGTTACTACTCAGATGGCTCTCTCGCTCTTATGCACTCTCAACGTGCATATCAATTTTCTGCATGGAGGAATTGACAATCTGTTGTGGTGTAAGCGGCTTCAAGATGACATCCATATTGTTCCATCGAAATGTGTAACGATTTGTACGCCCATTGTGAACAGCGGAACGGTCATATTGCCATGGCCGTCCCAAGAGCAAGTGACACACCGTCATAGGCACAACATCGTAGTCCACAGTATCGGTGGACTTCCCAATAGAAAATGTCACACGCACCATATAGTTCACCTTCACTTCCTCTTTGTCGCTCAACCATTGCACATTATAAGGACGCGGATGTGGCAAATACTTCAAACCCAACTTATGACACATATCCTTGCTAGCCAGATTGTGACAACTCCCGCCATCAATGATCACCTTGCACACCTTACCCTTATGAAGCTTTACCCATGTTTGAAACAAATTGCACCACTGTTCGAGTGATGGCGATGGCATCACACTAAGCACCTTGGGCGTGCAAACAATGGAATACTGCTCAGCGTTAGGAAACTTTGGATCGCACTCACATTGTTCTATGTCATCAGTGTGCAAGACTGCCTGTGCATTAGGCGACTCATCATCACTAGCTGAAACATAACCGCCATCCTCTGTGATAAGCATAATTCTGACATTTGGGCAGTCCATCTGAAAATGGCCAACGCTCTTGCACTTGTGGCAAATAATGTCACGTGAACGGCCTGTTGACCCCATAGACGAGGTCGCACTAGCAGCGGGCGCCATAGGTCGACGCACCGATGATAGTGTACTCTCCAACTTCTTACTTGCGGAACTACGCATCACCGAATTGCTTGCAGCCGAAGTGCTCTTGTTTGGTTGGCTGTTGTTATATGGCTGTCCCGGACTGGCTAAAGAACGTGATCGGGCAACGAACCGTGCGTCTTCAATCACTTGTCTCTCGGCTTCATGTGCTTGGTGCAGCAACTCAATCATATCATTATAGGGATGGTAATTGACAATGCGTTTGACAGCATGATTTATGCCAGCTAGAAATCTCACCATGGTCTGTTCTTCATTCTCGCGGACATCTGCATGTATCATGATAGTGTCCATTTCTTTATGATATTCATCAATTGATTTCATACCTTGTCGCAGCCCTGTCAACTTCTCAAATAGTGAGCGCTTGTAGTGGCGAGGTACAAAGCGTGCCCGCAAATGCTACTTCATCTGCTCCCAGGTGATAATCAACAACTCATGGCGCTCCATGCGCTTACGGATGAACTGCTCCCACCAATGTGTTGCATAATCATCCAAGCCATTGGACGCAAGCAACAACTTCTTCTCATTGGAATAATTGTTCATCCAAAACAACTTATCAACTTTCAACTCCCAAGTGAGGTATTGTTCCACATCTGTACCACCTGAAAATATAGGAAGATTAAATTTGGGCTTAGCGACAAGATCCTCGGCATCGTCGTGGCGAGGACGCTGCACGTTGGTGTGGTAGTGGCGCTGTCGGTCATCGTAGTCGTCGACGGGGAAATATCATCCCGGCGCTCGACTGCGTCAGCCCAGCTACTAGGTGCATGATGCACACCTCCTCTGTGGGCACCCTGTGGTGCACCTCCACCCTGGCCAGCGTTGCCTCGGCCTGGCCCACGTGCCTGAGGGCATGCCGCGGCTGCCATCCCGATGTTGATGGTCGTACGCAATTGTGTGACCTCCTCCCCGAGGGTGTTCAGTCCAGTCTGAACTTCCCCGAGCTCATCGCGCACGCCATTGTCACCATCATGAAGTGGTTTTTGTAGCATCTCGCGCAACCGAGTGTACTCGGTCCACGTAACCGGCGCCTCCAGATTAGGTGGATCCTTCTCGTAACCTCACATGGGAACGACTCACAAACAAGAAACGAGGTTATATCCGGGTTAGTAAAACAAAAGCTCTCTCTATGCTTGCAACTCACTGTCCTGAAAACAAGACAAGCTTACCGTTCCAAAGTGAATCAAGGATGGTGATAAGAACATGTACCCTGTGGATACAACCATATTTGCTATACTTGTTGTTCCAATTACAAGAGCTCCTACGCATCACTTAAATTATGAGGTGAGCTCGTTTCAAAGAGATTTTACTTTATTTGATAAAGAATTTATGATATTACATAATGAGAGTTTGTTGCGTTTGTTATCATGTACCAAGATTTGATGATCAAGATCATGTAATTCATGACACTACACATATGTTAAAACCGAGGATGGTTTTCTGTCAAGAAGAGGAGGATGATGTGACCACGCCAACAACACGTACGACCATAGCGGCCAATATCAAGATTGAACTAAAGGTGGATTCGTTTCTTCAACTTCAACACATTTTAAATGAGAATATGATGCTACCTAATGATGAAAATATATATATATATTTGTAGCACCACATCATTTTGGAACCAATTGAAGCAAGGGTTCAAGTTGGACAGGTTTTGGAATCCAATTCGGCCTCCAGATCAATTCGGATTCAGCCTGACAAGCCAACTTCAAACGGCCATAACTTTTGATCCAGAAGGCTTCTCAGGGCCCGTGAGTACTCATTGGAAAGCTCTTGGAGTCTACTTTCAAATGGATCTGGTCTCACCTCAAACTCCACTCGAGCAGATCAGAAACTGCGAAACAAATCATGTCACTTTTCCAGTCCGAGTCAAAGTGGGCCGAGGGCCTTGTAACTTGGGCTATTTCGGTGGTACTGTTCATGTAAACAGTACCACGGCTGCATGAACAGTAACCGTGAATAGTACCACATTTCATTAGATAAGTGTGGCTTCCCCCTCCCCTATTTAAGGAGGTCGCACCCCTTTAGTTTTCCTTGGGTTTTTCTTAAAAGATTATTCTGCTTAGCAGTTTCACCGCATGTTCGGTTGAGGAACCCAAACTTGTGAACTTAAACATTATTCGCAATTTCAGATTGCATCTTAAACTCTCTTGCTTGTGTTCTCGATTCGCTTGCAGGAGATAGCCTTCTTGGCGAGGTCAACCGTGTTCGGCACGGTTGATAACCAACGGAGCAGTGGTGTAGTAATTGCGAGGGGTTCGATCTGTTTTGGTCGGAGCCTTTGGATCATCAACGTCGAGATCTCCACAATCGACATATCAGTACCTCTCGGAAGATCGGGCCATCGTCACATCAGTTGGTATCAGAGCAACGGATGCCCGTGAGGTAATTCTTGTATCCCTAATTAGTAGATTAGTTTTTATTTCCTATAGTCCAGAAAAAAAAATTGCCCCATAAAAAGAATTAATTCCGCTGTCCAAACCCCATTGTGCCTTTCAATCTGTTAGTTTTGGTTTGCTAAATTGATTTTGTTTCCATATTAGCATTGTCTAGTTGCTGGTCATATCTTTGTTCCATTAAAAATCCAAACAAAAGAAAAATTCTCCACCCCAAACCCTAATTTCCAAATTCGGCTGAATTTTCCTTTCTCTGCAGCCGCCACCAAAAACGTCATAACTTTTGATTCAGAGATTATTTTTGAGTGAGACCACCGCCATTACATTCAAAAATTTGTTATCCATGTATCTGTAAAATTTGACGTCATTCAAACAAGGCAGTTAAGAGATATGTGCGGCGAAAGTTGACCCAATTATCTATTTTGAATCTGCAACAGTCAGCAGTTGTGATTTTTGTGCGAATTTCTGTGTCAGGTTTAGGAAGTTGGCCCCAAATAAAATCTGTAGAAAAAGCGGTCATAAAATAGAGAAAAAATAATCAGTAAAAAAGAGGCATCTGACAAAAAGTTACAGCCAAAATACCGACGTGCTGTCCAGTGGACAGAAATCTTCAGTTTTCAGTTTTGGATCAATCCTTGTGTTCTTCAATTCCAGATTGCATTGGATTGAATTATCTTGTGTTTACCACTCCTACATATTGCCATACACTTGTTTTTAGCCTTCTTCCATTCTTGGTTGATCAGCAACATAGGCTAAATGTTAGATACGAACTATAATTCAATTATGTGCAATTTCTGAAATTAACTGATTGTTTTCCATTGCTACATATTGTGTCTTCCAAGCTCCACATACTCTTGATCAGAACAGATCCCCTCTTGCAATCGTACCCACGCTCGACACGGTGTCACGAACCAGCCACCGGTTGTACCACCTGCTGCATTGGTAAGAACACTTGTAAGAGTGTGGTAAGACGCTTGAAAATGTGTGATTCCACCTTCCACCACCTAGTAGTTGATAGGGATAATACCTTTGTTTTGTCTTTTATTTTCTACTAACCATGACAGGTGAGTCGTCTGATGATTAAAAGTGTGTTTTAAAGGGAGAGTTCTTGAAGCTCTTGGATGAACCACGCATTGATAGGAAGCTGGATATATTGCAGCGCTCCATCAATGAGAGTATTGCAACACTCACTGCACGCATTGAAAGAATAGTCAATCGGCCACCAAACAATGGACGCGAGTATGATTACGATGCGGACCACGATCGTGAGGAGGGATATGATAATGAGAGACAAAACCGCGACGCCAGTGGTTCATTTGCTACCGAAGATGCACGCCCACGACACCGCCTACATCACAACCGTCACGGTATGGGAGGTAATAATTTTCAGCACCACAATGATCGTGCTAATGATGACCCATTTGCTAAAGTCAAATTTACCATACCATCTTTTGCGGGTACTTATGATGCTGAAACTTATCTAGATTGGGAGATGACAGTTGAACAAAAATTTAATGGTCATCTAGTTCCTGAAGTGCATAGAGTCAGACAAGCTACCAGTGAATTTAAAGATCGTGCTATCATTTGGTGGACTCATGTAGTTAATTGTCGTTTAGCACCTGATACATGGGATAAATTGAAGGTAGCTATGCGTGCTAGATTTGTTCCTCCTGCTTTTAAACATGAAATGCATAAGAAATTGCAGTGCTTAGACCAAGGTAATAAATCTGTCGAGGAACATTATCAAGAACTACAAATAGGCATGTTGTGTTGTAATGTTGTAGAAGATGAGGAGGATAAGATGGATCGTTTTTATGGGGAATTAAGGCGCGAAATTTAGGACATAATTGATTACAAAGAGTATAATGATATCAATAGAATGTTCCAGCTTGCTTGTTTGGCAGAAAAGGAATTGCAGGGTAGGCAACAAAGGACAAGGAGCAATTTTGGAAGTACGACTACATCGAGATCGACGCCGGGGCAAGCCAAGACAACCCCACCTCCTGCTTTTCGAGCTGCTGCCCCCTCTGTGAGTAGGGCGCGTTCAGCAACACCGTTGCCACCATCACGCGCACCCGAGATGAGCAAATCTACTAGTGTGCAAGCACCAGCACAGAGCTCTTCATCGGTTGCTTCCACGGGCCGTACGACGGGCATTGTGTGCCACCGTTGTAAAGGGATGGACCACGTCATGAGAGATTGCCCAAGTTAGCGGGCGTACATTGCGACAAGAGATGGTGGTTATGTAAGTGCTAGTGATATTGAGGATGAATATGCTGATGCAGCTAACCTTGCAGGTAATGGTGATGATCATGAGAACAAACCTGTGTTTGTGCCTTTTTCTGTGACTAAAAACTTGCAAGTAGTTGAGAACCATGCCAAAGAGGAGCATGAGCTGATTGAATCACTGACCTCATTGGTTGAGAATGAAGATAAGGAGATGGATACACTTACAACATTTGAGGAGAGCCAAAAAGGTAAAGACCATGGTGCTATCATCGCTCACGGTATTGATTTGGTGCTACAACAAGATATAGAGCAACCTTGTGAGTATATACCTGCTGTAGTGCAATCTTTTGATATTCCTTGTGTTGACTTAAATGAACCATGTGCTGATCTAAATTCTCATAATTTTGCACATGTCGAATTAATAACACATAAAGAAGTTATGACTAGAATTTCTCCAGCTAATTCATTGTGTTACATCATGTTGGATCTACCTATGAAATTGTCACATGTTATGGAGAAAGTTTCTGAACTTGCATGTTCGAAATTCTTGTTTAGTGCCTACACCCTTGGATATAAGTTTAATTTGATTGGAGATTATGGTGTGGAAAATCAATTTCTTGTATATCGAATATGCATAACTTGCGATCACATGGATGAATTGAAAATTGCTGTTTGGGACAACAATTCTTGTATACTGAATCATGTTCAATGTGAGAGAGAAGTAAAATTTAGTACTCATCCAATGACTATGTGTTCAACTCTTTTTGCACCATCTAGTATGGACAATCTGAATAAAGATGATGAATTATGGCAGAATATACAAATCTCTTCACCCTGGCTAGATGAATTTGCTATTGTTCGATTGAGATATGATTATATGGATGAACTTTGCTTGATTCCAAAAGTTGTATTTTTGCCCATATGTGCCACCACTACAAGTTTACAAATTCAAAGATTTGAATTGCATAAATGCTTCACTTACATTTGCAAAACAAGTGGCAATAATTACTGTGTGAAAAATCTTGAATTGCTCATTAACATATATGATTACTCTTGGGTTAATAATACAATAAGCTTTTATGATCATTGCTGTTTTATAATATTAATTGTGCAACAACGAAGAACTGTTAAAACGGATGACATATACATATACCATGCATACACCTTGGCTTCTTTGTTACCATATTTTCAGCTTATCAAAAGCCGAGGACGACTTTGTTTGCAAGAAGGGTAGGATGATAAGAACATGTACCCTGTGGATACAACCATATTTGCTATACTTGTTGTTCCAATTACAAGAGCTCCTACGCATGACTTAAATTATGAGGTGAGCTCGTTTTAAAGAGATTTTACTTTATTTGATAAAGAATTTATGATATTACATAATGAGAGTTTGTTGCGTTTGTTATCATGTACCAAGATTTATGATCAAGATCATGCAATACATGACACTACACAAATGTTAAAACCGAGGACGGTTTTCTGTCAAGAAGGGGAGGATGATGTGACCACGCCACCAACACGTACGACCATAGCGGCCAATATCAAGATTGAACTAAAGGTGAATTCGTTTCTTCAACTTCAACACATTTTAAATGAGAATATGATGCTACCTAATGATGAAAATATATATATTTGTAGCACCACATCACTTTGGAACCAATTGAAGTAAGGGTTCAAGTTGGACAGGTTTTGGAATCCAATTCGGCCTCCAGATCAATTCGGATTCAGCCTGACAAGCCAACTTCAAACGGCCATAACTTTTGATCCAGAAGGCTTCTCGGGGCCCGTGAGTACTCATTGGAAAGCTCTTGGAGTCTACTTTCAGATGGATCTGGTCTCACCTCAAACTCCACTCGAGCAGATCAGAAACTACGAAACAAATCATGTCACTTTTCCAGTTCGAGTCAAAGTGGGTCGAGGGCCTTGTAACTTGGGCTATTTGGGACGGTACTGTTCATGTGAACAGTACCACAGCTGTGTGAACAGTAACCATAAATAGTACCACATCCCTTTTCATTAGATAAGTATGGCTTCCCCCTCCCCTATTTAAGGAGGTCACACCCCTTTAGTTTTCCTTGGGTTTTCTTAAAAGATTATTCTGCTTAGCAGTTTCACCGCATGTTCGGTTGAGGAACCCCAACTTGTGAACTTAAACATTATTCGCAATTTCAGATTGCATCTTAAAATCTCTTGCTTGTTCGGCACGGTTGATAACCAACGGAGCAGTGGTGTAGTGATTGCGAGGGGTTCGATCTGTTTTGGCCGAAGTCTTTGGATCATCAACGTCGAGATCTCCACAATCGACTTATCAGTACCTCTCGAAAGATCGGGCCATCGTCACATCAGACGGCAAATCGACAATTGAGACAGCGAACGACCTCAACCCGGTAATGTATGAGCGTAACCAAGAGCAAGGGAGTACACAAACGGGTGTAGGTGGAGCTTGGACAGTTATGTGGATATCCTATGCAATCTGATATTCAAGGTATTGTAAAGCTAAGTAATGATCCAAGTTAGAGTATTTTGCCTATGTGCTAATCAATTGGTTTAAGCGAAGTGTATAAACGCACATGCAACAATAAATGGGACTTAATGCAAACAAAGGAATGAGTTAGGGAGAATCAATCGGAAACAGAGATGAAACTAGCTCGTTTTGCACCAAGTACTAAGAGAGACGCTAGCCAATTGCAACTGAATATACGAGGGCACAAAATTGCTCAAAAAAGGAGTTTGGAAGCTCTATCTTCTCATTTCCTTTCCAACAGATCAAGAAACGCCTCAATCGGAGGTCGTATGCAAAAGTTACGTGTTTCTCTCTCTCTCTCTCTCTTCTTCTTCTTCTTCTTTTTTATGCCGCGGCTCTTCCTAACTGCGGCTGCAAGCCTCACAAATCAGCAAGGTTTAATCAATTTTAATGAGCAGCCCTAATTGCAATGTCAACAGCTAGTCTCAAGATAAAAGGATATAAGTGAAGCACAATGACACCAAATGTGGTTTGGCCTGCTATGATGTAGTGACCGAAACAGAAGTTGTAATAATTGGACTCAGATTGTGTTTGAGCTAGAGGTCGATTCGGACTCTAGTCCCACCAAGGAGTTCGGATAAAGAAACACAAACCGACTCGGATTGTGCTCTCAAGATGGCGCATGGTAAAAGATGGAAGCTTTTTTTGTTGCTAATTGAGGGAATCAACCAGCAATTTTGTAGGGTTTATGTGGACAAAACGATTAAGCAACGCAAAAGGAAACACATGGATTAGCACTAAAACAAAACTCTAATGGACAAAGACTTAACAAAACGCACAAGAAATAAACAGATTAAACTACGGTTTTAGTATTGCAATTTTCGGTTTAATGGACGAAAGTATAGAAAACGAATCTAACTACGGGTAAAGAATTTCTCACTGAGTAAACCTAGAATCTGATACCACATGATACGGGGAGGGGTCCCGATCTTCTCAATGAGGAACTGTGGATAGTTGATGCGAAGTAGATGATGTCGCTAGTTGAATACTCGCGCCAATGCACGAACCCTCAACTCTTCGGAATACGCCCAAAACACATCGGATAATTGTTCATCGCGAGACCACAAACGACGGACGCCAAGTCCCCAATTCCCAATGGAACGATGGCTTGACCTTGAATTGCAGAACGAACAATGGATCGCCTAGTTCTCTCTCAAAGTCCTCGCATGAACTGTGGTGTTGAACGAACAAGCAATAGCTATGTTTCAATCTTATGCATCAAATTGGTCTCCCCCTAAAGGCTGCCAATACAAGGCTTATATAGCCCCTTGGGACATTCATATGGTCCCCAAACCAAGTACAACTCAACCCTATATGGTTTTGGATACAAACTCTCACAAAAAAGAAACTATATTTTTCACCTGTCATATTGTTTTGGTCCTAACTTTTTATCTGTGATGAATTTGATGGTGGGACTAGATCCATTGCGTAGCTCTTGAAATTATCTTTCCAACGAGTACAAGAACACCTGAATCGGACTCCGTTTGTGAAAATTATGGCTTTTTTATTAACTGCCTATCAGGCTGTTCCGAACCGAATCCGAATTGAATCCTGAGTTAAATCCGAGTTCGAATTGGGTTGAGCACGTGGGAAGTCCGAATTAGGCTTGAAAATCTTATCTAAAACTTATAGTTTAAGTCCTTGGGCTCCTCCCTTTTGCTCTGCCAAGTCTTCACATGAGTCATACCTAAGAATACATAAAATACTAGCATGAGGTAGTATTCCAAGTTCATCATCAATTAAAGAAAACTCCTTAAGAAACAAAAGCACCTGTTTGTTTAAACGCTTGGCTCTTGCCCTCATCATTGGGACCTCTGGTTCTTGGTTATTCTCATGCATGCTTGAAGTGGAAGATGTATATCTAATGAGGATGTCCTCATCAGTATGTGCATGACCACCAATAGGAGAAGATGTATAAGTGTTAGGGATGCCCTCATCACATAAGTTCAAGTGGGGGTGTTAGATGTGTATTATATCCATGTATTTTTTTTCTATTGTATAAAGGGCTATCTACGTATATGCTATACCTGTACATGTATAGATACTGGTCCATTGGCCTCATGATGAATACAAGAGTATAATCACTGAAAGAATAGTTTATTATATGTTTAATTGCATTGAATTGGTTCTGATTATTGTGGTAAGATAGTTGACTCCAAACTAATAGAATATCTAGAGATCATTGTTTCATTCTATAATTAAATATAGACTACCGTGTCAAGAAAGCCTTGTGCTAAACAAGTATAATTGACATCTGAGAGCAATAATTAGAAAAATCATAATTTGAGTACTATGCTAACTGTTGATTTATTTTTAGTAGTTCTATTGAGCGTGATTTCATATTAAAATGACGTCAGGGGAATATTTAGGCTCATGGTAGGGTGGGCATTAGCCCGGGGTGTTAAAAAAATAACAAGTGTATAGCCCATGTTTCTTCAACCCAACCCGGGGTATTGTTTAGGTGTTCAACCTAGGTAGGGGTAGTTGGCCCACTTACCAGCCCACACAACTCCAATGCAAACCCTACCTCTCTTGTCTCCTCAGACCTTAGTCCTCTCACGCTCCTCTCCTCAGCGCCTCTGTCTAATCCCAAGTCCTGACATCAACGGCGACTCTCCCCTCTCTCCCGGCAGCGGCTCTCCACTCTCTCCTGGCGGCGCTCCTCTCCTTGTGCCCCCTCCCGTCCCGGTGACCCAAGCGGTGGTGCTCCCCTCTCTCCTAGGCCCTGGCGACTCCACTCTCTCTCCCAGTCCTGTGACGGCACTCCCCTTTTTCCCGGCGGCTCTCCCCTCGGCTCTCTCCCCGTGGCACTGCTCCCCTCCTTGTGCAATTTGAATAATCAGGTTTTGGTGGGCTGGAAAATTCATTGCATTATTTTTCCAGGCAATGTCATTGCTTTAGAAACTGCAAAAATCCAAAAAATATTGTTCCTGAGCCGGGCATACTTCTATTGTTTATATTTGTGACTTTGTCCATTAATAGACTACTAGTAGTCTCCTCTTGTATACTAAGTGTTTGACTATTTGTGAATTGTGATCATTTGACATTTCTATTACAAAGCTATATTTTGACAAAGGCAACTTGTATGACTTCACTTCATTGGGTAAGTTCGCTCTTGAAGTCACAAAGCATTAGTGAAGTGCCCAATGTTTATCAATTATCCATGTGAATCCTCTAGTAAAAAATGATGACATATAACCTAGTACCTTTTGATTTAAGTTAGCTTATTGTTTATATGTAAGCCTATTTTGTCCTTTTTTTTGTCTATGCAGTGCGTGAAGTAGATGTTCCTAGTGAAATCTATGAAAGAAAGATATATCCATTTGAGTTTTGTATTGTACTGTTTAAATGCCATATGAATCATATAATGGAATGAGTTATTTGTTGTAGGAGTTATTAGTGAATTTAGAGCGTTTTCAAGGGATGAGGTCGCGTAAGAAACAACTATCCCATGCAAGTGATAAGTTAGCTTATTGCAAATGTGAACTTCATATTATTTGTATTTATTATGTATGAATTACTTTTTTATGTTGTCTTTGTAAGTTTTGGATCTTGTCTTACTCCTACTATTAATGAAGAGATGGAAGAAATGATGGGCTATGATAGAGAACAAATCTTTATTATTTAGATATTTAAATTGTATCTCTACCGACTACTATGCTACATTGCTATATTGTGACATTTGTTATGTTTTATATTGAAGCAATGAGTTAAAATTATGATGTCATTTATACATTTTTGAAGTAATTTAGAATACCATAATATGGATATAAAAACTACGATATTAGATGTGGGCATAAAAACTATGATATTAGTCATTTAATGTTTAGCCCGGGTGTGATGCAATCCTAAATCCGCCAATAAATGACATGGTAGAGGTTTGCGATCTTGCAATTATTTTATTTTGCACATGTCATTTAATATATGTTGGAAATACATTTTATTTTTCATTTATAATTCTAGAATTTTATTCAAATATTTGCTGAAACGCGTTCCCTACAACAGTATATTCTTTTTTCTTGATTTCATTTCTGGTTTGCATTATCAGAGATAGCAATAGCTTCTGTGAGCCTAGTAGAATCTGTTGGCACTTTCCATGATTGAGCCATTTTGCCTGAAATGCTTTTGTCCCTTGTTTTCCATGCCGTTTCCCCTTTCTTTCAGGCCTGCGACCATTGCTTCTTTTCTCGCGTTCTCTTCACCCGAAGCCTTTCCTCGCAGCAGCATCACTTTCTGCAAAAATCTGTTGAGGCTGGGCATTCAGCGTTGGATGATTGCATTCTTTTTCTGCCCCTAGAAATTTGTGATGGCAGACACCGAGACAGAGAAACGGGAGAGTATTTTTTTTTCTCCCCAACGGCGTCAGTCCTTTTTAGGTCAGTTTTTTTCGACCGAAGCTAGCGGTTTTTAGTTTTTGTTATAGTACTTAACTTTTAAATGGGGTATTTTTTTTAAAATAGGGTCTACAAGTTAATTGTAGTACACGTTAAAAGCCTAATATCTGTATTAACCAAAATCACAAACAAATATCTATCTCTTCGTAATCTCTATTGTAAATAGCTAAAATTCAAACATTTTAACTAAAAATCATAAACCGTAGCCGAACAAAAACAGGCCCTTTTGGCGACAGCATGTTTGTTGCTAAAACCGATGCGGGGTTCTCCATGAGATTCCCCTAGGGCATTAGATCTAATAAAAAAGTAGGCTCTGTGAAATGTTTGGATTTTTCTCTTTTGCATATGGACCGTCGAGTCTTGTGAAATTGTGAACATGTTCTTAAATGTGGACTTCCTCTAGCTTTTATACTGCCTAATATACTAACTTAATGTTGTTTTAGATATCTGCAGTCAAATTTTTTAATTTTGACCATCGATACGCACAGTAGTATCCAGATCAGTCAAATGAAAATGATGTTAATAGTAAATTTTTCATCAAAATTACTCTTACCATATTGTAGTTTGCACAATTTTTATTAACATGTGCCTGAAAAAACTAATAAAACAAATGATCAAATGTATACATTAATTACTTGATGTTCCCACGTGCCAAACGAGCCTTCAGGAGTTCTTCCAGTTATCTACACACGTATGGCCAAACCGAGAAAACAACTAAAATACAAGGAGCGCGAAATCCAAAAGTGATATTCTTCTGAAAAATTGAATAAATAACATTGTAAATAATGTAGTATTGAATATTGCCATTGACTACGAGGTGGACATGCAAGTAAGATATGCCATGGCGCAAACTGTAGAACTTTGTGGTGGTATTTATCCGAATTGCCATTTTTTTAGTGGGGTGGGTAAACATAGATATGAACAAGGTGGGTTCTTTTAGGCTATGCCTTATAGTTCATGGTTTAAATTTTTGAATTCTGACTAGTAGTATCAGAGAAAATAGCGTACGTGATTTTGGCCGGTACAGTTGAACTCAGTATACTTTTTAGTACAATCTTCATGTTGATCTCACCATAAAAATGCACAGTTTAAAAAGTTAGTTACTGTAGCATAAACCACAAGCTATAAGTGGAAGAGTACTCAACCGAGAATTTGCCTAGGATTTAAACTAAATCCTAATTAAATACCTCATCCGAAGGGGCCTAAAATGTTGGCAAGCATTGGGTGATTTAAGAATAGAAAAACTTGTAACTTCAGCAGTCCATTGTTAATTTAGTGATGATTTTAAGAAACTTATCATAATTTCAAGAATGCATAGTTCTGTGCGAGAGTTTAAAATACCGATTGCAAAAGTAAGAAACCTTTTACCTGGCAGGCATTCCCGGTTCCAATCGTGCAGCACTTGGCCAGAATCTGATAACCAAAAGAAGCAGGCCAGCTTTATTTTCTTTCTGCTCAGTGCATGGTTGCAGAGGGTCATCTCCTGTACCAGTGTGTGTCCCCCCTAATTTGAAAACAAAATTGTATACCCTTTCCCTCTGGCCTATGGAGTATGGACATGTATGGGTGTGTGACAACATTCCTGGGAGATGTGGGCATGTTTGGCGCGGCTGCGGCTTATGGTTTTTGGTTGAAATTTTTGAATTTTAGCTGTTTGCGACATAGATTATGGAGAGATAGATACTCGCTTGTGATTTTGGTTAATACAGATACTAGGCTTTTAACGTATACTACAATTAACTTGTAGACCCCGTCTTGAGAAAATACCCCGTTTGAAAGTTAGGTACTGTAGCAAAAGTCAAAAGCCGCTAGCTTCGATCGAAAACAACAGGCCCGTAATTAACCAAAGCCTACTGCAAGATATTACCCACAGGGTGATATACCTTCAGGAGCAAAAGAATGTCCTGTGCAAGTGTAAGAGCAATATGATGATTCCTTGCATTTAGGGAAAAAAACCTTATAAATCTGAAAACGCTGAAACAGTCACTAACGTTATAAATCTGAAAACAAGTGACTAGTTATGGAAATTGCAGTGTGATGGTTATTCCTTTGAATTACCAATGAATCTGCTGTATTTGAGGCAATCTACAAGCTATCAAACCCATTCGACGAAAAGAAAAATCGGTGAAGGATTCGAGTTGATGATGGTGGGAAAAATAAGAAAACAATTCCTTTCAACTGGATCCTTGCCTAAATTGTTGAAGAGAGCGGCTAATATACAGTCGCCTGCTAATTAATTTCACACATTAGGGGTTATTTCTTGATTTCGTCTCGTTAATAAATTGATTGTTTTTAGATAATAGTAGATAGAAAGGACACTTGTAAGGAGTTATATTGAAACCAAGAAATATAGGTTGGCTTGCCATCTACACCAGAATAGATAGAGTTTTCTAAAGAAATCCGTTAGTGAAGAAAGGCCTCTTAGGGATAAGAGACATAGGGCTAAAGAGTAAAGAGAGAGTAAAAAAGGATCTTTCACGTGTAATCCTATATAATCTCGAATATTATCAGTTCGGTACCTAGACCAAAAAATAAATTGTCTTTGGTCGGTATGCCTCCCACATTGCAGGCTGGCCCTCCCACAGACACCGCTGCCACATTGCCTAATGGCCTACCAACGGTGCCCTGAGACTTTTTGGTGGTGATCGGTTTGGCTGAAAAGCTCGTGGCTTATGGCTGAAAACACTGTAACTGGCTGAAAAAGCACTGTAGCTGACAGAGGCTTATTTAGCACAATTAAATTTAAAAAAATTAAAAATAAAAAAATATGTTAGCCCATTACGTATAATACAAACAAATACGGGAAAAAAAGAACCGGCAAAAAAGCTCAACAAAAAGCCAAAAGTTCAGAAAAAGACGAAACTTATAAATAGTGAAAAATAAGCCAGAAGCCGAAGCCGAGTTGATCAGGGCCTTTATTCAAGAATTGAAAACTTCCAATCCTAGAGTTCAAGCTTTCAACTCTTAGAAATTTCAACTTTCAATTCAAGAAATTCAGCTATCAACCTCGAAATTTTAAAAACTTCAGCTCAAATTTTAAACTGTTAGACGGAGATTTTCAACTTTCACCTAGAAATTTCATAACTTTTGATCAAAGGGGGCGGAGAGGAAGCCACCTAGCCTCATCGTTAGTAAGCTAAGAGGCGAAGAAAATTCAATGGGAGAAGACCTCACGCGAGACCCTTCTCTGTCCATCGTTAATCGGAAGGTTCTTATGCTAGATTAACCGTGGATGGAGATGGTGGGGCCCGAGCCTGGGTCTAATCCTAACACTGATCTAGAGGACGTCCGTGATTTAGCGAAATGGATCATTGAATGAATGATCCAAAAGCCACGCGTCGAGTATGCCCTGACGGTAGCAACCATTTCCCAAGAAAATGGCCTAGTTGGAAAAATGGTTGTTTTTCAAGGGAAAATACATGCACGTTCCATCTTTCCTTTAATGGAGCCATATCATAATGTTTATTCGAAATTAGTATTTCTTTTACATGTTTGTGGCTTGTTCAAACACTTTGCCTAGAGGATAGGTAAAGAGGAAGATGACTGGTGTTATCATTTGGGTGAGATCATATTATACTCTTTTCCTGTACTAGTATGTGACAAATCTTAAAAATATGGACGCAGTTCTTCGAGTTAAAGCCAGATTTGGCACTGTTACACAATGTATTTACAAAACTAACCGTATGCATATCGTATTTGCAAAAATGACACTTCTGTCGTCCGGTGGACAGGCGGCAGCGCCGGCGAGACGACACGTGGCGAGGCCACCGGCGGCAACCGCTTGCCGCCCCGCCAGCAGATAGCAGGCAACCTATCGCTTGGTGGGGAGACGGCAAGCAAGCCTGCCGTCTGGTGAGGGGGCGGCAGGTGATTAAGATGGCTAATTAGCCGGCTTCATTACCTACCCTAAATTTTTTTTTACATTTAGTGTTTGTTTGAATTTTTAAATATAACAAATAAGCTCAAAAATTACAAAAAATTTATGTACAAGTGTAACGATGAGATATTTGAACTGTCTTACGCTGTCATGCAGCCGCGAAGCACTGTGGGGATCAATCAAGTGTTGTAGACGTTCCTTGTGCGTGATCTGCTCGGGACGACCTGGTGAAGGAATGGTGAGTCTGCTGCATGACTGGAGTATGTACCACTCCTGGTACTCGTCGTACGTCTGGACGTTGTACGGATGCTGCTTCATGATGACATCGAGGTGCGCCTGTTTGTCCATGTCGTCGTCTACTACTGCTGCAGTGCCCGCCAGTCCGTACCATGCCGACCAACCCTTGATTGCCTGCATTTTCAGAATTATCGATGTTATATAGCAAGACATACAAAGTGTACACATTAGTTGGATGGAGTTTGACTCACCGGTGTACGGCTTGCGGTAGGAACCTGCTGTCTAAAGGAGGCATAGCCTGATGCAAATCGAATTGTCACATCACGCGCTGTGGCATGTAAACCTCCACCATGTATGAGAACACCAGATGGCGTGTTGTCACCCACAGCTCCGCATCCTCCAGACAATGCAGGGACAGCCCGTACGGCAGTACACAATGCACAAAATCTGCCGTCCATAGACCACATATGATGTTGCTATCATGCAATGACTCGAACTCGTTGTGCCACAGCAAGTAGCACCTCAATGGTTTGCCCTTCGCCTACCGTAGACGGGCAGCAGTCCACCGGATGCTCATAGTGGGCCTGTCTATCAGGTCGATGAACTCGCCGAACAGGTGCACTGACGTCACGATGGTTGGATGTTCGATAGAAAAGTGCTCCCAGCTCCACAGCTACAGGAGCACATAGTAGATAGCCAGATTGGGGGTACCAGCAGTGGCGCACTGGCAAACGTCACATAACCCCTGATACGTGGTGCACAGAACCGTTGATTCCTACCTAAACCGAGGTATCACCCCAAACTCTGCGTCTACCAAAGACTCAGTGAGGTTGATGAATTCAGTGTTGCAAATATCGCCGTGTGTGGCTGAAAACATGCTCCAACCAAATAGCTGAATAAGAAATGCGACGATGTGCGTCCTGACGACCTCCGGCAGTGCATCCTGTGGGCACACACTGAAATTGTTCAGCCAAGTGCGGGCGACGCCACATGCACTCTCTGGGATAGGCCGGCTGAACCAGTCCACCAACCTCTCCTTCTAGTCGGCTAGTGCAGGGGCTGGAACAAGTGTGGCATCCCTAAGAGGGAGACCGATCAAGAACGTGATGTCCTTCAGAGTGATCGTCATCTCACCCCACCAAAAGTAGAATGTGTGTGTTTCGGGCCTCCACCTGTCCACTAGTGCCGCGAGTAGGCTGCTATTGATGGTGAACTCGTGTCTGATGGAGATCAGCCTCGCAAAGGGCAACAAGCCCGTGGCCCGTAAGGTTGGGACGTAGCGCTTGTCTAGCGCCCACAGATCTCTCCCCCCGTAGCTTGAACGGCGAAGGGCCAGTTGCGTCATCCATCATCCATGAGTGGCAACGGTGTTTCTCATTGTATGAGTGTTCTAAAAGCTTCGGTAAAACCATACCTTACAATACATAGCATAGACCAAATATTAGTGTGAAGATTAATAATGACAGCAAAACTTACTTTATAATACAAACTATATTAATTATGATTGACTAAACAACAGTAATTATGACTAGGACTACAGGAATAACATCGAAAGCATGCTATAAAAAATTATCTGTCTTTCGGGAGAAGTAATCAGCATTGCCGTGTACTTAATGACTTATGCACTGCCTTCTCTAAATAATTACGTACGCACTATTAATTTTGAGAGTACCTTGCAGCAAATGGGATAGACAAAATATTAATGCGAAGATTGATAATGACAGTAACATACTACAAGTCAGTGATTGCAAGCATGTAACTACATTTGAATACTTGACTAATTACCGATAATTTGAATACACGTCCCAAAAAATATGAGCCATTAATTACCGTCGTCCTTACCACTTAATTACTTACCAGTAACTCATTACTTACCCCTAACTAATTGCCACTATAGTAATTACGACTACTTAATTACATTTTTTCATTCAATAACAAATTACCGGTACTGTACGTACACAAAAATTAGTAAAAATTATGTCTAAATTACTACGACTTACTTACTTCGTAATAACAAACTACATTAATCACAACTAACTAAATAACACTAATTGACTACGATTACAGAAATAACGTCGAAAGCATACGATAAAAAATTATCTGCCATTTGGGAGAAGAAATCAACACTGCCAATTTTGAGCTACGCACTAGCTTCTCAAAGTAATGAGCTATGCACTTCCAATTTTGAGCGACGACCACGATAATGAGCTTCTGCGATGAGCGACTGAGATGAGCAATGACGAATTGCGAGAGGTTCGTATTTATGACCGAGCAAAAGTGAACCCGGTGCGCTCACCTTGTACATTAAGGACCCATTATCACGAGCAGTGCTTTGAGTGAGGGGGATGGCATCGTAACACTGACAGATGTGCAAACAATGGAGTGGCCGAGGGAGGACGACATGGACATAATGACATTAGTGTGAACGAGAGAGCACGTGAGGGGGCACAATACACAGAGAGTGACAATTATGTGAACTAGATAGCAGAAAATAAAATATAGCACAATTGGCTGATATATGCCACTTCAAAACATGCCTAGCCATCGTTAAATTCATTATTAAAGTAAACCGAATAAACGTGAAAAATTCAGACCACATAAAATTTGCAAAAAAATTACAAAATAACTATAACTGTGTAAGGAGGCTTCACATAAAATTTCGTAATTATTGAAGCTCGTTTGCTATATGTAAAAACTCGTAAAAATATCAAAATTTTATGAATTTTTGAGCAACATTCGCAATGGATAAAATTACCTAAAAATTACACTGCGAGGTATTTTGTGTTAGAAGACTGTATATAAATTTTGTAATTTTTTGAGCTCATTTGATATATTTAAAAATTTAAATAAACATTAAATGTAAAAAAGTTAGGGTAGGTAATTAAGCCGGCTAATTAGCTGGATTAATCACATGCCGCCCCCCTCACCAAACGGCAGGCTTGCCTGCTGTCCCCCCACCAGGCGACAAGTTGCATGCCATCTACTGGCGGGGCGGCAGACGCCTGCCGCCGACGGCCTCGCCGCGTGTCGCCTCGCCGATGCTGCCGCCTGCCCACTGGACGGTAGAAGTGTCATTTTTGCAAATATGGTGTGCATAAGGCTAGTTTTAAAAATACAATGCACAACACTACCAAATCTGACTTTAACTTGCAGTTCTCCTGCTCCCACTTCTAAAAAGAACATCTACTTGTTTGCCATTACAAAGTAATGCATACAATTTACATTGTAATTTTCAACTTTTTAAGGACTCTATTGAAAAAGGACATTCTAATATTGTTTATGATCAACCGGTGTAAGTATCGGCCACATCCAGCATTACCCCATGACGCAATGCTCTATAGCAGCAGGACAGGTTTAATTTGCTTAATTTCCCTGCGCTGTCACCACAGCATCTTATCAAGCGTAAAGGTCTTATTTTACCTTCTGATTTGCTTAGCTTTTGTTTCTCACATTCACGTATGCTCAAGTCACGGGCTACTGTGTACCAGGACATCGAAGCTATATATAAACAAAAGAAGTTAGTTCGTTCAAAATAAACAAAGAAGTTATATATAAAAAACACGCAGCATTTTGTTGCTTGACATAGTATATTACTGTAGAGAATTAAAGAAGTCATTTAATTTTTGAGATTGAAATAAAGCTTGCAGTAATCGGAATTTGGAGATATATGGCCCTGTTTGGATTCCTCCATCTAAAGTTTAGGTCTAAAGTCTCCAAACAGGTGGTCTAAAGTTAGATCTAAACTTTAGTTAACCCCTAAAAAACACTTTAGACCATTAGTCCACCAAAGTGAACTAAAGTGGTCTAAAGTTTTGGGTTCTTAGGCACAAAGACATGTTTACCCATGCATGTTGGTCTCTCGCCTCCCATTTAATGGCTGACGTACGAAACGAGGAGAGGTAGTATGATCTTTTTAAAACTTTAGTCCTATCTATTAGTACAGGATCCAAACATGACCTTCGACTAAAGTTTAGAGGCTAAACTTTAGCCAACTAAAGTTTAGTCCAAAACTTTAGACAACTAAAATTTAGACCATGGGATCCAAACAGGGCCATATTATGGTCACTTCTAAAAATAAGGTGCTTATTTCTTGGTTTTGCAGATACTTGTTATGCTCTAAATTTGTAAAAGAAAAAAAAAGCAGTGTGGTACTTATTTATTCTGCTAACATATTGGGATAAATTATTGCTGATTTGTTAACATATTTCAATCGTGTGAAATGATATATTTGTTCACACAAAAAACTAGTGATTAGCTGTCATAACAATGTAAAAATAATTTTTTAATATTCGCCCATGCTTGGAAGTATATTTGCGTTGAAGTGTCAAAATGAAGTATATTTGCTTTGGAGATATTGATGTGATTGTTGAGATACAGATAGGCTACACTAGCGCAGATTAAAATTTTTCTACCATGTAAACCAGAAAGCCATTCGAGTAAGAGATTATGGATCGTTATCACTAAACGTGCAGTACTGCAAAAGTAGAGTTAAAGCAGCCGATTAAATGAAGAGCACATTGGTGTAGTGGTAGTAATCGATCGTCCTCCAGCTAACCATCTCTTCCTCGCGATCGTCTCGTTCAACGCCACAGTCGTTGCAACACCTCTACCAAGGTCCACACATCCAGGGATGGAACATCATCTATCGACGTGCTAACACCAGCGCGCACGACAGGAGTTATGAGAGGTGGCGGCTAAGGTTTTGACGGGTGTGTTTTGGGGTACCTCTCTCAGCCCTGCATATCTCTCTCAGCCCTGCATATCTCTTTATACAGCCTCCAATCAAATTCTTATCCGATACGAGTAAAGATCGAATTCTACTCGAAAACTATCATCCAGACCCTTATCGTTCCAGCCTATTAAGTGTGTAACCCTATAAGTTCATGTATACTTAGCTATGGGTCGAAAACTCCTTTCCGGTCCATAAGTCGGATGTAGTCCCTAGCAGGATATAACGACTCCCAAACATACATAAGATCATATCGGATGAACTTATATAGTACTTATGTACTGATCCTTTTGCTTCATGATATTAGATCGAACTCAAGGCGAGAAGCGTGTCATCCTATGATAGTTCGATTCTTCACTCAAACTTGCAGTGGATTACTCAGTTGTGTTTGACTCCTCAACCACATTTGGCATGGCCATGCACTTCCTTAATCTAACCACATCAAAGGGCCTCGAGATATCTCTCTTGTTATATACGAGGGGTAAATTCCATCTTGATCGCTCATATTTCTTCGCATATTTCATAGTAAACCCGAAAGCTACATTTATGACCACCCAGTTACGGAGTAGTATTTGGTAACCACTAAGTAAACTATTACACATGTATAAAACAATGACGATCTCAGCTCTAAGATCCTACATACACTATGTATGAAACCAACTGATGACAATTAAGAATATAACAATTCCCGCAGTATTTTATGGTGGGTCAATCCAACATCATATTCTCTAACATATGTCCATATTATTGATTTGATATTCCATACCCATGATTCGTGAAACGTGATCATCAATCAATATATGTGCTGTTTTATAAATCATAATTGTCTCACATAGTAATATAAGATCAGCGATAATTTAGAATAATATCAAAACATGAATAAAGAGTTTTACGAACAAGTTACATACTTGTGATCAATACGAAAGCTAGACATATATTTAAGGGACAAAAAACATATCATTCAGAAGATTATAAATATAGAAGTAATACAATCATATCTATGATTGTCTCTAAGCCATATTACTAACAGTGATCGTTGTCTACGTTTGCTTTGTAATTTACATCAGTTTATGGTGGGAAAAAAAGACTTTTACAGGTCACTTCTCATAACCTTCATGAATTTTGCACGCAGAGTTTTTCCTACAGAAATGCATCTTTACCTTCATCAAAAATCGAACAACCTGTCTCATTGTTTATAGAGTTCTTAAATATAAAACTATTGTAAGTGATGTGTAGTGGCCAGTGGGAACAAGGGAATGTATCAACTGCTATTTTTTAAACAAAATTCCAAGATTCCAACTTTCCTAACTACAGCATGTTGGCAAAAGAGTTAAAATTTCCCAGAAGTCTGACATGGCACATTATATAATTTGAAGCTTCAAAACAAAGATATCTCAAGAGTTAACATTACTTAACAGTACAAAAGGCAATCTACACTTTGTTTAGGATTAGTGATGAATAGGATGACCCTCTCAGTTTCCTTTTATGCTGGTGTCGCTTGCTCACATCCTGTTATATTATCTGTTGATTTGATAGCAAAACAATATCTCATTCACTTGAAGAATGGTTGTTTATTACAAGTTTGCAGGTAGGTTCAAAAGAATGATGTTTTTTAGAATGGTTCTTGCTTAGATCTCAAAGTCCACAGGCAACTATCCCATGTTTCTATACACAGGCACTACACCTAAAATTTCCTGTTGTACTCTAGTATATGTTCTCTTCACAGGGCAAGGACTAGTGTTTGTAATAGGAATGAAATAGACATGTTTAGTCTGGAATCAAGGACTTTAAGAAATAGACATGTTTAGTCTGGAATCAAGGACTTTAAGAAAAGTAGATAAAATTAGAATCCTAAGGAATGTTTCTGTACTCTGCCCGTTTGGAACCATGGATAGAGGTCTATATCTCATGTTTAACTGTTGTATATGTCTCATGTTTCTGTACACAGATATTACCCCTGAAACTAAACTGTTGCACTCCAGAATTTGTTGTCTTATCAGGGGAAAAAACCTCTAGTATTTGTGACTGGAGTTTGTTGTATCAAAATGTAGACTACCAAACAAGAAATTTCTGCACTTTTGTTGCAAAAGATGAAAAAGACATGTTTAGTCTGAAAGTAGGACTGCACTCAAATTTAACTTCGTATGCATAGGAGTACAAACAGTTCACTTTTCCTCCGTTTTATAATCCTGTAGTGTTTCACTTAACACTGTCGTTCATTCCAGTCTTTTTATTGTTTCCAAACTTGCCATGAAGTTGGTCTCAAAAAAAATTGCCCTGTAGTTCCATTAACCCAGCCCGGCCACAAGTAGAAATGGAAAACGGTTCCAAACTAAACTTTGCAAGCTTAACTAACACCAAACTTTTAATCTTCAACCTGGACCCCACTGGTTATCCCAAGTGCCTAACACAAGTACAGCATGCAGAGAAGAGATGCTGGGAAGAATAAAGATATGTGGGTAAACTCAAGATTTTTTTCCCTTTTGAGGAATAAAGCTGTGGTGATCCAGTTGGATGATAGGATTGCTGACTCGTAAGCTCCATGTGAAGCTTTCCTCATTGCTGGAGGAGCTTCACATGGTGCGGTCTTCTTGTTTAATGGTAGAAGATAGATGGCATCCCGACCATCTGCAAAGATTGGATGTCTTGGAGTGGCAAGACCTCACCTAGTTGATGCTAATCTAGTGCAAAGTTTTGCACTCCTTCAACCCCTGGTCCTGAGGTTCCCATGCATAGTTAACAAGACGATTTCAAGACTAAAACCAACCTTTATTTAAATTATGCATTGATGGCTCCATTTCGGGTTCCAAATTAATGCAAATAAGTGTCGGTGGCCACTCCTAATTGAAAGTCTGACGGACTAACATTTTTGTTTATTGATTTACCACTCCAGCCTATATTTTACTTTAATCAATTTCCTACCCGGTTTTCCAATTGTCAACCTTATAATAAAATCTTGAAGCTTGCCCAACCCTACGACAAAACTACGTCTAACTGAAACGTTACATATTACATGCGTTTTTTTAGACAAGTGTGCCATATCGGTTAAGCTAAAAGAAGTGGGAACTGTCCGCTGGCTAATTAGTGGTCGTGCGATCTCGACTCCAACCACCAACACCACACCATAGATTAAGATTAAGACTATACGCAGAAATAAAAAAACAAGAATAAGAAAAACAGAATAATCCATGTGGCATGTCCTGTTGAATTCCTTGGAATTCTAAAACGCATGAATTGTTTAATTGCACCGTTTAGATGCTTCAGGGCAGTCCCAATGGAAGAAACTGACACGATTTCCATAGCACAAGAAATCATCTATAGAAACTATCTTCCACAGTGGAGGTGTCTTCGAGTAATAATTATTTTCTCTTTCTCTCTCCCAACTCTATCTTCTTCCTCCAATGAGAGTGTGCCACGAGCCCCCTAGAAACTGGTGGTTTCTTCCCAATGACGATTTCATAGTTTCTTTGTGCATTGGGTGGAGTGAAGACCTGATTTCTTCACGAGGAAACCGTTTCTAGGATTTGTGCTCTCTTTCATCATTAATTACGTTGTCATGTCAGCATTTTGCCTACGTAACAAGTCATTTAATGAGGATAGAAACCATCATCAATACACCATTGGGACTGCCCTCACAGGAAAAGGAGTACCAGACATCAGAGAGAGAGAGACAAAGAAAAAATTTATGAGGTTGGACTTCATGTTACATTTCTTCCAAACTTCCGAATTCTAGGAGCACTCCCAGAAGGACTAGTAGGTTTTTTTTTTTGCGTAGAATTATAATCCTACGAGATTCCTCTATTATTTTCGTTGTTTCAAGCAGGGCCTAATCCTTACCCATGGCCCATATTTATATACTCTCTCTCTCTTTACTTAATTTTAAAGTTTGACCATCAATAGACTTAAAACTATCTAGATTGGTTATAGAAAAGTTATATCACTAGAATTATTATTAAAAATATTTTTATAATATTATAATTTTATTAGTATATCTTAGTATAAACTTATAAAAAATAACGATCAAAATTGTATTTTAAAAACCGTAAAAATTTAGAAACATAAACTAAAAAAGAATTGATAAGGTACGTCAGTTCCTCTCGGTGGGAAAGTGCGTGGCTGCGCTTCATGCGGCTGAAGTATTATTTTAAGAAAAAAATGATAAGCTAAAATGAGCTGCATAACATATACATGCCCATTACCAAAGTTGGACAATATATCAGTCGAACGAATTATTTATAAGGAAAGGCCCATGAACTTTCAGTCGAGTTACCGCAGCCAAATAATTTCCAAAACGCTGTTGCTCTCATTTTTTTCGATATTTAATTAAGCAGCTTACGTGTTGGAGGACTGAGGGTAGCTCGTTCGCTCTCACTCGCCAGTCACTACTACATAAAACCTAATACTAGACGTCAAATCACAGACGGTTTGACAAAATCGTCTGTGACCGACACTAACACAAACGATTTTAATTTGGACACCGTCTATATTGATGCCATTGGAGAAAATGAGTATCACAGACGGTTTTTATTTAAAACCGTTTGTGATAATGAAGTTATCACAGAAGGTTTATATTAAAAAAAACCGTCTGTAATATGTTTCCCGCCTTGTAATTCCCCAAAATTTCATAATTTCCCGCCTGAGTCCGAGTAGTATTTAGTTTTGAGACACCTTCAGTAAAACGGGCATAACTTTTGCATACAGTGTCCGTTTTCGACGTTCTTATACTCGTTGGAAAGCTAACGACGAGCCCGATCCAAAAACAATGACCAGCTCACACTAGTCGCCCTCTAAGTCCCTGAAAATCGGCCATCTTTAGACCTAAACCTGCGTCGCAAGTTTTTTATTTCTGTTTTTGCCCTTTTTCTTGGTCTTCCTTTCGGAATTTGATTTTGCGTCAACTGAAAAGTTGTAGATCTCATCGAAACCTTTCAAATGAGTATATATAAGCCATATAAAATTTTGCTATTTTATCTTTTAGACTAGTTGTTTATATTACATCGGTATATAAATTTTTGTGCTCTAATTCACAGACGGTTGGTATATAGAAGGTTCTAGCTACCAACCGTCTGTGATAATCTGACCGCTGGGCCCGTCGATCCTCCTCAACCCAATCCTAGCCAATAGAAATCCACCAATCCTTACCCCACGGATCGTAGCTCCGCCTCTCCGTCCCCGCACCAAAAAATTTCGCACTCCCTCCCCTATAAATAATCACCAAAACCCAGCCTCCTTTCTGTTCTCCTCCTTGCTGTTCTCCTCCTCTTTGATGTTCTCCTCCTCCTTGCTGTTCTCTTCCTCCTCCTCCTCCTCCTCCTCCTCCTCCTTGACCCATACCATAATAGCCCCACGAAGCAGACGATGCACAAGGCAGCACTCAATCAACGCCAACGATGGTGGGCATCAAAGACATCCAGCTCATGCGCTGCATCAGTGGCGAGAAGGCCTAGGCATAGAGGATCTTTGCTTTTCTCTGTTCTTGTTATGTTAGCTAGATGGGCAACCTATTTGTTGTTCTCCTCCTCCTTGTTGTTTGTTGTTTGTCTGTCTGTTCTTGTAATGGTAGGCTCTAATCTTAATAAAAATAAAATGTGTACTGTGTTTCATCTATATTTGCTTGTTTTCATTTCAATTAATTGATTTGCGAAATGGATGTTTTATGTTTGTGAAATGAATTGATATGTGAATTGGATGTATACATGTACATGTTGATCTGCTTGTTTCAAAGGGCATGGCTATCATTTCCTGAGGCTAGCCAATAAACAGAAATAGATTTAAGGGTAGAAGAGAATAGCACAAATGGTTTTTAGTTAAAAAACCGTCTATGATATTTACACCACAGACAGTTCGAAAGCCGTCTGTGATGAACTCGTATCATTACTGACCCATAAATTCAGACGGTTCACAAAACCGTCTGTAATACGGTTTTGTGTAGTAGTGAGCGTTCCAAACCTAGGTACATACATGAATGTGTTAAGTGGGATAGCGTGTATCTATGCTTCAAAGATTATAGAGCCTTCGATTAATTTCTTAGCATGTGTAGGTTCCTTGTATCCCTAAAGAAAAGCAGCTTATGTGATGTTTGGTATTCTTGGCCTCTTCAAGTCTTAGTAGATTTGGTGTTTTGATTCGGGAATAACGAGCCTTGTAGTGGTAGAGCACACATGGGTTCAAAGTGCTTGCTTCAGCACACATCTTTTAGAAAAACTTTACAAATCTTAAAGCAAAATACTTGATATTAAGTGGTGGCAAATATCTACCAACCTATAAAAAATAAATCATATTGAAGATTAGATATTGATGTGGTGGTTAAATACTTGAATATTAGACAAAAGCAAATCTTCGATTTAATATATTTTTTAGGTTATGTATATTTAGCCCCATAACTATTTTGCTTTAGTCATACCCCCAACGAAAAATTGCATTTTTATGGCCATGGTAGTGTTGCTCAATTCAGCCTCTCTAAAGTGTTAAAACATCTCTGTTTGGAGAACTAAGTGCTCTGGCAGAACTTTCATTTCAATATCGTTATTCTTTCTCCGGGAAGTTGAGAGACCGTGTGGTCGTGACCCCATATTTGTGATGAGTAATTGACAAGTGGTTTGGATAGCTTGAGTTTGATGTGAGTGGTTCGAGCCGAGTTGTCGTGTGATGTGGTTTGGTTTCGGTCGGACCTGGTCAAACCTAGTCAATCGTGTTTAGGATGGGTATTCCTTTGATTCGACAGGTTTGGGCTTTATCATGCTAATTTTGATTACATGTATCGAGCGGTGCTATTTGATGTGTTTCTTGTCTGTGTTGGCTGCAGGACGTCGAGGCGGAGTCGTGGCGAGACACAGTGGACCGGACTAGGCGCAGGTGGCGCTGAGGTCAGAACGGTCGGGAGGTGTCGAAGACGGCGAGGGCTCGAGGTGGCTGCGAGGCTTGCAAGGCAAGAAAGAAGAAAGCTTCCTGGAAGGTGCACGAGGGGCGTTTCGGTAAAAACGCAAAGCGGCACTAAAGGAAGCGGGTTTGGATAAAGCATCGAGTAGGTGGTGACCTAATGGGTAAAGCATGTGCAAACCCATTAGTGGGAGGCTATAAAAGGAGAGGGAGAGGTTGTGCTGAAATTTGAGAGAGTGGGTGTAAGAGTTAGGGTTTTATTTGGTTCTCTCCATGTATGAAATTTGAGAAAGAGAGAAAGAGAGAAAGAGAGAAGGTGAGAGTTTCTCTCTAAGCTCTCCAGGCGTATGGGGACTTAGTGAGATTTAGAGAGAAATCGAGATGTAAACTCCATATTAATCTTTCATGTCTCTTGTCTCCTGTTGAAGTTTGTGTCCCCAGTAGTCCCCTTTTGTTCTTGGTTCTTATCTCTGTTTCTAGTCTGTTTTACTTGCTCCTATTTTTGCTTCTGTGTTTGGTGGTAGTAGTAGACAGCAAGTCCTTTTTGTGTTTATGCTTTCGGCTGGATAGTTTTGTGTTTGCAATTAAGCTCCCTGCCGAATACTTGAACAGCATGCAGTCCACTGCAGTCCTTGGTTACTTCTTTTTCTCGTGAGAAGTACATGTTCTTAGCCCATAAAAATTCTGCATGTCAATCATTAATGCTGCATGTTATTTGACTATGAGGATTCTTGATCTTTCCTTGGTTCGGCAGCAGCAAAAATATGCTCAAGTTAATTTCGGCCAGGAAGAATCCGAATGACAGCAGACTTCCTAGTACATTTTTTGTTGTCCCTCTCTCTCGGCAAGAATTAATGCTTAGCTGCCAGCAGCTTGTTGATCATTCAGCCAAGAGTGTTATTTCTTTATGTTTTCTTGCTTTTAGCTACTGCTGTTGAAGTACTACTCTTCATTAAAGCATTCGGCCAGCTGTTTTAATTGTCAGTGTTTGTTTCTTGGCAGCTGCAGTACTTCCTTCTTTTGCTTTCAGCCAGCTTTCTTTTGTGTTCTCTGTAGACTGGTGTCTTTGAGTATTTCGGCAGTAGTTGTTCACTGTTTTGGTCAGTCCTTTCTCCTGTTTGGTCTCTCCAGGTCATCAAATTAATTCTCAGTTTTGATGTCCTTCTCTCTGCAGTCATTCTCACTCCGCTTTGTGTTGTTATTCTGTATTTCTAGTGAGCACTCGTTTCCTCTTCATAGCTTACTACAGTTATTGGAGAGAAGACTCCAGTAGATACTTGTGGAGAGAAAATTTTTGTGATCGACATTCACCCCCCCTCTGTCGCCGTTTCCGGTCCAACAGAAATCAATCTCAAAGTTCCTCTACGGAGTTGGTAAGTCAGCATCGTGCATGATCATAGATGAGGGCAGAATCTGTCCTTAATCGAACTATTTTTTCTTCATTATTTTCAAGAAAAACTAACAGTGCAATTTCAGCCATGAACAAAAAGGTATAGTCAGAAACTTAAGCTGTAAGTCAGTTAGAGCCGGAGCCTCTCAACTAGAACTCTTGATGGTGAAACCATAGGAAGCTAAAGCAGTTCTCATGTTTGCCGTGCGTGCACTTGTCCTATTACAGGTGTGTTGGGTTGTATAGGTGGTGTTGGCAATGCCATCGTGATACAATACCTGTTGTATCCTGAGGGCTTTTTGGGAATTTTCCAATTGAGAAAAGAAAAGGAAAAACCCAAGGCGGGGCCCACCTGTCGGTGAGCCACGCGAAGAGATAAGGGTGGAGATGCAATCTCCTCCCCGAGTGAGCCACTCGTGCGCTTGGGCGTGCGATGGAGGCGGGCTGGCGGTTGGGCTTCGGCTAGATCTGGCGAAGCGGCGGCCGATTTCGGTGGAACGTGGAGGTGGCGCGGAGAGACGAGCGACGAAGGCGTGGGCTGGCCCGGGTTCCTCGGAGCTGGCCGCTCGCGTCACCTCCTCGCAGCCCCCGTCTCCCCTTCTTATTCCGAGCTCGCCATGGTTGCGGTGACTTTCTCCCGATCTGGTTTTCCTCTTTTAAGTCTTCTTCTTTGCCTCGGTTCCGACGGAGGATTGGTGCTTCGGCATCACTTCCGATTGAGATTCTTCGTCTTTGGTTCCCGTGCGCCTCTTCTGGGGTGAGGGGAATCTGAGGTAGAAGGTCTACCCGAGGAAGGCAAAGGCGGCGACAGCTCCTGTTGTGGTTGAGTACTCTTGGCCAGAGTATTTTTGTGGTCCTGTGCGACATCTCTGGACCTCGGCTTCTTCTCTGGTTTTCGGCACAGAGCAGAAGTGCGGCATTGTATCTCCGTGAATCATTTACCTGCAGCGACAGTGGGTTGATAGATTTTCTGGGACAACGATTTCGTCGTGCCTTGCCCTATTGCTTGAGTTCTTCTTCGGTTTATTTGCTTCTGGACAGTTTGGAGTACTGTCTGCTTAGTGAGTATAATTGAATCTTTGCAATTTACAACATTTAATCTTGATCTGTAATTTAGTTCAAGCTTTTGAGGGCTGCTGTGAATGTATGTGGGCGCATTTTGTATGCTCTGTGATGAACTTAGTCATATACCGAAATTGATCTAAACAACAGACTTAGGCTTGAGCTCTAGGGTTTGATCTCTGCTGGCTGTACTATAGCTAATTGTATTTCTGTCTTTTAGATCTGGTTACCTGCTATTGAAATTGTGAGTAGTGTAGTGATTTGTTATTCTGGTCAGATTACTTTGTCAGTGCAATAAACCTTTTGATTCAGTCTTGTCATACGACTTGTGTATTACTGCAATCTATCTAGTTCGGTCTGCTGCTTATTATCTGATCATATTTAGATCACTGTCACTTGTTTCATTGCCTGTAATCATTTAGCAGTACAGAATTTGCACAGAGATCTGTCCTCTGTTTATTCGGGTTTGTTGGCAGTCAATCTATTAGAGCTCAAGTCTCGTTAGATCAATTATGAAGAGTTATGACATGTGCATGAGAAGGCCAAAATCTATGATTTTGCGCAACTCTGTTCTGAGAGCAATAATGAAACAATTAATTTGTTATATGCTAGAATTAGTTGTTTTACTGCTGTCAAGACTATTTTACATGTTATTTTCAGCAGCCTTGAAGTTATATTCTGTGAATATATATATGGAGATGAATGGCAAGATAGAATTTCATGCTTATATGCAATTTATGTCATTCATCTTATGCTGGAAATATATTGTTTATATGATTATTTTGGCTGGAATTAAATATGGGAATATGCTTATACCGCAATATTTACAACAATACCAACCCATGAAAATTGTAACCACCTATTTCTGAGCCCGTTGGATTTCTTCGTAACTATCTAGGATGTTTAGCCGCAGAGTACTTATAGTTGAGTGTGCATCAAACCTACTCATGCTTTATTCATAAAATCTAAACCTATTATAGGAGTTTATGGCATGTCAGCCAAGTTTACAACACAAAGGGCATTCAAGCTCAAATTTTGTATTACATCACAAAAGAACATCCAAAAGATCTACAAACGTGTCTAAGCGTAGATAAGACCGAAAACCAATAATCATCCCCTACTAGGGAATCATCAAACTCTTCCTCAAAAGACTCTTCATTGTCTTTCTAAACTTCTTCTGTTAATATTTCAGCAAGTATGAATATAATCATACTCAACAAGTCACACGAGAAATGTTAATTAACTACTTGGCAGTATTTCAAGAGAATGTCATGTGATGGTTTTATCGGTATACTTATGGATGCAAGTTTATTTGTAAACATTTCTAAACATGAAAGGTAAACATTATCTTTTTAAGAGAACAGCGTTTAACCAACTTAATTACCAAATTTGGAAATCTTATAGATACTACTTATGCCATGTTATTAGATTCACCCATTGAACATAGTTTCATTTACTGAAGGCATGGTGTATCCGAATACTAAATGTCTTGCTCTACGGAGTTGCTTAGTTTTACTCACAAGATGTCTCAAACTCTCAATATCATGCAATAAACACGCAACACAATAATGTGTGACTGTGTTGAGATAACAAGGTTGTTCACTGTTCTTTCCGCTCTAGCTTCTACCCGTAAGTTCGAGACCATTCAATCCCTATCAAAATTTCACAAGATAGTGCAGAAAATCGCAACCTAATATTGAGTAGATCTATCGTTGTGAAGAATGGTAAGTGACTTTACCAATCCCACTTCTATTTCACCCCTTGCTTGCAGGCTATCCTGAAATTTTCAAATAGCTACACTTCCTGTAGACATTTGACTAAATTAAGCAGTGTACTAGACTAGGTTTGACAAGTCAAGCTTGTTGATGAGCCATTACTATGTTCTTTACTTAGCATAAATTTTTAGTCCTTAATTTTCTTAAATGAGGCTATAAACCACATACTCAGTGCATTCCGGCATAGTACCACTAATTCATACCAAATCCTCCACTCTAGGGTGAGGTCATGGGCTGAAACCATCTAGTGGCTTTCCACCGATTAGCCTCAACCCTAGTACATTTTAAAATCTATTGGCAAATCACCGAAATAATCTTAGTAGTTCTGATAAAACATTCAATTGTCTAGTCCACTAATGATTAATTATATAGTAATTAATTGTTAAGGTTGTCAAGGTGAATATGGTCTTCAAGTACGATATGGATTTTTTAGTGGTAGGACCTAACTAATTATCGATATGGATTTTTTAGTGGTAGGACCTAACTAATTATCAAGTCATTCTAAACTATTACTTTAAATAAATACAAGTGCTCAAGTAATAATAATGAAAGTACTAATAATTAAATAATAATATAGAAACAACATGATGAAAAAATATGCGACTTGTCTTCTTATTCAAACTCTTCAACTGGTCCTAAGTCTCTTGCGTCTTATTCTGCTCCTAGGACAAATTGCTCAGCGAATCCAGGTGCTATCACACAGGAATAAACAAATAAGTCCATGCTCGAAGAAATACAAGCTAGGATAAATAAAATGAAATAAAAGAAGTAAAATTAAGAAATAAAGATAAAAATGGGTGGGTTTGAATGGTTAGGGTTTAAACAGAGCTAAAAATATTTTAAACGAGCTTGAGATGGTCAAAATTGATATAAACTTGCTTAATAGGTTTCGGGGTGAATAGTAATAGGTTGACACTATTTTCTAATGGATTGGGTTGTGTGAACAGTGATGGGTTTGGGCTGGTTTTATATTGGCTAAATAGTATTAGGCTGGATGTGAACAGTAGGCTTGGCCCACTTGGCCTATAAGGTTTGCATTGATTTGGGCCAACCTAACCGGCCCAATTGCTGGGCATGCTAGGCGTGTGGCCCAACTAGCTTGGATGCACACCCATGGAAGCCTGGGTAAAGGAGGAAGACAGCGATGGCGATGGCATGATGACAATGGCGATTGGCGTTGAGTGGTGGTGCCACGAGGGTAAGTGAGCCTGAGCAACCCATTTTGGGTATGCACATGGTCGGAGGGGCACGAGATATAGCTAGCGGCGGAGGTGGCTCACTAGAGCAGAGCCACGACACAATGGCACTTCGGTAGGGTTTTGGCTAGTTCACGGGTCGTTCAAGCTTCTACAGTGCATAGGAATGCTAGTGGTGATGATGGCTTAGGTTAGTTTGGCTTGTGCATGGTTGTCCACGGTGGCCATATGTGGCCGGTGGTGGCAAATAGTGCCGGCAGGCTAGGGGCGATGTGAGGGGTCGGCGAGGTCGGGGATGGCTTTGTGGTGTTAAGAGGTGCTATGGCTGTGAGGAATTGGATTGAAATCAAGACTATAGGAAGAATCACATTTTGGAGCTCACTGCTTGTGGGGTTGCAATTTGGCGCAAATGGAGGCTAAGGAGTGGCTCGACTTGACTCGTGGAAGACGGCATGGGCCGCCAAGGGACTTTTTTGAGGTTGTGACGATGCTGGCAATTGTGGTGGCATCACGAAGCGCACGGTGTCTCTCTAGCGTAGGCACAGACGCTGGCGGAGCAAGTTAAGACGTTGGGCGGGTGTTGAGCGATTGGTGGTCGAGGTGGCAGCGATGTGGAGTCGACGTGTGGCCAAGGAGTGATGTGATGGCCCTTGATTTTTCAGTCGGCGAGGTGGCGTAGTGATATACTAGGTTTGACAGAGTGGCAGCGTTGAGCGGCACGGCGAGCTGGTGAGTGACATTCAAACAACGAGCGGCTATGTGGCAAAAGGGAAACAGGGGTGATGGCGCCAAGCAAAATGATGCCAAGGCAGAGATGAAGGCGGCTTTCTCGAAGTGGAAAACAGAAATGGAAGAAAAGTTCCTCAAATTAGCAATTTTCTGAATTCAAGGAAAATTCAAGAAAACTTCCGAATTTCAAAATGTTTGGGGCCATTTCAAAAACATAAGCCATTAATGCGTATGTTATTTTTGGCTGATAACTTTTGGCCCTAGAGCCAGTGGTTATGTGAACGAACTAAATATCGATGAGCCGACAAGCCGCTTTGAAACAGCAACAGAGAAACTATTTCATTTGTTTATTAACAGAAAGCCATAAGCTGAAAATAACTTGCCAATATCACTGCGTCTGCTGCTGAATCTGTGCTGGCTTTGCAGATCAAGTTTCCGTGTAGGCAACCAACAGTTCTGGATGTGGAAGACTGAACCAATTCACGGTCACGGCGGTGTGCAAACACTGAAGTCACACGAAATGAGGGGGAAAATAGACAGGAAGGAACGTGCCATTGACGTGGCATAAAGCGATCATGGCGCAATCAGACGGTCCAGAGAGTCACTGATCTGCTGATTATCCTCTTAACCCCCATCTAACATTCAAACTTGCTGATTGGTGCCTTACATATTCTTCCTACTATAACTGCAGAAGTGATGCACATCTCTGTCACACACAAACAAACGAGAGAGAGAGAGAGAGAGAGAGAGAGAGATGGGGAGGAAGCCGTGCTGCTCCAAGGAGGGGCTGAACAGAGGATCATGGACGGCAATGGAGGACGAGATCAACAAATGGGGAAGCTGTTCGCACACGAACACGTCACCGTGTGCCCCCGGCGTCGAGCGCGATACGCAGGACACGTCGCCGGAGGAGTCTTGCCGGGAGCGCGATACGCAGGACACGCCGGCGAGAGCTCTTGAGACCCGACACCCCACGCGCCCGGGAGGGACCCCGTCAGGGCGAACGGCGGCGATGGGTTGTCCTAGGTCGGCCTGACCGCCCCTAGGACCTTGTGATTCGTTATCGCAAGGGAGTAAACGACGACGAAGAACAAGAAGCAAAATAGGGCAGAGGAAAATAATAGATTGCAAAATAATATAGTAGATGAGTTTCGATTGTGTGTTGTCAATCGGCCGTAAACCCTACATACATATATATAGGGGGAAGCTGGTCCTAGCTTCTTTTGGAAACAACAATTATATGAATCGAATCAGAGTCCAGACCGAACAAAACTTATCTTAATTTATTCGGTTGCAATTTTACCACGCGGCAGAGATCGCTTCAAGATTGTTTCCTGATCCTTTTCAAACTGTTGCCCGCGCGTGTCATGACTTCCCAAGATCGTTTATGGCCGGCCGGCGCTGCCTACGACCGATCCCGAGTGCTCTTGATGCCGTACGACCACTCCAAAAACATCCCTTTTACCATGCTCACTTCCTTTAACATGGTCGGAATCGCCTTTGGCACGTGCTGGCCTTCTCGATTTGATTGCTGCTCCTTACGACCGCCTTCACCGCGACCGTGGCCTTCTCTGCGTGGTTGAACCCTTTACGATAACCGGTCAGTGTCTCTTACGACTTCCCAGGGTCGTTTACGACTGGTTAGAATCGTTTACGACTGGTTAGAACTATCTATGACCGGTTCTGGATGCTTACGACCAGTTCCGATCCTTCTATTGCTTTACCAATCAATTTTCCTTCGTGATCGTAAACTTACTGTAGCAGTCTACGACCGCTCCATTGCATCGCTGCGCTGTCTTTCCTTCAGCCGCTCAAAATACCGTGATCGAAACCTTCAATGAGCACGCATTGATGCTGGTGATCGTCAATTTTCTGTAGTTGAACCACCCTTTTGATTACGTTCATTTCCTTCAATGTGGTTGGAGTTGTTACAGTTTCTCGTTATAACGTGATCGTAAGCCACCGACTTCTCATCATGGTCGTAAGTTCGACTGCCGACTATCAACCTTGATGTCGTCGACTGTGAACCAGGCTTCTGATCGTGGCCAATTGTGTTCGTCGTAGCCTCCAATGCAGTCGTAGGCTTCTACGTGGTCATAGACTCCAACGTGATCGTGGCCTTCAACGTGATCGTAGATTCTACCGTGGTCGTAGACCTCACCGTGGTCGTAGCCTCCAACGTAGTCGTATACTCCACCGTGGTCGTAGCTTCCAACGTGGTCGAAAACTCCAACGTGGTCGTATACCTCAACGTGGTCGTATATCCCACCGTGGTCGTAGCCTCCAACGTGGTCGTAGACTGCCTTCGACCACGGCCAACATGGTCGTAACCTGTCCAGCTGGCTCTCGGCTTGCTTTGCCGTGGTCGTAACGACCGCCAACGTGGTCGTAACTGCCTTCGACTACGGCCAACGTGGTCGTAACCGGCCCAGCTGGTTTCCGACTTGCTTTGCCGTGGTCGTAACGGCCGCCAACGTGGTCATAACTGCCTTCGACTACGGCCAACGTGGTCGTAACCGGTCTAGCTAGCTTCCAACTTGCTTTGCCGTGGTCGTAACTACTCACGACCATGATATAGGCACAACCTTCCCTTGTTAACCTGCTTTTGGTTTTACGATGATTGTAGTTCCAAGCCAAATTTGATTATCAACATATGCCCCCCTGTTTTTTGGCAACACTTGTGTGCCAAAAAATAAGGATTACTTGCTCGACCAACAAGGCCAATGTCAACACATCCATTGGCCATGTTTATATGTCTAAGGGCGATAAGTTATTATCGGCCATGTTATAAAGTCTAAGGGCGATAAACAAGTATCGGCCATACATGTTCAAGCTTCCTGCCACACACTTGGATGAAACTTCTTCAAGTATCTCCCATTGAGAGCACGGGGCAGCAACGTACCTTGCAATGATTCGACCAAATATGAGTTACCGGGAACCACTCTTGCAATCTTTAAAGGACCTTCCCAACTTGGAGACCACTTCCCGAACTTATTATCTTTCGAGCCAATTGGTAAAATCACTTTCCACACTAGATCACCAACTTGAAAGCTCTTCAACTTGACTTTCTTGTTGTATGCCTTTGCCACCCGTATCTTATCTTTCTCAATGGCTTTTAATGCTTCTAATCTCTTATCGGTGACTTCATCAATGTTGTCCATCATTAAATTATGATAATCCACTGCCGATAACTCATTTTGCTTAGCTAATCTCAATGCATCCAAATTTACCTCTACGGGTAAAACAGCCTCTTGTCCATATACAAGTTCGTATGAAGTTACTTTGGTTGCTCCATGCCTTGAGATTCGATGCGCCCAAAGAGCCTCGGATAGCACTTCATGCCACCTTCTAGGATTATCTTCAATCTTTTTCTTGATGAGCTTGATCAATATTTTATTTGTAGACTCTGCTTGTCCATTGGCTTGGGCATAATATGGAGACGAATTGAGCAACTTTATCTTATATAATTCAGCAAAATCTCGGACTTGAGTCGATATAAAAGAGGAACCTTGATCTGAAGTTAATGTTTGAGGAATGCCGAACCGGTGAATAATATGCTCAGTTATGAATTGAATCACTTCCACATGTGTCATATTCTTGAGAGGTACTGCTTCAGACCACTTAGTGAAATAATCAGTAGCAACTAGCACAAATCGATGTCCTTTTGACGACGGAGGGTGTATTTGCCCGATGAAGTCTAATCCCCATCCTCTGAACGGCCACGGTTTGACAATAGGGTGCAACATAGCAGCAGGAGCTAGCTGAATGTTACCGAACTTTTGGCATGCTGCACACCCTCTGTAGTATCTGAAGCAATCATTAATCATTGTCGGCCAATAGAAACCAGCACGTCTTAGCAACCACTTCATCTTATGTGCCGACTGATGTGTACCGCATATACCTTCATGTACCTCTCCCATAGCAACTCTTGCTTGATCCTCATCCAAGCACTTCAGAAGAATACCATCAACAGTACGACGATAAAGATTGTTATCAATTAAACCATATTTGAAAGCCATCCGTCGAACCGTCCTATTTACCCTCTTGCTAGGGTCTTGCAAGTAATTAATGATTGGTTTTCTCCAATCTGTACCCTCACTTGCATCAGATTTTAAATTAGTGGCCGAATCGGTGAGTTGCGGTTCGTTCTCGTCTATGTTAGCAAGACAAGACATCGGCTGGTGAGAAAGGTGGAACATACCACGAGAAATATGGTAGCCAGATGCTTGCTGTGCTAACCCATTTGCTCTCCAATTTTCATGTCTAGATATATGAGCAATACTAAAGAAATCAAAGGCAGCAATGATATCTAAACATTTATCAAGATAAACATTAAGCGATTCGTCGAAACATTGAAAAACCTTGGAAACTTGCCGCACTACTAGCAACGAATCACCGAAAACCTCAATATGTGTAGCACCTATAGCAAGTAAAAGCTGCAGCCCGAATATCAAAGCTTCATATTCGGCTTGATTGTTTGTGCAAAAGAACTCTAAACGACAAGAGGCCTCAAAAACAGCCCCATATGGAGAAATATAAACAACACCAACACCTTGGCCATTGTTACAAACTGAACCATCAAAATATAATCTCCATGGTACTAAAGAAACCAGGTCAATATCAATATGATGCCTATCATCAATCCGATGTTCAACAATAAAGTCAGCAACAATTTGGCCCTTCATAGATTTCAAAGCTTCGTAAGCCAAATCATATTCAATCAAAGCATAAGCCCACTTACCAATCCTACCACTCAGAATTGGTCTATGCAACATATATTTAATGACATCGGTTTGACATGCGACTATGCAAGCACTAGACAACAAATAATGTCTTAATTTTGTGCAAGCATAATATAGCGAAAGGCATAATTTTTCAATAAAAGTGTACCTTGTCTCTGGATCCAATAAACGCCGGCTCAAGTATGTAATAACATGTTCTTTTCCTTCAGTTTCTTGTGTTAAAACAGCACCAATTACTCCTTCTTCCGCTGCAATATAAAGCCTGAAAGGCTCTCCTTGCCGGGGCGCTTTTAACACCGGTGGAGTAACTAAATACTGCTTGATCTTTTCAAATGCTTCTAGCTGTTTTGCCCCCCAAGTAAAACCAGCATCGTTCTTCAACCGAAGGATAGGCGTAAAAGCGTCCACTTTCCCAGACAAGTTAGCAATAAATCTCCTCAAATAATTAACTTTGCCAAGGAATTTCTGTATATCTTTCTTGCACACAGGAACCTGTACCTTCTGGATTGCTTCAATTTTCTTGGGATCTATCTCTGTGCCATGTTCATGAATAATAAAACCTAAAAACTTCCCAGCCGATACACCAAAAGCACATTTCAGAGGATTCATCTTCAAACCATATTTTCTCATTCTATCAAAAGCCAAGCGCAAATCGGCCAAATGTGGTTCAATGGCATCCGATTTGACGACAATATCATCAATATAAACTTCTAACATGACCCCAAGAAGATCATGAAAAATTAAATTCATAGCTCTTTGGTATGTGGCACCAGCATTTTTCAATCCAAAGGTCATTACTACCCATTCAAATAAACCAAGAAAACCAGGGCAACGAAAAGCTGTTTTGGAAATGTCCTCTTCGGCCATAAAAATCTGATTATACCCCGCATTGCCATCAAGAAAACTAATGACCTTATGTCCAGAAGCAGCATTAATAAGCATGTCGGCTATTGGCATAGGATACTCATCTTTTGGTGTAGCTCTGTTCAAATCTCTGAAATCAATACATACCCTTAACTTGCCGGACCCTTTCTTTTCGACGGGCACAATATTGGAAATCCAGTCAGCATACCTGCAAGGTCTAATAAAATTAGCTTTAAGTAGCCGATCGATTTCCTCCTTAATCCGATCATACATCTTGGGATTAAACCTCCTAGCTTGCTGTTTGAAAGGTCTAAAACCTTTCTTAATAGGTAGCTGATGTTCTACCAACTCTCTGCTCAGACCAGGCATCTCATGGTATTCCCAAGCAAAAATGTCGACGTATTCTTTTAAAAGCTCGATTAATTTTAGCTTATAATCGGCTCTCAGATTTTTATTTATAAATGTAGGCCTGGGAATTGACCCATTACCGATGTCTATCTCCTCCAATGGGTCGGCTGATATGAAACCTTGTCCCAACTTATCAAAATTTTCTAGCTCTTCTATAGATTCATACATATCGTCTCTTGAGACCGATAATCTTTGAGACGTTGTTGCAACCAATCTAAGCTGGGGTTCATTTAATCACATCATATTTTGGAGCCGATCACCACCAATCGGCTTTATCATGACAGGTACAAAACCATTCCTTGTAGCGCTAAGGAAATCAAACTCTGGAAGATCACCGCGCCCTGACAAACAAGTAGCTTCAGAGTGCTGCCAATCCACTATAGCATCGGCCAAAGCGACACAAACCGATGTGTCAGCGTAGATGATCTCCACTTCGTCCTCAACCCATTGAATCAAAAATTGGTGCATGGTGGATGGCACACACTGATTAGCATGTACCCAGTCTCGACCTAAAATCACATTGTAATTACCTTGCACTTCAGCAACAAAGAATGATGTGGCCAAAGTTTTGCTCCCAGCCGTGAGCTCGACATAGATAACTCCTTTGGCTTCCGTCTTTTATTTCCCTTCAAAACCATTCAGCACCATGTTCGTCTTCTTCAAATCATCATCTTGCAGCCCCAATTTTTTAAAGACTGAATACGGCATGAGGTTGACGACAGCACCACCATCAACAAGCATCCTAGCAATCGGTGACCCGTTAATGTGGCCCTTGATGTACAGCGGCTTCAAATGCTTCACCGGCTCTTTAGGCTTCTCGAAGATGGCATTTTTAGGACCAAAGTCCAGCTGGGTTATCTCTCCTTCTTCATCAACAGCACGAAATTCAGCAGGTAGATAGTAAACCATATTGATATCCATACCTTCTCTAGCTGGTGTGGGCTCAAAATCTAACATCTCCTCATCATCTCCCAATGTACATACCTGCTCATGCTCTTTAGGTGATGTATGTGCTGTTGCGGTAGTAGTATCTGTAATCCCATCCACTGGTTTAGGCCTCCATACATGCTTCATGGGCCGACTTTTATTGAAAAATTCATCTCTCTGTGCTTCTGCTGCGTCTTCGATCTTCTGCTGATTTCGCATACGCTGCAACCTTCTTTTCTGAGCTTTGGTCAGGCCTGAAGGGCACCACCTCGGCCGGGTATACTTGGGGTCTCTTCCCTTCGCGCTACTGCTGCTGGCTTCATGATCATTAGCGAGATCTTTGGTTGATACTTCTGCAGCACTGGCAGTCCTGCTTTCTTGCTTGTTGGGTTCTGAATTTTCAACGTTTGGCGACTTAGCACGCCACTCTTGCTTCATAATCTTCTTCGTTGCAGAGGCATTGGATGGTCGACCAGTACCACCACCCAAACAACTTTTTGTAGAGTGGGTTAGCCTCTCAAAAACTGATCTTCTAGGTGCTGTCCACCCAGGGTGAAAAGCATAGGGCACCATTGGAGGCTGCGCCCACCCTCTATTCATATTGTATGGTGTGTAGGAAAAAGGTGTCATCCATTGCGTAGGCGCCCATGGCTCATACGGACGAAACTGACGTTGTATTTGATGCCTCGGAGGTGATCTTGGACGCTTCAATTGTGATGGTCGATTAGAGCTAGAAGTGGCCGCTTGGTTAGCATATTTGGACAGCATCATATCGAATGTTGGCTTGATGCGCTTCCGCTGTACTTTTGCTTTGTTTATCTTCCACTTGCCAACCTCTGGATTTTTGGGCTTGATAAACTTACTGCAAGCCTCATGTTGCACTTGCCCCCCAGGTACAGAAGTGCTCACAGTGATCTTCAATGTTTCCTTTCCATTTGGGGCCTTCTCCAGTACAACCTCTCTTCCTGAGACCTTGTCATCGGCATGTATCACTCTAGGCTCACCGATAACAACACCTGGCTTTCCTTTTGTTGATTCGGCATGTTCAGGCCGAAGCAACACTTTTCTGCCCTCCATATCCATCGTGTTCATGGGGAAGGGAGACTTGTCCACTTGCATTTCGGCAAAACTCAATCGTCCATCATTGATAGCCGATTGGATCTGTCGCCGAAAAACATTACAATCATTAGTGGCATGAGAAAAAGAATTGTGATATTTGCAAAAAGCTCGTCGCTTCAGCTCTTCAAACGGCAGTAAAGTATGAGAAATTTTAATGACCTTATCATTCAGCAAAGCATCAAAAATTCTATCACATTTTGTAACATCAAAAGTAAACTTCATCTCCTCTTCACGATTTTTGCGAATTGGCTTAAGAGCATTACATGCATATGGTTTGGCCTTTGAGGGCCAAACAAATTCAGCAGCATAGACATCAATTTCATCATCCTGATCGGAAGAATAATCAACGACGTTCATGCGAGGAAGGTCAGATTTAGTCTTATGGTTTTCTTTGATATCTTTACTCTGGCTTTCTTTAGCCAAAGCTCGCTGCAACACTTGGTTAACGATTAAAAACTCATAACTTTCCAACTTTTCTTTAATGTGAGTTCTCAAACCGCTAAACACAAGATCAGCCAAGTCCCTTTCACTTATCACAAGACTATAGCACCGGTTTTTAACATCTCTAAACCTTTTGACATAATCGGAAACCGATTCATCATTTTTTTGCCTAACCGATGTAAGATGTGATAACTTAAACTCAGCATCACCGCTATAAAAATGATCATGAAATTTTTGCTCAAGCTGCGACCAAGTAATGATAGAACCAGGGGGTAAAGCAGAAAACCATGAAAAAGCCGTGCCAGTTAAAGACAAAGAAAACAAACGAACTTTAAGTTCATCTATATTACCCGCTGCTCCCAACTGGGCGAGATATTGGCTAACGTGCTCCCATGTAGTTTTGCTGTCCCCACCATCAAATTTAACAAACTCAGGAAGCTTATAACCTTGGGGATAAGCAATAGTATCAAAATGAGATGGATATGGTTTCTGATAAGTGCGTGCTCTAACTCTCGGCTCAATGCCGAAAGACTCAACAAACATCCTGCGCACATCATCTCTAATTTTTGCCAATGCTTCGTCCATATTGGCCGAAGCTGCGATGGGTGACTGCAAAGGAGCTATAGGGGTGTTGGTCACCATGGTAGGCAGTGGAGGCGGCATCGGCGGTATAACAGAATATGGCAAGGACCTTGGCATACTTATATCGCCTGATGTTGATGTTCCCAAAGGTGGTAGGCTCATGATATGATTAGGATACGTGGGCGCTACCATTAGTTCACCTCCAGGTTTAGTTTGCTGTCCGGAAAAGAAACTCAACGGCATGCCACATTGGGGTTGTATACTTGGTACTCCACTACTTGCCGATGAATTAATAGGCGCTGTCGGCTTAGAAAGTTCTACGCTAGAAAAAGTGCCAACCTGACTTGTACCCATGGCCGCACTATTTATTTTCTTAATGTTTGCCATCTGATGCATATAATCAAAGATCTCTCTAGTGTTCTCATTAAGCATGTGCTGAACTTGCTCCATTGTAACACTAGATGAATTGGTAGCAACAGATGAAAGGGTTGATGCGGCACTTACAAGGGGTTCCACCTTTTCCGAGTAATGCGGAGGAGGGAACGTGATGTCGCCGAGTGGGGTTATGTTGCCTTGACGATCCTTCTTGAATTTTGCAAGGAACGCTCGTAAATCCTCCTCCTCGCGCTTTTCCTTGTATGCCTCAAAAGCTTGGCGATGCTCTTCCGATAATTCATCGTAGCTGGGCTTGACGACATTATCGGTGTTAACCTCCCCGGGCATTGGGATTTTGCTGCTGCCAGTCATGGTGATTGGCGGCGTCAATTTTCCTTGATCTTTCCCCAGCGGAGTCGCCAAAAGTGTGTTCGCACACGAACACGTCACCGTGTGCCCCCGGCGTCGAGCGCGATACGCAGGACACGTCGCCGGAGGAGTCTTGCCGGGAGCGCGATACGCAGGACACGCCGGTGAGAGCTCTTGAGACCCGACACCCCACGCGCCCGGGAGGGACCCCGTCAGGGCGAGCGGCGGCGATGGGTTGTCCTAGGTCGGCCTGACCGCCCCTAGGACCTTGTGATTCGTTATCGCAAGGGAGTAAACGACGACGAAGAACAAGAAGCAAAATAGGGCAGAGGAAAATAATAGATTGCAAAATAATATAGTAGATGAGTTTCGATTGTGTGTTGTCAATCGGCCGTAAACCCTACATACATATATATAGGGGGAAGCTGGTCCTAGCTTCTTTTGGAAACAACAATTATATGAATCGAATCAGAGTCCAGACCGAATAAAACTTATCTTAATTTATTCGGTTGCAATTTTACCACGTGGCAGAGATCGCTTCAAGATTGTTTCCTGATCCTTTTCAAACTGTTGCCCGCGCGTGTCATGACTTCCCAAGATCGTTTATGGCCGGCCGGCGCTGCCTACGACCGATCCCGAGTGCTCTTGATGCCGTACGACCACTCCAAAAACATTCCTTTTACCATACTCACTTCCTTTAACATGGTCGGAATCGCCTTTGGCACGTGCTGGCCTTCTCGATTTGATTGCTGCTCCTTACGACCGCCTTCACCGCGACCGTGGCCTTCTCTGCGTGGTTGAACCCTTTATGATAACCGGTCAGTGTCTCTTACGACTTCCCAGGGTCGTTTACGACTGGTTAGAATCGTTTACGACTGGTTAGAACTATCTATGACCGGTTCTGGATGCTTACGACTAGTTCCGATCCTTCTATTGCTTTACCAATCAATTTTCCTTCGTGATCGTAAACTTACTGTAGCAGTCTACGACCGCTCCATTGCATTGCTGCGCTGTCTTTCCTTCAGCCGCTCAAAATACCGTGATCGAAACCTTCAATGAGCACGCATTGATGCTGGCGATCGTCAATTTTCTGTAGTCGAACCACCCTTTTGATTACGTTCATTTCCTTCAATGTGGTTGGAGTTGTTACCGTTTCTCGTTATAACGTGATCGTAAGCAACCGACTTCTCATCGTGGTCGTAAGTTCGACTGCCGACTATCAACCTTGATGTCGTCGACTGTGAACCAGGCTTCTGATCGTGGCCAATTGTGTTCGTCGTAGCCTCCAATGCAGTCGTAGGCTTCTACGTGGTCATAGACTCCAACGTGATCGTGGCCTTCAACGTGATCGTAGATTCTACCGTGGTCGTAGACCTCACCGTGGTCGTAGCCTCCAACGTAGTCGTATACTCCACCGTGGTCGTAGCTTCCAACGTGGTCGAAAACTCCAACGTGGTCGTATACCTCAACGTGGTCGTATATCCCACCGTGGTCGTAGCCTCCAACGTGGTCGTAGACTGCCTTCGACCACGGCCAACATGGTCGTAACCTGTCCAGCTGGCTCTCGGCTTGCTTTGCCGTGGTCGTAACGACCGCCAACGTGGTCGTAACTGCCTTCGACTACGGCCAACGTGGTCGTAACCGGCCCAGCTGGTTTCCGACTTGCTTTGCCGTGGTCGTAACGGCCGCCAACGTGGTCATAACTGCCTTCGACTACGGCCAACGTGGTCGTAACCGGTCTAGCTGGCTTCCAACTTGCTTTGCCGTGGTCGTAACTACTCACGACCATGATATAGGCACAACCTTCCCTTGTTAACCTGCTTTTGGTTTTACGATGATTGTAGTTCCAAGCCAAATTTGATTATCAACAGAAGCCTCCCTAAAAGAGCTGGTCGGCGACACCACCTCTCTCTCTTGCTCTCCCTACATTAAATCAATTTGTGATTCGTCATTGATGCAATTTCGACGCCCGATCCTTGTATTATCTTTTCCTCTTCAGTCTGTTCGTTACCTGTCTCTGTGTGCATGGATCACTCCCTCGAATCACCTTACCATGCACTAAAGAAGACGACACACGAAGAGGATTTCCGTGCACATGCTGAAACAGACAGCAAGTAGGCGATTACATTACGTGTGGAGTGACGCATGGAAACAGGAAATGCTTTGATTACATGTTTACCGACCGTCACGACGAGATCGCATTGACGGCGTACGCCGGGATGTTGCAGGGCTGAAGCGCTGCGGGAAGAGCTGCCGGCTGCGATGGCTGAACTACCTGCAGCCGGGCATCAAGAGAGGCAACATCTCAGACGACGAAGAGGAGCTCATCATCAGGCTCCATAGGCTCCTCGGCAACAGGTGCCCATCCTAACCATTTCCTTACGTCCACTAGTTAGTTGTTTTGTGAGAGAATTTCTCTCCGCTAAATCCAGGGCATGGTGTCTCTTCAATCTCCAGTTCCATGGTTCACATTTATGAATTAAAATTATAGGAATAGACCCTCGCAAAAAAAATTATAGAGATTGACAGCCACTTGCAAGTTAACTTATATTATGATCTTCAATTGTGAAGGACAGTAGGAGTAGTAGTGAGACTAGTGACAGTTGTTTGATGATGAAAATTATAATCATGGGAGGCAAGAATTTAATTTGTGGGGGTCATATTCATCTCTCTTCCTAAACTAATGATGCAAAACTCACAACTAACAGCAAACTACTTATCATACTTCAGAATATACATAAAAAACAATATAATAACAAAGTCGAATGTGCGCACGAACGACTTACTTGTTAGCCTGATGAAGAACAGGAAACCGCGCAGGCTTGACGCAGTGCAGAACGTAGATGTCACAGTGCAGTTAGCGGTCGCGCAGATGCGCTGCCCAGAAACCTTATTGCCGCCCCGTGCAGGTACTCTCTACGGCAACGGTTCGGAGATATCCGCTCTCCCTCCTTCCAAGTGCATGCCGGAAAGAAAGGTCGATGAGGTTCAGACAGCACAGTCCTCGAGCATAAAATCGCAGAGAAGGAAAAATGGAGGCAGTAGGATTCTTCTTTACACTCTGGACTTCTCCAGGCATATATAGACAGACTGATGACTGACATAATTAAAACAGTCATTTACCCATTGGTAACTGACACATTCAACCAGCCATTTATCCACTAGTAACTGTCTATCATTAAAACCCCAGTAAAATCTCAAATTCAAACGTTTGAATCTTATTCAAACAGAGAGAGAGAGAGAGTGGTGCAGAGTTTAGCAAAACATAAAGATGGACTTGGTCTGCTAAGTGGCGTGCCACGTCACGGCACGGTCGCGCGCCACAAGTCACAAGACATGCGAAAATACGCGAATACGTGCGCACGCGTATGTGTGTGACTAGACAGAACCCTCCTTATACCATCTCTATCCATATTTAAGGAGTGGTGAGGACTGCACCTTATAAATCGATCTTCCTTACCTTTCCTTAGCAATATAGTACTAAACTATGCATGCTTTGGAATTAAGGAAATAGACCATAAAATGGCCCAATTTCTAACAACTTGTGCCACTTCTATCCAAATCAGTCAAGATCCGTACGTTTCGAAACCGGCCGTGTCTCTAGAAGAGCAATCTTTTGTTGTCAGTGTACTGTAGTCTCTACTCTGTGGAGGTAAAAGAGTTGTTAGATCAGCAAAGTTGATAGCAGGTAGATTCTGGTCTCTGCCTAAAGCAACAAAACTCTCTCTGTAAGAAGAGCACATGCATTCTTGCACAACCACTTCTTAACTCCCTTTCCTTTGATCTGCAACTTGCAGAGCTTCCATTGACCAGAAATGCCACCCCAAGATGTGGCAGCGTTCTTTCACATATGGAAAGCTGCAGCTAACATTGCGCAGTGCAACTAAATAAGACCAATTGTTACTGTTAATTAATTCCACAGGTCATCTGGTTACTGTGTTATAGTCCACAGGTTTTGGAATACTTGGCACTTTTGACAAAATCACTTTTGCGGAAGAAAATTGCGGTCAAAAGTATATCTGTGGTGTGACGATTGGCAGTTGTTCTCCTGTTGTCGCCGCAGATGGTCGCTGATCGCAGGGCGGCTGCCGGGACGAACAGACAATGAGATCAAGAACTACTGGAACACGACCCTGGGCAAGAAGCTGCAAGGGAACAGCAACAACAGCTGCTCAAACTACCAGGCCATCGCACCGTCCAAGTGTGGGCCGAAGCTGCAAGCCAGCAGCGATGCTGGCGTCGCACGCCGGCGGTCGCCTGCAGCGGACACGAGCCCGATCCGGACCAAGGCGCGGCGGTGCACCAGGGTGCTGGCTGCTGCACCTACGACTACGAGCCAAGACCGTGCACCGGAGAGCGTGGCGGATCACGACGATCGTGAAGGAGAGACGGCGGTTGAGGATGCGGCGGCGGGGCAGCAAGACTACTTGTCGTTCGGCTCTATGGATTTTGATTTCGAAAGCATCGAGCTGAGCTTCTTGTTGAGCCCGTGGCGCGGCGACGCTGCTGAGCTCACCGACGGTGTGCTGGGGGCTACTGGTGATCATCAGTTTGGCGTTGGTGAAGCTGAAGCTGAAGTTGATCTGGAGGAGCTGCTGGGGCTGGATACGGGAGATGATGCTGGTGATCAGGGAGTGCCTTCGCTGGGGACTTTGGATCAGTTGCCATGGCTTTGATTCATCCTGATCAGGGAGTGCGGTAATTTGTTGATGAATCTTTGCTACTAGTTGGTCCTCTCCATCTGATCCATGATCAATGAAGTCAATATATAATTCAACTACTCTCCCGGTTAAGTTCATCACCTGTACAAATCACAAATTATATGGAGCAGACTGTAAATAAAGCATTTTTTACTGTTCATTATACTGGTAGTAGAAAGGTGATAGTAGAAATAAAATCTGATCATTAATTTATAAGAGTATTATAGGCTTTTATTTTTCAACCTTTTTTTTCAGCGAGGTTCACGTTGGCATCCGGCCGGCCAAACGTGGGTTCTGCAATGCTACCTTAGTTGGGATGACCCCCTACGTGATGAACTTCTGCATGTTCATCGCGGATCTGTTAGATTATGTGGGCCAAGCCCATATAAAAGAATAAATCCTAAAATCTCAAAGGCCCACTCATGCAAAGGAGGCATGCATGTGAACTTTAGTACCACATTGCTAGTTCTAGGAGATCCCGTGAATTAGGATCTGGGAAAAACAAGCCATTAGTTAACTGGAGGAGAGTAATTTCAACCCTCTCTAAGTGAAGATGCAATACTCTCAGAAACTGCAAGGCAGGTTGGTTAAGGCCTTAATGTGTTCCATTGGCTTTCAAAAGCGAAGACGTTATCCTGCAGAACGTTCTTGAAAGAACACACCTATATGAGCCCGACTGTTAGTCGCAGTCTATGGAGATCTTGGGAAAATCTCCTACTAAGCTCATGAAGAGACCAAGGAGTATGACTTATACGCTCCAACCGAGGGGTAGCCTACTGGCGGCCTAGTATCAGTTAAGTCTTTAAGTGAAGCTTGCTTGCACCAAACTTGCAATTCAAGGCGTAGTCCATTGTTCAAGTTGTGAGTAAGTGTAGCTTGGAGTTCTAGGTGGATGTTCAACCTTAATCGGTCTCCATCGAAACACTGATATATAAACAGTACATTGGAATTCAGGCAAATCTCTGTGGGACTTTGAGATCTGGTGGGGGATTGTTAGATTATGTGGGCCAAGCCCATATAAAAGAATAAATCCTAAAATCTCAAAGGCCCACTCATGCAAAGGAGGCATGCATGTGAACTTTAGTACCACATTGCTAGTTCTAGGAGAGGAAGACCAACTTAAAAGGAATGGTGCACTCCTAGCCACTTGAGGCATGTGTGGGAGAGAACTAGAGGATCACACGCGCGCGCTCGCTCGCCTCGCCTCGCCGGGCCGGGCCGGGCCGGGCGGGGGGCGCGGGCGCACGGCACCTGCGTGAATGGTCCGCCAAAATCCGCTCCAGGTGCTTGCGCAGACGCGGCTTTCTTTTGCAGTTTTATTTTGCTGTTTTGAGGGGCGGTGAATCCGGATCGGATACGCTAACTAATCCGTTTCGGTTACGAGTTATGGAGAACGTGCAGGCGTCCTGATCACGCGTCCTGGTTCTTCTATAAATACGGAGTCGCCGCCTCCATACAGCACGACGCGAAAATCAATCTAGGGTTTTGCCTCCTCCATTGTGCTGCGCCGTCCCACGTAGTCTACTCCGTCCCGTCCGCCGGCGTGCACTGTCGTTCGGGAGAGCAGGTCTCCGGAACCGTCGCCTTCGAAGTCCTGCACCGGGAGAGGGCGAATAAGATTTTTGGGAAGCGCTCTGCGCGACTGCTTGCTGTCGATCTGGCTCGTCTTCCTCGTCGTTCGGTTTCGGCGTCAAGTCGTCGTCAACTTCGTGTCATCCACACCGTGCCTGCAGCATCAACATCGATAAACCAATCCGAACAGAACCGCCGGTACGTAACAGTCATGTTCTCCGTATTAGATCTATTCATGTATAGTTTCCTGATTTACATGTCTAGATCTTTTATGCCTGTGATGGTTCTGTTATTTTGCGTGCATGATGTCATGATTAATTTATGGAATAAATTGAACCTACATGTGCTTATATTTTCAACAATCCAAAAACCTTATTGTAGGCACTGTGGTTTTACTATGGCTGGATTTGCCGATGCACTGAGGCCGGATAAATTCTCCGGTGTGCACTTTAAGAGATGGCAGATCAAGGTCACTCTGTGGCTTACTGCTATGAATGTATTCTGGGTTAGTAATGGCAAGCCTGAAGGTGTTCTTGATGCTGAAAAGCAGAAAGAATTCGAGACTGCCACTACTCTCTTTGTTGGATGCATTCTTAGTGTTCTTGCTGACCGTCTGTGCGAGGTGTATATGCACATGACAGACGCGAAAGAGTTATGGGATGCACTGAATTCCAAATACGGTGCTACTGATGCCAGCAATGACATGTATGTCATGGAGCAATTTCATGACTACAAGATGGTTGATAACCGTTCTGTAGTAGATCAGGCTCATGAGATACAGGCCATTGCCAAGGAACTCGAACTCCTGAAGTGTGCCTTACCCGACAAGTTTGTGGCTGGATGTATTATTGCGAAATTACCTTCTTCATGGAGGAATTTCGGAACAGCACTCAAACACAAGAGACAAGAGTACTCTGTTGAGAGTCTGATTGGGTCTCTTGAAATTGAGGAGAAAGCTCGGGAAAAGGACGCCGTGTCTAAGGGTGATGGAGGGCAGTCTAGTGCCAATGTGGTACAGAAACCCTCAAGCAAGAACAAAGGGAAATTTGTCAAAGCGCAACAGACAACCAACTTCAAGAAGAAGAAGAACAACAACAATCAGGATGATAGAACTTGCTTTGTGTGCGGTGAGGTTGGTCACATGGCCAAGAAGTGCCCACAACGCAAAGGAAAGAAGGCACCTGCAGGACAGACTTCTAAGTCTGTTAACGTGACCATTGGCAAGACTGGAGATGGGACTGGGTATGGTAATTTACCTACTGTTCTTTCAGTTAGTCAATCTACCAATTGGTGGATTGATACAGGAGCTAATGTACACGTGTGTGCTGATATTTCGTTGTTTTCTTCTTATCAGGTCGCCCGGGATTCCTCCGTCCTAATGGGGAATGGGTCACATGCTACTGTTCATGGTGTTGGCACGGTAGATCTGAAGTTTACTTCGGGAAAGATCGTGCAGCTGAAGAACGTGCAGCATGTCCCTTCTATAGACAAGAATCTCGTTAGTGGCTCCCGTTTATGTAGAGACGGGTTTAAGTTGGTTTTTGAGTCTAATAAAGTAGTCGTGTCTAAACATGGATATTTTATTGGTAAAGGCTATGAGTGCGGAGGCTTGTTCCGTTTTTCCCTTTCAGATTTCTGCAATAAGTCTGTGAACCATATTTGTGGCAGTGTGGATGATGAGGCCAACGTCTGGCACTCACGTCTATGTCATATTAATTTTGGCTTAATGTCTCGGCTTTCCAGTATGAATTTAATTCCAAATGTTTCCATCAACAAAAGTTCTAAATGCCATAGTTGTGTGCAATCAAAGCAACCTCGTAAGCCTCACAAGGCCGCCGAGGAGAGAAACTTGGCACCACTAGAACTCCTGCATTCAGATCTCTCTGAGATGAATGGCGTGTTGACGAAGGGTGGAAAACGATATTTCATGACATTGATTGATGACGCAACTAGGTTCTGTTATGTGTATTTATTGAAAACGAAAGATGAGGCTTTAGACTATTTTAAAATCTATAAGGCAGAAGTTGAAAACCAATTAGACAGAAAGATAAAAAGACTTAGGTCAGATCGTGGTGGAGAGTATTTCTCAAACGAATTTGACTTATTTTGTGAGGAACATGGCATTATACATGAGAGGACGCCTCCTTATTCTCCCGAGTCAAATGGGATTGCCGAAAGGAAAAATCGCACGTTGACTGACTTGGTGAATGCCATGTTAGACACTGCGGGCTTACCTAAGGCATGGTGGGGGGAGGCTTTGCTAACGTCTAATCATGTATTAAATAGAGTTCCTAACAGAAATAAGGACAAAACACCATACGAGGTATGGATTGGGAGAAAACCATCACTTTCTTACTTGCGTACATGGGGGTGCTTGGCAAAAGTTAATGTGCCAATAACTAAGAAACGCAAGCTTGGACCTAAGACTGTGGATTGTGTTTTTCTGGGATATGCTAATCATAGCATTGCCTATAGATTTTTGATAGTTAAAACTGAGGTACCTGACATGCATGTTGGTACAATTATGGAGTCTCGAGATGCAACGTTCTTTGAGAATATTTTTCCAATAAAGGATACACATAACACTACTAGTCAACCTTCTGAAATAATTCCCAGTTCAATCACACCACCTGAACCTTTTGAACATACACATGAACTTGTCAATGAGGAGGATGACAGTGGAGCTCCTAGAAGGAGCAAGAGACAAAGGATATCCAAATCCTTTGGTGATGATTTCACTGTGTACCTTGTGGATGACACTCCCAAGTCTATTTCAGAAGCGTATGCATCTATTGATGCAGACTATTGGAAGGAGGCTGTCCGCAGTGAAATGGATTCCATTATCGCTAATGGAACCTGGGAGTTGACAGATAAACCTTATGGGTGCAAACCTGTAGGGTGCAAGTGGGTGTTCAAAAAGAAGCTTAGGCCTGATGGTACTATTGAAAAGTATAAGGCTCGGCTTGTTGCCAAGGGCTATACTCAGAAAGAAGGCGAAGATTTCTTTGACACTTACTCACCTGTTGCTAGACTGACCACAATTCGAGTACTACTTGCTTTGGCTGCCTCACATGGTCTTCTCGTTCATCAAATGGACGTTAAGACAGCTTTTCTTAACGGAGAGCTGGATGAGGAAATCTACATGGAACAGCCTGATGGATTTGTAGTAGAAGGTCAAGAAGGCAAGGTGTTAAAATTATTGAAATCTTTGTATGGTCTGAAACAAGCCCCTAAGCAGTGGCATGAGAAGTTCGATAGAACACTGACGTCTGCAGGCTTTGCTGTCAATGAGGCAGATAAATGTGTATACTATCGCTATGGTGGGGGTGAGGGAGTTATTCTATGCTTGTATGTGGATGACATCTTGATATTTGGGACAAACATCAATGTGATAAATGAGGTCAAATTATTCTTGTCTCAAAATTTTGATATGAAAGATCTGGGAGTGGCTGATGTTATTCTAAATATTAAATTGGTTAGAGGTGAGGATGGTATTACATTATTACAATCTCATTATGTGGAGAAGGTCTTGAGCCGGTTTGGCTATTCTGAAAGCAAGTCTTCTCCAACACCTTATGATCCTAGCGTGTTACTTCGTAAGAATAAGAAAATTGCTAGGAATCAGCTGGAATACTCTCAGATAATTGGCTCACTTATGTATCTAGCTAGTGCAACAAGGCCAGACATCTCCTTTGCTGTGAGCAAGTTAAGCCGGTTTACTTCTAACCCAGGAGATGATCACTGGAAGGCGCTTGAGCGGGTGTTGCGCTATCTGAAAGGTACCTCGAACTTTGGACTTCACTATACTGGGTACCCGTCGGTACTGGAGGGTTATAGTGATTCCAACTGGATCTCGGATGCTGATGAGATCAAAGCCACTAGTGGATATGTTTTCACTATTGGTGGTGGTGCTGTTTCATGGAGGTCTTGTAAACAGACTATTTTGACGAGGTCAACCATGGAAGCAGAGCTCGCGGCACTAGACACTGCTACTGTTGAGGCAGAATGGCTACGGGATCTATTGATGGATCTGCCTACAGTGGAAAAGCCAGTGCCAGCTATTCTTATGAACTGTGATAATCAAACTGTTATCGCTAAGGTGAACAGTTCTAAGGATAATATGAAATCGTCTAGGCATGTCAAGAGACGATTGAAGTCTGTCAGGAAAATGAGAAACTCCGGAGTTATAACCTTGGATTACATCCAAACAAATAGAAACCTGGCAGATCCCTTTACAAAGGGACTATCACGGAATGTGATAGATAGTGCATCGAAGGAGATGGGAATGAGACCCATGTGAGTTATCTATGGTAGTAACCCAACCTATGTGATCGGAGATCCCGTGAATTAGGATCTGGGAAAAACAAGCCATTAGTTAACTGGAGGAGAGTAATTTCAACCCTCTCTAAGTGAAGATGCAATACTCTCAGAAACTGCAAGGCAGGTTGGTTAAGGCCTTAATGTGTTCCATTGGCTTTCAAAAGCGAAGACGTTATCCTGCAGAACGTTCTTGAAAGAACACACCTATATGAGCCCGACTGTTAGTCGCAGTCTATGGAGATCTTGGGAAAATCTCCTACTAAGCTCATGAAGAGACCAAGGAGTATGACTTATACGCTCCAACCGAGGGGTAGCCTACTGGCGGCCTAGTATCAGTTAAGTCTTTAAGTGAAGCTTGCTTGCACCAAACTTGCAATTCAAGGCGTAGTCCATTGTTCAAGTTGTGAGTAAGTGTAGCTTGGAGTTCTAGGTGGATGTTCAACCTTAATCGGTCTCCATCGAAACACTGATATATAAACAGTACATTGGAATTCAGGCAAATCTCTGTGGGACTTTGAGATCTGGTGGGGGATTGTTAGATTATGTGGGCCAAGCCCATATAAAAGAATAAATCCTAAAATCTCAAAGGCCCACTCATGCAAAGGAGGCATGCATGTGAACTTTAGTACCACATTGCTAGTTCTAGGAGAGGAAGACCAACTTAAAAGGAATGGTGCACTCCTAGCCACTTGAGGCATGTGTGGGAGAGAACTAGAGGATCACACGCGCGCGCTCGCTCGCCTCGCCTCGCCGGGCCGGGCCGGGCCGGGCGGGGCGGGGGGCGCGGGCGCACGGCACCTGCGTGAATGGTCCGCCAAAATCCGCTCCAGGTGCTTGCGCAGACGCGGCTTTCTTTTGCAGTTTTATTTTGCTGTTTTGAGGGGCGGTGAATCCGGATCGGATACGCTAACTAATCCGTTTCGGTTACGAGTTATGGAGAACGTGCAGGCGTCCTGATCACGCGTCCTGGTTCTTCTATAAATACGGAGTCGCCGCCTCCATACAGCACGACGCGAAAATCAATCTAGGGTTTTGCCTCCTCCATTGTGCTGCGCCGTCCCACGTAGTCTACTCCGTCCCGTCCGCCGGCGTGCACTGTCGTTCGGGAGAGCAGGTCTCCGGAACCGTCGCCTTCGAAGTCCTGCACCGGGAGAGGGCGAATAAGGTTTTTGGGAAGCGCTCTGCGCGACTGCTTGCTGTCGATCTGGCTCGTCTTCCTCGTCGTTCGGTTTCGGCGTCAAGTCGTCGTCAACTTCGTGTCATCCACACCGTGCCTGCAGCATCAACATCGATAAACCAATCCGAACAGAACCGCCGGTACGTAACAGTCATGTTCTCCGTATTAGATCTATTCATGTATAGTTTCCTGATTTACATGTCTAGATCTTTTATGCCTGTGATGGTTCTGTTATTTTGCGTGCATGATGTCATGATTAATTTATGGAATAAATTGAACCTACATGTGCTTATATTTTCAACAGGATCAGCTCACCTTGCCAGCTGCTGAATGATTAAGGGCATGTTCTTTTTGGATGCGGCTTGTGGATTTTAGCTGTGACTTGTGACTTTTGGTCTGTTTGTATGAGAGATTACAGCATAACAAAACTCATGTGTGGTTTTTGCTGATATAAATGAAGTCAGTAAAATATGTACTACAATTAACTAGTAGATTCTATCTTAAAAAAATACTTTGTTTAAAAGATAGTTACTATAGAAAAGCCGAAAAGCAGCTTTTAGAAGCTGAAAAGAACAAGGCCTAATTATTGTTTCCACCATTAGCTATTGCCATTAGATTAGCTTCGATATGCATTCTCGTGATTCTACCATGGCAAAAGGCCATGGCTTGCGATTTTGGACGTTAACCTTGCCGAGTGACCTATGGATGCCATCATCGAAAGAACTCTTCACTCGAGGATTGTTATTGTCACGATTAACCTGCCTTTGTCACTGCTCAACCCTTAATTTCTGCCATTTACTACACAATTAGATCAACCACAAGAGGAATGGCGAGAGACGATGGTTCCATCTGGCATGGTTGCTGGTCGCTGACTGTAGTCTATGTTGCCAATCGCATGCTTGTTCCCATGATCGATTAGCTAATTTCTCCTGAAATCGATTTGCTAATTACATCCTTGTTAAGGATTATAATAGATGTATTATTGTATGTCCTTGGCGACTTCTTTACAATTTTATCCCTTTAGATGTTCTACTACTAATAGTATAGATGGTATTATAACTAAATTTTAAATAATCTGAACTATTAGATCATAAAATTGAATAGTCTATATTTATTTTAAGATACCATATAAGAGCTCTAAATAAGTTGGGAAGCGAAGAGCCCATTTGGAAGTAGACTGTTGTAGGGGTGGCCCCCACCTAAGCCCAGCAGGCCTGTTAGGAGGTTGTAAGGTCCGAAATGGGACATGTATAATGACAAAAGTGCCCCTGAGGGGGATGTTCAGATGTAAGGGTATCACCGTAAAAACACTCCCCATGAGGATATATATATATACACGATATAGGCCATGGGGAAAATCCTAAGCCATTGCTCACCTAACTAAAAGGCAGCTTGGTCTAGAAAAGAGAACAACTTTTGGGTGTGTGTATGCCATGTGGTCCTGGCTTGTCTCCGGAAAGACCTCAGCGCAGCATGTGTGTGTATAACATATGGGTCCGACTTGTCAGAACGGCTGAAGTGTGATGGAGTTGCAGTTTTCTAAAAAAAATTGTCACTTTCGAGGTGGAGTTTTTTGAAATCCAATCTGAAAGTAGTAGTTTACCGATAGTTTGCACAATAAAGTTGTATTTATGCGAATTTACTCAAAAAAAATACTAAAGGCAGTGACCTGAGTGGAATTTTATGCGCAGAACTGCAGATTAAAAAAGGGAATTGAAAAATCCTCCAATATCAAGGGGGGAGGGTGCTCAAAATATATTTTTTGAGTGGCTTATGGCTTAAAAGCACTGTATCTGATGGTGCTTATTTGGTGTAATTAAAATTAAAAATTTTAAAAATAGAAAAACAGGTTAGCCCATCACGGATAGTACAAACGAATACGAGAAAAAAAGAACCGACAAAAAAACTCAAAAATCCAAAAAAACAAAAAAAACGAAATTGTTGAATAGTGAAAAATAAGACAGAAGCCTAAGCCGTTTTAAATGGGGCCTTAGGGTCCCTTCTTTTCCACTTATAGCTTGTGGTTTATACTACAGTAACTGGTTTTTAAACGATGTGTTTTTAAGACAGGGGCAACAGAAAGATTGTAGTAAAAAGTATACTGAATTCAGCTATACCGGCCAAAATCATATGCAACTTTTTCTTTTGCGTACTGCCTCTCACGAACAGTCAAAATTAAAAATTTTAAACCATAAACCATAGCCTAAAAAATTCACCTAAAAAAGGATTAGATACATACCAAAAAGCGGGGGCAACAGTAACTATTTACTATATAACTAGTTTTTAAATGGTGTGTTTTTTAAGGCGGGGGCAACAGAATGATTATAGTAAAAAGTATACTGAATTCAGTTGTACAAACTAAAATCATATACGATTATTTTCTTTTACGTATTACCTCTCACGAATAGTCAAAATTAAAAATTTTAAACCATAAATCATAGCCTAAAAAATTCACCTAAAAAGGATTGGATACATACCGAAAAGGTAAAAACCGCAGCGCCCACCGTGGGGCTCGAACCCACGACCACAAGGTTAAGAGCCTTGCGCTCTACCGACTGAGCTAGACGGGCTGACGGACCAAAGCAACTAATTTACTTATTTCTTGATGGTAAAAAAGCGTGTATCCAGAGAAAAAATTTTGTTCTTTTACAACCAGTGAGCAACCCCATTGTAAAAGCCAAAACAGAAGTATTTGCGTGTAGCAATTCACGACACAGCAACTACAAACCGGCCTTGGACTGAACGGCACCCAGCAGGAGCCCTCTCCACAGTGCCTTCCCTCCCTTCTCTAGACCAATTTTTACACATTAGGCAGTGTATACATGTTCAGGACATGGAATAGAAATGTTCTGTTTATCTGATCAGACGAAATTTAAGTTGCCAGAGTGCTTCACTGGCCCCAAAGTCCGGTATGCATCCACCAATATATATAATCTGGGTTCCATTTGGGAAAAAAAATGACAACCCATAAACAGTATAGCTCAACCACTGCCACTTAAAACCACCACCATCTCAAAAGCGAAAAGGAAACCCTAAAAACTTCCAAGAACACAGAGCAAAAGGCAGCAGACCAATAACAACGTCACAACTGCCATCCAACTAGGCTGATTTGCTGATCTCAAATCTGCCCTGCTAGCTCCATCAAACAAATAACATATATCATCATTATCACAATCCCATTTCTCTTGGAGAATATACTTATACAGATAATAATAATTGTCCTTCTGAGTTATCATCATGTCACAAGAAAAATGCAAACTAAAGATGTCTGAACTCGAGAAGAATAGGGGCGTTGCTTAACTTGCTGAATGAAACAGTACAGTTTTCTTTTGAATCAAGTGCCCTTTTCTTCTTTACCTTCCATCCTTATATCTCACCGTCTAATTCATCGTGCATTTGAGCCAAACTCATCAATTATATTCTAATTTTACAATCCAATGCTGACCATAATTAGATTCTGATAAATTAACAATTTGGGAGGTAAAATCTCAGTCAGTTCCCTTTCGATCATTGGCTCATTGCTATATATAGCTGCAGAGAAAGAAGCATGATCGATCATAATTTGGTGAATGCTGACAGCCTAGTGAAACTGGTTATTGGTTACATACTCTTGGGAGTACGCACTTACACTTCTTATATACTGTTTTAATGTGTTGTTATATCTCTTTATTTATTTGCGTATACTTTAATAATGATTATAATATACTCCAGTGTGAATTTCATGAAAAATTTCAAAAAATCCACTTTTTATAGCATAATTTATGTTTATATTCCTTTTTTGTATGAAAAGAATATATAGCAAAAATAAAGAGTTCTGATGATAATTTTTTAACCAAGTCGCATTGGAATATCTTCAAATTAGTATGTAAGTATACCAAAAATGATAAAGAGGTATAAAATATTCGTTTAAATAGTATATTGGAAGCGGGAGTATGTACTCCTAAGAATACGGAAATGGCTTCCTACACACACACACACATAAAAGGAGTATATACGTAAATTATGTTATAAAAAGTGGTTTTTTATAAAATTTTCCATGGAACACACTTTAGAGTATATTATAATTATTATTAGAGTATACTCAAATAGATAAAGAGATATAACAACACCATTAAAGTAGTATATGAGAAAGGGGAGTACTACTCACAGGAGTATGGAACCATTTTCCTATATATGTATACACACACATGATTGTACTATTCAGCACGTGCGCATACGCTACGTGCAGGTCTTGCTTCCTGGTGCGTGGTGATAAATTCGGTAGTAACTTTATGTAG